>JAUPFT010000002.1:4140000-5607500 GCA_036936625.1 Parnassius smintheus behrii
CCACAACCGGTATGGGTGTGCGATGTCCACGGGAAAGCCGTATTGTTACAACAAACCCGCTTACCACCGGCACTAAGATTGTTGTTATATAAAACTGCAGCAACGTATCATAGTAGCACGCTACTAAGACGCCAATGAACACAACTCCATGTATCATAGCGCTAATGCACTAAGACATGAAGTTGAGTATGCCTGTTACACTTAAAAGTGCTACTCGTACCAAACACACTCATCATCCCAATTCGAAAGATAGACGACGCATCGCTATGCGCTACTACGCCGCCCACAAACGGTATGGGTGTGCGATGTCCACGGGAAAGCCGTATTGCTACAACAAACCCGCTTACCACCGACACTAAGGTGATATGTCTAGGACACATCGGTTAGCGAGTCCAAGTTTACCTCGGACCAATTACTCGTGAAGCAGCACACACGCCACCATAATATTCCTTTTCAAGTCCCTAATAAGGACTAGTCATTTTGCTACAGTACTAGGAGCAGTCGGTCACCCGACCACCCCATACAACGCTTATGCATCAAGGAGACCTCCTATAATATTGCTTTTGTATCATAGACCTTACTTTCATAAGTCATGTTTATATAGGATTCGAACCCACGACCTTACTATTGTAATGCATATTAATCATAGAGACCTTCTATAGTATTGCTTTTGTATCATAGACCTTACTTTCATAAGTCATTCATATATAGGATTCGAACCCACGACCCTACTATTGTAATGCATATTAATCATAGAGACCTTCTATAGTATTGCTTTTGGATCATAGACCTTACTTTCATAAGTCATTAATTTATAGTGTTCGAACCCACGACCCTACTATTGTAATGTAAATTCATCATGGAGACCTTCTTTAGTATTGCTTTTGTATCATTGAGTTTAATATCATAAGTCCCTAATATAGGACTAGTCATTGTGCTACAGTACTTCAGGCAGTCGGGCTCCCGACCACCCCCCATATATATGTACAACTGCAGGAATGTATCTCCGGCAGCTCCTCCATACAAGACATTTATACATGAACACCTTCAATAACTTAGGAAAATTTTCTTTTATACGTGAACTCCTTCCACAACTTAGGAAATTTCTTTTATACGTGAACTCCTTCCACAACTTAGGAAAATTTTCTTTTATACATGAACACCTCCCATGACTTAAACAATTTTTAACAAATTATCTAATTATGTTATAAACGTTATTTAACTTTATTTTATAATATTTTTTGACTTGTATTTCTATTATTTATCTTATTTTAAATATTTTTTCAAGTTTTTAAATAAATTTATTTATTACAAAAAACAATAATTTTGCCTTTAATTTACTATGTTATTGGGCTAATGTCTGAAATATATTAACTTTATGTTTATTAATTTAACTTAATTGCTTAATATATATCTTTTAAAACTATTTTGACGCCCCTTTATATTGAATTTAATTATTAATAATAATATTGGGCGGTCACAGCACCAAACTTGGACTAAAATGGGCAACATCAAAGTTTGCTTTGCGCGTAATGTGTCTATCGCCATTGTTTGCGCTATGCATCGATGTCATTAATTCGACGGTCGTTTATTAATTTATTTGTTAATTATATTATTTAGAAAGTTCAGTCTGCAACGATTTTGGGACGAAAATTTATTTGTTCATTTGATCAGTTCTAAATAATAATTATAAAACACATTGCGAATTGTGTCAAAAAACCAGTCTAACTAATAGCGACCACAGTGACTACAAAAAATTCTATTTTTGTAACTGTATCGATTTTAAAACCAATTTTTAAACCGATTTTAACACAAAACTTTTACAAAAAAATTTATACCTAATAATAATTGTTCCAGGTCTGGATGTTTGTCCTTGTTAAATTTATGTTCTTATGTTAGGCCTCCACAATATACTTAGGAAACATTCTTAGTGTGGAGGTAACGTTATTATAAAATAGAAACAAAAAAGATATGAGCCACGGAAGCTCAAGCGCGAAGTGGTCGTAAATGCGAGCAACCCGGGTTCGATCCCCGCCGACACCAATGAAATTTTTATTTTGATGAATTATCTTTATATTATGAAACAGAATAAATGTATATCAAACGAAATCTATTTTATATAATACATATTTTCCCTTTGTTGTTCCCTTTCCAGTTGTTAAGTTGGCGTTGTGACATGCCTTAGTCTACTCAATAGAGTAAAAAAGAAAAACCGATCAGAATTTACTAAAAGAATAAAATAATTTATACATATTAGCTTCCGATGTCAGGGCTAGATCGGATATTAATTCTTATATACACTATGTCTTAGCACCGACCTAGCTATTATGTGGAAATTGTTTTATTCTTTTAGTTACAATAGTATCAAGATGATTCGTGCTAGACACCACTGCGCTCGCCCCACTTCGAGCAGTCACGCACACAGAGATCATTGTACTGTGCTTCAATATTACGCCGTTTTGACTTGCGCAAATTTGAATATACGCTTTTCACTTATCACCCTATTCACATGACTTGGAATAAGTTTTTACGGAAAAACTTATTCCAAGTCATGTGAATAGGGTGGAAAATGCGCCGACTGAACTCCGTGTTTGTAGAAATCGACACTTTTCTACTAAAAATGAATGTTATTTGGAATTATTACTTAATTCACCCACGGTGAGAAAAAAATCACCTGGCCCACCAGGAAGGGTAAATGTAGTAGGTAAATTCACGGTTAGCTGCAGAGGCGTTCAGCTTTAACTTGGCCTCAACGATATCTTCGAATGTGAAAGTTTTCGGTCTTCCTTAATCACATTCCTACGTGATTTTGCAGTCTACCCGACACACTCACAATAACTTAGTTACTTTGATTTTCTCTTGAAAAGTTTAGACATGAACAGCCAATGCAGTTAATCTTGATTCTTTTTGACATGTGCTTTTCGGTAAGTTGATTTTTGATGGCGGTTCCCACGTAATAAAATTAAATGCGGATATAATTTTTTATATTTTAGATATATTTACTCATAATTATTGGTAACGCCAGTTAACAATCTACTTTATCAACATTACATTACATATCGCATTGAGTTCGTCCTAAGTTATATCTACTTTATCAACATGACTAGTGCATATTTTCTGTTTCCTTCCTTCCTTCCCTTTCCTACCGCACGCGCTGCCGCCGAGGTGGAAAAGAGGATCTCGGCGCGCGTCAGTATACTAAGTGATATTACGCCATCCGCAGCGCACGGCCACCCGTCGCGTCTTATATGTATTAACTGCAAACCGCGCAGGACGAACATTGAGTTCTCCTGTTTATGTTTAATATTCACCGCATCAGACATTGTGTCTTTGTAACTCATAAATGTGTGAGACGCCCCCGTAAGGGCAAAGGTGGAGAGTGTGGGACTTCACGAGACTGTTCCGAGAGTGCGTGTGCGCCGAACCACGTGGCGAGCTCGCTGCATAGCAGACACTCCAGGAGGAAGGCGCGGCAGCCCTCATCAGGTCAGTGCGTGCTATCCCACCTATTTATTTTCCCCTTTGCCGTATGCACCAAAATTACAGTCCACTAAATCTTTATCGAAGATACCTTAAGTTACTGGCGTCTCCATTTTTAATGGTCACTTCTCGCTGGATTGACCTTGACTTTTCGCCCTTATTAGATCGTTATCGTAATAAGCGTTTATATAATTAATTATTTATATTTTAATCCGACTTCGGATTAACCCCGCCCTTATTAGAACACTAGAATAGGTCCTAATAGGTGACATTCATAGTAATTTTAAAACTATATTCATAGAATGAATAAGCATATAATTATCTATATAAATTATTTGTTGTATGTTCACATCACGTCATCAACTTTTAACTACATCTATAGATTATACTGTTAAATTACATTTATTATTTGCACATATATTTAAGCATTATATTCGTTATAAATAACTTCATAATTATTATAAAAGTTAACAATTAATGTTCATCGTTAACGAAACTAATATTTAATAATTCAACCGCGTAGCGAGGTCGCTTACTGAGTACCCGCTTATAATTATATTATTTTTGCCGCATAACTTAAGTTGTAATGCCGCCTAAAAAACAAATAGCATCGAATAATAGCGATTCCTCGGATAATGAGGGCACACCTGATGCTGAGTTGGTTTTATTGTTAGCTAAACGAGATGCTTTATTTGAAATAGTGCAAAAAATATATGATATGTCCTCGGACATCCACATAAACACTTCCACGATGGAGCGTTTTCTTGATGGAAGTTCTAATATTAATGCTTTACGTATTGAGTTTAAACAGGTCTTAGATAATTATAATTCACATTTATTAAAAATAAACCCTATTGCTAAACCTGATTATAACAGCCTCATTGCGTTTGAGTCTCTTTGCGGTAGAATAAATAGGCTTTATTTACAATATTCGCAATCTAATTTACAAAGTACTAGTACACCATCTAAAGCCAGATTCACACTTCCGCCTATCGAACTTATGCCATTTTCGGGTGACATTCGCTCATGGCCTTTATTTTATGCTAGCTTTAAATCAACCGTCCATGACAACACATCGCTTACCGACGCTGAAAAGTTATACTATTTGCTAGGTAAACAAGCCCTATCTGTATGCTCAGGTATAACTCCTTGCGCTGAAAATTATAAAATTTTATTGCAAGCACTCGTTGACAAATATGAAGACCGGCGTATGCTAGCATCTACATATATTAATCAGATGTTCGAATTTAAGCCATTGCAATCGGCCACCGCAAATAATTTTGATTTATTTACTGATAACTTTATAAGTGCAGTGCGCGCTTTACAAAACTTAAAGTTAGATAATCTCGCAGACTTAATTGTTCTTCATATCGCGCTTAAGAAGCTGGACCCGGATACCATTCGCTCTTTCGAATATAGTCATAACTCGATGGTACCTACCTTTGATGATTTAGTAAATTTTATTAAGACCCGCTCCAAAGTTTTGCAACGCACCGATTCTAGTACAAATTCTAATAGCGCACCAAACAATCGACGAGGTAACGGTAATAATCGTCGCTGTAATAATACTTCGTCGCCGAAGTATCAGGCGTACGTAAGCACGACGACTACTTGCTCAAAGTGTCTGTGCGATATTATTGTGCATCAACACCTATTTAAGTGTGCAGACTTTAATAAAATGACGCCGCAGGAACGATTTAAATGCGTAAAGAGTAACAATGCATGTGTGAATTGTCTCAGTTTAAGTCATCGAGTGTCTAGTTGCTCTTCAAATTATAGTTGTCGAGTTTGTAAATTTAAACATCACACATTGTTGCACTTCCACCGCAGAAGCGATAATGCTTCCCCTGCGCTGGCGCTTTCTCCACCGCTTCAGCCAGTTGCGCTGAGGTCTGCAGCCCCCGCGCCCGCACACTCGCCACCCCTCACCGCAGGTGCGCGTTCAGACGTCGCGCTGTGTACTTCGTTCAAGAATGTTTCTCAACGTTCACCGCCTCCCGCGCGCGCAAGTCGTTCGCAGAGAACTGTTTTATTATCAACCGCTCAAGTATTTGCTTACGATGCTAAGGGAGAGAAACAAATTATTCGTATATTATTAGACTCCGCGGCTCAAAGCCATTTTATGACTAAAGAGTGCTGTCATCGTTTAGGCGTTCAACAACACGATACCGAATGTAATGTAGTAAAGGGATTCGGTGGAGTTGAAAAAATTGTAAAATCGAAATCGATTGATATTAAAATTTTCTCACGATTCGACTCGAATATTAACTTCAATATTTCAACGCTAGTTGTTGATCAAATCACCGACCTTTTGCCCACTGCTGTGGTAGACACATCTTTCTTATCACACTTCCATGGCATAAGACTCGCTGATGAATGTTATAGCATGCCTAATAAAATTGATGTTTTGATAGGCGCATCCCTTTTCCCGCACTTACTATGTCCAGACGTAATTTATTCGTCTAACTACTTGTCCGGGCCCTCGGCTTTGAATACGGTATTTGGTTACGTTATTATGGGCTCAGTGCCGACACTTCAGGTAAATCATTCTTTAACGTGCTGCTCAGTTCTAGAGTCTCCTATCGTTGACAAGTTAGTGCAACGATTTTGGGAGCTTGAACAGCCACCCTCCGCACCGCCCATTCAGTGTCCTTCAGACATTGAATGTGAAGAGTTTTATAAATCTACGACATCCCGCGATCCTTTTACTGGTAGATATATTGTTGGCCTGCCATTTAAAGATGACGTTTACTCTCTCGGAGATTCTTATGAAACCTCTCGACGACGATTCATGTGCTTGGAGAGGAAACTTCAAGCCTCGCCTACATTAAGGTTAGCATATGATGACGTCATAAAGGAATACTTAGCTAAAAATTATATATCCCCCGCACCGCCGTATGACTCTCATGAACCCGCTCCAATATATGTCATACCGCATCATGGAGTCTTACGCGAAGATAAGAAGTCAACGCGTCTGCGCATCGTCCTGGATGCTAGCAGTAAGACTAGCACTGGGCGATCATTAAATGATATTCTGCATTCAGGCGACTTGTTCAATATAATTTTAACTTTCCGCTTACATCCAATCGCTATGACACCCGACTGTCGCCAACAATTTCTGCAAATAGTTGTTCGCGATTCTGATCGTCGTTACCAATGCTTCCTATACCGCTTCCGTCCACAAGACCCACTTGTGTTATACCACTTCAATCGCGTGTGCTTCGGTTTAACTTCGAGTCCATACCATGCATTGCGCACGGTAAGACAGCTCATTGATGACGACGGCGCAAAGTATCCGCTTGCGAGTCGTATCGCATTTACTTCGCTATATATGGACGACATCGCGTTCTCTATGCCCAGTGAATCCGAGGCCAGTGAGACCTCTCGGCAGCTGATAGACTTATTCAAGGGTGCCCAATGGGACCTGATAAAATGGCATAGCAACCGTCGATTTGTTTTAGATGACCTCCCTACTTCCCATAAAATTACAGGAGAAGTAGAGTTCGATAAATCAATGCCACATAAAATACTAGGCTTGCATTGGTCTACCGATAGTGACGCCTTTTATTTTAAGATATCTGTTCCCGCTGATGTGACGTGCACTAAGCGCGCCATCTTATCTACTGTCGCTCGCCTGTGGGACATAATGGGTTTCGTTGCTCCCACAGTCGCGTACGCCAAATTGTTAATAAATCAGCTTTGGCAACTTAATTTAGATTGGGACGACATACCACCACCGCCAATTATTAAGATGTGGAGGCAATTCTGTGCTGAATTGCCAGCTCTTAATGATTTACGTATCCCGCGACATGTTGGTGTATCCAAAAACTGTACTGCGTCACTCCTGGGGTTTTCCGACGCCAGCGAGCACGCATACGGTGCCGTAGTCTACATACATGTAAAGAGCGTCAATGGTAACACCGTCCAGTTGATTTGTGCAAAGACTAAAGTCGCACCGACGAAACCACTATCTATTGCACGCCTTGAGCTGTGTGGAGCGGTTTTACTCTCAAAATTGCTTCGCAGAGTACTCGACAATTATTCTCTTGATCTTGCAATATCAGTCTATGCCTTTGTAGATTCAAAAGTAGCTCTGTACTGGATAAAGAGTTTGCCACACAAGTGGCAGACCTTTGTTGCAAACCGCGTTGTTCAGATTACCGACAATATTCGCGCTGATAACTTTTATCATGTCGCAGGTACTGAGAATCCCGCTGACATACTTTCACGTGGCGTTACGCCAAATAAATTAGTTTCAAATCCCCTGTGGCTCCATGGGCCTCAGTGGACTTCGTTAGATCCATCTCAATGGCCTCTTCGTACTTTAGACAATGAGGTTATTGCAAATATGCCTGAGAAGAAGATTTTGTCGCACACTGTGTGCACATCCGTCTGTTATTCTGCGATTTATGAGCTCGCATTCCGCATCTCTTCTTGGAGTAAACTTCTACGTATAATTGCGTACGTAAGTTTGCTAAATTATTGCCCCGCCGCAGCACTACTGTAGTGACTGCTGATGATCTCAGTTTCTCTGAGGTTATAATCCTCCGCGCCCTGCAAAAACAGCATTTTGCAGTGGAATATTTAAATATTGAAGGTAACAAACCTTGCTCGCCCGCTTTCAATCGTTTAAGGCCTTTTATTGAGAATGGTTTAATCCGCATTGGTGGTCGTCTTTCGAACTCCGCATTAGATTACACACAAAAACATCCAATTATACTCCCGCGCAGTGATCATGTAGTGAACATGATCATTGACTATTATCATATTAAAAATTTACACGCTGGGCCTGAATTGTTATTGTCATTACCCGCACCCAAAGTCAAATCTGACTCTACCAGTCTGTTACACAGGCATTCTTTACTGGATAAATTAGTTCAGTCGTTTTGGGACCGGTGGAGGACGGAATACCTTCACGGATTACAAGTTCGTCAGAAGTGGAACACCCCGTCTACGGCTATCGTACCAGGCATGGTTGTAATTGTGATAAATGATAATGAACCGCCCCTTGCTTGGCCATTAGCGATTGTCGAGTCTGTTCATCCTTCGAAGGATGGTGTAGTTCGAGTAGTGACCGTGAGAACTACTAAGGGAACATATCTCCGTCCTGTTGCTCGTATTTGCCCTCTCCCAAGACAATAAATCACGATTATTTTGATTATAATTATTTATCTAAATTAGGAATTAAGTTTATATTTATATATATTAAAAAAGTATTAAACCGCAATATTATATTTATGTATACATTTTCTCGCTTACCAAGTAAGGTTAGTAGATGAGACATGCGCATTGAGCGCATCCTCTCACTTTATATACCGCTTATTTATTTGTTTTCCTTTTACTTTTTATATTACGGTTGTCTTTTAAAGGTGACCCTTTAAGGGCGGGAGGAAATGGTAACGCCAGTTAACAATCTACTTTATCAACATTAATAAATTACATTTACATTACATTTACAATTATATAATACATTACATTTACAATTACATTACATATCGCATTGAGTTCGTCCTAAGTTATATCTACTTTATCAACATGACTAGTGCATATTTTTTGTTTCCTTCCTTCCTTCCCTTTCCTACCGCACGCGCTGCCGCCGAGGTGGAAAAGAGGATCTCGGCGCGCGTCAGTATACTAAGTGATATTACGCCATCCGCAGCGCACGGCCACCCGTCGCGTCTTATATGTATTAACTGCAAACCGCGCAGGACGAACATTGAGTTCTCCTGTTTATGTTTAATATTCACCGCATCAGACATTGTGTCTTTGTAACTCATAAAAGTGTGAGACGCCCCCGTAAGGGCAAAGGTGGAGAGTGTGGGACTTCACGAGACTGTTCCGAGAGTGCGTGTGCGCCGAACCACGTGGCGAGCTAGCTGTATAGCAGACACTCCAGGAGGAAGGCGCGGCAGCCCTCATCAGGTCAGTGCGTGCTATCCCACCTATTTATTTTCCCCTTTGCCGTATGCATCAAAATTACAGTCCACTAAATCTTTATCGAAGATACCTTAAGTTGCTGGCGTCTCCAATTATAATAATATTGTTTCAGGGCGACGGTTACAACGACGCGACGATGAAGCAATGCGACGCCGGCACGCTAGTACCGAACCGGGACGGAACTGCCACGGCTGAGCTGGTAGCTGATCTGGGCACCATGGTCATCAACGAGCCGGACCTCGCCACCATGAAAAGTTAGTACATCCGCAAATACGTGGCTCCCACTCACACACACATGATGCACTGTACATACACTGGTAAGTATGAATGTATACACGATACGTTGTGTGTGCATTTACGCGTATGTTCATATCTTGAGGCACATATTTACGCGTATCTTATAAACTCAAAGCTCACATTTACGCGTATGTTCTCAACTTAACCCCAATTTTAAAGAATGTTCTAAACTTAACTCGGTATTCAGCATTCTAAGCTTGACGCACACATTTACGCATATGTTTTAACCTTATCGCTCACATTTACAATAATGTTGTAACCTTGACGCATACATTCACGCGTGTGTTTTTATCTTAACACATATTAACACGATTGTTTTAACCTTGACGCCTACATTTACGCGTATTTTCTTAATTTAACACATATTTAAAAGAATGTCAACCATGGCTCACAAATTTAGGTGTATTTACTTATACGATACAAGTGCAGCACGTTCACATTTGTGTATTCACTACACTTGCACGTTCACCTTATCGCATTCAAATGATCACATTATTCTCATCACACTTCACGCAGTCCTTAAGTTTATATCTGTCTGCATACAGTAAACCCCCGGTAATCCGGCCCCTGGCTAATCCATCCCCCCTTGTAGCCCGACATGTCATGAACTTGTAGGTAGCTCGAGTCGCGCTACGACTCCGATGTGGGGGAGGTGTCCTTCGCGGATACGTGGACAAACACCTGTTTGTCATTTAAATCATTACAACAAAAACCGATTGATCGACTTTTTAATGAGCTTTTTTAACAACTTTCAACGAAAGAGAGTCATTATACGTCGAATGTTATTACGAATAATAACGACAAAAGCTTTTAAAATGTATGCAAATTGAAATAGAAAATACGCATAGGTACAAGCAAATGTAACTTTATGTTATAAAAAAACATCCATTGATTTATCAATCTGTACGTACTTATAGTCTATTTAGAATACTTTTTATAGAAATAAGGGTGACAAAAAAGCGCATTATTCACATAATGGTTAGTGAATGCAGCCATAGATAGACACCTTTTTTATCGAAGGATTATCCTCATGGATACCTTTTATTGCGGGGGCAAAGGAAAGGTTATGCCAGACTTTGAGGTAAAGAAGAGTTTTAGTGGCGTGGCACTACGAATCTAGCTTGACGCGTATTGTCTCAGTTCAAATGTAACTATGGTAACGGCCTAGCTGACATTCATATTTACTGTTCAGGTATTAATTGTGCATCACATGACATTTTTATTTAATATATTTTTGATATGTAATCTGTTGGATTAGTAGGTACTCTTTTTCAAAAAGTTCCGGACTACCAAGTAGCTGTGGCAGTACTCTATAGTCCGACAAATTGGATAATCCGACACCGCCTTGCAAAACGTTTGTTGGATTACCGCAACTGTATTCAGACTTGATCTAGATTCACAGCTGTGACACCGTTCTTGTTATGTATTGTCGGTGTTAGTATACGTAGAAGTCTTTGATGGCATATCCCATAGTAGTCTCTTACGACACCTACAGGACGGTGGGCTGTTTTATTTTCTGACGTCAGCACACGGCATAAACTCGTTAGCGCAATGTAATATTTTACTGTTGTGAATTTCAGGGCACGACACGGACCCGATGGACACTAACCGGCCGAAGTACCGGCCATTGTTCCTGGAACACTTTGACAAGAAGCAGCTGGGTCCCACCGCCAATGGCACGCTGACCGCCGACGACAGGGGGTAGGTCACAGGTTCAGTTTCGTTCGCTCGAGGCAACGGCCCCGCCATTTTGGCGGAAACTGTTAAGTCAAATTAAATACAATGATGCACCGGCTTGGTAATGAGTTGCAGCGCTGAGGGCCGCGGGTCCAAAGAGCAACGCGTGCCACCGGCGGACCGGTACAGAGGAGAGTAGCGTTTCTTCCCGTTATAGAACTCTGTCATTTTTCGCAGGGGGAAATCTACGCACACAGAAATAATATTGTCTTGCTACCAAATTCAGACAAAAAACTAACAACAATTTCACGCGACAACTCGTATATTGACTCGGATCAGTTGCTCGACCGATCTGCAAATTGTATCAAGGCGAGCGGCTTGTGATGGTTGGTTGGTTGGCTTGGTTCTTCCCAGGACAGAGGTTTTTTTGCAAACCAGTGGTAAATTAAAAAAGTGACTTTCAATAAGTATTTTTATAATCTACATTGAATAAAAAAGTTTGTATTTCTATTTCTATGCAAAACCGAAACATCGATGTGATTAAAACGAACTTTAATGTGATTAAAAATTGCTTATATATGAAAGGTAACGCCGGTAGTGTTTTGTAAAATTAACGTGGTAGATTTCTTTTTGCAGTAAAAAAATTCAACAATTATGCATTTTTGTTGGACGTATATTCTGCCGCACTACTAGATTTGGTCTAGTAAGCAATGCGGCTGCAATTAGTTTTATTGTACGTATAGGACCGCGTGGACTTATACTTTGACAGAGGAAAACACCTGCGTATGATCTCCCCCTCACCTTCGATCCTCTCTTCGGCTGGTGGCCTGTGTTGCTCTATGCGCGTGTTTAAATAAGTACCGCACGGAATAAGTATTTATATGGTCTACAAATAATTGTTTCCGGTGTTGATGTTAATCCTTGTGTAATTTACAACTGTTCACACGTCGCGGCTCGTAACTCCAGCGCTGAACGAAACGTGGAGGTGATAGCTGTGTATGTCGTATCAGTACGCCAAAAGCCGTAGCCGTAAACAAGTAGCAGTAGCCAATCAGCGCGTGCGAAGGATACGCACAGCCAATCAGCAATACGCACTCCCGCCCCGCATCCCGCTAACTACCCCATACTACTTTATTTTCAACTTATGCGCAATAACAGTCCCCGCTAGACTTTTGTGCCGCTAGTTATACACGCAATTTATATTATATTCATTAAACCGTATTGCAAATTGCTGCTAGGTACAGAAGTGTTTTCAAATATAAATAGCCACTATCATTATCAAATAAGTGTATTTAATTGTGAAACTTTTACAAATATATTTCCTTAAGCTGAAGTGATGAAAATAATATATTATTGCCATTTAATACTAAGAAGTGTGAGTCCGGTGTCAGAAAAGTGAATGATTATCATAAAAAGTGATTAACTTTACGGTGTAGCAGTGCACCGAACTTGGAAAAAATTCCTCAGTTATGAGTCACAATAACCGACTTGCCGTATTTAAAAAACAAGACTGCTAGGAACCATACCAAAAATTCAGCGTAATATCGTAATTACATCGTGGTCGAGTGGCACATTAGGCTACATTTAAACGAGTACATTGAAAGGTGATGATTCGAGCCTCTTAACGTAAGTCTTTTTGTGATTAATTTTTCAACAAATTATATTAACATAATTAGTATCGCGAGACTTATCGACCCACATTTAACAGAAAGCAATAGATATTCGTGGGTAAGAATTATAAGCTGATTTCAACAGAGGGCGCTACGATATCCAATAATAATCATATAAAATTTTATAAAATGGATACAGACAGCAATAACATTACTCATCGCAAACCTTGTAGAACAAGTTCATTAAATGACCTTACAAATATGACAAATAACAATGAAAAAAACATATTTGAATCCACAGTAATGAGTATTCCGGATAGCTTACATGACAATAGTGACGTATTAAATTATCTGAGCGAACAAGTTAAAACACTTACGACGCAACTACAGAGTGCTCATCAAGAGATTGAAAATCTAAATAGCGAAAACTTTCGTCTTAAATCTGATCTTCAAAACATAATAAAGACAAACAACGCGTACAAAAAAATATACTCAACGCCTGAGAAAAAAAGCATAACACCAGTTTCAAAACGAAAGTGCAAAACATTGCATAACAATAACGTGCCAATTTTTGGACACAATATTAAAAACAATATTAAAAACAATGACGAATTTTCTCAACCATCAGGAGAACATACCAAAAGCTCGTCTCAGATGCATAACAAAGAAACTCAAACGTGTTACGTCTATACAGCAAATAAATCAAAAGAAATATCTACATCCTTTTCTTATAATAACAAAAAACCTCAACTTAATGAAGAACTGAGAACAATGATAGCAAATCGTAAACAAAAGAATAAATTATGCATTCTAAGCAGTAACAAAACAGGGTCCCTATCCATAATTGAAGACGTGTTTTCAAATTACTTTGATTTCTGCCATTATGTAATCCCGAATGGTACTTTGGTACTATAAAGGAACCGAATGGTACTATAAAGGAACTTTTATGCAACATAGAAAACAAATTAAAAGACTTTACCTTAAATGATTATTGTATTTTTTGTATTGGAGAAAACGATATTAAAGCTGAGGGGAGTCAAATTAACACAATAAATATGATAAAAGATTCCCTAAAAAAAATAACCCACACTAATAAGATAATTTGTGTACCGACATATATAACAGGAGCACCTATATATAATTTTAAAGTTGAAATGTTTATTAATCTCCTTCATCTTGACATACAGAATAATGAATACGCATACCTATTTGACAGCAACCGTGATCTATCACTAGATATGTTTTCTTATAAAACAGGAAACATTAATAAATACGGAATAAAAAATATATATGACCGTATTATGGACAATATTTTAATTGATTTGTGTTCATCTGAACAGATCGACATACAAAAAAATAATAGTGGTTGCGCGGAAAACCATTTGTATTATTATATTTGACGGTAGGAGTGTCAAGTCGCTTGTTCCTTTCCGAAAAACGATATCATTCATACCCTTCTCGATCCTCCATCGACACATCGGGGTGGTGGGGTGGGAGGGGCAAGAAGATGATTCTAGAATGTCACGTAATCATCGGAGCCGAGGACATATAAGACACGCGCGACCGTTGCGCGTCCTCTTCCTACCGCGCCAGTCATTGGAACAACAGCTCTTTCCGTCACAGTCGTCGTTGAAACCACACCGCTAGTAGAAACCGCTTTAGCCTGGAAGCAGTCGAGCTCCAGGAAACCCGCCTCACCTCGTGTGAGATATAGTCGCGCACCGCCTCTCTCCGGAGTGTTCCAGAAGAAGTTCCAGAAATTGCAGCTATAGTGCTCAACAGGATAGAAGAAACCCCGGTGAGTCAATACTCCTTTATTTACTGCCTGATATATAGTTTAACCCGCTCCAATTTTGTTGTTCTCCTAATCAGGCAGGATTCCTTTTCAGCGATTTGGCACAATAATAGTTTAGTTTTAGGGAAGAGCGAGTGCATTATACCGCATGCTATAGTAGTCGCCTTTACGTAAGCGTAGAAGAAACCGCATATACAGTCCACTTTAGTTAATATCTCGCGTAATAGGTTTAAGGTTCGACCGGGGAATTAGACTTCGGCAGCCTTAGACACGTGGCTCCACCATTTTATGGTCACTTCGAGCAGGATTTTGGTCGAATTGTTGAATTAATTAATTAGATAATGCACTCTAATTTATAGAATAGACTTAAATAGTGTTCGTTTAAATTTAAATTTTGATTAGGTACTCGCAAACAGAATTATTCGTTTTATAGCGCTCGTATTTGATTAAATTTAAAGCCTATTAAATAATTGAAACAGTGTAATAGGAACCGTTTGATACGCTTACCCACAATCTTGATAAAATTATTGAGTCTAGCAAATGACGCGTCACCTCGACTCGCTGCGCAGGTGTTCGATTTAATTACGTAATACGGCATACCGAGTGTCCATCCTTCATTGTTTGTGCGTTGTGAGATTAATTGTGATTGATATAACTTTATTATAATAGTTTAAAATGGCAGTTAGTGGAAGTGAAATCAAAATTAAAACGCTTTATGCCAAGAGGGACATACTCTTTTCGCGTATGCAGAATATAAGTGATTATATAAAGAACATTCATATAGAAGCAGTGCGGGAAACCTTTTTGACTGAAATCGAAACGATAGATTCTTTACGAATAGATTACGAAAAAATATTAGACCAAATTAATCATTTGGAATTACAAATCGACCCGAAATACATAGTGAACTACCAACCGCTGCTGGCATTCGAAGATATGTTGTGTCGCGTGAAAAGAATTGCGAGATCCCTACTATCTCAAAACGAAGCAAAGCCGGAAAAACAGGTACGTCCAAGCGACTCGATTAGGTTGCCGCCAATAGATATTCCGGTATTTAATGGTGATATTAAGACGTGGCCCTTCTTCTTCAGTAGTTTTCAAAACAATATACACAATAATAACCCATCGTTATCGGACGCCGAAAAATTATATTACTCAATCAGTAAACTTAGTGGCAGGGCACAGTCGATCTGCTCTGGTTTTACACCTACAGCAAACAATTACTTATTAATATTCGAAACGCTTAAAACTAAATATGAAGATAGGAGAATGTTAGCTTCCGAATATTTGAACCAGATATCCGATCTTAAACCTATATCATCCGCGAACATCAACGGCTTAGAGCAATTTCTAGATAAATTTGTGGCATCGGTGGCTGCACTTAAGAATTTGAAATTTAATGATCTTATGGACGTGGTGTTTCTCTATATTGCACTGAAGAAGTTGGACCCCGACACCGTGCGTGCGTTTGAAATGGAGCATCGTAGCTCGGAGATGCCTTCCTTTCATTCATTAGCATCGTTCGTGCGAGATCAAATAAAGGTGATGCAGCGCTCTCCGAACGTTAAACAGGAGAATAAAAGGTGCGTCGACCGTACACAGACTCAACCATCTAAAATAGCAGGGTCGTTAACTTACGTAACCGCTACGCCAACATCACTCCAGCATACTTGTTTAGTATGTAAAGATAGACACGGTAATTTATATAATTGTGCGACTTTTCGTAAATATTCACCAAGCGAGCGTTATAAATTAGTAAAGACAAACAACCTATGTTTGAACTGCTTAAGCGATAAGCATTTAGTTGCAAAATGCAATTCGAGTTCCGTATGTAGCAAGTGCGCCAGGAAACATCACACGCTATTACATTTTGAAAATAGCAACATAGCGGCGTCAAGTAAAGCGGACAAGGAATTCGCCCCTACTAAGGTCAACGATTCTAGCGGTCGACCTGGTGATGTCGCTCTGTGCTCATTGGCAAATATGGGAGCACAACCTCCTTCAACCGTGTTACTGGGTACGGCACGTATTTTGGTTAGGGATTCGCGTGGAAACGAACAAAGCGTCCGTGCACTGCTGGACAGCGGAGCCCAAAATAGCTTTATAACGCGACAATGTTGTCAGCGCTTAGGCTTAGTAATAAATAGGTCACTTTCATGTCCTGTAATTAAAGGCATCGGAGGCACTAGTAAATCGACACAGGGATATATAAATTTAAAAATTTATTCTCGGATAGATCGTAATGTTAACTTTGATATAAATGCACTAGTAGTAGATAGGGTCACTGAACGGTTGCCAACCGTTTCGGTTGACACCTCGGCAATGATTGAATTTAAGAATTTGACTCTGGCGGACGACACTTACGCCGTTCCTGGAAACATAGACATGCTCATTGGAGCATCGCTTTTCCCTCATCTTTTGTTAAACAATAAGGTCAGGGGCAACTCTTCGCATACCGCGCCTTACGCACTGGAAACCGTATTGGGCTATGTGATCCTTGGCTCCGCCCCCATCATAGATAGTATTTCGGCAACCTCTTATTGTGGTATGGCTGTCGAACCGCTCGAGTCGTTAGTCCGCAAATTTTGGGAGATGGAGGAGGTGAACGTCCCACCCATAGCTAGCTCAGATGATAGGTTATGCGAAGAAATTTACGTCCGCACGACCATTCGTGATCGCGACGGTAGATATAGTGTAGCGCTACCCTTTATAGGAGATGTTTTATCTCTCGGCGATTCGCGTCAAATGGCGGAAAAACGTTTCTACAGCTTGGAGCGTAGGATGCTCGCTTCACCCCAGTTAAAGGAAGCTTACGACGGCGTCATTAACGAATATATAAGAGAAGGTTACATATCACTTGTGGCTTCGAAATTAGATAACTACGAAGACACACCGTCGTATTTCATACCACACCACGGAGTCATTAGAGAGGACAAACTTACATCTAAGTTACGTGTAGTGCTCGACGCTATTGCTAAAACTAGCACTCACCTGTCGCTTAACGATATCCTCTATAGTGGGCAAAATTTACAGGGCAGTTTATTTAATATAATAGCCAATTTTCGTTTGTTTAGTATAGCACTATCCGCCGATATTCGTCAAATGTTTCTTTGCATAGGGGTCCGTGAATGCGACCGTAGATTCCAACGCATTTTATATCGTTTCAACCCAAAGGAACCTCTAATGGTGTTTGAATTTAACCGCGTTTGTTTTGGTTTAAAGTCGAGCCCATTTCATGCGTTACGCACGGTGAGACAGCTCGCTCACGATGAAGGTCCCTCTTATCCTAAAGCTAAGAGGGCAATTGAGAGCGGATTATATATGGATGATTTTGTGTACTCGGTCGATAGCGTGGAGGAGGCAACCCTAACCACCGCCGAGGTTATAAGGCTCATGAAATCGGGTCAATTCGATCTTGTGAATTGGACTAGTAATTCGCGTCCGGTTTTGGATACAATCCCACTATCACACCGTCTTTCGGCTATAAAGGAATTCGACGATTCTGATACACACAAGGTGCTCGGTCTATGTTGGTCACCAGAGTCCGACGTGTTTAGCCTTAAGGTAAATCCGCCCGTAGAGAAATGCACAAAGCGCACAATACTGTCATGCGTTGCTAGATTATGGGACGTCATGGGTTTCGTAGCTCCGGTGGTATTATACGCTAAGCTTTTAATTAAACAACTTTGGTTATTGGAATGCGACTGGGATGACTCGCCGCCTGACAGCATTGTTCGGTTGTGGCAGCGCTTTAGAGAGGAACTTCCTTTATTAAGAGAAATTAAAATACCGCGTCATATAAACGTAGATAGAAGTAGCGCCATAAAGGTCGTTGGGTTTGCAGACGCCAGCGAGAAGGCTTACGGGGGCGTTGTATATTTCCACGTCCAGAATAATGGTAGAAATTCGATTAGCCTCATTAGTTCTAAGTCGAGAGTCTCCCCCCGTAAGGTTGTCTCTCTGGCGCGCTTAGAGCTTTGCGCAATATTAGTACTCACCAAGCTTATTACCGCAGTTATCAGCGCATGTAGGGATAGAGTTCACATAGAAAGGATATTTGCCTTTTCCGACTCCACCGTCGCCTTATGCTGGGTTCATTCTTCACCCCACCGTTGGGATACGTTTGTTGCGAACCGAGTGGCCAAGATACAAGACGAGTTAGAAACGCGGAACTTTTATCACGTGTCCGGTACGGAAAACCCCGCCGATTGTCTATCCCGTGGACTCACCCCGATGCAAATAATGGACCACCCGCTTTGGTTCCACGGACCTGCTTGGGTTCACTTGGATCCCTCGCAATGGCCAATAACCGATTTCGAACCTTCGTCAGTGTCACAACCGCCGGAAGAAAAGAGACACGCTCTAGTGGCGAACGTTTCGAGCGAGGTTTCTCCAATCATTGCTTTGGCGAACCGCTTGTCCTCTTGGTCGAAATTATTGCGTAGCGTAATTTACGCTTGTCGATTCGCGAAGCTGTTACCGCGACGTTCGTATGTCTTAGCATCCGATTACAACTATGCCGAGTCGCTAGTATTGCGTGAACTTCAACGTGCGCACTTCTCGGAAGAAATTAGAAGATTACAATCGAATGGAGCTTGTAGTCGCGCCTTTCAACGCCTTAAGCCATTTTTACAGGATGGGATTGTAAGGGTAGGTGGACGCTTGTCCAACTCGCAATTGAGTTTCGACCAACGGCACCCTATTGTTTTACCGCGTAAAGACCATATCATGAACTTATTAGTCGATTACCATCATAAATTGAACTCGCACGCTGGCCCCGACTTGTTGATGTCGATTTTGCGTCAGAATTATTGGATTCTTTCTGCACGTAGTTTAATACGCAATCGGGTGCACAGATGTATAGCTTGCTTTCGGGCACGCCCCAAGCCGTCATTTCCGGAAATGGCGGAACTTAGATCTTGTAGAGTAATACAATCAGTAAAGCCCTTCACGCACACCGGGTCTGATTTCGCTGGCCCGTTTAAGGTCACGCTCACTCGCGGGCGTGGTATAAGATCCACAAAGGCTTACGTCTGCATTTTCGTATGTCTAACTACTCGAGCGGTGCATATAGAACTCGTTGGTGATCTAAGCACAGCAGGCTTTATGGGTGCATTTAAAAGATTTCTATCCCGCAGAGGTCCTGTAAGTAAATTGTATTCGGATAACGGTACGAACTACGTCGGTGCAAAACGTATTCTATCGGAACTACATGAGCTCTTAGCTAGCAAGTATTATAATTCGGAGTTCGCTCACATTCTAGCCGAGAACCGCATTGAGTGGTCTCTGAACGTCCTAGCTGCGAGTCATTTTGGGGGCAATTGGGAGACTAATATCAAGAGTCTAAAGAGTCATTTATACCGAGTAATAGGAGATCAAATTTTGTCCTTCGAAGAGCTAAGTACGGTGCTCGCTCAAATTGAATGCGTAATGAATAGTCGCCCACTTTGTCGTACGTTGTCTAGTGACCCCTCGGAACCGCTGGCTCTAACTCCAGCACATTTTTTGAATTTAACGCCTTTAAAGTATTTGCCAGCCGCAGATATGGATGAGAACAGACTTAGCGTTTCCGCACGCCACAAATTATTAGATCGGTTAGTGCAATCGTTTTGGAAACGATGGAGGATGGAATACTTGCATACTTTGCAGTCTCGACAAAAATGGAACACAGCAACTGAGCCTTTAGCTGTAGGAACTGTAGTTGTGCTCACCAAAGAGAATACGCCGCCTCTCCACTGGCCGTTAGGAATTGTCGAAGAGGTCTTTCCCGGTTCCGACGGAGTAGTTAGGATAGCTCGCGTTAAGACCACGGTTGGGTCTTACTTGCGTCCGGTTGTCCGTTTGTGCCCCCTGCCTCTTCCATAATTTAAATTAGCTTTCTAGATTAAATTGTAGTTGAATTTAGGTAATCTTAGCGTTAGTTAGTTATTTTGTTAGTTGATCTTAGCTCTAGTTGTATTAGTCAATTTTGAAGGAAATCCTTCAAGGGCGGGGGAGATGGTTGCGCGGAAAACCATTCGTATTATTATATTTGACGGTAGGAGTGTCAAGTCGCTTGTTCCTTTCCGAAAAACGATATCATTCATACCCTCCTCGATCCTCCATCGACACATCGGGGTGGTGGGGTGGGAGGGGCAAGAAGATGATTCTAGAATGTCACGTAATCATCAGAGCCGAGGACATATAAGACACGCGCGACCGTTGCGCGTCCTCTTCCTACCGCGCCAGTCATTGGAACAACAGCTCTTTCCGTCACAGTCGTCGTTGAAACCACACCGCTAGTAAAAACCGCTTTAGCCTGGAAGCAGTCGAGCTCCAGGAGAACCGCCTCACCTCGTGTGAGATATAGTCGCGCACCGCCTCTCTCCGGAGTGTTCCAGAAGAAGTTCCAGAAATTGCAGCTATAGTGCTCAACAGGATAGAAGAAACCCCGGTGAGTCAATACTCCTTTATTTACTGCCTGATATATAGTTTAACCCGCTCCAATTTTGTTGTTCTCCTAATCAGGCAGGATTCCTTTTCAGCGATTTGGCACAATAATAGTTTAGTTTTAGGGAAGAGCGAGTGCATTATACCGCATGCTATAGTAGTCGCCTTTACGTAAGCGTAGAAGCAACCGCATATACAGTCCACTTTAGTTAATATCTCGCGTAATAGGTTTAAGGTTCGACCGGGGAATTAGACTTCGGCAGCCTTAGACACGTGGCTCCACCAAATAGTATAAAACACAGTACTCCTGATATTTCGACAAGGTCTCTAAAAATTGACGAAAAAGAAACCCACACTCAGTTTTTTCTCTGAAAAATATATACATGTCTTACATCAAAATATTGCAGGACTACTTAACAAATCAGATGCATTATGTATAAATCTGGAAGAACTCAGAGACATTAACAAATTTATAGACGCTATATGTATAACAGAGCATTTTATGATGGCAGGTCAGGAATTAAAACTAAATGTACCAAATTACATTTTGGCTTCGTCTTACAGCCGAAGCAACAGCAACAGAGGAGGAACATGCATCTTACTGAAAAAAGAACATAAATTCAGGGAATTTTCAGAAATTAGTAAATATTGTCTTGACTATGTATTTGAGTGCTGTGCAATTGAACTTATTGATTTTAAAATTGTTATTATATGTATTTATAGAATACCCAATCAAAATAACTTGTATACATTCTTTCAGAGGTTGGAAAAACTTTTGACTTATTTTGCCAATCTTAATTTAAAAAATATTTTAATTGCTGGTGATTTTAATATAGATGTTTTAAAAAGCAATAATGTTACTTTAGACTTTGAATGTTTATTATTAACTTATAATCTTAAGCTAGCACTACATGAACCGACGAGACTAGCCAGTCAAACATGTATCGACAATTTTGCACATAATTTCAAAAAGGGTTGTAAAACTGAAATTTTAGAATTAGGTCTCTCAGACCATACTGCTCAGTTAATCAAAGCACCTGCTAAAAAAATACCGACATTAAATTTTTGGTGTACCAGTAAACGTGATTATAGCTCAGAGAACATAGAAAAGTTTAAAATGTGTATTAAAAGTTTATCTTTTTTGAATATTTACCATGCTAATGACCCAAACATAGCCTACCAATATTTTATTGATGATTTTAAACTTTTTTATGACCTTTGTTTTCCGCAAATACAAGTTTTGATAAAAGTCAATAGTAAACCAAAATGGGTATCCCATGGAATCAAGGTTTGCAGTAGAAAGAAAAAAGATTTGCTTTGGAAATTCAGATTGAATTCAACTAAAGAGAACAAATTAAAATATGTAAAATATAGTAAATTACTTTAAAAAAATTATAACCCTAACGAAACGTGCACAAAATAATTATAAAATAAAAATCTCAAGTAATAAAATTAAAACAGCGTGGCAAATTATAAACAAAACAAGACTCAATACACTTAAAGAAACTATTGCCAACATAAAAATTAATGATCGAATTTGCATAGATAATCCTAAAAAAATAGCTAACGCGTTTAATAATTATTTTATTGAAAAAGTTAATCCCCTTCCGGATGCCGGGAAAAAAGTAAATACTACAATTAAACACCAATTAAATTCAATGTTTCTTGCACCAAGTTCACCATACCAAATAAATAAGATTATAAAAACATTGAAAAACACGAACAGTGTAGGATACGATGGTATTTCCACAAAAATAATTAAAGCGGTAAGTGAGGATATATGCCACCATCTGAGTCACATCATTAACTTATGTATATTAACGGGAATATTTCCAAAAGACCTTAAATTATCAATTATAAAACCATTATTCAAAAAAGGAAATAAACAGTTAATGGAAAATTATAGACCTGTAGCATTATTATCAATATTCTCGAAAATTTTTGAAAAATATCTTTATGGTGAAATAAATTCCTATCTCGAAAAACACAAAATTTTGTGCAATGAACAAAAAGGGTTCCGGCAAAATAAGACCATAAATATGGCCATTTATGAATTCATTGAAAATATTATATGCCATGTTGACAAAAGATTTCCCATTTGTGCTATTTACTGCGATATGTCACAGGCATTTGACTATGTAGACCATAATATACTTATTAATAAACTTGACGCTTACGGTATTAGAGGAAATGTCCTAGATTTAATTCGTTCCTACTTAAATAATCGACAACAAATAACAGAAATAACTAGAGTGAATCTTGAAACCAAAAATGAAGAAATATACACTTCCAAGAAGCGCTATGTATCATATGGCGTGCCCCAAGGCAGTGTACTGGGGCCACTCTTATTTATTATATATGTTAACGACTTGCCAAATGCAACGACACAGCCTATTACACTATTTGCTGATGACAGTACTGTTACAATTGCATGTAAGGACATTAATCATTATAAATTTGACATCAAAAACGCATTGACATCTATAATTTCATGGCTAAACAATAATAATTTAAAAATCAATTTAACAAAGACAAATATAATGCACTTTGGACAAAGATCACAAAATCCATTAAATATAAATTTGGTTTATGATAATTACACGATAAGTGAAGTTACTTCTACCCGCTTTCTTGGCTTAATTATAGACAGCAAATTAAATTGGAAAGAACACATTAACGTATTATGTAAAAAAATCAGCAATCTTTCATACGCCCTTCATAAACTTGCTCCAACTATCAACACAGATACGCTTTTTTCGGCATACTATGGTCTTGTTGAATCTGTTCTCAGATATGGCATCATTTTTTGGGCCAACTCAACTAACACAGATATGGTATTTAAAATGCAAAAGCGATGCATACGGGCCATGTTTGGTATTCAAAGTACGGAGAGCTGTAAGCCATTATTTATCAAACACAAAATTCTCACACTTCCATCACTATATATATTGGAAATAGCTTTATTCGTTAGAAGCAACCCACACTTGTTTCCTCGCCTATCAGACAATGTAAGACGTAATCGCCGAGACAACAATAGACTATGTGCTCACCCTGCTAAAACAGCGCTACTGCGTAAAAGTGTAGTATGCAAAGCTCCATTAATATATAGCAAAATTCCAAACGACATTAAACAATTGAATACAGGATTATTTAAGAAAACATTAAAAAAAATATTGACTGCAAAATGCTATTATAATGTTAATGACTTCCTTAACGACAAATCCTGAATCATGAATGTAACAAACCTATTTAACTACTATTTACTACTTTATTATATACATTGTTAATATCATTGTATTGTTAATGCCATTGTATAATTATTTTTGATAGGAAATATAATTGACATTTATTACATTCAATTACTTCATGTTCTGATAAATTATTTAGTAGATATTATACATTTTGTCATAACTCATTAATTATCTGTTACAGCTATCTTTATTTTCTATTTTTTTTCTCATATTTGTACACCAACTATGGTCAAACATGTTGATTCAAAATTATAACTTTAAGACCAATAATAAACATCAAATGTATTATTATCTACACATGTTATTGCAAATAAATATCTTATCTTATATTATTTATTAAAAAAATATTAGAAAAAATAGATCAAATAATGCATTGGACATAACTAAAACGATTTAAGGACTCTAAGATCTCAGCTAGTCCACGATCTAGCTAGTAACTTAATAGAGTTCCAATGATTCCTGGTGAAAGCTATAGCATTGTAATCCACAAATGAAAAAATAATGATCATTAGTCCTCATATGGCGAAGATCATGAATATAGATTAAAAATAGAGTTGGACCTTTATACATCCCTTTGGTACGGTCATAGGTTAAGTTAATAATACACTCTGGCTTCAAGATAGTGTTATTAAAATCTGGGTGGGTTGATGTATATAATATGATGGCGGGAGGAGTGTGGCCATTTTGTATAGTGGCCACATTGTATTCTATGGTGATCCTTTGCAAGATGATTTCAAAAACGTATATTTACTAACATATTATATGGATTATTTGAAAATTTTAATTTTTAATTAGAAATTATTATTATTATAATAAAACATTTTTGGTTGTGTTAGAACCCTATGCATTTACTAGTGCACTGTTGAACATAGACTCCTTTCACATGTTTCCTTATATTTGCAATATTTGTAACATTTGGCAGTACGTTTGGGAATTTATTCGAATAGTTCATAATAATTATGGTGTTTCTATTGTGAGGATATATATTTTGTAATGGGTGTTTTGACAGCATAATATATTGCTTTCACTCTGTATTTTGGTATATATGTCGTAGCCAACTAGTCGAATTAGTCTAACGGTACGTTTGCACTGAGAAACATCCAACACGTAATGTTTTGAAACAAATCGCATAAAATAAATCACACATGTTTTGTTGATGGTGGCGTTCGCACTCACAAAAACTGTGTAAAATTTTCAACAGATATTCAAATTTATTTTTCAACATGACAATATTACTATAAATTTATTTTCAAACATTTTGTTTCGGTAGTTATAAAGATACAATATAGTTATAGTCAACCAAATCTAAGAAATACCTTTTGACGTTTCGCATGAATCATTCCGTAATAGCTTTTCACCAGCGTACTCACATGATTTAAAATAAACTTTTATGTTAATCCGAAGAATTATGTAGTTATCTATATTTCTTTACATTGTTTATGGTTTTTTATAACTAATTTAAATTTGAGTTTTTTCAAACAAAGCAAGATATTAAAAAATATCCAGTATTAACTTTTTTTACTTGACGTCGTTTCAATGATATATCGCTATGTATATTACCGTAGTGTTTGGATGATCAAAATTCATTGTTATGCGAATAATCGGCAAAATATTCAAATAATCGGTAAAAAATTTCAAATAATCGAACCAATAATTTTTTAATGTATTATTTGTTTCATTTAATTTTTATTTCCAAAATTCCTTAAATTACATGAATCATGAATAAAACAAGTTTATTTTTTTTAATTTGTCAAAGTAAATTTGTGTAGGCAAAAAAAACTCATATACACGGCCGTGCTAAAATAACCACTACATAATTTCAATACCCCGCCATTCGGTACCAGTTACTCGACTCTACAGAGTCAGTAATTCATTCTTGGTTCTTGGGGCGATGTATAGGTACGCTTTTATAACAAAATCCCAGAAAATATACAAAATTTGACGTAAGTACACAAAGTTCAAAAACATAATTAAACTAAGTTTGTATAAAAAGGGTTATTTTAATATTAAGGAATTTATGGATGGTAATAACCCCCGGGAAGGGTGATCGCTACCAAACTATTTCTTATTTGTTTTGTGTTGTTAATTGTAACACGTATGATTGTAAGCTCTTATTTAAAAAAAAAAAAACCAGTCCCGTTGGGTTTTTTGCTGGTTATTCCCAGGACAGAGTTTTTTTTTACGAACCGGTGGTAAATGAAAAAAGTGACTTTCAGTAACTATTATTCATAATCTATATTGAAAAAAAAAAAGTTTCTGTTTCTGTTTCGAGAGCTGTAATGCGTAATTTTGTGACTCGGCTTCAACTTTTTGGACTGTTTCCTCTATAATGACTTTTTGTACGTGGTAGAGCCACGCTACATCTATATTATGGTTGTAGCACGAATGGGTCGGCTCAACTGAGGCAGGACCACGCTCTAACAGAACACCAGCGTAATGCTGCTGTGTTTCGTATGGTGAGTGTAGAGAACCGGAGACCCTTATTACTGGAAACGAGGCATTTCATCTTAGTCCTCAGGGGTGACAACGCATCTGCATTTTGATTATTAATTGAGGATAAATATGTATGTCTATGGGCCATAGCATCCACTTACCATCAAGTGGACTGTGTGCTCGTTTGTCACCTCAGATGAAGTAAAAAAAGGTAAATATCGCACCTAGAACAAGAAACTGTAACCAATTTTATAACTTTGTGTGAGTCAGAGAAGTGTTGCCACATTTTTAATAAGTCCCTGAAAATCGAGGTACAATACTACAACTATAAGAGTAATATGCCATGCGAATGTATATCTGTCTGTTTTAATTAATTTCAACAATTTGACAATTCAAAAAAGATGAAACACTTAGGAGACGTCTGTAGATCATTTAAAAGTCTTCTTGATAGATTGTCCAGTGAGCACGTAAGCATCGATAAAATATACAATATATGTAATGTAAAACATATTTATTAGAAAAATAACTTAATACTAAAAAAGCTAGTTGGAGTAAAAAATAAAATTTTCATGGAATTAAAAATATACTTTTCTAAATGAAAAAAAAGTATATTTTAGTAAATACAAAATAGAACTAACTCCGGCCGGGAGCACAAAGGAGTGTTCTAATTTGTACCCCAAGTAGGAGAGATATGAAATATTAGCCGGAGAAGACACCTGAGTCTCGGTTAAAAACCGGCGGGCTTCGCCGTCTCCGTGTGGTAGTGGACAGCATTAAGATTGGAATGAAGTGTTCTGATGTTGCAAAAATTCACGGATAGCGTGACAGGGGTCGCCTTGGTCTTATTGTTTCGCTTGCCTCTAGCAGTTTTAGTCGCGAGCAGTAATTCCCCCCCCCCCCCGTCCCAGAATACGTGGAGCAGCCTAAGCACCCACGCTCAGGGAGAGTAGCTGGGTCGTGGATGTTCAGCGAGGGATTCTCCGTCACCAGAAGTGAGGGTATCCTCTTGCGGTAGTTTTTATTTGATTCCGGTACTATGTTAAGGGGGAAGAGGAATTGGACCTCCAGCACAAGCGAAACGCAGAAGTAAACCTCTACTTCACGCAGATATTTTGTGAGGTCGTGGTACCACCCCGGTTCAAGCTGGCCCATCCATGCGACATCAATAGCCGCTGCGTGGCCAAGAGGTCAAGAGGGTGGCTGCCATTTTGGTTCATTTCAGCTCACTCTTATAGCAGCTACCCTTCATCTTTTTTATAGTGTAGGGTGACAAACGAGCACATAGTCCACCTGATGGTAAGTGGTTGCTGTGGCCTATCTACATATATCCTCGATTACGAATCAAAATGCAGACGCGTTGTCACCCGTGAGGACTAAGATGGAATGCCTAGTTTCAAGTAAAAAGGGTCTCTAGTTCTCTACACTCACCATACGAAACAGCAGCATTAATCACTATTTTACGCTGGTATTCTGTGAGAGCGTGGTCCTTCCCTGGTCGAGCCGACCCATTCGTGCTATAACTATTCTACTAATAGTATAACTTCAGCATAAGCCTAAAATCGTAAATATTTTTTGATAGTAAAGTAGTTTGTAATTACTAAACAATTAAAACAGAAACATCAGCAACTTAAAAAAATAATATTTACCTTGAATTCAATTTGATGTAACATAATTAAAACTAATTAAAAAAATATGCTGACTACATATATTGTTATAACTTTAAAAATTAATTACCCAAATCTTGGACCATTAGAAATAAGAAATACTGGCAACATTCTCCCGTTACGTAGTCACGAAACATTGACATTCGTGCTGCGAATAACCTTCAAAATTGTGTTGGAATAACAAATTAAAATATAGTTAAATGACGTTTACGAGTGAAACGATTTCAGCTTCAGACTTTTTGTTCACTTTAGTATTGTTTTTGTAATATTTTACTACACAGGACAGTATTTTGTAGGCAAATTTACTACACGACGCCCTGGGAAGTACTGAGCGAAAATGAGCGTAGTTTGATGCACGTGTGTGCGTGAACGCGTGTGCTTACATGATGGAGCGGAGTTTTTTGGCTTCACCAATAACAAAGGCCGCGCTGTATCTACCTTTTTTTACTTCATCTGATCGATAGTTGAATGGCGCCGTTTGTCACCCAATGCTATAAAAATATTCGTTGAAGCATGTGCCCATGTCAAAAAGCATGATTGGGCATGTGGTAGAAAAAACAAAAAAAATGATTATGGATGACTTTGAAAGAAACATTAATTTTGACTGCGTTATTGAAAATCCAATAATATGTAATTAATATAAACAACGACGTCTGTACTAGTTGTACTGAAAGTGATTGAATTTATAATGAATTGATAAATTTATTTTTAATCTAGTTCCATCTTAAATTTTTATAACTGTGCCTATAGAAATAAGCAGTAACAACAAATACGAAGAAACTGATAAATCTTGTGTTTTAAATTATCCGTTTTTAATTTATTCTGGTATTATTCAAACCAAACTGTAAATGATTACCAACTCTAAATAATCAATATCGATTTTTTTAAGAATCAAATATTGTAGGTTCCGATATTTTGGTTGGCATGCTTGGTGCAATAAGTCTGACAGCTGTCAAAATGTATTTCTTAGATTTGGTCGACTATAAAATATTTAATGTACAATAAAATGTCAAACATATTTCATTACAACATGTTCTTTGACTATGCAAACGCTTTTTGAACATTGACAGAAAACAGTGTTTAAAACATGTTTTTTTTTTGTGAAAATCGCTTAAGTGCTAACTCAAGGTTACAGTTAGTAGTCTAGACAAAACATAGCTAGGTAACTCTATTAATTTTATTCAACGAGACGGTCGTTGGTCTGTGTATAAGTATGCACTATGTGCTATATAAATGTACGCGATTTTAGTTTGGCCCAAAGGTGTCCCCAGCTGCACTTTAGCCTACTATCGCTGATATTACAAGATAAGTGCAATGTTGTATTAGACACCCGATAGTTGAATGGCGCCGTTTAGTAAAAAGGTTAGACTTAGTTAACGAAGGACTAATAAGCTAGTTGGCTGCGACTTATAGGGTTATTTTGCATTATATGTCTAAATTTGCAGAGAAGGTTCAGAGTAAGTAATGTCGCTTATCCAATCTAACGCCCGCCCCGCGCTGGTAAAATATGCGTCAAACGTCCGACTACTCGCTGCCTCAAGCCGCGTGAATTTGTCCCCGCTGCTCGGTAACAAAAACCTTTGTAAAATATAAAATATAATAGCTACGGCAAAGATAAAAATACTGAAAAATAGCTAGACGTATAATCTATTATACTTAAAATAAGGTTTTATATCAATTCCCGAGTAGAAAAAAAAAACTTTCCATAAATTTGTTTCGTAAGCATAAAATATAGTAATTTTTACCAACACAACACGAAAAAGAAAAACTAGATTCATTTCTAATATCTTGATATTTAAATATTTCTAAGTAGCTAAACAAATTAAATCAAAACACATTCTCCTTCCAATTTTGCGGCGGCCTCTTGACAATTGCCGAGTCGTCGCGCTTCGTTCAAATTGAAGAAGATCGCCGTCCGTCTAAGGCTTTCTATACACGATAATGTTAAATGAAATGCGAATAAGTGATAAAGTATTTTAATGATTTATAATTTTGGCTTAAAACCATAAAATAAAAGAAAACTATTTGCTAAATCGACTTCCCCGAAGATAAAATCGTATTAAACAAAGTAAATTTTATAGGAGAAACAAAAAACTTCGCAATGTGTTGCATTAGTTTCGAGGAATAAATTGTGACTTTTGAAATAATTAGAATAAAAAAAAATCACAAAAGGTAAATAACCCAAAAATACAAAAACATTAAAATTTCAAATACAGTAAAAGTGTGCAAATACGATTTTCGAAACACAAAACAAGTGTGAAAATGAATCAATACAATCAATCTATTACAACAAAAATAAAACACGTGATAACATCAAACAGTATTAAATATTAAAAACTTCCTCGTTTCTAGAGACCCTTATTTATTTATAACTTTTGTTACTACTACTAACGTCCCTGGACCGCACTAGCCATACGAAAAAACCTGAAGAACACATTGATATTAATTGTGAATCCTTTGACATTTGAGTATATTTTTAACTAAAAAAGTGTATGAGTATGTTTATTAGAAATTTAATTACTATTACTTCACTGAATATTAAACACGTAAATCAAACAAAAACAAGATAACTAGCGACTGAATTACAAAGACGTCATTTTTTTGGTAGCAACAATATTTTGAAGTTCAAATTAGAGCCGATTTAGTACAAGAAACTTTATTGCTTTAGTGTTATCACAAAGTACAAATTCTAAAGTTCATTATGATGTACAATAATCTAACAATTAAGTAAAAATAAATACGAAATACTTACGACATAATCGCTAATGCTCCGAAACACTTTCGTGACAAGTCGACTGAAGTTGTTATTTTTAATTCTATGCACCCAAACACTAAACACTGCCCTCTTCTGTTATTTCTAGTAAAGTATTTCATAGATAATCATTTTTGTCAAACACAACGTTCATTTATTTCGGCATTTTTAAAATAGATAATAATATTTTAAATAAACTAGATAATAATATTTTAAATAGATGGCAATATTTACGTGTTGATTTGGATAGTATACTATGCCGGACGGACGACGGCATATTTTGTTTGGCTATTATACTCTCCACGGACGTGCTAGTGGTTATAGTACTTTGAATCTTCTCTGCAAATGGTATTAAAGAAAAATTTAATTAAAAGGTCTCAAACATTCTGTCATTTTCCTTTTAAATTCAGAATGCGTGGTAATGCATTATTTTATCTGATTGTCATTCATAAATATCTAAAGCAGTGGCGAAGCCTCCATAGAAGCCGAAAAGCCAGGCGTGCCTTTTCAATCTGCTCAATCAATAATATCAACTAATAAAATAACTCGTAAACTGTTTCAAACTATTTCAAATTTCCCGCGCGCTCCTCTTTTTTAGCCAGTTCATGACCTCGTAGCATATATGTAACGTCACTTGGCAGTTTCCTTTAAATTCGAAATACACTGGACTGTCAAAATTAATGAAAGCAAGGAGTTGATTTTGTCGTCTCTCTCGCACGCGTTGGCTTTTTACCGGGCTTTCAAGAAGACGATCGCTCCCTTTCTAACCTGTGGCAAAATGTTCCCTAATGAAATATAACTACGAAATGTTTATATATCAATTACTATGGAACCAGAAGCTGGGCTTTGCCCTGAAGTTGTTTAGGAGTGCGTTAACGAGTGTTTTTGTTATGTCTGTTTAAAATTTATGCTTTTTCAAAGATTTTTAGTGAAAATGGGAGGATAATAGAGTTTCTTGTGATGAATATAAGTGTGTTAAAGTGCTAATCGGCGAGGAATAGGTCAAATCTTTAAAAATTAAATTTGAATTCAATAAACATTTCTTCATACTTTAATAGGTACAGGAATTTAGTATTAAAGTTTAATTAAGGTTTTTAAAGAATATTCCTCTAGTCCATCAGTATATAAAATACTCATGTCCAGTCTTGACCTGAAAATTTTCTGACGCGTCTAGTGACCAATTATGTACACTTGGATTGCAAATAAATGAATTTGATTTTGAACTTAAATGTAAAATTTGGATATTGTTTGAAAACAGTTGTAGCAACATTGGTTGGTTGTCGCCAGGGCGGAGGCGGTGGCGGTGGGCGCTGGTGTCGGCGGGGGCGGCGCGGGCGTGGGGGGTGCGGGAGCTGAGGCGGGCGCACTGCAGCGCGCGCTGCTGGAGGAGGGCAACTTCGAATTCGTAAGTCAGCTGCACGTCGTGGCGCTGCTGCCGCTCGCACTCGCGCCCCGTAAGTCCGCACGCACATGCACACGCACACACACGCACGTACACCATGCAAGCTTACAGCTACACGCTGGGGGTGATCGATGAAAGAATAAATTGCAATTGAAATAAAATTCGATTACATATTGATATAAATTAATATACAATAAAAATACCTTAACATATTTTTTATGAAATTAAAAAATATGTTAAGGTATTTTTATTTTAAAAAATTTGAATTAAAAGAGAAAAAATTGCTTTTAAAAATCTATAAAAGGACAACACTATCACGATGCATCATCATTGTTATGTTGCAAAATATTTGATATTTTATCTCTAACAGTAATCCCCCCACAACACAAATACACTCACACAAATCCAACTACGCTTCACACAGAAATTTTCAGCTTTGTGTCCCTTACATGACTAACATAATATGTATATATTTTCTATTCACATTTCTCACAATTTCATATCTACACCAAAAACTTATTAATAGCAATAATATTCTTTTGAATTTTCATAGATAAAACCTAAAAAACATAACACCAAAAATACAACACAGTTTTTAATATTAATCCCGTCGTATGATTTCTCTCCTATATCTTTTATGAACAAAACGTTTATTTAAGATTATCTTATAATTACTCCATACTTTACTATCTATTGAGCAATAATCATTTAAATTTGTTTCTTATTACTAGCGTATATTTCGATTCTCAAACAAGACTATAAGCAGTAATAAAGTAGTTAACGTATGAGCGCCAACAATAAAATAAAGTAAAATTACAAAATATAATTGAGAGTAGTTGACACATAGATTTATCAAAATGAAAATTGCTAATTAATGTGTAAAACTCAATAAATTACGTCATAGTTTCTTATATTTATATAATATGTTAATAAAACTCTATTTTAACATAAAAAACAGAAAACTAACCAAGTTTACTAACTTGATACTTGCTTGTGTGACAAGTATCATAATTCAATGTTTTAGCATTGTTGTGAACTAACAAATAGTTTTTGAATCGTTGCTTTGATCGCACTAATATAACCACTACAATATTATAATATTTATGTATTTTACCACTATCATTAAAACACCTTCCTTTTTCTACATTTAACTACCATTTATCCATTCATATATTATTTTTAAGATCTTTTGTATATATTTTAAATTCAAATATATTTCATTGCGGACTTGCGGGGTTGAATTTGGGCTATACGATTTATTATACATAGTTATAATAATAATGTTTCATTTAATCAGTTGTTTAACGCGTGAGTTACTCAGCCAGAGTAGATTTGTGCAAAATCACAATTCGATGGTTTACGTTCATGGTTTATAATGAAATGTTAATTAGTATTTGCGTTTAAATTTCATAGTATAAGAGCAAAATTGACTGATCTTGTCTGAGATATTTAAGATATTTCTAGAACGTTTAACACGTATTGTGACAGCGTTGGGTTTTTCTTATTCATAAACCCATTCAGAAACCCCTTCAGAAATGAGACAGATGGAAACTGTTATATTATTTTTTTAATTTAGTCCATCCGCAGTAATCAAGCGGTCTCTGTAATCCGATATGCCGAATACGTACCTATATATGATTTAAAATGTGTACTAACTACATTTGTATTGTATTGCATTTAACCGTGCAGTAGCGATGTATGAATATTCATTAACCCCCCCCCCCCCCATAACGTCCCCTTGGGTGTTTTGAGAGGCGACAGAAGGAAACTAACCAGGAAATGAGCAGCAGCGTCTTCTTAAAATAACATTTAGGAAAAAAACTGCGGCTGCCAACCCTGCCTGCCAAGAGTGGCAACTATGGTAAAATCCCTTATAAGGCATTCTATTCGTGACTGTACTCACTGTTGTCGTGAACTGACAGGAGTCAACAATTAATTAGTAATAACAATGAGAAATATACCCTATTACCTTTGTAAAGAACAGGAGTTTGTTCTATTGAGCCCAATACCTATGTAGACTACACACTGCTTCCCTGAGTTGAATGTTTTAATTTTAATATGGCATGTAGCTTACACATAATATTTAGTGTGGTTTTATAGATTCCTTTGATGTTTAACATAGTTTAAGGTCTTAACGTGTATATTCTAAATACATTCAGCAAATTGGACATATTGAAAATAACATTTTAAATGTACTGATATATCTCGTAGACGTAAAACACTTAATACAGTGGATATATACACAAATATTTGGACTTCGAAAAAATTCGACACACTAAATGTATTGGGTACATCAGGCATATTAGAATATTTTGATGAAACTGTGCTTTTGGGATACACTAAGGTATTGCTAAATATAGGTTCTTTTTTATGACTGGAGACTAAGTACAATCGCGTGCACTGTGGCTCGGGAGACAGTGTTAACGGATGTGGCGTATATCAAAGATCTATGTTTACTACTACCGGCATTTTGAAACAAAAATTGTGTCATAGCTGAGGATCGCGCGGGCGTCAACTGAGCTGGTAACTGGCACGATAAATATGCCACGCAGTTGTATTGCGCAATAAAGTTGTATACTAAGCTGAGAACAAACTATCGGACGCGTCCGTCAGCCGCGGCTGACAGACGAGGCTTATTGAAATCTAACCAGTACGTTTAATACTACACTGTGCAAACTATCGGTCGTAAGACGCGGACATGACCTTGCGTTGCTCTTGAGCGTTCAGACGTCCGAACGGAATCTAGCTGGCTGGATGTTTGTGCGTCCGCGGACGGTGTGAACGGGGCACGGGACGCGTCCGTGGACGTCTCGAGTGTCACAAGCGAATCAACCGCACTTGCGACATGATTTGTGATGAAGAAATATTAATTGAATGTGTTTGTGGTCACTAATGCCTATATAACCACAAACTACAGCACTATAAATTCATTCATTCTTAAGTACATATTGTAACGTTTATCATCTTTTTGTAGGTCTTGGATACAATGTATGAAATTCACCATACTCGAGTCGTAAACAACCTCCTTTTCTTTTTCTTAGTCACATTAAACAAAATCAGTGTAAGATTGTCAAAAGCAGCGTTGGCGGTGTACAAAACAAGGTACTAGTCTTCTCGCTCGTTCGCAGTCGACTTAAGATATACGGAGTATTGACCGTTACTAAGTGCGTAATGTATTCGTACCGTTGTGCCCGTCTAGTAGTATACTAGAAGTCTTTGAGATATGATTGCTTACACAGTGCCTTGAGACTGCTTCTCGTGCACTGCGAATAGAAGCGGATACATCGAGAGGCACTGTGGGTGGAGGCGGGGGTTACATTCGCGTGCACTGTGACCCGAGAGGCAGTGTGAGCAGACGCGAGGTACAATCGCGTGCATTTTGTCCCGGAAGACGTAGGGTACAATCGCGTACATTGTGCTCCGGGAGGCAGTGAGAGCTAGTAGAACACGAAACGGGTACATTCACGCGTTGTGGCAGCTGGCGTTCCTGTCGCTGGGCGAGCTGGAGGCGCGCATGGCGCGGCTGGACGCGGAGATGGAGGCGGACATCGAGCAGCTACGCGCGCGCTACGAGACCAAGCGCCGCCCCATCCTCGACGCCATACACCTCAAGCGCAAGCGCCAGCAGAACTTCTAGTCGCAGGTACGTACACACCTACACATGGAGGCACACATGGAGCAGCTGCGCGCGCGCTACGAGACCAAGCGCCACCCCATCCCCGACGCCATACACCTCAAGCGCAAGCGCCAGCAGAACTTCTAGTCGCAGGTACGTACACACGTACACATGGAGGCACACATGGAGCAGCTGCGCGCGCGCTACGAGACCAAGCACCGCCCCATCCTCGACGCCATACACCTCAAGCGCAAGCGCCAGCAAAACTTCTAGTCGCAGGTACGTACACACGTACACATGGAGGCACACATGGAGCAGCTGCGCGCGCGCTACGAGACCAAGCACCGCCTCATCCTCGACGCCATACACCTCAAGCACAAGCGCCAGCAGAACTTCTAGTCGCAGGTACGTACACACGTACACACCTACACATGGAGGCACACATGGAGCAGCTGCGCGCGCGCTACGAGACCAAGCACCGCCCCATCCTCGACGCCATACACCTCAAGCGCAAGCGCCAGCAAAACTTCTAGTCGCAGGTACGTACACACGTACACATGGAGGCACACATGGAGCAGCTGCGCGCGCGCTACGAGACCAAGCACCGCCTCATCCCCGACCCCATACACCTCAAGCACAAGCGCCAGCAGAACTTCTAGTCGCAGGTACGTACACACGTACATACGTACACATGGAGGCACACATGGAGCAGCTGCGCGCGCGCTACGAGACCAAGCGCCGCCCCATCCTCGACGCCATACACCTAAAGCGCAAACGCCAGCAGAACTTCTAGTCGCAGGTACGTACACATGGAGGCACACATGGAGCAGCTGCGCGCGCGCTACGAGACCAAGCACCGCCTCATCCCCGACCCCATACACCTCAAGCACAAGCGCCAGCAGAACTTCTAGTCGCAGGTACGTACACACGTACATACGTACACATGGAGGCACACATGGAGCAGCTGCGCGCGCACTACGAGACCAAGCGCCGCCCCATCCTCGACGCCGTACACCTAAAGCGCAAACGCCAGCAGAACTTCTAGTCGCAGGTACGTACACATGGAGGCACACATGGAGCAGCTGCGCGCGCGCTACGAGACCAAGCACCGCCTCATCCCCGACCCCATACACCTCAAGCACAAGCGCCAGCAGAACTTCTAGTCGCAGGTACGTACACACGTACATACGTACACATGGAGGCACACATGGAGCAGCTGCGCGCGCGCTACGAGACCAAGCGCCGCCCCATCCTCGACACCATACACCTAAAGCGCAAACGCCAGCAGAACTTCTAGTCGCAGGTACGTACACATGGAGGCACACATGGAGCAGCTGCGCGCGCGCTACGAGACCAAGCGCCGCCCCATCCTCGACGCCATACACCTAAAGCGCAAACGCCAGCAGAACTTCTAGTCGCAGGTACGTACACATGGATGCACACATGGAGCAGCTGCGCGCGCGCTACGAGACCAAGCGCCGCCCCATCCTCGACGCCATACATCTAAAGCGCAAACGCCAGCAGAACTTCTAGTCGCAGGTACGTACACATGGAGGCACACATGGAGCAGCTACGCGCGCGCTAGGAGACCAAGCGCCGCCCCATCCTCGACGCCATACACCTCAAGCGCAAACGCCAGCAGAACTTCTAGTCGCAGGTACGTACACATGGAGGCACACATGGAGCAGCTGCGCGCGCGCTACGAGACCAAGCGCCGCCCCATCCTCGACGCCATACACCTAAAGCGCAAACGCCAGCAGAACTTCTAGTCGCAGGTACGTACACATGGATGCACACATGGAGCAGCTACGCGCGCGCTACGAGACCAAGCGCCGCCCCATCCTCGACGCCATACACCTAAAGCGCAAACGCCAGCAGAACGTCTAGTCGCAGGTACGTACACATGGAGGCACACATGGAGCAGCTACGCGCGCGCTACGAGACCAAGCGCCGCCCCATCCTCGACGCCATACACCTCAAGCGCAAACGCCAGCAGAACTTCTAGTCGCAGGTACGTACACACCTACACATGGAGGCACACATGGAGCAGCTGCGCGCGCGCTACGAGACCAAGCGCCGCCCCATCCTCGACGCCATACACCTAAAGCGCAAACGCCAGCAGAACTTCTAGTCGCAGGTACGTACACATGGATGCACACATGGAGCAGCTACGCGCGCGCTACGAGACCAAGCGCCGCCCCATCCTCGACGCCATACACCTAAAGCGCAAACGCCAGCAGAACTTCTAGTCGCAGGTACGTACACATGGATGCACACATGGAGCAGCTACGCGCGCGCTACGAGACCAAGCGCCGCCCCATCCTCGACGCCATACACCTCAAGCGCAAACGCCAGCAGAACTTCTAGTCGCAGGTACGTACACATGGATGCACACATGGAGCAGCTGCGCGCGCGCTACGAGACCAAGCGTCGCCCCATCCTCGACGCCATGCACCTCAAGCGCATGCGCCAGCAGAACTTCTAGTCGCAGGTACGTACACATGGAGGCACACATGGAGCAGCTACGCGCGCGCTACGAGACCAAGCGCCGCCCCATCCTCGACGCCATACACCTCAAGCGCAAACGCCAGCAGAACTTCCAGTCGCAGGTACGTACACATGGATGCACACATGGAGCAGCTGCGCGCGCGCTACGAGACCAAGCGTCGCCCCATCCTCGACGCCATGCACCTCAAGCGCATGCGCCAGCAGAACTTCTAGTCGCAGGTACGTACACACGTACACATGGAGCAATAAATAAAAACAAAAATTTTGAATTAAATAAACTAATTGATTAAAATCTATCGAAAATCAAATCATATCCACCCTACTTTATACGAATGGCAATAAAACAATACATTTTGTAGGCATCTTTGACCTTGTCACTTCGCAGGGTCTGAGCCTGCTCAAGGGCAAAAGACAAAATAATTGTTCAAAACATTTTTTTTAACTTTCAATATACAATTTTTGTTCTAATTTTTGTAAAATGGCAGTGCCATAGGCTTCTACTCCGTTCACACGTTACACCATATTTTTTCCAGACGGTAAAGAAGGTCATCCAGTATATACAATATATTGTTGCATATCAACGAATGAGTCGACTCGACCGTGAAATAGCAGCTTAATACTGCTGTGTTTCGTATAGTGAGTGTAGAGAACCGAAAACCCCTTTTACTGAAAATGAGGCATTCCATCTTAGTCCTCAGGGGTGACAACTCATCTGCGTTTTGATTCTTTATAGAGGATGCATGTGGATGTTTTTAGTCACACTACATCAGGTGGACTATTTGCTCGTTTGGCACCTTATTCTATAAAAAATACATATCATAGAATATGTTAATTCAATATAGATTATTATAATACTTATTAAAATTATTAATTTTTATAAAAAAAACCATAATGTTTAACTAAAACTGAAAATAAAAGTAGTATAAAAAAAACGAATACCCTCAGTCTCATATAACATTGTTCTGAACATCTAGCCGAGGCGCACAGGCACGGGTAAATTCACAAACCGGCCCGCTGTGCGGGAAGTTGGAGCTGATTTCACAATTCTTCTACCTGTTATCGTTTGCTGTCCATAGGGAACTCATAAAGGACACCTCAAGAGTAATATAACGTCGTTTTGTGGTCGATGAGACGTTGGTTATTATTTGTCTTTTTAGATAATTTATCTGTAACAAAATTTCATTAATATGTTATGCAATGTACATGAATTTTACAAGCAAAAACATGGATAACACATATTATTTATAAATACGTATAATTTACATTTGGTATTATTGGCTTATATTTGATACTATTGGTTGGGGTTATTTATATACATTTTCTACTTTTGTTTTGGCCTCAAGGGTCATATTAGAAATCTAAAGTTGGTGACTGACATGAACATTTCCTCGATGTGAATATTCGCATCGAGAATTTGTTCCAGTAGTTGTAGTCGAAATGGCGGACGTAGTGTGTGCTTTTCTTTTAATTCGTTATTACTACTTAAAGAAGAAAAGAAAGCGTAGATATTTGGCTAACGAATTTATTCAAAATGAGAAATAAAGCTAGCGGATTGAATAAAAATTGTATTTTCCTAACTCCACTGCATTTTACCAAACACAAAAATTCCACTACACAAACAGAGCAACGAGTGCGCTCTCGGCGCTGACTGACTTGCAATGCAACATTTAAAGGGATTTGCCAAAAACCAGACGTCCGGGTGGAGCGCGCTCGGGTGCTCGGCGCTCGTGATCGAGCTGCTCGGATCGCTGTACTGATATACTTGACCGACATTGAATATTACTTGTTGACATTACCGACTTGTAACGTGCTCACATCGAACAAATGCTCATGTCAGTTACCAACTTAAGACTACAAATTGAACAGGAATTCTAAAATAAAGAAGTTTAATAATTTAATTAATATTATTACAATAACGTTTAAAATAATATTTGCATTTAAATACTTACATATTCTTACTTTCCCTAATCTTGTTTAAAACGCAGTTTTTATTAAATAATGTTGTGTGATCCTGGTTTTACTTCGTTTTCTTCATTATTTTTGTCAACACGTCACCCAAACTGTATTTATAATATTACATTTTTATCTAAGTTTAAATTTTATTGTATAATTACTATTTCAGTACTACATATTTCCAATTATATAATTACTCCCATGAGATAATTAATTTTTTTTAATTTGTTTTTCTGTAACCAAAGTTAACTTTGAAGCAATTCTATCAATATACTTAATGTAATTGTATTTGATTGTGATAAGTTTATTGGAACCATATCTTGATGAGATGCTATGCAAATAGGATACAGTGGCCAAATATTAAGCATTTTCTAGAGGTTACAATTTTTGACATTTTATTAAGTGGCTTTTGCAGAGGTGCCAAAATTCTTTTGTGCATTTAAATGGCCACATTAGTTCCTAAATACGTAAACGAAAAATACGCTCGACTTGAAAATATTTTTCAGGCCAATTGACTGTGTTGTTCATACGGCCAAATTTTGAGAAATTTCCTATCAAATTCGCTACACTTATTTGAATGGAAGAAATCTAAGTAGTTAAGATATAGATCACTTATTCAAGTTGTTACTGTAGTATAGAATAGTATTGTAAGGATGAGGAAACATATCCGTATAGATAATTTAATACCCGCTAGATGGCGTTAATATTAGACATAGATTTTTGTATGCTATACATTTGACAGCATACATTAACCGTACCTAGACGCTGCTTGCTCACGAATATATGCGGATATAATTTTTCCTCATTTCAAAGCCATAACTTTGCATTTAAATGCACTAAAATATTTTGATTTTATGGAATTTTAATAAAAAGTTTGTTTATATGGCACTAATACGTAGGGTCGTCTAGCGGACAATTAAGTATATTTTCTTTCAATCTCAACATATTTTTCTAGCTTGCTTGTGACAAAGGAAAATATACGTCATGTTGTAGTATATTGTAATAATTTCATGACAATACTATAATGTAGATAGTTTGTAGAGGTTTTATTTAAATTGCATTTGATTTTTATCGTGGAAATTGTATTTAATCCTTCTCCGTTTCGTTCGGTTTGATGTTCTCATTTCTGTATCTAGTTATTTTTTTATGTTCCTTGTATTTGGATCTCAGGAGTATTGTATCGCAGATTGTACTATAACATTATATTAGATTATATTCACACTTGTAAATTGACCTGAGTAGTAGGTTGTGAGATTTGTGAATTTATTCAGATAGCGCTAAAGTGTATGTGCGTGGTGATATTTGCAATTATTTTTCCAACCAAGAAGATGGAAAGGCAATATAGTGCGCGATACAAATATACAGTTCTATGAACGGTCGGTAAATATTCTGGACATCGACCTATTGGCACTTTAGTATTGTTCTTCAAAAATGTATACAGTATGTAACAAACAACCCGGTGATCCTTTTAGAGACATATAGGCATGGCATTTGAATTTCTTTCTTGGTCGTTATTAAAGCGATTCGAGTGTTCACAATACTCTTATTGGTAACTTACTAAATTCAATATTGTGAAAAAATGTTATTCACAACTGAACTGATACACGCGTCGGTAAAGCGGGGTCTTTGACAATACAAAACTCTCCGTCCAATGCAGAGGTAATAAACCCACGTACACTTCAAATAAAAAAATTATTTTAATTAACTTTAATTTTTTTGGTGGTCGAGTTTTCTGAAGTAAAGTTATATCTATACGTTTGGATACTGATTTTAATAACGCACTTAACGGAACCACAAGGTGTTTGTTACATGTTGAATACATTGCAGATGGTGTTAATGTTTTCGGTAAGAGACGATTTCCATAACTCTATATATAGCGGAGGGAGCAGCGTGGCGAGTACAAGCTTGACACTACTTACTTCATGTGCTATATGTGTAGCGTAGACGAGGGCCCAGACCGAGCTTTTTCACAATTGATCAGTTGATAGTTCTTATTTGCTTGCTGTGCATTCGTTTGCCATTGTTGCTACATGTTCACGACTGCCACCGCTATCTATACTTATGATTATATGTTATTATATTACAACTGAATTGCATGGAATGAATTACATTTCATGCAATTTGCGGCCGCTAAAAACATTGATTTCGATAGTGTATTTAGAATTAGAATTTTATTTTCAATTCGAATTAGAAATTTTACTTGCAAAATTATTCAGAATGCGAAGTTTATAAGGTCTCGTACGTTTGTATTTGTATCTAAATTACATGTAATTCAATGTCTAATAACTGTATACGGTAAAACAAGTTTTTCGAGTAAAATTACCGAAATCATTAAATTCATCTTCAAATCTAAAAAAAAAATTAAGCGTAATTAAAACACAAATTTGAAGTGCCATTAAGTGTAAAATAAATGATAGTATTTTCGTAACACGAACAATAGTTATAGCAATGTAGACATTTTCATCATTTCATTGATTAGAAAAAGAATCGCAGAGTTGATTTTGTGCCATTTGCGATAGGACTTCAAAAGTTTGTATTTTGTAAGGTTGTTATATGAAAAATTACAAAGAAATTGAAATCAAAATTGTCGTAAAAACATATTTTATTACAACAGATAATTTATGATTTTTTGTAACTGGCAATTTGTGAAATGCATATGGCGGGAAATTTTGATATAATGTTTAAAGTTGATTATTGATTTACCACATGGCAAATCATTCACACACATTTAAATTCTGCCTAAATTGTATATTTCCCGCTTATATATTTTATATGATACAGTTTTAGCAACGATCTTTCTATTCATGTATTGGGTTAACATTTTGTCTATGAATTTACAGGGTAACATGGTATAAATAAGTATGTTAAAAATTTTAATTGCTTAAAGCGCAGTCTGCTGATTTGTTTCATTTTGTGTTAAACAGACACGACTAAATCTCGCTAAATGATAATTATAGGGAATTTTTTTCTTAACATCATCTTTTAATTGAAGAGATGTCGGAAAATGTGAACATTTTTTGTTAAGATCCATAGCAACAGATCAGTATAGTTGTTAAGGATTTCGTTTGTAACGTAAGTTTGTTGTTGACCAAGTGTGCGCTTCGGAATATTTTGGTGTGTGGATTAACACATATGCCAACATTTGTCACAAATAATGCATTTTTGTTGATTCGATTCGTAACTCTATGGTTGAGATTGGTCGTGTGGAGGGCTTTACGCCTTATCAATAGTTTGTTGGTAGTGAGAAGGAAGTGCACTTTGTAATTCTGTAGGCATGTTGAAGTGTTGATAGCTGAGTATGCATTATATTTTTGGACGGACATCTCACAGATTAAAGAGGATAATTAAAACCAACTGACTTTTATTTCAACAGGTTTAATAAACACACAAAGAGGTCGTAACGTCAGTAAAGAAAATAATAGATTAATTTTTATACAGTTTTGACTAGTACAATTTTGTTGATTTAGCAAGACAACAGAAGGCAAACTCAGCACAACAGATCTTGTTGAATGAGTGCTAATTATCTTTCGCTCACCAGATGTCGCGAGTTGGGACTGAGGTGAATTGTTTTGTACACAATGTCATATAATTAAGAATTGTGTTCAAAATAAAAGTTTATCGGTTTCTAGTGTTATGCAAATAATACCTCAGTGGTGTGGTCTTTAGTTTTTTACACATTTTTAATTTTTCTACTTTTAGGAATAATTTAGTCCTGCCTAATCTAATTAATATAAAATACAACTTATATTTCGGAAAAAAACCTTAACCCTTTCATTTTTCTAACAAATTTACTTCCCCACCAAGATAACCCAAATATTTTACCTTATTTGCAAGTGGCGCCGCCCTGGTGGCAGAAAAGTCGTGGAAGCCCTTATTTCACTCGGACATAAACGCGTATTTAATCATAAATACCAAAGAATCTCCAGCGCATCTAATATATCTTAAAAATTCTACAAATCTACGTCTATTCTACATAATATACATGAGTGAGCGAAATTAATCAGTGAGCTGAGTGAACCTTCTGCTCTTCTTGATTGTACAGCCAAATCATTTATTTATCATTGTTATAGCAACCCCGAATAGCTGCGTTACAAATATGTAAGAATACAATAAAAAAGGAACATTTCCAATTAAACAATTATAATAAAAATCCAATTGAAGCAAATAATATTTTACACAGGCGGAGATAAAAAATGGGAACTTAATAGTTAATATCATATGTCATTGTGTTGTTGACACACTTTGCTTGTTTGCTAATTTGATAGTTACTAAGTGTAAAGCGATGAAGCTGTTAAGATATTTGCATGTATGATACTGTTACCGTTACAGCCTATTAAAATCGACTTCTGAGCACAGCCTTCCCATAAATTGCCTCATAGTGGGGATATTTTCTATAGTTGGCACGCTTGGCAAGCGGGTTGGCAGCCGCAGTTTTTTTACCAGTTTTTTTACTTTCATTTGTTATTAGGAAGACGCTGCTGCCCATCTAATTTGCTTCCCTCTGTCGTCTCCTACGACACCCACGGGACAATGTGGGCTAGTGGATATTTTTACACAACCACTACACAGTCAAAAACATTTGAATTCAGAACTTACTATACATACAGTTTTCGTTAGTAAATAATAAATATTTCCTTTTATGTGGATATTTAAAACAAACAACATTTAACATAAAATAGGAATGTAATTTATATATTGAGATTCTAATACTGATACTATAGGATAAAAACCTTACTAATTTAATATGTATGTAAAAAGAAAAATGTTTAGTGTTAAAAAATCGGCGGGAAAATAAATGCCATTCTGTGATAAACTTAGATCTAAAATAACAATAAGAGAATATATGTATATATCATAACATAAATTACATGATAAAGTATTTTTTTACAATGCTACACAATAAATATGTCATAAAAACAAAACGACAACGGAACATGCCTGCGACCATGATATAATTGATTTGTAGATACAAAATTTTTCTCTAAAATTATCACAATAGTTTTATTCTCTTCATCGTTTTCATTCACAATAATGTCGGCAGTGTCAAATATTAAATATTACCCATATAAAATATAGACATTGAAGCTCAATAATACTATAATCAAGTTTTTAAATATAATATATATTTAAAAGTGAATATCCACTCTAGGTTTTAAAATTTTAATACCTATCTTTAGTCTAACTTAACTAACTTTCTCTTCGTAAGATTATCCATCGGGCTGATTTGGACCAAGGTGACCACATGCAAGTAATGTTAGGGGCTGTCAACTGCATACGAGATATTATAGTGCCATGATAATTACAGTATTCAGCATAAATCTAAAGAGCTAGAAACCTTATTGGGCTACAAATTCACAAATATTTATTATTTATTTATTTATTTTATTTTATAGAATTGGGTGACAAACGAGCACACAGTCCATCTGATGGTAAGTGGTTGCTGCGGCCCATAGACATCTACATCCATCTTCTATTACAAATCAAAATGCAGATGCGTTGTCACCCGTGAGGACTGAGATGGAATGCCTCATTTCCAGTAAAAAGGGTCTCCGGTTCTCTACACTCACCATACGAAATACAGCAGCATTAAGCTACTATTTCACGCTGGTATTCTGTGAGAGCGTGGTCCTTCCCCGGTCGAGCCGACCCATTCGTGCTACAGCTATACTACTAAAAAAAATAAATAAATAAATATGAATAAATTCGCGAATTTAATAACAAAAGTAAAAACTAACTAATTAAACAATTGTGTATCTTGAATTCCTCCAATTTCTAACTACTAAACAACAAATCAATAATACAAAATGTACAATAAGGTTTTGTCCGAGTTAAAGTAATATTAAAGTTTAATTTCACTTCTAATAAAGATTGTAAATGTTCAAATACAACACAGTTTTTAATAATTTATTAATACTTTGTCTAAGTTGATTAATAACATATTCACATGCAAGGGCGTCGCCAAGGGGGGGGGCAGGGAGGGGCAGCTGCCCCCCCTAGAGATTCTAAAAAAGTTGCCAAATATAATGCAACCAAAGTCTTAAGTATTTGAGTTGATTTGCTTGAAGTTCAAGCCTTGAACAATCATTCCCGTGCGTCGAAACTCGAATGAATTCACCAATTCCACTCTTAATATTCCGTACTACGCTGCGCTCTGCTCTACTCTATCGTTGAAGCGGGAGAGAGGGAGTGGGGAAACAAAGCAACATGTAACCGCGTGGCGCCCGCGCCCCCCACACAGCCGCCTTTGTTTTATCGTCTGTCTCTCATTTATTCGTGCGTTAGCGTTGCCACTGCCCGCTTTTACTTTGTTTTGTGCGCCATTATCACATCTAAATAGTTGCTGTGACCACATAATCAATATGGACATCAGAATTTTTTTTTGTGAGTATCACTTGCGTTTAGCTTTCGTATTTTCCGTCCGTAAAATAACGTCAATTGATTTGATTATAAATGCTGATTTTGCATCGGTTTTTAAAATCGCAAAGATCCGTTTCTAGGCACGATATCCGATTCTTAAGGGTCGTCAGTTTAAACCAACAGGAAAATTGCTCAATTTAATGGTTCAATCGAAAATAGGACCGTATTAACATAGCTCAAAGTAGAAAATTGTATGAATGAATATCGGCACTGCCGATTCGACACAGTCGGCTCGCGTATGCTTGAGACTCCGGTGCGTGCGTGTCGTCGCGCCCGCTCTAGAGTGCTCGAGCGAGGATGCCCGAGACCGCGCGAGCATAGCCGCGGCGGTTAAGCCGCTCGAAATAGCTAGGACTGTTGATATAAAAAATATCGTTGACGCTAGTCCTTGCGCGGGCTCGAGCCTGCCGCCGTCTTGAAGGGCATTTATGCTTTCAATGTGAATTGCGGACCAGAAGAAGTTGTTGCTATTTCAAATATTTTATTTTGCAGTTTTAAAAAGAAAGAAACCTGAAGGAGCAAGCAGTGACAGCGATGATTCCGTGGGTGACCTGGCGAGACCTAGCACATCCAAAGAACGGAACTTAGTTCCCGACTCTTAGATAAATGACTGCAAGGAAAATGACATCGGTAAATTTCACATTGAGCATGGGAAAAAGAATGCAAGCTATCCATCGATTGCTATTAAAAATGAAATTATCGCAATTTGTGGAGATGTTATTAAGGCAGACATTGTGAAAAAAGTAAAAGAAGCAGAAGCTTATAGTGTGTTAGCAGACGAAACAGCTGATATTTCCGGTACTGAACAATTATCGATTGGGATGCGATATTTTGACGAGGAAGCCAATGAGGTCCAAGAAATGTTCGTCGGATTTGTTGAGCTGAAAGGTCTGGATGCGAAATCTATTGCATATTGCATCGATGAGTTTCTGACAAAAGAAGACCTTAATCCTGCTGATAAATGCGTTGGTTTTGGATTTGACGGTTGTTCGACGATGTCCGGAAAAGACGGTGGAGTACAAGCGATCCTTCGCAAAAAATATACCGAAGCACTGTTCTTTCATTGCTCGTCCCATAAATTGAATCTGGTAATAAATGATCTCAATATTCTTCCTGAAATTCGAAACACCATGGGAACCACTAAAGATATTATTAATTTTTTTCGGGAATCTGTTTTGAGAAGAAAATTGGTACCTAATATTGCCAGGCTCTGCGAAACAAGATGGAGTGAGAAACATAAAACTATCAGAGTATTTAAGGAGAATTTTCCTGTTATATTGGAAGCCTTAGAAAACTTATCGCGTGAAGGAAACAGTGCTACTCGAAAAAATGCCTTTCAACTCCATGCGGCTGCTTTCAAAATTTCGTTTATACTTTGTATTACTTTGATAGCTAAATACTCTGCTTTGTTAGAACCTGTTGTCAACGCACTCCAATCCATAGCTTTGGATGTGGTTAAGGCCTCGCAACACGTCAAACGCATTTTGCAACTGCTTAAGAGCCACCGTGATAATCCCGAAAGAGTCACAGATGAAATTATAAAGGATGCTACTGTTGTTGCGGAGAAAGTCGGCCTGGAGGAGGATATCACTTCAATGCCGCGCATTGTTGGGAAACAACGTCATCGAAGCAATCACCCAGCAGAAAGCCCTTCAGAATTCTGGAAAAGATCATTAATAATACCATACTTGGACTCCGTTATTACATCGCTTGAAACACGCTTTGCTGAAGAAAATACTCCATCATTTGCTTTATCTAAATTACACCCCGCACAAATGTAAACGATGTCAGTCGAAAATCTCACAGAAACTTGTGAAACTATCGCTCAGTTTTATAATTTACCAAACATAAAAATTGAAGTCGAGCTTTGGCAGCAATTCTGGCATAATAAACCAAACTCAACAGATCAAACCGTTGTTGATATCCTAAAAGAAGCAAAAACCTTCTTTCCCGACACGGAAAAAGCGTTGAAAATTTTGATCGCTCTTCCATGCACGACGTGTACGGTAGAGCGATCGTTTAGCAGCCTCAGGAGACTAAAAACGTGGCTAAGAAGCACTATGAGTGAAAATCGCCTCAATGGTTTGGCCATGATGAGTGTGCACCGAAAACTTATACATGGAAACTTACAAGATTTTAATAATAAAGTGGTCGAGAAGTTTACAATGAATCCCCGAAAATTATATTTTAATTAACCTAATATAAACAAACAACGACCATTATAATATTAAAATCGGATAATTAAAAAAAATACGCTGTACGCTGTACACTTATTCAAATTCAAACTCCTTTTTATTCTATTTTTCTAATAAATGTTATTATAACTTATTTACAAGTTTTTTATTGCATAGTCAAGAGCTCGTGCTCGTGTAGCTTTACACATTAGACTCTGTACTGTCACAGAATACCTACAATTCATACCTACTTTACCTACAATTCATACCTACTTTTCTCATTCATAGAGAATGAGAAAAGTATGAATTGTAGTATGTAAAGTCAACTTGCCCCCCCCCCCCCCCCTGCGCCATCGGCTGGCGACGCCCTTGTTCACATGTTATTAATCAACGTAAGTAAAATTATAATAAAATAGTAACTTAAACATCTTGCGTCAGAAATTGTTATAAATTATAATATTGTAAATTAAAAACGCAGAATAGATAAAACATGTCACAATATTGAGTATTACGCAAGGAATGTTAAAAACCTACTTAAGAGATCTTTATAAATACTTTAAAAAATTATTTTCTATAAGACGCTATTATTGAGTAGCATAATCAAAAAAGCAAATATAAACTAAAGCATTTTAGGAGATATTGTCAACAGTAAATAAGTTAAATAATGCTTTAACATTATATATGCTTTGCTTGCAGTTAAACAAATTATTTTAACACCTATTTACATTGTTGAAGAATCTTTGTAAAACTGTATCATCATTTATTTATGTGAAACGATAAAAACCTAAATAAGTGAAACAAAAAAATCACGGGACCAGCTTGAAAGACAAGGCACATTACACAACACAAATTACACAAGTTAACATTGCTTGCAATTATTAACAGCTAATTCTTAGTCTTTATAATTGACAATGTTAATAAGAAACTAAAAAGAAATCAAAGAAACACACGACAGCTGTAACAGAATCCTGTGATCATACAATAATCTCAAATCATACGTAACAAACAGTTCCTAAGATCTAAAATTCGACAAAATCACAGATAACACAGAAATTTTCATAAATTAAAGGGAGTTTTTTAAATGAGTTGCCAACTCCTATTACTAATAATATTGCCTATCCTAAGGACAGTATTTATCATTATTCTAATATAATTCTTAACAATACTCGAGTACTGTTTATAACTATATAACAGAGATCATCATAGAGTATTTGACCACAAAGCTTCCAGTCCTTCGGTTATTTTAACCATTTAAAGTTTAGCTTGTCTTAACTTTTAAATCCTGTGATCTCTTTGTATTCTAGTGTCTGAGTATCATTTGACAGTAGAAAAAACTGTCTAACACTGAAAGAAAACAGTTTACTATTTTATTATAACTAACATATTTTATTGCCTCATGTCACTCCCGCTTGTGTGTTCAGTTACAGCTAAATTATTTTTAATATGAAGTAACATAACATAAATATTTAAAATCTGTCCTTATAATTGTTATACAGCTAACCATCGGGGATCGAACCCGAATTGCTTACATACTGTGAAGTTTGCAGTGCGAGCTCACCATCTGAGCTACCATGGCTAACCACATGCCTCCCGTAATTTCTGTGATGTTTTCTACAACCGATGAACATGTAGTTAAACACTAAACAGCTTGGAGATCAAACATCAATCTTAGTCTACTCAAGCACTATGGAATTCATTATCAGGGTCCAAATATGAACTACCTGTGAAGGGGAAATTAGAGAATCCTTTCTCATTTCCGTCTGTGGGTGTCATTACAGGTGAGTATGAGATTTGTCAGTTTTTATGGCTTCCAATAGATGACGGGGCGGTATTACAATTTTGTTTGTGTACAAAATAAATCTAACAGGGAAGGTTTTTTGGACATTCATTTTAAAAACAAAAAACTTTGAGACTTCCCTGGGCACAAAATTTTACGAAAATCGTTGGAGCCGTTTCCGAGATTCCGATTATATATATATATATATATATATATATATATATATATATATATATATATATATATATATATATATATATATAGATACAAGAATTGCTCGTTTAAAGGTATAGGATAGGATACACCTTTTATTTGCATAATTTTGCTTAGATTTTAATTTTTCTTTTCTTTTCCTGTGTTAATATCATCATTACATATTTTTAGAAAAATAAATGCACTGCACGCTTTTCAATTGTTTCAATTCATATCTTGCTTGATGCTTGACCGGCCATAATATGACAGTACACTATATTTTTAATACTTTTGAATCGCTTAACATTTTTATGTTCAAGGATTATTTAGAGTGATTTTTTTTTGTAATAGAAAGCTTATTTTGTGTAATTTAAGAAAATAAGTTCCTTGTTCATTTTTTTAGCTCAGTTTTTATAAAAATGGCGTAGTCTTGAAGGTCATCTTTCCGGTCGCCAAAACTAAGGGTTTAATTTTTACCTTCTATTGAAAAATAAAAGGTTTGAGCCCAATCTCCGAATGTATTTATACAATCATAAATCAAGCTTTGAAAAATATATATTTTGCTGGATTTGAATAAACAGAGTGAACAAATCTAACGTTCAAAGTTGAGCTACTTTAGATATGTTTTTTCATGTACAAAAACATCTCTTTTTGGAAATCGTAATTTTTCTCAACATTTTACTCTGAAGGATGTAAATATTTTTATACATTCATATTACTAGATAGTAAGAGGTGAAATAAAGTGCAGAAATAAAACTATAAATTGTTTTTCTTTTAGATCGGAAATTCAGAAATAACCATTTTTTTCACTTACATATAGTTCGGTCATATTATAACAGATTCGAATGAAAGTAAATTATAGGAAATTTATCTAGGAAACCAATGATATACAATGTGTTTGGAATTTGTGAACAATGAGATTGTAATAAAACTAATAAAAAAGAACATAGGTATCACCGCGCGTGTTAGTAAGTTATCTCAAAACGGCCTATTACGACAAAATAGCGCTTACCCGCTCATCACGTGAGAGGATGACATTTACACGAAAATGGTAGATTATAAATAAATATTCGTATACGAAGTGACTTTTTATTCCACTAGAGGATGGAAAATTTCATATTGGTTCTATAATGCCAAACATCTTCAAAGAAAAGTAGTCTCTAAACATAAGTATTTATAGATTAAAGTGCTGTGGGTGGGTGGGAATATCGAAGCAGTCAAATTTGGATGCTTGCCATTTGAGGTTAAAGGTGGCAAGTGTTTTCTATATTTCCTTTTAATACAAATCTGCTATCAAGTCGCCGACCTTTTTTATAGAATGAGGGTAACAAAAGAGCATACAGGTCACCTGATGGTAAGCAGATACTGTGGCCGTATATATATTTTTTTGATATTTCATTAAGAATCTTAATGTAGATGCATTGTCACCCCTAATGGTATATGCTACATTACCCGTAAATAGAGTCTCCAGTTCTCTACATTCACTATACAAAACACAGTAGCATTAAGCTGCTATTTCACACTTGTATTCTGTGAGATTGGTTGTTCCCCAGTCAAACTGACCAATTTGTGCTGCGACCATTATTATTATTATTTATTTAATTTCAAGTATCCAGGACTCATTTTTATTTACATTACATTTTTTTTAATTATAATTACTAAAAGAAAAAAAAATTAAAATCAAATAATCTAACAAAATATGATGAGACAAATATATTAAAACTATTAATTATTACTAAATGCTGTAATGTCAAATTAGCTGCTGGGCATATGCAGTCTGCACAACAATGTTGCAGATAGGGACAGTTCACTCTGTTACCTATCATTTTAAGAATGCAATTGGGGCTGGCCCTTACCCTACGCACCAGCGATGCAGCTCTTTTACGCAAAGTTGCATAAAAGCAATCTACATGTGCTTGAGCAAATATCGCTGATGCGCTGCAGCGTCAGAACAGCCCCATCAGCACCCGGCACGCGTTGTTATATTGGATGCGGAGAGCTCCATAGGCCCGTTGCGTGTAGTCCCTCCACAGGCTGCACGTGTAGAGATGTACAAAATGCTCTAAATAAAGTGAGTTTAACCTCCCTTGAACATCTCGCGAACCTACCTGCAATCATATTTGCACGAACCGACAGAGCCCTACGTTCTAGTTTAAATATTTGAAAGAGTCAACCCTAGTTAATGGTGTGCCATTCAATTTAATAGGAGGCACATTACGCGTACGATCCCGTCCGGCCCCAAAGAACATATACTGACTTTTTCGTGCATTGTATTTCAGCCCATGTTCGGCTGCGAATGTCTCACAAACATTAAGCAATTTTCTTAATCCACATATTGATGCACTCAGGAGCACCATGTCATCAGCGTAACTCAAGCTATTTACACAAATTCCATCTATATGACATCCGACATGCATGCTGCTAAGCGCCTCAATAAGTCCATTTACATAGAGGCTAAAGAGACTATGTGAGGGTAGCCCACCCTGTCTCACCCCACACTCCAACCGGTATGGTTCAGAAAACATCAGCCCATCTAACGCAATTGACCTGTCCCCTATACCAATATTTTCCACAGTGTATTGTAGGACACCAGATCAAATGCCCTCGACAGGTCAAGGAAACAAGCGTAGACAGGTGTTTTCCTATCAATATAATATTTGACAGTGTGCTTAAGGCAAAGTATCGCACTTTCTGTGGACGGTCTGGTACAAAATCCGAACTGATTGTCATGCAGTTTTAAATACTTATTCATCTGCGTATTAAGCACACTGTCCAATATCTTTGCTATGATGGTTGCCAAAGATATTGGTCTATAATTACATTTATCTGACAAGTCACCCGTTCTATTTTTTAACACCGGTACTACTATGGTCTTCATTAGATCAGGGGGCAGATATGCATGCCTTATACATGTAGTGTAGAACATAGCCAGTACCCGGTGTATATGTGGGCCAGCATACTGTAGATGCTCGATACAGAGACAATCAACACCTGGAGACTTGCCCCTAGACATTTTATGATTTTTGCTACATCTTTCACTCTTATTCTGTCCCCTACTCCATCAATGACTGTCCCAGCATCTTGCACCGATTCATAAGGATATGACCCTAGTATCGACTTTACAGAGAAAAGCTCCCTAAAGAGGTTGGCAATATCCCTTGGGTTACTCACCCGGCCCACACTCACGGGAAGTAATATAACTCCTGCATAGTTCTACCATGTATGAAACTAAACTCAACTGCTAAGGTAAGGTAAGGCCTGTGAAATTGAATTTGCATATAATACCAATGTAAGATAGTAAACATATACTCACAGTACTGCAGAGCACTAACAGCTAACTCATATCGATGTATTACACCAGTACTGTTCAGTGCCACTTCACAGATGAAGATATATACAACTCGTGATGTTTCAAACAGTGAATCCAACAACAGCCATGTGGTGATACTACGGCTGCTGTTTGTCCCGCTGCGGTTTAGCACCATGCTACTGTTTAGAAACCCAATCACACTTGTCACCAACATCAGGCCTGACATGAAGTAATGGATCCCTGGAAGATTTATTTTAACCATTAGAAATGTCAATAGCTGTGGTAAATAAGATATATTTGAACTAAGGTATGATTGATGAGATTAAGGTATGAAAAAGTAGTCAAAGCATTTTATGCTCATGTCTCACAGTAAGTTTAATGACTAATAAAACTGCTTATTATTGTTATATTATCACACACACACACGCACGCGCGCGCGAACGCACACACACGCACGCACTATATTTAGTACATAGTATATGTACTAAATACTGTAGTATATAGTATCGTAATAATACTAAGCGGAAATACCATAATTATACCTAAAGGACGACTTGTATTATTATTGAGATATTTTACTTTTTAATATTAACCCTACGGTATCGAGAATTTCTGTATTGTATGTACATGAGTACCGCGTTTTTTTAATAAAATTAAAATTAGCTCTCTTTCTGGTCAATCGGTGCATATATAAGGAGCTACCACGATAAAAACTCTATGCTCCAGGAGCAATCGGTCTGAAAACAGAATTTCAAAATATTTTATGAATCAGATTTACAGATTCAGTTAAGTTGATATGGTTTTTCGTTATATATTACACACGTCAAAACTATGGACAACACAAGGCCCATTAGTAGAGAAGGAGAAGTGTCAGAGGTGTTTACTTTAGACACTGATAAACCAGAAGGAACCGCCGTTAAACCGGCCGTTCCACTGACTGTACCACCCAGCGTAGGTGGCCCCACCAAGGGGGCAATTTCCACGCTGGATGTTTCTAAATCCAGTTCCAAATCCAAGGAGCTGGACGAGAAAAATGAGCAAGGGGCCGCGAATAGCAAAACTCCTACGGAGCCCCAAAGGACCGAAGACCTTTTCTCCGCTGCCTGGCAAGTGGTAAGCCGTAAGGGGAAGCGCAAGGCACCCAAAATGGAGACTTGCCGACCCGACGCACCATCAGGTGGGTCTATCCCAGCAGGCAGTAGCGCAAAGGTCAAAAAGAAGAACAAGAAGCAGCGAGAAAAAGGCCGCAGAGAAAGAGCCGCGCTCGCTGCTTCCAAGAGCAAGACTCAGGGAGCTGGGCAAGCTACTGCTACTGCGGTGCTTGGGGCTGGAACCAGTAGTCGTGCTGAAACTGGGCAGGATGAAAATCCAGCCCGAGCAGTAGGCACGGCCGCCGGAACCAGCTCTAAGAAATTCACCAGGATTCAGAGCAGCTAAGCGTCCTGGAAAGAAGGAAAGAGCAGCCAAAAGATTGCTGGAATAGTCCACCTCGCCGAGAGGAGAGCACAAAAATGTGCGACTTGAACAGCAAACAAAGGCTGCAAGAACAAGCTACGCTTCTGCTGCTAAAGCAGATTTGGGTGTGGCCTTAACGTGTGCGCGTTCAGGTCACATAACAAAGGAGATAGCTGATGACATCCTCGTGGCCATACAGAGGAAGATGATCAGTGAGGCCTGGAGTAACCAGGACCCTGATGCATCGGGCCCGGTTTTTAGAGGCAAACCCGTTTACACGGAGGGTGTCCTAAAGCTGTGGTGCGATGACCAGAAGGCTCTGGACTGGTTGAAGGGGAATATTAATACCCTCGACCTCAAATCCAACACCTCGCTGACTATTAAGAAACAGTCAGAGATACCACAAAGAATCAAATGTGGTATCCTTATCCCTGATGCCCAAGGTGCCTGGAAGGACTCACGCGACATTGGTCGTGTGCTTGCGTACCAGAACCGCTGGGTAAACATCAAGGACTGGCTTCTACTCAAAGCGGACAAACAGACGGACGGGTGGTTCCTCGTTGTTTCGGTGCCGGAGGATCGTATCCCGACCCTGATGAAAGCCGGGCGCCGTCTCGCATGTGTATGTGGGGCGGTATACGTTAAATTCCAGGGTCGTGGAGGAAAATTCGTTGATTCCCCACCTAGCAAAGAGGCAGAAAAGAACCCGGAAGTCATGGATACCGTGGCCATGGTTGCCGGAACAACGAAATCACTGGATGTCAAGTCCAGTGAAAAAACTGCCTGCACAACCGAGCCGAAGCCCAAAGTGGAAACTGGGCTCAGCGGCAGCTCACTGAGCGACGAAGAGGACTGCATCTTGCCGTCCAATTCCGACTCGGTGGCTGACGATGAAACCCGAGATCTGCTGGCAGGCTTATTTTTAGGCGGGGACGGGGATGACGCGATCGAAGATGGCGTGCCCTTCGTCCAAAACTAGCCTAGTGCAGGCCAACCTCCACCACAGTGAGACAGCGTCGGCTCAATTACGCAAGTGGTTGGAGGCACAAAGGACGGCCATAGCCCTAATCCAAGAGCCATGGGTTGGGGTCGGTAAAATTAAAGGCCTAAACAACCTAAGAGGTGAGTTATTCTACAACTCTGAGCACGACAAGCCTAGAGCGTGTATTTATACTACTAAAGATATCTGTGCAAAACCACTAACAGATTTCTGTTCCAGAGACATGTATGCCGTAGCATTACAAAGCACACAGGAGGAAAGGTTAGTCGTCGCCTCTGTCTACATGCCTGAGGAAGACACCCCTCCCCCTCACGACCTCGTCAGGCTGGTGAATTTCTGTGAGAGGGCCGGACTAGAGGTTGTGATCGAGACGGACTCCAACGCGCATCATCCCCTTTGGGGAATGGAAAAACCTAATGAACGAGGTAAGATTTTAGTTGAATATTTATTTAACACTAACCTAACCATATTAAACACTGGTTTTGAACCAACCTTCATAAATAAACGCTGTCGCACAATAATCGACCTCACACTTGCAACAGAAGGAGCAGCTAAGCTAATAACGGGATGGCATGTGTCGAAAGAGGCCTCATGCTCAGACCACAGATGGATCTGCTGCGTACTACAGGTCGATATCCCCGCTATACCACCATGGAGAAATCCCCGCAAGACGGATAAAACAATATACCTCAAAAGGCTGACGTCTTCGCTCGCGGGTGTTGGGGGAACTAATACCATAGCAGATCAATCGCTCCTAGAAGAACAGGTAGCAGCTGTCACTAAAGCCATGATCGATAGCTACCATGAATCATGTCCAGTAATCACTCCACCAAAACATACTGAGCAAAAGCAACAGTGGTGGGGTAAAGAACTAGACAGGAAACGTAAGAAGGTAAGAAAAGCCCTAAATAGGGCAATGAATACCTCAAAGGATGAAGACTGGCTTCTATATGAGAAAGCTAAGTCTGAATACAAAAAATGTATCAGGTATCGACGCTCAACAGGGTGGCGCAAATTCTGTGGTAGCATAGAAACCTGTGAACAAGCAAATCGAATAAGGAAAATCCTAGCTAAACAGAACACGCCGGGATCTATCTCTTTAAAGAAACCCGACGGAAGCTACTCAACATCGCCGGATGAAACCCAACGCATCCTAATTGATACTCACTTCCCAGGTTGCTGTGTAGTTGAAAGGGTGAATCGGCATGAAGATGCATTGACACCAACAAAAGAAGACTGGGAATTAGCACAAAGAGTGGTGACGATGGACAAAATCCATTGGGCCATTCATAGTTTCCAACCCTATAAGGCAGCAGGACCTGACAGCTTATTCCCGGCACTTCTTCAGTGGGGGGGTAAAGTCCTAATAGTCAGACTTGTTGCCATAATGAGAGCATGTCTGGCTCTTAAATATGTTCCTAGGGGATGGAGGGAAGTGAAAGTCACGTTCATACCCAAACCAGATAAGAACAACTATACGGACCCTAAATCCTATAGGCCTATTAGCCTCACATCCTTTCTCCTAAAGACGATGGAGAGGATGTGTGAACGGGAGTTGAGAGGGTCGGCGCTAATTAACTTACCGCTACACGAAAAACAACACGACTATAGCTTGGGTAAATCAACAGAATCGGCACTTCACCAGGTAATAACAATGATTGAAGAGGCCATCCAAAACAAAGCAATATGTTTAGGCTCCTTCATAGACATAGAAGGTGCTTTTGACAGAACAAATTTCTCCAGCATAAAAGGTGCCCTAAGTAGACATAATGTTGAACCGGCGCTGATTGACTGGATAGTAAACATGCTCAGTACACGAACAATAAAGATTGCTGGTGAATCTCAGACAATTCAGATCATGAAAATATGCCCGCAGTGTGGGGTTCTTTCACCTCTCCTGTGGAATATGGTCATTAATGAGCTCATCAGCAAATTAAACGCTAATCATTTCTACACAGTCGGTTATGCAGATGATCTGCAATACTGGTCTCTGGTAAGACAGCAAGCATTGTGTGCGACCTGACCCAAGCGGCTCTCCGTATTGTGGAGAGATGGTGCAGGGAATATGACCTAACCGTTAATCCAAATAAAACGGTTATAGTAATGTTCACACAAAAACGAATGCTGAATAACTATTATCTTCCAAGTCTTTTCAGCACAAACCCCAACTTTCTTCCGAGGTAAAATACCTAGGTCTTACCTTGGACAGTAAACTTAACTGGAACAAACACATTGAAAACAAAATCAGCAAAGCTAGTTTAACTTTCTGGCAGTGCAGAAACATGATTGGCAAACGATGGGGTTTAACGCCAAAAATTATACTGTGGCTGTACAAAACTGTAATTCGGCCCATGATCACATACGGCTCTCTGGTATGGTGGACCAAAACCAATGAAGCCACCACTATACAAAAGCTACAGCGTTACCAGAGATTAGCTTGTATGGTTGCCACGGGCTGCATAAGGACAACACCAACAGCAGCTTTGGAGGCTATGTTGGAGCTAACACCGCTTCATCTATATATACAACAAGAAGCAACTTTAGCTGCATTAGACTCAAGACCCTAAATCTTTTAAGTAAGAGTAGAGTCCCCCTTACAGATATAATCGATAGAATTTACTCAAAAATACCTATCTTACAAGCCAAGTATGATAGGATCCCAAAACAATTTGTATTTGATAAGAAGTACAGGATACAGTTGAAGGAAACTGACCATCTGGAAGGATTGGGTCCAAGAGAGCTCAAAGTTTTCACGGATGGCTCTAAGACAAATGAAGGTGTGGGGTCTGGGGCTTTCTCTGAAGACCTTAATATCCACATATGCACACCGCTGGGTACCGACAACACAGTCTTCCAGGCTGAATGCATGGGTATCATCCAAGTGGCCATAGCAATAGATGCTAGGAAGGTGAAAGACTTCTCCATCAGAATACTGACCGACAGTATGGCGGTACTACAAGCTCTGAGTTGCAATGTGACGAACTCGGGACTGATATACGAGTGCCATCAACGATTGAATGAGGTATGTAAGCACAACAATGTGACTCTGCAATGGATTAAGGGACACAGTGGATCTAGAGGCAACGATGCAGCAGATGAACTGGCCAGAAGGGGATCGGCCCTAGCAACTATAGGGCCGGAACCAATAATACCAATCCCCTTTGGCTACATTCGTTCACTGGTACGTAGATACTTCAATAATTTACACGCTCAGCTTTGGAAAAATTTAGTAGACTGTAGACAAGCTAGGGAGGCCCTACCTGAAATAAACAGTCGTCTAACCAAGGTTCTAATGAGACTGAACAAGCCACAGATCAGGATAGTAACAAGTGCTATCACAGGACATGGCTCTTTTAACAAACATTTGTTCACTATAAGTGTTACTGACAGCCCCCTGTGCAGGGCATGCATGGGAGAGGAAGAAACGGCGGCTCACGTGTTGCTGACATGTCCGGAAGTCGCTTCATACAGGGCTAAACATCTCGGCACGCCGGGATCGCTCCCCGAAGTTGCTTGCAACATCAAGGGACTGCTGAGCTTCTTCGGGGAGATATCATGGCTCGAATAAGCATATTATTCCTGCCCACACGCAAAATACTAAACTAAACTAAACTAATGGTTTTTCGTTTTACCCATATTGAATATAAAATATATTAGGTACCAATATTCAAAATTTAACTTACACTGAGTTTTTTAGACAAAAATAAAACCGTCAAAAACGAAACGTATAGATAAACTCGATGCGTGACGCCAAAATCCCGGCACACGGGAAAAAAGAAACATGAAACGTCAAATGTGATATAATTTTTTTTAAAAAGTATAATTTTAATTTCCGTATACAATATTTTTGAGGGTCTGAATTTAACCCTGGCCTAATCTTGGTAACATAACTAACTATAAAATAAAACATTAAAAATGCGTTTATATAATAATTTAATTGTGACAAAATTAATATAAGGTTATTAACCAATGATACGATATCTCATGTTCCTTTTTAATCTTTGTATTGTAATTTTTACATCCTTTTACCACGCAACTAGACATATTTATGACAGGCAAATCTGTACTGCGCGCGCACCACTGTCGACCGATTCGCGTTGGCCCTAAACTGTAATTTTAGGGCCAGTGAACTGGTCCGTTTTAGTTGTTCGGTCGGCCCGGTCCTTACGCTAGTAATATAATATGTCAATGCCTCTAACTTTATACCATTACAATCAAAATTATTTTTGTTTAAAAATTGTGATTGAAGATTGTAGACATAACCCCTTGTTGGCCGGCCGGCTATTTGCAAATAATGCACATCTGCTAAGGCATTAGCAGATAATTTCCACGATATCGGCGCGTGGCGATTAAATTAGTAATTTCTCTAAAATATTGTATGGAAGCTATGTATAAAAGTTATGTCATTTGAATTGTTATATTATTTGCGGCTAAGCTTTCCATTGACGTCCGTCGAGTTGGGGGTTGATATTTTTTTTACAGAAAGGTTACATTAATATAAGCACACACGTAAAGTTTCAACATGCGGAAAAGCGTACTTTACGAGAAAAAAATTATTGAAAATAAATTATTTTTGCAATATTTATGTCAATCCCTATCTCAGATTATATGATATTTTTTTTACAGAAAGGTTACACTATTGTAAACACACACGCAAAATTTCAACATGCAGAAACGCGTACTTTTTGAGAAAAAAATTATTGAAAATCAATTATTTTTACAATATTTACGTCAATCCTTACCACAGATTATATCGAATTCTCGCCGTTGAACGTTCGTTTTCCGTACAGTTAAGTTGTCATACGTTCGGTAGCATTTTATTGTACATTTTACGTAAATAATTATATTTTGTACTCATTTAAATTTTGCTATTATTCTGTACTTATCTTAGTTGAATACAACCTAATAGATTTTATTAACCCGATTTCCAAGTTAGAAAACCGAATTTTTAATAGTATTTTGTACATAATTTGTGAAAATTAAGCAGAAAATTCATTCATTTATAAAAAAAATCTAATTTATTTTCATCAATATACACTAATTTATAATAAAAAAGCAAAAAACCACACATTCCTATATATTTTTTACACCAAAAGTTTTTTACATTTGTAATAGTGGAGATAAACGGTCCACTATTAACAGACTCCGAGTGGTTTTAAGGTGGAGAAATGAAACTACTATTAATGTAAAGCCGAATGGAGTATGAATATGGAATGCAATATATTTTCGTCAACCTTGCCTATATTTATATGGCTGGCTACGTTGTTGGATTACCAATGGTAACAATTTTTATTTTCCCTAGCCAATTATAATTCTTACATTATGACCAATGAAGATTAATCAAAATACACAACTATTATGTATGTTTCGTTTGCCGGCGTGAGACTCGTGTTATCTTCACAAAGCTACGTCGCTGGACCGGGCTATAAAAGTCATGCAGATCGTTGCGCGCGCGTATTCGGCGAGCGGCTGCGGCGTGGGACACAGCTCCGGAACAGCAAGAAGAAGCGAGCTGCGGCGTTGAAGAATGTGACGATAATGGCGTGTGAAGATAATGTGGCGCTGAATGATATTTGCGGCTGCTTCTTGTTACTTTATAAGAACGTTAAGCATATACATCAAATTATCTATATGCAGTCCGCAGTATCTCAGCAGCCGGGGATAGTTAGGAAATAAATGTTTTTTATTTTCGCCTTCTGTGTTATGTTAGCAGCGGAGTATATATTATTTATTCCTGTTTAGGGTTGGTTAGCCTGGCTGCTACACATTCTCAACACATGAATGGCAACCCAAGCGTCGCACAAAAAATAGCATATATTGTTACTTTTATTTTGAGAAAGGAGCAAGTCAAGTGGAGTGTGATAATTTTAACATTAAGTATGGTTGAAGTTCTTTAATTTAGATAAAGTTTTATTTCTAAAAAGTATGTAATGTATTTTTAATCAACAATAGAGATAAGTGTAAGGTAAGTTGGTATAACCGTCATTTATGTTCGATTTTTTTTTAATGAATAAAAAGGATACATATTCCTAAATTATGAATTAAAAACTGTTGGTTATTAACCCTTCCATGCTAAAATAGCACCAAACTTTAAGCCATCTACCAGAATCTGGCCGGTCATCAGACAAGGGGATAATTTATAATTTTTAAGATTTAGCTATAAATGTTTATATGTTCAGGTTTTATGTAACTTGTCTGTGAAATTAGATACTTAGCTTAGAAGAAATGAAATCTCACAGCTAGGCAACTCTTTCAATTAATTGAAGATGGAGGGCTTAGCAAATTATAGCTAGGGCAGAGATCATAAGAAATCTTACTGGCTGCAGTAATACTGGTCTTGTTAGACCTGCGTAGCTACTCACACGAAAGAAAAGATTGTTGATAAGATGTTCAGGTTTAACTTAAGTTCACTTATATGTCCTCTTATATTTACATTGTCAATAACTTTTATTGTATACATAGCATACCTTTAAAATTGTAAAAAATAAATAAATGAAAATGTTAAACCAATTAGTGACCTCTTTAGGTAAATAAGTTTATATGCTTACAAAATATTCTACTTTAGTAAAATATTTGAGTTGGTAATCATCTTACCTAAATCACTTCCAATTAATTGCTTCTCATAAAACAATTCCGGTTTCAACAAACGTACCAGTACAAACGCAAATGCAGTTATGGAGGACACCTAAAAGGGATAGAAACAAAAATAAAATATTATTATTTCTGTTATATTAACATTATTTATTTAGTTAGCATCAAAATTACAAAATGAGTTTTGTGAAGTGTTTAGTCACATTCATATAGCTAGCTACTAATAATCATTAATTAGCATTTAATTTGTTAAAATTTATCTCCTCTAAGCGATTAATTTTTATTGGACATAATAACGCAATGTTAAAATTATAGGTATTGTAAACTTTATACTTACAGTGAAAATAGCCGCTACTATACGAACGTAGATTTTTAAATCAAACGTAGGCATCGTTTTGGATTGTGTGGACATCGAAATATTTAAGCTTCACGGTAATAAAACTTTAGAAATTCATTTATTTTGAAGTTGGAAGCAAAAGCAAGTGTAACCAAAGAGCTGTTGTTACGATTTTTCAATTAAGGTAGACAAAAGTCTTACACTATACAGCCTTACCCGATTTTGTTCACAAAACTCTTTACAATATGCTAATAGTTCACATTGTAAAGTTCTTGTGAGATTCAGGCAGATGTCTAACTCAGTAGAAATTAATGACAGTTACATCCCAAGATCCTTGCGGATAAAAAATATTGAGGTTTATCGCTACCAAAGTATATATTATATTGTGTCCACTAATACATAGTTCACATGTGCAGATATTTCACACACAGAATAACCCATTTCATTTTCATAGTAATAAAATCCAGTTCAAACCATTATTTTATGAACATTTTGACGGCGGTATATCAGGAACAGGGGTTGGCGGGGATCAAGTTTCCATAAAAACTCCTTATCCAAAAAGTAGGCCTAAATCAGTTAATTGAAAAATCGATTATTTCGGGTAAAATAGGCGATTTTTCAGATTGATTTGGAGCACTATATATGTAGATCCAATGAATCGATCAAAAAACCTCATAAATCAGATTGATTCAAGAACTAGTGATAAAGTTCCTAAAGTGATTGCGGTATTATAATCTTTTAATTTTTTTGCTATTGTCGGACCCAAACACAACCAATCGTACTTGGTTGATAATTTGAACACAATAAATAAATATTTATGAACGTATCAAAAATGTCGTTACTTAATTTTTTTATAAAATAGGGGTGATAAACGATGACACAGTCCATCTGATGATAAGTGGGTTTTTTGGCTCATAGACATCTTCATTTATCCTCGTTTAATAATCAACATGCAGATGCGTTATCAGTTATAACCCCTGAATACTAAGATCGAATGCCTCGTTTTCAGTAAAGATGCTTTAAGCTGCTAGATGACGTCAGCATTCTATAAGATCATGGTCCTCTCTCGGGTGAGCCGACACATTCACACTACAACTAATATAGCTGCAGCGTTGCTCTACCACGTATAATATATGTTACTTACCAATAAAAAGATTGTCACTTGTCATTGTTCAGTATTGTTTCTAATCTAATCCACGGATCCTGGTGTCTAACTTAATCTGTCCTATGAATTTACTTTATTTATCAAAAATATAGATACGGCAAGTAAATAATATTTGTTGAAGTTTATGATAACGATATAAATAGTATTATGTTCTTGTAGTATTCATTGATTTATTGAGGAATGAACGTTGCAATTTGCACGTTTATAAAAGTATTGTTGTTCTTATATGTATTATTCGGCATGTTTGAAAATGTCGCTATTAACCAAAAATCGATCTTTGAATGATCGATTTAATTAAAAATCGATTCTAGTATGTTCGATTTGAATCGAATCAAAAGTCGTTTTTTATTTTGAGTGAATCATACCAAAAAGCTGCTGCTGTTGCTTTTGTGTTACCATTGGCCTATAGAGTGTAGAAGCAAGGAGTACCAACTCCCATAGTAGAATAGTTGAAACAACGGCCATCTGTAAGCAGTAAATAATAGCTCAAAACTCTCCACAACAGCGCTGGAGTAGCTATTGGGATGAAATGAACTTAGCAGTTGTCAACAGTTTAAGTGTGCTGCTGAACTGCTCAGTAGCTCCAAAATCTAAAATAATTTTATTTAGTAAATATAACCTCGAAAAAGTCGTCTATCCCACTAATATTTTCGGTGCGTTCTTTAAAATTTACCCCGTAGTTATAGTGGCGCCACCCTTATTTAACGGTTTTCTATGGACACTTTTTAATACACAGTCTGTACTCCTTACTTCTTCTACCTTCTACACTCCATACTCCGTACATTGCTCAATGATGTCAGGCAAAAGCTATAGACCATACAGCCTTGTTTAACGTGTGTTTGTTTACAAAATTCTTCACGCCTAAGATGTTAAGAGCTGCCTTGTTCGTCGAGGTGTTTCTTTGTTGTTATCTAATTGCTTAAAAGCATGAATCAACGGCTTGTGGTCTGTAAAATACCTAACTGCTGTCCCCCAAATAACTTACGAAAATGTGTAATAGCCAAAAATATTGCCAATAATTCCTAATAATCGGCACTATACTTGTCTACTAATCACTTTGCAACTGATAAAAGTTGCTCTGAACACTCAAGAAAAAAAGGCATTAAACTGGTCATGTCCCAGGAAAATGCTTCATATTGTTACGAGCTTAGGGTTCCTTACAATAAAAACTGCCGATTGAATTACCAAAATTTATACTTTAATTTTCTTTACACCAATTAAAACTTAAAACACTAATAATTAATCACACTGATTCACTTTATTTCGCTCCGAAGCTTCGCTTGTCTCGCCAAATTCAATACTGCCCGGCTATCAACGGCTTTATATAGGGCTCTTCCACGAAAACATCCTGAATATTCCAGTAAATAAAGGGCTCCGACCGACCAGGCGCAGAAAGTTCGAGTGTGGGGCTTCTAGAAAGCTTAGTTCCTCAATTCGATACTAGATGGCGCCGTTGGTTGAAAGATCAAGATTGACATTTTCTAGGAAGCCCTCCTCGCTCTGGTCCCCGACACTAGATGGCGCTAGTGCCAGATACCTGACGTCAACTTAGGCGCGTAACAATATCTAGAGGCATCTGCCCACTTCCCTTCAGTTAGGGGACCCTGCTCTGACGTAGCTGTATCTTTAGGTATACCTTCTCTCTCCACTTAATCTAAAGTTATCAAGTATTCCCTCTGTTTCCTCTGCCTCTCAATCTTGAAGAAATACTGTTTTCATAATTAGCGCAACTAGACCTATTCCAAATTCCGTAGGCTATGTATGATAAGGTAGCATACTGTCATAAGATCCCCTACCTCTTCCCTTGCAAATGATCATGCTCTTCAAGCTAACTTATTCTCTAATGATAATCTCCTGGAAAACCTTGTGTCCTCATATACATACACTTACCGTTTAACGTGATAAATAAACTTGATGTTCTCTTTCAGAAAAAAAAAATCGCCTATAAAATTCAATCACCTCCACATGCTTCAGTGGAATTGGTCATTCAATTAAGAACAAGAAATGTAACTAATTCATTCGATTGTCCTACTCATAATCATTCTGTCACTGCTATTGCAGAAACCTAGCTAAGACCTGGTTTTACATTCAGAATCTCTGGTTTTTTCTGCAACCGTGACGACCGCAGCAACGGTTACGGCGGCACTATGATTCTTCTAAATAGAAATCTTACCTCTTGCCCAATTCCCCTTCCTCCTTTGCAAGAAAATATTAATGCAACAGCTGTAAAAATAATGAATATCACAATTGTGTCGATATATATTTCCAATCCTACTCCTGCCTGTATCTCAGAGCTAAATCCTATCTAGTATCTGTCCTCCTTTTATTGTAACTGGAGACTTCAAACTTCAATAGCCACAATGTATTGTGGGGTTCTCATAAAAATGATTGCTTTTCCTATCTATTAATAGACGTCGTAATCTGCATTTTGAATAATGGGTCTCCCACCCGCATGATCTACCCTTCCCAAAGTTCTAATTCTGTTGTTGTATCTATCTCTCTGCGCTGCTAACTTAGCTGCAATTATCAATTGGAGTTTTCTATCGTCAACCAATAGAAGCCTCCCTACCAGGAATAAAACATCCATTTCTAAGTTTAACGTGTCGAAAGCCAATTGGGATGTATATCTTTTTGATATAGAAACTAACGCTCATTCTCTCCTCAATGAATCCACTACAAAATCTATTCCCCTTAAAAATGCTCTAATAACAAATTTTCCTCACCTGCGTCACCTCCTTGGTGATGGTGGTGGACGCGGAGTGTTCCTTTATTTAAAAAAAAAACACAAAGATGCTAAACCATATTCTATGAATATGTCCATGGAAAACTTTATAAAATATAAAAAATTGCTGCGCAAGCTAAAAGAAACATTCTCAGTGAAGAAGAAAAAAGAAAGGCGTTTATTTTGTGAGAGTCTGTCAAATCGCTCCCCAACCTCCCTCCTCATTTGGAAAAATATAAAACGATTTCGTGGTTATCTGAATGACAACCATATAAATAATCCTGACCTCTCAACTCTTAGATAGACAGCTTCTGCAGCAGCTTGTCTCCTCCAAGAGTTCCTTTCCTTACTCTAGATAGACAACTTCTGCAGCAGCTTGTCCCCTCCATGAGTTTCTTCCATAGAGGAGATATATTTCCAGTGACCTTACCATCTTCCGATCTTTCTCATGATTATGAAACTATGAATGACACCTTCTCCCTCACAGAGCTTCACATGGATCCCACATAGGTTCAAAATAATATATTTTCTAGACATAATTTGTTGTGTATATTCAACAGAGGCAGTTTCTAATGACTGGAAAACCCATATCATAATCCCTATCACTAAAACTGGAAAAGACCCATCTACAGTCATTAGTTACCGTCCAATAGCCACTCCATCCACTATATCAAAGATAATAGAGCACTTTATCTCAAACCGCCTAGAGTGGCTACTAGAAAATAGGGGCATCTTTTCAAAAACTAGTTTAGATTTGGAAAGTGTTTTTTTTAACTTTTTATAAGCCAGTGCTTGACCACAATCTCACCTGGTGGTAAGTGGTGATGCAGCATTAGATGGTAAATCGCACTGTCTTAGCGTAACAAAAGCCTATTCACTCTTGCTTTGTAGACGCCCAGATTGTATTCGGATGGAAAGATAGACGCCGACAAATTGCACTGTCTTAGCGTAACAAAAGCCTATTCACTCTTGCCTTGTAGACGCCCAGATTGTATTCGGATGGAAAGATATACGCAGATAAATTGCAGTGTCTTAGCGTAACAAAAGCCTATTCCCTCTTGCCTTGAACACGCCCAGATTGTATTCGGATGAAAAGATAGACGCCGACAAATTGCACTGTCTTAGCGTAACAAAAGCCTATTCACTCTTGCCTTGTAGACGCCCAGATTGTATTCGGATGGAAAGATAGACGTCGACAAATTATTCCACTCCTTTGCTGTACGCATTAAAAAGTCGAAGTATACCGTTTGGGTTTGAGTTCCTATGACATTCTCAGCCTTTTGCTTTCCAATGTCAGACTTGCATTTTCGAAAAATAACTTCTTCGTTGGCGTTTTATCAGATGTTTTCGCAGCTTATGATAATGTTACACTTCCGCTGCTTAGGCAGAAGATGCATCAGCTGAGCATTCTCGTGAAGATAACTAAATTCATGTCGAACCTCTTTTCAGGAAGACGTGTTCTAGTGCGTGTAGAGGGAATTTCATGCCTGGAAACATCAGGAAAGGCCTTCCTCAAGGCTCTGTTCTAAGTGCCCTTCTGTATAATCTATATACACATGCTCTAGATAGATCCGTAAATTGTCTGTCCAACACACTTCAATATGCTGATGATCTGGCTGTTTTTGTTACTGACCATTCTCTACCTGACGCCTTTTCTGACTATCCCATACGGTATACTACCTTCTAGAATGGCTCACAATAAAGATATACCATGCCTTTTAAAAACCAATAATCGAAATCTTTGCATATAGGTTAATAAACATGTTATTACAACAAAACTTAGTCAACAAGCTAAAAACATGCTTTTAAACAGGCCCAAATAAAAAACCTCTTTGTCATAAACAAAAATTTAGTAAATAAGTATTAAAACAAAAGTTCATCAACTAACCTGGGGACCTTCAAGAAAAGAGCTTACTCCCCAATTCCCCTGGTGTTGCAGTTGATCATGGGCGGCGGTAGTCACTTAACATCAGGTGAGCCGCATGCTCGTTTGCCCCCTCTTCTATAAAAAAAAACCTGCAGAAAGTTGTATTGGATTATTTGGTCACGAGTTGTCATAAATTTCTGCAAACAAAACAAATATGTATTACTACTATAACATTAAAGTATTTACATAGATTAGCAAGTTAATAATCAATCTAAAAAGGATATGTGATAAACTCAAAAATATTTTTTTTACTTAATAATCTCAAAAGTTTTTACATATCTACGTCATTGTTATCCGATCCTGATTTGTTTTGAATTCGACAGTGACTAAGAATGGTTTTCCGGTTCAGTTTCTTTCCTTTTTGTCCTGCGTGAGTTTGTTCGGATCTTAGGTGCTTGGTATAACAGTCTTTTAGGCTTTTCCATCTCTTTTTCAAATTTTCACCTGTAAATAATAAGTAAAATTAAATGTTTTTACAGGTATTTAGCTCCTGGTTTCCTACTGTTAGCTCTATTATAAAAGAAGTGTACACAGTTATTTGACAAATTACAACCAGTATACTTGACTGAGCCAACAGAAGAAATTTGAGAAGCTTCTGTACGAAACTACAACGTCTTCAGCGGCGTCTAGTGCACCTTCAGCATGCCGCGGTGGCGGTCACAACGCACTTATTACGTTAGGACACAGTCCGCAGGTATTATTTTTTAAGGAAAAGTTTGTTTTTAGATTTAAAGTATAGTGGAAACGGAAGAAATTTTAACTAAGGTCCACAAATACCATAAGTTGTATGATACGTCTCATTACAAGAATAATAAAAAAAAGGAGTAGTAGAAGAAAGAGACCAAACTATGATGATATAGACCACATCTACCTTGGACCCTTGGATATGCTAAGACTAAAAAAATCTCGGCAAAAAGACAAGCTTTAGTCAAGTTTCAAATAGCAAAACTTTTGATGGAACAAGAATTAGCACACATTCGTGAACGTTCTCCCATCACTGAGAGGTCTACATAAGATATTACAGATTATTTCAGAAATTTACCAAGTGAGGAAAGTAATAATATTGAATAATTATTGTTTCTGATTATAAAGATAAGAATTTATGAGTATCAATTTCAGAGTATTTATTTACAGAAATAATTTCAGCACTGATCTCTGTTTGAAGTCATATACCTAATAATAACGACAGCAGCCTAAAGAAGTCTAAGGCTATTCCAAATTATTAAATTTATATTTTTAACTAAACAGAAACAAATATAAAAGCTGCTTTGGGATACAGTAATTACGATTTAATTTACTAATAATTACCTTAAGGTTATACACAGTCGTTCTTCTGATGACTTTTGAATAGTCTCTAATCACATTCAAAAGTTTATCAAAGCATTCAATAGACATTCTATAGTACATGTAAAATCGCTTTTCATCTTCACGTAATTTCCAGTACAATTTATGGAATTCATTTTCCCTTCCTCTGGTTTCATTTATCCCGTGATCATGATAAGATATGATAACGCCTCATTGTTGTTTTTCTGAAGAAAAAAAAACAATGACGCGTTTTAGAACGATGGTATATTTACTACACTGCCACAATATCTTCACACATAATTACTTAGAGCTTTGCTCTTTTTTTTTGAAATTACATTTAGATACAAATTACATACTGATGAAACATGAATAATATTTTTTGATCTTATTGATATAATAGAAAAAACTGAACTGGTTATTTGAATAAAAAATCATGAGTGCAATTAGTTTAATTAAAATTTTCGTATTTTTAAAAAATATTAACAAAAGGGCTTGAAACAATAGATTTTCTCACAAAAGAAGGGAACTTTGTCAAAATTTACCTTCTTATATTGTAGCAGTTTTTCATTGTTTGAAAAAACGGACAAGAATACATTTTCCAAAAATAACTCCTAGCTATATCGATTTATTGCCCCCAAAACTCCCTGGACACTAAATTTTACGAAAACCGTAGAAGATGAATTGTGGTTTTTATCGTTGAAATCCCACATAGTTTTTTCTGATTCCAGCAGTTCTAAAAACTTTATTGTATTTTCATTATTCCGTTCGAAAGGCATTTTGGTAGATCGTACTTATTTAATAACAAGACGGCACGCACGTCTGTTCATCCAGGCGCTTGGTGCGAAGTGAGCGATGGAGCTAAATGTGAACACTCAAGCTGAGAACAATTTATCGGACGCGTCCGTCAGCCGCGGCTGACAGTCGCGGCTTAGCGGTGTGCACGGTAGCTGAGACGGCGTCCTCGGACGCCTCGCTTCGGTCATTCCAGAAAGGTTTTGTCAATCAAGAAACATGACAAACAGTGACAGCGAGGACGAATTTATAAATATAGCGGCAGCTGCTTTATGTCGTCCTCCAAAAAATAGGGGACCCAAACACTCCTTGTCCATGATATTAATGTAAAACGACTCGAGTATGATGAATTTCATACATTGTATCCAGACTATACTTTTTGTAAAAAGATGATAAACGTTAAGAAATTTACTTATGAATGTACTAATATGTACTTATAAATATAGGCTTTCGTGGCCATGAACACATTGAATTAATTTTTTTTTTCATTACACATCATGTCGCGAGCGCAGTTGGTTCGCTTGTGACACTCGAAACGTCCGCGGACGCGTCCCGTGCCCCGTTCACACTGTCCGCGGACGCACCAAACATCCAGCCGGCCAGATTCTGTTCGGACGTCCGAACGCTCAAGAGCGACGCAAGGTCATGTCCGCGTCTTACGGCCGATAGTTTGCACAGTGTAGTATTAAATGTATTGGCTAGGTCTCAATAAGCCGCGGCTGTCAGCCGCGTCCGTCAGCCGCGTCCGATAATTTGTTCTCAGCTTCACTGCCGCTCGCGCTGACCGTCCTTTGACTTCCGCAAGAAAAACCGACATTTGAGGGATCGTCGGGCAGTGACAGCGGCAGCGACAGTGTCAGCGCGAGTAGCCTGTTTACATACTGCCCTGCCCACTGCCCTGCTCACTTCCCTGCCCAACAGGGTTGAATGTAAATGGGGCATAAGGCGCTAGACCGAAATCTTAAAGCCTGTAATTAAATTTAACATACTGTAAGAGCTTTCCTCTAATAGTGATTTCAACATTAATCTTTCATAAAAGTAACTACATTATATTTATAAAATAAGGGTGTCAAGCTAGCGCACAGTCCACCTGTACACTCAAGCGGGACGGGCGGAGTAAATACGAGTACTAGCACAGTTTTAAGTTATACTCTCTCTAAACAGTTTCTATGTTCGTGTTGTAGAAGGATAGGTTGATATAATTTATTAATTTATGGAGGCGTACACTTTTTTGCAGTTAGTAGTATCAAGGCTTAACAACTTACAGCCTTTTTTAAGTTATGCATAGTTCTAAGTTAAAAGTTCGACTGGAGAAAAACCACTCACTGTGTTTCGTATGGTGAGTGTAGAGAACCGAAGAACCTTTTTACTGGAGACCAGGCATTTTATTTTAGTTCTCAGGGATAATAACGTATCTGACGCAGCATCTACTTACTATGAGGTGGATTGTGTGCTTGTCTGTCACCTTATACTACTAAAAAAGTAAGCGACAGAAAGCGACAAATGTAGACATGACAATACTAGGCGTTAGGACTTCTTTTTTGGGTAGTTACCAGTTAAGGAGTATAAGTAGGCGCAATTAATTATTTAGACGAGCAACCCGGGTTCTATTCCCTCCGGCTCCATTAAGTAGTATGCTATTACCTAGTATTTCTTATTAGTGCAGTAATTTGTTTAAGTAAGCCGCTTGTTACCTTATATCATATTTTTATTAACTTTTTGCGTAACTGTGTACTTTACTTTTACTAATATCTAAACTAGTTGTCTAAAATATAAAGTAACGTGTGTAACAAATGTATTTTTTTTTAAATATTGGCCTTTAATATTTTTAAATACATATTTAAAAAAGAACAATTAAAACATTTTAATGCAATTCCCGTCAATTCGTTACAACTGTCATTCACTCGTCATTGTACTGAATTCATAAAACATCCGAATGTAGCTGCAATTAAAACGCATTTTACACTCCCGGTCACGCACGTCAACAAATAACATTGATATAAATTAATTTACATATTAAAGTTGTTTTGTTCAGATGTTTTTGTCAGTCTCTAGAAAATTAATGATCTGTAGGAAGAGTTTGACTTTAAATCTTCGTTATATCACATTCTTTTTAAAATACTTAATAATTTTAAATAAATCTTTAGATTTTATGTAAAATAATGTTACTTTTAAAAACAACTGTACCAACTTTTTTAAAATAATAATAATTGTTTTAAAATTCACAATTATTCCATTCGTGGTCGTAAGAACCCAAGTTAAGTCGCAGGTTCGAATCTTCTTAGCCGTAACTTTCAGTATCAAGCTACAGCTAAGCGGTTAGTTCGCGTGGGGTGAGACCACGCTCGCACAGAGTATTAACGTAAAATAGCGAGAGAGCAGCCGGAGACCCTTTTTTCTGGTACTGAGACATTCCATCTTAGTCCACACGGGTGACAACGCATCTTTATTTGGATTCTTAATCGAGGACAAAAATATAAGTGTCAAAGAACCAGAACATTCACTTACTATAATCTCATTGATAAGTGTTCTATTCCGAAAACTTATTGATCAACCTAGTATATTCGTTTTTTTATTGAAATGTTGACAAACGAGCACACAGTCAACCTTACATCTCTCAGCGTAGAAATGCGATCTATTTTTTCCAATCTTAATTCGTTAGTATTATAGTTTTTTCTAGCCTTGGCTATAAGAACTATAGAAACAAAAGATAAGATAAAATAGAAAAAAAACTGGATACCTATATCTCTATATATACCTTCTCTCTGCTGCTGCTGAAAATTTGCCGGGAATTTGATTCGTATGCAAATTGGAGAAACCCGAATTTCGTGCGGTTATTAAATATTCCTACCCGAATTTTTTTCTACAAACATTTTTGAAAAACTGCAGTCTATTTTGGTTGACACTACTTAGACATACCTACTGGTGCGCTGAATTTAAACAAGGCGGACGAACCGCCTATAATGACGACACTCGCTTCGGGCGGCAAGCAACGGTCGCTACGCAAGAAAACGTTAAAAAAATCGAAGAAATAAAAGTTTTAAGGTAGATCGACGTCTGACCATCCGTTAATTATCTGAGATTTTAAGCTTTCATTTGGCATAATTCGATTTATTTTAACTCATACCTTAAAATTAAAAAGGTGGCCGCGCGTTGGATTCCTCGAATATTATCAGATTCCCAATAGAAAACAAGAGTTGACATTTCAAGGCTAAATTTAGCAATAATTGATGAAGATCCAGATTATTATTGCGCTCGTTTTGTAACTGTAGAAGAAACTGGGTACACCATTTCGACCCGGAAACGAAAAATAAGACCAAAGCAAGGTGTGGAGAAGACCGTCTTCCCCGCCAGCCAAGATATTCAAGGTGTCTGCGTCCGCTGGAAATATAATGGCCTCTGTGTTCTGGGATGCGAAAGATATATTAATGATCGACTAGGCAATCGACTGGGCAAATACTCGAAATAGCAGGTAGAAAATAAAGTGCCCGCGACAGTAGGACGTGTGTGTTCCAAATTTAAATTAGAAAATAGGGAAAGGGTCCGTTAAATAATTGGCAAGGCACGCGCAATCATTAAGCACCATTCATCGTTTCCCATTCGATTCGATTAACTCGCTCTGTACCCCAATTAATTCGATTATAAATTTACGAGATGTTGCCAGTTATAAATTTATTTCAAGTGTCCAACGTATAGGCAATTTTTGAAATTTATTATTTGTTGCAACTGGTATAGTTTATGATAACAGTTTTATGATTATTCAATATTCATTTTGTAATATATCTGGAAACATTCGATATGCAAATTTAGATCGGTGTAATTTTGCGTAATGATGTGTTTTATCTGTAGGTACCTGCACTATACCTTCATGTGAATAAGATGTTGTCAGAACATTTGTTTGTAATTGAGAAGTTTATAACCGACTTTAGGAGTTACTGCATACTAAACATTCGTTGCAATTATCATCATCTTCATCATTACAGTTCTTCCCAAGTCCACTGCTCAACTTTTGACCACCATTACACAAACTTCAAATTCCCATCATCATTAATATCATTTTACAAGTCTAACTTATAAATGTAACGTCTTTCGCGAAACGTTAAATTGTGAAGTAACAGGAAGTGTACTAGTGTATATAATATAGCGTATATTATAGTGTATATTAAATAATATAAAGTTCACGTGTTTTAGATCGAGGATAATTAGTGTGTCAAGTGATATACGAGTACGTAAATCAACTACGTATATAGCCCGAGGCCTTTTACAATTAAGGTTTAAGAAATGCAACAAAAATTTTTTATGATTTTTTTATAGGATAGGGTGACAAACGAGCACACAGTCCACCTGATGGTAAGTGGTTGTGTGTGGCCCATAGAAATCTACGTATATCCTCGATTACGAATCAAAATGCAGATGCGTTGTTACACGTGAGGACTAAGATGGAATGCCTCGTTTCCAGTAAAAAGGGTCTCCGGTTCTCTGCACTTGTCATGCGAAACACAGCAGCATTAAGCTACTATTACAAGTTGGTATTCTGTGAGAGCGTGGTCCTTCCCCGGTCGAGCCGACCCATTCGTGCTACAACTATACTTCTAATATAACTGCAGCATGGCTCTACCACATATAAAGTACTTTTTCCAAAAATAATGCAAAAATATAGTACTTTTGAGAAATTCCGGAGAAAAAGTAAACATTTATTTTTAATTTTTATGTTTGTATGTACTCAATACAAATATGAATGTATTTTTCCATATATATTTAATATAGCTCTTCTACCTTACTTTTAAAATTCCTGTAGGAGTCTGAGCAATTTAGCCGCATATTAAAATAAATTAAAAATTATTTTTTAATTAAATTAATACATGCTCTTTTTCGTTCTTCTATATATTCTATCTATATCTATTTTACCTTTATGGTGGAACAAATCCTTTCCGTAAAACATATTCTCCGAAAGCAGTCTACATACACACATAAAATAAGCACACGTCGACAGACAATAATCGTACCTACATTGATATTAATTTCGTTAATTCGACTGCCGCACTAATGTAGTTATTTTAAACTCGATTGCTGATCATGGGTCTCGTGTTGGAATCTCGTTTCAGGCCAAAAATCAGTTATTGGATTATCTGTCAAGAAATATTCAGTCGCAGCCTGGAGTCAGGACTGTTTTTTTTTACTTTGTTTGATCCCCGTGCCTCGGAAAGCACGTAAAGCCGTTCTCTCTCCGGTCGTGTCGGTTTACCGTCCCATCGGACTATGAGAGTGAGGGAATAGAGAGTGCACATGTGCTTGTGTGTACACGTGGGCACTATAACTCTGTTCTGTGCATGTGGCTAGTCTCCGTTGAAGACTGGCCGGGACTGAAATTCGGTCTGAAATACAATATTATAATTTGGCAATTATCGTCCTTTTACCAGAGATGGAGTTACTTCCAATTATTGAACATTTATTTATTTATTTTATTCTTTATTGCATCCTTAAACAAAAGAATACAAAGGGCGGACTTAATGCCTTGAGGCATTCTCTACCAGTCAACCCATAATTTTTCATTTGTCATAACTAAACTATTTCATTTGTCATAACCTCTATCGTGTCACCTGACTATATAAAATAAATAAATACTTTCTTGTCCCATCAAGCACACAACAGTACCCTCTCGTTCAGAGATGGACATGTTACTTCTGCTGTTAATTTAATTAATAAGTATTCTGCCCTGTGATATTGTACAATAATAATAAAGTCTCTCTATGTTTTCTTTGTCCGGTTCACAAATGTAGTGGTCAGTTGCGTGGTCAGTTAATTCAATTGGCCCTTACTTTATAGAGCTTTAGGAAAAGAGACCCTATGACTCTTAAATTAAAGACCAATAGGGTGTGAGGGTCGCATCCCCAATTCAACTTGTTGCTAATTGTGTGGCAATAAAACGTTATGGTCAGTGGTTGATGCTTCTGAATGCAAACCATTTTGTTATAATAATACTTTGGCCTATGTACATTTGAGTATAGATAGAAAATCTTGATCCATTTGTTTTAATAATTGCTATTTATTTACGGTGATTTTAATCGATATTATATTTATCGATACATCGGCGCAAAGCGGTGACGGGGGAGAATCAACGCGATATTATCGTATTTGTTGTAATAGGCGATAGAGAAAAACTGAATCAGATATAATAGATTGAAGAGTAGCATTTCCCTCATAACAACTTTACAATAATAAAAAACTGCGGTGGCCAACCTAACTGTTAAGTGTGGCGGTTATGGCAAATATACCAGCTTTGAAACAATCTATGGAAAGGTCCATTGTCCAGCAGTGAGTTGGTGGTTGGCTCATAACCACCACCACGAGGCGGACCCGGAAGCTTTGTGCAGATATATATATATATATATATATATCTCATCATCATCATCATCATTACAGCCTTTCACAAGTCCACTGCTGAACATAGGCCTCCCCCAAGTAATGCCACAAAGCACGGTCCTGAGCCACCTGCATCCATCGACTTCCTGCATGTCTTACCAGGTCGTCACTCCATCTAGTGGGGGGTCGCCCTACACTACGCCTACCGGTACGAGGCTGCCACTCGAGAACCTTTCTTCCCCATCGGTTATCGGTTCTTCGAGCTATATGGCCGGCCCATTGCCACTTCAGCTTACTAATCCGTTGGGTTATGTCGGTCACTCTGGTTTTACTGCGGATATCCTCATTTCTGAGTCTATCACGCAGAGAGACTCCGAGCATAGCCCTCTCCATAGCTCGCTGAGCGACCTTAAGCGTCCTCATACGGCCAGCAGTGAAGGACCACGTCTCAGATCCATAAGTCATCACTGGCAACACGCACTGGTTGTACAATCTAGTTTTTAGAGATTGAGGTATACCTGACGAAAAGATATGTCGTAATTTCCCGAACGCTGCCCAGCCGAGTTGAATCCGTCGATTGACCTCTCGGTCGAAGTTGGACTTACCTAGTCGGACTATTTGTCCCAGGTAAACGTACTCGTCAACAACTTCGAGCATAGTGCTCCCAACAACTACCGGCATAGGTGTGACATGGACATTGAACATGATCTTTGTTTTGTCCATGTTCATCTTAAGACCTATCCGTTGGGAGGCACTATTGAGGTCATTGAGCATAGTGCTTAAGTCCTCCAGCGATTCTGCCATAAGGACTATATCGTCGGCAAATCGAAGGTGAGTGATGTACTCGCCATTGATGTCAATACCGTATCCTTTCCAGTCCAGTAGCTTGAAAACGTCTTCCAATGCAGCGGTGAAGAGTTTCGGGGATATAACGTCACCCTGTCTTACACCTCTCTGCAGTTGGATAGGTTTCGAGCTCTGGTTCTGTACTCGGATAGCCATCGTAGCCCTACTGTACAAACACTTCAGCACTTCGATATACCGACAGTCAACTTGGCACCGCTGAAGGGACTGTAGCACCGCCCAAATTTCGACGGAATCAAAGGCTTTCTCATAGTCCACATACGCCAGGCAAAGTGGCAGATTGTACTCTTCAGTCTTCTGTACAATCTGCCGCAGGGTATGTATGTGGTCTATGGTACTAAAGCCTTTTCGGAAACCGGCTTGTTCGGGAGGCTGGAAGTCGTCAAGTCTGCGTGCGAGACGGTTCGTAATGACTCTCGAAAACAGCACGTAGACGCGGCTCAGAAGGGAAATCGGTCTGTAGTTTTTTAAGAGAGCGTTGTCGCCTTTCTTAAAGAACAAGACCACCGCACTTCTGCTCCACGCCTCTGGAGTAGTGCCACCATGGAGGACGGAATTGAAGAGCTTCTGAAGGACTACAAGTACCGGTGTTCCACCCGCTTTCAGAAGCTCCGCTGTAATTCCATCCTCGCCTGGGGCCCTGCCGTTTTTAAGGTGCTGGAGAGCCATTCTAATCTCGCTTAGACTGACGTCCGGGATATCATCGGAATAGTGTCGGATAAGACTAGCTCTTGGATCGTTACTCACACTTGCGTGTGGCTCCAACGATGATGTGTACAGCTGCCCATAGAACCTCTCAATCTCACTAAAAATCTCAGGTGTCCCGGAAACGATGTTGCCACACTCAGTCTTCAGCTTTGACAGTTGGCTCTTTCTGGCAGACAGATCTCTGGCAAAGACTTTGGAGCCCTGATTCCGCTCGATCGCTTCTTTAATACGAGAAGTATTAAAGTTGCGTAAGTCTCGCCGCATGCATTTGGAGATCTGTCTGTTCAGTTGCCTGTATGCTGTCAAATCTGTTGACGATTGCAGCCTCATCTCCCGTCTAACAGCCATGAGATTAAGAGTGTGATCGGAGAGTTTTTGTGTTCTTCTGCGGCGGGTCTTGCAGAACTTAGCTCCGACCGCATGGACAGTTTCCACGAGCTTGTCGTTCATATCGTCCACTGCATTGCAATCTTCTAGGCACTGGAAGCGGTTACGTAACTCGAGCTGAAAGGTTTCGGGATTCTGGATTAGAGCACGAGGGGGACGGAGCGTTGACTTCATTAGACGAGACCTCTCCAACTTAACGTTTAGGTTCAGTGTGCCTCTAACCATTCGGTGATCGCTGCCAGTTTTCACCCTTGCGATCACTGAGACATCACTGAACAGTTGGCGTCTGGTCGTCATAATGAAGTTAATCTCATTTTTTGTCGAACCGTCGGGGCTCGACCAGGTCCACTTCCTGTGGGGCCGTTTCTGGAAGAAAGAGTTCATCATAAAGAGTCCCTCTTTCTCCATAAAGTCGGCCAGCTGCTGGCCCCTTCGGTTCCGTTGCCCTACTCCAAATTTCCCTACCTTCAGCTCACCGCTTTCTCTTGTGCCTAGTTTTGCGTTGAAGTCTCCCATCAACACCGTGTAGTGGGTTTTGGAGGAATGTATGGCTCTGGAAATATCCTCATACATTTCCTCCACCTCCTCATCGGGGTGTGCCGAGGTTGGTGCGTAAACCTGAATGACCTTCAGCGAATACCGTTTGGTGATTCTGAGTATCAGGTACGCGACCCTCGTCGACACACTCCCAATCTTTACAACGTTGTTGACGAGAGACTTGTGGACGATAAATCCGACACCTCCTTGGGACAGATGGTCGCCCTCCCGGTGATAGAACAAGTTGCCGGACTCGAGGATTGCCGTGTCCTCCCCCTCTCTTCGGACCTCGGATAATCCAATAATATGCCAGCGCAACTTGTCTACCTCTTCTTCCAGCTCCAGTATCTTCTCGTCAGTCCTCAGGGTGCGTGCGTTATATGTTGCCAGGTCGAGTCGTCGTAGGTGGCAACCGAACCTCCACCGGAGATTCTTAGCACCCCCTGCCCCGCCGTTACCATGGTCGCCACCGTAGCCAGGAATAGCGGGGCCGCCGGGGACTGGGGGCCGTCTTTTTGTGTATTTGTTCATTGGGGGGTATTTGCCGTAGTTGCCACGCTTGGCGAGCGGGTTGGCAACCGCAGTTTTTTATTACGTCACAGTTGTTATCAGGAAGATGCTGCTGCCCATCTCCTGTCTGTCTCCCTCTGTCGCCTCTTACGACACCCACGGGAAGATATGGGGTCAAGAATATTATTTATATATATATATATATATATATATATATATATATATATATATATATATATATATATATATAAATAATATTCTTGACAAATATCTTTAAAAGTACATTAAACAAAACAAACACAAAATTGTATGTTCAATTTTCTTATGGTCACTGTTTAGGCCTTATCGGGACTTTAGAAATAAAATGAATGGACTGTATTAACAATAGGTTTAATGCCGTAAAACCTCTAAACAAACATGTTATAAATTGAAAAATAAAGTGCCCGTCTGCTACCGCGTCTCGCAGCTGAGTGAGGTACAGAAGCGCTCGCGCTGCCGCGAGGTCAGCGACCGGTCCGCGCTCCCACGCGTCCATCATTTTGGCCCAGGCGCGATGACGTGCGCCGACAGTCACCACCACGAAGTCACGTAGAGAGCAAATAACTATCGAACGAATAAAAAAATAAAACGAGAGAGAGAACGAATAAATAAAAAAAAACGAACGAACAAATATCCATATAAATGTAAAAAAAATTGTACTACATGAAAAGATACAAAGAATATAATAAATATAAAAATTAAAAAATAAAAGTATTAAAATAATTGATCCATGTACAATGCCGAGCGCACGTTGACATCGCTCATAGATAATATCAATACAAATAATAACAAAAATAATAACGCGATTGCTCTCACAATGTTTGCGGACATAACTCAGTCGCAGCCAATGGGGCGTGGACAGTACATCGCCATATTATCGCCCTTGTTCTCTCTATGTAGTTATTGGAGCTTGTGAAACTAATTGAATTATATTTTAATTAATAGACGACTGTTACAGTAAAAAAAAGCTACAGCCTATATTAATGTCCTCCAGCCCGATTTCAATTACGGCGGTTGGTCTAAACGGAGACTGTTCATCTGCGCTGGACTATCTGCTATTACAACAAAGACCAGTTCGGAACTTCATTTAAAAGAACTCTCTATTACCAGTTTACTCCTCAGTTTCAAGGCACCCCCTTGTTGCCTCAGCCAGTATCGGAATCCTCGGCGTCGACATATCGAGTGACGTGCAGTTTCGTGGTCACTTGGAAGATAAAACCAAATTTGCCTCTAAAAAGCTTGGCGTGCTCAGCAGAACGGGACAGTATTTCTCGCCTTTTGTACAAAATCTTTCGTGCAATAAAGAATAAAATAAATAAATAAATATATTCCTTGGTAGGAATCGGTAATCTTTTGCGAGTATTTTGTGGTCTATCAAATCTGATGTAATGGCGTATGCTAGTTTGTCCCTCTTCTATATAAAAAAGAGTATGTAACAATTAAAATATATGCCTATGGCTCTTTTCACTGCAGTATTATAGTCTAATAATTATCTATATTGATAAATTGCTACTCTGTTAACTGTGTTTCGTAATTTAAAAAATATTGTTTTAATACAAACTATAAAACCGACTATAACGAACTAAAAATAAAATAATTTCTGCATAACAGCTTAGAAGTCGGCGCTTGACACTGTGTATAGAAGTATTGAAGTGTCCGACTTTAAAACCTACTCTGTGGATATTTCTTATTAAAAGTTTAAAAATTAGGCTTTTTACCCCTTTTAAACCCTTTTAAGTGGGCTATGTAATATATAATGTTACGGTTACAACTAGAAAGAATTCCTAATATTGAAAAATTTCTTCCCTTTTATTACATTTAAAAATGAGACTATCATTGAACTAAAGTCTATTTAATAAAAAAAGAAATATTAAAATTAGTTCACAATTAACGAAGTCAATCAATAATAAGATAATATCATCTAGACATTGTATCATAAGAGACCAATGTATAAATAAATAAAAATTGTATGAAATTAAATTAAACATATAAATTTAATTTTGTAATCATCGTCACAAGACATCACACAGTCCAACATACGCCATTATTCTGTCAGAAGTGATGATCGATGAAACTTCATAACCGATTGATTTAATTCGATTACAACTCCTCGCTGAATCGAAATGTCGGTGGTTTAAATTCACGAGAGGGTTCAACAATTCCGCGTTAATGTCTCGACATGTTTCCAATACTCATTTATCATTTTTGTAATTGATACATTTTTAAGGCTAAGCGCTCTGACACTGAGCTATCAATTTAAACGAGTTCGATCTGCAATGCCGCCAGTCGCCACCGATAAATATTCAATTGCTGCTTTAAAAATATGTAGGTAAGTCTATAAAATATTTGTTAGGTCAACAGTATAAAGGTCGTACTCTAGAAAATCATCTTATCTTTGGTAACGTTTGTTGCTTATAGGATTTTTGAGAAAAACATCGTCAAAAAGCATACCATATATTTATGAAGAATTGCTAACGATCTGCTTATTGTATTTTGTTGTATTATATGTTGTAACCATAGGCTTTTTTTAATAGAAGAGGGGGCAAACGAGCATGCGGTTCACCTGATGTTAAGTGACTACCGCCGCCCACGATAAACCGCAACACCAGGGGAATTGCAGGTGCGTTGTCGGCCCTTTAGAAAGGAGTAAGCTCTTTTCTTGAAGGTCCCCAGGTCGTATCGGTCCGGAAAAATCGCCGGTGGTAAACTATTCCACAGAGAGGTCGTACGCGAAAGAAAACTCATAGTGAAACGTACAGTCGCGGACCGCCAAACGTCCAGATGGTGTGGATGGTATCGGGACGTTTGCCGAGTAGTGCGTCCACGAAATTTGGCGCCTGCGATTAATCTGAACAATTCCTCAGACCACTCCCCGTGATAGATGCGATAAAATACGCAAAGAGATGCAACATCTCTTCGCAGCGCCAGTGAATCGAGCCGATCGGAAAGCACTCGGGTGTCGACGATTCGAGCCGCTCAGCGCTGGATGCAGTTAAGTGGAAGGAGCTGGCACTGGGGAGCTCCAGCCCAGAGATGGGAACAGTATTCCATGTGCGGCCGAACCTGCGCCTTGTATAGTTGCAGGCGTTGTGCCGGCATGAAATACTGTCCCGCTCTGCTGAGCACGCTAAGCTTTTTAGAAGCCAATTTGGCCTTCTCTTTCAAGTGACCACGAAGCTTCACGTCACTCGATATGTTGACGCCGAGGATTCTGATACTAGCTGAGGCAACAAGGGGAGTGCCTTGAAAATGAGGAGATACGACAAAGGGGTTCTTTTTAGGGGATAACGCGCAAACTTGTGTCTTCTGAGGGTTAAACTGGACTAGTTTTAGTCGCGCCCAATCCGAGACTTTGTTCAGCAAAGACTCTACTTCAGACATAAGTTTGTCCCAGTACTCTGAGACGTTTTCCCGAGAAATATTGGCACGGACGGTGTACAGAGCATAACCAGTACTGTCATCTGCATAGCAATGAATGTTACGGGTTTGCAACATATCATTGATATACAGAATAAACAGCGTTAACGATAGCACGCAGACTTGTGGAATACCAGCATTAATAGGCTTGTGATCGGAGCTTGCACCGTCTACAACGACCTTAATGCTCCGATCTGCAAGAAAGCTGGTGATCCGATTGCACAATTTCTCGGGAAGCCCGTAGGAATATACTTTACTATCCTAAGTCTATGGTTGTAACGTACGCATATTTACGCCATCCATTATCAGAAAAATCGGACGTCATGCAGCGACGGAGCGAATTTTATAGAGAAATGTATGCGTGTCATGATCTTAGTGAAGGATCCGGGGGTGTCGCCGTGACTGGCACGCCAAACACGGACCTCGATGACAGTGAGATCGTCAGCAGGCTGCGGGACTAGACAGAGTTACTGCTGCAATGGTCAAGTACGGTGGGCCTCGCGTCTGGGACAGCTTTCATCTGCTGTGCAATTTGTGCTGGCGGACGGGAGGTGTCCCGGATGACTGGCGATCCGCGGTCATGTTTCCTTTATATAAAGGTAAAGGTTCAAATTTTGACTGCGGGTGCTATCGGGCGATCAGCTTGACCAGTTTAGCAAGTAAAGTTTACTCGAAGGTTTTGACACGTAGGGTGCAAGAGAAATCGGAAAGATTATTATGGGAGGCACAATGCGGATTTAGACCTGGAAGAAAATGCACGGATCAAATGTTTTCTCTCCGCATGATCACGAAAAAGCTTCTGGCTTAACAGGTTAACCAGAGGATTTTCTGTGCTTTTGTGGATCTGCAGAAAGCATTTGATAAGGTTACAAGGAAGAAAATGTGGGAACTGTTGCCGGAATATGGTGTGGATGGTCGATTGTTAAGGGCTGTGCAGTCACTTTACTATGACTGTAAAGCCTGTGTGCGGATAGGGCATGACCTGTCACCCATGTTTAGCGTCCAAGCGGGCGTAAAACAGGGTTGTGTCATGTCTTCCTGGCTGTTCATACTGTATCTCGACAGCTGTTTACAGAAGCTGACAGCTGTTTAAATAGCTGTTTGGGTGTGAAATTGGGTGATATTAAAGTAAATTGTCTGCTGTATGCTGCGTTTCGTCTGGTGAGTGCAGGTGGCCGGAGGCCCAAATCCCCCCCCCCCCCCATCAACATGGTAGCGGAATTAAATAATGATAGACTACCCCAGGAGGGTACCAGCACCCCTGGAGAATCCCTCGCTGAGCATCCACGACCATGTTTCTCCACTTCTGAGCGTGGGTGCTCAGGCTGCCCCGCGTATTCTGGGGGGGGCAAAATTCCGCTCAAGACTACAACTGCTCGGGGCAAACGGAGCAACAAAACCAAGGCGACCCCTGCCACGCTGTCCGTGAATTTCTGCAATATCAGGGGACTTCACTCAAACCTAAACGCCGTCCACTACCATCTCGAGACGGCGAGGCCGGCTCTGCTCTTTCTGACCGAGACGCAGGTGTCCTCTCCGGCTGATGTTTCGTATCTATCCTACCCGGGGTACAAACTGGAACACTCTTTTGCGCCTCGGGCTGGAGTTTGCGTTTACGTCAGAGAGGACATCTGTTCTCGACGCCTCAGCAGACTTGAAGGTTCGGACCTGTCCATCCTTTGGCTACGCGTAGACAGCGACGACCATCCGCGCGTCTACGGGTGCCTCTATAGGTCCCATAGCGGTAATGCCGAAACAGACCGACTCTTCGACCACGTCCAAATGGCTGCAGATTCGTTGCTACAGCAGATCCCCTCCGCAGAGATCGTGATCCTCGGCGACTTTAACGCCCATCACGCCGAATGGCTTGGTTCACGTTTAACCGATCATGCGGGGAGATCTGTTCATGATTTTGCCTTGGCATATGGTCTGACACAACTGGTTACTTCGCCTACGCGGATTCCAGATGTGGAGGATCATGCACCTTCCCTGTTGGACCTTCTGCTGACCTCTCACCCGGACGGATATCAGATTTCCGTCGACGCCCCTTTAGGCTCCTCGGACCATTGTCTGGTCCGGAGTGTTGTGCCACTCACGCTGAAATCGCGGTTGCATTCTGCAGGCTGCCGCCGTGTTTGGCACTATAGGTCAGCCGATTGGGATGGGATGCGGTCTTTCTTTGCATCCTACCCTTGGGGGCGGGTTTGCTTCTCGCCGGATGATCCCAACGTTGTTGCGGATTCTGTTACTGATGTGGTACTTCAGGGTATGGAACTTTTTATTCCTTCCTCTGTGGTGCCCATTGGAGGCAAATCTCAGCCATGGTTTGGTCGCTCCTGTAAAATAGCATCATGCTATAAGCAGGAGTGCTACCAAGCCTGGGTTGCTGCATCAGCGTCCCGGGATGTAAACACCAGCGCTCTAAAAAAGAAGTATAATTCCGCCTCTAGGTCCTTCAAAAGAGTCATTGCCAAGGCAAAGTCAGAGCACATAGGCAGAATTGGCGAGAAACTAGTTCGCCTTCCTTCTGGAACCCGTGCATTCTGGTCTCTCGCCAAGGCTGTCCAGGGCAATTTCTGTCAGCCATCTCTTCCATCTCTGCACAGGGAGGACGACTCACTGGCCCATACTGCAAAGGAGAAAGCCGATCTTCTAGGCTCTTTCTTTGCGTCTAACTCGACTCTCGATGACGGGGGGAGTACGCCGCCGACCATCCCGCGGTGTGAGTGCTCCATGCCGGAAGTGCAGTTCACACAGCGCTCGGTTCGCAAAGCACTCCTCTCCCTGGACATCCACAAGTCGAGTGGGCCTGACGGAATCCCCCCAATTGTGCTGAGGACGTGTGCTCCGGAGTTGGCACCGGTTTTAACGCGTCTTTTCCGGTACTCCTACTCCCTAGGCGTAGTCCCAAAATCATGGAAGACGGCTTTCGTCCACCCGATCCCTAAAAAAGGCGACCGCTCAGACCCGTCCAACTACCGGCCAATCGCCATCACCTCCTTGTTCTCCAAAACAATGGAGTCCATTGTAAACTGCCAGCTCATGAGGTACCTTGAAAATCACCAGCTGATTAGTGACCGCCAATACGGTTTTCGCCGTGGTCGGTCAGCTGGTGATCTTCTGGTCTACCTCACTCACAGATGGGCGGAGGCAGTAGAGTTCAAGGGGGAGGCATTGGCCGTTAGTTTGGACATTGCGAAGGCCTTCGATCGGGTTTGGCACAAAGCGCTTCTTTCGAAGCTCCCTTCCTATGGGCTTCCCGAGAAATTGTGCGATTGGATCACCAGGTTTCTTGCAGATCGGAGCATCAAGGTCGTTGTAGACGGTGCAAGCTCCGATTGCAAGCCTATTAATGCTGGTGTTCCACAGGGCTGCGTGCTATCGCCAACGCTGTTTCTTCTGCATATCAATGATATGTTGCATACCCGTAACATTCATTGCTATGCGGACGACAGCACTGGTGATGCTCTTTACACCGGCCGAGCCAATATTTCTCGGGAAAACGTCTCCGAGTGCCGGGACAAACTTGTGTCTGAAGTCGAGTCTTTGCTGAGCAGAGTCTCGAATTGGGGACGACTAAATCTAGTCCAGTTTAACCCCCAGAAGACACAAGTTTGCGCGTTAACCGCTAAAAAGAACCCCTTTGTCGTATCCCCTCAGTTTCAAGGTACTCCCCTTGTTGCCTCCGCCAGTATCGGAATCCTCGGCGTCGACATATCGAGTGACGTGCAGTTTCGTGGTCACTTGGAAGGGAAGGCCAAATTGGCCTCTAAAAAGCTTGGCGTGCTCAGCAGAGCGGGACAGTATTTCATGCCGGCACACCGCCTGCAACTTTACAAGGCGCAGGTTCGGCCGCACATGGAATACTGTTCCCATCTCTGGGCTGGGGCTCCCCAGTACCAGCTCCTTCCACTTGACCGCATCCAGCGCAGAGCGGCTCGAATCGTCGACGACCGAGTGCTTTCCGATCGGCTCGATTCACTGGCGCTGCGAAGAGATGTTGCATCTCTTTGCGTATTTTATCGCATCTATCACGGGGAGTGCTCTGAGGAATTGTTCGGATTAATCCCAGCCGCCAAATTTCGTGAACGCACTACACGGCAAACGTCCCGATACCATCCACACCATCTGGATGCTTGGCGGTCCACCACTGTACGTTTCACAAGGAGTTTTCTTCCACGTACAACCTCTCTGTGGAATAGTTTACCACCGGCGATTTTTCCGGACCGATACGACCTGGGGACCTTCAAGAAAAGAGCTTACTCCTTTCTAAAGGGCCGGCAACGCACCCGCAATTCTCCTGGTGTTGCGGTTGATCATGGGCGGCGGTAGTCACTTAACATCAGGTGAGCCGCATGCTCGTTTGCCCCCTCTTCTATAAAAAAAAAAAAAAAAAAATGCTGATGATGCAGTGCTTATTGCACCATCAGAAGCAGAACTGCGGGCATTAGTCACGTGTATGAAAGAGTAATGTGAAATTAAAGGTCTCCATTTGAATGCTAATAAAACTAAGGTTCTGGTATTTGAAAAGGGCGAAGAGAGAACGAAATGTGAAATATGGGTAAATCAGGAATGTCTAGAACAGGTAAATTAAATTGTATACTTGGAGAGTACAAAACGTCTTATATTCTAGGTATAAAACGGTCCTGGGAAGCACCTAGAAACCTAGCGGGACATTTTTAAACATTAATTTACAATATAATATTTTGTACAATTATTTATTCATTTATTTATATAATATTGAAACAAAACTAAAAACTTACATTATCATATAGTCCTACTCCCCGGGGGTCGTACCAAGAAGTATGAAAATATTTAGAAACAACATGGTATTGATCTCTGCATTTCCAAAGGATGTTGTCAATTATGTACTCTTTACCGTTACAGCCTATTTAACTGCTGGACATAGGCCTACCACATAAATTGCCTCGTAGTGGGAATATATTTCATAGCTGCCACGCTGCAAGCGGGCTGGCAGCCGCAGTATTTTTTTGTCGTTATTAAAACGACGCTACTGCCCATTTCCCGATTTGTTCTGTCGCCTCTCACGACACCCGCGGGATGATATTGGGTAGTGGATATTCTTACACCGCCACTGCACGCAAGCTTTGCCACCGTGCTTTGTTAGTATATTATCCCTTATTAAACACTTTTTGCTTTTAAATTTTTTTAAGTTTTGATTGATAGGTACTGCATAAGAGGAGGTCTGTACCCAAAAATGTGGGAGGTGTATAATAGGTTGTAACTTTTAATTGCTATTTTAAGCCAATTTAACTAATCTTACTTTCTGGTGGTCGTTAGTTCTTAAGTAAGCTATGCAGGTTAGGGACTTTCGAAAAAGAGTGTACTCCCTTCTCTTGTGTTGTTCATAGTTCACGAGCGGCGGTATTCGCCGCAGGCTCTTTTGCACTTCTCCTATAAAAGAAAAACTCCCTGACGAAACCTGCATGATTAAGAACGTAGGCCTCCCCCATAGATTGCCCCATAGGAGGGGATTTCGTCATAGTTGCCACGCTGGGCAGGTGGGTAGCTTGCCCCAGTTTTGTAGTTTGAGTTGCTATCAGGAGGGTGCTGCTGCCCATTCCATGTTTCAGTGCCTCTCTATCGCCTCTTGCCACACCTAAGAGTCGGTAGGGCTGGTATATATTCATATAACACCACTACACTGCTTGACACGGCTTACATAATAATTTACCTAATGACAACTGACACTTAAAATGCTTTTAATACTTACGTTCGCTAAAGGCGTTAAAGTGTAAGTATATTAGAATTCACGTCTTTTTAGATTTACAGATGTGCAGGGCAGCCCCCCACTACATGGTGTAGTGACGGTCTGATAAGACATGCAGGAAGCCGTGCTTTGTGGCTTTCCTCGGGCGAGGTGTATACTCAGCAGTGGTCTTGTGAGGGATTCTGATGATTATGATGATGTGATGATGTGATTATGACTATGATGATAATGACGATAAATTCCAAGTACTTTTATACAATTATATTATTAGTGAATTAATGCTCCCAGGCAATATTTCGGTCACGGCAACCAGTCTTAGTGGAGACCAGACTTTAGCGCATGATAGGATTATGGAGTACTTATAAACGTTTGCGTTAGCAGAGTTGCCGTCTGTATTCCTTCGCTCTGATAGTCTGATTTGCGGCAATCCGGCGCAGCCGGAGAGAGGAAAGGGCGCAGGACCAACAGCATTATGAGGCACGGCGAGAAACACCACCGCCTGCCAAATTCCGTGTCGCTACTGAAGTTTCATGAGAGAAAAACCCAATAACTCGTATAGGGCATAACCTGAGACTCATAATCAGCAGAAGCGCTTACGATCATTAGACAAAGGAGGCAGCTAATTTATATACTTATCCAACTTTTTTAAATAAAATAATGGTGATAAACGAAAACACAGTCCATCTGATTTTAAGTACACGCTGTAGCCCATAGAAATATACATCTACCCTCAGAAAATAAGATGCTTCGTTTTCAGTAAAAATTGTCGCCAGTTGTTTATACTCACTATCGTTACAAGCAGCATTAACCTGCTATTTTACGCTGGTATTCAGCTTGCACAAACTCTTGATACTTTTCACAAATTGTTATAAAAACGAAAGTTTTTTTGATATATGACCAATGTTGCGATACGAGAAAAAGTTATCTCAATGTACCATTAACTACGTTTCAAACTATCAGCAGCATCCTACCTTACGTAATCGTATTGATTTTGGTGAGCATCGCGAGCTATTCGGCGGTAGCTCTGAACAATTTAAAAATCAGCGACATCTATCGGCTACTATATAGGAGTGTCTCATGTATAAGGAATGACTAAGTGCCGCTGCAGTATGAGTAGCAATGATGATATCCGTGACTGTTTCTGTCATCAGGGTGGCACCACGTAGATGAGGTGAAATGTTTTAGAGATTTTATAGCGGGGGAAGTAATTTGTTAGAAAAATATAGAAATCAATGTTTGATGACCAAGGCGAACTTATTTGTTATGCAATCTGCCTAAAAAATAAACATTTTAGTCCCTACTAACATCTGGTGAGCGTAAGCCAACCATTTTGCAGTTATTTTATGTTTCTAGCAAGAATGGGTCGGCTCGACCGGGGAAGGACCACGCTCTCACAGAATACCATCGTAAAATAGTAGCTTAATGCTGCTGTGTTTTGTATGGTGAGTGTAGAGAACCGGATAACCTTTTTACTGGAAATGAGGCATTCCATCTTCGTCCTCACGGGTGACAACGAACCTGCATTTTGATTCGTAATCGAAGATGTAGGTAAGGTAATGTAGGTAAAGTAAGAAATGTAGGTGTCTATGGGCCACGGCAACCCCTTACCGTCAGGTGGACTGTGTGCTCGTTTCTCCCCCTATCCTATAAAAAATAACTAGCGACACCTGGTGAGTGTAAGCCAGCCATTCAGCAGCTATGTTACGTTTGCAGCAACAATGGATAGACTCGACCGGGCAAGGACCACGCTCTCACAGAATAAGTAGCTTAATGCTGCTGTGTTTGATATGGTAGGTGTAGAGAACGGGATACCCTTTTTACTGGAAATGAGGCGTTCCATCATCAGGTGTCGATATCTGTGCATAGCATCTACTTAGCATCAGTTGGACTGTGCGCTCGTGTGTCACCTTTATTCTATAAAAATAGAGATATCCTCATATAACTCCTCCACTTCGTCATCGGGATGTGCCGAGGTTGATGTATCTTCAAGTTTTTCAAAAAAGTTTACAAGCAACAAAAGACGCGAAATGTTATAATATAATTTCTACAGTAATGGTCTTGTAATTTTTTTCCGAGATATCGGCTGAAAACATTTTTTCAAGATGGCGCTTGAAGCGTCACCTGGATCTGTTAGCATTTTGTGATTTTATGCTCAGTAAGTGATCCTAAACCTCATAAAAAATAAAATTGGATCGGAACTTTAGTGCAAAGTTTAATTCTATTTTTACTGTACTATGAATGCAATTAAAAATAATTTTCCGTTTGATAATATTTCTTGTTAAAAGCACCTAAAACGTATGAAACGTAGTTATAAAACGTATCATTTGATCCTACCTCAAATGAACATGAAAAAATAATTTACATTCATTGTCTAGTTTTTTTAAATAATGAAATACGATCCAAATATTATCTTTATCTAAAACTCGCGATACCATCTGTTGGCGGTCCAAAACTGTGCGATTTACTAGAAGTTTTCTTCCTCGCACAACTTCCTTGTGGAATCGACTTCCACCAGCGACTTTGGACCGATACGATTTAAAAACCTTCGAAAAAAGATTCTACTCTTTTAAAAAATCAGCAATGTACCTGCCATTCCCCTGGTGTTGAAGTTATTCATGGGCGGCGGTAGTTACTTACATTTATATAAAAAATAAATAAAAGGAATACAAGTTACTAAAATTTTGCTTCAAATTTTATAGAGCAAATCTATTTGTGTCACTTGTTGTTTGTAACAACCAAGTATTTATTTTTATTTACTATCTATTTTAAGAAATAAAAATCAGTAATTTGAACTTTATATGAAAATTAACACATTAATAGCAACGGTTCCATGGTGTAATGGTTAGCACTCTGGACTCTGAATCCAGCGATCCGAGTTCAAATCTCGGTGGGACCTGTAATTTTGTTACCGCATTTTTATTATAAATTATATTAGGATTTAAGAAGTTATTTTAGAATAAATAATAATGTCACTCATTTCATAAAAATGAAATTTTTTTGGTTTTTAAATATTATTACTACACTAAACAAATTGAAGCTTAAAGCACAAAATACATATTAGTATTACGTAATTAAAGTCTACAAAAGGCTCATCGAATCGCGACTTAATATAAATTACTACTTAATACTTTTCAACATAATTACTTACACTTTATTTGGAAATATTTAGAATTTACGTACCTTGAAATACATTAAATAACTATCCGAACGCGTGTGTAAATTAAAGTCTGTAACAAAAATTACATACACGACAGGAAACATTTTTTAGGGTTCTGTAGTCAAATAGGAACCCTTATAGTTTCGCCATGTCTGTCTGTCCGTCTGTCCGTCCTCGCTTAATCTCTGTGACCGGTAGAACTAGAAAGCTGAAATTTGGTACCAATATGTGTATTAATCACGCCGACAAAGTGGTAAAATAAAAATTGGAAAAAAAATGTTTTATTAGGGTAGCCCCCCTATATGTAAAGTGGGAAGCGATTTTTTTTTAATTTCAACCCTAACGTGTGATATATTGTTGGAAAGGTATTTAAAAATGAATAGGGGTTTCATCATCATCATCATCATTACAGCCCTTCACAAGTCCACTGCTGAACATAGGCCTCCCCCAAGTAATGCCACAAAGCACGGTCCTGAGCCACCTGCATCCATCGACTTCCTGCATGTCTTACCAGGTCGTCACTCCATCTAGTGGGGGGTCGCCCTACACTACGCCTACCGGTACGAGGCTGCCACTCGAGAACCTTTCTTCCCCATCGGTTATCGGTTCTTCGAGCTATATGGCCGGCGCATTGCCACTTCAGCTTACTAATCCGTTGGGCTATGTCGGTCACTCTGGTTTTACTGCGGATATCCTCATTTCTGAGTCTATCACGCAGAGAAACTCCGAGCATAGCCCTCTCCATAGCTCGCTGAGCAACCTTAAGCGTCCTCATACGGCCAGCAGTGAAGAACCACGTCTCAGATCCGTAAGTCATCACTGGCAACACGCACTGGTTGTACAATTTAGTTTTTAGAAATTGAGGTATACTTGACGAAAAGATATGTCGTAATTTCCCGAACGCTGCCCAGCCGAGTTGAATAGGGGTTTACTCAAATCATTCATGTCAATAATTTCGGAAATAATCGCTCCAAAAGTAAAAAACAATGTGCCCCTCCCCCTCTAACTTTTGAACCATAAGTTTAGAAAATATGAAAAAAATCTGGAAAGTAGAATTTCTAGGAAAATCATTTTGAACTTGGATGGAAACAACAGTACCCACTACCGGGAGCAGTTGCAGGAGCGCGGAGCGCTGCTGGAGCGCGAACATAATGGATACCCACCTTTAAACTCATAAGTGGGAACACTTATTGTGACGGACGGGAAACTACGGAACCCTATACTGAGCGTGGCCCGACACGCTCTTGGCCGGTTTTTTTATAGTATAGGTTTGACAAACACACACCGCTGTAGAGGCACCCGAGCAGATGGCCATAGTATATTTTCCCAAATAAGAATCAAAGTGTAGATGCCTTTTCATCACTGAAGACTAAGAGACTAGAATGCACAGAACACTAATACCCTTAGGCTAGAATGCGTTGTTTCCAGTAAAATTGGTCTCCATTTCTCTGCCCTTACCGTATGATATACAGCAGCATCAAGCTGATATTTTAAGCTGGTATTCTGTGAGAGCGTGGTCCTCCCACCCTCCTCCCTCGGTCGAGCCGACCCAGTGCTATAACCAGAAATGTATTTACGTATGGGCTAATTGAGCTATAGGTAATTTTTAATAAATATTAAGTTATTAGGTAAATATTAAAGTTAATGTATCTATTATTAACATCTTTATTATCTACCTTCAATAACGGTTTTCAATTTTATTATTCAGTTTACACTTGAACATGAATCAAATTTCTATTAAACTTAGGCTAAATTAGTTACTTTTTTATGTTGGCACTTTCTTAAATTCGGTTTTGATAAAAATCCCAGTTTTAAAAACCCACCCGAAATATTGGTGGAGCCATGCAGCAGCCGCTATATTAAACAATACAGTTGTAGCACGAATGCTTTGGGAACCTTTATGTTATAAAAAAAATTATAGTCAACTTCAGATCGTTCAATCTGAAGTTGTGTTTGAAACAAAAATAAGTTCTTAAGTTTCATAAATGAATAACCTAAATTCTGAATTTAATTATTACAGATGGTCTGAGATAGCAAATTAGCTAACCCATCAAAAGAATATTTTTTTTTATAGAAGGGGCAAACGCGCATGCGGCTCACCTGATGTATTGATGTACAAAATAATGCTTTGAATACATGTACGGTAGGTCGTACATGCATGAGTCGATTTTCTTGTTATCGCCTATGCCCACATACATGCCGGAGGTGTTGTGTTGATGTTCTGTTACTTCTGACCTATGCCCAGAATTATGAAAATTACGCCAGTACGATAGCGTATTACATTTACATCGATTTTACTAGCATCCACTTTTGTTTGTGTTTGTTAAATGTTTACAGCCTTATAAATTGCGTAGATAGAAATCTTGTCAGTTGGCTAAGTTTTCCAGCAGATAATCTATCTATAGATTATTTTGGTGCATATAGGAAAATATTATACATATGTTTTGCTTAACAAAACGAAAATATTTATGGAGTGAAAAAAATTACGGAATAATGAATTGTAGCGGAAGACGTCACTGGAAGTATTAGTGTTTTCTGTAATGATTCGAAGCTGTTTCTCTTGACTCATTGAAGATGAAATATTGAAGAGTCCTAAGCTGTACAAAATTTCTATATAATTACAATATTAAATACGAGCATATAGTTTGCCTAATTGGTTCCTTGGTTCGTTTGTGAGCCCGTCTATTGATTCATTAGTTAGTTTGTCTGAATGGCTGAATAACTGAATGTTTTTATTCAGAATATTATCTTTATAGGTCTTTACGACCAAAATCAACATCACATAATAAAAATACTTTTTCGCAGACGAACTAAGTCGCTGGTACAGCTAGTTTATGTATAAAACTAGACGGATACATTGTTAAACCTTGCGCCCTCCTTTCTGCCAAGGAGGGTCGCGTTCGTATACGGCTTAGAGATCTCTCGTCAGATCGGTAAGCCAATACATAAAGGCGGTGTTTAGTGGGTAAAAGTCTCCACATAACCACGCAGCCGGCTGCGTGGTATGCCACGAGCATTCACCGGCTCCCTCCCCCGCTTTCCGGAGGGTTACCCATATTTACTTCGGGCGCAAAATAAAAAACAAAATTGTTAAACCTTTTGTGTAAAAAAAGAAAACCCTGAGTTCTGTTTGCGTAACAATAGTCTGTTTATAATTTTAACAGGTTTTTTTTTTCATAAATACTCTTGTGCACAGTCAACAGCTTAAAATCATAATCCATCGTTCGCACTCTTTCCGGGTAGTTATTATCTTTCAAATGTTTGAGGAGCATTGGTGAACGAGTATTGAAGATTAAAGTGCATGCACAATAAGCAATTAAATATTTTTGCTCATTATACAGAAAAATATTAGAGCGACGCGTGGCGACACGTGGCGACACGTGGCGACACGTGGCGCTGCACTTGTGTGTGGACTCACGCACACAGCGGTTTTTTCTATATATTCATACATGATTTATTAACTAAAAAAGTGCTTTTCTCTTTTGCCGGCTCGGTAAGACGTTGGCTATGCATGGCTGTGCACTACGTTTCTCGGGCTCGATTCCCGCGCGGGACAATGTTTTATATTATTATGATCTACAAATAATTATTTCTGATCTGGATGCTTGTCCATTTACAATTTATTTATGTAAAACATTCAAGAAGATTTGATTTGAATTTTTTGTTGATTTTTATTAAAAAAAAACAACGTTTTCTCCACACAAGGATTTTCTCCTATATTGTGGGGGCAGTTAACATTATTTGTAGGCCATACAAATACTTGTTCCGTGCCGAATTCGAATCCGCGGCCTCTACTTAACCCTGCAACTTATTGCTAGCCCGCTCCGCCACGGAGCTATCAAAGGATCAAGATTAAAGATAAAGATTAAAAATATATTAATTTCGTGTACACTACAACAAGACACTATTAGATTTTCTATCTAAGCCAATTTTTTATCTTAACGTGGTCCCAGTAGCTTGATGTTTTTTGTACTCTGACTGTTACCCTAGAATACAGGCGTGGAACTATGTATATCCATGTAATAACTAAAGAAAATGACTGGGAAATCGTGCAATTTCCGATAGATGGCGGTGAAGCCTTTTTACAAAAACATTTTTGTTTGGCAAAGGCAAGGTCAGAATTTTATTACATAATATTTAATTCGCTCACACTGCGCACAGAAACAGTTATAATAATAATAATAATAATAAATCTTTATTTCGGTTAATAAATGAGAACCATATCAAACAAGAAGTTAGAAAAATCACTAAATATTAATAAACATACAGCTAGATGGACGATGTAGGTAAAACGACACACAGGTAAGTCAGCCAAACAGGATCTTAACAATTTGCTTTATTATAGGACTGTCATATTTTTGTACTATGACCCCCAGAAACCTGTTGGCGCTGTTCCTTGTCCTGCTTTGTAGCGATATAGATATGCAATGTTAAACAGTTTTACATATTAAGTAATACCTCATCGATATCATTACATCTTACAGGTATAGTAGCTTAAATCCAAGTTCGTGCTATTCATTTTAAAAGATAAATTTATAATTTATTCTAAGGCTATTTTGGAATGAACGTACGTGAATGTCGTTTGAATATTCGAACATTTTCGGCCGGTAATCGAGCGAAATTTATGTGCACAATGTGTCTTAGATACAGATACTGGCCGTGCTATTTCCAATAGGCCTAAGAGGCGCTGAAAACTTGCAAAGGCACTAAGTTGTACAGGCCTCTAGTCCTTGTGTTATATATCCAGAGTTTATAAATAATAAAGAGATACAAACAATGTGAAGAATATAGCGGCACAGCGACGGCAGAATCCTTTTTTTATAGAATAAAGGTGACACACGACCACACAGTCCACCTGATGGTAGGTGGATGCTGTGGCCCATAGACATCTACATTTATCCTCAATTAAGAATCAAAATGCAGACGCGTTGTCACCCCTGAGGATTAAGATGGAATGCCTCGTTTCCAGTAAATAAGGTTTCCGATTCTCTATACTCACCATACGAAACAGCAGCATTGCGTTGCTATTTTGCGCTGGTATTCTGTGAGAGCGTGGTCCTTCCCCGGTCGAGCCAACCCATTCGTGTTACAACCAAAATATAGCGCAGCATGGCTCTACCACCTAAAATAATATGCTGTAGAAATACTTCGTGATATTTGTAACGAGAACATACAATGTTACAGGTTCTTCTCATTATGCAACCTTATCAATCTCATTGCAGTTTAGTGCTAATGAATATGCACATTAGGATAACGTTCGATAGTTTTTTTTATAAATTAAACTATACTCATAGATATCAACCGCTTAGCGGCGGTGTCTACATCCACCATCGCGTATCGTATCGTAAGAGGCACTAGGAAGAAACAAACGGGAGTTGGCCCGCAGTGTCTTTCTGATAACAACAATAAAATAAAATGCTGCGGTTGTCAACACAGCTACCAAGCATGGCAACTATGGTGAATCCACCCTACGTGGCAACCTATGAGACTTTTGATAGGCTGTAATTAACGAAACTACTGATATGACGAAGTGTAGCTTTTATCAAAGTCGTCAAAATAATGCTTTTATGAGCTTAATATTTTGGTCGTTCATGTTACGATCATCTTTACATAACGTAATTCAAAGCCAACAACTTATTCGAGCCTTTGATTGTACGAGTATTCAAATTGCTTGCACAAACGCATTAATCGCTATTAAGTACTGGACCTTAGGGTTCGTAATCCTGTAGATTGCTGCCTGCGTAAGGGGGTGAGCAGTAAGCGTAGTGATTAATTCGCGGGCACGTGGCCGACGCGTGGGTAACGATGAAGCTTTACTTTCCCACGTCGAATATCGCGGGAGGAATGACAGTTTTCTTGCCATATCAATATTTGTCGAGTAAATGCAGGTTTTTTCCATTATAGCTATGACATTAATGATTTTTTTTTGCTATGCATACACGAGGGAAATAATGCGTGTTCAACATTTTGTTTGTTTTTAATTCGTCTATATTCTGTAGTTTAAGAAATTTATTGCCCAACAACAGCCACATACTTACATTCACTTGCTGAGAGCATAACATATCTGTGACTTATCTTAAGTATTAAATATGAATATAAAGTTAAAGATTTTATAATTATACGTTTAAATATAATTTACATGTCATTATCATGATCATTACAGCCCTTCACAAGTCCACTGCTGGACATAGGCCTCCCCCAAGAAATGTCACCAAGCAGGATCCTGAGCCACCTGCATCCATCGACTTCCTCCATGTCTTACGAGGTCCGTTGAAGAAGCACGGACTATAGAAGGAGGAGGATAGAACCCCTTGTTTCCAGTAAAATTGGTCTTCGTTTCTCTGCACTTACCGTGCGAAATACAGCAGCAATTTTACGCTAGTATTCTGTGAGAACGTAATCCTACCCCGGTCGAGCCGACCCAGTGCTATAACCAAAAATGTATTTACGTAAGAGCTAATTGGGCTATAGGTAACTTTTATTAAAAATTAAGTTATTAGGTAAATATTAAAGTTAATATATCTACAATAACATCTTTACTATCTACCTTCAATAACGGTTTTCAATTTTATTATTTGGTTTACACTTCAACATGTATCCAATTTTAAATTAAACTTACACATTCAGAGCATTTATCATGTTAGTAAATCTCTTAATTAGTTACTTTTTTATGTTGGTAATTCCTTAAATTCAGTTTTGACGAAAATCCCAATATTAAAACCCGCCCGAAATATTGCTATGACATTATTTAGGTTTTTCGTAAGCAGTAGAGCCATACAGCAGCAGCTATATTTACAATATAGTTGTAGCACGAATGGTTTGGGAACCCTTATCCAAAAAAGTTATTGTCAACTTCAGATTGTTTAATCTGAAAATGAGTTTGAAAGAAAAATAAGTTCTTAAGTCTCTTAAATGAATTATAAATTTCCTAAATTATGAATTTAATTATTACAGATGGTCTGAGATACCAAATTAGCTAACCCATCAAAAGAGTGTTGAATAAATAGTAAATAATAACTATAAAATATTTAAAAAAGAAACGAAGACTTAAAAATAAAATGTTAAACCTACACAAACTAATTATTATGCTACATTATAATTATTTGATAAATATAATTTATATTAAGTATATAAAAGTATAATTCGATATCCAAGACCAATAGGGCGGCGAATTTAAATGGGCCACTGTCTATATGCTTTGTTCAGCAGTGGACTTGTGAAGGGCTGTACTGATGATGATGATGACTGTCTATAATCATAATATAGCTGCAGTGTGGATCTCCCACGTATAATTAAGTACACGTACAAAATAATAATTTAAATACATTTTCGGTGGATCGCACATGAAGGAGTCGATTTTCTTGTTATCGCCTATGTCCACAGAACCCTATTACTTGTCAATGTCTTAATTTTTTTGCTATTGCACTTTTAGAATAATAAAAATAAACATATATCGAAAAAATCACTCTTTTTCACGTTTCTATGGTTTCTAAAAGGAATTTTCTGTATTTAGTGTAATAACAAACTGATTGAAAAAAATATCGAGGGTGTCCGGATGTCTGTATGTGTGGATGACGCACGATCGTTAGAATTCGTGTAACAAAATAATTCTTTTTTTATTAGGTTTAGAATTTCAACGCATAGGTTCCTTTTAAAAATCACTAGTAATTTGGTATAGTTTAACTGTAATTAAAGGAAATGTAAAAAAAACAACTGGTACTTTTCTACAAAAAATATTCTCATGAATCTCTTCTTTCGTCTCAAATACGGAAAATGAGGTATTTTTCTTTTTATATAATCAAATGAGGTTATGAGGCGTGCACTTTTAGATTTTCCAAACTTTTTTGTTTACTGTTTGCAGCCGCACAAATTGCGTAGATAGGAATCCTGTCGGTAGGCTAGGTTTTATAGCAGATAATCTATCTGGAGATTATTTTGGTGCATATAGGAAAATATTATATGTTTTAACAAACACTATTAAAATATCTATGGAGTGTAAAAGAATCACTGAATAACGAATTGTAGTGAAAGACGTTAATGGAAGTGTTTTCTGTTATGATTCAAAGAGGTTCCTCGTGATGAAACACTGAAGATGAAAAATTGAAGAGTCTTAAACTTTACGAAATTTCGGTATGATTACAATATTAAACACGAGCGTACAGTTTGCCTAATTCGTTCCTGGGTTCGTTTGTGGGCCCGTCTATTGATTTATTAGTAAGTTCGCCTTGTATCTTCACAGGTCTTTGCGACAAAAATCAACATCACTTAACATAATAAAAGTACTTATTTGCAGACGAACTAAGTCGCGGGTACAGTTAGTTACGTATAAATTATAGACAGACACATTGTAGAACCTTTTGTGTAAAAAAAAAGAAAATCTTGAGTTCTGTTTGCGTAACAATAGTTTGTTTATAATTTTAACAACATTTTTTTTCATAAATACTCTTGTGCACAGTCAATAACCAAAAATCAATAGCGTAATCATATAGCTCGAAGAACAGACAATCGATATGGAAGCAAGGTTCTCAATTGGCAGTTTCGTACCCGTAGGCTAAGTGTGGGCCGGCCCCCACCAGATGGAGTGACGGCCTGGTAAAATTTACATGTATATTAATAAATTATTTCATCATTAAACTATACATTTACAATGTAATATGTTAATTTTTTTCGTTAATTAAATATAGACTATTAGGATGGAGTTTAGCGTCGGTAGACTAAATTCTAATTGAAAGTTATTAAAAGTTTATCCCAAACGCGTTTCATATTTATAAAGTTTCTCCCCATTTTGAATATTTACCCACCGAAATCAATAAAATGTTATACTTGGCTTCGACCCTCAATGATTAAATTGTAACGGATCCTAAACAATCATTTAGCACCGCTGATCAGATCCGTATTTTGATTGATAAAGTTGTAAGAAGCTAAGTAATATCAAGTGAGTTTTCGTAGACTTTAAAGTCATAGAATAATGCTGAAGAACCACATACGCATAGAATAGTAGCATAATAGCAAATTATTGCTGGTCCGTTTTGTAAGATGGATGATATGCACCGAAGACTCTTTATTGGTGCTTTTTTGTTTCTTGTTCGGAACAACTAGCATAAATTAGACCTTTATTGAGCTATTATACCTATAAACAAATTTAAAGTGTCTGTTTTTGGATGCTACTAAGGTCTAAATAACCATTTTTAAGGTGCGTGTTTTAGCAAAATGCCGCGCTAGTCGTTATTTGTGAGGTTTTTAGGAGCTATCTACTTGTTATTAAAAAGGTATATCAACTAATAAAAATCTATTAAACTTCTACATAATCTTGATTCCATAATAGCCAATACCATTTTTAAAGGTAAATACTTGATAAATCTTCCTACAACTAAACCACAGAAATGCGAAATAATTATTGATATCATCTCCTCATAAAGTAATCATTATTTTATTTTTGATTGACACTAATGGATAGGCAATTTGTTAATGAATATTATGATCTATTTAATTTTTTTAAAGAACTAAAATTCGATTTTATAGAGAAAATATTTTAAAATTTGGGCGCATTTTTTACGCGAGCGTAGGGAGAGCGCGTGGAGTGTTGAGGACCGAACGCTCAAGATCGTTTGCTAGGAGTAGCGCCTTAAAATGTTTGTCTAAAACTTTACGAGCAGATAGAAAGCACAGCAAGCAGATCCCTAGGCTATGTTTTATTTTTAAAAAAATCGCGTACATTGTGAAAGAGTAAACGTTATCAGATGGTGGAAACTCGTAAAAATTGTCAATTCGTCTTCATTGTATGCCACTATTAACATCGGTAATGATACGACAGGATAAACATTATTTTGTAGATATGATACAATCTTGAGCAGACAATCCTCGACAGTGCAGATAATTTTTCCGTAGGGGATTTTTCACGTTGTTAATGCAAAATTAGATCTGGATCTAATCCTATACAAGCGAAGCCGGAGCAGGTTGCTAGTTGAACGTAAAAACAGTTAAAACCCTGAAACTTCGAAACTCTATTCTAATATTATGAGATCTCAGACATTACTTTCTAGACCTTGCCTGTAACATTTTATTGATTTTGATTCGTAATCGAGGATAGATATAGATGTCTATGGGCCACAGCATCCACTTACTATCAGGTAGACTGTGTACTCGTTTGTCACCCTATCCTATAAAAAATATAATCATCATCATCATCATCATCATTACAGCCCCTCACAAGTCCACTGCTGAACATAGGCCTCCCCCAAGTAATGCCACAAAGCACGGTCCTGAGCCACCTGCATCCATCGACTTTCTGCATATCTTACCAGGTCGTCACTCCATCTAGTGGGGGGTCGCCCTACACTACGCCTACCGGTACGAGGCTGCCACTCAAGAACCTTTCTTCCCCATCGGTTATCGGTTCTTCGAGCTATATGGCCGGCCCATTGCCACTTCAGCTTACTAATCCGTTGGGCTATGTCGGTCACTCTGGTTTTACTGCGGATATCCTCATTTCTGAGTCTATCACGCAGAGAAACTCCGATCATAGCCCTCTCCATAGCTCGCTGAGCGACCTTGAGCGTCCTCATACGGCCAGCAGTGAAGGACCACGTCTCAGATCCGTAAGTCATCACTGGCAACACGCACTGGTTGTACAATCTAGTTTTTAGAGATTGAGGTATACCTGACGAGAATATATGTCGTAATTTCCCGAACGCTGCCCAGCCGAGTTGAATCCGTCGATTGACCTCTCGGTCGAAGTTGGACTTACCTAGTCGGACTATTTGTCCCAGGTAAACGTACTCGTCAACAACTTCGAGCATAGTGCTCCCAACAACTACCGGCATAGGTGTGACATGGACATTGAACATGATCTTTGTTTTGTCCATGTTCATCTTAAGACCTATCCGTTGGGAGGCACTATTGAGGTCATTGAGCATAGTGCTTAAGTCCTCCAGCGATTCTGCCATAAGGACTATATCGTCGGCAAATCGAAGGTGAGTGATGTACTCGCCATTGATGTCAATACCGTATCCTTTCCAGTCCAGTAGCTTGAAAACGTCTTCCAATGCAGTGGTGAAGAGTTTCGGGGATATAACGTCACCCTGTCTTACACCTCTCTGCAGTTGGATAGGTTTCGAGCTCTGGTTCTGTACTCGGATAGCCATCGTAGCCCTACTGTACAAACACTTCAGCACTTCGATATACCGACAGTCAACTTGGCACCGCTGAAGGGACTGTAGCACCGCCCAAATTTCGACGGAATCAAAGGCTTTCTCATAGTCCACATACGCCAGGCAAAGTGGCAGATTGTACTCTTCAGTCTTCTGTACAATCTGCCGCAGGGTATGTATGTGGTCTATGGTACTGAAGCCTTTTCGGAAACCGGCTTGTTCGGGAGGCTGGAAGTCGTCGAGTCTGCGTGCGAGACGATTCGTAATGACTCTCGAAAACAGCACGTAGACGCGGCTCAGAAGGGAAATCAGTCTGTAGTTCTTTAAGAGAGCGTTGTCGCCTTTCTTAAAGAACAAGACCACCGCACTTCTGCTCCACGCCTCTGGAGTAGTGCCACCATGGAGGACGGAATTGAAGAGCTTCTGAAGGACTTCAAGTACCGGTGTTCCACCCGCTTTCAGAAGCTCCGCTGTAATTCCATCCTCGCCTGGGGCCCTGCCGTTTTTAAGGTGCTGGAGAGCCATTCTAATCTCGCTCAGACTGACATCCGGGATATCATCGGAATAGTGTCGGATAAGACTTGCTCTTGGATCGTTACTCACACTTGCATGTGGCTCCAACGATGATCTGTACAGCTGCCCATAGAACCTCTCAATCTCACTCAAAATCTCAGGTGTCCCAGAAACGATGCTGCCACACTCAGTCTTCAGCTTCGACAGTTGGCTCTTACTGGCAGACAGATCTCTGGCAAAGACTTTGGAGCCCTGGTTCCACTCGATCGCTTCTTTAATACGAGCAGTATTAAAGTTGCGTAAGTCTCGCCGCATGCATTTGGAGATCTGTCTGTTCAGTTGCCTGTATGCTGTCAAATCTGTTGACGATTGCAGCCTCATCTCCCGTCTAACAGCCATGAGATTAAGAGTGTGATCGGAGAGTTTTTGTGTTCTTCTGCGGCGGGTCTTGCAGAACTTAGCTCCGACCGCATGGACAGTTTCCACGAGCTTGTCATTCATATCGTCCACTGAATTGCAATCTTCTAGGCACTGAAAGCGGTTACGTAACTCGAGCTGAAAGTTTTCGGGATTCTGGATTAGAGCACCAGGGGGACGGAGCGTTGACTTCATTAGACGAGACCTCTCCAACTTCACGTTTAGGTTCAGTGTGCCTCTAACCATTCGGTGATCGCTGCCAGTTTTCACCCTTGCGATCACTGAGACATCACTGAACAGTTGGCGTCTGGTCGTCATAATGAAGTCAATCTCATTTTTTGTCGAACCGTCGGGGCTCGACCAGGTCCACTTCACACGTACGCAATTATACGTAGAAGTTTACTCCAAGAAGAGATGCGGAATGCGAGCTCATAAATCGCAGAATTACAGACGGATGTGCACACAGTGTGCGACAAAATCTTCTTCTCAGGCATATTTGCAATAACCTCATTGTCTAAAGTACGAAGAGGCCATTGAGATGGATCTAACGAAGTCCACTGAGGCCCATGGAGCCACAGGGGGTTTGAAACTAATTTATTTGGCGTAACGCCACGTGAAAGTATGTCAGCGGGATTCTCAGTACCTGCGACATGATAAAAGTTATCAGCGCGAATATTGTCGGTAATCTGAACAACGCGGTTTGCAACAAAGGTCTGCCACTTGTGTGGCGAACTCTTTATCCAGTACAGAGCTACTTTTGAATCTACAAAGGCATAGACTGATATTGCAAGGTCAAGAGAATAATTGTCGAGTACTCTGCGAAGCAATTTTGAGAGTAAAACCGCTCCACAAAGCTCAAGGCGTGCAATAGATAGTGGTTTCGTCGGTGCGACTTTAGTCTTTGCACAAATCAACTGGACGGTGTTACCATTGACGCTCTTTACATGTATGTAGACTACGGCACCGTATGCGTGCTCGCTGGCGTCGGAAAACCCCAGGAGTGACGCAGTACAGTTTTTGGATACACCAACATGTCGCGGGATACGTAAATCATTAAGAGCTGGTAATTCAGCACAGAATTGCCTCCACATCTTAATAATTGGCGGTGGTGGTATGTCGTCCCAATCTAAATTAAGTTGCCAAAGCTGCTTTATTAACAATTTGGCGTACGCGACTGTGGGAGCAACGAAACCCATTATGTCCCACAGGCGAGCGACAGTAGATAAGATGGCGCGCTTAGTGCACGTCACATCAGCGGGAACAGATATCTTAAAATAAAAGGCGTCACTATCGGTAGACCAATGCAAGCCTAGTATTTTATGTGGCATTGATTTATCGAACTCTACTTCTCCTGTAATTTTATGGGAAGTAGGGAGGTCATCTAAAACAGATCGACGGTTGCTATGCCATTTTATCAGGTCCCATTGGGCACCCTTGAATAAGTCTATCAGCTGCCGAGAGGTCTCACTGGCCTCGGATTCACTGGGCATAGAGAACGCGATGTTGTCCATATATAGCGAAGTAAATGCGATACGACTCGCAAGCGGATACTTTGCGCCGTCGTCATCAATGAGCTGTCTTACCGTGCGCAATGCATGGTATGGACTCGAAGTTAAACCGAAGCACACGCGATTGAAGTGGTATAACACAAGTGGGTCTTGTGGACGGAAACGGTATAGGAAGCATTGGTAACGACGATCAGAATCGCGAACAACTATTTGCAGAAATTGTTGGCGACAGTCGGCTGTCATAGCGATTGGATGTAAGCGGAAAGTTAAAATTATATTGAACAAGTCGCCTTGCAAATTTGGTCCTGAATGCAGAATATCATTTAATGATCGCCCAGTGCTAGTCTTACTGCTAGCATCCAGGACGATGCGCAGACGTGTTGACTTCTTATCTTCGCGTAAGACTCCATGATGCGGTATGACATATATTGGAGCGGGTTCATGAGAGTCATACGGCGGTGCGGGGGATATATAATTTTTAGCTAAGTATTCCTTTATGACGTCATCAAATGCTAACCTTAATGTAGGCGAGGCTTGAAGTTTCCTCTCCAAGCACATGAATCGTCGTCGAGAGGTTTCATAAGAATCTCCGAGAGAGTAAACGTCATCTTTAAATGGCAGGCCAACAATATATCTACCAGTAAAAGGATCGCGGGATGTCGTAGATTTATAAAACTCTTCACATTCAATGTCTGAAGGACACTGAATGGGCGGTGCGGAGGGTGGCTGTTCAAGCTCCCAAAATCGTTGCACTAACTTGTCAACGATAGGAGACTCTAGAACTGAGCAGCACGTTAAAGAATGATTTACCTGAAGTGTCGGCACTGAGCCCATAATAACGTAACCAAATACCGTATTCAAGGCCGAGGGCCCGGACAAGTAGTTAGACGAATAAATTACGTCTGGACATAGTAAGTGCGGGAAAAGGGATGCGCCTATCAAAACATCAATTTTATTAGGCATGCTATAACATTCATCAGCGAGTCTTATGCCATGGAAGTGTGATAAGAAAAATGTGTCTACCACAGCAGTGGGCAAAAGGTCGGTGATTTGATCAACAACTAGCGTTGAAATATTGAAGTTAATATTCGAGTCGAATCGTGAGAAAATTTTAATATCAATCGATTTCGATTTTACAATTTTTTCAACTCCACCGAATCCCTTTACTACATTACATTCGGTATCGTGTTGTTGAACGCCTAAACGATGACAGCACTCTTTAGTCATAAAATGGCTTTGAGCCGCGGAGTCTAATAATATACGAATAATTTGTTTCTCTCCCTTAGCATCGTAAGCAAATACTTGAGCGGTTGATAATAAAACAGTTCTCTGCGAACGACTTGCGCGCGCGGGAGGCGGTGAACGTTGAGAAACGTTCTTGAACGAAGTACACAGCGCGACGTCTGAACGCGCATCTGCGGTGAGGGGTGGCGAGTGTGCGGGCGCGGGGGTTGTAGACTTCAGTGTAACTGGCTGAAGCGGTGGAGAACGCGCCAGCGCAGGGGAAGCATTATCGCTTCTGCGGTGGAAGTGCAACAATGTGTGATGTTTAAATTTACAAACTCGACAACTATAATTTGAAGAGCAACTAGACACTCGATGACTTAAACTGAGACAATTCACACATGCATTGTTACTCTTTACGCATTTAAATCGTTCCTGCGGCGTCATTTTATTAAAGTCTGCACACTTAAATAGGTGTTGATGCACAATATTATCGCACAGGCACTTTGAGCAAGTAGTCGTCGTGCTTACGTACGCCTGATACTTCGGCGACGAAGTATTATTACAGCGACGATTATTACCGTTACCTCGCCGATTGTTTGGTGCGCTATTAGAATTTGTACTAGAATCGGTGCGTTGCAAAACTTTGGAGCGGGTCCTAATAAAATTTACTAAATCATCAAAGGTAGGTACCATCGAGTTATGACTATATTCGAAAGAGCGAATGGTATCCGGGTCCAGCTTCTTAAGCGCGATATGAAGAACAATTAAGTCCGCGAGATTATCTAACTTTAAGTTTTGTAAAGCGCGCACTGCACTTATAAAGTTATCAGTAAATAAATCAAAATTATTTGCGGTGGCCGATTGCAATGGCTTAAATTCGAACATCTGATTAATATATGTAGATGCTAGCATACGCCGGTCTTCATATTTGTCAACGAGTGCTTGCAATAAAATTTTATAATTTTCAGCGCAAGGAGTTATCAGGTATAACTCCTTGCATACAGATAGGGCTTTGCCCGTTAGTTTACCTAGCAAATAGTATAACTTTTCAGCGTCGGTAAGCGATGTGTTGTCATGGACGGTTGATTCAAAGCTAGCATAAAATAAAGGCCATGAGCGAATGTCACCCGAAAATGGCATAAGTTCGATAGGCGGAAGTGTGAATCTGGCTTTAGATGGTGTACTAGTACTTTGTAAATTAGATTGCGAATATTGTAAATAAAGCCAATTTATTCTACCGCAAAGAGACTCAAACGCAATGAGGCTGTTATAATCAGGTTTAGCAATAGGGTTTATTTTTAATAAATGTGAATTATAATTATCTAAGACCTGTTTAAACTCAATACGTAAAGCATTAATATTAGAACTTCCATCAAGAAAACGCTCCATCGTGGAAGTGTTTGTGAGGATGTCCGAGGACATATTGTGACGGCTCAATATTATTATTAATAATTAAATTCAATATAAAGGGGCGTCAAAAATAGTTTTAAAACATGTATATTAAGCAATTAAGTTAAATTAATAAACATAAAGTTAATATATTTCAGACATTATCCCAATAACATAGCAAATTAAAGGCAAAATTATTGTTTCTCGTAATAAGTAAATTTATTATAAAAAACTTGTAAAAATATTTAAAATAAAATAAATAATAGAAATACAAGTCAAAAAATATTATAAAATTAAGTTAAATAACGTTTATAAGATAATTAGAAAATTTGTTAAAAATTGTTTAAGTCATGGGAGGTATACAATTAACATCTTAGTGTCGGTGGTAAGCGGGTTTGTTGTAGCAATACGGCTTTCCCGTGGACATCGCACACCCATACCGTTTGTGGGCGGCGTAGTAGCGCATAGCGAAGCGTCTTCTATATTTCGGATTGGGATGATGAGTGTGTTTGGTAGCACTTTTAAGTGTAACGGGCATACTCAACTTCATGTCTTAGTGCATTAGCGCTATGATACGTGGAGTTTTGTTCATTGACGTCTTAGTAGCGTGCTACTATGATACGTTAGTGATATTTTTTATATAACAACAATACTAACTTTGTTGCCAAAGTCGATAGGAGTCATGTGGGTGTGTTGTGAGGGTGCGCCGCCCGTATGATAGTTGCATTGATGCTTACTGCTACATGCGGTATTGCGTCTTGTGATGGATCTGCGGGTGTGCTGCGCCTGATTCGACGCTCTCTTGTGGTTCTGGTCGATGGAGGTATACAATTAACATCTTAGTGTCGGTGGTAAGCGGGTTTGTTGTAGCAATACGGCTTTCCCGTGGACATCGCACACCCATACCGTTTGTGGGCGGCGTCGTAGCGCATAGCGATGCGTCGTCTATCTTTCGGATGGGGATGTTGAGTGTGTTTGGTAGCACTTTTAAGTGTAACAGGCATACTCAGTTTCATGTCTTAGTGCATTAGCGCTATGATACGTGGAGTTTTGTTCATTGGCGTCTTAGTAGCGTGCTACTATGATACGTTGGTGATATTTTTAATATAACAACAATACCAACTTTGTTACCAAAGTCGATAGGGATCATGTTGGGTGTGTTGTGAGGGGGCGCCATCCGTATGATAGTTGCATTGATGCTTACTGCTACTGGCGGTATTGCGTCTTGTGATAGATCTACGGGTGTGCTGCGCCTGATTCGACGCTCTCTGTGGTTCTGGTCGATGGAGGTATACGGGTGGTGATGTCTGCTGGGATGTATGGGGGACCTTGGAATGGTGTAAGCCCGACGATAGTCGTATTGATGCTTGTTGCGTTCTGCAGCATTACTTCTCTGCGATGGTTGTTTGGTGGGACGCTATTCTCAATGGCGCTCTCTGCGTCTTGGTTTGACTCACACCTAAGTAGCTTTGCCCAAGTCGGGTCCCTTCATTGCGGGGCTGCAGACTGTCTGCCCTCCACGATGTTTTATATAACAACATAATATTATCTCTCTGTAACTTTCCCACCTTTGAATGATTGAAGGCAACTTGTTGGTGGGTGAGACAAACATGATCGAAAATGCATTTACTCAACGTCAGTGACACAAACCCTTTCTGATGGCGAATTATTACTCTTATCTTATAACTGCCTTTTGGCTATATCTGCCGTTGTATTGGTTGGTGGAGCAAATGTGTCGACCTCATGCGGGTGGTAGCTGGCGGGAGGATCTGAGGAGACTCTCAAGGCTGCGGCCGAAAGCTGCACAACGTGGGACCCCATTCCCTTGAGGTGAGCAGTAGTCTCATGACACGCTCTGCGGCTAGTAGCCGTGCTGATCATGCAACTGGTGGTGATGCCATACACTTACATCACGTCTGCAGGAGCGGCGGTCTGGTTGAGAGTCTGGGGGTGGGGCTTTAACCTTACTATTAATTACTTGTTATAAAGATGTGTGCATAGTTAATACTAAATAAACTTTAAAGTGAAATAAGTGAGAAGACGCAGTAACATTTGTGTAAGTGAAGGACATAATGGTGCTAAAAGTGATAAAAGTATATAAATATAAAAATGGCTAAAACAAAGAAAAGTTCTAACTGAGTGAAGGCTAAGCCAGAAAATGAATTTAAGATGCTTCAAAAATTAATTAAAAATGCAGTGAAAACCTTTGAGGTTAACATAATTTCTCAAAGAAAAGTTTATTAACCAAATGAAAGATCACCAAATTAAAGTAAACCAAGAAGAGGTGTACGGGGCGAGCACTTCATATGTTACTGATCCTAAAAGGAATAATTTATATAACAACATAATGTAACAATAGAAAAGCTGAAGAAGGAAAATGAAATACTCATCCAGTAACATTTTATAAGATCTCACCAATTAAATAAAGGACGTTCCATCTAAAAATCTCAATATAATCGAAAGTTATGAGCAAGATTTAAGCTAAATTTTTAAGAAAATATTAAATTAAGTATTTTATTATATCAATTCATTAAAACAAATAATGTTAATGTGTGATATTTGTAATAATTTAAATTAAATAGAGAGAATAATAAACCTGGGTCAGTACGCCTGATTCAATAACATTAATAAGTTCAAGCAGCCACTTAAACTAAATATATATATATATATAATATCAGACAAATTAGATAACAAGTGCGAAACAATTTAAAAGAGGCAAGTCGCTCTAGAAACACAAAATTTGATAAGCGTAATAAGTTAATGAAATATCACATTGGCGATTTAGTAAAAGGTTCTAGTTCTAGTAAATCAGATGCAGATAACAAAGTTATGAGTAAATTTAATTTGGCGTATTAAGGGCCTTATATAATAGCAGCCGTACCATCTTATAATGTACTTTAATATATTTTAGCAAGCCCAGAAACAAATGAAATTAGAGGAAATTTTAATGCTATTCATTTATTAAAATATTTAAATAATAGTTTTGTTTTATATACATACTAAAAAAAAAATACTGTAATATAATTTGGTCCCGTGGGTGGCCTTTTGAAAAATAGATTAAAATTATTAAAGTTATGAGCAAGACACAAATTAATTAAAAATAAGAAAAATGTTGTAATAATTTTATTAATAACTATCTGTAAATATTGAGTGTAAGATAATTTTGTAAAATATGTTTTTATTGAATAAATTTGGGGAGTTGGGTTAGGGTGAATGGCTCAATCAAATTTATCCTGTGGGTGTGTGGCCATCTGATTTCAACTCATAATCAAAATACTGTGCATACAAAGATAACATTGCTGAATTTATATTTTAAGGATTTAAAATGTAAGTCAAAAACTAAAGAGAACCACTATATCAACGACATAATATACAATAAAATTAGCAAGATAACAATTTATGGTTTATTGCAATTGGATAGATGTGGTTGAAGGGGTATGTGGCGGCGGCCATTCCCTGGGGTAGGTGGGGTGAAAATATATACTGAATTGTAACAGATTGAAAGAGGAAAGAACAGATACACATAAGTTCAAAATTTTGAGTGTAGTGCATATGCTCTCAATATAGTAAAATTTTATATCAACGACTCCACTGTGTGGGTCATTAACATAAAATTTGGGGGTGGATTGTGACGGCTCAATATTATTATTAATAATTAAATTCAATATAAAGGGGCGTCAAAAATAGTTTTAAAACATGTATATTAAGCAATTAAGTTAAATTAATAAACATAAAGTTAATATATTTCAGACATTATCCCAATAACATAGCAAATTAAAGGCAAAATTATTGTTTCTCGTAATAAGTAAATTTATTATAAAAAACTTGTAAAAATATTTAAAATAAAATAAATAATAGAAATACAAGTCAAAAAATATTATAAAATTAAGTTAAATAACGTTTATAAGATAATTAGAAAATTTGTTAAAAATTGTTTAAGTCATGGGAGGTATACAATTAACATCTTAGTGTCGGTGGTAAGCGGGTTTGTTGTAGCAATACGGCTTTCCCGTGGACATCGCACACCCATACCGTTTGTGGGCGGCGTAGTAGCGCATAGCGAAGCGTCTTCTATATTTCGGATTGGGATGATGAGTGTGTTTGGTAGCACTTTTAAGTGTAACGGGCATACTCAACTTCATGTCTTAGTGCATTAGCGCTATGATACGTGGAGTTTTGTTCATTGACGTCTTAGTAGCGTGCTACTATGATACGTTAGTGATATTTTTTATATAACAACAATACTAACTTTGTTGCCAAAGTCGATAGGAGTCATGTGGGTGTGTTGTGAGGGTGCGCCGCCCGTATGATAGTTGCATTGATGCTTACTGCTACATGCGGTATTGCGTCTTGTGATGGATCTGCGGGTGTGCTGCGCCTGATTCGACGCTCTCTTGTGGTTCTGGTCGATGGAGGTATACAATTAACATCTTAGTGTCGGTGGTAAGCGGGTTTGTTGTAGCAATACGGCTTTCCCGTGGACATCGCACACCCATACCGTTTGTGGGCGGCGTCGTAGCGCATAGCGATGCGTCGTCTATCTTTCGGATGGGGATGTTGAGTGTGTTTGGTAGCACTTTTAAGTGTAACAGGCATACTCAGCTTCATGTCTTAGTGCATTAGCGCTATGATACGTGGAGTTTTGTTCATTGGCGTCTTAGTAGCGTGCTACTATGATACGTTGGTGATATTTTTAATATAACAACAATACCAACTTTGTTACCAAAGTCGATAGGGATCATGTTGGGTGTGTTGTGAGGGGGCGCCATCCGTATGATAGTTGCATTGATGCTTACTGCTACTGGCGGTATTGCGTCTTGTGATGGATCTACGGGTGTGCTGCGCCTGATTCGACGCTCTCTGTGGTTCTGGTCGATGGAGGTATACGGGTGGTGATGTCTGCTGGGATGTATGGGGGACCTTGGAATGGTGTAAGCCCGACGATAGTCGTATTGATGCTTGTTGCGTTCTGCAGCATTACTTCTCTGCGATGGTTGTTTGGTGGGACGCTATTCTCAATGGCGCTCTCTGCGTCTTGGTTTGACTCACACCTAAGTAGCTTTGCCCAAGTCGGGTCCCTTCATTGCGGGGCTGCAGACTGTCTGCCCTCCACGATGTTTTATATAACAACATAATATTATCTCTCTGTAACTTTCCCACCTTTGAATGATTGAAGGCAACTTGTTGGTGGGTGAGACAAACATGATCGAAAATGCATTTACTCAACGTCAGTGACACAAACCCTTTCTGATGGCGAATTATTACTCTTATCTTATAACTGCCTTTTGGCTATATCTGCCGTTGTATTGGTTGGTGGAGCAAATGTGTCGACCTCATGCGGGTGGTAGCTGGCGGGAGGATCTGAGGAGACTCTCAAGGCTGCGGCCGAAAGCTGCACAACGTGGGACCCCATTCCCTTGAGGTGAGCAGTAGTCTCATGACACGCTCTGCGGCTAGTAGCCGTGCTGATCATGCAATTGGTGGTGATGCCATACACTTACATCACGTCTGCAGGAGCGGCGGTCTGGCAGGTGGTGGCGCTCACGGAGGGTTTACAGCCAGTGTGTCTATTTGCCTAAACCGTGTGACGTACATTCACTGTGGCTGGATTCGTTCGTATTCTGTATGGCGTTTACACGCATTGACATGCGCGACTTCGGTCGATGTTTGTGCTTACGCACTAACAAGGGGCCAAGCCTCTTTTACTGGTTCGCCAGTTATTTTGCTGTGGACTACGGTCCAGTTCCCGAATTAGCGTTCCCTACGGGGGGAGTGCATCAAAATGGTTGGCGCTCACCGTGCACGGCGTGTGTGGGGCCGTGTACCTCCCCTACATTTTTTTAAATAAATGTAGGAGAGCGAAGCCCTTGTATCGGGTATTTTTGTATAAATATATTGTGAGCCTTTTCCAAGCGGGAAGGGATAAATAATAATAAATTAATAATGTAAACCTGATACAAGTGGAATAGGGACGTTTTATGTTCTTAACCTTTTTCGAGCCCTGTCTTCGTGAACGGGGTTCACTTAGCTTATTAGGCACTACCAACAGCTTTCAATTGCTCTAGTGAATATTCATTCTTCCAAAAGACACCTAAAAGAACTAAGTTACAAACAAACACAACGTAAATAAGGGTCCTAACTAAGACGATCACGCCAAAAGATTACAAACGGCCTATTATTAAACCTTTAGAGAGATCATTTTAGAAAGATCTAAACATAGTTTATTAATCCTGGTCACATATATATAATGTTATTGAAAAGGGGATATTTTTAATATTATAAAATTTTTATTTTTATCCAATAGAGGGGGGGGGATCGTTACAATATCATATATTTTTTGCACTATTTCAAATAAAGCATCTCGTTTAGCTAACAATAAAACCAACTCAGCATCAGGTGTGCCCTCATTATCCGAGGAATCGCTATTATTCGATGCTATTTGTTTTTTAGGCGGCATTACAACTTAAGTTATGCGGCAAAAATAATATAATTATAAGCGGGTAGTCTGTAAGCGACCTCGCTACGCGGTTGAATTATTAAATATTAGTTTTGTTAACGATGAACTTTAATTGTCAACTTTTATAATAATTATGAAGTTATTTATAACGAATATAATGCTTAAATATATGTGCAAATAATAAATGTAATTTAACAGTATAATCTATAGATGTAGTTAAAAGTTGATGACGTGATGTGAACATACAACAAATAATTTATATAGATAATTATATGCTTATTCATTCTATGAATATAGTTTTAAAATTACTATGAATGTCACCTATTAGGACCTATTCTAGTGTTCTAATAAGGGCGGGGTTAATCCGAAGTCGGATTAAAATATAAATAATTAATTATATAAACGCTTATTACGATAACGATCTAATAAGGGCGGAAAGTCAAGGTCAATCCAGCGAGAAGTGACCATTAAAAATGGAGACGCCAGTAACTTAAGGTATCTTCGATAAAGATTTAGTGGACTGTAATTTTGGTGCATACGGCAAAGGGGAAAATAAATAGGTGGGATAGCACGCACTGACCTGATGAGGGCTGCCGCGCCTTCCTCCTGGAGTGTCTGCTATGCAGCGAGCTCGCCACGTGGTTCGGCGCACACGCACTCTCGGAACAGTCTCGTGAAGTCCCACACTCTCTACCTTTGCCCTTACGGGGGCGTCTCACACTTTTATGAGTTACAAAGACACAATGTCTGATGCGGTGAATATTAAACATAAACAGGAGAACTCAATGTTCGTCCTGCGCGGTTTGCGGTTAATGTACATAAGACGCGACGGGTGGCCGTGCGTTGCGGATGGCGTAATATCACTTAGTATAATGACGCGCGCCGAGATCCTCTTTTTCACCTCGGCGGCAGCGCGTGCGGTAGGAAAGGGAAGGAAGGAAGGAAACAAAAAATATGCACTAGTCATGTTGATAAAGTAGATATAACTTAGGACGAACTCAATGCGATATGTAATGTAATGTTGATAAAGTAGATTGTTAACTGGCGTTACCATTTCCTCCCGCCCTTAAAGGGTCACCTTTAAAAGACAACCGTAATATAAAAAGTAAAAGGAAAACAAATAAATAAGCGGTATATAAAGTGAGAGGATGCGCTCAATGCGCATGTCTCATCTACTAACCTTACTTGGTAAGCGAGAAAATGTATACATAAATATAATATTGCGGTTTAATACTTTTTTAATATATATAAATATAAACTTAATTCCTAATTTAGATAAATAATTATAATCAAAATAATCGTGATTTATTGTCTTGGGAGAGGGCAAATACGAGCAACAGGACGGAGGTGATATGTTCCCTTAGTAGTTCTCACAGTCACTACTCGAACTACGCCATCCTTCGAAGGATGAACAGACTCGACAATCGCTAATGGCCAAGCAAGGGGCGGTTCATTATCATTTATCACAATTACAACCATGCCTGGTACGATAGCCGTAGACGGGGTGTTCCACTTCTGACGAACTTGTAATCCGTGAAGGTATTCCGTCCTCCACCGGTCCCAAAACGACTGAACTAATTTATCCAGTAAAGAATGCCTGTGTAACAGACTGGTAGAGTCAGATTTGACTTTGGGTGCGGGTAATGACAATAAAGGTGCGGTATTCAAAAAATGACTCGGAGTAAGAGCTGAAGGCTCTGCAGGATCAGAACTTAATACTGTCAAGGGCCGCGAGTTTAGCAAGCACTCAATTTGCGCAAGAACAGTATTAAGCTCTTCGTATGAAAGTAACTGATGTCCGATAACTCGGAACAGATGCGTTTTTACGACTTTGATCATACTCTCCCAGGCGCCTCCAAAATGAGGAGAGTTGAGACAGATGAACTTCCATGTTATACGATTCTCAGCACACTCTTGCTCAAGCTTTGGGCGGTATTCAACGTTTAGAAATTTATAGAGATCGCGAAGATACGAAGCGGCACCTTTAAAATTCGTTCCATTATCCGAATATAAAAACTGAATCGGCCCTCGTCTAGAGAGGAAACGTTTAAGCGCAGCGAGGAAACTAGAACTACTAAGATCTGTAGCGATTTCTATATGTACAGCTCGAGTCGTGAGGCATGTGAAAACACATAAGTACGCCTTCTCGCTGCGTACACCAGGAAACATATATTACATTTGTAGACTCTGCTTCTCACAGTGCGGCGTGCGGAAAGTATCCAAAATTTTTGACGGAGCAATGACAATAACAATTCAGGCCCAGCGTGTAAATTTTTAATATGATAATAGTCAATGATCATGTTCACTACATGATCACTGCGCGGGAGTATAATTGGATGTTTTTATGTGTAATCTAATGCGGAGTTCGAAAGACGACCACCAATGCAGATTAAACCATTCTCAATAAAAGGCCTTAAACGATTGAAAGCGGGCGAGCAAGGTTTGTTACCTTCAATATTTAAATATTCCACTGCAAAATCCTGTTTTGCAGGGCGCGGAGGATTATAACCTCAGAGAAACTGAGATCATCAGCAGTCACTACAGTAGTGCTGCGGCGGGGCAATAATTTAGCAAACTTACACACGTACGTAATTATACGTAGAAGTTTACTCCAAGAAGAGATGCGGAATGCGAGCTCATAAATCGCAGAATTACAGACGGATGTGCACACAGTGTGCGACAAAATCTTCTTCTCAGGCATATTTGCAATAACCTCATTGTCTAAAGTACGAAGAGGCCATTGAGATGGATCTAACGAAGTCCACTGAGGCCCATGGAGCCACAGGGGGTTTGAAACTAATTTATTTGGCGTAACGCCACGTGAAAGTATGTCAGCGGGATTCTCAGTACCTGCGACATGATAAAAGTTATCAGCGCGAATATTGTCGGTAATCTGAACAACGCGGTTTGCAACAAAGGTCTGCCACTTGTGTGGCGAACTCTTTATCCAGTACAGAGCTACTTTTGAATCTACAAAGGCATAGACTGATATTGCAAGGTCAAGAGAATAATTGTCGAGTACTCTGCGAAGCAATTTTGAGAGTAAAACCGCTCCACAAAGCTCAAGGCGTGCAATAGATAGTGGTTTCGTCGGTGCGACTTTAGTCTTTGCACAAATCAACTGGACGGTGTTACCATTGACGCTCTTTACATGTATGTAGACTACGGCACCGTATGCGTGCTCGCTGGCGTCGGAAAACCCCAGGAGTGACGCAGTACAGTTTTTGGATACACCAACATGTCGCGGGATACGTAAATCATTAAGAGCTGGTAATTCAGCACAGAATTGCCTCCACATCTTAATAATTGGCGGTGGTGGTATGTCGTCCCAATCTAAATTAAGTTGCCAAAGCTGCTTTATTAACAATTTGGCGTACGCGACTGTGGGAGCAACGAAACCCATTATGTCCCACAGGCGAGCGACAGTAGATAAGATGGCGCGCTTAGTGCACGTCACATCAGCGGGAACAGATATCTTAAAATAAAAGGCGTCACTATCGGTAGACCAATGCAAGCCTAGTATTTTATGTGGCATTGATTTATCGAACTCTACTTCTCCTGTAATTTTATGGGAAGTAGGGAGGTCATCTAAAACAGATCGACGGTTGCTATGCCATTTTATCAGGTCCCATTGGGCACCCTTGAATAAGTCTATCAGCTGCCGAGAGGTCTCACTGGCCTCGGATTCACTGGGCATAGAGAACGCGATGTTGTCCATATATAGCGAAGTAAATGCGATACGACTCGCAAGCGGATACTTTGCGCCGTCGTCATCAATGAGCTGTCTTACCGTGCGCAATGCATGGTATGGACTCGAAGTTAAACCGAAGCACACGCGATTGAAGTGGTATAACACAAGTGGTTCTTGTGGACGGAAACGGTATAGGAAGCATTGGTAACGACGATCAGAATCGCGAACAACTATTTGCAGAAATTGTTGGCGACAGTCGGCTGTCATAGCGATTGGATGTAAGCGGAAAGTTAAAATTATATTGAACAAGTCGCCTTGCAAATTTGGTCCTGAATGCAGAATATCATTTAATGATCGCCCAGTGCTAGTCTTACTGCTAGCATCCAGGACGATGCGCAGACGTGTTGACTTCTTATCTTCGCGTAAGACTCCATGATGCGGTATGACATATATTGGAGCGGGTTCATGAGAGTCATACGGCGGTGCGGGGGATATATAATTTTTAGCTAAGTATTCCTTTATGACGTCATCATATGCTAACCTTAATGTAGGCGAGGCTTGAAGTTTCCTCTCCAAGCACATGAATCGTCGTCGAGAGGTTTCATAAGAATCTCCGAGAGAGTAAACGTCATCTTTAAATGGCAGGCCAACAATATATCTACCAGTAAAAGGATCGCGGGATGTCGTAGATTTATAAAACTCTTCACATTCAATGTCTGAAGGACACTGAATGGGCGGTGCGGAGGGTGGCTGTTCAAGCTCCCAAAATCGTTGCACTAATTTGTCAACGATAGGAGACTCTAGAACTGAGCAGCACGTTAAAGAATGATTTACCTGAAGTGTCGGCACTGAGCCCATAATAACGTAACCAAATACCGTATTCAAAGCCGAGGGCCCGGACAAGTCGTTAGACGAATAAATTACGTCTGGACATAGTAAGTGCGGGAAAAGGGATGCGCCTATCAAAACATCAATTTTATTAGGCATGCTATAACATTCATCAGCGAGTCTTATGCCATGGAAGTGTGATAAGACAGATGTGTCTACCACAGCGGTGGGCAAAAGGTCGGTGATTTGATCAACAACTAGCGTTGAAATATTGAAGTTAATATTCGAGTCGAATCGTGAGAAAATTTTAATATCAATCGATTTCGATTTTACAATTTTTTCAACTCCACCGAATCCCTTTACTACAGTACATTCGGTATCGTGTTGTTGAACGCCTAAACGATGACAGCACTCTTTAGTCATAAAATGGCTTTGAGCCGCGGAGTCTAATAATATACGAATAATTTGTTTCTCTCCCTTAGCATCGTAAGCAAATACTTGAGCGGTTGATAATAAAACAGTTCTCTGAGAACGACTTGCGCGCGCGGGAGGCGGTGAACGTTGAGAAACATTCTTGAACGAAGTACACAGCGCGACGTCTGAACGCGCACCTGCGGTGAGGGGTGGCGAGTGTGCGGGCGCGGGGGTTGTAGACTTCAGTGTAACTGGCTGAAGCGGTGGAGAACGCGCCAGCGCAGGGGAAGCATTATCGCTTCTGCGGTGGAAGTGCAACAATGTGTGATGTTTAAATTTACAAACTCGACAACTATAATTTGAAGAGCAACTAGACACTCGATGACTTAAACTGAGACAATTCACACATGCATTGTTACTCTTTACGCATTTAAATCGTTCCTGCGGCGTCATTTTATTAAAGTCTGCACACTTAAATAGGTGTTGATGCACAATATTATCGCACAGGCACTTTGAGCAAGTAGTCGTCGTGCTTACGTACGCCTGATACTTCGGCGACGAAGTATTATTACAGCGACGATTATTACCGTTACCTCGCCGATTGTTTGGTGCGCTATTAGAATTTGTACTAGAATCGGTGCGTTGCAAAACTTTGGAGCGGGTCCTAATAAAATTTACTAAATCATCAAAGGTAGGTACCATCGAGTTATGACTATATTCGAAAGAGCGAATGGTATCCGGGTCCAGCTTCTTAAGCGCGATATGAAGAACAATTAAGTCCACGAGATTATCTAACTTTAAGTTTTGTAAAGCGCGCACTGCACTTATAAAGTTATCAGTAAATAAATCAAAATTATTTGCGGTGGCCGATTGCAATGGCTTAAATTCGAACATCTGATTAATATATGTAGATGCTAGCATACGCCGGTCTTCATATTTGTCAACGAGTGCTTGCAATAAAATTTTATAATTTTCAGCGCAAGGAGTTATACCTGAGCATACAGATAGGGCTTTGCCCGTTAGTTTACCTAGCAAATAGTATAACTTTTCAGCGTCGGTAAGCGATGTGTTGTCATGGACGGTTGATTTAAAGCTAGCATAAAATAAAGGCCATGAGCGAATGTCACCCGAAAATGGCATAAGTTCGATAGGCGGAAGTGTGAATCTGGCTTTAGATGGTGTACTAGTACTTTGTAAATTAGATTGCGAATATTGTAAATAAAGCCAATTTATTCTACCGCAAAGAGACTCAAACGCAATGAGGCTGTTATAATCAGGTTTAGCAATAGGGTTTATTTTTAATAAATGTGAATTATAATTATCTAAGACCTGTTTAAACTCAATACGTAAAGCATTAATATTAGAACTTCCATCAAGAAAACGCTCCATCGTGGAAGTGTTTGTGAGGATGTCCGAGGACATATCATATATTTTTTGCACTATTTCAAATAAAGCATCTCGTTTAGCTGACAATAAAACCAACTCAGCATCAGGTGTGCCCTCATTATCCGAGGAATCGCTATTATTCGATGCTATTTGTTTTTTAGGCGGCATTACAACTTAAGTTATGCGGCAAAAATAATATAATTATAAGCGGGTAGTCTGTAAGCGACCTCGCTACGCGGTTGAATTATTAAATATTAGTTTTGTTAACGATGAACTTTAATTGTCAACTTTTATAATAATTATGAAGTTATTTATAACGAATATAATGCTTAAATATATGTGCAAATAATAAATGTAATTTAACAGTATAATCTATAGATGTAGTTAAAAGTTGATGACGTGATGTGAACATACAACAAATAATTTATATAGATAATTATATGCTTATTCATTCTATGAATATAGTTTTAAAATTACTATGAATGTCACCTATTAGGACCTATTCTAGTGTTCTAATAAGGGCGGGGTTAATCCGAAGTCGGATTAAAATATAAATAATTAATTATATAAACGCTTATTACGATAACGATCTAATAAGGGCGGAAAGTCAAGGTCAATCCAGCGAGAAGTGACCATTAAAAATGGAGACGCCAGTAACTTAAGGTATCTTCGATAAAGATTTAGTGGACTGTAATTTTGGTGCATACGGCAAAGGGGAAAATAAATAGGTGGGATAGCACGCACTGACCTGATGAGGGCTGCCGCGCCTTCCTCCTGGAGTGTCTGCTATGCAGCGAGCTCGCCACGTGGTTCGGCGCACACGCACTCTCGGAACAGTCTCGTGAAGTCCCACACTCTCCACCTTTGCCCTTACGGGGGCGTCTCACACTTTTATGAGTTACAAAGACACAATGTCTGATGCGGTGAATATTAAACATAAACAGGAGAACTCAATGTTCGTCCTGCGCGGTTTGCGGTTAATGTACATAAGACGCGACGGGTGGCCGTGCGTTGCGGATGGCGTAATATCACTTAGTATAATGACGCGCGCCGAGATCCTCTTTTTCACCTTGGCGGCAGCGCGTGCGGTAGGAAAGGGAAGGAAGGAAGGAAACAAAAAATATGCACTAGTCATGTTGATAAAGTAGATATAACTTAGGACGAACTCAATGCGATATGTAATGTAATGTTGATAAAGTAGATTGTTAACTGGCGTTACCAATATATATAAATATAAATATATATATTTCATGCTACAACTATACTACTAATATAACTGTAGCGTGGCTCTACCACGTATAAAAAATTCGTTAAAATTGCCCCACAATAGACGAAGATATTGAGTAACATACACACAAATGTGAATGATAATACCCCCTGGGAGGTATTATCATTCACATTTGTGTGTATGCAATCTATTTGTAATTTATTTTGTGTTGTTAATTATTGTATAACATATTAAATGATTATATACTGTTCTATTGTTATTCCCGGGACATTGTTATTATCCCATATTGGTATTGGAACCAGTGATGAATTAAACATGAGTGACTTTCACTAAGTATTATTATAATCTTTATTGAATTAAAAGTTTCCATTTAAAAAAGAACACACTCTAGAATTGAGAACCCACTGCAAGTTTTGAACTTGGCTAAAAATGCAACTCTCGTTTATACTCTCATCAAAACTCATCAGAATTTTGGAAGAAACATTCAAACAGAATTTTGGAAGAGGTCGCCCGTCCGTGGGCCATGTGTGCAACGGCGCGAAGCCGTTGAGGGGTTTATGTGGCCCGTTTTCGGCGCGGTCGAACATGCCGTGCGCCAGCCGGGCCACAAAGTCGGTGATGGTCTCGACTTTCAGATCGGCCGCTATGACGTCATTCCGAACGTAGTGACCTGCTCCGACGATCGTCCTTAATGACAGGTTCTGCTGGGCCTGCAGTCGCCACTTTAGAGGGTCGCTCAGAAGCGCGTACTAGGCCGGAGCAGCGTAGGTGATAATGGTTGCTGGTCTGAGCTTGGTCTATGTTGGCAGCTTGGATCCCAGGACTGGCAAGAGCGTCGCCCGTGCATATCTGGCTCTATGGATGACGAAGTCGACGTGCGCGGTCATGCGCAGCGTCCTGTCAATCCAGCACCCAAGGTAGGTCACGGCCTTGTCGTACGCGATCTTCTGGCCATTGAGGATCAGCGGAGGTGGTAGTTTTCTGAGATGGCGAGTGAGCAAAGCGGTCGTCTTACTAACGTTGACGACCATCCTCCACTCGTCCAGCCATGGTGGCAACAGGTGCAGCAGATACTGCATCCTGGCAGTGGCTTTAAGGACTCTTCTGGACGAGCGTCAACGTCGTCCTCCCACTCTTGCAGCCTGCCTGCCAGTGTCGGTATGTCGTTAGTATAAGCCACGTACAGGACTGGAGACAAACAGCTACCCTGTGAAACGCCGGCTCTGATGGATCTAGTTGCGGACTCGGCGTCCTCTACGCAGACGTAAAACTTCCTGTCTTCTAGGAAAGACGCCACTAGCCGCAACATAGCAAGAGGGACACTGGTCTGTTCGTGTAGCTTGTAAAGCAATCCTGAGTGCCACACCCTGTCGAACGCCTTCTCAATGTCGAGAAAGACGCCCAACGATATGCGGCCACGGTTGTACTCTGCCGCAAGCAGGTCTCGCAAGCACTCTAGTCAACTGTGTGACTGTAGAGTGACCCCTCCTGAAACCGTGCTGCTCCGCCCGAAGTTGGATGCACGGACGGAGACGTCTTAGCAGCAATCTTTCTAGAAGTTTAGCTATGTGCGGTGATAGCGTGATCGGCCTGTAGCTGGCAGCTCTACGCCTGTCCCTCCCGGGTTTCGGTAAGACGATGACTGCCTTTCTTCCAGTCCTCCGGGAAGTGGGATGTCCCCAATATCCCATTGTAGAGTCGACCAAGCTCTACTAGGACTCTATTGGGCAGCTGTCGGAGTGTAGCGTTGGTAATCCCATCGTGCCCCGGCGCCTTCCTCGGTTGCAGGCGGGTTACTGTCCTCCGCAGTTCAGCGGGGGAGATGAACCACTCTCCTGCAAGCGGTGGCGCGGGCGACAACAGGAACTCCTGTACGCGACTTTCCTTCCGGGCATGAAGCTCCATGAACTCTGAACTCTGAACTGATGGTAAGTGGATGCTGAGGCCTACATTCTACATTCATCCTCGATTAAGGACGCAGATGCGTTGTCACCCCTGAGGACTAAGATGGAATGCCTCGTTTCCATTAAAAAAGTGTCTCCGGATCTCTACACTAACCATACGCAACAAAGCAGTGTTAATGCTATTTTATGCTGGTATTCAGTGAGAGCGTGAGAGTGTGCTCCGCGGTCCGGTCGAGCCGACCCATTCGTGCTACAACCATAATATAGCTGCAGCGTGGCTCTACCATAGACACAGTTAGTGAGAGGGTTGTACCTGCCCAGACGGAGTATTAGGAAGGAAAGCAGTTCTAGTCTAGTATAGTCTAGTCCTAACACCTAGTAATAACTTAAAATTGCAATTATCAGTTTTATTGGCGCCGGCGGAAATCGAACCTGGCACAGTGTAGCTTACAGCGAGTGCTGCTTCCTTGAACCTTGATAGCTCAAGCCCATGTGAAAATCTTTAGTAACTTTTAATTTTAATTAGCGATCTGCCCAGGATGTGAGGTGTGGGTGTGAATCTATTCAGACAAAGCCAGGGCGTGGCTATGTGATGTGATTCGGATTTGACATAGTCAAAGACCATTTTTTGTATCAATTTCTTGCTATTTTCAAATAAAAAATCCAAGATTTTCGGATAAAAAGTTAAGTTACAACCTATATACGCCCCACAACTGGGCATAACCCTCCCATCATTTCTGAGAGGGTTTTAGGACAAGTATCCGCCGGGCTGCCCTAATGCGTGTTCGCGAACTTAACGTCTTCGAAAAATTCTTTTTCTTATTCCTCAGACATGCAGGTTTCCTCACGATGTTTTCTTTTACCACCGAGCACTTAAAAATCAGCACTAAAAATTACAATCAACAATTTCATTGGTGTCGTCGGGCATCGAACCCGGGTTACTCGCGTACTGTGATATTTACAGCGAAAGTTAACCATATGAGCTACCATGGCTCAAATATTCGGATAAAATATTGACTTCATCAATCCCGGAATTGCTCTGTATCTGTTCGTGAAGTTTCATTACAGTCCTTACCATTTGGGTACCCATTGCGATGATTAACACATACAGACAGACAAAATTAAAACAAAATGATTATTTTTGTCTTATTTCAATTTAATTCAAATAACCCTCTGAAATTAATAGAAGCCCGTTATTTAAATACTACAGGTAGACAATTAAATTTTATTTTTTTATTTTTAATAGAATCAAGGTAATAAACGTGCACACAGTCCATCTGTTGATAAGTGGATCATGTGGCCCATAGACATCTATATTTAACCTCGATTAGTAATAGAAATGCAGATACGTTGTCAACCCTGTGGACTAAGACGTAATGCCTCGATTCTAGTAAAACGGGTCTCCGGTTTTCTACACTCACTATACGAAACACAACAACATCAAGCTGCAATTTCACGCTGGGATACTGTGAGAGCGTGGTCCTTCCCCGGTCGAGTCGACCCATTCGTGCTACAACTATAATAAAGCTGCAGTGCGGCTCTACCACGTATGAAATTTATATGTATAGATATGATAAGGCCCCCACCGCCTCGTTCGTATGTACTCGTATGTTCGCGCTAATAACTACGTTAGGGAATTTCATTCGGGTTTTATCAATTGATAGACTGGTTCACAAGGAAGGTTTAGGTAAGTATATGATTTACGAATATTTAATACACAATATTTAATACAATACTAAAATACGTTGCATTTGAACAAACCACCTTTTTAAAACAAAAACAACAACAAATAAAAGTTTATAATATATACATATATATATATATATATATATATATATATATATATATATATATATATATATATATATATATATTGTTTAATTATTATAAATGTATAAATAAATCTTCATTCAGATGATACGGTGCCGTAGCAAGACGAGGGCGGGCGGGGGGCCAGGAACAAAGCTCGGGGCAGCAGATTTTAGGGGGCAGTAATGAAGTTTAATCTACTCGTCTTACCTTTGTTATTAATACCACTAAAATGTAAAAATCTGAAATCTTAAGTGTTATTGATTACTTTTGATTAAAATATTAAGATGCGCGTGTATAATTAAAATTGAGATATCTATATTAATGCTGGTATTCCACAGGGCTGCGTGCTATCGCCAACGCTGTTTCTTCTGCATATCAATGATATGTTGCATACCCGTAACATTCATTGCTATGCAGATGACAGCACTGGTGATGCTCTTTACACCGGCCGAGCCAATATTTCTCGGGAAAACGTCTCCGAGTGCCGGGACAAACTTGTGTCTGAAGTCGAGTCTTTGCTGAACAGAGTCTCGGATTGGGGACGACTAAATCTAGTCCAGTTTAACCCCCAGAAGACACAAGTTTGCGCGTTAACCGCTAAAAAGAACCCCTTTGTCGTATCCCCTCAGTTTCAAGGCACTCCCCTTGTTGCCTCAGCCAGTATCGGAATCCTCGGCGTCGACATATCGAGTGACGTGCAGTTTCGTGGTCACTTGGAAAGGAAGGCCAAATTGGCCTCTAAAAAGCTTGGCGTGCTCAGCAGAGCGGGACAGTATTTCATGCCGGCACACCGCCTGCAACTTTACAAGGCGCAGGTTCGGCCGCACATGGAATACTGTTCCCATCTCTGGGCTGGGGCTCCCCAGTACCAGCTCCTTCCACTTGACCGCATCCAGCGCAGAGCGGCTCGAATCGTCGACGACCGAGTGCTTTCCGATCGGCTCGATTCACTGGCGCTGCGAAGAGATGTTGCATCTCTTTGCGTATTTTATCGCATCTATCACGGGGAGTGCTCTGAGGAATTGTTCGGATAAATCCCAGCCGCCAAATTTCGTGAACGCACTACACGGCAAACGTCCCGATACCATCCACACTATCTGGATGCTTGGCGGTCCACCACTGTACGTTTCACAAGGAGTTTTCTTCCACGTACAACCTCTCTGTGGAATAGTTTACCACCGGCGATTTTTCCGGACCGATACGACCTGGGGACCTTCAAGAAAAGAGCTTACTCCTTTCTAAAGGGCCGGCAACGCACCCGCAATTCTCCTGGTGTTGCGGTTGATCATGGGCGGCGGTAGTCACTTAACATCAGGTGAGCCGCATGCTCGTTTGCCCCCTCTTCTATAAAAAAAAAAAAATCTCACACATCTGTAAGTATATAAAGAGAGAGCCGTGGTAGCTTAGATAGTTGGCGCTCACTGTACATTACACAGCACGGGAGCAAACCGGGTTCGATCCCCGCCGGTACCAATGTAATAGTTAATTGTGATTTTAAGTGCTGATTTACCACGTTCTCGGCGGTGAAGAAAGCATATTGAGGAAACCTGCATGTCTGAGAAATAAAAATAAATTTTTTTTTGAAGAAATGAAGAAGTTCGCCAACACGCATTAGGGCAGCGCGGCTGACACTTCCTTGTTCTAAGCCCTGTCAGAAATAAGTTGAGGCCAGTGCCCAGCAGTGGGACATATATAGGCTGCAACTTTACAACGTTTAACTTTAAGTATAAAAACTCATTATATCCTTTTGGCTCTAGCGACCACGGGCGGTATTATCCCATGCTACGCCAACGAGAAAATAAACCAGTTTTCAGTTTCATTTTATGAGTTAACGTCTAAAACCCAGTCAATAAATCAAACAAATACGGACTTAAAATTATTGTTCCTTTCTAAAACAATTGTAAAACATAAAACATTTGTAAAATTACTTATCGTAGTAGGATATTTAATTTGCTTTTATTATTTCATTATAACACTTACTGATATATAATATGTGACTATTTTTACCGTCTGGAAAATAATGTCTAAAACCCAGTCAATAAATCAAACAAATATGGACTTAAAATTATTGTTCCTTTCTAAAACATTTGTAAAATGACTTATCGTGGTAGGATATTTAATTTGTCTTTATTATTTCATTATAACACTTACTGATATATAATGTGTGACTATTTTTACCGCCTGGAAAATAAACGAACGAAAAATTTTTAAACATTGTAGTTTTGTTATTAATACCGTTTATACTTTCATATGCATTTGGTTAACACCTGTTTATTTGACATTGCAAACAGACATTTTAATATTATTTATTCGTATAATTCGGGCGACCCCCCACTAGATGGAGTGACGACCTGGTAAGATATGCAGGAAGTCGATGGATGCAGGTGGCTCAGGACCGTGCTTTGTGGCATACCTTGGGGGAGGCCTATGTTCAGCAGTGGACTTGTGAAGGGCTGTAATGATGATGATGATGATTCGTATAGATATTTGTATAATTCTTAATCGAGGATAGATGTGTCTTTGAAACAGCATCCATTTACAATCAGGTGGACTGTGTACTCGATTATGACACTTAGTCTATAAAAATGTTCGCCTTAATAATATGTATAATTATAGGGTATCTATATAGTTTTAATTATAATGAACGCCAATCCCTTTAATTAGTAATTATCTACTTCACGTGTAATTGCATAGTAATTAGTGAATTATTAATACAATGGAGTAATTAACGCGGCCAGTTTAAATGTTTTGTGAAAACTCATGATACGTACAAAGGTGACCTTTTCTAAAGAACCCTTAATCCAGTCGCATCGTCTGACAAGTTTCAAAACGTTTGTTTATTAAGTTTGTTTATTTGCGTCAGTTTTTGCGATGAATAACCTTTGCGAGTGCCAATGAATACAGTTTTAAGTTTTAAGTTAGTTAAAATATTCAGACCGGCGATGGGCGGTATCATCAAAGTCAAAGCAAATATTTTAAAGTGGTAGAGTCAAGCTGTAGCTATATTATAATTTTAGCACACGAATGGGTCGACAGCTCGACAGGAAGACTACACAGCGTGAAATAGCAGATTAATTATGCTGTGTTTCATATAGTGAGTGTAAAGAACCGGAGACATACCATATTAGTCCTCAGAGGTGGCAACGCACGAAAGATGTAGATATTTATGAATCACAGCATCCACTTTGTCACCCTTATTCTATAAAAAAAGTCAAATGCTACGCCATTGCTTCAACAAGTCCCTACTGCGGGAAGAGCTTATGAGAAGGAGCGGCAAATAATTTACAAGTAGATTATAAAACAGGGAGGCTTGTAATATATAGTATCTTGTGTGTATATAATCCACCAAAAATGAGCCGCTAGTTTAATGGAGTCTGTGGTATGGAACAGCAAATTTAGGTTTATTTTATATTAAAATAGTTCCTTACATAAATACTATTATCCAAAATGAATTGAGATGAAACATTTAAGACGTTTACTTCTTTATAATATTCTTTGCTTAAGTACCTTGGTATAATATTGTTGTACAGCTCTTTTCTGTAGTAAGGTACGTGAGCGCAACATGGTCACCTTACGCTTTTGCCGCTCTATAAAACCAAAACTGGAAGTAGGACAGAGACAAAACACAAAATCGTATACTATAACTAATATTTTAAGAAAAAAGTAGCAAACAAGCTTTGGCAATAATTAAGAACACTAAAACTAACTACACTGCACCATACTAAAATCGACCAAAATATTTACTATATTATTTGATTGACCGATAAAGAGCCATCGTATCACAAAGTCTTCTATGTAAACAAGGCCGTTTTTGAGTTGTTTTTGAGTTATGAGAAATTGACCATAATAACCGCATGACCATTGCTGATCTTCTCAATAATAATTAATAGCTCATAATACTGTGGAAATAACTAAAATTAACTAATCTTTCTGATAATAGTTGTTAAAAAGATAAGGTATATTTTATATTTGATATTTTTACTTTTTGAAACTAAGATCAAAATTCAAATCTGAATTTTGTATTTTTTTGTCATCAATTCATCACATAAAGAAGTCACATTCATTAAAATCCTATGATAACCATGACTATTTTTAAAATTGACACATAAACATGAATATTTTTAAAATTGACAACACTCAACAATAGAAGGAAAACACTAGATCTTATTTTCTTGCTTAAGTAATTACGTATCCATACCGACTGCCCGCAACCCGCAACTTTTAAGTAAAATTAATATATCTGTGCCAAATAAGTTACCGCGCTTTAAAGTTTACAGCTGTTCAAAAATGTCTGTATGTAAGTAATTTGGGTCGCAACTCCCCACTTACCAGAGTGATGTCATTATGCAACCATATGCCCAAATTCGTAGAAAATGGACATAATGCATAATCCGTTGGCTAGTTTTAAGTATTTATACCTGGTAGAGCCACGCTGCAGCTTTATATTATGGTTGTAGCACGAATGGGTCGACTCGACTGGGAAAGGACCCCGCTCTCATAACCAGCGTAAAATAGAAGCTTAATACTGCTGCGTCTCGTATTTCGAGATCCAGAGACCCTTTTTCACTGGAAACGATGCATTCCATCTTAGTCCTCATGGGTGACAACGCATCTGCGTTTTGATTCTTAATCAAGGATAATTGTAATAATGTAGATCTCTATGGGCCATTGCGTCCACTTACCATCAGCTGGACTGTGTGCTGTCATAAAAGTAGTAGATTTATATATTATAGACTTTATCTAAGCATTAAAACCACTAACTATAGCTGTGGCAAATCTGGTTTTCATGTAACTCTATATTTTTAGCATATTATCATCCGTTTCATTTTTTTATAATTCATTTCACGAAATATAAACATCTACGTAGGTTGTGGTTACCTATAAGAGGGTGAACACGTAGCACGTAGCCCTCGCACTGTTGAGCAATACTTTTGTTTCAGTGTTATGCATCATCAGGTGGTCCAAATAAAGAGAAAAAAGAAAAATAGAAATCTCTTGAGAAGGTTTCAATATGAGGCCCCGTGAAATCGAGAGTAACTCAAATATTATAACGTTTAGCTTATTATGAGTAGTAGCCCGCTTTACATTTGGCAAAGTAAATTTAATGCATTTCATTTTTTTGGCGTTAAAAAGCACGTTGTTAGTTGTAAAGCAGTGTAATATTTGAGATATAGCATTATTTACATCGTCAAATGAGTTTTACCTCTATCAATTTTAAATACTAGATAAGTGTCATCAGCAAACAATTCTACTTCATATAAGTTTTTAGCGTAGGAAAGAAGATCATTTATATATTTCTCAAAGACGCAAAAGACGTGATACGTCTAATTCTACGATCGCCAAACTATCTTCTAAGCGTGGCGGTTAAGACAGTTTCTTCTTAGAGTAAGAGATATCTACAGTGGAATTCACCAGAATTTGTGATTCATCATCATCATCATTACAGCCCTTCACAAGTCCACTGCTGAACATAGGCCTCCCCCAAGGTATGCCACAAAGCACGGTCCTGAGCCACCTGCATCTATCGACTTCCTGCATGTCTTACCAGGTCGTCACTCCATCTAGTGGAGGGTCGCCCTACACTACGCCTACCGGTACGAGGCTGCCACTCGAGAACCTTTCTTCCCCATCGGTTATCGGTTCTTCGAGCTATATGGCCGGCCCATTGCCAACCAGTGCGTGTGTTGTGTACGACCAGTGCGTGTTGCCAGTGATGACTTACGGATCTGAGACGTGGTCCTTCACTGCTGGCTGTATGAGGACGCTCAAGGTCGCTCGGCGAGCTATGGAGAGGGCTATGCTCGGAGTTTCTCTGCGTCATAGACTCAGAAATGAGAATATCCGCAGTAAAACCAGAGTGACCGGCATAGCCCAACGGGTTAGTAAGCTGAAGAATTTGTGATTAAGGTATTTAAATTACTGTCTAAGGTGTGTATGAAATACTGTGATGCGATACGTATATATGAAATACTTCCTATATAATAATGTCCTACAGACCGAATTTCGGTCCCTGCGGCCAGTCTCTACGGTGACTAGCCATCGGCGCAGGACAGAATTATAGTGTCCAAGTGTGTATGCAAGCACAGGTGCACTCTCTGTTCCCCCACTCTCATAGTCCGATGGGACTGTAGTCGGACACGACAGGAAAGAAATCAAGCGCGGAACCAATGGCTTTACGTGCTTTCCAAAGCGAGGCGCCAAATTCTTGAATCTGGGCTACTACTGAGAAGTATACTGAGAAAGATCCAAAAATTCATTTTTACCCGATACGGAATTCGAACCCAAGACCTTATGATCAGCAACCACTATATATCTAGATAATTTTTGTTATAGTATATATATACAATGTGAATGGAATCAGATATAAAACACTTTATCATGTTACGTAAATCATAAGATGAGATTCTAAAAATATTTCAATCTAATATTTAATAACGTGAGATGTGACGTCCTGTGGTAGGCGATACGCTGAGATCCACGTGGAGTGCTACGTGAACGCAGACAAGTGCTACGAACGACAAGTAAAGACTCCACTATAATACTAGTATATTATGTTCATTGAAAATATAACGATATTGTTATTTTTTATCATTTATTTAGTTATGCTGTCTGGAAATGGCCTTAATACCTGTTGATCCAATTTTTTTCTAAATATTAAATAATAAAACATTCTTTTGAAATTAGATTACTCGTAAACACGATAATTCCAGGTAGCCATAATTTTACAATAACATGTTAACCACACTTAGTTAAGGAAGTCGGTATTGCACTGAATTAGTTGGTGGTTACTGAAGGTAGCTTTGTTTCATTTGTGTATATTTCACCAAACTCAATATGAATATTAAAGAGGGGGAATATAAGTTTTAATAGCTTTCTCCTTTTAAAAAGCTAGAATGTACTGATGAAATATTGTAGCGAAAGTAAAAATATCGAGCTAAAATTTTCAAATAAAAATAAAAGCGAAAAACAAAATACGTTATTTAATACATTCGAAATAAAAATTGTATGCAAGCAAGTGACAGTGTAATAAAATCCCCTATCCGATATCATCTTGTGAGTGTCGTAAAATATCGTTTTACGTGAGCTTTGAGCGTTTAAAGCTACGCTGTAGCTATATTATGGCTGCAGCGCTAATGGGTTGGCTGTATCAGAAAGGAACATGCTCTCAGAGATTACCAGCGTAAAATAACAATTTAATGCCGTTTTTCGTGTGGTGAGTGTAGATAACCGTTTTTACTGGACACGAGGCATTACATTGTGGCGACACTGACGTCGCGCTACAAGCAATAATCGTACCGAAGCCTAAATCGCGCTATTAAAGTTCCGAATTTATCGCGATATATATAGAAGAGCGTTTGCCGCTCCACGGGATGAACACCTTTACCGGTGGGAGATCTCCCCTTTTCCTTTTACTGACAAAATATCTTAGTTCTCAGGAATAACAAGTCAATATCTGCATTTTTATTATTAATCCAGGTTTGATGTAGATTAGATGTCTATGTAACTTTTGTCACCCTTATTCTATAAAAAAACGACTGTGGGAAATCAAAACAGGAGATAAGCAGCAGCAACATGCTGCTGCTGCTGATAACAACCCAATAATAATAAAAATGTGATTGCCAGCCCTCCCGCCAAGCGTGGCAACAATGGAAAATATTCCTCCTGTAAGGCAATCTATGGTGGAGGCCTATGTTCAACAATGGACTTCTGATGGGTTGTATACTGAATACCATCCTCTATTTTCCAACATTATTTTGTAAAAAAGAAGACTTACGTAAATAATGGAACAAGTCAGCAACTATTGTTTACATTAGTGGTATAGCCACGTCATCATCATCATCGTCATTACAGTCCTTCACAAGTCCACTGCTGAACATAGGGCTCCCCCAAGTAATGCCACAAAGTACTATCCTAAGCCACCGGCATTCATCGATTTCCTGCATGTCTTGCCAGGTCGTCACGTCACTCCATCTGGAGTTGATAGAGCCATGCTGCAGGTATATTATGGTAGTAGCACAAATGGGTCAGTTCAACCGGGCAAGGACCACTCTCTCACAGAATACCAGCGTAAAATAGCGGATTAATACTGCTGTGTTGCGTACGGTGAGTGTAGAGATCCGGAGACCCTTTTTTACTGGAAATGAGGCATTCCATCTAAGTTCTCAGGAGTGACAACTCATCTGCGTTTTGATTCTTAATCGAAGATAAATGTATATGTCTATGGGCTACATCATACACTTACAATCAGGTGGACTGTGTGTTCGTTTGTCACCCTTATTCTATAAAAAAAAGTCGTTGTGATATTTTTAAAATATAATTATCATGCATTGATATTTTTCTATTTATAAATAATTAAATATATAAATTTAAGATTAGCCGGCTAAAGTTAGGATTAGTTTTGAGGGTAGGTTAATATTATCATTTTATTGCCAATAAGTTTTAAGTTTATATTAAATCCAAAATGTCGTCCAAATAGTTACCTATATTAAGAACTCCATCTCCTATTTTTCCAACCACAGGGTTGAATTTTTTCCCAAACTGATATGGCACCAAATCTGAACTATAAACTAAATAAACGGAGAGATATACCTATTTAATATTTTATTGTAACGGTCACAATTGACGAAGTTACGAGTAATATATATAAAAAAGAACATGCACTCGAATTAAGATTGTCCTCTTCTTTTTAAGTCGGCTTGAAATACTTACAAACGCGTCCATTGGTTTCCAGTAAACTTGTTGAGTCATTGAGCCCTCCGAATCCGCTGAGTCTGTAGATATGGGTCAAGAAGGGTGCGGGTCGTTCACTTCGATGATAATTCACCGCATTGTGATTGAATGACTTCGGATTTTGGGTTAAAGCTGATAAGCGTTAAGGGATGTTAGAACTGCTTTTATTATATAGGCATTTAAAAATAATAATGTAAGGAGGGTATGATTGTGCCCCCACACTTTCTTAGGCAGAGTACCTTACCAAATAATTCGGCGTGATGTCCTATGCTCTGCATGAGCAACGAACTCAGAGTTGCATACAAATCCAAAAGAGGATATGTAACTTTCTTTTTGTAAAATATACATTTAAAATAAGAAGTAATAAAAAAGATATTGGTGAACTTTACATCACGCAGTAAAACAGAAACACGTTTATGACTTATGATTATATAACGCAGTGATTGTATATTGTTAAGCTAACGTCAACTAAGGTACATGAGGGTAATATACCCTACGCTTTGCCGACCTATAAAAGCAAAACTAGGAAGAGGATAGATACAAAAACACAATGTCGTATACTATAACTAATATATTAATAAAAAATAGCAAACAAGCTTTGGCAATGGAACACTTCGAAAATCAACTTAATATAAACTAATTACATTACACGATATTAAATCGACTAAAATATTTACTATAATATCAACTGTTCAAATGGCGTCGATAAAGGAGCGTCCTTTTGACCCTTTATTATCTGATTTACTAACGAAGAGCTATCATATCATATAGCCTTATGCAAATAAGGCTGTAGTTTTTGAGTTATAAAAAAGTGACCATATTAACTACATGACCATATTACCATATATATATATATATATTATACATATACTCGTATACTATAGTTTACTACACTACCTCGTATCCTACCGAGGGTGTAGTACAATGCGACAAACGGAAACTGAATCAGGAAAATGGACAGAAGAATCATCTTCATAACAATGTGATAATAATTCCCTCTATAAAAAAATCTATGGTGGAAGCCGATTTCCAGCAGAGGAGTAATCGATAAATAGTTGAATTCGGCATGGTCAAAGTCGTCAAAATGAAAATAACACGAGATAGGATTATAAGTAAAAAGTAAAGAAAGAGCATACGTCCCACGGCTAGGCATAGTATTCTATTCAGTTCTGAAAGGGTTTTAAGGCAGGAAGAATACGTCGATCGTCGGATGCTTATTTCTTGTTGGATTAATGATGTTATATTATTTATACTTGTCGCGCAATTGTGTATTTTGTAACTTTAAATAAAGATATTCCTTTAATTTTTTCTTTCTTACTTCCTTTTAATGCTCAATGTTTTAATTTTATTTTTAAGACACGCTGTTTCCTTATAAAGTTTTCTTTCACCGCCACGTTCATGCTAAATCAGCATTGAAAAAATTAAATTGCTATCCTCTTTGTTGTAACAACACTAGATGGCGCTGCAGCGCTTCATCTTTTAAACCGTTCACTGATCGCAGGCAGTACAACGTCCGATGGGTTTTGCTAGTACATATATTATAAATAAGCATTTAAGACTGCATTATATAAAATCTCAATATATATAAATTACGTGTCACGTTGTTTGTCCGCGATGGACTCCTAAACTACTTAACCGATTTTAAACAAATTTGCACATCGTGTGGGTTTTTAAGGATTATTAATAGGACATGACAAAAGGTCGTCGAAAAGGGCAGAACAACATCTGCCTGGCGAGCTAGTAGTATTTATAAATGCATTATATAAAATAGTAGAAACGTAGCTTAATGCTGCTGTGTTTCGTATGTTGTGTGTAGAGAACCGGAAACCCTTTTTACTGGAAACGAGGCATTCCATCTTAGTCCTCACGGGTGACAACGCATCTGCATGTTGATTTGTAATCGAGGATAGATGTAGATATCTATGAGCCGCAGTATAACCACTTACAATCAGGTGGACTGTGTGCTCGTTTGTCACCCTATCCTATAGAAAAAAAATCAGCAGTATCGATACCGCGTCGTATAAAATTTAAGGCTACTTATTCTTGAGCTGCTGTTGAGGGTAATCTAACTACTTTTTCAGTCCATCTGATAGTAAGTGGATACTATGGCCCGTAAACACCCACATCAATCATAATGATTTCTTATATTTACGCGAACACTACACATTGAAATAATACTAGTTTTTACGGAATTTATCGCGTATATTTAACTTTTTTACCCGACGTTTCGAGAGCTTTACAGCACCCATGGTCACGGGTCAACATCTCAGTCCTTCCCGTGACCATGGGTGCTGTAAAGCTCTCGAAACGTCGGGTAAAAAAGTTAAATATACGCGATAAATTCCGTAAAAACTAGTATTATTTCAACCCACATCAATCCTTGATTAAGAATGAAATGCGGATTCGTTGTTACCCCTGAGGACTAAGATTAAATGCCTCGTAACCAGTAGAAAGGGTCTCCTATTTTCTTCACTTACCATACGAAACACAATATTACTCTGCAGTTTCACCGCTGGTATTCTGTGAGAGCGAGGTCTTGCTCCAGTCAAGCTGATCCATTCAGTGCTGTCGTCTGCATACACCACTGAATGGATCGGCTCGACCGAGCTGATCCATTCGTGCTGCAGTCATAACATAGCTGCAGTGTGGCTTTACCGTATAGAAGTTATGGATGTGTAGTTAGTTATGGACAGTACAGGATTTTCTGCAATTTCTTTTATAATCTTATAATTTAAAATCGTTTTTACCTAACCTTATATTTTAGATCATCGAATTCCTTAGTATATAGGACACAGAATTAAATCCCTCGCGTAAAAATAAATCGTAAACATGAACTTTAAGGTCGCAATCGTCTTATAATATTATTTTGTGAAGAAAGTAGAAACTGAAGGTCTAGTCATCTAGTGGGGAATGGAATGACTACTTGATGAGGAATGCAGCACTGGTACTGTAACGATGTCGATGATGATATTTATATATAATACCTCTGTCCGTGTGTATGTGACTGAACTCCTCCTAAAGGACTGGACTTATAGAAATTTTGTGGGTGATTGAGTTAATTTGAGAATGGCTTAGAAATACAATTAGACTTGGTAGGTTTTTTTTAGGACAGGGGGCAAACGAGCATACGGCTTACCTGATGGTAAGTGATTACCGCCGCCCATGAACAACTGCAACACTAGGGGAATTGCAGATGAGTTGCCGGTCTTTTAAAAAGGAGTAATCTCTTTTCTTGAAGGTCCCTAAGTCGTATCTCTTCGGAAAGAACTCTGGTGGTAGTTGATTCCACAAGGAAGTTGTGCGAGAAAAACTTCTTTTAAATCGCATGGCGGTGGACCGTCAGTCATCCAGATGGTATGGGTGGTATCGCGAGTTTTGTCGCGATGTGCGATGGTGAAAGTGTGCAGTTGGAATTGGTCCGAACAATTACTCAGAACACTCACCATGGGAGATGTGATACGCAAAGAGATATACACCTCTTTGCAGTGCCAGTGAGTTAAGTCGATCGGAAAAAGCTCGGTCACTGACGATTCGAACAGTTCTGCGCTGGATGCGATCGAATGGAAGGAGCTGGCACTGGGGAGCCCCGACCCAGAGATGGGAACGGTATTCCATGTGTGGCCGAACCTGCGTCTTGTAAAGTTGCAGGCAGTGTGCCGGTACGAAAAACTGCCCCGCTCCGCTGAGCACACCAGGCTTTTTAGAAGCCAATTTGGCCTTCTTTTCCAAGTGATCACGAAACTGCACGTCACTCGATATGTCAACGCCTTGAAACTGAAGAGATACGACGAAGGGGTTCTTTTTCGCGGTTAACGCGCAAACTTGTGTCTTCTGAGGGTTAAACTGGACCAGATTTAGTCGCCCCCAATCTGAGACTTTGTTCAGAAAAGACACAAGTTTGTCCAAGTACTCGGAGACTTTTTCCGAGAAATATTGGCACGGCCGATTTACAGAGCATCACCAGTGCTGTCATCTGCATAGCAATGAATGTTGCAGGTTTGCAACATATCATTGATATTGTGACGGCCCAATATTATTATTAATAATTAAATTCAATATAAAGGGGCGTAAAAAATAGTCTTAAAAGATATATATTAAACAATTAAATTAAATTAATAAACATAAAGTTAATATATTTCAGACATTATCCCAATAACATAGTAAATTAAAGGCAAAATTATTGTTTTTCTTAATAAATAAATTTATTTTTAAAAAACTTGGTAAAAATATTTAAAATAAGATAAATAATAGAAATACAAGTCAAAAAATATTATAAAATTAAGTTAAATAACGTTTATAAGATAATTAGAAAATTTGTTAAAATTGTTTAAGTCATGGGAGGTGTTCGTGTATAAAAGAAAATTTTTCTAAGTTGTGGAAGGAGTTCACGTATAGATGAAATTTCCTAAGTTGTTGAAGGAGTTCATGTATTAAAGAAAATTTTCCTAAGTTATTGAAGGTGTTCGTGTATAGATGTCTTGTAAGGATGAGCTGCCGGAGATACATTCCTGCAGTTCTACATATATATGGGAGCCTGACTGCCTGAAGTACTGTAGCACAATGACTATTCCTATATTAGGGACTTATGATATGAAACTCAATGATACAAAAGCAATACTATAGAAGGTCTCCATGATGAATTTGCATTACAATAGTAGGGTCGTGGGTTCGAATCCTATATATGAATGACTTATGAAAGTAAGGTCTATGATTCAAAAGCAATACTATAGAAGGTCTCTGTGATTAATATGCATTACAATAGTAGGGTCGTGGGTTCGAATCCTATATATGAATGACTTATGAAAGTAAGGTCTATGATTCAAAAGCAATACTATAGAAGGTCTCTATGATTAATATGCATTACAATAGTAGGGTCATGGGTTCGAATCCTATATATACATGACTTATGAAAGTAAGGTCTATGATACAAAAGCAATATTATAGGAGGTCTCCTTGATGTGGTCGGGTGACTGACTGCTCCTAGTACTGTAGCAAAATGACTAGTCCTTATTAGGGACTTGAAAAGGAATATTATGGTGGCGTGTGTGCTGCTTCACGAGCAATTGATCCGAGGTAAACTTGGACTCGCTAACCGATGTGTCCTAGACATATCATCTTAGTGTCGGTGGTAAGCGGGTTTGTTGTAGCAATACGGCTTTCCCGTGGACATCGCACACCCATACCGTTTGTGGGCGACGTCGTTGCGCATAGCGATGTGTCGTCTATCTTTCGGATGAGGATGATGAGTGTGTTTGGTAGCACTTTTAAGTGTAACAGGCATACTCAGCTTCATGTCTTAGTGCATTAGCGCTATGATACGTGGAGTTTTGTTCATTGGCGTCTTAGTAGCGTGCTACTATGATACGTTGGTGACATTTTTTATATAACAACAATACTAACTTTGTTGCCAAAGTCGATAGGAGTCATGTGGGTGTGTTGTGAGGGTGCGCCGCCCGTATGATAGTTGCATTGATGCTTACTACTACTTGCGGTATTGCGTCTTGTGATGGATCTGCGGGTGTACTGCGCCTGATTCGACGCATTCCTGATGTTCTGGTCGATAGAGGTATACAATTAACATCTTAGTGTCGGTGGTAAGCGGGTTTGTTGTAGCAATACGGCTTTCCCGTGGACATCGCACACCTATACCGTTTGCGGGCGGCGTAGTAGCGCATAGCGAAGCGTCGTCTATATTTCGGATTGGGATCATGAGTGTGTTTGGTAGCACTTTTAAGTGTAACAGGCATACTCAGCTTCATGTCTTAGTGCATTAGCGCTATGATACGTGGAGTTTTGTTCATTGGCGTCTTAGTAGCGTGCTACTATGATACGTTGGTGACATTTTTTATATAACAACAATACTAACTTTGTTGCCAAAGTCGATAGGAGTCATGTGGGTGTGTTGTGAGGGTGCGCCGCCCGTATGATAGTTGCATTGATGCTTACTGCTACTTGCGGTATTGCGTCTTGTGATGGATCTGCGGGTGTGCTGCGCCTGATTCGACGCATTCCTGATGTTCTGGTCGATGGAGGTATACAATTAACATCTTAGTGTCGGTGGTAAGCGGGTTTGTTGTAGCAATACGGCTTTCCCGTGGACATCGCACACCCATACCGTTTGTGGGCGACGTCGTTGCGCATAGCGATTTGTCGTCTATCTTTCGGATGGGGATGATGAGTGTGTTTGGTAGCACTTTTAAGTGTAACAGGCATACTCAGCTTCATGTCTTAGTGCATTAGCGCTATGATACGTGGAGTTTTGTTCATTGGCGTCTTAGTAGCGTGCTACTATAATACGTTGGTGACATTTTTTATATAACAACAATACTAACTTTGTTGCCAAAGTCGATAGGAGTCATGTGGGTGTGTTGTGAGGGTGCGCCGCCCGTATGATAGTTGCATTGATGCTTACTGCTACTTGCGGTATTGCGTCTTGTGATGGATCTGCGGGTGTGCTGCGCCTGATTCGACGCATTCCTGATGTTCTGGTCGATGGAGGTATACAATTAACATCTTAGTGTCGGTGGTAAGCGGGTTTGTTGTAGCAATACGGCTTTCCCGTGGACATCGCACACCCATACCGTTTGTGGGCGGCGTCGTAGCGCATAGCGATGCGTCGTCTATCTTTCGGATGGGGATGATGAGTGTGTTGGGTAGCACTTTTAAGTGTAACAGGCATACTCAGCTTCATGTCTTAGTGCATTAGCGCTATGATACGTGGAGTTTTGTTCATTGGCGTCTTAGTAGCGTGCTACTATGATACGTTGGTGATATTTTTTATATAACAACAATACCAACTTTGTTACCAAAGTCGATAGGGATCATGTGGATGTGTTGTGAGGGGGCGCCATCCGTATGATAGTTGCATTGATGCTTACTGCTACTTGCGGTATTGCGTCTTGTGATGGATCTGCGGGTGTGCTGCGCCTGATTCGACGCTCTCTTGTGGTTCTGGTCGATGGAGGTATACGGGTGGTGATGTCTGCTGGGATGTATGGGGAACCTTGGAATGGTGTAAGCCCGACGATAGTCGTATTGATGCTTTTTGCGTTCTGCAGCATTGCGTCTCTGCGATGGTGGTTTGGTGGGACGCTATTCTCAATGGCGCTCTCTGCGTCTTGGTTTGACTCACACCTAAGTAGCTTTGCCCAAGTCGGGTCCCTTCATTGCGGGGCTGCAGACTGTCTGCCCTCCACGATATTTTATATAACAACATAATATTATATCTCTGTAACTTTCCCACCTTTGAATGATTGAAGGCAACTTGTTGGTGGGTGAGACAAACATGATCGAAAATGCATTTACTCAACGTCAGTGACACAAACCCTTTCTGATGGCGAATTATTACTCTTATCTTATAACTGCCTTTTGGCTATATCTGCCGTTGTATTGGTTGGTGGAGCATATGTGTCGACCTCATGCGGGTGGTAGCTGGCGGGAGGATCTGAGGAGACTCTCAAGGCTGCGGCCGAAAGCCGCACAACGTGGGACCCCATTCCCTTGAGGTGAGCGGTAGACTCATGACACGCTCTGCGGCTAGTAGCCGTGCTGATCATGCAATTGGTGGTGATGCCATACACTTACATCACGTCTGCAGGAGCGGCGGTCTGGCAGGTGGTGGCGCTCACGGAGGGTTTAAGGCCAGTGTGCCTATTTGCCTAAACTGTGTGACGTACATTCACTGTGGCTGGATTCGTTCGTATTTTGTATGGCGTTTACACGCATTGACATGCGCGACTTCGGTCGATGTTTGTGCTTACGCACTAACAAGGGGCCAAGCCTCTTTTACTGGTTCGCCAGTTATTTTGCTGTGGACTACGGTCCAGTTCCCGAATTAGCGTTCCCTTCGGGGGGAGTGCATCAAAATGGTTGGCACTCACCGTGCACGGCGTGTGTGGGGCCGTGTACCTCCCCTACATTTTTTTTAATAAATGTAGGAGAGCGAAGCCCTTGTATCGGGTTTTTTGTATAAATATATTGTGAGCCTTTTCCAAGCGGGAAGGGATAAATAATAATAAATTAATAATGTAAACCTGATACAAGTGGAATAGGGACGTTTTATGTTCTTAACCTTTTTCGAGCCCTGTCTTCGTGAACGGGGTTCACTTAGCTTATAAGGCACTACCAACAGCTTTCAATTGCTCTAGTGAATATTCATTCTTCCAAACGACACCTAAAAGAACTAAGTTACTATACAAACACAACGTAAATAAGGGTCCTAACTAAGTCGATCACGCCAAAATATTAAAAAGGGCCCTATTATTAAACCTTTAGAGAGATCATTTAGAAGGATCTAAACATATTTTATTAATCCTGGTCTCATATATATAATGTTATTTAAAAGGGGATATTTTTAATATTATAAAATTTTTATATAGGGGGGGGGGGGGAATCGTTACAATATGCAGAAGAAACAGCGTTGGTGATAGCACGCAGCCTTGTGGAACTTCAGCATTAATAGGCTTGTAATGTAAAAAATATAAAATAAAAAATAAAAATAAGTAGAGCTTGCACCATCTACAAGGACCTTGATGCTCCAATCTAAAAGAAAGCTGGTGATGCAATTGCACAATTTCTCGGGAAGCCCGTAGGAAGGGAGCTTTGAAAGAAGTGCTTTGTGCCAAATCTGATTGAAGGCCTTCGCAATGTTCAAACTAACGGCCAACGCCTCCCCCTTGGACTCTACTGCTTTCGCCCGTTTATGAATTAGGTAACCCAGAAGATCACTAGCCGAGCGACCGCGACCGAAACCGTACTAGCGGTCACTAATTAGCTGAAGATCTTCAAGGTACCACATGAGCTTGCTGTTAATAATGGATTCCATTATTTTAGAGAACAAGGAGATAGGCCTATATTTGGACGGATCAGAGCGATGCACGAGGGCTGTCTTTCATGATTTCGCGACTACGCCGAGGGAGTAGGAGTACCGGAAAAGATGCGTTAATCTGTTAGAAAGTTAAAACCAGTAACAGCTCCGGAGCACACGTCTTCAGCACAATGGGAGGGACGCCATCCGGCCCACTCGACTTGAGGAGCATTCCCTCCACGGGATGGTGGCGCTGTTGTTGAGAACCATTTATTACCCGTACGAAGCCAGGGCGGATCGCTAGTATTTATTTTATAGAATAAGGATGACAAACGAGCACACAGCTCACTTGATGGTAAGTGGATGCTGTGGCCCATAGACATCTACATAGAATTAAAAGGCAGATGCGTTTTCACCCTTGAGGACGTAGACGGAATGCCTCGTTTCCAGTACAAAAAGGTCCCCGGATCTATACACTTACCATTCGAAACACAGCAGTATTAAGCTGCTATTTTACGCTGATATTCGAGACCGTTGAGTCCCATATCGAGCGGACCCATGCGTGCTACAACCATAATATACCTGCAGCGTGGCTCTACCACGTCTAACAGTATAAATAAAAAACGTTATAGTATAAAGTATAAATATAACAGTATAAAATAAAAAAAAATACTATAGTGATAAAGGGACGAGGTTAGGTCGTCAATTCTTCAAGTGTTATCGAATGTGTTTTCGTCGCGGTTTCCTGTATCGTGTACCGTGTTATTTCCGCGCTGTATATAGACGTTTATTGGCTTAATTCAACCAATAGCAATGAATTAGACGCCTTATTTATACTTATAAATAAAATTGAGTTGACTGTTTGTAGTATTTTAGTAGCCTTTTGTTGGTTTGGGGGGTTTCATTTGCGTGATAGTAAGGCATGTATAGCCGTTTGAATTTTTTTTCTTCCGTTTGACTGTACGGGAAAATATTCAAAATAGCTGAATTGTAATGAATCTTAACGAACTGGCAGATAACAATACCTAGAGTTTTTTATAGCATTGGGTAACAAACGAGCACACAGTCCACCTGATGATGGTACGTGGATACTGTGGCCCATAGACATCCACATTTTTCCTCGATGGAATGATGGAGATGGAATGTCTCGATTCCAGTAAAAAGGGTCTCCGGTTCTCTATACTCAACATAATAAAGACACAGCAGCATTACGCTGCTATTTTACGTTAGTATTCTGCGAGAGCGTGATCCTACCTCGGTCGAGCCGCCTGTTTCGTAAGATAACTATAATATAGTTGTAGCATGGCTCTGCCGCGAGCTAAAATGGAGTGATCTAGGCTACATTTGATCCAAAAATATAATTTTTTTTGAGAAATGAAATAATTGATAAAAGAAATGTCTTTGATTATTATGTTTAATCTAAATAATGCCACATTAAGACATCTACGCCAAGCGGGTCGAAAGTTAGTAATAAAAAATTACATATCATTTCCGGTATTCGTTTCACTATTGGTATTACTGAAATATTTAATTACAATTATTTATGATAGAGGGAGTGTCGACCTGGTATAATATGGAACAGGTGGCTCAGGACCTTGCTTTGTGATATAATAAAATAAATAACATTAAATATAATTGAGGATAGATGCAGATGTCCATGGGTCACAGCATCCACCATTACCATTAGGTGGACTGTATGCTCGTTTGCCACCGTTTTTCTATTTAAATAAAGCCAGGAGCGATCTAGGTTATATTTTGTCCATAAATCTTGAAGATGTTTTTGAAAGAAAAGGAAAAGTAATAAAACTAATGGCATGTGACTAGCTTAAATGTAAATTAATAAAAAAAAAAAACATTAATATAGTTCGTGCAGGCAACACCCCGACGAGTCGCTAGTAACAATACGGAATATAGTCCGTGAGTAATAGTATAATGTATAGTTACAGCCTATATTCATCCTACTGGCTCTCATTTGCTACAACTTATACGTGGTAGCGCCACGCTGCAGCTATATATTATGGTTGAAGCACGAAAGGGTCGGCTCGACCGCGGAAGGATCACGCTCGCACAGAATATCAGCGCAAAATAGCGGCTTAGTACTGCTGTGTTTCTGTTCTGCTAAGTGGTTTGGAGCAATAAGTTTGTTCCGCCGCTTCATTGCGTATTGGCGGACTTCACCTGTCTAGAAATATTTCATTCCTCAAGATATTTTCCTTCACCGCTCAGCATGTGGCAAATAAGTACTTTAAATAGCAAATGACCATTTTCAGCAATTTGAAGCCGAAGATAGAACCCGGATTGCTCGGGTACTGTGCATAGTGGTACCATTCAATTATTGCATTTTAAAATAGAATAATTACTTTTGATTTAAACAAAAACTGTTTTGAATTAATCTATGGTAACCGCGGTTAACTATGACAGCTGGACGTTGAACATCTCAGTCCTTCCCGTGACCATGGGTTTTGTAAAGCTCTCGAAACGTCGGGTAATTAAAAAGATAAATATACGCGATGAATTCCGTAAAAACTAGTATTATTTCAATGTGTAGTGTTCGCGTAAATATAAGAAAACTGTTTTGAATTTAAGTTTCTTGCCGGTTTTTCTAGAAGTCAAGAGGATCGGGCTATTGGTAGATTTTGACTTTTAATCAAAATGTGACTTTTGATAGTGTACACGAAGTAAAACTTCTTGACGACATATCATTCTTCTTTTTTATATTTTACTTATGTAGGTTAAATAATAGTATAACTCGTGCAGCCCCGGCAGTTAAAGTTTTCAAAAAATGTGACGTTTTTGGTTTTTAATACCGTACTAACCTTCTCCACTACGTCGATTAAGAAGTTTCATGATTAAAAAAAAGTTTAAAGAAGTTTCATTTCAATAAAGTAACAAAGCATAAGATGAACTTACACGCCTGTCACCCAGGGAGGTAGGCAGGGATGGTGACTGCCTCCATTTGGTACAACACTGCACATCTGATCATTTATAACTTTGAATCTTCCTATCCACTGCAGTAAGTATGATCTGATCGTTTAAGTAATGCCGACTGGTGCGTTCTAGGAATGGTTAAATAGAAAGCTTTTATTGGTGGAGCTATGGAGTAAAGTATTTTATGGCAATAGCAAGATTGGATCGGTTCGACCGCCGAAGTAGTACACTTTTGCATAATACCGGAGTTGAATAGTAGTATCATGATGGTGGATTTTGTATTTTTACTGGTGATAAGGCCTTCCATCTTAGTCCTCAGGGGTGACAACGCAAGTGTGCATTTTGTTTCTGAATCGAGGATAGATGTAAGTGTCTATGTATGACAGCATCTACTTACCATCAGGTGGACTGTGTGCCCGTTTGTCACAATGCACTTTGGTTGACTTGATATTTTAAAGAGCATCATAATATTTCGTAAGTATTTATATTAACAACAGTTCCATCAGCAGTTAAAGATCGGACTGTCATATTTATATCAGCTAACATACGTCTTACTGTCGGTGAATACTTTTCAAACTGTAGAACAGCCGAGCTTGAATCTAGGTGGGTTCAAGCAGTCATGAAAACCTAACAAATTGAATTTTTTAAACAATATTTAGCTCTTTACTCAAATCTTGATGAAAGAGTGGCATTAGTGTAACTTCAGTCTCCGACCCACTCCAGATTTTAACTCTAGTTCCGCGTTTAAAAACAGCACTTAGTTAAGATGACGTTAGATACTAATAAAAAGTAATGGAGTCCTAAAAAGGAGTCCTACCACCAACAAATTAATTAAGTAAAATACAATGACCATCATCTGCCCGTTATAGTCTATATTTATCACGATCGGCCGGCGGGTTGGCAAAATTAACATTTTGAGTTTGTATCAGAAATATTCAGCCTAAAATCCTGTATTTTTTTCTATTGAAGAAGCTGTTGGAGACTGTTATGATGTGACTACAAAACTATTTCCATATTTTTCAGAGTAAATGCTAATAAATCACTCGCGTAATTCGTTCATAATTGTTATAGATAGCATTGTGCTACAGGGAAAAGAAACACTTAATGACGCAATGTGTAAAACCTATTACTGTTCTTTATATATGTAAAACTTACTGACGTTAAGAAACAATAAATTTCCGTACGGTTTACCATCTTTCTATTATTATATTTATTTATATGTAAATAAAATAATTATTAACTATTAATTACATGCGCATATCGTAAAGGTCAGATTTTGTCGCACACTGTGTGCACATCAGTCTGTAATTCTGCGATTTATGAGCTCGCACTCCGCATCTCTTCTTGGAGTAAACTTCTACGTATAATTGCGTACGTGTGTAAGTTTGCTAAATTATTGCCTGGATGGAAAATATCGTATTTTTGAGACGGTATTGACGCTCGAGATCTCATACCTCTTAAAATACTATGTTCAGACTTGTTTTATATTTAATCTGAAGTTAGCCGTGGTTACCTATGAATCGCGACGTCGAACACCTCCGTCCTCCTCGTAACCACGGGTGCTGTAGTGCTCAAAGCGTTGGGAATGTAAAATAAGTTAACAAACGCGATAAAAACTAGTTCATATAAAGAATTATTCCCTATCAATACAAAAAAAATATAGAATTGACAAAATGCATAAACATTATCACTATTGTAAGCATTTTCAAGACATAAGTTTTATTAATTTATTTAGTGGGCAATGCAAAATAGTAACTATATAATAACGTAATCTAGATCGAATTTCGGTCAATGCAACTCTCAACGGAGTCTAGTCATCTACGCTGAACAGGAGTATAGTGCCCGAGTGAATGCGCAAGAACAAATTCACTCTCTATTTCCTCATACTCGTAGTTCGGTGGGACGTTGACCCGACACCACCGGAGTGAGATCAGATGTCAGAATGAAATAGAATACTCCTTTCTCTTCTATCGTCACCACAAAGCAATAGAGACAAGCATTTTGAGAGAAATATCAGAATTTAGAATAATTTTTTATTCAATATAGATTCCATGTAATTCTCATTAAAAACCATTAACTAATATCCCATGTTGTGTTTCCAGTATAATCTCAGACCGTGATTACGCTGGCATTGCGTTCTATCTTAGTAATCAGCGGCGTAAACGCATCTGACGCCGTCTGTTGGAGTTTGTTGTCATTGACGGTATTCCGTTTATAGTGTTTTAATAGAATAAGTATGAAAAAATCAGGTGGATTGTGTGCTCAATCCACCTGATGGCAAGTGGATGCTGTGGCTCATAGACATCTCTACTTTTCTTCGATTACTCTACACTCACCATACGAAACACAGTAGAATTATGCTGCTGTTTCATGCTGGTCTTCTGTGATAGTGCGTCCCCAGTCGAGCCGTTCCTTGCACGCAACCTTAATAAGCTGCAGCATGGCTCTACCGTGTTTTAAATATAATACATGATACTGGTAGGGTAACCTCGTTGGTCTAAAAAAATCAATTATAGAGTTTTTCCGTCAAGAAATTCTCAGTAGCTACCCGAAGTCAGGAAGCTAACGGCTGCACCTGATCTCTCTCCGGTCATGTCGGTTTACTGTCTCATCGGACTATGAGAGTGAGGGAATAGAGAGTGCACCTGTGCTTGCGCATACACTTGGGCACTATAATCCTGTCCTTCGCTGATGGCTAGTCTTCGTTGAAGCAGGCCGCCGTGACTGAAATTCGGTCTGGAGGACAGTATTACAGGTATATTGTTGCTCACCAAACCGCTAGTTAGTTTAATACATTATAAGTTATATTCCTGTCTAAGGATATGTTTGTTATCTGAGTCGTATTTTACGCATTGTGGTTATGGGTTTAATTACGAATTTGTATGTGTCTATCACATACTAAGTATTAATTAGTTTAACGAGGCATTCCATCTTAGTTTACAGAAGTGAAAACGCATCTGCATTTTGATTCATAATCGAGAATAGATGTAGATTTCTACGTGCCACAGCATCCACTTAACATCAAGTGAACTGTGTGCTCGTTTGTCACTCTTATTCTATAAAAGGAAAAGAAAGTTTCACGTATACAAAACCGGAAGTTTGTTTCAAAAGATCTCCATAAAGTTGCCGCTTGCAATCTTTTTCGTATTACGATAGTATTAAAGTAGTTTCTCTTCTATCTTTAATAGCTTTAAATAAAGTTCTTTTTCATATAGTTAATAGTCGGAGGGGTCCGAGCGTCCCCTCCTTCCATAGGGAACGCCGGGGCGGTGATGTACGCGCGGTCCTCCAGCGCACTCAATCGCAGACTAGCGACACGTTCGCACATGTCGTGAGGCGGTTCTCTCCGGTAGAGTTTTTTTTTTCGTAAGTTTTCTTCGTGTAGTTTCAGTGATGGTGCTGACTGATTTTCTCACGGAGACGAGAAGGCGATGGTTAAAGGTCAGTAGCATTTGTTTTCTTTCGGATTTAGTTGACATTTTTTTAATAGTTGTATTTTTGTGGTTCAATTTATTATTTATCCGCATTGACGCATGGTTTGAAATGATTTTTTAGAATATATTAAGTAAGTTACACACAATATGTTGTATACTTTTATTTATTATCTAGACCGTCGCTAAATATTTTGAAATTATACAAAGCTTTATGTTAATATTTTCATAAATAAATTATTTCCTTACGAAAATTGATGTGCTTGTTGATATTTCTGCTGTGTGCATGCTGTTTTTATTTAATTGTTATCATTATTTTTAATTGATCTTCACTGAAGTAATTCAAGCTAAATTGATTATTAGTTGATTAATTTAATTAAGAGTGAAGTTTAACATTTAAAAGGGTATCTATTTTATTTCTTTAACTATTGGAAATGTGCTATATTGTGTAAATGTGTTATATTCTTTAAAATTTTAAGTAAATTTGACCGTGTTGTGCAGAAATATTTTAAATAACCAAAACATAAAGTTATTCGTGTGGTAAAGATAAATACATTTTTCATGTGACAAATTCCCTAATAAATTATGATATTGATATCATTTTAGCGAAAATTTTATGTAGATTTTATGATTATTTGTTATTTACCAGGTTGCAGTTATATTATAGTTGTAGCACATATTGGTTGACTTGCCGGGGTTGGATCACATTCTCATGTAATACCTGCGTAAATGTTGCAGTTTTTCGTATGGTGAGTGTAGAATATTTGTGACTCTTTTTACTGGAAACGAGGCATAGATTTTTAATTGAGAATAGATGCAGATGTCTATGAGCCACTGCATCCACTTACCATCAGGTGGACTGTATGCTCGTTTGTCAACTTTACCGTATAAGAAATTATATTTCTTATGAAAGTAGCCCTTATATATGGCACATATATGGCAATGGCAAGTCATAATATGTGCATCATTTTTAAGGAAATTTAATTTAGAGTTTGGAATTACTTGTTATTTTTGATGTCTATCATACTTCGAAATAAGATCATTATTTTGACTAGTTTGTGGGTTGGATTACTGTACTGACAACACCCAATTATAAAATCTAAATGAGCCCTGAGTAGTTTTGATGAATTTTAGTGAGCATTGAAATCAAAATATAAAACATAAATATGAAAAATGAATGTCTCACTAATAGGAATTCTTACACTAACGACACTTAATTTTACTCGCAATTAAAAACTGCTTTACGTTATGTCGTAGGCATTATCAAACGCTATCAGTAGGTACATCTTGATATAATAACATATTGTATTGTTTACAAATACTTTGAGAATTTAACACTTAGAGACTTTAATGATTTATTACGTATTAAACCCACTAAATAATTTTATCTTCACACATTTTTAACATGTTTTTATTAGTTTCACGTGTATTCGTCCATCCAACATGGAACAGAATCTTTTAATGTAATTTTTACCAACTTGTAGACGGCCGATTGCTAGAGAATTTGCACTCGTACCTATCAAGCACCGATGACCATACAATAACTTAATAACTTTATCCTAGTATCCTGATCAAGATCGCCAGGTTAAATAAAATAATCTTGGCTTAGAATCGATGCGTGTTATTTAGGGTTTTCTAAAGTCTAATATTAGTGGTTCTTCTCGACAATTTAGGAAATAGTTATGGAAACCAATGTTAAGCGCTAAACTGTTTAAAGCATTGAAATTGTAGCGAGTAGTAGCCGTGATCAATTATGACATCGGGAATTAGAACACCTCAGTCCTCTCCATGAATATGGGAGCTGTAAATTACTCGACACATCGGGAATATGGAATAAGTTAATATACACTGATATAAAATCTGTAAAAAGTAGTTTTATTTAAACTGTAACTAGGTTATCTTAGAAAAAAGCGACCTTTTCTAGTATTCTATTTTTTCTGTTGCGGCTCTACACACAGCTGTCACCAAAATGTTAGCTAGAGAATGCTTTTTCAGCATTAAGTTCGCATTTGTACCAAGTTGTTTTGAGTGTGTGGCGGCGCTGTCGTCGCGCCGCAAGCGAAACACACCAAACTATCACACGGAGCGTCGGCCGCTCCCGGACAGAACACCTTGCCCGGCGGGAGGTCTCCCCTTTTCCTACTCGCCTCAAAACTGGTGACTAACCGACATGATCTGAACACGCAACCAATCAACCTACGGAAAATTCAAGCTTCATCATCGTCCTAAAATACCCCACCCATTCGCTCCCGAGCAGATATTGTCTGCAGTCTTCATATCCTGCAAGCCATCGAGCTTCACAAGGTTCATCGCAGCACTGGAGTAATAATGCTTCCTGTTCCTTCAAGCTGCTCTCTGCGCTATACAGTGTTCGGCACGGCTCTGAACCTTACTGCTCGCCACTGCTTCGCGGCACTCTCGCAGATTACTTGCCTTCTTCTCGACTCACCGCAGACTACAAGGCAATCTCCTGGCACTTGCACATTCGCCAGCTACGAGGTTGAACTATCGACCTCCGGTCTGAGCAGGAGGGTGTTGTGCGGCACTGTCGTCGCGCCGCAAGCGAAACACATCGAAGCCTAAATCACGCTATCAAAATTTCGAATCATAAACAGTATATATAGAACATCTCCAAACTATCACACACGGAGTTTTGGCCGCTCCCCGGGCAGAACACCTTGCCCGGCGGGAGGTCTTCCCTTTTCCTACCACGGCCACAAGTGCAATAAAGAATTTTCTTTCTATGTTTCAGATTTTTAGGTGTGCCTAAAACTCTCCTCCTCCCCCCCAACATGTTAATGTAGCACGGCATCCTCCGGGCAACGGTAACATGTTGACGGACTTCATATTACTCAGAAATATTTAAGTTGCTCAAGCTTTTTTAACAGGTTTTTATGCACTAGCGGGTGATAAATCGGCAGTTTTTTTTTTAAATTTTATCTCTCATTAGAATTTTCTTTTGACAAACATGCGGTCCTGGTGAAATTATTAGTAAGCCATATAAGGGGCCATATTCAAGCCCGCGGCCCTTAGTAACTGAATGCTTGCCACATTGACGTAAAAATTTCAGTGGTACCGACGGAGGTCGAACTTGGTTTGTTTACTTATTTACGAGTAGAAAGAAAAAAATACCCTTATTTCACACATATATTATAACCAAAAAAATGACAAGATGGAGAAATAAAAATACATTCATCACTAAAAATAATTTATTCAAAGCTTACAATGAAAAAGAGCTAGTGTATTAACTTGATATATTATTTTCACAGCTGCTTTTTTGTTTTTGTTTAGTCACTTACTTAACGTAGACGTTGTTGAGTATTGTTTCTTGCTAAGCGATTTATTTAACGACTTCCATTTTTCAATACATTATAGTGCCGTTTCTTTCCTAAAAGTATGCTGAATGAAAAGAACTGGAGACTTTTTTACTGGAAATCAGACATTCCATCTTAGTACTCAGGGGTGACAACGAATCTGCATTTTGATTCTTAACCGAGGACAAATATGTCTTAAAAAAAGATGACCCTAAACAAAGATGTCTTAAAGGCCACAGCATTTACTTATCATAAGGTGAACTGTGTGATCGTTTACCACCATTATTCAATAAAATAGTTTTAAAAGAGAGATATAATACAAAATTTTCCAATTTTAAATGCGTGAAATAGGAAGTCATAGATAATTAACTGAAGCATACGAAAACAGTTTATGGCGCGAAAGTCAACATCGTTACTACAACACAATCAAGGCTTGTAGTGTAATCACGTTAAATTGTATTTGGAAACATAAACAAAATATTTGTTTAACGATAGTGTGTAACTACGTACCTACGTAGAATAGAGAGTTTGATAATTGATTCTTGTAACTTGAATGCATAATAACAGCATAACCGTTGTGTAAATTATAGTTATTAGATATTATATTTTAAAATGTGTAAAAGTAGAAGGTTTTTACTCGATTGCACCTGAAAGAGAGTAATGTTTTTCGAAGGTATGTTATGTATGTCTATTTCTTTGGCCCGTTCTGTAGCCTAAACGGTTTTGTGTATTTTAACACATGAGGTGCCGTTACATTCGTCTTAATTGTATGAGTGACATTGGGTGTATAATAATGTCCTCCAGGTAGAATTTCAGGGCAGCCAGCCCTAACCAGAGACTAACCATCGGCGCAGGACAGAGTGCCCAAGTGGATGCGCAAGTACACCTGGTACTCTCTATTCCCTCACACCTAGTCTGATTAACACGACCAAATCTACTCGAATGAACAAGTGCTCGCAACAGACAAAGCGAATGCACGTTCTAATATATTTTTTTATAAAATAAAGGTGCCAAACGTGCACACAGTCCACCTGATGGTAGGTGGATGCTGTAGCCCACCAATATCTACATTTATCCTCAATTAAAAATAAAAATGCAGATGCGTTTTCACCTTTGAGGACTGAGATGGAATGCCTCGTTTCCAGTGAAAATTGGCTCAGTAAACTTTTTAAAGCAGTCGGGTATTTTATTAAGCTTGTCAGAGTGTACTCCTTAAGAATCGATTTTCATATATAGCCTGCGATACACAAATTAGATAGGGAGCGACATCGAGTGTTAACAGTGTCGTTATCTTATTCGTTGTGATTCCCCTCCGTGCTACACATCCGCGCATCTTATACGCGAAATATAGTTGAATTTATTTAATGGTTAAAAGTTACCAGTTTTAAAAACATTAACTGATAATATTTTTGGATAAAGATATTACTTACTTAAATTTCAATAAAAATAAATATAAGCACTAAGTTTACATTGTTAGGTATGTGTTAGTTTCAACGGGTTGAGTGATTTATTTTCCTCAACATAAACAAATAACATCATCAGCTCGATTCACAGTCGCTGCGAAGAGATGTTCATCTCTTTGCGTATTTTATTGCATCTATCACGGGGAGTGCTCTGAGGAATTGTTTGGATTAATCCCAGCCGCCAAATTTCATGAACGCACTACGCGGCAAACCTCCCGATACCATCCACACCATCTGGATGCTTGGCGGTCCACCACTATACGTTTCACAAGGAGTTTCTTCCGCGTATGACCTCTCTGCGGAATAGTTTACCACCGGCGATTTTTCCGGACCGATACGACCTAGGCACCTTCAAGAAAAGAGCTTACTCCTTTCTAAAGGGCCGGCAGCGCACCTGCAATTCCCCTGGTGTTGCAGATGTTCATGGGCTACGGTAGTCACTTAATATCAGGTGAGCTGTATGCATGTTTGCCCCCTCTTCTATGAAAAAAAATGCCGAAGAATACTAAATTGCGAATAACACTTTTTAGTTAACAGCCCAGCCTTTTCACTAAACGGCACCGTTCAACTATAGGTAGCAGCCTGAATGTTATTCAGACGATGCGTCTGATGCAACATTGCACCTATTTCGTAATATCATCACAGTAGGTTGTAGGGGACCCTTGAGCCACCATAGAGCCCATACATTTATATTATATGGCTAAATTACGTTTATAACTGCGAGGCTGTTGACTGAAAGGCTAACTAAGCCAGTTGGCTAGCTGCGACACATACATAAGTAACTTAAAATGGACCTAGCAGTAAGCTTCAGCCAATCGTCGGAGCCGACACACACCTTTTTTTTGGAAAATTGAAGTGACCAACAAACTTACTTAGTAATTTACATAAAGAACGTTTTATTTTTGAACTAATCGATGTAGGTTAAACACTTTCAGCTTTGCTCAATCCATTACTAAGCTATAGATAACTCCTAGAATCAAACGCCTATTTCTGAATAGGCAAGTAGTAATACTCTGCGATAAAATTTGTTTGTATGTTTATTCGTCTACACTAATAAACTGTAGATCATTATAATATTATAATTTCTTGCGGGTCATTCCCTACGTCGCCCCGGGAAATTAAGAAGCAAAATGCATAATATACTTGGTTAATTCCAACATAAAATGTTAAATGAAAGGTAAATAAATAATAGTTTATGTAAATAAACATATTCAACACTTTAACATTTTTATCGATTCTACTATTATTCCACTATCTTGACCACTACTTTACATAATTTTTACTTTATATTTTATTCAGGAATGTCCTACATAATCAAAGTCAAAATTCTACATAACCAATATGGTCTCGATAATGGTATATAAAACGATAAAAACCAGCCACATTTTTACGCTGCTTGAGAAGGGTTGCAGCCAATGCTTTGTGGCTCAGAGGCTAACTGTGATTAGTACGACAGTACAAAGAACTCGTCAGCGCTATTAAGATACCAGTTCCGTCATGAAGGTCTGGTTCTGGGTAAAAACCTTGAACCGAATCATGGGATGATCGTTTTCTGTTGAGTCAAGGGTTGGGAAATCGCAAATTTTGGTATTGTTGGACCGATCCAATCCAATCGTTAATTTTCCCCTTGTCTTTGTTAGTTATAGAATGTCATTTAATACAATTTAAGGTCATTTATTGTCAAAGTTTCGATATTTAAATAAAAATGTAAAATAAATTTAATAATACTTGGTAAAAATATGCGAATAAATATTAAAATTAGTTTAGATTATTCAACATACGTCACGTGACGCCTTGTCAATCACAGATAACATCTTTTTTTTCTACACCGTCAACGCTAGCGCTGTGATTCGACCTTGTCATACTTCCAAACTCTCCTTGGGCAGATTATCAAAATATTTTACCACTAATAACGCTCTGTTATTTTATTTTTGCGTTCAGGAAGGACAGGTAGCTGCGTTATCTGGGCTTATTTTTATCGCGAAAATTTGCATTTAAACATTACTTGAAGAAATAAGGATAAAGATTGTGTAAACATGCCGTATTGGGCTGTTCCAAATGAGACTATTTTAAGTGATAAGATATCATGATAAAATAATTAAAAACGGTTTGATAAGTTAAACATTTAATTAAAACTAATGTATTATGAACGAACTGTGTAAAAAGTTATATCAACATCTGTCGGAAACCGTAAGACCTTTCTGGGATTGCTTATAGTCACCTCGTGCATCCCCCATGGCGCGAAATGGGATGATACCGTCACCACATTTTTTATAGAGTAAGAGTGACAAACGAGCACACTGTCCACCTGATAGCAAGTGGATGCTCTGGCCCATAGGCATATCTCCATTTATCCTCGATTAAGAATCAAAACGCAGATGCATTGTCAGTCCTGAGGACTAAGATGGATTGCCTCGTTTCTTGTAAAAAAAGGGTTTCTAGATCTCTACACTCACCATACGAAACACCAGTAATAAACTGCTATTTTACGCTGGTATTCTGTAAGAGCGTGGTCCTTCCCTAGTCGAGCCGACCCATTCGTGATACAACGATAACATAGCTGCAGGGTGGCTCTACCACTTACAAAACACAAACATGACGATGACATAGCCACACGCATTGAAGTATATCTTGACTTTAACCAAATTAAGTACATTATACTTCAATGCTAATATATCTTCGTTTTTGTCAGACAGTGTTAAAGGCCAAAGGCAAAGAGTATAATATAAACACATTAACAGACTATAAGGACACATTAATCCTGAATTATTTACGACTTTTTAGTTTAAAATATTTTTAGTTATATAATGAGTTTATATACAGAAACGTCTGTTATTCTATTTTCAAAATTTTGAAACGTTAAAAAAGTAAAGGAAAAAACAAAAAACGTCGGCAAAATTGTTAGTTAGTTACGTCAAAAAAATTAAAATTGTTCTACTGATATTAATTAATGAAAAGATGTTTTTCTTTTAACGTACCGTGTGAAATTTAAGAGTCATGCCACGTCGTCATTTGAGTCGAGATGTTATAAGCCGTGAGCACGTTAGAAAATGGTGCTGTTCAACGCGTCTTTGCTGAAGCCCTACACACCAGCCAAAACGTGATATCAAAGTTCTGGTCACGTTATCGCAGTACTGGGGATGTGGCTGAGGGGATGTAGATATCGTGTTACTACGCAGCCACAGGATCGGTTTCCCTAAATGACCGCCAGAAGACAACCTAATATCACAGCGATGCAACTACTACAAAGGCTCCAGGGGGACCACGAGTTGCTGGTAAGCGACCAAACCGTGCGAAGGAGGTTGCATGAAGTTGATCTTCATGCTCGAAGACCGCTGCGTGTTCACGTGGCAATCGCGGTCGGTGGGTTTCGTGGGCTCAGAAGCATTTACCACCGAATGACGAAAAATGGTCTTTGGTGCTGTTCACTGATTAGTCACGGTTTGGGTTTCATCCGGATTCACGAAGAACACGTGTTTGGAGAACTCCGGGGAGAGTTATTCGTTTACGGCACCCTCAGGAGGTCTACTCATACCAAGGCGGGACAGTCATGGTGTTGGCAGGAATTAGTCTTGGCGGACGAACCCAGCTCTTTTGGATCCGAGGCAGCATGAATGCACAAAAATACCACGAGAATGTAGTAGGGTCTGTTATTGTCCCACACGGAATCCGTATGGGCCAGGAATTCCTACTCATGCACGATAATGCTCTTTTCCATATCCGTGTTGGCCGCTCTCCAAGACCACGATAAGTTTTGGTTTTTCCTGCACGGTCGCTCGACCTAAATCCCATCGAGCATGCCTGGGACATGTTACAAAAAAATCTTTGAGAGATTTCTCGCCAAATTTGATGACCGAAAAACAACTTTAAGAACACTTGCAAAGAACATAGGACCTCATACCGCAGCAAGACATTGAAAGTTTAATTTTTAGTATGAACAACGATGTCGATATGTAATTAATGTAAGAGGTGACAACACTAATGAACCTATTATTATTTAACTGACTATAACAGAAAATTCTTCATAGGTTTCTAGATATTTGATGAAATATAAAGTATCCCTAGATTCTGTAGATATGTTTGGTTGGAGGAAGTAACTGTATAATATAGTTTAGTATTTTTAACTCACAAAATGAAGTTAAAATAGTTAAGTACTTTCGTAATTAAATGTTTAAAACGAATAGGATACCTAGAATAGAATGTAATAATTTTTACTAATTATAGATTACAAGTCATTCTTTTTTAAAGTAATTTTTTGATTTAATTTTGTTTACGATTATTTTGTACTTGTTTGTTTGTTGAGCATTTATTCTGAAAAATTAAATCATTAACTTTCTAAAATTTAAAAAGTGGTCTAGAGGCGACCGGAAAGGTCCACACGACTAACTTCCCAGTGTAAATAATAAAAAATATCATATTTTTCAATATTTTATACAATTTTTCATTCGGCACAAAAAACGATTTTGCTCAAAATTTTATGAGGTCCAAACATAATTAATTATGCGTTAAATGAATTTGGTCCCATGTCAATATCACTTTGTTCTCGAGATATACGAGGTGAAAATTGAACCCGAACACACACACACACACACATACATACATACATACGTACATGTGCACACAAGGACATCCTCTTAAGAATCATACTATTCGACTCTAAAGACCTTGAAACGTGGATATATGTAAAAATTTCCAATTTGCAAAATCGGACCCATTATAATAACTTTCCACTGGGAAGTTAAAATATTATTAAGATGATTATTTTATTTAAAGAAAATTTCAGACTTTTCGTGTGAAAGGTCACTGGCTACGTTTCTATTCAAACATTTAATTCAAGGACAAGAGTGACTAAAAGTGGCCACTTTTGTGTTTATACAAAAACAACATATACATTGTTAGCCGAGTATAGTGTACATAACGATTTTGCGTTTATTTATGTTATTTGGATAATAGTAAAATTAAACAGCAAAACGTGCGCGTGAATAAATTATATTTAAAAGGTTAGGTAAAGGGTAAGTCAAGGTATTTACGTAGTAGTTATACTGGAGCCATATTATGACTGCAGCATGAACTGGCCGGCTGCACCTGGGTAGGACCACGCTCTTACAGAATACCAGCATAAAAGAGAAGTGTAATGCTGTGTTTCGTATGGTGAATGTAGAGAATCGGAGATCCCTTTACTGGTACCCAGACATTCCATCTAAGTTCTCAGAGCCGACAACGCATCTGCATTTTAATACTTAACCGAGGATGTATATAGACGTCTATGGGTTTTTTATAGAAGAGGGCGGCTCACCTGATGGTAAGTGATTACCGCCACCCATGAACAACCACAACACCAGGGGAATTGCAGATGCATTGCCGTCCTTTTAGAAAAGAGTAAGCTCTTTTCTTGAAGGTACCTAAGTTGTATGGGTCCAGAAAAGTCGCCGATGGTAAACAATTCTACAGAGAAGTTGTACGAGAAGGAAAACTCCTAGTAAAACGTACAGTAGTGGACCGGAAAGTATCTATATGGTGAGGATGGTATCGGGAATTTTGACGCGATATGCGTTTGTGAAATTTGGCAGCTGGAACTCGCTTGTCATTCTTATTCTATAAAAAAAAGTTGCATTATCGTTACTTGTTATTTAACGAGCAAAATATTTAAATGACTTTTTCTGTAATTTATAAATAGCAGTAGTGGCTCTAAGAGGTGGTCGCGTTTAGAGTTCATGAGAGAACCTGGATCTGAGCTTGACGCTCTGTTACAGCCTATTATATAAGATAGAAACAGAAATACAGTAACATAACAATCTTTCGTCGTTTAATGGACATAGCATAAATTCGAGCATCAATGACAATGTATTGAAAAAATAATATTGTATTTAAATGATGAAAATTTTTTATCTTTCTGGATCTGAGCTGAACGTACGTCTCCCTCGTAGATTGCCTCACATGCCGGGGATTTTGTCATAGTTGCCACGCTTCGTCAGCGGGTTGGTAATTGTAGTTTTTTTAAATATTTTCTTTTCTTTTAAAAAACGGTATCCCTGTACTAAGATTTTCTCCTGTATCGTGGGGGCAGTTAACAAACATAAATTGCACAAGGACAAACATCCAGACCCGGAACAACTATTTGTAGGCCATACAAATATTTGAACCCGCGACCCCCAGCGCAGCCACTCATTGCTAAGCCACTGCGCCATGGAGTCATCAAATTTTGAGTTGTTATCAGGGGGATGCTGCTGCCCATTTTCTCTTTCAGTCTCCCTCTGTCGCCTCTTACGACGTCCACAGGATGATACGCGGTGGTAGATATGCTTACACCGCTACTTCACGGCTAAAATCTCTAATTAAGAATTAAAAAATAGGTCGACAAAACAAAACCATTTTAATAGAAACAGATTTTTTAGTTTAATATAGATTATAAACAATACTTATTGAATATCATTCATTAGGTTTGATTGTATGTATGTATGTAATTAGAGATTTCACGATGAAAACGCATCGAGCAAACAAATCTCTAGAAATAGTCAATAATGTAGTACTGATTTGCGGTATATACAAAGGTCGAATTTCTCTTAAGAAACAAACTCGACGGTTACTTTTAGAAATGCTATGTTTACCCCAGACAGAAGTGTTCGTGATTTTACACTCGATAGATTTTTAACAGGTGCTGAGGTTTTCGTAGTAGGTATGATATAATTTATTGTAAAAGTAAAAAAAAATATTTTCAATAAGAATCACAGAATCACTTTTAATCTTTATTGAATAAACAATATTCTATCCTATTCTTCTTTATAACGGTGACGAGAATATACGAGCTGTTAATGGGAAAAACCATAAAATTCTTATGGCTTTCCATAGATATGCTATTTAACTTTCGTAGATATTTTAAAGTCTCGTAGATTTTTACGTGGTAGAGTCACGCTGCAGCTATATTATGGTTTTATCATGAATGGTGGATTCTGCAAGAGCGTGGTCTTTCTTCTTTCTTTTCTCTACGTGGTCCTTCCCCGGTCCACGCTCTTGCAGAATAGCAGCGTAAAATAGCAGCTTATTGCTGCTGAGTTTCGTATGGTGATTGTACAGAACCGGAGACTCTATTTACTAGAAACAAGGTATTCTATCTTAATCCACAGGGGTGACAACGCATTTGCATTTTGATTCTTAACTGAGGATAAATGTAGATAGATATATATGGGCTAAAACATCCACTTACCGTCAGGTGGACTGTGTGTTTGTCACCCTTGATAAAAAACAAAATTATATGTAACACATGATAACATTAATATTTCTAGTAGGGAGAGAACATACATAAAAACTCACGCCCGCCACCCAGAGGGATAGGCCGAGATGACGGACTTCCATTCGGCACGATCCTGACACACCTCTCTCACCTCCGTTGCATAAAATAAAACATTATTTAATAATTATAATAATGTAAAAATTTAAATCGATTGAAACTGATGAAGCATTTTTAAATTATTTTTTTCGTTTGTTACCTTTTGATTTTAAGATAAAAAAGGTAGTTAGTATTACGCGTACACAGTTGGAATCTTTTGTATAACTCTAGAAGGTATTTAATCTGTGCTTTTAGCGAGGATTGACCTTAATATTTCAATAATGCAACACTTCACGTTTTTTGTGTCAAGTAAAGATTCTTTATTTGTGAAATACTTTGTGTACACAGCATCATATAAAACCTTATGAATATAAGAATGTTTGCTGTTTATAGCATTGTAGCTTAAAAGCTAGTGTTCTTTTGCATTTTTTTAAACAAAATATATGTATCAAGCGGAGTTATAGGCCACCTGGTGGTTAGTTACAGCGACCCATGGAGAACTGCAACTAAGTAGTTTCAAATACAGAAGTCTATAAATGCCCTGTCAATTCTGCGGAATAAGATTTAATGCAACATACCATGTGATTATACTGTGTATCATCATGATCATCATTACAGCCCTTCACAAGTCCACTGCTGAACATAGGCCTCCCCCAAGTAATGCCACAAAGCACGGTTCTGAGCCACCTGCATCCATCGACTTCCTGCATGTCTTACCAGGTCGTCACTCCATCTAGTGGGGGGTCGCCCTACACTACGCCTACCGGTACGAGGCTGCCACTCGAGAACCTTTCTTCCCCAACGGTTGTCGGTTCTTCGAGCTATATGGCCGGCCCATTGATATTTCAGCTTACTAATCCGTTGGGATATGTTGGTCACTCTGGTTCTACTGCAGATATCCTCATTTCTAAGTTTATAAGGCAGAGAAACTCCGAGCATAGCCCTCTCCATAGCTCGCTGAGTGACTTTGAGCGTCCTCATACGGCCAGCAGTGAAGGACCACGTCTCGGTTCCGTAGGTCATCACTGGCAACATGCACTGGTTGTACAACTTAGTTTTTAGATTTTGAGGTATACCTGAAAAGAAGATGCGTCTGTACTGTGTATGTATATTATAATATATTATTAATTATTATAATATATTATTATATAATTATAATATGTATATGTGTATTATACTGGTTCTAAATATCCTTCAGATCGAAACATAGTAGTGCACGCAATGCGATAGGAAAGAATATAATACCTGCCAAGAAGGACTCCTAGTGAGCTCCTAGGCAGTGTCAATATAATTAAGCAAGGATGGTATTATGCACAAAGGCTTAAAAATAAATTTTATACGTAAGTTACTTTGTCATTCAACATCAATTGTATACTAAATTATAAATTGTATACTAAATTAATTAAAATAAAATTTCAATTTTTAAGATGATCAGATAATTTGTGTATTTTAAATCATTCTGTAGGAAACCCTAGACCAAAGATTTGTTTTTAGCATTTCTAAATTAATTAGTATTTTAATAAATGTAATTAGTAATTTAATAATAGTTTCCCTAAATAAAGCTTTCTCTAAATGAGGCGGAACTTTGGTGTATTTCAAAAGTTCTCAACTTTATAATTAATGTTTGTTAGATAGAATATACCTTCCCTTGTCGTACTTAATTCATAAGTTTGTATCATGTTCCGATACGGTTAAGGGATTTTAAAGGCTAACTTTTATCAATTAATTTGAGTTTATGAAATTTCTGAATTTCCTAGTTTCGGAACCTTCAAAGAAGTTTGTAATTAATGAAACATTTTTATTTGAAATATAGATGTTTTTAACGAGCTTGGTTCAACTTTTTTTTAAATGTTGATGTTACAAACGAACTTACTTAGAGCCGTGGTAGCTCAGGGGCTAAGACGCTCGCTGTAATTTCACAGTATGCGAGCAACACGTGTTCGAACCCTGTCGGCACCAATGAAATTGTTAATTATAATTCTAAGTGCTGATTTACCACGTGCTCGTCGGTGAAGGGAAACATCGGGAAGAAAATCTGCATGTCTGAGAAATATGAATAAAAAAGTCCAAGACATGTAAAATTCACTAACAAAACGTGGGTAATGTAGTTCATGTAAAACTGCAACCAACCGTGACTTCATTTATATTATATTTATCATCAGATGAACTGTATGCTTGTTTATGACATTTATTCTATTAAAAAAATATTAGAACATGCATTCGCTTTGTTCATTTGTCGCGAACATTTGTTCGTTTAACCTTAACGATACCAGAACTAACTTGTATTTAGCAACGCTATTCGCTATGACATATTATATATTTGCATACGTATTAGTGTTTGAATAAGATAGGCGGCCGGGAAACAGACAGACAGCAGGGTCTGCACAATATTTGCACTGTGATGACGCGCGTACTTAACTAATTAATGTGTTACAATTTAGTTTACAAATTAAATTCACGATATCCTTCACTGCTACGTTGGTCTTGTGGTCGTAAACGAGGTTACTGACCATAGGTTTCTGGGTTCGAATACGGGGTTGAGATGAAATTTGGGTTATTCTCTCAAAAAAAAACTCAGTACAAACCCTGCTACCGAGATTTGTCTTGCACCTGATCTCTCTCTAGTCGTGCAGAATTTCCGTCCCATGGGACTATGAAAGTGAGGGAATAGAGAATGAACCCAGTTCCTGTGCATATACTCGGGCATTACAATCCTGTCTTGCTCAGATGGCTAATCTCCGTTGAGATTGGCCGCCAGGATCAAAATTTGGACTGGACGTTATTTTTCTTCAACAAGAGAGAAGAGAAGCATATCAAAAGTTTATATTTTAGATATACTAGTTTGACGATCTAAAACAACCGTTTAACAGCCATGACGTTATTATTAATTAGTAGTTATGGTAAGTTAAGGAAGATACAACCAGAAATATTTTAAAGTTACATTAGGTTTATAATATTGTTTAAGGTGGAATATTCGGTAATGTGAAGAATCGACGCTCCGGGAAGTCAGCAGTCGTGAACACGTACATGATTGCCCCCGTCACTACATCAGATTTGAAGGACCACAAATCCTCGCTAAAGGACACCGATTCCTTCCAAAAATAATTCACGAGGCTATAGAAATTAAAAAACATTCTAATATCAATAGAGAAGATGGCTGGGTGCTACCATATGCTTGTGATCCTATAATTAATAAAATTAAAACCCAACCCAAGCATATACAACTGCAATACTTTGAGATACTATAAGTTCGTACTGCATAGTACAGAACGAACATTAATAATTTTAATCTATGGTAACCGCGGTTGACTATAACATCTAGACGTTGAACATCTCAGTCTCCCCCGTGACCATGGGCACTGTAAATTGCTCGAAACTTCGGGTATTTAAAAAGTTGAAAATACATTCAATGAAATTAAATGAAACATTAATTATTTAAATTCATACTGCCAATGTCAAGCATGTAAATAGTCTGTGGTCAAAAAGTCGGACAGAGTAGAGATTGTCGCCCAAGAATTTGGCTGTAATGATAATGATGATAACCGTAATTATGATTGCGTCGTAAACGAATCAATTACACCACACCATATCATTCCGTGGGTGTCGTAAGAGGAGACATGGCGAAGTTAAATAGAAAAATGTTACGATCCATACCATCTGGATGATTTTCGGTCCACCACTGTGCGATTTACTAGGAGTTTTCTTCCTAGTACAACCTTCTTGTGAAATCGACTACCACCGATGATTTTAACGGATCGATACGACTTAGGGACCTACAAGAAAAGAGCCTACTTTTTTTTAAAGGCCAGCATCGCATTTGGAGTTCCAGTTCATAGGCGGCGTTAGTCCTCACCATCAGGTGAGCCGCATGCTCGTTTGCCCCATCTTATATATAAAAAAATGTTCCTCTTAAAAAAACGAACGAATTTGAAAAATGCGTTTGCTAAACAATCTTCCAAGCGTGGCAACTATAATTAGCCCCCTTTGTGACATTATATGGAGGAAAGGAATCAAAAGTTCATTTGATAGGTTATAATATATATATATATATATATATATATATATATATATATATATATATATATATATATATATATATATATATATATATATATATACCATACCATAAACACTCACGCCTGTCACCCAGAGGGGTAGGCAGAGACTACGGACTTCCATTTGGCACGATCCTGACATTCCTCTTTCGCCTCCTTTACATCCATATATCGCATACATGCTCGTCGGTTAAGGGTACTTCTAACGTGGCCCATTTTCAAAATATCGCCAATTTGGTCGATAAACTTTTTTCTAGGGCGTCCCTTCCCGACCTGGCCGTTCATATCTGCCATATAAATTTTCTTTGTCACTCTTTCCTCATTCATTCTTTCTACGTGACCAAACCACCGAAAGCATTCTTATCTTGGTCTGTGGTATTTCTTAATCCTGGCCACAACATCATCTTGCATACCACATTTATCTCTTATCACGCTTAAATATATATTTATATATATATATATAAATATATATATATATATATATATATATATATATATATATATATATATATATATGTATATATATATATATATATATATATATATATATATCTTCCCCTGTCGTGTAGGCAGAATCTCACTTCTTTCACATCTACTAGTAGGGTACTTGGTCATCGATTGAGGGTATATTTAAATACCATTTTAGAGTTAATAGATTTATTATGGCTGTAATTTCTTTTGATAGTATTTGATAGGTTTAAAACACATCTTATAAACGATATTTTAAAGTGGTTTTGAAGAGTATGAGCTGATATTTGGATACTGGATTCCCTCTGGATATTTAAATTTTACTAAAAGTACCGATAAGGCCAATAACTCAAAAAAAGATGTTTGTTTGATATATTACTTAAAGTTGGTAAAGTTATAGGCCAAATGCGTCCCACAGCTGAGCACGACCCTTCTCTCATCTATGAGAGGGTTTTAGTTTTAGGACAATGAATTGGACTCTACGTTGCACCTACGCGTGTTGGCCGACTTCACATGTCTTCGATACCTTTTTTAATTTATCTTACATGCAGGTTTTAATCCCGATATTTCCTTCAACTCCGAGCAATTGATGAATCAACACTTAAAATTGCAATAAAATATTTCATCGATGCGCGACGGGTTCGAACGAGATTCCTCGCCTTATGTGAAATTTACTGCGAGTGTTGTGGCCCTAAGCCAATCTACTCTCATTCGTTTCCTATTTTAACACTTTATTAAAATATTTAAAAAAAAAATATTTTGTTTAAGTACATTGTCGATGCCGGAAAAGTTAATTTCATAATTTGGGGTATTGTGACGCAGCCGCTGTACCTATTTTTGGATAACAGTAGCGTATCGATGGCATGACTAAGACCCAAGTATTGAGAATATTAATTCCACATTTGCATGGACTTTGTACGAGCGATATTTTCTATTATAGTGTTGGCAACGACTGTTGGCACGTTGGTTAAAAGCGCAACTAGGTTTTAATCGTCTCTGTAAAAGAGCTTTATGCGTTTTGGCTCCATTGTAATGATGCCTGTGCCTTAGTTTCTTTTTTAACGTTTGCCATAATTATTTATTGTTTACGTTTTATCTTTCTTTGATAATATACTCGTACTGTTGTACTTTTGCCAGTATCAAGTTTAAAAAAATATCTTTTATATTATTCGTTTAAAAACTTCTTCACAATAAGTTGATGCGTCGCACTGTGAAGTTTTTGGAGATTTTGCCGCCAGTTTTAGCCAGTAGACAGTCTATGATGATAGTATCTCAACACAGCTAAGCAGACATATATATGAGGTTCACATAATCAGAGCATTTGTTGTATCATTTCCACTAATAGTTACATGTATAGAAACGTAATATACAAAATCACATGACATTTGGCGGGAACTTGACCGCCGGCGGATTGTTGCTCCTGTTATGTTTAAATAATGCTTTGAAATGGATTTGGCTACATAAAAAATATGCTATTTATTATATATTATTATTAGTGTATTAAGTGTGCAAGTAAACTATTAGTAAATACGACGAAACAAGAGCACCCATTAAGATTAAAACAAGTTGTTTGGTTAAGTTATTTCGTCCGCTTAGGCGCATAGAACTTGGATAGGTACTGTCGGCATCAAGTGTCAGCTGGGTTGAACAGTCGTCAAAATATTACAAAATTGTGACGCATCAGCATGTTGAAAAGATGTTTTCTAACAAAATATTATAAAAGATAATTTCTTATTTCTTAACACCAGCAAAAGTATAACTGTACCAGTCCATAATCAATCTAAATTATAAGTCAATGCTAAATTTCAATTAAAAAGTAATGAAAAATTCATCAATTCATTACAGCCTTTAAAATTCCACTGCTGGACATAGCCTTCCCATAGATTGCTTCACAGGGGGAATTTTGCCATAGTTGCCACGCTCGGCAGGCAGGGAGGAGCTACTGCCCATCTCCTGCTTCAATCTTCCTCAGTCTCTTCTTACGACACCCACAGGACGACATGGGTAGTGAATAGTTTTATACCGCTTTAGCTAGGTTAGTCAAAAATTACATAACAGTAAACATAATTCTTCATATAGATTTTTAATACCTACTTAAAAAATATTGAATCATAATGATTTCTTATGTTTACACGATCACTACACCACTCATTGAATAAAATAAATATATCCTATGGATTTTATCACGTTTCATCTTTCCATTTTACGCTGTCGAAGTACCGAATGCTCTGCATCACCAACTATCTTAGTATTATTAAATAATTCAAATATAATTAATAGCGAAAATTTGTTTCCTCAGTATGGTTATTCTATATATTGTTGTTAATGCTTTATGTGTTGAAGCACCTTTTTTTGTAATCGATGGCAAAGACACCCAAAGGAATAAGTCCCATTTTAATGGACGTTTAATAATGTTAATTGAAAAACTTATAATTTTATAATTTACATATATAAATAGCAGCAAGTTGGCATGCGTTTTTACTTTCTTAGGTGTTTCTGGTTAGTGGCCGCTAATATCTATATTGCTTAATGGCATCGATAGTGCTACATTAAACATTTTTCTGCGTCAATACACCTTCTAAACAGGTGTGGGTTGTGCGTGATTTACGAGCGGGAGTTGTGGAGCGCTCTGTTTTATTTATTGATGTAGTAAAAGCACTTTGAATTTACTTTAGCTAGGTAACCCAGAAAACGTAGAAGCGGCTGAATAAGTTTTGCAATTATGAGGATTGCTGTCGATGATAAATTGACGTCATTGCGAATAATTTTTTTTCATTTGTAACTTTTACTTCGGCTTTTGGCATTCATGTAATTATGGAATTATGATTTTTAATTTATGTCTTTATAAGTCAATAATTTTGGTGACATATCTAGTAAGTAAAGTCCCATTCAGACCTTGGTGACAGAAGGTAAGTTATACAAGTAAATATACGTGGTAGAGCCATACTGCAGTAGTATATATAATGCAGTATAGTTGTAGGACGAATGGGTCGGCTCGACCGGGGAAGGACCACGCTCTTACATAATACCAGCGAATAATTACCAGCTTAATGCTGCTGTGTTTCGTATGGTGAGTGTAGAGAACCGGAGACCCATTTTACTGAAAACCGGGCATTCCATTTACACCCTCACGGGTGACAACACATCTATGGGCCACAGCTACCACTTACCATCAGGTGGACCGTGTTTGGCCGTTTGTCACCCTACCCTATAAAAAAAATTTAAACATAATGTCTTACTAAAATTTTTATCCATAATACATGGTTGAAAGTAGTTAATAATTGTTGGTCTTGGTGGTTTATATAAGAACTTGCTAATTACTTTCAATACATATATACTACACATTGAATAAAACTAACTTTGGGAATTTTATCGCGTTTTTTTTTTATAAAAGTAAAGTTTATGTGAAAGTAATATGGATGTTGTGGCCAACACTTAAATCCACCCTTGATTACATAAAAATTAGCGTTGTTAGAAAATTTCTCCAATTTTCAGAGCCTCCGGTGTGTGTTACAAATCACAGAGGTAATAATGTTGCTATTTCACACTGGTATTTTGTTCAAACGTGGTCCTTCCTCTGTCGAGTCAACTAACATTTCTCGCGTTTCAAATATTTTACGGCATTCCATTTTTTACGTTTCAGTTTCTTCTTTTACAAGCAAATATACATTAAAGAATCGTATAGTAAAGAAGCTTTCCTTGCAATATATTAAGCTCACGGAACTATAAGATACGAATTTCGAAGAATGAGTAATTGTGAACATGTCCGAAACTATTAGATACAGCACGCGTATCGCGTTCTGCGGCCGAGTCCAAGTTGTGTTACCCCTTATCTAGTTTAAACATTTCTCCTTCGCTATCAATGTTTGTAGAAGACGTGTTTTTTTTTTTTTTTTTTTTTTTTATATAGAAGAGGGAGCAAACGAGCATGCGGCTCACCTGATGTTAAGTGACTACCGCCGCCCATGATCAACCGCAACACCAGGAGAATTGCGGGTGCGTTGCCGGCCCTTTAGAAAGGAGTAAGCTCTTTTCTTGAAGGTCCCCAGGTCGTATCGGTCCGGAAAAATCGCCGGTGATAAACTATTCCACAGAGAGGTTGTACGTGGAAGAAAGCTCCTTGTGAAACGTACAGTGGTGGACCGCCAAGCATCCAGATGGTGTGGATGGTATCGGGACGTTTGCCGTGTCGTGCGTTCACGAAATTTGGCGGCTGGGATTAATCCGAACAATTCCTCAGAGCACTCCCCGTGATAGATGCGATAAAATACGCAAAGAGATGCAACATCTCTTCGCAACGCCAGTGAATCGAGCCAATCGGAAAGCACTCGGTCGTCGACGATTCGAGCCGCTCTGCGCTGGATGCGGTCAAGTGGAAGGAGCTGGTACTGGGGAGCCCCAGCCCAGAGATGGGAACAGTATTCCATGTGCGGTCGAACCTGCGCCTTGTAAAGTTGCAGGCGGTGTGCCGGCATGAAATACTGCCCCGCTCTGCTGAGCACGCCAAGCTTTTTAGAGGCCAATTTGGCCTTCCCTTCCAAGTGACCACGAAACTGCACGTCACTCGATATGTCGACGCCGAGGATTCCGATACTGGCTGAGGCAACACAACGTGTGCTTCAATGTTGTGCCCCATTGTGTAACTAAGGCGATTTTATACTTGCGAAACTGACTGCCGGCTTTCTTCGTTAAGGTAAGCTAATAATGTTCGTTAAAAACGGATTACTTCCGGAGTCAGCCAATTAGGTACTGCTATATAGTAGTACGTAAATTGGTCTAAACATGACATTTACAGAATTTTCTAAGGCTACAGAGGAAAGAAAAAAAGGAAAGCTAGAAGAGTTAATAAAACGAAAAATGAACGTATATGACAAAACATTAAAATTATTACATGTGTTGCAAATCCCCGCCAATTTTTATAGTATAATATGAACGTACATTAATACTTCAATGGGTAAAATTAAAAAAAAGGAAAAAGAAAGCCGTGGTAGCTCAGTAGCTAAGAGTTCGCTGTAAATTTCCATAGTGGGTATACGTGAGCAACACGGGTTCGATATTTCGAAGATATGTGAAGTTGTCTAACAAATACCCCTCTCAGAAATAAGGGGAGGCTATGCCCAGGTGTGCGGTGTATATAGGCTCTAACTTTACTTTTAATAAGAATAATATCCGATTAACTGTGGTAGATTTTACGAATCGGCGGTACATGAAAAAACTTTCATAAGTTTATTTGTACTGTCGGAAGTTACTAAATAAATAAAATAACGTAAATATATTCATATCTGAGAGGGATTTTGATCAGGTAAATAAATGCGCTAGCTTAATTCGGGTTAGTAAACTTTTTATATTTTTGAAAATATATTTTATACCTTAGTTTAAGTAGTATTTTTTATACCTTAAACCTGCGGTTTTCAAAATCTTTATTAAAAATATTGTCCTTAAAATTTTACTAGTGCTGAACTTGGCTGGCTCACCGCGATTGCTTATCTCCAGAGCTACTACAGTTTATATCAATAGTAATTAGAAAACCGCACAAACGTACGTGAGACCTAATGTTGGTGATGTTTTGTCTGATCGACCATTACTGATGAATAATGGGCGTCGATAGTGAGACACGAGCGATATCTACCCGAACACAAATAGGTACCTAAGGATTGCGCGTTCTGTGAGAGATTTATTGTCCTGTCAATTATCTTTTTATTTTATCGAATGACATCATTATAACTACAAAGGAAATGTAATGTTTGTAAATATGTAGCTTTTTATAATATTATTGCGACTGACTGATATGTATTATTGGCTTGTTGTGATCCTGGAGTCACGGGCGAGTAAAGTTAAACCTTTAAACTGATTATTATTAAAATAAATAGTAATAAAAATGAGTTGAAAATTTCAATTAAATAATCTTTGACGATGTATTTACTTAATAAAGCATTTTATTTAAAAAAAAATGACATATCACCGTCGTAGAGCCACAATGCCGAAGAATCATAATATTATGATTGTAGCACGAATGGGTGTGCGTCAGCTTGACGGGGAAATCACCACGTTCTGACAGAATATTAGCGTAAAATAGCAGCTCCATGTTGCTGTGTTTTTCACAGTGAGTGTAGAGAACCAGGGACTCTTTTTACTGGAAACGAGGCATTCCATCTTAGTTCTCACGGACGACAACGCATCTGCATTTTGGTTCTTCATCCAGGAGTGATGTAAATGTCTACAGGGCACAGTATCCACTTACTTTTAGGTGGACTGTGTAATTATATATCGCCCTTACACTATAAAATTGTTCGTGAGATATTTTTTTCATCTTTTTCTTTTCTTAAGCTTTCCGAAAATGTAGGCAGTAATTTATATTCGTTTCAGCATTGTCAATGTTTTATTTGCCAGCCCCTAAAAATTCCAGACATTTTTGTTATTAGGGAGATTTGCACTGACTGTACATTTTTAATTCAAATTGAGGAACACTATGTTATGAAACTATGATTATGTGCGTATCAAGTATGATTTTTCATATAAGGTAATGAAACCAGCTGTCCACGGTGGTCTGAACTTGGTTTTTGAATTATTAACTTGTTTGTTTGAAAAGGCTTTTCATAATCATAATCATAATCATAATTTATTTGCAGAAAACATGGTACATTACAGGTTGGTAAATTATTTAAGTCCAGCATGTTTTGTCATAATGTTGACATACAAATATTTATCTAATACATTAATTACATTTTCACAACTAATAAATTAATAACATGTTTTCAAAATCATCATAATAATTTTATTACATTTAATTTAATTAAAATAATATGATAGTAGTTACATAATTCATTTTAATATCGATCCCTAATCCTTATCATAAAATTTAAATATTCCTCAACAGAGTAGAAGCATTGCTCCTCAAGCCATTGTTTGACAACCCTGCGAAAACGTACCTTTGGGAGTGATTGAAACTCTATAGGCAGTGCATTGAAAATTTTTATACACATAGCTGAACAATTTTTTCTATAGAGGCTAGTGCTTGGCATTACACTATGTGTCAATCTTTCAGTATGCCTCAAGTTTCTCTGTGCAGTATTTCTTAGCTTTGTGAATAAAAGTATATTATTTTTAACAAAACATACCAAATTTAGTATGTACATACATGGCAGCGTCAAAATGTGTAATTTTTTGAAATACGGTTTACACGATGAATCTGGTGCCAAACCATTCATAGCTCGAATACATTTCTTTTGGGCCGTAAAGGCTTTAATAGCATCTGTACTGTTACCCCAAAGCAAAAGACCATAATCGAGTGCAGAATAAATGTATGCATAGTACGCCGTTAGTATAGTTTCATGAGATGTAATTCTTCTCAGTCTGCTAAGAAGAAAAATGTAGCTATTTATTTTAGAACAGACTTTTTCAACTTGGGCTTTCCAGTTCATATGTTTGTCCAATAATATTCCCAGAAACTTTGATTCAGTCATTTCATTAACAGATTGTCCATTGAAATATATATTAAGATTATTATTCAATGTTCCATAATTACTAAATTGAATATAACATGTCTTTTGACCGCGTTGATCATATCATCCTTCTAAAAAAGCTCCAGGAGCTAGAAATACGTGGAAACCTTTACAGGTGGATGGAATCATATCTGCGTAAACGCTTACAGGCAGTCGTTGTGGCTGGATATCGCTCAAATGTTGTGGATGTTCCATCTGGTGTGCTACAAGGCTCAATATTGGGGCCCTTGCTGTATGCGGTATACTTATATGATGTGGGCATCTGTTTTCATTCTGCTAAGTTTCTGATATACGCTAATGACATATTATCAATACAAGTTGCACCACACTCTGCAATACGTGTTGCTTCAAAGAACAAATTATCAATATTTTATGATTCGAAAAATGAGCAAAATTTAGTACTGATGGAAAACGCTTCCAGGAGATTGATATCGAAGTTTACGTATACTACAAGATATTTATTCTGTTTATTAAGCTTAACTAAAACTTTTTCCACGATTTTTCAAAGGTAGGTGACTGTAGACACTAACAGAAATGAGTTGCTCAAAATCAAAACATGCCATTTGTACAGTTCGCTCAACAGAGAGGCTCACAATATTTTTGCGTTCTTTACATGATAAGGATTTATTAGCTAATGTTAAGGAGCTATTAAGTGATTTAGTGTTTCTATTAAAGGAACTGACCACCTGATGATTACCGCGATGAAGTTGTAGTCTTTCAAACAATGTTCAGTAACACATAAATTATGTAGGTAAGTTGTTATTATTTCAAAATAATTCAATTTCTAATTCTTTGCCTAACCTTATCTTGTATATATTGATACACTAGGTTTATACAGTTTAATTACTGTGTATAATATTTTTTTGCCATTTTGTGAAATTACACTGTTATATATCGTGTATTGTATTCAAAACTTTTAAATTATCTCTATATTTTATTACACTAAATTAAATCGTTAAAATTTATTGCTAATTGTTTTGTTATCGGAATAATTAATATTTTGACCAAATGATTAGTTAATTATATAATAATGATATGTATTAAGTACGATAATTGCATGTTCCAAAAATATTAAACAATTTTTTTCTGTTGTTACCGATTTGAAATTCATTATAATATTACTTATTGTTCTAGAAGTTTACATGTATTATTTTTATGGTACGCTGCATTTTTGTAAGAACTAAATTAATTTTTTATCGAGGAGAATTGCTGAGGGGACTTTTAACGGAAATTTCTTAATTAAGTTGACACTGGCAAAAGTAGGTACTACTGTACGAATCCAAAACCAAAGAAAACAAAATAGTCGCTGAGAAGGGCGGTTGCCATAGATTTCACTGCTACAGAGTTACGTGCAATATATTTAATACGATGAAATTGAAAAAGTAAAATAGTTCGTGCGTCTCACCTTTGTTTACTCATGCAATCATATTAGGGGTGTATTCAGCTTACGAGTACGAGCTCGCTGACCGATCCCTACCGCTATATCAAGTTTTATCGGAAGGGATTCGCTCACTGTCTATGACACGCCCCGCATTTTGATCTCATTTCTAATTTTAATCGATTGCCAGAATTTTCCGAAATTGCCAAAAACAATATATATAAGAATTTCATGCAGTGTTTTCGGATTATATTCTTAACTAGCGATACATACCGGTTTCGCCTGGTTGGGTTTTATTAAAGTGCCTAGTGGCGATTTATTAATGTTGTGCCTTTTAATTTTTTCGAAATAATAATCAATGATCATTTATTTTGTCAATCAACAAACAAATCGGTTTTCCAAAAAAAATATTAGCAAGTTTTTTGAGTAAAATAGATCCTAGTTTGGCATTGTTCTCTATCTGTTCGTGAAATTTCATCACAATCGGTTCAGCCATAGAATACTATAATACATACATAATAGAACGGGGGAGTGGCCGGACACCGTGTAGCCACTAACATGTCAATTTATAAATGTCAACACAATCAATCGTTTTCAATTTTCGTGTCAAGCGTCGCTGCATGCAAATTATTTAAAAAAAATGGCAAATTGTGCAATAATTACGTATCGAAAGAACAGCGGGAAACGGATTTAAAATAAAGGAGACATATTCTATAACCAGAAACTCGAAACTATAGTAGTTTTTGTAAATAATAGAAATAAAAATAAAGAAATATTGATGCATTAGCGCCGGACCCTGCTCCTGGTTACCCCGCCACACCTGACATGTTATTGCATCATCTAGTACTGAGCGAATTGCCGGCACATGCTTGTTTTGACGATTTTTGTGAAAAAAAAAATAATAATTTCATTGTGTTGTTCTTAGTGAACATTGATAATTATATAAAAATAATGAATGTCAGGAAATATACTATTTAGAATTACTTTAGAGAAACTGACGACCAAAGTAAAGTGAATTGTACTAATGTAATGTAATGTTTCTTTGTTTGATTCCAAAAACATTTTATCAAGCTTTCTATATGATATAATTGGAAGTAAATCTACAGTGCCTCAAAAACATAAACGCTATATAATTAGATTTAACTCATAAATAAAATATACTTTCAACACTAAAATTATGAAAGACATGGCAATACTCAATTCGTACATTTCAGTACAGTGTACACTTTGAGTACCATTTTCAACGAATATTCGGTGATTTAGCCGAATATAAACTGAATATGAAACGAATATTCGGTTCATCTCTACTAATTACTTAAAACTACCGTTTACAAGTTCTACTAATGTTCTTCCATCCATCCAGTCTATAAAAGACCACTGCTGAACAAAGGCCCACCCTAGAGATTCCTTGGCAAGCGGGTTGGCATAGGCAGTTTTTATAATTGTGGTTAGTTACGAGACAGTGCTGTTACACGTCTCCTTTTCAGTTTCTCTCTGTCGCCTTTTAAAAGCCTTTTAAAGGGGTTGCTGAATGTTCTTAAATCGCCACTTCATGGTTGTGCTAATATAATGTAAACCGGCCATAACACGATGCGTGTTTCTTTTTTAACATGGCCGGGCATGACGATGAATTATTCGTGACGTTAGCGCATTACGTAATACAGGGTCAGCGTTAAAAGGTTATGAATCCTTAGGGGAATAACTTTGATGAGTTCCATCTTGGGTTAACATATTAAGTTTTGTTTTACGTCAGGCAATCCATTAAATAAACAATGGCTAGATTTTATATGATAAAATATAAAAGCAAATTTTCGGGCTACACTATGTCCAGTGCTGTGCAGTGTGGTGTCGGCGTAGGATAATCCAATTTTATTTTGTTCTATAGATAAAAAATACTAACAATGCTATCAACATTACTAATATTCCCTTTAATCACTGCTGGTAAGTTTGGAATTCTTGTGGTAGGAGTAAACGGTGTAGAGAGAGAGAGAGAGAGAGAGAGAGAGAGGGAGGGAGAGAGTAGAGTAGTCACAACAGTAGTCGCAATGCACAACCTTTTGATTTTACAGCTACAGTAGCGTAATGCCAGAGATTACACTACTGTCGCTTACAAACTTTCTGGTGTATACTACCATACTACCAACCCTTGGGTATCTTGGGTATCGCAAGATTAATTTTATTAATTATAAGATCTCAAGTAGATGATTGCACCCAACCATCTTCCCTATTGAAATTAGGATGTTTTTTGATTTCAATAGCCTCGCGAATCATCCTTGGAAGAAATCGGTGTTCTTTAGCGAGGATTTGCGGTCTATCAAATCTGATGTAGTGACGGAGGCGATCCTGTACGTGTTCACAGACTGCAGATTTCCACATAAAATCTGCATAACTTAGTTTCATTTAAACGTGTAGTGTTCACGTAAACATAAACATTATATCTGCGCTTGCCGACTTGCATGCCAAACGTGGCAACTATGCCAAATTTTCCCCTTATGAAGTAATCTATGTTAAATAAACTTTTGACTTAAAGTAATGAATGAATGATGAAAGAAAATATCCAAAACTGTTGTACTTCGTATATCTACTAATTTTACTAGGAGTTGGGTCGCAGGTCATGGTCGCTTGCGACCAACTCTAAGCAAAGTATTTCGTATAGTGAGTGTAAAGAACCGGAGACCCTTTATACTGGAATCGAGGCATTCCATCTTAGAGCTCAGGGGTGACAACACATTTGCATTTTGATTCTTAATTGATGATAAATCTAGATGTCTATGGGCCACAGCATCCACTTACCATCAGGTGGACTGCGTGCTTGTTTCTCACCCAATGCTATACAAATGTCCTATCACCTATTAAATATATTAAACACTTGATAGTAAACGTGAGACAAGAAATTAGCTAACTTTTCTTCAAATCTCACAGCCAAATGATGTACGAATTGATTAATAAACGAGGTTTTGACGTGAAAATTGCTAATATCCTGTATAATCTTATAATCGAATACTCCTTATATCAGTAAATTTCACATTAAGCTAGCAACATGGGTTCAATCCCCGCTGCTGATCTCTGAGGACTAAGATGGAATATCCCGTTTCCAGTAAAAAGGGTCTCCGAATTTCTACTCTCACTGTACGAAACACAGAAACATTAAACTGCTATTTCACTCTGGTATTCTGTGAGAGCGGTTGCTAACCCGTTTGCCAGGCGTGGCGACTGTGGCAAACATCCCCCTATAATCTATGGCGAAGGCCTTTGTTCACCAGTGGATTTTAATAGGCTCTAACGGTAACGATATTCTATGAGAGAGTGGTCCTATCCTGGTCAAGCTCACCCATTCATATTACAATAGCTTATACTTATACACAGTCGTTCCCATATATTTGTAGTTTTTAAGTGAAAAAATGCATATCATTATGTTGTTAAGTATGTCATTAATATTGTCTAGCGAAGAGTTGATCTCTCCTGTAATAAGTATAAAAATTATGTGTCAACATATTTAGAGTAACAATCTGGTTCAGAACTGTTTTAAAAATGTTATTAATACTTACAATTTTATTAGCTTAGCTTTCCGTGTATCTATGCATTTATCTATATATGTAACGGAATCTCTTTATGTAATTTTCACCAACTTGTAGACTATCGATTGTTGAAAATTTCCACTCGAATCAAGGATTGGTGACAATACAGTAATTTAGTATCTTTATCCTAGTAACCTGGTCAGGATCACCAGGATAAGATAAAATAATTATCTGGATAATCACAGGTCATGATCAATGCATGTTCTTTAAGTTTATTTTTATTTTAAATGTAGTAATATAATATTATTTTAATGTAATTTGATTGTTATCTGTTTTGTTGTCCATATAATAATATATACCTGAAGATTCTTTGAGATCTCTTGATTCTTTGCAGTGTGTGTGTGACGTTAATCGTTTAATTTTTTTAATACTTTATACATTTATTTTCTACTTAACTTAAAATCTGACAATTAACAATATCATATTATCGTAAATAATAAATATATTTTAACTCTAGGACGATATCATGCAAATTTATAAAGAGCTTTAAATATTCTCACGCGAGTCACGCAAGCATAGTACGTTGTAAGGTGGACCGTTAAAGTCGGTATGCGAATTGGGTTCAATTTTCCACCTTGCCTACTGTGGTTATGGTGTGCGCACACCCCTAATATTTGCTACTACTCGTGCGTAAATAACACGAAGCCTGCGTACGATGACGTCACAGCGGTGTGCTTGTACAGTGTACAAAAAATAACAAAAAGTAAAACGTTGACTCCATAGCACTCCAAAGAATAAAATAATTTCACATTATAAAGTGAGTGCTAGTATATATCATAAGATATATCCTAAGATATATCCTAAGATATATCTTAGCACGGGCTTCATAATGTGAAATTATTTTATTCTTTTGAGTTCTTTCTTCTATTTATAAGTAGTGTAAGGAAGAGTTAGACCCCCGATTTCAGAACGTAATTTTCTTTCGTTACATGAAGCCGACTTTTACTTTTGTTAAAAGGTTTTGTTAAGCCTTTTGAGTGGCCTATGGAATATCACAATCTCTATGTCGCTTAAATACTTAAATTAAAAACTTTATCACTCTTAAGGTTGGAATTTCCTTTCCAAATTTATATGATTATAACAATTTAATAAAAATCCGACATCGGTCCACAATTAGTGGACGCATAAAAAATACGGTTGACACTACAGGTCATCCCTGGAACTTCCCGCTAATTTTAAATGCAAAGCATTAAAAATTCCCCTATTAATTTTTCCTGTTTCCTCGAAGAGCTCAAAAACGTCATAATTTTGAAAAACCACTATTTTTTATTTTTTTTTTCAAAATTGAATATTTTCACGAACAAATCAACTGATTTTGACGAACACAGTTTTTAAGTACTCCTAGTTAATTTATTATTTTCGAAATATTTCGTTAACGATTTCTCTTCTCTCTTTCTTCAAAGCATCGACCGATTTTGATGCGGTTTACAGTAATCAACGGCGGCTCAAATCATTCAAAATTTGTTCTTTTATTAGGTATTAATTAGGCATTTTAAAATCTTCTAATATCAAATGGTAGATATAAAAAATATAACTTTGGTGAAGCCCTTACGCACGCCAATGTTCATTTATGCCAAGCTGTTCAAATTGGTCAAGCCATTCAAAACTTATGAGAGGGTTACATACATCCATACACGCACACACACACACACACACACACACACACACACACACACACACACACACACACACACACACACACACAAACACAAACGCGAGAGCGCGCGCGCGCTCGCACACACGCATGCACGCAAGCTCAGACGCACGCACGCACACACTCACACTCGATGTTCGAAAATCGGAAGCGATAACTTCACGATTTTTTTAAAATCATTGATTATCATTGTGCGAAGTTAAAATATACATACAGTCAAATATAGAATCCCCTTCTTTTTTGAAGTCGGTTAAAAAGTTTTAAGTACAAAAGTTTAACGCGTCGTCTTACCTCGTGAGGTAATATAACGAGACTAACGAACATATATTCGTTGCTCACTGTATCTGAAACTCATGTTATTGTGCACGGGTAATAAATAAGATGTATTATAAACACGACTACTTTGAATGCGTCGCCAAAACCTTTTCACAGGTTTCACTAGGATGTCAATCTAACTTTTAAAAGATTCATAACAAATATTCCATAATTAGGAATTATGAAAATGTTTTTACGGCTGTATATATGACCAGTAACGGTTCTAAATAAAAACCTTGTATCGTACATTCTATTTTCAACTTGACCTACATTTAATCGCGAATAACGGTGGTATCTCTTTTTATAGGGTCATTCTATATTAAGATTGTAGCACGAATAAGTGGGCTTGACGAGGGTAGGACCACAGTCTCACAGAGTTCTAGCGTAAAATAGCTTCTTAGTGCGACTGTGTTTCGTATGGTGAGTGAAGAAAACCAGAGATTCTTTTTACTGGAAACGAGGGAATCAAGACATTCCATCTTTGTCCTTAGAGATGAAAACGTATCGTATTATCACTAACACCGTAGTGATCACAAGTCCTTTTTAAGAAAGTAAAATATAATACATACCACGTTCTGTTATTTATGACAAATAAATAACAGAACGTGGTATGTATTATATTTAAATTTTTTTTTTTTTTTTTTTTTTTTTAAATATTAGTAATCCTATTAATTAACATTACTAATATTCCCTTTAACCCCTCCTAGTAAACTGAAAATGCTTGTGTTAGGAGTGGTTCACGACGGTAGTCGAATGGTGGATTCGAACCCACGACCTTTTGAGTTCGCGGTCCGCGCCCTGCCATTAGGCTACTGTCGCTTCCTTGACTGGTTTTACTTTCATAACAACTGCTATGAAAGTCAAGTCACTTTTTATTTTGAAATTTTAAGTAAAACTTGTCACGAAACTGCTGTGTAGCAACACATGAGTGTTTCTTTTATCTTCTCATGTGGTAGCAATAAGAGCGCCTTTTGTTTTCCCTCATTATTTGTTTATTTTATGATAATATTTCCTTGCTATAAAATAAAGAGTAATGTACTGTGTGTCGTAATGTCCATATAATAAAATTATAAGTTCGTAAACTTTATCAGTATCACGTTAGCTAACAAGTTTGAAGATTAAATATATAAAACTAAATTATACTAAATTTAATTTATGTAACGAATTTCCTAGATGTAAAGATAAAATCGCTTCGCTACAATTTTACACCATACTTGTATAGCTCCATTTTCAACAATTCTTCTGGAAATTAATAAAGTTAGTGAATTATTATTTATTCGAGGGAAAGCTATATCTGGTGCTAATATTAATGGAATTAATCAATTTCCAAATCCTCGAATCACATTTAATTGGTATAACTATAAAAAAATTGGTTGACCCTGCAGGCCATCCCTGGAACTTCCCGCTAATTTCAAATGCAAAGCGCTCCAAATTTCACCAAATTATGTTGCGAAATATCGAAGTTATGTAAAAAAAAGTTTTTTCAAATTCTTTCTCCTTCGATATCTCACGAACGAATAAACCAATTTTTATTTTCCAAACGGCATTCGACGTCATTTTTTAAGGTCAAGTGCTGATTCGTTTTCGAAATCGATCGGTAAAGCCTTATAAAAGTTATTCCAAAAAACAGTTTTTCAAAATTTTTATTTTATAGATTTCTCAAAATCTACTCGTCCGAATTAGTTCATAATATTATTACCATATCTATTTCACATTGAGATCTTTAGAACGCCACAAAATCGCAAACGCATCTCAATCGATGACGTTCAAAAGTTATGAAAGGTTTACTTACTTATACACAATACATACATATTACATTACTTTAACATTACTCATACACAATACATACATCCATCCGTACGGACTTCCACGTGAAATTATATATATATATATATATATATATATATATATATATATATATATATATATATATATAATAATAATAATAGCTTCCTAGGATCTCAAAAAGTCAAGATCTGATGAAAATCGATTTTCGAAAATCGGAGTGAACCCATAAATTCCCTATTTTTGAAAAATTTTCAATTTAAAAGTTAAAAATTATAATAAAAGCGTGAGCTGTTACGATAGTATTATAAATTTGATCATCTCCAATTAAAGATGCAGGAGTACCTAATTCAGTACGAATTAATAATCTTAAAGAGGTTCCTACTATTCCTGCTCAAATACCAAAAATAAAAAAAATGTTCCAATATCTTTGTGATTTGTTGAATAAAGTCATATGTACGAAAATTGCTCTAATGAACAGAGTCCCAAATGGAGGATGTTTTATATTATACGCGTATGTTTTATATATGTTCTAAAAATGACGGAGCTAATTTGAATTATTCTTTTTTAACTAAATGGATTACAATACCGTAGGGGTCATCCTATATAAATTAAAAAAAAATCCACCCCTATGATTTGAATAGTATGGGACATAAATTTTAATGTAACTGTCTATACGATAATCTAGTTGTTACTTTGAACTATTTATATAACTATTGTTTGGTCCACTCAAAAAGAGTAAAATAATTAAAACTTTAAGAAATGGAATAACCGACGTTAAAACTAATAATTATAACTTTTAACAAAAAACACAAGTCAACTTCAAAGTGATAAAAAATAAGTTATTTATTTATATGGTGGATTTTTTAAAGTAGCTTAAATAAAGAATCTTCAAATCGGGTCTCAATTTGCGAAATTATCGCGTAACATACGTACAAAAAAAGTATATATTCCAATTGTGAACGTCCTACTTTTTTGAAGTTGGCTATAAAAATAATGTTCACATAATAGCGTCTGAAGTCTGATCTTTAATTTTTCTATACACATGTCATAGCACCGACTTAGAAGCTATTATGTGAAAATTATTTTATTCTTTTTAGATTTTGAAACCAGTTTTCACTTTTTCTTAAAAGTTTAATTTTACAATATAGTGACTCGAATTTGTAATACTATGTGAGCTAACTATTGCAGTAAGCGATTGCGTAAACATAATAACAATTAACAGTTAACTAGATGAGATAACCTCAATTGTTTGCTCTCGGTCGGAAACGTTTTATAGAAGTAGGGACCACTAGAGGCAATGTACTCGTAACTTAGATTGTGAATAAATATGTTCAGTGCGTTGGTTTTTATTTTAACGGTGACAAATGAGCGCACTATCCACTTAATTATAAGTGATGATGTGGCCCGTAGATTTAGATTATTCGACATTTTCTGTCTTAATTCTTCTCCACAAGAGAGGAAATTAGTGAGACCGAACCTTTGAACTGGAACGTTGCTATTGTTGACCTTTGTCAACAATGTCTTTCTATAGAAGTTATTTTCCAAAATAAGAGTGACAAACGGGCACACAGTCCACTTAATGTAAAGTGGATACTGTGGCCCATCCTACATCTATCCTCGATTAAGAATCAAAGTGCTGATGAAATGCCCCTGAGGATTAAGGTGGAATGTTTCCTTTCCAGTAAAAATGGTCTCCGGTTCTTAACACATACCATTAAACGTACATTATAAAAATGTAATAAACGGAAAACATCGTGAAAAAATGCATATCTAAATAATTCAACTAATTCAAGGACATCTAAAGTTCGCCAACACTTGCTGAAGCATCGTGGCGTGCTTGCCAAGTTATAACCCCCTCTAAAAGTCTATAACCTAAAAGTGAAAGAAGGATTGTGTCCAGCTATCTGGATGGACCTAAAGATGAACGTTAATGAAATAGAAGAAGGTACGAATAGTACTATGCTGACGTGTACCCGGAGCAAAATTGTTTTTTGTTTTATATTAATAGGAAAAATTTACAGCAAACGTAACACAGAAAAATTGAGTTGCTACTTTACGCTGGTGTTCCGTAAGAACAAGGTAATTCCTTGGTCGAGCTTATATATCCGTGCTACAACCAAGGTTAATTTCTAAACTGTAAAAAACTGGGCATACCAGTGATAGTGTATATTATAAATTATAATAAACTACACTATCACTGGGGCACACCATTAAAATAATCAAAGCAACCACAACAATACACAGAAATGTCAATGGCAGTTAATTGTTTTCCTAATTTAAAAATTGTGTGGGTTATTATAAAAAAGTAATTGAAAATCAGCCAGGAATTTTAATAACAAGGAAATAATATAAACTGCTGATGTTCAGGTATTAAATATATCCTATTATTTTTCTTAAAGAACACTTTTATGTTATCAAAATATTAATGACTCAGACTGGCGACATGATATGGTCAAAAAGTGCGAATATCAATTCGCCTGCCAATTAATTTCTTCAACGTGAGAGGCCCGTGTCAATTATTATATTTTGAATAGATACATTACGATGTATTATGGCAAAAGTTGCAGGCTCGCATAAAAATACGTAAATGTCATGTAATAACACAATTGTCACGATAACATAATCATAGTCCGGTACCAATACGCAAGGGGCGCTAAAATGTTTTCAAACACATGGCCTTGGCCCGGTTGTCGGCTACATTTTAGCTCCCAATTATGACCACCTAACTTATTGGTTTTAATCATGCACCCAAGGGCGATAAACCAAATATGCTAATTTATGAATTGGATATTGATTAATTGGTTAGGCCATATTATCTTTTACAAACTACAATTAAAGTTATCACCTGGGTGAATAGATAAATGTGACAAATGTGCTCGTACGCAACATCGAGCTTTTAGGTTAGTAGGTCGAATATGAATACGATATCGCCATGTTGATATTAACTGTTCATTTGAATATTAACGAAAATCTGATACATATTTTTAGCTTTTGTGTATATATTTATTTTTATTATAAGTTTTACACGTGCTAGAGCTACGCTGTAGCTATATTAATTTTGTAGCACGAACGGGTGGCTCGTCCGGAGTAGGGCTACGCTCTCATAGAATACCAGCGTAAAATGGCAGCTTAATGCTGCTGTGTTTCGTATGATTTGTGTGGAGAACCGGAGACGAAACGAGGCATTCCATCTTAGTTTGGGGTGACAACACATCTGAATTTAGATTCTTAATTGAGGAGAGATGTAGATGTCTACGGGCCACAGCATCTGCTTACCATCAGGTGGACTGTGTGCTCGTTTATACCCTTATTTTTTATTTTTTTTATTTACTTGTGGCGAATTTTGCATACATTGAATGCGAAGTAGACAGGTCGGGCTTCACTTCACAACTCAAGGTCAACTTATTAAGGTCACGCTACCCGCTCTCATTCATCACCATCATCATTACAGCCCTTCCACAAGTCCACTGCTGAACATAGGCCTCTCTCAAGTAATGCCACAAATCACGGTCCTGAGCCACCTGCATCCATCGAATTTCTGTATCTTTAGCAGGAAGTCACTCCATATATTTTGCTTACGAGTACATGGTCACTCGAAAACCTTTCTCCCCCACCGATTGTCAGTTTTTTGAGTTATATGGTTGGCCCATTGCCACTTCAATTACTGATCTGTGGATACTGATCTGTGGGGATACGTCAATGAGAAATATTACCATGATAAAATAAAATAAATAACAAGAGTATTTTCTTTTTCCGCAGGCCTTCAAACTATTCAAGAAAAGCAAGAACCGTAAGTCGCCACCACGAAACCGAGTGTCCCCAGCGCTGGTGCGCTCGCCTTCCTACAGCGGCACAGTGGACGCGCGCCCAGAGATAGACGTCCAACACTTCTGTCCCTGTCGCACCTCTCTACCCCCCCTCCAGCTCGCCAACGAGTCGTACGAGAACGCTTCGTATTACAGTAGCTACAATAGCTACAGCTCACATAATAACAGCCTGCAGAGTTACACAGAGTCTAACGATGGTGGGAGGTCAGATTCCGCTTACGAGTCCACAAGGAGCAGTCCGGCTCACACGAGGCCGGTCTGCTACGCGACAGTCACTTACTTCAACGTGAACGACAGCGAGGACAGTTCCAGCATCCACACCGAGTACACCATGCTCGACTACGACCCTGATGCAGATGAAGACGAGAGTGCGCAAAATATTATCAACGAAAGCATTGAGCTGGTCAGCACGTTATGAATTTTAAGCTTAAGGCGTTTTTAATGTTATTAATAGTGTTTGCTGCAGACTGTTTAATTTGTTTAGTTGTCAGTTAGAGACACGAACTTAAATGAACTGTCAGTCTCTTTCGGCTTTTTTACAAAATGTAGTTTATATTTTTAGCCTCAGGTTTGAACAAAAATCGGTTTCACGAAGATGTCCCGCGGAAATATGCAAACTAAAATTGAAAGTAATAAATTTGACAGCTGTTGTCAAATTTGGCAAGGACTGTGGCGCCGCGGCTAAGGGACTTCTTCATTTAGTAGGACTATTCTTAAACTATAGTTTAAGCGCAAAAATAACTATAAACTATGTTTGTAATAACGTTTATGCCATTAAAATATACATTCCATGTGTATTACAATTCAAAAGTGCTTACTAGAATTGTATTTTTATGGCGTTCATGCATTATAAATATGACGTATTTTACTGTGTGATACTCAGATAATATTCGGCAAAGCGAAAGGTTGTCGCGTAAATTTGTAATATTCATTTTTTACACAACTCCGTCCGTGTACACATCCTAAGTTTTTCGCCATTACATTTTTTATATTAAAAGTCTCTTAAATCTATACTTATGTCTACTATATTTCATACTAAAATAGAAGATAAAGTTGCTTTTAAAAGTCTACAATCTTTCACATATAGAGCTTGAAATGGAACGTTCAAACCACCGTATACACAGGACTGAACTTTATTATACGTACTTGTACAATGCGGCTAATGTTAGGGTAATTAATAAACTAAGGATTAGCCGGCTAAACTAAAGATTAGTATTTAACATAGGGGAATAATCTTGTTTTATGCTAAGCCGTTTAAATTTAAGTTTAACCGCAACTTTAGAAGCAAATGAAGATAAAAAAAGAGAAATAAAAGAACTCATATGATTTTAAATGGTTACATTTAAATATTTCATTTCTGTATTGCTAAAAATAGGGGTAGTCGGTTACCTGCCGTTGGGAAAAATGCTTGCATTTGTATAATTTATAAATTATTTAGCTAAACATTAAAATAGTTTGCAATTGAAGAACTAAACCCAAGTTTAATCGGCTAAACTAAAATTTATTTTTTATATTAAGATTAGCTGTAACATAATCTACTGTTCATTGTATAACTCCCGGTTGATTATTCCTATTGGGTAATTGCTACAGTTGGCTCGATAAGCAAAACATTTGTAAAGACTAATCTTTACTGTTATGTAAACTACCTGGTTCCAAAACGGGTACGGCTCCTAATTCGTTACCAACAACTGCATTTAAAATTTTAGTGTAACGGTAAGTACATTATTTCGGAAACTTCCAGGTAGGATTCAAATGCTAAAGTTTTGTTTACGTTGCCACTTAGTAAACATGAATATCATAGGTGTTGATGGATGACACGGGCCATTGTGTTGCGATCTTTGCGGCGATATTGCGCTATTGCTGTGGGGCGCGCTATTGTGTTTGACGAGTGGCGAGTCCATGCTCAGGTCAGTTACACCGCTAGCAAACAGTTCATATATACCTACCACTGAATATTACAACAAGAGAATTGCGTGGTTATATTTACTATTCAGGCAACTTACTTCAGACAACTTACGTTTCTTTATTCTAGCAATGTCTATATGGTGGAAGTAAATGTATTTTTATATTTATATATGTACTACCGAGCTGGTACTATCACCCGGCTTCGCATGGGTGATATCCGGATACTACAATAGCGCCACCCACCGGGTCCAACTACAACCTTCGCGGAAGTGTAAGCAATATGTTGACAAAAATTTACTGCAATCTGATGAACAAACAAATATTAATTTATATATATATATATATATATATATATATATATATAAATATATATATATATATATATATATATATATATATATATATTAGATATACAAGTACAATCGCGTAGGTCATGGGGTTCAGTAATTTTTATTTTAATTATTCGTAATTTTAAAATAAGATACGTTCAAATTGTAAATAAATTTCAAGCAAAACGTTTATTATTTATGAATGCTGTATATTTACAATATGGCGACTTTATTTTTTTACGAGCTAGTTTTTTTTATAGACCAGTGCTTGACTTGGTAAATCGCATTGACGTAATTTTACCTATATATAAGGAACGAAAAGTAATTTTATATCCCTTAAATTTCGATTTGGAGAGTATTACACATATGAATGGAAACGAATTGAATTTCTTTGAGAATATTAAATAATTGCAAGAAAACTTCTATAGGTATGTTATATTCAATATTTCACAATTTTTTGTAAATGAAATACGAACAGTAAATATTAATACGCAAATTAAATTCTAAGCTTTTGTGAATTTGTAAAGTAATTATCGTTTTTTTATACCTACAGTAATTTACCAAACAAAAGTAAGTATAAAATGTTTGTGTTTCGCCAACTAAGGTTTAGTTCCAAAGATTATATATACCAAAGTTATTGTGATACAAAATATAATCTTAGTTTAATTAAAGTAGTTAAGTCTGTTGATCTCAAACATATTCTATTAGAAAGTAAGTCGGATTAAGTCTTTATTTTAAGTTTGTAATTTAAACATGTACATTATATGAAAATTAAATAATTCCGTTTAAAATAATTAGTGTGTTTTATTTCAAAATTGTGCCACTTACTTATTTTATTTAATTATATATACTGGATAACCTTTTTTACCGTCTGTAAAAAATAGCGTGTAACATGTGAACGGAGTAGAAGCCTATGGCACTGATATTTTACAAAAAATAAAAACAATTTGTTAAATTAAATAAATAAATAAGTTAAAATATCTATCGAAATTCAAATCATACGCACCCTTCTTTACGAACGGCAATAAAACAAATTTAGTAGGCATCTTTGACCTTGTCACTTCGCATGGTCACAGGCTAAGGTGGATATTATTTGGATTTTGATAGATTTTAATTTATTTATTTAATACAGTTTTTTTGTAAAATATCGGTGCCATAGGCAAACTCCGTTTAATGTTACACCCAATTTTTTTCTAACGGTAACAAAGGTCAATCAGTATAATAATTTCGTGGGCATCGTAATAGGCGACAGGTAGAAGTGAAACAGGAGATGGGTAGACAGTAGCATCTAACATATAACAACTTAATATACTATAACAAAAAGACTGCGGTTGGCTATCCGACTGCTAAGCGTGCTATCTTTGACAAATATCCTCCTATCCATGGCAGACGCCTATGTTCTAAATAACAACCAAAAATAAAAAATGCGATTTCTGACCCGCTTGCCAAGCTTGGCAACTATGACATATCCCCTCCTGTCCATGGGAGAGACCCATGTTCTTAATAACAATAACATAAAAATGCTATTTCTGACCCGCTTGCCAGGTTTGGCAACTATGATATATCCCCTCCTGTCCATGGGAGAGACCTATGTTCTAAATAACAATAACATAAAAAATGCGATTTATGACCCGCCTGCAAAGCTTGGCAACTATGACATGACCCCTCCTGTCCATAGGAGAGACCTATGTTCTAAATAATAATAACATAAAAAATGCGATTTCTGACCCGCTTGCCAAGCTTGGCAACTATGACATATCCCCTTCTGTCCATGGGAGAGACCTATGTTCTAAATAACAATAACATAAAAAATGCGATTTCTAACCCGCTTGCCAAGCTTGGCAACTATGACATATCCCCTCCTGTCCATGGGAGAGACCTATGTTTTAAATAACAATAACATAAAAATGCGATTTCTAACCCGCTTGCAAAGCTTGGCAATTATGGTAAATATTCCCCTATGAGATAATGTATGGGGGGAGGCCTATGTCCAGCAGTGGACTTTCATCATTATCGTCATTACAGCCCTTCACAAGTCCACTGCTGAATATAGGCCTCCCCCAAGTAATGCCACAAAGCACGGTCCTGAGCCACCTGCATCCATCGACTTACCTGCCTGCATGACCTGCATGTCTTACCAGGTCGTCACTCCATCTAGTGGGGGTCGCCCTACACTACGCCTACCGGTACGAGGCTGCCACTCGAGAAACTTTCTTCCCCATCGGTTATCGGTTCTTCGAGCTATATGGCCGGCCCATTGCCACTTCAGCTTACTAATCCGTTGGGCTATGTCGGTAACTCTGGTTTTACTGCGGATATCCTCATTTCTGAGTCTATCACGCAGAGAAACTCCGAGCATAGCCCTCTCCATAGCTCGCTGAGCGACCTTGAGCGTCCTCATACGGCCAGCAGTGAGGGACCACGTCTCTGATCCGTAAGTCATCACTGGCAACACGCACTGGTTGTACACTTTAGTTTTCAGAGATTGAGGTACACCTGACGAGAAGATGTGTCGTAATTTCCCGAACACTGCCCAGCCGAGTTGAATCCGTCGATTGACCTCTCGGTCGAAGTTGGACTTACCTAGTCGGACTTTTTGTCCCAGGTAAACGTACTCGTCAACAACTTCGAGCAAAGTGCTCCCAACAACTACCGGCATAGGTGAGACATGGACATTAAACATGATTTTTGTTTTGTCCATGTTCATCTTAAGATCTATCCGTTGAGAGACACCATTGAGGTCATTGAGCATAGTGCTAAGGTCCTCCAGTGATTCTGCCATAAGGATTATATCGTCGGCAAATCGAAGGTTAGTGATGTACTTGCCATTGATGTTAATACCGTATCCTTTCCAGTCCAGTAGCTTGAAAACGTCTTCCAATGCAGCGGTGAAGAGTTTCGGGGATATAACGTCACCCTGTCTTACATCTCTCTGCAGTTGGATAGGTTTCGAGCTCTGATTCTGTACTCGGATAGCCATCGTAGCCCTACTGTACAAACACTTCAGCACTTCGATATACCGACAGTCAACTTAGCACCGCTGAAGGGACTGTAGCACCGCCCAAATTTCGACGGAATCAAAGGCTTTCTCATAGTCCACATACGCCAGGCAAAGTGGCAGATTGTACTCTTCGGTCTTCTGTACAATCTGCCGCAGGGTATGTATGTGGTCTATGGTACTGAAGCCTTTTCGGAAACCGGCTTGTTCGGGAGGCTGGAAGTCGTCGAGTCTGCGTGCGAGACGATTCGTAATAACTCTCGAAAACAGCACGTAGACGCGGCTCAGAAGGGAAATCGGTCTGTAGTTCTTCAAGAGAACGTCGCCTTTCTTAAAGAACAAGACCACCGCACTTCTGCTCCACGCCTCCGGAGTAGTACCACCATGGAGGACGGAATTGAAGAGCCTCTGAAGGACTTCAAGTACCGGTGTTCCACCCGCTTTCAGAAGCTCCGCTGTAATTTCATACTCGCCTGGGGCCCGGCCGTTTTTAAGGTGCTGGAGAGCCATTCTAATCTGGCTCATACCAGCCATTCTAATCTCCGACGTCAGTCCGGGATATCATCGGAATAGTGTCGGGTAAGACTTGCTCTTCGATCGTTACTCACACTTGCGTGTGGCTTCAACGATGATGTGTATCGAACCCATAGAACCTCTCAATCTCACTCAAAATCTCATATTCCTTACTCAACTTAAAAGGGTGAAACATTAGTCATAGCTTTATTTCATCTTTACAGTAAGTCTTAGCACCGATATCAGAATGTAAAATTGTTTTATCATTTTCAACCGACTTCAAAGAAAGGAGGAGGTTCTCAATTCTTCAGACGTGTAAGTCACCTCAGAACTTTATTTCAGATGAACCAATTTTGATGATTCTTTCTTTATTTAAAAGCAGATGATTTTCATGTGGTCCCATATGAATTGGATCAAGATCTGACCAGTAGTATTATTACAGATGCAGATGTATATGAGTCACAGCATCCACTTACCATCAGGTGGTGTGCTCGTTTGTCACCTAGGGTTGCCAGATGATCGGGATTCGTCTGGATTCTCCCGACATTTTAAGTGATCTCCAGACTCCCGACAAAACTCAAAATCTCCAGACAAATAGAATCTAGTAAAGTTCTATACAAATTAGTAAAAAAAGGTTATCTCTTTTGCCCGCTTTAGATCATTTACTGTATTGATAATCTGCTGTAAAGCAGTATTTTTTGTTGAAAGGGGAAAACGAATATCGAAAGGATATATTAAGATTTTAATATGGGTGTTTGTAAACAAAGTCTAAGCTATATTAAGAAGAGATTTCAGAAGCTTATTTACACTTTGTACACAACGTAATGTTGGATTTCCAAGCAGTAACTTTAGCATTGGTAAGTGCTGCATGCACCGTCCTAGAAATTGACAGTATAATGAAAAAACTAATGAGTCACCTCAAAAACAGGTTGTATGACAAATTATTCGGTAGTAGAAATAGAACCTTATTAAGGTATGTTGCTGATTGTGAGAAAATCTTTTTTTGCGTCGAAGCTGAACAGTTTTTGAAACGAGCTATTCAATACTTGCAAGAATACTATGATTTTTCTAAGTACTCTATACAATAAATTCGCTGTATATTCTACGTCTCTCTCTCTCTCTCTCTCTCTCTCGCCTTATTGACTGATAAACTTAATATTTCAATCGATATTGATTAGGTATTATTGACCAAGTTACTGTGGTCCTCGAGAAATATTTGAACATCTTCTAAAAGTCGAGGACATGTCAAGTGACAAAATTTGTGCATATTTTTTTAATTCAACTAATATAACCTCAAAAATTAAAAATTAATGTATATCATTATTTGTGTTGCCCATTCCTGTAAGCAATGCTTACTAATAGGGTGTTAGTTTGCTTAATAATTTATGCACCAAAGAGAAAAATTGTATAACCTCTGACTTCAAGTAAATCATTTCAGAATACTACTAAAGGATCCAAATCGGTGGACTCACTAAATGTGAGTCCACCGATTTGGATCCTTTAGTGTGTCTAATGCCAAATAGATGTGACAACCTACTCAAACTACTTAAATTGGTATGTCAACAATGTTAACTATTTTTGTGTATTAATTATTTCCATTAATGTCTATTATTTAAAAAAAGATATTTTACATTCTTATATTATTTCATATTTATTTCTCCCGACAACAGCCCCAAAATCCCGACATTTTCAAATTTTGTCCAGATATTTTGGTCTTTCGATCTGGCAACCCTATAACCCTTAATCCATAAAAAAAGTCGTCTACACTTATGGGACGAAACGGGATGATGGATTATTCTTCACTTTATCAACGTATCACACGGCCAAGTTCTGATAACCAAATTACAAAATATTTAAAAAATAACGTTGACTAAAAAGTAAATACCGACTTCAATATAAATAAAATGAGAACATCGTCAATGTAGTTGAAGTCAATAAAATGTAAAAATTAAGTATAATATAAAAATTAAGTATGACTCAAATACTACTGGTCAGATCTTTATCCAATTCATATGGGACCAGATGAAAATCACCTGCTTTTAAATAAAGAAAGAATCATCAAAATTGGTTCATCTGAAATAAAGTTCTGAGGTGACTGACACATCTGAAGAATTGAGAACCTCCTCCTTTCTTTGAAGTCGGTTGAAAATGATAAAACAATTTTACATTCTGATATCGGTGCTAAGACTTACTGTAAAGATGAAATAAAGCTATGACTAATGTTTCACCCTTTTAAGTTGAATAAGGAATATGACAGTCACAATGTCGTCTAAAGAGTAAATATAAAAATATTAGTATAGTATTTAAAAACCTATTTAATAAGAAAAGACATACATAATAAGTAGTAAAATTAAAAACTTCGTACAACCGACTAAAATATAAATAAAATGAAAACATCATCAATGTAATCGAAGTCAATTAAATATAACTCAAAAACTACTGGCCAAATCTTTGTCAAATTTATATGGAACCATACCAAGAACACCAGCTTTTAAATAAAAGAAAAATTATAATCGAAATCAGTTTACCCAGAAGAAAGTTCTGAGGTAACACACATAATAAAGAGACATACAGTCTAATTGAATACCTCCTTCTTTTTGAAGTCGGTAAAAAAGAACACAATCGAATTATAAACATGCTCTTCTTTTTGATATCGACTAGTTATAAATATATCAAACTCCAATCCAATACTGGGAAGCAGCATAACTGCAGCGGCCTGCGGTGGCGGTGAAAGAAGAGCCTCAGCCCCATGTCATTCTGTAGACGTCGTAAAAGGCGACAGAAGAAATTAAAACAGAAGATGGGCAGCGGCATCTTTCTAAAAACAACATTAAATAATAAAAACTGCAGTTGCCAAGGCTTCTACCAAGCGTAGCACGGTGGTAAGTAACGCCTCTATGTGGTGTAATCTATGTCTCATGTTCAGCAGTAGACTTTTATAAGCTGTTAACCGGAGTGAGGGTATCTTCTTTTACTAATATTCGTCAGAACGAATATCGGTCTTGTCGAATAAATCTCACCATTCATGCTTATGTTTACATTACTTATGGATATATTATAAAGGGCGAACTTAATGCCTTATTTTCATACACACATTCTCTACCTGTTGTGTGTGCTCGTGTGTAGAGGTGGTGTAAGAAGGGCTAGAGGAAACCCATTTCGTTTCGTGGATATCCTGGGTGGTGACAATGAGAAACAACTCAGGAGATGGGCAGCAGGGTCTTTCTAATAACCGCTAAAAAAACTGCGATTACCAATGCAAGTGACCCCTCTATGGGGGAGGCCTATGGGCAGTAGAGTTTTGGTAGACTGTAACGGTAACCATAACTGTACTCGTATTACTCGTATAAAGAGTGCAATCGGCTTGACGGCTCCGTGGCGCAATGGCTTAGCAATGAGTGGCTTCTTCGGGGATAGCGGGTTCGAATTCCGCACGGAACAAGTATTTGTATGGCCTACAAATATTTGTTCCGGGTCTAAATGTTTGTCATGCAATTTATGTTTGTAAACAGCCTCCACGATACAGGAGAAAATCCTAGTGTGGGAGGTAACGTTACTAAAGATATAAAAGAATAATAATAATCTTACCATTCATACATACATAAAACATAATACAAATAAAATTGAAGTCTCTATGTGTAACAGCTAAATAACTGTCGTTTATTGCGCTGAGGAGCTATTTGTCCATTGACCATCATGGCTTCCAGACAACCTTTGCAAGGACAGGAAGAAAACAATAAAAACATATGTGTGTGTTTTAGCGACAACAACAACATTATTTTTTATTATAAACCGTAAAATAGTAACATGAATGGATGAAACTAATTATACGGATTTTATCGCGTTTAATTTTGACTTTGTAATTCCCGACGTTTCGGGTGTTTTCAGTAGCTACCTACTCCATGGTCTGAGGTGTCACATTCGGTTGTCTGTGTGAATTTTTGATCTTAATTTCATCAAAATGCTCTTAAGATATTGAATGATGAATTTTAGTTACTGTGACTGTTTTTATTTTGTGCCAATACGCTTTAATATAGCGTGATAGATATATTATGATAGAGATGTGATATTTCGAATGTTTACACATTTTCATTGTCACATTTTTACCATTTCTAAGTAAATTACTAATTGTACAAAATATTGTAATATTTTTGTATTTCATTGAAAATGCACCGTTTTCAATATGCTATAAATATTATATGTTGTGTTGTGAACTTATAATTTTGTTCCGATCTACGCAGAATGAGCTTACAGTATCTTGAAGTCTTGCAGTAGTGTGCTTGAGTTTGGATTTAATTTTAATAATTATAGGATTCCAAGGGATGGCAGCTTCTTCTCTAATGAAATTAGGATGTTATTAATTTCAATAGCCTCATCCTTGTTTGGAATCGGTGTTCTTTTGCGAGAATTTGTGATCTATCAAATCTAATTTAATGGCGGGGACGATCTTGAACATCCTTACAGACTGCAAACTTCATGGAGCGTTGTAGCTTCATTTCAGCTATATGATCTTTTACGGTTTTTTATAGATCTTTTTGTTTGTCCTATGTAAGAGAGACCACACTCACAATCAAGCTGGTACACTCTTGTATCTTGTAATATCCCTCATATTACTCTTTACGGATAGTAAAATTGACTAATCTTTTTCGGCGGCTTGTAGTAGGTTTTAATGGAAGCTCTCTTCAAGATGTAGCCAATCTGGTCTGTATTATATTTAACGTTTTAATCGATCACAAGCTTTTACCTTTTTCTTTTCCATATTTATATTACAAACGATTTAGTTGGTTATAACATTTAACAAGTTTATTTTGGGATTCTAGTTATTCAAGAGGGTACAATTAGAGATGCAATTGTGCACTTTTAATCGTTTTTGAGCTAAGAGGGTGTCGAAAGTAGCTAAAATGGTTCGAGGATATGATACTGTCCCGGTGCGGTGACGATATTTACTTTTCCAAACTTGGCTGAGATAATATCGTGTGTTTGGATATTAAAACAGAATCAAGGTATTAATATACTATATTATATATATAAGTGGTAGTGGTAAATTGCGAATTTCCCACGCGTTAAATTCGCGATATAAATAAGCGATTTTCCGAACGCAATATTGCCTTAAATGTATACCAAATTGCCTCTTTACCCGAACCAAATCAAATTACTTCCACCTTATTTACTAAACGAAAATTGGAAAGACATATATTCAACTTATTTGTAAAATAATTTATCAGTATTTTTGAATAATAAAGGAAGTGTTGTTGAGAATGATGTAAAAAGTCCATTTGTGAGAAACGAGCGGTGCACTCGAGCAATACGAAATGTCTCATGTCTTGTGGAGCTATTGTACAATTTGTTCGGTTTCATCATGTTTACAAACTTATATTGGACTGAGCTTACTTACAATTAGGGTACGTGGCACGTGTTAACTTGAGAAATTATTGATACACGTGCAACCCTATTTGTAAGGTAACAAGTATTCATAAAGGCCGAATGGATGTTATAAGATATTATGATTCTTTTACTGAAAGTCCGTAAAAAGTGTTATAAATGGGCTTTCTCCCTGTCTGTAGTAGGGAGGATTTCCTTTAATCATCATACCTTTTCATGGAACATGGGTGACAAACAATTACACAGTCAGTGTTTCCATATAAATAGACTTAACCGTATTTATACCGTTTTTCGGTGTGTCATCATCATCATCATCATCATTACAAACCTTCACAAGTCCACTGATGAAAATAGACTTCCCCCAAGTAACGCCACAAAGCACGGTCCTGAGCCACCTGCATCCATAGACTTCCTGCATGTCTTACCAGGTCGTCACTCCATCTAGTCGCCCGGTCGCCCTACACTACGCCTACCGGTACGAGGCTGTCACTCGAGAACCTTTCTTCCCCATCGTTTATATGTTTTTCGAGCTATATGGCCGGCCCATTGCCACTTCAGCTTACTAATCCGTTGGGCTATGTCGGACACTCTGGTTTTACTGCGGATATCCTCATTTCTGAGTCTATCATGCAGAGAAACTCCGAGCATAGCCCTCTCCATATCCATATCTCCGTAGCTCGCTGAGCGATCTTGAGCGTCCTCATACGGCCAGAAGTGAAGTACCACGTCTCTGATCCGTAAGACATCACTGGCAACACGCACTGGTTGTACACTTTAGTTTTCAGATATTGAGGTATACCTGACGAGAAGATGTTTCGTAATTTCCCGAACGCTGCCCAGCCGAGTTGAATCCGTCGATTGACCTCTCGGTCGAAGTTGGACTTACCTAGTCGGACTATTTATCCCAGGTAAACGTATTCATCAAAAACTTCGAGCATAGTGCTCCCAACAACTACCGGCATAGGTGAGACATGGACATTAAACATGATCTTTGTTTTGTTCATGTTCATCTTAAGACCTATCCGATGGGAGACACCATTGAGGTCATTGAGCATAGTGCAGTAAGGTCCTCCAGCGATTCTGCCATAAGGACTATATCGTGTGTTTCCCACTCCTGACTTTTCTCCATTTGTGTTTAGGCAATTTGCAGATTAGGTTTGCAGGTTAGGAAACACATACTCTCTATCCATTCCGACGCTGTCGGAAGTGACGACGTCAGTCGTAAAATGATCATTCCCTTGTTGGACTTTTTAACACCTATTATAACCCATATCTTAAACTTTCCCATATCCTCATCTTCTTTCCCTTCCCAATGGAAGGACACTCAAATCGTACCTTTACCTGAAAAAACAAATCCTTCAAGTTTTTCTGAATATCGTCCTATTTCAATTCTTCCTTTCCTTTCCAAAGTCTTAGAACGCCTTGTCCAACAACAAATTAATTCCTTTTGTTTAAGAAATAGCATCCTTAGTCCTCTCCAATCTGGCTTTAGATCTGGTCATAGTACGACTACGGCGTCATTAAAAATCACCGACGACATTTGTCACGGTATGGAGAATCATCAAGTATTGGTGTTGCTGGATTTCAGCAATGCCTTCAATACTGTTGATCATGATATCCTGTTAGGGATTCTGCGTTCTCTTAACATATCTCCAACTGAAATTTCCTGGTTTCATAGTTATTTGCACGGGCGCCGGCAACGTATTCGTGTCTAAGATAGACTTTCTTCGTGGCTTGATACCGTAGCTGGCGTTCCACAAGGTGGTGTCTTATCTCCTCTTTTATTCGCAATCTTTATTAATACGATTACATCCCAAATATCTTCTCTCTACCACTTGTATGCAGATGACCTTCAAATATATTTACAAACAACCATCGAAGATCTTGCCAAAGCTGTTGAATGTATCAACAAGGATCTGGCTTTTATTCTCGACTGGACACGATCTTATGGGTTGACGGTTAACCCTTCAAAATCGCAAGCTATAATTATTGGGAGTTCAAGAACTATTTCCAAAATTAAAAAATGTCAAATTCAACCCGTTGTATTTAATGGTATTCTTATTCCATATAATGAAGTAGTTAAAAATTTAGGTATCTTTGTGGATTCCAGTCTGTCTTGGACACCCCAAATTAATGCAGTGAGCCGAAAAATGTTTGCGGCTTATGCTTCACTCCGAAGGCTTAACTACTTTTTACCCATTTCCACCAAAATTACGCCTGCACAATCTTTGCTACTCCCTATCCTCGACTATGCTATAGACATAGACACCCCTATAGTCAGAGGCTAGCATTTTTCAAAATGACAACCTTACATGACCGACGTCTCATTGCAGACTTAATGTTCCTACACAAGTTACTGCATAACAAAATCAAAAGTACGCACCTCCTCGATCACATTAAATTAGTTATCCCGTACAGATATCCTCGATATCCAATTCGCAAACTATTTAGCATAACTTGCCACAAAACTAATTTAGGCGCGCATTATCCGCTAGCCAGAATATGTAACACATACAATGAAATTATGACCAAGATACCGGACATTGACATTTTCAACGACTCTGCCCGATGCTTCAAAAAAAAAATTGACCAATTTCTTTTCACCCTCTCAGCACACACTTATTCCTTAGTTAGTTTTTTTATGTAAGTTGTTTTGTATTCAGTGCCATTGTGGTGTAATGATCTGCACATTACGGTAAATGTTGTGTATACCTGTAATTGGCAAACATATTTAACCATATACATTTGTATTATGTTGTTGTTAATGTTTAATGTGTTTTGCTGTTGGTGTACCTTATAAATAAATAAAAAAAAAATAAAAAAAAATATGCTGACGTTTGTTACCTTGATATCACCGAGGAGCAACTTAATAAACTTGAGCGACTCCAAAATCTCTGTATACGGTTCATATTTGGGCTTCGTAAATATGACCATGTCTCTGAATACCGCACTAAACTCAAGTGGCTCCCAATCCGTCTTCGTCGGAATACTCATATACTTTCTGCGCTCTACTGCGTTTTATTTAATGTATCAAGTCCTCCCTATCTGAAAGAACGTTTTAAATTTCTTAGCTCTTGTCACGATTTTTCCTTACGGTCCAAAGAAAACCTTTCGCTCCAATGTCCTATACACTCCTCGAAATTTTATGATAAATCTTTTGCTGTTCTTGGAGCAAGACTCTGGAACTCCTTACCCCAGTCGATTAAAAGTGCTCAATCTTTAAATGTGTTCAAGAAACAAATTAAGAACACTATTTGTCTCTTTAACTCCTCTCTCTTTCTCCTCTTAGTTATGGTCACTAATATACCTTAAGTATGCTGTCATTATATAGTATATAAGTTATATTTTTTTGTCTAATTTAGTGCACTCTACCCATTAATCTTATTTTTATTTTTATTAATTTCCTCTTCTGGGTTGTCTGGAAGAGATTGCTATGTAGCAATAAGACCGCCTTTTGTTTATCCCTCATTATTTTTTCATTATTTATTAATTCAATCAATAGATAATTTCATTATCTATTGATTGAATTACCATAATATTCAACTTAAAACAGAACAAAGCAAAATATATGACTAGATACCGCGTTACACACATCATTGCATGATTGTATTCTTTATAGTTATTTTTTTTACAAGTTTATAACATAATTAGTATGGCGGTTGAACGCGCCATTTCTAAACTGAAAAGTGGCGCATGATCTTAACTCGCCGTTACCAGGCATCCCCCATCCGATACTTCCTCCTTACCTGATTTTGCAGTCATCAAGTGGCCTATATTTTCTGAAACCTCAATAGCATGATGGCAAGACCCTTGCCACATTTCTTGGCGTTAGTCTTGGAATTATCCCAACACAGTAGGGCTTGGACGAATTTCCTTATGACCTGTATTGCCTTAGCCTGAAGAATGTTCGTCGGGAGCTTGTGGAAAGGACATGCCAGTCCAGAGTTCCCCGTAGGCGAAAAAGACACAATAGCTAAACAATTGAAATATTAATATATGATTCGTGAGTCAGGGAAGGGTTAAATATATTAATTTACAGCACATTATATATTTTTTTACACATGATTGCGCCTTCCTTTAAAATTCTAATGCCAGTCGAAAACAATCTGCAATCTTAATATCAGTCTGGACATTTTTATCACAGTTCTTAATATACCAGAATTAAATTACATTATACCTGTATTTACAAATAATATTCTGAAAGTTTATAATATACTTGATACCAAAAATTAGGCTAGCCTAAAATCTCACCACATATCACTATAGGTAGAAGAGGGTTAAAATATTGTTAAAAAACATCACGTGATTAATAGACGACCCCTTATAGAAAAGATCAGCCATTATTGCCAGGCTTGAAGTCCAAGTTTAAACTTTTTATTCAATTTAGGCTAGCTTTAAACTTCAATAAACGTTAAAACCTTTTATTACGTCGTAGAGCCACGCTGCAGCTATATTATAGTTGCAGCACGAATGCATCGGCTCCACCGGGGCAGGACCACGCTCTCACAGAATACCAGCATAATGCTGCTGTGTTTCGTATGGTGAGTGTAAAGAACCGGATACCCCTTTTACTGGAATCGAGACATTCCATCTTAGTCCTCAGGGGTGACAACGCATTTGCGTATTGATTCTTAATTGAGGATAAATTTGAATGTCTATAGGCCATAGCATCCACTTACCATCAGGTGGACTGTGTGCTCGTTTGTCACCCAATGTTATAAAAAAAACCTAGACCAGTTCTTAAAAATAAGACCAAGACCAAGAGAGGAACCGATAGGAACCGGAATTTTCGAAATGTCAATTTTAAACGTAAATTTGCAAGTGCAGGATAATAATTATTTCCAACTTTATTGTCCTCAAAATAATAATCTATTTCATATTAGGACTCTTTTAAAAAAAAATCCTTAACAAGTTTCTATTAAATTTTGTATCTGAGTGTTGTACTACGACATACTGTATTTTTGGAAAGCTTAATGTAAAAGTTTATGAACAAGACTTCTTCTGGGCGGTTTTACGTTCGCAGTACTAGACATCTCTTACAGATCTATTAGAGCCTTAGAAGTAATAGAGTTTTTTATACCATGTAAGAAATAAAAAAATATATATGTATGTAGTTATTATAGGTTCCGTAAAAAGCAAACGAGAAATATTGATTTCTATTCATAAGAATGCATTATAAATTTAATAATTCAATCTTAAGATTTTTTTTATCCGTGTCACAAATTAGATAACTTAAAAGTAATTTTATGGCGCTACTCGGTTTAAAAAATATATAAAATATTATAGTGGTTAGTTATAACTAGGATTAAATTAAAACACTATTTGAAAAAGGATGTAATACCCTATTATGGTGTTAAGTATTTTCGCCTCCTACGTCACTTACAGAACGATTCGGTGTGATGGATTAATTTTTCTATCACACATAAAAAATATAAGTGAAAAATATTTTTTACGTCGTAGAGTCATGCTGAAAGCTATATTGTCTGCGTGCTCGTTTGTCACTCACATTTTATAAAAAAATATAGCAAAAGAGAAATAAGTTTAACTAGAAGGGGAAATAGGTATATAACAATAATGAAAACGTGCAAGCTCGTCCCAACCGGTATATAATATTGCAATTATTATATTTTGGTTATTTCCGCTGACATACCAACCATGTTAATATAATGGCGACTAGTCAATTCATAATGTAATGGCGTCCAGAAACAAGTTTCTTTTCACGACGTTTGCAGGCTGGTACGTGCGGGATGAACAGTGTTGCTAGTAATTTATTAATATGGTTACGAAAATTTAAGTATCACAGATCTCTGTTTTATTTTAAAATCAATCATCAATCAATTATATATCTACGTGTTTACTATATTACAAGGAATATAAAAAAGTATAATACTTTCGTTTTTAGTCCAGACACAAATATAAAATTCTATAAAAAAGACAGAGCACCTTCATCAAAACGACACGTGGAACGCCGAAAGTTCAGAGTGATTTTTTTTTTCTAAGAAACATTGCCAGGTTATGGTTTAAAATAAAAGAGCATATCTTTGTCTTTGATACTAATATCTATTGCATAGTGTCTTTGGTTTTGTTTAAAACGAAAAAATAGTTTTTTCATAGGTAGACATGTTTACATAATTCTGATCGAATTAGATCACGGTTTGGCGGACGGAAGGTTGGTATTGCGCGATCCAAAGTGAGCATGGCTTGGCTTACGGGTTAATAAAAGTTACACCTATGTGATTGTTCCTAGCAATTTTAAGTTCTGATTTACCACGAAATTGGCCTGGAAGGATCGTGAGGAAGGAATAGAATATATTTCGAGGCTTTGTAGCAGCAGCAGGTAAGATGTCGGTCCTATGCGTACAACAGATTAGAAGAGGAGGAATACTACATTCACAGGAACACAAAGTATTTTCCGGATTACCTATTAAATAAACTATTGAAAAATCTAATTTTCAGTAGCTACAAACGTTTTTTAAACAAAACTGACTAAATAATAAAATGTTTGCTTTTTTCTATTTGAAATAATACAAAATGGAGTTTTAGGTACATTTCAATCTTATTAAAGTCCAATGCCATAGCCTTACAATGGGGTTATTTGTCACATTTAGCACGCGTGCCAGGCTGGTTGGCAATCGCAATATATATTTTCTGGTTGTTATCAGAAAGATCCTGCTTCCTATCTGCTATTGTTTTCTTCTGTCGCCTCGTACGACACCCACGGGATCATAAGGTAATGGACTTACATAACCACTATATCAGGATAAATGAAGCTATTACTATTAATTGACGCACATTTTTGCCAAAAAATATTTGTGGGTTTTGGCAACATTATGCTTCTATCGTATATTTTACTTTATAGTCCATATATTAAAGTATATATAAATTTTTTTACCAAAGTAAAAAAAAATTAAATTAACATACAACCCTACTTCCCGTGGTATCGTGCATAGAACGCTAGCTTTGTTTCCTCGCTGGTGGGCTATACTTAGTGTTTGACTCAGAAAAGAACCAGCCCTCCCCAGCAACGGAGACCGGTCGCGGATACAATTCATTTAGAAATTTCACCTCACGTGAACCCTACGGACTGATAATCTACAGCAAATGGTAAAAATATGTTTTTATATCTATATAATCATAACTATAATTTTTCGGAAATAACTTCAATAAGGCTGGTAACACTGACAAGTAACAGTATACCTAGACTGTTGAGAATTAAACGAGATAAATCCCGAAACAAGTTTAACGGGTTTAAGAGATTTAGTAAAAATCAATAGTAAACACCTTTGAATAAAATAACAAAAGATTCAGCAACAGCAACAGGTTTTGGATTCATTTTAGAAAACGAATAGGTCTTTTGTGGATTTTAACACCTGATAGTATACTTAAAATGTACAATTAGTAATATTTTAGTTGGCACGATTAGGGTAAAAACAAACTTGAAATGTATAATAAGTAAATTTTTAGTGCGTACGAAATGTGTAATGAAAAGAAATCTGTGTTAACCCAATTCGTAATTATTATGAATTAGGGACGAAAAGCGCCACAACCTATTATGCCGAGTAATGATTGCTTACGAGTCCAATATCTTATAAGTCATAACACACCACTCGACAGAGCGAAATGAATGGCAGTAGAATCTTCCTAATAACCATTAAAAATAATATAAAAACTGCGGTTGCCAAACCATCTGCCAAACGTAGGAACTATGGCAAATGTCTGCCCTACGTGGCAAACTGTGGTGAGGGTGTTACTACGTATTCCGTCATAAAATGAAAAAACAAGCTAAAAGTCATCCAATGTACAATTTTTGGCGGTTTTACTCAAATTACTAAACTATAAAAAGCCTCATAAATTTTCCCCCAACCACCTTCTTGCTTTATTAATATCATAATTAATACAAAATTACTTTCTGCTTCGTTTTTTGAACTTTGGTACAAATTTTTTATCAGAAAAATAATATACTATACAAAATTAATTAGATTATTTACAACATAAATAATAAAACCTTAAACTGAAAATAGATCTAGACTATTTCCTATACAATAGAACATGTACACCATCATCATCATTACAAGTACACTGGTGAACATATGCCTCCCAAAGGAATGCCACAAAGCACGGTCCTGAGCCTCCTGCATCCATCGATTTCCTGTCTTACCAGGTCGTTGCTCCTTATAGTAGGGGGTCGCCCTACACTACGTCTACCGGTACAAGACTGCTATTTGAGAACTTTTTTCCCCATCGGTTGTCGGTTCTTCGAGCTATATGGTCGGCCATTGCCACTTCAGCTTACTAATCCGTTGGGTTATGTCGGTCGCTCTGGTTCTACTGTGGATATCCTCATTTCTAAGTTTATATATTTTAAGTATAGGGCATAGCCCTTTCCATAGCTCGCTGAGCGATCTTGAATGTCCTCATACGACCAGCAGTGAAGGATCACGGAGGGGTGACCACGGAGTGAAGGAACATGTACTGTATGGTCGAAATGGACATAGGATATTGCGGTTAGATTCTAGCGCTGGTTAGAGTAATAAAGCTGTAAAGTGATTCCACAGTACTTATTGTATTGTAGCTATCTATATAAGCTAGCTATATATCTGAGAAACCACGGAGTAAGCGTAATCATCCCGTGGGTATAGAAGAGGCGCCGTGGGTATTATATGTGCAGAATATGTCCTCCAGACCGAATTTCGGTCACGGCGGTCGGTCTCAAAGGAGACTAGCCATCGACTCAAGACAGGATTATAGTGGCCAAGTGTACGCGTGAGCACAGGTGGACCAACGGCTTTACGTGCTTTCCAAGGCACGGGGTTGAAACACCGCCAACTTCCTGACTCTGGGCAGATACTGAGAATTTTTCGATGGAAAAACTCAATTCGATTTTTTGGCCCGTCCCGGGATTCAATCCCAGATGACGATCCTCATGATCAGAAGTCGCACTACTAAAACCACTAGACCAACGAGGCAGTCAAATGTGCATATAATATGTATAAATGATTATTTTGTAGTCGTCTCTCAGAGACTCGTATTTTAAGTTTGCTTTTGGTTTGCATATTCAAACTATATTGTTGTTGTTTTGTATTTTCTTCTAGATAAATATATTATTCAAAGTAAATGATTTATAAATGAAGTATGTGAATATTTTCGAGAGTAATTTCGAACAAACTTAAAAGTGATCATAGAGAAGCAAGAAAACAATAAACAAATTGTTTCTATTAAAGGCTTTATTTAAGAATATTATCTTTTTGTCTGACATTCAAATGTCAGACTATACGAGTTCTAAGAAATTTCACAGAGATATAAAATTAATATAAGTCTGAGCGCAGACGTATTTCTTATTTATTTCATTTGATATTAATTAAATTATTATCTATACATATAATAAAACAGTAACGAAAGAAAAACTGTACGTTCAGTATTTTCCAGAAAAAATAAGTGGCTCTTGTTAGAAAAATGTAACTGATGACAAAAAGTGACCTTTTAGAATTTTTGTCTGATTGTGTGTATGGTACGGCTCCACGCCAAAACTACTGGATACATTGAATTGAAATTCAGCAAAAATGTTTTTTGTAAACCAAGGAAGGCTTTAGACTACATATTATCACGCCGTATGTTATAGGAGGTAAGCAGTATTGATTTTAAAAGGTTTTTCTTCGTAATTGAATGCACAAAATAATTGAATGCACAAAATGACATGTTATTAGTTTAAATAAAAATAAAAATTTAACTCTGGGAACATAATAATCACGCTATTTTTATAAAGGAGCGGGGCAGTAATATTATAAATTGCAAGGAAACAGCTGTTTAACAATATGTCAACGGGGAATTTAGCGGTAAGGTCAGGCGACCGTTTACCGCATTAAATGGTGCAAGTTGAAATCCCATCATTGTTTTGAAAAATCGTAATTTTTGTTTTATTTTTGAACTTTTTATGTGCATTAGGAAATCTGAGAACTTTAGATGTCCTATCTAATTGTATGGAGAGTTTCACACCAATATTACTAAACAGATTGATTGGTGGTACAACAAGTTACACTATCATGAAGTCAAGTCAAACTTTTGGTTCTAAGTTATATCCTACCAAGCACATTTGCTGCTGTTACCATATTTTTTTAATGCAAAAATAATGTACTTGTCTATTAAATTAACGACTATTTAGTTTTAGTTCATAATTTAATTAATTCATTTGGGTAAATAATATGTAGTTTCGTTCCCAAAAAGTGATCTTATAGGTGCCGATGGGCCGCTCTCATCCTATAGAAACGGGGGTTACCTTTGTTGTCTGTGTTGGTTGATGTGTTTAATTTTCCTGCGAATAATTATTATTTTTCTCATCATCATCATCATCATCATTGCAGCCCTTTACAAGTCCACTGCTGAGCATAGGCCTCCCCCAAGGTATGCCACAAAGCATGGTCCTGAGCCACCTGCATCCATCGACTTCCTGCATGTCTTACCAGGTCGTCACTCCATCTAGTGAGGGGTCGCCCTACACGTATACCGGTACGAGGCTGCCACTAGAGAATCTTTTTCCCCCAACGGTTGTCGTTTCTTCGAGCTATATGGCCGGCCCATTGGCATTTCAGCTTACTAATCCGTTGGGCTATGTCGGTCACTCTGGTTCTACTGCGGATATCCTCATTTCTAAGTTTATCACGCAGAGAAACTCCGAGCATAGCCCTCTCCATAGCTCGCTGAGCGACCTTGAGCGTCCTCATACGGCCAGCAGTGAGGGACCACGTCCTGATCCGTAAGTCATCACTGGCAACACGCACTGGTTGTACAACTTAGTTTTCAGGTCTTGAGGTATACCTGACGAGAAGATGTTTTGTAATTTCTCGAACGCTGCCCAGCCGAGTTGAATCCGTCGATTGACCTCTCGGTTGAAGTTGGACTTACCTAGTCGGACTATTTATCCCAGGTAAACGTCCTCGTCAACAACTTCGAGCATAGTGCTCCCAACAACTACCGGCATAGGTGTGACATGGACATTAAACATGATCTTTGTTTTGTCCATGTTCATCTTAAGACCTATCCGTTGGGAGACACTATTGAGGTCATTGAGCATAGTACTTAAGTCCTCCAGCGATTCTGCCATAAGGACTATATCGTCGGCAAATCGAAGGTGAGTGATGTACTCGCCATTGATGTTAATACCGCATCCTTTCCAGTCCAGTAGCTTGAAAACGTCTTCCAATGCAGCGGTAAAGAGTTTCGGGGAAATAACGTCACCCTGTCTTACACCTCTCTGCAGTTGGATAGGTTTCGTACTCTGGTTCTGTACTCGGATAGCCATCGTAGCCCTACTGTACAAACACTTCAGCACTTGGATATACCGACAGTCAACTTGGCACTGCTGAAGAGACTGTAGCACTGCCCAAATTTCGACGGAATCAAAGGCTTTCTCATAGTCCACATATGCCACATATGCAAAAAAAACACAATCAAGGAAAGTGGAGCAAAGGTCACAGAAAACGTAACTGGAAATATAAACAAAATAATTGATGAAAAATTAGATGCTTGGGAACGAAAGTATGAAACATTAAAACAAAAAGTAGATAAACAAGAACAAAGATTGGATCTATTGGAAAAACAGGTGAGAAAAAGAAATGTGGTGATATTTGGCATTGAGGAACAAGAGCAACGCTACTCGGACTTGGAAAATATCATTATTGATTTCATATCTAAACATCTATCAATACTTATATCACATAACGAAATCCAAGAACTAAGGAGAATTGGAAAAAAATCTGATAACCCTCGCCCGGTTGTATTATCACTCACAACTATGGGGAAAAAAAATTGAAATCTTCAAACAGAAAAAGTTATTGAAGGATACTAAGTATTATATAAAAGAAGATTACCCCCAACATGTTTTGAAAAAAAAAAGAGAGCTGCAAGAAGTACTAAAAATAGAAAGAGAGAAAGGAAATAAAGTAATGATTAAATATAACAAATTGGTCATATTAAGGAATCCAGAAGATGTTCCTACCCCGAGAAACAACAAAAAAAGGTTCCTTTCTGTTTCCCCTCAAGATAAGAAAACCAGCCATTTTCACCCACCCCTTAGAACACAAATTATTAAGAAAAATAAAACGACCCCTTTAAAACCTACGCCCACACCGCTACCCAATTGTTCTGAAGGAATAGTGAAGCCGGGCATTCGAAACTATTTAGTAAATAATACATCTTCAACTAATCAATAACATAATAACATAATCAATCATAACAAAAATGAAACCAATTAGCAATCAGGCCCCCCTCTCAAAAAAATCGAAGTAGCAAGAAAAGAAAGAAACAACTCAGATCATCTTCCAACCCGGTTGGTCACCGTGGAAGAGTATGACCACTACCCTCCAAGGAATATACCCACGATTACTGAACAAAAAAATAATAATAAGAAGTTTTATGTGGCAACGTACAATGTCAGGTCCCTATCTTCATACGAGCGACTGATTGAACTGCAGGAGGCCTTAATAGGGGTGAAGTACGATATCATTGGCATATCAGAGGTCAGACGCCTTGGCAGAAAAATAGAAGAATACGAGGACTTCATTCTATGCTATATGGGAGAGACTCCAGGAAAACACGGCGTTGGTTTTCTGATAAATATATCTCTAAAACCTAACGTAGAAAGCTTTACTGCAGTTACAGAAAGAGTTGCATTATTGAATCCCAATATACATGGATACAACATAAGCATAATAGAAGTTTACGCGCCTACTGAATCAGCGGATGAGGAGGAGGTCAATGAATTTTACAAATCGATAGATAAAGCCATGAAGTTCGCCCATAAAAACCTAATTGTTATGGGTGATTTCAATGCAAAGATTGGTCAACCCCTAAAAGACGAATATTTAATAACAAAAAGATATGGTTATGGGCAAAGAAATGAAAGAGGACTGAGACTAATAAACTTTGCTTTTGAAAAGAAACTATCGATTATCAACACATACTTTGAGAAAAAACCAAGCCATAGATGGACTTGGCGATCTCCAAACGGCCTGTATAAAAATGAAATAGATTACATAACAACCAACCAACCAAAAATATTTCAAAATATAGAAACATTAAATTTAAATTATTCATCAGACCATAGACTAGTCAGAAGCACAATTACACTATCAAAACCTTATAAGAGCAGAGCGACATACATAAACAAACAAAATAGTACTCTAAATAGTTACGAAAATATAAATGAATACATAAATAGTCTTGAAAACCATCTGTCAAACTGGACTAAAATAGATACCGTACAAAGCTGTTATGATTCACTAATACATGCTATAATGCAAAGCTTGGAAACCAAAAAATCAACACGCCAACCCACAATGAATCATAAAGTTTTATCAGAAAGGACACTATGGCTTTTAAAGAGAAGACAAGAACTACAAAGAACCAAAAATAAATCCCGTACCCAAAGAAACGAGCTTAGCGCTCTATATAAGTTAACGAGCAAATATATCAAATTTGACTACAAAACCCATAGAGCTAATACTATAGAAAAACATCTCAAGCAAGAAGGGAGTATGAAAAAGGCCATTAAGGAACTTCGAACAAATAGAGCCTGGATCGAGGGTTTGAAACAGCTGGGAAGAGCATCACACAAACGCAGGGATATAATCGATATTGCAACAAACTTTTACCGGGACTTATACAGCGCCAAATCGGACACACAGCTTCTTACTACTGAAATCATCCAGAATAATGTGAAGATATTGGATACAAGTACTGAAAATAAAATCCTACCGATCGATGAAATAGAAATCCTTCAAGCAATAAGGAGATTAAAATCAGATAAAAGTCCAGGGCCAGATAAAGTCTCCAACGAGGCTTTACAGCACGGAGGAACTCTACTGGCCACGCCATTGGCGCACCTATTTAACCTCATCTTAGAGACGGCGATTATACCTATGCAATGGACCGAATCAAACATAATTTTACTCTATAAAAAAGGAGACTCCCATGATATTTGTAACTACAGACCCATTAGCCTTTTACCGACTCTATACAAAATATTTTCTTCAATCATTAATAAGAGAATAAGCAAAACATTAAACACATGGCAACCTGTAGAACAGGCAGGCTTTCGCAAAGGATTCTCTACAATAGATCACATACACTCCCTAGAACTAATTATTGAAAAGTACCAGGAAAAACAAAGACCACTCTACATCGCCTTTGTGGACTATCAAAAAGCATTTGATACAATATCTCACACGAGTATCTGGGAAGCCTTAAAAGCTCAAAAAGTAGAAAATAAATACATAGAAGTGATAAGAAACATTTATAGCAAAAGCACTAGCAAAGTAAAATTGGAAAAGATTGGCCAAAGCTTTCCTATTAAGAGAGGAGTAAGGCAAGGCGATCCGTTATCACCAAATCTTTTTATAGCTGTACTGGAAACCGTCATAAGAAAACTGAACTGGAATAAATGTGGTCTAAACATTAATGGCAAATACTTAAGCCATCTAAGATTCGCAGACGATATAGTGTTATTATCAGAAACTAGCTGTGGCTTGCAATATATGTTAGAGTCCCTTAATATAAGCAGCAGACAAGTGGGATTAGAAATAAACCTGTCAAAGACGAATGCCATGACAAATAGCATCAAAAAGTGTATCAGGTTAGAAAATAGGCCGCTAGACTACGTGGATGAATATATCTATCTTGGAAAACTAATAAGTTTCAAAACAAACAGTAATGAAATGGAGATACAGCGTAGAATAAAAATCGCGTGGAACAAATATTGGAGCCTAAAAGAAGTATTTAAAAGCAACATGTCAATAAAGCTCAAAAAGAAAACTATGGACTCATGCATTCTGCCCTCTCTAACGTATGGTTGCCAGACGTGGAAAATTACGAAGAAAATTAAAAACAAAATTAGTTCATGTCAGAAAGGAATGGAACGCAGCATGTTAAATATAAAGAAAATACAAAAAATACGACACACGAAAATACGAAACTATACTGAAGCAATAGACGCGCTGGCTTACGCTCAAGCACTAAAATTCAGATGGGCTGGTCATATAGCCCGATGCGATGACAACAGGTGGACTATAATTGTAACCACATGGAAGGGCCCGCCAGGCAAACGCCGAGCAGGGAGACCCTACATGAGGTGGGAGGATGATATAAAGAAGATCGCAGGAACAAACTGGTTAAGATTAGCAAAAAACAGAGAAAAATGGAAATCCTTGGAGGAGGCCTTTACCTGAGAGGGGTCCATGCTATTTATAATATTTAAAATATTTATATCATTCTAGCATTAAATATTACTTTATTGATTACTCTATTGATTGAATTGTATAAGTACGAGATTATAATTTTATTTTTAATTTATAATTTCAATTTTGATTTTAATTTTGATTTTAATTTTAATTTTGATTTTGATATTTGTGTAATATAATAATTAAAAATTCAAAATTAAAAAAAAATCCAAATGTTTTTATGTTAATAGTAAAGCTAAATGTCATATATTATAATATATGGTTTACAAGTGCATATAAACAATAATTAATTAGTATGCTAATTTATGTTATCATTTAATTTAGGTGATCTGAACTGAATTGTTGCATAATAATTTCAATGCTCAAAAATCATTGTAATGCATGGAATTAAAAGGCTTTTTTTTATTTTATTTTTTATTTTTTTTTATTTTTATGTATGTGGTCTATGGTACTAAAGCCTTTTCGGAAACCGGCTTGTTCGGGAGGCTGGAAGTCGTCGAGTCTGCGTGCGAGAAGATTCGTAAGGACTCTCGAAAACAGCACGTAGACGCTGCTCAGAAGGGATATCGGTCTGTAGTTCTTCAAGAGGGCGTTGTCACCTTTCTTGAAGAACAAGACTACCGCACTTCTGCTCCACGCCTCCGGAGTAGTGCCACCATGGAGGACGGAATTAAAGAGTCTCTGAAGGACTTCAAGTACCGGTTTTCCACCCGCTTTCAGAAGCTCCGCTGTAATTCCATACTCGCCCGGGGACTTGCCGTTTTTAAGGAGCTGGAGAGCCATTCTAATCTCGCTCAGACTGACGTCCGGGATATCATCGGAATAGTGTCGAATAAGACCCGCTCTTGGGTCGTTACTCACACTTGCGTGTGGCTCCAACGATAATGTGTACAGCTGCCCATAGAACCTCTCAATCTCACTCAGAATCTCAGGTGTCCCGGAAACAATGCTGCCACACTCAGTCTTCAGCTTTGACAGTTGGCTCTTACTGGCAGACAGATCTCTGGCAAAGACTTTGGAGCCCTGGTTCCGCTCAATCGTTTCTTCAATACGAGCAGTATTAAATTTGCGTAAGTCTCGCCGCATGCATTTGGAGATCTGTCTGTTCAGTTGCCTGTATGCTGTTAAATCTGTTGACGAGTGCAGCCTCATCTCCCATCTAACAGCCATGAGATAAAGAGTGTGATCGGAGAGCTTTTGTGTTCTTCTGTGGCCGGTCTTGCAGAACTTAGCTCTGACCGCATGGACAGTTTCCACGAGCTTGTCATTCATATTGTCCACTGCATTGCAATCTTCTAGACACTGAAAGCGGTTGCGTAACTCGAGCTGAAAGGTTTCGGGATTCTGGATTAGAGCACGAGGGGGACGGAGCGTTGACTTCATTAGACGAGACCTCTCCAACTTAACGTTTAGGTTCAGTGTGCCTCTAACCATTCGGTGATCGCTGCCAGTTTTCACCCTTGCGATCACTGAGACATCACTGAAAAGTTGGCGTCTGGTCGTCATATTGAAGTCAATCTCATTTTTTGTCGAACCGTCGGGGCTCGACCAGGTCCACTTCCTGTGGGGCCACTTCTGGAAGAAAGAGTGCATCATAAAGAGTCCCTCTTTCTCCATAAAGTCAGCCAGCTGCTGGCCCCTACGGTTCCGTTGCCTTACTTCAAATTTCCCTAACTTCAGCTCACCGCCTTCTCTTGTGCCTAGTTTTGCGTTGAAGTCTCCTATCAACACCGTGTAGTGGGTTTTGGAGGAATGCATGGCTCTGGAAATATCCTCATACATTTCCTCCACCTCCTCATCGGGATGTGCCGAGGTTGGTGCGTAAACCTGTATGACCTTCAGCGAATACCGTTTGGTGATTCTGAGTATCAGGTACGCGACCCTCGTCGACACACTCCCAATTTTTTCATCGTTGTTGACGAGAGACTTGTGGACGATAAATCTGACACCTCCTTGGGACAGATGGTCGCCCTCCCTGTGATAGAACAAGTTGCCGGACTCGAGGATTACCGTGTCCTCCCCCTCTCTTCGGACCTCGGATAACCCAATAATATGCCAGCGCAACTTGTCTACCTCTTCTTCCAACTCCAGTATCTTCTCGTCAGTCTTCAGGGTGCGTGCGTTATATGTATCGAGATCGTTATCAGATCGAGTCATCGTAGGTGGCAACCGAACCTCCACCGGAGATTCTTAGCACCCCCTGCCCCGCCGTTACCATGGTCGCCACCGTAGCCAGGAATAGCGGGGCCGCCGGGGACTGGGGGCCGTTTGTTTGCGTCGTTACTCATGGGGGGATATTTGCCATGCTTGGCGAGCGGGTTGGCAACCGCAGTTTTTTATTATATCATTGCTGTTATCAGGAAGATGCTGCTGCCCACCTCCTGCCAGTCTCCCTCTGTCGCCTCTTACGACACCCACGGGAAGATATGGGGTAGTGGATATTCTCAACCGCCACTACACGGCACGCATTATTTTTCTACTTACTAGCAATTCTTTCGTACTTATTCGATTACTTTTCATTGTTTTGAATATCGTTAGTATCGGATTAAGAAGGAATTTTAGCTATGCCTTTTAGAAAAAGATCAAATCTGTCTCGAAACTCAAGGGTTTCTAAGATGCTCAGGTTGGTTAGTAGTAGTAGTAGTTTCTCTTGAACTCACGCAGAGCGTGAACAACGGCTAGGTGCTAACCGTGAGCGTAATGCACTAAGTTTGTCCGCAGAAACTAGCACGCAGCGCCGTTACGACTAGAATTTAAACGAGTCCGCACTACTGCTTCTCGATCTCAGGAAAGTGTGGAACAACGAGAAATGCTTTTAGCAATCGACCGGGATCGTCATTCTTTGTCTCGCGCATTCGATACGGTTACACAGAGGAACCAGAGGTTGAGTTTTCAGAATATGCGCTCTGAGACTGCTCGATCACTTGAGAGCAGTCAGAGCGTGAGATACGACTTGCGCGTGACCAACAACGTGGGCAAAGCCAAGGGTACAGCTATAGTTTATAAAGAATTTTTTTAAAGTGATTTGCAATATTATTGTTAATTCAGTGTACCCTTGAGAACCGTTGCATTCCGCACCGGATCGGTGAAATATACGGCATGAAAAGTTTTTTGTTGTATAGGTGTTAAGTCTAGGGTAACATATAGGCTATAATTTATTTTGGAAAATGGAACACCTGATGCAGAACCGCAACAGACCAGCTAAAGTATAAGAGATATAAAAATGGTGTCATTGCAAAAAATATTACATGTTTTGAGTTTTTTCTGCAACAAGAATTTTTCTGCTGTGAGAATAAATTTGAAGATTTGGAACACCTGTTGTGGAACTCCAAAGCCCAGCGACATTATAATATATATAGGAGTGACGTCTTAGCAAAAGTTGTTTAGTCTGATGGGCATTTCGTGTTGAATTACAAAAATGAAAAATCTGGAACGTCTCGAATCGTTTCGCGCATCACGTTGTTTTCCCGTCCCCGAGCTCTTAGAATTCGACATCAGACGTTTTAGATCTTTGATTTTGACGACCCCGTTGTCGTTGGCATAAGCAACATTATCCGCGTACGAAGTCGCGGGTAGCAGCTAGTATGTTATGTTATAATATTATAAATTGCATTTGTACTCTTTCTAGATGTTCTAGGTGGTCCAGGTGCCTAGAAGTCTGTTTGGGTAGGTAACACAGTTTCACCTCTACGTGACAGAGCTATATTATGGTTGTGTTACAAATGGGTCGGCATGATCTTGTATGTATTGAATTGTATTTTTAAAAGATTGAAGGGCTTAATAGACCGATAACCTTTATTAAATAAATATTTAGGACTATAATCTGTTCGGAGAGAGGTGATAAATATTATGAAAACCTGTTGCAATGGCGACAGTCGCTTCAATTCAAATTCATTCAATTCAATATCGCAATCTGTGTGACGGGTGTCGCTTATCGCCGCAAGTATAAAGTTTTATAGTACGAGGCTTGCAGCCGCAGTCAAGAGTGAGGCCGGGCAGGCGAGCCGATTCGGCAGCTTGTTTACTATCTATCAGCCGCTATTCGTAATGAGTTTGGTAACCCTGCTCTATATATTTTTAATCAAATTTTCCAAAACAAATTTTAAGTTAAAAGTGATCCTACCATTTAATTAAAAGACTTGAAATCTAAAAACCGTATTGGAAGACAGTTAAGAAAAAACATTCTCTGCAAGCACGTTGGTATTATTATGATCTTGACTTTTGCATTTCAGCCTCAATGGTGGTGTATTATTTTAATAAACTACAGCACGAACGGGTCAGCTCGACCTTGAGCATACACACGTGAACTAGCAGCATATATCGAGGATACATGAAAGTCACTATGGGTCACGGTATTAATTTACTATCATGTGACTACCCATGTTGTGTTGCAATTTTGTCACTCTTATACATTAATAAAAATAAAACGCAAGATCTTTATCCGTAAGTAGGAAGACCCTTTTCATATACGTGGTAGTCGTGTTAACCGTGTAGTGACCGGTGTAAGGATATCCACTGCCCCATATGGTCCTATGGGTGCAGTAAGAGGTGACAGAAGATAACTTAAACAGAAGATGCGCAGTAGCATCGTCCTGATAACTTAAACAGAAGATGCGCAGTAACAACGTCCTGATAACAACTCTAAATGCAACTATGGCGAATATGCCATAGTTGCATTTAAAGTTGTTATCAGGACCATTAGGCAATCATGGGGGAGGGTTTTGTACGTGGTAGAGCCACGCTGCAACTATATTATGATTGTAGCACGAGTGGGTCGGCTCGACAGAGAATCTATTACTATTTTGTGAAAGTGTGGTCCTTCCCCGTTCGAGCTAACATATTATATAGCTGCTGCTGACTTTACTACATATCAATGTAAAGTCTGTAAGTAACTATTTCTGAAAATGCTAAACTAAGTAACGGCGTCGAATGCTAATAGTAAGTCATGGTGGCCTGCCTCAACGGAGACTAGCCATCGGCGCAGGACGGGATTATTGTGCCCAAACACAGGTGCACTCTCTATTCTATCACTCTCATAATCCGATGGGACGGTAAACCAACACAACCGGAGAGAGATCAGGCGGAGGACAAACCGCTTTACGTGCTTTCCGAGGAACGGGAGTAAGACACCGCCAACTTCCTGACTCTGGACAGCTACTGAGAATTTCTTGACGGAAAAACTATATTTGATTTGATTTGAACAATAATTGATTTTTTGGCCTGACCCGGGATTCGAACCCAGGACCTCATTATCAGAAATCGCACTACTACAACCACTAGACCAGCGAGGCAGTATGTACTTTTAGTCTGAACACATACACACATACACACTCTAAAACATTTAAAACTTTTAGTTAAAAACGTAAAAACCGACTTTAATAAACTAACAAGAATAAAATAATTTCCACATAATTTAATAGCTTATGAACCTTACTTTTTTAAGGTATAATTATTTTACCATTTTAAGTCAACGTCGTGTTTAGTTACATCAAATGTTTCATACCCTATTTTCTTTCATTAGCGATGGGATTCTTTTTTCAAATTTAAATAGGACTACCCTCCCTCACTTAACATCAAGTGAACCGTATGCTCGTTTACCCCCTCTTCTATAAAAAAAGGTATTGTCTATTCAATAAAAATACCAATTAAATCGATTCACAATAGGCGAAGATAACGCATAATTATACATAGGTACAACACTAATGAAACCTAATTAAAAACTTTCTCTTTTTATGAATTCTGTTATAGATACGTAATATGTCATGAAATGAAAACTCTTTACATTTCGACGAAAAAATTAAAATTTTGCTTTTACGTCAACGTTTTTTTAAAATTTACTACCTTATAAAAATGAGGTTCCTCAGTCTTGTATCTGTATTGTTCTTTTTCCGAACGACTACAAGCTACACTACACGGAACTCGCTGGAAATACAAGTAAATGTATGTATTATCGTTTCATTCAAACTTTGCCTTAGTTCTAGAAGGATTTTCGTTAAATTGCATGTGGACAGAGGTTACCTCACACATCGTTTGTAGACCAACGGCCTATAATTAAACAGATAGTACTAATGTCTGTTTACGTAAACTACATATGTTGCTAAGCGTGCTACAGGTCACGTAAAACTGGGGAAAGAGCAGGACGGAACGATATTAAGATCTTCATTCATTCAAACATTAGCCTATTCAGTTAGATTATAGGATTTTTTAATAGAATAAGGGTGACAAATGAACACAGTTTACCTGATGGTAAGTGTGTGCTGTATCCATCTACATTTACCCTCGATTAAGATGCGTCAAAATTCAGATATCACCTCTGAAATACCATTAAAATAAAAAGAGTCTCCGGTTCTCTACACTCTATATACGAAACCCAGCAGCCTTAAGATGCTATTTTATGCTGGTATTCTGTGAGAGCGTCGAGCCGTCCCATTCTTGCTACAACTAATATAGCTGCAACGTGGCTCTACCACGATTTTCCACAGTCGCCACACCTGGTGATTGAAAGCAGGAAGATGCTGCTAGAAGATCTCCTATTTTAGTTTTCTTCTGTCACTTCTTACGACACCCAGGGGATGAATGTCGTATGTATGATGTTAGTCGATTGTATTACTACACGGCGTAATCTTAATACGTTACGTGAACAATTTTGTATATTTATATTATACTAGCAGTGTACCCCGGCTTCGCACGTGTGATTTCTGGATGTCGGCCATATAACCTACTACTGCCACAGGCCCCGGTACAGATAATGACCATCCAGGTGATCACATAAAAATTTTAATAAAATCGGTAAAACTGTAAAGGAGAGGAAGAATTACGAACACACTCCGATGTGAGAGAATTTTTATAATATACACTTACTTATAATGTATACTTAACAATAGGGTGACAAACAAGCACACAGTTCACCCTATTGTAAGTGGTTGCTGGGGCTCATAGATATCTATATCTATCCTCGATTACGAATCAAACTACAGATGCGTTGTCACCCCGTGAGGACTGAGATGGAATGCCTCGTTTCCAGTAAAAAGGGGTCTCCGGTTCTTTACACTCACGATACGAAACACAGTAGCGTTAAGGTACTATTTTACTCTGATGTTCCGTGTGAGCGTGGTCCTTGGTCGGCTCGACCGGGGAAGGACATGCCGACATGCTACAACTATACTATTAATATAACTGCAGCATGGCTCTACCACGTACATATAAAAATATTTAATGGGTTCCTCGAAAATGGCTCTAATGGTTTTAATGAAATCTTACGTTTAGATTATATTTTGTTCTCTTAGTTTATCTAGATAGGTGTCCTCGAAAAAAAAAATTTTCTAATGCCAAAGTTTGACCGACTAGGTACAGAGTAAATGAAACGAGTTGAAACCGTAAAAAAAATTCAATGAAAAATCAATATTCGCATTGATTTTTACTCTATCATGATCTTATTAGCTACTCACCTACTCTTCGACCTTCTTTGAGTTTTGATCAACTTTTTCTTTATTGGATAAGGGTGAAAAACGAACACACAGTCCACTTGATAGTACACGTAAGTAGATGCTGTGAACCATAGACATCTACAATTAAGAATCACAATGCAGATGCACACCTGAGAACTAAAATGGAATACCTCGTTTCCAGTAAAAAGGGTCTCCGTTTCTCTACACTCACCATATGAACCAGTAATAGGTACTCTGTGAGGAGCATGGTACTTTTCCATTCGAGTCTAACCATTCATGCTACAACTAAACTGGGTGATTTTTTTACCGTCTGGAAAAAAATAGGGTGTAACAGGTGAACGGTATAGAAGCCTATGGCACTGATATTTTACGTTTTTGAAGTGAAAACTTCTTTAGCGGCGTTGTACACTTTTTTGTAATGGGTAAAAAATGTTAAACTCGCGTCAGGACACGTGACCTGATCGAAAATTCGTAAGACGGTCAGCTATCATAAACCGATCGTATCAGTTTTAGAGATTGGCGATGACGGTTCTGGTAAAAATGATGGTGAAAAATTCGTCAAAATTATGGATGGAAGTTTATTTTTCTGAGAGATAAAACTTTTTAATGTAATATAAATTGTCATGTTTGTGTACGATAGTGCAATAAATAAATATTGTATTCTACCACATAAATGATAGTACTTGTATACCGATAATTAAAGCAATTCGTGCAAAATTATTCCCTAGCCATTCCAAAATATCAAAAATGCACAACGTTAATATTCAAGTTTTCACTTCTGCACACACACTCACACTCCCGGAGTGCAACCCGTCGTTTTTTTTATTTTACCAATATACTCGTAAATACCACTAATTGCGTACGCATTATTTTAATTCAAAAATTTTGTTGTTAAGTTTTTAGTGCCGACAGTTTATTTCAAATTAGTAGTATTTATTGATAGATCAATTTTCATATAACATATAATATTGTAATGTAAAATAAAAAAAATTTAAAATGTCAGTGCCATAGGCTTCTTTTCCGTTCACCTGTTACGCCCTATTTTCCTAGACGGTAATAAAATCATCCAGTACAGCTTGGGCATGGCTCTACCAAATGTAAATGTGTGTGTAGCATGTTAGTAACTGTGTTATAGCCTATAAAATGCTAACACTAAGGACTTTAATTATGAAAACTCATACACACACAGACACAAACGACACACATTAAAAGACTTTCTCAATATTCTTACAAACCAACTTTAATAAAGTAACAAAAATAAAATGATTTCCACGTATTCTAACAGCTTCTCAACTTTATTTTTAAAGTATAATTATTTGATCCTTTTGAGGTCGTGTTTAATTACATCACAGTATTCACTCCCTATATTTTATGCATAGCGGTGAAATTCTTTCATTTAAATCGATTCATAATCAGGCAAGATATTGCGTAATTATACGTACAAAAAAATTAAAACAGAATTGTAAACCTCCTCATTTTTTTAAGTCTGTTAAATATCAGTACTATGAAATTAAATGAAATGAAACCACTTTATTTTTAGACTTAAGATACATAGATCCAGAAAACCCTGATACGATTGCCTCGTTGGTTTCGCGGGCGTGGACGTCGACGTAGGTTGGAGTACCGGGTCTGATTAGAACCAGTTAATGGAATTTTCTTTTAAGATATTCTCAGCTGCAACCCGGAGTCGGAAAGTTGGTGGTGTTGCACTCGTATGCCTCGGAAAGCACGTAAAGCATGCTCGTTGGTCCTGCCCTTGATCTCTTTCCGGTCGATCGAATTATCATCTCATCGGATCATGAAAGTGAGGGAATAGATAGTGCCACCTGTGCTTGTATATACACTTGGGCACTATAATACTGTCCTGCGGTGATGCCTTGACTATGTGGAGACATAATTCTTCCCAGATGCAGAGTAAATTGAACGAGACAAAAACGGTAAAAGTAGTTTATTAATGGAAAAATTGCGTAAATTAAACAAATTCTTTACTCTTACAGATTTCGTTACCTACTCACCTATTTTCCTACTCCATTTGAGTTATGATCAACTTCGACTTATTTAAAAACGGATACCTTTTGAACCCGGAACTTTAAAACTGAAGCGTACTAGAAAAAACGCGGCGCACACTCTCTAAACAATTTCCGAATACCGACACACGGCTCGCACACGAACTTAGAAAAAACATTGTTTTTGCACCCTGCGCTTCCTACGGAAGTACGTGGTGAAAAAGATATATAGCAAAGTTGCGTGAACGAGAGAGACGCCTGTGGGAAACACAGGGGTTGCGATATCCCATACGATCATTGAAGTGAGACCACGTAGTTGTATTTATTCACTCGGGGTCTTTGTAAACATGTCGGACATCTGGTTACAAGGGTAACCATAAATAAAATTGCAAAAAATGGATGACGCTTAAAGATAACAATTATATGTACAACTTCGCACGTTGTTTTGCTCAAGATATATCTTAATAGCAGTTAATATTAGCTGGAGATAATATACTACAAGTGCTATGACAAGTGGGGGAAGCTCTAAAGTCTAAGGAAAGTCTTGGCACTGTTGTTGGAATTTTATAACTTTTTTATATCTATCTAATATGATAAATAACGTCACAACCCACCTAGCTATAATAATACTTTATTATGGAATTTTAAATCTTGATATGTTGATAGTTTAATTATTTTATTAATAATAATAATGGCTCCGTGGTGCTGTGCCTCAGCAATGACTTGCAGCGCTGAGGGCCGCGAGTTCAAATACCGCACGGAACAAGTATTTATATGGCCGACAAATAATTTTAAACATAAACAAAATACTAACTTTTCAACTTTATATTTTTTCGGTTTCAACAATATTTAACGCTTGCTTGAATTCACATCCCCCTACAGCACGACAGTCGTTTGACCTTTGTTGCTCTTCTGCAGTAAAGGCTTTAAATAGACTATTTTTACAAAATCAACTTTCTGGAACGGGTATATCCTTAAAAACCATAAATGCATAGCCACCCTCTTTGTGGCTAGCGTAAAAGTTGATTTCAGTTTTTTTTTTGTATTCGACACCTGTGCTATGCGATATTCATCGCACTTAAAATGGCATAATGTTCGCTGGTTAATTAGAAACGACGGTTGAAACAATCTACAGGCGACACCTGACCCTTACTAAATTGTCTGGCTTTTTTACAAGTACATTAGGTATTAGCATATTTGACAATTTGTTAACTAAGGCCCTTTTCACATGTATCCGGTCACGGCGCGGTCGCCGTGCCGTGCAACCGTGCTAGCTCTTTCTCATGTATACGGTTTACACACGGTCGTTGGCTATGGTAGTTGCAGTATTATTGAGAATTTTGGGGAACGACAACGTCTTTTATCATGGAACAAAAAAAGATAGCATTACTCCTATTATATCGACGTCGTCAGCGTCGACTTCATTGTATACGTCAGAGAATATATTGGATACATCTGTACAATACTTTGAGAAAGGAAAAGGGAGATTTATACGCAAAGTTTATAGATCTTCGAAAACATGAGGATAAATTTTTCATCTATTTTCCTGTCGATTTGCCTGTCGAATGGCATTTGCGCTCGCAATGCTGTACCGCGCCCGTGTTCATGTGAACGCGTCTATACAAGTCCATACAAGACTATAAAGACGGTTGCCGCGTCAAAACCGTGCTTATAGTGGATAAGGATGGCTGACACGCGGTCACGGCACGGTCGCCGTGCCATGTGAAAGTTCTCATTGTTGGTCATATATTACTACTCTACACGGCACGGCGACCGTACCGTGGCCGTGTGCATATGAAAAGGCTGTAAGGATATATCCTAGTAACCAAAACGTAGGTAGAACATAATAAAAATTTACGCTACTAAGCACATGCCTCCTCTGTTTTTAGAACAGGAAAAGAAATTTTTGAGAGCGTTTTTGGAACACCTGAACCCTACAACAAACTCTCTGTTCAAGCTGTTTAAATGCGTGTTAGTAGGCGTGACATATCAAAATATTGTTTTTTTTATTTTGAAACATGCGACTATCCTCACGATGTTTTACTTCACCGCCAACCGCTTGGTAAATATATAAAATATTTAAAAAATACAAAATTAAGCCTATTTCAATTTATGACGCCTGTATGACGTCATACATGCTTCTAAAATTGCGACCACCACTCCACTTCCCAAACGTGACGGAAAAAGCTCTTGGCCTTTTCCGTTATTGCTTCTATTTATCACGTTATTGCTTAAAGCATCTTCTTCAGTTTTATCAGCACATCCACAACAACTGAATATGATCTCTTCCTACTGTATTTCCTGTGGTAGGAAGGATAAAAAAGGCTCTACGGTTCTCGTCGCTCATTACACAAAACACAGCAGCAATACACTGCTAATTCACGCTGCTATTCTCTCCAAACCTTTTTTATACTTAAATTCATTTCTCTTATTGCACTCAACAGACTGGAAGTCGATGGTGCAGTCCAGTTGTCGACGAATGTGCAAGTGCAAGGGGTTGCTTTTTAGTTTGAGTCGAGAAGAAGGTAACATTTCGATAGCGTAATTCAAGTTTAAGCTGGGGCTCACGGCTCGGTGGCGCAGTGACTTGACAATGAGTTGCAGTCCTGAGGGCCGAGGGTTCAAATTCCGCACGGAACAAGTCCTTGTCTATAAATAAATTTTTTAGATGGTCTGGATGTTTGTTAATTTATATATGTAAACTGCCTCCACAATACAAAAGAAAATCCTAGTGTGGGGGTAACGTTGGTAAAATAAAACTCTTGTGGCAAAACTGCAACGTAGCCACGTCTCACGCTTTCTAACTCACCTGCTTGCGTGGGTTTTTAGAAAGATTTATATCTTTTTTATAGAAGTGGAGGCAAACGAGTCGCCCATTAACTGCAACACCAGGGGAATTGTAAGTGTTTTGATGGCCTTTTAGAAAGGATAAGGCTCATTTCGTGAAGGCTCCGAAGTTGTATCAGTCCAAATAAACCGCTGGCGATAGTTAATTCCACTCGTGGAAGGCAGAAAATTCCGGTTCCCAATCATAGAGATGACGAGGATAGAATTTCAAGTTATATAGCTATGTACCAAGATGATCTAGCAGTGAATCTAAAAATCATTATCATCAGTAGAATGAATTTTCAAAGCATTAACTAATATTACTCTAACTTGTTTACGCCGATCTTTGTTCCGCTAGCTACGTATCACGATTACGGCAAATCGTGTTTATGAGGAGAGAAGCCTATGTCCGGCTGTAGACCCTCACGACATGATAATGATGAAGAAGAATAAAGTCGAAAAACAAATCACGCACCTGCTCATATTATTGTACATACATGCTAGATAACACTCTTAACTATTATAACTTAAATAAACGAACATTACTTAGTAGACATTATTACATTATACAACATTCTTGGAAAGCATTAAGTAAATACAATATATATATATATATATATATATATATATATATATATATATATATATATATATATATATATATATATATATATATATATATTGAATGAATCATGGTACCTGCGCGGTTCTTTATACTGCTTGTACCAATGAGGGAGTTTAACTTCTTTTTAGAACACTCCATTTTAGTGAAAGCGTAGTTCGTTTTATTTATTTGCGTATCGATTAAGAATTTATCTCAATCATCACATAAGAGAGAATCCTGTGACTAACATGTAGAGCAGCTACATTTTGTTTCTTTAATTCTAATGACATATAAATGTGATTGAGCCACGCTGCAGCTATTTGATAGTTGTGGCAGGAATGGGTCGCCTCAACTGGGGCAGGACTATGCTCTCACAGAATACCAGCGTAAAATAGCATAATACTGCTGTGTTTTGTAAGGAGAGTGGAGAGAACTTAAGCCCTTATTACTGGAAATAAGGCATTCCATCTTAGTCCACCCAAGGGTGACAACGCATTTGCATTTTGATTCAGATCTAGATGTCTATGGGCCACAGCATCCACTTACCCTCAGGTGGACTGTGTGCACGTTTGTCACTCATAATCTATAAAAACTTAAGCAAAAAAACCTGCGATATATTAATATGTTTTATAAGGTATAATGATCTATAAAAATATTATTTATTAGGTACTTTCAATCTCGTTTGACGCACAATATTTCATATAATATTAGAATGCTTCATGAAATGAAAACCGCAAAAAGAATAAAGACATTCAGAATATGAAAATAATTTAATATCTTTTTATCAGTCAACTCTTTTGAAACGTATATAATATACAGTTATTTACAATATTGAAATAATACCCACGCAGTGCGTTTGAACTTTGTAGATTGAAATTCTATTTACAAATCACACAAGACAAGACCATCCTCTTAATAAATTATTACATTTTTTACATGATTTCACAACCATTATACTGTTAGCATTGATATACAAATCAATGACTGTTAGGCTAAGACTATACTAGCTTACACGGTCGATTGTAACTCCTTGAATACTCCAATAAGAATAATTTTAGCGCATATCTTTCGGAATGTTAATATTAATCACTTAAAATTATGCACAGTAGTATACTATAGGTATAAACTGTAAAAAAACAAAAACCCAACTGTCTCAAACAAAAAATCTATACAAATGTGTATTGATTGTGAGTAGTATAGTTTCAGCCAGATTTATTTAATTTTAAATCTTAAGGTCCAGATCATATTTTGTTATTGGTTAAGATTGTTTAATAACATTTATGCTCTTTAGATGTCACTTTTTGTTTGTACAATATTTTCAATATCATAATCTAATTTAGTAAAATTGAAGTGTTATAGAAACAGAACATTTATACATTTGAACCAGAAAGAAATATTTCTATAAAAAGTATGTAAAATATGTTCTAAAATATTATCAATTTTCAATTTAAATACTTGAGCCTTATTACTGGCTACTTGAATCGAAAAAAAATACAATCCAGTGTGAATGTTCAAATAGAAATAGGATAGAAAAATTATTTATTATTTAATTTTTATTATCTATCTTTAAAGCTCGGTTTTGGTCCCATTGACTATGAGTATACTTAATAAACTTATTTTATATACTATATCAATATCACACAACTTAGCAAATAATTTATTTATTTTTAAATTCATTTACGATCAACAGTCTTTAAAATAATAATAATTTGGACTTTTACTAACTAAAATCTAAAATCTATCACAACAATGTAATAATGGTTCTTTATGCTCAAAGTATTTGCGAAGAAAAAATGTACGTATGTATATTTATAAGTATTTATTACGATCGAAAGCTGTTATGTGGTGGCACTAGTAGAAAAACCATCACCACATTTAGTCTCGTGGGAATCTCTTCTAGAACTATGAATGGATTAGTGCGTAAACTGTAAGGGTTATATTGCAACATCCAATCGTTTTATCAAGCATTGCGAAAAAATCTTTGAAGTAAGGTATGTAAATAAAGTATGTATCACGATATCAGAGATGCGCGAGCTACTGGGTGGTAAGGACTTATTTTCTGCCTAGGACTCCGTCTGAGTAGCTACGTCTGCAGTGAGTCGAGATGAAGACAAGTTGGACTGGCTTGCAGGAAATGAAGACTGCAGAAGACAAATTCTCAGTAGTTAATGGTAGGGGTTCTTGAAGATAATGACGAAGGCTTGAGGTTGTAGTTTCCGAAGGTTGTTGGTTGCGTGTCCATATCACGTCGGTTAGTCACCACTTTGGCGCTGGAAGGAAAAGGGGAGATCTCCCGCCAGGCAAGGTGTTCTGAACTGCTTATTACTTTAGTTTAAAAAAATCGCCAGACTGAAGTAACAAGTAATCTAATAGGTAAGCAAGTTGTTTTCATCTTAATCACACTTTATATATTTATTGATATAATTCCTGCTAATTATCAATATTTAGTGAAATGTTTATTTTATATAATATTAAACTAATATAGTTCGAAATACTCCTAGTATAAAAGAACCACGCGACTTAAATTTGTACTAACAGGATTTTAGTACGCAAGCTCAGCACCCCAGGGCCTGTAGGGTTTGGAAGTATTTTGAGAGTACTGATGATGAGGTGGGTGATGTGGATAAGGTGTGGGGTAGTGCGGCGCTGGTGGGGCTGGGTGAGGACCGGGGGGTGCTGGCGGTCCAGGAGGTGCGGGGGGATAGTGCGGGTAACTAGGCGGTGCTGAAAGAGGAGCCGCGATCGATGAAGGAGCTGCCAGTGTGGTTGCCCCAGCGGATGTTGCTGGGTCTTGCCTGTGCCCAAGCTCCGTGTAACTGTGCTGGGGTTGAGCAGGAACCGGTGCTGCTGGGTACTGCGGGTAGCCCCAGTTAGCAGACTTCGCCGCCAGCTCCCTTTGCGCAGCGAAGCACTGTAAGTGGCTCATGAGGCGTAGTCGGAGCGGGTCCTGGATATCTAGACCTTCGCAGCTGACGAGGTACCTCGCGACTTCCGCCGCGCATTCTCTGAAGCCGATGCTGTGGTAGTCCATCGCGTATCGTTGAGGGTCGTAAGCAAATGTGTCCAAGCCTGGAAAGAAGGATATATGGTTTTAACTGGCCGTTCAGATTTAATATTCGTGTTTAGCTAGGCATCGTTAACTAGTTGATTTATCTTTGAACTGGTTTTTTTTTACATCTTTTATTTTTAATTCTGTGGAAACTTGTAAATGGCTTCATAGTTACATTATTATACTTTTTCGTTCAAAAAATAAGCAATGCTATAATTTTTCTGAATAGTATCAGCTCGAGCTCCGCACTCTTCTCTTCTCCTTTATTAAATGTTATCCCAAAAAGAAGAGGAAATCCTTCTGAATCGTTGAGGCATTTTACAAACACAAATTGCACAAGGAGATACTTCCAGACCCGAAACAATTATTTGTAGGCCATACAAGCACTTGTTCCGTGCGGGATTCGAACCCGCGGCACTCAGCGCCTCATCTCAATGCTAAGCCACAGCACCACGGAGCCGTTTGATGTTACAGGAGGTAATTCTAATGTGGGGTTAACGTTTATTTTTAAATCACAGAAGCCAACTCCCAAGCGTGACTATTAAGACAAAGTGACTCATAAAAAAAAAGTAAATTATCCAGCAGCGGAGCTAAAATATAAGAAAATACAGAACCAAACCACAAACTTATAATGTAATTAGAAACTTAAGTTTCCTTTGTCGAAATGGTACATTTTGATTTAGTAAATTATAAAAAAATACAGAACAGTAAATAAACAAAAGAAGTAGATATCCTTATGCAAGTCGTGACAGTAAATTACTATTTTTGAAATTTATTATTGAATGAGGCGTTATTAAAAAAACTCAATTGACGTCATGTAATTACGACGAAAAGTTATTTAGGTTAGAGAATCCCTATAACAACTAATTTTAAATTTATATGGACTGAGATTCTGCAGATTCAGTTCGAAAGTTTCAGCCTTTGTAATATAAACTAACGAGGTGACACAAGGACGGACAATTTCCATTGCAATGAGAGAGATAAGAATAACTTGGTATTATTCCTCCTTGCTCATCCCTTCAGTCGGGACTTGATTTACGTATGTACAATACGCAGTAAAGTAATTCAATCTGAATCGAAAAAAAAAAACAATTCCATTGACTAGGACCCTTCAATTTGCCCTTGTCTTACGCAACAAGTTATAGACAGAGATAGATCATTATAATTGAAATTAGTGCAAGGGAGAGCAGAGCATGCATAACGGCCCTAAGTATTCGGATGTCTTCCGTAGGGACAGAAAAGTTTTTAAAAAGAAGTTCCGCTATGCTCATGCGATTGCAGATGGATTAAAAAAGTTTGTTGGATAAATGGGGTTGTAGGGAGCAAGTCAGTGGGCCAGCAGGGTAGGAGGGTGCGTAAGTGCACATTTTGCTTTGATCCCAACAACCTATATTTGCTTTTTAACTCTTTCATAGTGCACACAATGCAATCGCATCGCTGAAGCTTTTGATTGAACGTTGCGTAGTTTTTTTAAACTTTCGGTGCTTACGTTAGTAATTATTTAAAAGAATAATTAACTATTTTAATTGCATACTATATTTCATAATCAATTTCACAAGTATAGTAATAGGAGGATTAACTTTTTTGAAATAACGAAAAAAGAATTTTTAAATATTCTTTACCTTAAGTTAGCCTTATTTTGAGACATACATTTACGGTATTTTTTTGTTTTTGGAAATGAAAGACCATTCTAAATTATAATTTTTTTAGAAAATCATTTACGTTGTTCGCGGTCTAGTGGTGGTGACGTAACAGAAGCTACTACCACATATTACCACCCACCCACCTAAGCCTGTAGATGACGTAAGAGGCGACAATGGGACACTGAAACGGAAGATGGGCAGCAGCATCTTGCTGATAACAATTCAAAGTTATCAAACACTGCGGATGCCAACACATCTGCAAAGTGTGCTATATATATATATATATATATATATATATATATATATATATATATATATATATATATATATATATATATCATAGAGAAATTCAACGATATTTTATTGAAAGTTATAGTCTAAGAAGTTTGACCACTTTATAAATAAATGTAATTAAGTGTTATTGTAAAAATCATTTTACAAATAACATAGTACAGATTGACTTATAGTTTACAACCTTGTAGGTGCTGTATAAGCTTTATTATATGCTGTATTGCAAAAGAATTAAAATTATTCGAAAAGCTTTAATTATATTGTCGTAATTCCCCTTTCTTCCGCTTGCGAGCAGTTGGCACGTTTATTTTTTTTCTAATGCAGGTGGGCAACCGTTCCTCATTAGAAGCAGCGTCTCGCAGTCACTTCCTCTGGCGCCGAGTACAATTGATGCGCGAGCGGATGGATGGTGTATAGATTATTTTTACTTTTGCTCTCTATTGTGTATGTGTTTATGAAACCGTGTGTAAGAATATCCACTGCCCTACGTCGTCCCGCGGGCGTCGTAAGTGGCGATAGAAGGTCACTGAAACAGGTGACGGACAGCAGTATCTTCTTGAAAACATCTTAATTATAATGATTTATTTCACTAATCCTATACTATTAAACGAGCAATTCTTGTATATATATCTATATAATCGGGATCTCGGAAACGGCTCCAACGATTTTAATAAAATTTAGTGTCCAGGGAGTTTCGGGGGCAATAAATCGATTTAGCTGGGATTTTTTTTTAGAAAATGTCCTTTTGTCCGTGTTTTCAGGTAATAAAAACACTGCTACAATATAAGAAAGTAAATTTTGTCAGGTTATCAAATTTACTTCCCGGAGCAGGTAATCGCCTTACTGGCCATTATCTTTAACGCCTGCTTCGAATTCAGTTATTTTCCCACCTCTTGGAAAGAGGCAACTGTCATTGGCATTCCCAAGCCAGGCAAACCTCTCCACCTCCCCTCCAATCACCGTCCCATCAGCCTCCTCAAGGCCATGGGCAAACTTTTCGAACGAGTCATTCTCGTGCGCTTGAGGCGCCATTTGTTTCCCACAGACGGCGACCCTCTTGTCATCCCACAACAATTCGGGTTTCGAGCCAAACACTCGTGCCCCCAACAAGTTCACCGCATAGTGGAATACATCCTCAGCGGTTTTTACCCTCGCCGTCAAAAAACCATCGCGGTCTTCTTTGACATTGCCAAGGCATTCGACAGAGTCTGGCACGAGGGCCTTATCTACAAACTGTACGACTTAGGCCTCCCAGATCGTCTCGTTCGCCTTGTAGCCTCCTATCTGAAGGATCGTACCTTTCGTTTTAGACACGAAGGCACGCTATCCTCTACCCGTCAATTAAAAGCCGGTATCCCTCAAGGCTCTGTGCTTGCTCCCCTCCTATACATACTATTCACCAACGACATCCCTATCCCGTCGAATGGTGTCAAACTAGCCCTCTTTGCAGATGACACAGCCCTTTACTCCAAAGGCAACTCATTACCACAGATTCGGAACAAGATCCAAAAGTCAGTAAGCGACCTAGGAGCTTGGTTCCAAAAATGGCGTATCGACGTAAACCCGGAGAAAAGCTCCGCCGTTTGCTTCGAATATAAACGACGTCGTCTCACCACCACTCCGCCAATCAGGATGTTAGGAACCCCTGTCCCATGGCAAACTAAAGCCAAATACCTAGGCGTCACCCTTGATGCAAGGCTCACTTTCGAGCCCCATATCAAGAAGGTTACTCGCACCGCACGTTTTTACATGGGTAGGCTCAACAGCATGTTGGGCAGACACAGTAAAATGTCCCTCCGCAACAAGCGAACCCTATATAAGGTCTGCATACGACCTGTCATGACCTACGCGGCCCCCATTTTCGCACATGCTAAACCCAAAGCCATCAATGAACTACAAATAGTTCAAAATCTATTCTGTCGTAGGGCCACTAACTCGCCCTATTATGTCCGTAATGCCGACCTCCATCGAGACCTAGAGCTCCCAACAATCCAGCAGTTCCTCAAATCACTCTCTGAGAGATTTTTCAAAGCCTCAGAGTCCCACCCAAATCATCTCATTCGTGAGACAGCTGCCTATGCAGCCCCTATCCACACTCGCTATAGTGTGCGCAGACCGAGAAACTCTCTCTCGGACCCCCCCAACAAGCTTTCGGCTGACCTGAACTGCCTCCTGGCGGCTCGGGCCGAGCCTACATAACACATCCATTAATCTGCCTTAGTTAGGCATTCTTCTAAGCGGCTTTTCGCCGCTTGCGCCCTCCTTTCTGCCAAGGAGGGTCGCGTTCGTATACGGCTTAGAGATCTCCAGTCAGATCGTTAAGCCATTTCCTAAAAGGTGGTGTTTAGTGGGTAAAAGTCGCCACATAACCACGCAGCCGGCTGCGTGGTATGCTATGAGCATTCACCACCTCCCTCCCCCGCTTTCCGGAGGGTTGCCCATATTTGCTTCGGGCGCAAAAAAAAAAAAAAAAAAAACAGGTTATCAACGATCGTAACAGCTCAGATGGGATGTTGTTCGGGCGTGATGTCGGAGTTCCGTGGATCGCGTCCCGACTTGGGTTCGACTTTTTTTCCTTTTTTTTTCAAGTTCCCTTCTTTTTTGAGAAAATCTATTATTTCGAGCCCTTTTTTCAGTATTTTTTAAAAATACGAAAATTTTAATTTAACTAATTGCACTCATGATTTTTTATTCAAATAACCAGTTCAGTTTTTTCTATTATGTCAATAAGATCAAAAACTATTATTCATGTAATTTGTATATAAATGTAATTTAAAAAAACCGAGCAAAGCTCGGTCATCCGGGTACTAAATTTTAACAAATAAATTTAAAGTTACTGACTCCTAATGTAGGTGAAACATATATCTCAGGAGCCAGTGTATTCTAACAAAATAACTGTACAGATTACTTATACGTTAACAAAAATAAAAAACCTATTAATAAATTAGAATATTATTGTGAAGAGACGTGAGTGTGTGCGCGTGCTTGCATGTGTGTGTTATGTAGGTTAATTGCAGGGCAAAAGTGATTGTTTCATGGTAACCAAAAGTGTTAAGCCACAATATTATTTTCTTTTTGTTCATAGTCATAGTCATAGTTGTAATTTGTTTTTACTTTATAAGCCCTATTAAATTTGTTATATAAATATGGTGCAAAGTGTTTGTACTTCTTTTTAGCAAAAACACTTTTAATTGCTATGTATATTCTTATTTATTGGTAAATTTAGAGTAACTAATCGGTGATATCTTCCACGACATTTATAAATAAATAGCTTTCTAAATGACAGGATTTTGATTTACTCGTAAATCGATATATAGTCTGATATCTAAAAGGTAAATACAATGCAACCTTTAAAACCGCTCTTTGTGCACGTTCTAAGTCCAGGGGAAACGTTTTAGCTGCTCCTCCCCAGGAACATATGCAATAGGTAATTATAATCCCACATAAAGCTTTGTAAGTATGTATAACTAATTTAGATGTTTCAACTCTACGTACCTAAGTCCTTAAATATATAAATTAACTTTCTTACTCTGTTAACCAGTATACTTATATGTTCCTTCCAATATAGCCTTTGGTCAATGAGAACGCCTAGGCATTTCGGTGCCGTTTATCAAGTTAAATGATTACACTAAATAATTTGCTGTTACCAATCCGCATATTAAGGAGTGTAGTAACTACGGTAAGTATTCCCCCCATAATGGAGTCCATGGGGGAGGCCTATACTCAGAAGTGGACTTTGATATTGTGTTGTGTCTGTTGTGGATGCATTATGGATGTTTGTATGCAAGCATGAACATAGTAGAACGTAGTTTAAAATCATCTGTCATCCACTTTCCGAAAGACAGAGTAATATTAAAATTTGCAGACACGTTGAGAACCGATAAGAACACAATATTTTCATGACTATGATAATATGATCTAGCCTTACTTACTGTCAACGTGATCAATACGTGTTGAGATATTTAAATATAGTTTAGTTATCACTACTATAACTGTTTAAGGTATTTTCTTGTGCATAATTTGAAAACTAGTGTAATTTTTAACAAAATGACGGTGACATATGAACACACATTTCGCCTAATAGCAGTAAGTGTGTACTGTGACCCATAACTTCATATATCCTCCAAATATGTTATTTCTCAGACGTATAGGGTCCCTCACAACGTTTTCTGCTACCTTCAGCACTTGGTAAATCAGCGCTTAAAATTTCAATTTACAATTTCATTGGTGCTGGCGGGATTCGAAACTGCTCGCCCACTTTGAAATTGCGGCTAATCCTAGTTCCTGTCTACAACGGATCAAGTCATAAAATATTTTATGTCAGTTATGTCAAAAGATAAGTGCAAATATAAAAAACTATAATCTCTTATCTACGCTGTATGTAGTTTTTATAGCAGTTATGGCTGCCAGTATGGTGTAAATTACATTAAAATGCGGTTTTAAGTCGCTTATCTCTGTTAAGTTGGCTGTCATCCCCTACGGCAGGGGTGACCAACACGAGTGGGACGGGGCCGGAGTCACAGTTCCCACGCGACTCCCCATGCTATAAATGTGCTGCATATTGAACTGTAATGTGATGATGCCGATTGCATAAATTGTGCTAATATCTAAGTGCTGGTTTCGGAACGTGTTTTGTTTTGTTGTTTTTTTCAAGTTTAGCTTTATACAAATTTTTATTTTATTTTGACCGGCCTGTACAAATCTATCTCATTACATAGGTCTCGCCTATTTTACGGTATTGACTTTTTTATTTGGTAACGTCTCGTACTGTTTTATTTGTGCTAATGTCGAGTAATAAGAAATTATCCTTTATTGTAAAGTGTTATATATTATAACTTCTTCACAATTTGTTAGCCAGCAGATAGTCGGTGAAGACGGTACCTCAAGGCGCCAAAGTAGACACAGTAACTTGAGCACACATGACAGCTTAACACTTGTTTCATCGTTCCCTCTAACAGTTCACATGCACATATATTTTATACACAACGTTTAATACGCACTTTTACGTATGAAAACCTGGTTCAAACCATTATTTAATCAATAAAACTGGAGCAACAATCAACCGACCGTCTAGTTCCCACCAAAACGCTTCGATTTTTGCCTTAGATGTCCGGCTCAGCTGTCACATTAGTAATCGAAGGCTGCCAACCGCAAATTTAAAAAACTAGGATTTGAAGTTGGAAAAACCAGGAAAATACAGTTTAGAAACAGGACGCAGTAAAGGCCTTGTTCACTGCGAACTGAACCGAACCGAAAACGTGGCAAATATATGTACTGTGTATGCAAGTATCGGTTCGTTTTCGCTATTTATATGTGACTACGCTTTTTATATTCAATTCATAACATACATACATAACAAAATAAAAACACTTCCCTACGCTTTTGGTTTGCTGTCTATTTCATTACGTGCATTTTAAAATACATGCCCTTATCAGGGCGCTTTAAAAACCCAGGACGCTGCTTAAAAACTATCCAGGACATCCCAGGATACTACAAAAACTAGGACATGTCCTGGAAAACCAGAACGGTTGGCAACCTTAAGTAATCACAATATCAGATGTCTCTAACCTTTGAGGGTCAGAGTATTACGCTTGACGTTAAGGAGGTTACCGTAACCGTTGTTAACCATGGGACTCCCCCATAGATTACCTCATTTGCCATATTTGCCATGTTTAACAAGCGTGCTGGCAACCGTAGGTTTTTAGTCGTTATTAGAAAGATGCTAGGGCCCATCTCCTGATTTTCCCCTCCGTCACCTCTTACGTCTCCACGTTGCTGATATGGGGTAGTGGATATTCTTACAATGCCACTATACTCCTGGCATTTTCTATAGCAGTCGCCTCTGGACACACACTGAAATATCTTATCTTGTCCCAGATATTATACCTTATAAATAAAAAGGTCACCTTTACAATTAGATAGACAAACACATTGTCTCTACTTTTTATAACAAAAAACGATATCTGTGTTAGTAGTATCCGGATGTAAATAAATGAAATTTAATAGGCTTAGACAGAAACGCTATCCTTTTCGAATTGTTAGGAGAGAAAAGGACAAAAACGAGATCAGATAGCCGAGAAGTAATGGGTAACAGTGGCGTGTCATGATCGCTTCCTGTTTGTCCGTGTTTTTGTCGGCAGTGGGCGCCAGGTGTATGTCCGTCTGTTTACCTGGCGGACAGCGAATTGCGGTCGGCCTGAGTGGTTTTTGATTTGGGTGTTTGTGAGTTACGTTTTGTTACGCGGTTCCGGGATTTAAATGATAGAAGAAATGCCATTGTCACGGTAAACGTAGGTATACCTTCGACAGTACAGTCAAACCTGCTCTCGTCATTAATAAAAGTTGGCTGTAGCAACGCCCGTTATCTTGCAATCTTCCTTTTTTAAATTAATTGATTATAGAACAAACAGCATATTTATAACAAAATATAAACAAGACATTCTCAAGTACTACAAAAATGCTCGTAACAGGTTTTACTTTACACACTAGCCTAGTGGAAGTGAAACGACTGTAGCCAAATGGAAGGGACCGCGAACTCAAAGGGTCTACGTGAACCATTCTTAATACAAGCATTTTAAGATTACAAGGAATGCTTAATATTTCCTATATTAGTAATGGTTTTAGCATTGCCATATGTTATTATATTATTTAAACTATGGTTTGGTACATTTGATAAAATAATTAATTATTTTATATATTTAGAGTCAACAAATAGTAACAATAAGTAATTTAGGACAGACAAAACTATGTTTAACTCGTATTTTTATTTAGTTTTTATGCGTCTTTATATCCTTTATGTGTTTTGGGGTGGTGATTTTGCGATATTAGCTGTTCAGGATATTTAATTTCATTACTATAGGCGTTTTTAATAATAAATTTGAAACTACGAGCAAATTTGAATTCATTATAAAGAAAATGTGATATTACTAAAGTTAATTATCTTTAATAATATAAATAAAGAACAAGCAATTTTAAAATTCAGTTAAGAGATATTATATTCCGTTGATTTAATGCATAAAAATAATTTTACAAAAGGTAATGAATATGTTTTTATTGCAAGTTAAGTTTTAACTCGGTAGCTTTTGGCTGTAGTGCCACGGAGTTCTAATCTAAAAGTATTTTATATTCATCACATAATTCAATATAGATTTTTTTATATATTTCTAAAAATTTTAATCTAATTTTGAGCTATTTGATTTTTTCATAAGTTCTCTGAACGAGTACTCCAAGGCCTTTCTACGTTTTAGTTTATATACTTATTTATATAAAACCAAGTTTTTAAAAAAAATATAGAAGAAGGGGCAAACGAGCATGCTGCTCACCTGATGTTTAGTGACTACCGCCACGTGGCAGCGCCACCCACGAACAACCGCATCACCAAATTACGGGTGCGTTGCCGGCCACTTAGAAAGGAGAAAGCTCTTTTCTTAAAGGTCCCTAAGTTGTATCGGTCCGGAAAAATCTCCGGTGGTAAACAATTCCACAGAGAAGTTGTATGAATTCCAGGAAGAAAATTCCTAGTAAAACGCACAGTGGTAGACCGAAAAACATCTAGATGGTGTGGATGTGTGTTACAACCTATCTATCTGTTACAACCTACGTAATAAAAGTTCACATCTTAACATAGGTCTCCTCGTATTTGCCAAGCTTGGCAGGTGAATTGGCAACTGCAGTTTTTTTTCAATCCGTTATTAGGAATATGCTGCTACCCATTAGGACAGCCATGCCATTACACGGTAAAAATCAAGTACTGGTTTAAAAATTGTAAAAAAGATCATTCGGAAAATCAAAAACGGTAACGCAATAAAATTAAGAATTTAAAAATTCATGATTGCTCTTCCTTCCGGAGACGTCGTTGACATTTACAATATTGTCGGTCATTCGGCCGCTTGCGGAAGCGCTTTGCGGTTTACTTTTTATCTTGCGGTTTACTAGCTCCTCGCCCCGCCGTGTAAAATTATTTTTTATTCAACTGCCCCAGATGGAGGGTAAAATATATCGAGCGTTTGTATATGTATGTCTATTTCGTTGGCACGCTCTGTAGCCTGAATGACTTGATGGATTTTCACATAAAGGCTGTCGTTAGATTCTTTTTAGTTGTGGAAGGTATAAATTTTTTCTGTTTTCATTAATTTTTTTAAGCTGTTGAGTTTTTTAAATTCCTGTTTTAATCTTTAACACGTGCGTGTTGGCGGACTTGATATATCCTCCAAATAGTTTATTCCTGAGACACACAGATTTCCTCACGATGTTGTTAAACAATGCACGTGGTAAATAAACTATTAAAATCGCAATTAACAATTTTTTTATAGAATAAGGATGACAAACGAATAAACAGTCCACCTGATGGTAAGTGGAAGTTGTGGCCTTTTTACATTTACATTTATCTACATTAATTAATAATGAAACAAGAAAAAAACAACAAATTAAAAATGAAAAAAAAATTAAGGATAAAATGTGACATCATATAGGTCTCCAACTCAGCATAATGCTGCAAAGGCAGCGCTGGTTTTCAGTTGGAACCTTGTGACTTCAGTGACAAGTTGGTGTGTGAACCTCCAATAGTCCACCAATTACGCGTAACTACGACTTATAGACTTTAATTACTAGCTAGAGAGTAGTTCTAACTAACATAGTTAATACACACATACCGTATAAATGCTGTATAGTTGATATACAGATAAAATATTTCTATGAGGAAGACATCTTATACTTTTTTTCATAATAACTAAACTGCATGCAGGGTAACAATTAAATTTAAAAAAATAGTCGTTATTTATGTTTAAGTAGCAACCCCCTAAGTTTAACTCCCTAATAGAAGCCAGTTATCTCAATAATACAGACAGATACTTCAATTTTATTTATATGTTTAGATTTAGGTAAAGCAAAGAAGTATATTTTAATATTTAATTATTTTATTCTTTAAACTAAATTTCTGTTCTTTGTTCTTGTTCTTTAAACTAAAAACTAAAATTCTGCGATAAACACTAATTAAGTTTCTAGTAGCCCCCTTTTCCAATGTACAACATAGCTTTCTTTCGTAGGTCAAACATTTTGAAATTTCAAAAGGCAGGAAATGCAATGCCTTTGCCACTTTTGCTCGTAAACTTAATTCGAGGGTTTTGTTGAAACCGTTACGACGACCTTTTATTAATTTGAAGGAAACGGAAGTACTTTGCGCGCTGATTGATGTCTCTGGTGGGATAGCGGTTCCTATACAGTTATGTCAGTGCAGAGGCCATACGCAGGATTTTTTTAATCGTCGCAAAAAATTACATATACAGGAAGTAACAGCACTCATGTATTTCCATAATCTTCTATTGTGTAATCATTGCTGCGTATTCCATAAAGATATCCCTAAATTATTCTTGGTTTGCATATGTACAAAAACTACATTAAAAGTTTATAAACAAACTTTTTATTTATCAACGTTTTATTCATTAAACGTTATTAAACAAAATACTGGCTGAAAATTTTGCGTTTAAAGTTGTTTTATTTTAAGTACCTAGACGCAATTTGCCGAATGAATATAGTCTTTATAAATATAAATCAATTGCCGCATGTATGAAAGAATTATTTTGTTTGTATTTGCGTGGGTCCCCGGATGGTTTAGACTCAGAATTGGACCCGGTAGGTTGCACTGTTGTCATGATCCAGAAATCACCCGTGTAAAGCCAAGACAGATCGCTAGTTCGCAATAGAAACGGTTTTCATATGCACTTTATATATAATAAAATGGGTCATAACCAAGAACGCTATAATTCAGCCATAAAATACCGCCACGCTATCACACCTATTCTAAATAAGCCATATTTTCTACAACTAATACATAAATTGAGATCGTTCGTTATCTGTCTTAATTCATTCTCACTACTATATCGATCAATAAAGACATCTAAACAAAAAATGTGACCTCGTAAATTATTTCGGATCGATAAACATTCCGGAACGCCATAACACGGATCATTGCTTTTCCTTAGATGCTTTACGAAATAGACAGAAGATAAATAATTATCATCCGTAACAAGTTGGATAAAATTATACTATAGCTTTTATTATAAAAACTTACACAACACAAATTGATCAGGAGCTGTGATTATCCTCATGAGAATTTAAGGTCATATTTATACGTGGTAGAGCCATGCTGCAGCTATATTACTGTGGTTGTAGCACGAATGGGTTAACTCGACCGAAGAAGGGCCACGCTAGTAGTTACGTTGTACCAGTTCTGGCGCACTGAGTCACAAGTACGACGTTCGTCGACTCACGATCCTAAAAAAAAAAAAAAAAAAAGGTTTTGGCATGCTCTGATCACGAATCTGCGGTCCATTTTTGCGTAGGATGCACGGTTCCGGATATGTGCAGATCAATTAACTTTTATCTAATTGATATCCGCTTCGAGCCTCCACCGTCATTAGCGCTCCATTGTTCTTATCTACTTATCTATTGTTCATTCAATACCGTCATTATCTATTCTTCCTCAGCGTGGTGATATTGTTATATACTCCTTTGTTCCTATCTACACTAATCTGACTCATTAATAAAACACATTACCTAATTTTGTTAAAATTTTTATTTATAAAATACAAAATCTTATTACTTATTATCTATAAAATAGGAGCGAAACATCTCATCCACTAACATATCGTCGTACAATGTGTTCTCTGTAAATATACTCGTAAAACTATGCATTGAACATCCCTGAAACTTATATAGCAAATACATTAAGCAATATTCGCCACAAACTGAAGTCCTATCAACATTCCAGTTCCATCTTTTACAATTTCGTACAGGTGCCCGTCCATATGAATCAAAATATTCACCGACGTCATTCGTATCGATATATAAAGCTACCCAATGTGACCCTGGTTTATCATCTGTACCCAAATTGCATATTACCTAGTCAGGTCATAAATTCTATCACATGTTTAATATAAAATAATTGAAACAAGTTTATTCATTATGTAACCATTTATATACCAAAATGAACTTAACAAAACATAGATTCTTATGACACTATAGTTTATTCAAAATGACCTCCGTAATTTTGAATACAGGCCTTCAATCTGCGCGGCCAGTCGTCTATCTCACCACGAACGAGGTCCATGTCATATCGGCGGCTGCCTTAATTAAAGATGTCTTGAGTGACTCGAAATTGGGATGAGGCTTTGAGCACGCCTTTTCCTCCAAGTGTTGCCATATCTTGTAATCTAACGGATTCAAATCTGGATTGGTCTTTGTGTCGGATGAAGTCGATTTCACGCGCCGCCAGCCAGTCTTTTTTTTTTGTTTTTAAAGAACGTTACCTCCACACTAGGTTTTTCTCCTGTATCGTGGGGGCAGTTTACAAACACAAATTTCACAAGGACAAACATCCAAACTCGGAACAATTACTTGTAGGTCGTACAAATACTTGTTCCGTGCGAGATTCGAACCCGCGACCCCCAAGCACAGCCACTCATTGCTAAGCCACTACGCCACGGAGCTGGCAAAAGTCCTGTGTGCTCTTCGCTCTATGAGCTGACGCCGAATCTTGTTGGAATACCCAGTGCCTGTTATTGAACATGGTATGAGAAACAGGTTACACAAGGTTCGTCAGGACTGTATTTTGATACACAACTGCATTCGTTTTTAACCTTTCTCACAAAAATGTACCTCTGTTAAGCCCCAATAAGAAACTCCCAACCACACCATGAGCGAGGATGGAAAATGACCCCGTTGGACACGCGGAATACGGTTGCTCGCTTCTTCACTACTGCGTGCGTACACCTTATCATTTTGTTTGTTGTAGCTCTCTTCTACGGTAAAAATTTTTTCATCCGAAAAAAGAATTTCCCGATATTTTTCCCGCGTACCGCTTCAACAAAGCGCGGCATCTCTTCAGTTTCAGATCCATTAGACGAGCATTCAAACGATGTCCTGTTTTTCTTCGATATGTCCGAAGCCCTAAGTCTTCATTTAACGCCGTGGTTCTGCTTAACCCCATCTCAAGGGCCAACAGTTTCTGCTTACGTTTGGGATTTCTTTGAATTCGCACCTTTACAGCTTTTATCACTGCTGGAGTCCTAACAAATCGAGGGCGACCACTTCTTGACCTGTCATCTACACTAGAGTCTTCATTGTATCGTTTGATGGTACGATAAACGAATCTTTTGGTTATATTCAAATTTTTCAGTATATCAAAAAATTTAATTGGCGTGTAATCGCAACTGCAACACGGTCTTTTTTAAGCGTCCACTCCATATGTAAAAATGAGTAAAATTCTAAAAAGTATACAGTTTTATTTTCATGAATAATTCGAATTCAATAAACTTTTTTGTGGCCAGCATTCTAAAAGGGTGCGTTTGGCAGAAAAAAGCGCTAGCAAGCGCTTATAAGCGCTGAAATAGTTTTCGGCCAGGCCACGATTGCTACTTCAGTAACGCTGACACAATCCGCCATTTTGCTTATTTAATTTGTTTGTTTTGAAGTAGAGTTGATAAGTTGTTTTGTGCAATATTCGTTTTAAGTAATATAATGACATGAATAAACATATACATGTTATTAAAAATTCATGATTGGTAAGTTTTTAATATGAATACTTTACAAACATATATTTAAATTAGGTTAGGTTCCCCCGTTAAAACTAACATCGTGTCCTGGAGGAAAATAGCTACTTACGATTTGATAGCGCTTACCGCTTACGATCGCCATTTTCCTTACAAGCGCTTGCTAGCGCTTTTTTCTGCCAAACGCACCCAAAGAAAAGTTTTTACTGTGTGACAATACTTATGACCTGACTAGGTATGTACGTTGGTACGTGGGTGTACATGGACAGTCTGTTAGCAGCATAAACATTATTTTCTAGACTGGGGTGAATCTTTTTCAGATGTTGTTGTACATCTAGTGTATCCATGATATTACTGCTATTAGTAGATTACTACAGTACAATCTACTCAATGACTAACATAGGAATGATCAATTATGTGATTTCTAAATATTAAATTGCATTTTTTCCGTTGTACAAAACCTATTTGAGTCATCAATACACTGAATAAGACGCAACACGAAGAATGTGAGATAAGGTTGTTGACGCATAAAGTTATTATCAATTCTACTGTAGAAATTCTTTAGATTAGAATTATTACTTACTGGTACTATATAAGACCAAGCAACTGCAGTCATGGAGTTAGTGTATGGTCGTTTGACCGCAGTGTATCTATCAATAATACATTTGTGTTACTTCAACGCATCAAAGGCCATAGATGTAAGTGTTTAATCTATTGACAAACTTACCTTTCTTTCTGTTATTTTTTTACGTGTGTATGATTTTGAACGACAGGCCTGTTGGTCTAGTGGTTAGTGACCCTGACTGTTATGCCGGAGGTCGTGGGTTCGATTCCCACCCAGGACAAATGCTTGTGTGATGAGCACGATCATTTGTTCTGTGTCTGGGTGTAATTTATCTATAATATTTATGTATTTAGAAATATATATGTATGTTTATCAGTTGTCTAGTACCCATAACACAAGCTCTGCTTAGCTTGGGACTAGATGGCGTTGTGTGATAGTTGTGGAATATTATTATTATTATTATTATTTAGTGTTAACAAATTATATTTAAATATTGTGTGTGTATATGATTAAGCCGTGGTAGCTCAGATGGTTAGCGCAAGCTGTAAATTTTACAGTACGTAACGCGGGTTCGATCCCCGCCGACACCAATTAAATTGTTAATTGCAATTTTAAGTGTTTATTCTATTGACACACTTACTTTTCTTTCTGTTATTTTCTTACGTGTGTATGATTTAGTGTTAACAAATTATATTTAAATATTGTGTGTGTATATGATTAAGCCGTGGTAGCTCAGATGGTTAGCGCAAGCTGTAAATTTTACAGTACGTAACGCGGGTTCGATCCCCGCCGACACCACTTAAATTGTTAATTGCAATTTTAAGTGCTGATTTACCACGTGCTCGGCGGTGAAGGAAAACATTGTGAGGAAACCTGCATGTCTGAGAAAATTTCGAAGGCATGTGAAGTTCGCCAACACGCATTGAGACCGCGCCGCGGACATTTCCTAGCCATAAATACAAAGACAATAGCAGAAAGTAAAAAGTTAAAAAATACTTTTTTGACAAAGACAGTCATTAGTTGATCATTAGTGAATGTGATTCTGTTTTCTTAAATTACAGGAAGAAAAGAGCAGAAGGAAGAAATGGGATGATGGGAAGTAATGAAGAATGAATTGTTATGTGAAGTTTGTTGGAACAAACATATTTTAGTCACGTGTAAATACTTTTAACATTTTGGTTCAAAATGACACAAAATCTAAAAAATATTAGATACATCATCGACATGGACGGATTTTACATTACATATCCTCATAAACATTTTCAATGTAGAGAAATGGCTATTCTAGACGTAAAACTATCTAATAAAAATGATTCCTTTATCGATCGTTATTTGTTTCGGCCAAGTTATCCTTTCAATTATTTGTCGCCAAAAGACAAAAAAACTGTTCGTTATTGTGAAATACACGTGCACGGCATTCCATATTTTGATGTGACCGAAGAATTAAAATGTGCCTACAAACAAGAGAACATCATTCCCATACTAAATTGGTATATTAGAAATTTGTGCAAAGACGAAGTGATCGCATACAAAGGTGGTTCAACAGAAAAACAATTTTTAAAAATGTTGACGACGAATGATAGAATTTTTAATATTGAAGAATACAAATGTCCAAAATACAATGATTTGGTAAATGTCATAAATTTAAACAAACGTTATGTGTGTAATAATCATATATTTGCAAAAAATAAACACAAAATTTTACATTGTTCTTGTGACGAAGTGTGGGTTTTTTACAAGTGGTTATTACTTGAAAATAAAATTTCAAATTAATCATAAATTTTGTTTGATTTCCAAAAAACATTAGTTATAGTATACTATATAATACAAAATTGGTTCAACAGAAAAACAATTTTTAAAAATGTTGACGACGAATGAGATACTGATATAATGATGACGTTTTTATGAAATTTGTTACAAAATTTGACTTCCCACATACACTTGGTCCTGCCACAATAGCAGTACACGGATGTATAAAGTGAAACATTACACGTCTAAAGTTCTAAGGTGAAAAATAAAAAATGAAAGTGTTGGTGTAAACAATTCAAACAAAATTTATGATTAATTTAAAATTTTATTTTCAAGTAATAACCACTTGTAAAAAACCCACACTTCGTCACAAGAACAATGTAAAATTTTGTGATTATTTTTGCAAATATATGATTATTACACACATAACGTTTTTTTAAATTTATGACATTTACCAAATCATTGTATTTTGGACATTTGTATTCTTCAATATTAAAAATTCTATCATTCGTCGTCAATATTTTTAAAAATTGTTTTTCTGTTGAACCACCTTTGTATGCGATCACTTCGTCTTTGCACAAATTTCTAATATACCAATTTAGTATGGGAATGATGTTCTCTTGTTTGTAGGCACATTTTAATTCTTCGGTCACATCAAAATATGGAATGCCGTGCACGTGTATTTCACAATAACGAACAGTTTTTTTGTCTTTTGGCGACAAATAATTGAAAGGATAACTTGGCCGAAACAAATAACGATCGATAAAGGAATCATTTTTATTAGATAGTTTTACGTCTAGAATAGCCATTTCTCTACATTGAAAATGTTTATGAGGATATGTAATGTAAAATCCGTCCATGTCGATGATGTATCTAATATTTTTTAGATTTTGTGTCATTTTGAACCAAAATGTTAAAAGTATTTACACGTGACTAAAATATGTTTGTTCCAACAAACTTCACATAACAATTCATTCTTCATTACTTCCCATCATCCCATTTCTTCCTTCTGCTCTTTTCTTCCTGTAATTTAAGAAAACAGAATCACATTCACTAATGATCAACTAATGACTGTCTTTGTCAAAAAAGTATTTTTTAACTTTTTACTTTCTGCTATTGTCTTTGTATTTATGGCTAGGAAATGTTCGCGGCGCGGTCTCAATGCGTGTCGGCGAACTTCACATGCCTTCGAAATTTTCTCAGACATGCAGGTTTCCTCACAATGTTTTCCTTCACCGCCGAGCACGTGGTAAATCAGCACTTAAAATTGCAATTAACAATTTAAGTGGTGTCGGCGGGGATCGAACCCGCGTTACGTACTGTAAAATTTACAGCTTGCGCTAACCATCTGAGCTACCACGGCTTAATCATATACACACACAATATTTAAATATAATTTGTTAACACTAAATCATACACACGTAAGAAAATAACAGAAAGAAAAGTAAGTGTGTCAATAGAATAAACACTTAAAATTGCAATTAACAATTTAATTGGTGTCGGCGGGGATCGAACCCGCGTTACGTACTGTAAAATTTACAGCTTGCGCTAACCATCTGAGCTACCACGGCTTAATCATATACACACACAATATTTAAATATAATTTGTTAACACTAAATAATAATAATAATAATAATATTCCACAACTATCACACAACGCCATCTAGTTCCAAGCTAAGCAGAGCTTGTGTTATGGGTACTAGACAACTGATAAACATACTTATATATTTCTAAATACATAAATATTATAGATAAATTACACCCAGACACAGAACAAATGATCGTGCTCATCACACAAGCATTTGTCCTGGGTGGGAATCGAACCCACGATCTCCGGCATAACAGTCAGGGTCACTAACCACTAGACCAACAGGCCTGTCGTTCAAAATCATACACACGTAAAAAAATAACAGAAAGAAAGGTAAGTTTGTCAATAGATTAAACACTTACATCTATGGCCTTTGATGCGTTGAAGTAACACAAATGTATTATTGATAGATACACTGCGGTCAAACGACCATACACTAACTCCATGACTGCAGTTGCTTGGTCTTATATAGTACCAGTAAGTAATAATTCTAATCTAAAGAATTTCTACAGTAGAATTGATAATAACTTTATGCGTCAACAACCTTATCTCACATTCTTCGTGTTGCGTCTTATTCAGTGTATTGATGACTCAAATAGGTTTTGTATAACGGAAAAAATGCAATTTAATATTTAGAAATCACATAATTGATCATTCCTATGTTAGTCATTGAGTAGATTGTACTGTAGTAATCTACTAATAGCAGTAATATCATGGATACACTAGATGTACAACAACATCTGAAAAAGATTCACCCCAGTCTAGAAAATAATGTTTATGCTGCTAACAGACTGTCCATGTACACCCACGTACCAACGTACATACCTAGTCAGGTCATAAGTATTGTCACACAGTAAAAACTTTTCTTTGGGTGCGTTTGGCAGAAAAAAGCGCTAGCAAGCGCTTATAAGGAAAATGGCGATCGTAAGCGGTAAGCGCTGTCAAATCGTAAGTAGCTATTTTCCTCCAGGACACGATGTTAGTTTTAACGGGGGAACCTAACCTAATTTAAATATATGTTTGTAAAGTATTCATATTAAAAACTTACCAATCATGAATTTTTAATAACATGTATATGTTTATTCATGTCATTATATTACTTAAAACGAATATTGCACAAAACAACTTATCAACTCTACTTCAAAACAAACAAATTAAATAAGCAAAATGGCGGATTGTGTCAGCGCTACTGAAGTAGCAATCGTGGCCTGGCCGAAAACTATTTCAGCGCTCATAAGCGCTTGCTAGCGCTTTTTTCTGCCAAACGCACCCTTTTAGAATGCTGGCCACAAAAAAGTTTATTGAATTCGAATTATTCATGAAAATAAAACTGTATACTTTTTAGAATTTTACTCATTTTTACATATGGAGTGGACGCTTAAAAAAGACCGTGTTGCAGTTGCGATTACACGCCAATTAAATTTTTTGATATACTGAAAAATTTGAATATAACCAAAAGATTCGTTTATCGTACCATCAAACGATACAATGAAGACTCTAGTGTAGATGACAGGTCAAGAAGTGGTCACCCTCGATTTGTTAGGACTCCAGCAGTGATAAAAGCTGTAAAGGTGCGAATTCAAAGAAATCTCAAACGTAAGCAGAAACTGTTGGCCCTTCAGATGGGGTTAAGCAGAACCACGGCGTTAAATGAAGACTTAGGGCTTCGGACATATCGAAGAAAAACAGGACATCGTTTGAATGCTCGTCTAATGGATCTGAAACTGAAGAGATGCCGCGCTTTGTTGAAGCGGTACGCGGGAAAAATATCGGGAAATTCTTTTTTCGGATGAAAAAATTTTTACCGTAGAAGAGAGCTACAACAAACAAAATGATAAGGTGTACGCACGCAGTAGTGAAGAAGCGAGCAACCGTATTCCGCGTGTCCAACGGGGTCATTTTCCATCCTCGCTCATGGTGTGGTTGGGAGTTTCTTATTGGGGCTTAACAGAGGTACATTTTTGTGAGAAAGGTTAAAAACGAATGCAGTTGTGTATCAAAATACAGTCCTGACGAACCTTGTGTAACCTGTTTCTCATACCATGTTCAATAACAGGCACTGGGTATTCCAACAAGATTCGGCGTCAGCTCATAGAGCGAAGAGCACACAGGACTTTTGCCAGCTCCGTGGCGTAGTGGCTTAGCAATGAGTGGCTGTGCTTGGGGGTCGCGGGTTCGAATCCCGCACGGAACAAGTATTTGTACGACCTACAAGTAATTGTTCCGAGTTTGGATGTTTGTCCTTGTGAAATTTGTGTTTGTAAACTGCCCCCACGATACAGGAGAAAAACCTAGTGTGGAGGTAACGTTCTTTAAAAACAAAAAAAAAAAGACTGGCTGGCGGCGCGTGAAATCGACTTCATCCGACACAAAGACCAATCCAGATTTGAATCCGTTAGATTACAAGATATGGCAACACTTGGAGGAAAAGGCGTGCTCAAAGCCTCATCCCAATTTCGAGTCACTCAAGACATCTTTAATTAAGGCAGCCGCCGATATGACATGGACCTCGTTCGTGGTGAGATAGACGACTGGCCGCGCAGATTGAAGGCCTGTATTCAAAATTACGGAGGTCATTTTGAATAAACTATAGTGTCATAAGAATCTATGTTTTGTTAAGTTCATTTTGGTATATAAATGGTTACATAATGAATAAACTTGTTTCAATTATTTTATATTAAACATGTGATAGAATTTATGACCTGACTAGGTAATATGCAATTTGGGTACAGATGATAAACCAGGGTCACATTGGGTAGCTTTATATATCGATACGAATGACGTCGGTGAATATTTTGATTCATATGGACGGGCACCTGTACGAAATTGTAAAAGATGGAACTGGAATGTTGATAGGACTTCAGTTTGTGGCGAATATTGCTTAATGTATTTGCTATATAAGTTTCAGGGATGTTCAATGCATAGTTTTACGAGTATATTTACAGAGAACACATTGTACGACGATATGTTAGTGGATGAGATGTTTCGCTCCTATTTTATAGATAATAAGTAATAAGATTTTGTATTTTATAAATAAAAATTTTAACAAAATTAGGTAATGTGTTTTATTAATGAGTCAGATTAGTGTAGATAGGAACAAAGGAGTATATAACAATATCACCACGCTGAGGAAGAATAGATAATGACGGTATTGAATGAACAATAGATAAGTAGATAAGAACAATGGAGCGCTAATGACGGTGGAGGCTCGAAGCGGATATCAATTAGATAAGAGTTAATTGATCTGCACATCTCCGGAACCGTGCATCCTACGCAAAAATGGACCGCAGATTCGTGATCAGAGCATGCCAAAACCTATTTTTTTTTTTTTTTTTTTTAGGATCGTGAGTCGACGAACGTCGTACTTGTGACTCAGTGCGCCAGAACTGGTACAACCTTTCTACAAGTGCGCCAGAACTGGTACAACGTAACTACTCACGCTCTCATAAAACATCAGCTTCAAATAGCAGCTTAATGCTGCTGTGTTTTGTATGGTGAGTATAGAGAACGGAAGACTATTTTTATTCGAAATGACGCATTCCATCTTAGTCCTCAGGGATGGCAACGCATCTGCTTTTTGTTTCTCAATCGCGAATAAATGTAGATGCTTATGGGCCACAGAATCCACTTACTATCAGGTGGACTATGGGCTGTCACCCTTATTTAATAAAAAATCATAAAAATAATGTATTACCATCGGTTTTTAGTACATTAACAAAAGTTCAAATTATTCCGATACATAAAACATACTGTGTGTTGCACGTGTCAAGCATGTTAATTAAAAAGTACTTTAATAATACCAAAGAAAATTTGTAATCGTAAAATCCTTCTTCTTTACGTTTGTAAAGAGTAGTATGTAGTTTAAATTCAATACGAGGACTCCGTGCCGCAGTGGCTTAGCAGTGAGGTGCGCCGCTGAAGGGCCGCGGGTTTGAATCCCGTATGGAACCAGTTTTGCCTACAAACAATTGTTCCGGATCTGGATTTGTGTCCTTGTGAAATGTATGAGTGCCAACTGACTCCACGATACAGGACTAAATCCTAGTAAGTAATTTAAAAAAAGTAAAGAAAACTGGATTTACTACACATTTTTAAGAATGTGTATTTTTCCGGACTGATACGACCTGGGGACCTTTCAGAAAAGAGCATACTCCTTTCTAAAGGCCCGGCAATGCACCTGCAATTCCCCTGGTTTTGCGGTTGATCATGGGCGGCGGTAGTCACTTAGCATCAGGTGAGCCGCATGCTCGCTTCTTCTATAAAAAATGTGCTAAATGAAGCATTCCTGAAAAGTTTGCTAGTATACAATGACTGGACGGGTTGGTGAGCAAAAGCAAATTCGATACCCTATCCATTCCTCCCAACACAGTGCAATATAATGCTTGGACTATCTCAGTACGTGTAATTGGTTTTGGCATATTGCAAATAAGGATGGGTCAAATAGATAATTACCTTTAGCATGAAGCATCTTGAGATGATCAACTGTAAGTTGCAATATTTCTGCTTTCTCCAGCTTTGCGCTACCTTGCTTCTCGCAGGCCGCCGGCACTAGCCTTTTGAGCTCGGTAAGAGATGTGTTGATGCGGTCGCGACGCTTCTTCTCGATCACTCCTCGCCGTCGTTTACGTGTCATAAGTTGACACGAGTCGCCACCAGGTGACCTAATAAGTACAAGAATATTGTGGCTCAGTCAAAACCCCTTTTTTTACAGAAAAAGAGTGACAACGAGTATACAGTCCAGCTGATGGAAAGTGGATGCTGTGGCCCGTAATCATCTACATCTATTCTCAATTACAGTAAAAAGGGTCTCTAGTGTTCTACACTTACCACACGAAACACGGCAGTAGAAAACTATTATTTTACACTGGTGTTCTGTAACAGCGTGGCCTTTGCCCGGTCAAACCAACCTATTCGTGCTACAACCTATATGCTGTAATATAACTGCAGTATGGCTCTATCACGTAAAGTTATAGTTTATTTTCTTAACTCAAAATGTTAAATATTAAAAATGCTGCTTAAAATTCCGGAAAAGACAAAAAAGAAGTGTTCTACTTTTTTCTGCTTTTCCGACGACTTCCGAGGAGTTGATACCGTAAATATAACACGAACGACCTATGGTTAGATTGAGCGACTATCTGCACTAGGCAGATAGCTGCTAGGTTAGCAGAAAATGGATGTGTGATCCGGCTAAGTGGTATTCTTTTAGAAAGGCTCATAATCAATCAATATGTCTATCAGTAGAATTTCTCAAGCTAATAATTTAAAACATACGCAGATAACGACAGAAAAAAAAATGTTTATTTATTTATTTGATTGAATTAACAATGTGTCTTAACAAGTGTATAATATCACATACTGTAACTATATTCTATTTTAATAATAATTTGAGCAGAACTCTTTAACGTAACCTAATTATTCGTGAATTAAAACAAACACAGAGTGTTTGTTTTAATTAATAACTTAAACGACGATTGATTAAAATTTCTAATTAAGAGAACTTAAATTAAAACCAGCCATAAAAATTTTTTTCTTAATTTCAACATAATTATATTTTGTCCTTTAAATATTTCCTTCAAATTTACATAACCAGTAATAAATATCTATATCTATGTAGGTACTCGTATGTTGGCTTTTTGGAAAAGTTCACTATATTTATGGTATTATAATGTCTTGATATATACTTAATATATTATTTATTATGTTTAATACTGCTAACGAGGCATTCCATCTTAGTCATCTGGGGATGACAACGCATCTATTTGATTCTTAATCGATGATTGATGTGGATGTCTATAGGCCACGGCATCCACTTACTGTCAGGTGAACTATGTGCTCGTTTCTTTACATATAAACACATTTATTGACCTTATTATGTAATTAAATACAGATATTCAGACATTTTTGTAAAGCGTTAATGATTTATAATTTGTTGTTGTTTATTACCGTACTGATAAAATATTCTGCTGAATGTTTGTTCGTGAAAACTGTATCGTACATTACATGTACATCTGAATACCTGTTTATATTATTATGCAACTGCATCATTATTTATTCAATAAATATATCCATTGATGCCTTAACAAAATACTAAACAAATTGAAACACGTGTTACAGAGTGAAATAATTTTGAAGAAAAAAAGATTAAAAACATCAGACTGATTTTATTATGCATAACTAGGTATCAACTAAAAGTGTCTTAAATATCATAAATATTTTCACACTATTATATATAATACATAGTTTACTTTTACAATACTTTAATATAGAAGGACAGACACAATTTTTAATGTTTTTTCACCGAGTTAAAAAACGAGATACTATATTCAACGCGTATGTTTTTTACTTATGTGTTCACCGATTTCTCAGAAACAAGGTAACCGTTTTAAACAAATTCAATTTTATTAAATAGGTTTTACTTCAGAGGTGGAGGTGGTGAAAAAATAGGGAAGCAATTTTTGTAATGTTACTATTTAGATGATTATATATATATATATATATATATATATATATATATATATATATATATATATATATATATATATATATATATATATATATATATATATATATATATATATATATATATAATCATCTAAATAGTAACATTACATATATATATATATATATATTCCGGTTGTTACCTTGAACTTATAAAGGTAACAAACTCAAGGTAACAACCGGAAGAGATTTTCTTTTAGATCATTAAAAAGGTTAAAATATGAAATTTCAAAAAAATATTGAAAATCGACTTCAAAAAGTAGGAAAAATAAATAAGCTTTTGAGAAGGTGCTAAGTGAAGTGTATCAATTAATTAAAACCCTAAAGAATAATTAAAGAATTAAATGAAAGTATAATTTTAGATTTTACTTTTCAAATTAACGTAGTTGTGCTCGTAGAGGCCGCTACGCCTAGAGCTACGTCGTAGCTACATCAATATTTTACACATAATTACTTTATTAAATATTTTCTTATGAGTATCTTATTAGACCGTATAAATATTACAGTTTAAATATTATTAACTTGTTTATTTATTCTTTACTGCCAATCAACCCTGGGACGAAAAGAACAATGTTGATAGGTACAAAGATCGATAAAAAGAAAAGGAACAAATAATCAAGTTATTGTACTAACACGAGCATTTTAAGCTTACAAAGTTAAAGGGAAAATTAGTAATGTTGATAGAATTTCTTGTATTTTTAAAAGAAAAAATATGAATATAGATTACAAAAATAAACAATTTACTAAGCTGGAATACTTACTGCGCATCCTTGCTGCTCTCTTCGGAGAAGGCGTCATCTTCACTATCAGAATGTGGACGTTTATTCCGCGGTGCAGGCGCTGCTGGTGCCCAGCCGTAGCCCCATTGCGGTTGAGGAGCTGGTGGCTGAGGGTTCCCCTGCTCCATTGGACGGGTATGGTGATACTCCATTTTCTTATTATTAAATAAAAACCAACGTTATTTATATAGTCTTAACAGTAAAACACTTTTCACAAAGTTTGCACACAACCTGGAACACTAAGCGCAAGTCCCGACTCTACATTCAGTAGAGTTTTATGTAATTCATAGGTAGTTTTGCTTGATTCACAGGTAGAAATTTATGTTTTCACAGGTCTCTTTAAAGAGGTCACATGTGCACCATTGTTTTCAATAACTGTAGATCAAGTATTTCGTCAAGTTGTAATTATGGCAAAGAGTTGCGCGTGCGTCGCTGCTGTAGGCGACACGTGCGCACGCGTAGACCGCCGGTCGCGGAGTGAGCGCATGCCGGCCGCGTGGATACCGTGCGCCGAGGCCGCCGCCCTATGGGAACACCGCTTTATCTGAAACCAATACACTAATGCTGCTTACTCGACTAACTTTCAACCTTATTCGGCTTAGTTAGAATATATTTTAATGTCTTCATAAATTTGCAAACATTTCCGTACCAATTTTCACGCATTAATTCCCATTCCAAAACTAAACTCTATTCGGTTAGCTATAGAAGCTCAAAAGCTGAACGTAAAAGCTGCATAGTGCACTTTCCTCTTACATTAATTATTTTCGCGAGTATCCATTATATTTTCAGTTTTATGCCACTGTAATAAAAGCTATATTTGAGCGAATATGTTTTTATTAGCGAATATGAGAGCCGCGTGGCGGGCGCACGGTGGGAAACGGACCGGCAATTAGGAAATGCAATTTCATTTGGCTTACAATTGGTGTGAAACTTTCGTATATGAGAGGGAGGCCCGAGGATTATTGAGACGCGTGTGACATTTTTACATTGGTATTATTGCTACAAAATGTATTTTTATCTGCAAACTTTTAATTAATTTCTAAATTTATAAAAAATTATATTATGTACTTAACCGTGTCATGGCAGTGTCAATGAGTAGTTGTAGATAAGGATATCAAGCGAGCACATAGCCCACCTAATAGTAAGTGGATGCTGTAATACAAAGATATCTACATCTATCCTTGATTAGAGAACAAAATGCAGATGCTTTGTCAGGCCTTAAGTGGGCGGCGCATTACTTCAGTTTACTAACCCATTGGGCTATGTCGGTAACTCTGGTTCTTTTGCATATATCCTCATTTATAAGTTTATCACGTAGAGAAACCCCGAACATAGCCCTATTCATAGCTCGCTGAGCGACCTTTAGCTTCTTCAAATAGCCAGTAGTGACGGACCACATTTTAATTCCATAAATCATCACTGGAAACACGCACTGGTTGTACAATCTCGCTTTCAAGTTTAAAGGTACACCTGACAAGAAGATATGTCGTAATTTTCCAAACGCTGCCCAGCCGAGTTGAATCCGTTGATTGAGTTCTCGGTCGAAGTTGGACTTATCTAGTCGAACTATTTGTAACAGGTAAACTACGTCAACAACTTCGAACGTAGTGCTTCCAATAATTATCGGCATAGGTGTGACATGGACGCTTCATGTGATGATATTTGTTTCGTTCATGTTTATCTTAAGATCTATCTGTTGGGAGGCACTATTGAAGTCATTGAGCACAGTGCTTAGGTCCTCCAGCGATTCTGCCATAAGTACTATATCGTTGGCAAATCGAAGGTGAGTGATGTACTCGCCATTGACGTTAATACCGCATCCTTTCCAGTCCAGTAACTTGAAAACGTCTTCTCTTCCAATGCAGCGGTGAAGATTTTCGGGGATATATCGTCTTACACTTCTCTACAGCTGGATAGGTTTCGTACTATGGTTCTGTACTTGGATAGCCATCGTAGCCCCACCGTTCAAACACTTCAGCACCTCGATATACTGACAGTCACCTTGGTACTGCTGAAGGGTCTGCAGCATCGCCGAAATTTCGACGTTTGATTCCGGGTTTTTCATAGTTCACATACGCAAGACATAGTGGCAAATTGTATTCCTAGGCTTTCTATACAATTTGTCGAAGGGTATGTATGTGGTCTATGATGCTAAAGACTTTTTGGAAACCTGATTTTTCAGGAGGCTGGAAGTGGTTTGGTCTGCGTGCGTGACGATTTGTAATGACTCTCGAAAAGAGCACATAGACGCGGCTCAGAAGAGAAACCGGTCAGTAGTTCTTAGCGTTGTCTCCTTTCTTGATGAACAAGACCACCGCACGTCTGCTTCAAAAGTAGTGCCTCCGAAGTAGTGCCAACACGTAGAACAGAATTAAAGATCTTCTGAAGGACTTCAAGTACCAATTTTCCATCCGCTTTCGGAAACTTCGCTGTAGTTCCATCCCCTCTCAGGGACTTGCCATTTTTAAGGTGCTGGAAAGCCATTCTAATCTAGCTCATCCGGGGTATCATTTAAATAGTGTCGGATAAGACTTACTACGAGATCGTTACTCACACTTGCGTGTGGCTCAATGATGGTATTTATAGCTGCCCATAGAATCTCTCATTATCACTCAGAATCTCTCGGAAGAATTCCGGTGTCCCGAAAACGATGTTGCCACGTTTAGTTTTCAGCTTGGATAGTTGGCTCTTTTTGACAGATAGATCTCTGACAAGACTTTGAAGCTTTGGTTCCGCTAGATTATTCCTTTAATACGGAACTTACGCAACTTCAATGCAGCTCGCATTGAAGTTGCGTAAGTTCCGCCGCATGTATTTGGAAATCAGTCTGTTCAGTTGCCTTTATTTTGTCAAATCTGTTGAAGACTGAAGCTTTATTTCCCGTCTAACAGCTTACAGATCTTAGCTCCGACCGCATGTACAGTTTCCACGAGGTTGTCATTCATATCGTCCACTGCATTGCAGTCTTCTACGTACTGAAAATTATTTTGTAACTCGCGTTGAAAGTTTTCGGGACTTTGGATTAGAGCACGAGGGGGACGGAGCGTTGAATTCATTGGACATGATCTATCTTATCTAGTTGTCATAATGAAGTCAATCTCATTTTTTTGCCAAACCGTCGGGGCCTAGACCAGATGCACTTTATGTCGGGCCGCTTCTGGAAGTAATAGTTCATCATAAAGTTCTTCCGGAAGTAAGAGTTCCTCTTTCTCTATGAACCCGGTTAGCTGCAGGCCGCTTTTTTATATAGGCTATGGTGACAAACGAGCATACAGTCCACCTGACGTTAAGTGGTTGCTGTGGCCCATAGACATCTACATCTATCCTCGATTACGAATCAAAATGCAGATGCGTTGTCACCCGTGAGGACTAAGACAGAACGCCACGTTTCCAGTAAAAAGGGTCTCTTCACTCACCATACGAAACACAGCAGCATTAAGCTGCTATTTGACGCTGGTATTCTGTGAGAGCGTGGTAGCGGGGAAGGCCCGGTCGAGCCAACCCATTCGTACTTAGTGCCGCTTAGGTTCCGTTGCTCAATTTCGAATTTCTATACCTTCAGCTCACCGTTCTCCCTTGTGCCTAGTTTTGTGTTGAAGTCTCTCATTAACATCGTATAGTGTGTTTCGGAGGAATGCATGGCTTTAGATATATACTAATACATTTCCTTCACCTCCTCATCGGGAAGTGTCGAGAATGGTGCGTAGAGCTGTATGACCTTCAGCAGATACCATTTGGTGGTACTGGTTATAAGGTGCGCAACCCTCGTCGACATACTCCCATTCTTTATAACCTTGTTAACGAGAGACTTGTGGACGATAAGTCCGACACCTTCTTGGGACAGATGGTCGCCCTCTCGGTGACAGATTATCATGTATTTCTCTTCGAACCTCGGATAATCATAAAATATTACAGCGCAACTTGTTTATCGCTTTTTCCAGCTCCAAGATCTTCTCGTCAGTTCTCAGTATGCGTGCGTTAAATGCTGCCAAGTCGACTTGTCTTAGGTGGCAACTGAACCTCCACCGGTGAATCTTAGCACCCCCCGTCCCACCGTTACGATGATCACCACCGTAGCCAGAAATAGCGGGACCGCCGAGGACTGGGGGATGTCCTTTCGTAACGCTCATCATGGGCTGGGGTAATTGTGATAGTTGCCACGCTTGGGGAGCGGGTTTGGCAACCACATTTTTTGTTGTTATTTTGCTGTTATCAGAAAGATGCTGCTGCCCAACTTCTGCCTCATTTTCCCTTTGCCGCCTCTTACGACACCCACGGAAATATATGGGATAGTGAGTATTCTTGGCCGTCACTACGTGGGATGGATGGATGGAAACTAGAATGGAAAATATTAGTTTCATGATGTCCTGGATCTCAGTTACACTACTAGTCATCATTACAGCCAAAATCAATATTTTTTCAATTTATCAACAGTCCAACGCTGATCAAAGGTCTTCTCCCATAGATTGTTACGCTTCGCAAGCAGGTTGGCAATTATGTTTTTAGTAGTCATCAGGCAGATACTGCCCCTCATCTCCTGTTTTATATTCCTATTTCACGTTCTATGACACCCACGAGATGATATAAATTTCATTATCTGCAGCCAGTTTGTAGCCCCGTTTTGATTACTATTGATAATATTAAGTTCCGGTTGCAACGTATTCAGTGCTTGTGTTTCTGAAAGGACATAAAATTATTTACTGTTAGTACAAATTTTTTGTAAACCTTTTTTTGGACTAAATATTACATACCCATTGATCCCAGTTGTCCAAAAAAATCAATTTTAATTTACTTATTTTAATACGAGAGTGCACGTGGCACGTGCCCTTAAATACTCTTTGAGCGCACGCACGGGCTACAGGTGTAGACTAGTTACGGGACAATTATTTCTCCGAATAAGACAAAGCAATGACTAAAACAAAGCATATAGTTACTAAGCATCTTTATTTTTATCAAAATGTATCATAAAATTAACAAAATTTTGATTCTTAATTATAATTTGAAACTTAAACTTAAACTTCTTAAAAATCAACAAATTTAGAAGGTTGAGATCTCGTAGTCTTATTTTCATTTAAGAACGTAATATTTATTATAAGTGGCGTTTATTTTAACCTAATTGAATCTGTAATCAAAGTAACTGGTAATAAATCAGGACCATGAACAAACATTTGTAAATCTCAGACACATCTCGGAGCCTCTAATATCGAACAAAACCACAATCACGAAAATAGTTAAACCATTAAATTTTGGTATACTTTTATTATGCATTAAAGCACATCATATATCCTGCTGAGCAGAAAATATAAGCCTCCTCCATAGATTTTTTCACAGGGGGGATAATGAACATAGTTGCCTCATTTGGCAAGCGGGTTGGTAAAAATTGCAGTTTCTTTATTATTATCGAAATGTTACCAGGGAGCTGCTGCTGCTGATCTTGTTCAGTTGCCCTCTGTCGCCTGTTACGAATACGATACGGATACGATACGGATACGTTACGGATTATCTTACGGCACCACTCCTCGACAATGCTGTCTAAAAACTTAGCACTCACTGTATCTAATATAGAAACGAAGATGTATATAATAATTAATAAAAATAATTTTTATGATTTTTATCTCTTCTAAAGAATAGTATTTTTATTAAAATACGTGGATCTTAGCAAAATAATTTTTAACATCTTTAACATTTTTTTTTTCATTATATTTTTTAAAGATTTGCCTGATTCTAATAGAGTCGAATATAAAACAAATAAGGTCACAGATCCAATTTCACCTCTGAGAAATAAGAGGTATTGCTTCACACACTTCAATTATACTGGATCCATATGGCCTTCTGATCGGAACACATCAGCAGTACCAATGCTGCTTGCTAGCCGAAATATGTAAAGAGAGGACCTAATAGTACAAGGGGTCGGTCTGGCCTGAGCGAGAAAAGTTACCTCGCCTGCTCATTACCAATATTTTACTCATCATATTCTTATGATTTCAAGAGTGCAGTTTTTATGCAAACATAAGCAGATTAACGAAACTGTTGCGAGCACTTCAAAGATATTTAATCCAATCAGATTTTGTATCAAGGGAGTTAATCCTTACTCTTGAACTACCTTTCGCCTTTGCACTCTCAGTGTGTGAGAATTCATACTTTTTTGCAATACGTTAAGCTCTTTTGTTACTTTTTAAGTATCACTATACGGATTAGACAGGCGTTTTTTTAAATATGTTGTGCGCTACAAAGCGAATCCCTTAAACTGAAATTTTAAATTGTATAACCAGTTTACGTCCTATAAAATTGGATTTACTTATGATTTCGTATCGCGATTACGGTTATATGAATGAATTTTAGAGTAGAATAAAAAATAATCAATTTAATAATTAATGCTAACGAAATTTGTATGATATTTTAAAATATTTTTACATTTTATGACATTTATTTTACTATGCTAAGCCCGCGCTTGACTACAATCCCACCTGGATGGTAAGTAAGTAAGATGACAATGTGGGTGTTTTCATGGATAGAGTGACCTATCCTTGAAAACACCCACATTGTAATCGGATGGAAAGACGAAAGATGGTGGCAACACATTCCACTCTTTAGTTGCACACGTAGCGAAGGGTGGAGATTGGCCGAACGTCTGATTGTCCGATTGTGAAAGGGAGAGGGAGAAATTAAGTTACATAATTCCTGCGCGCACTTTGCGAAACGCATCCTGTAGAAAACTGAAAAGCTGGCTACTTCACGCTTGTGTTCGAGTCTGGTAAGATTAGTTTTACCAGATTCCATTGAGTTCAAAACTGCTAGGTGGCATTTTGCAGCACCAGCCCATATATGACAGCAATACTCCATGCACGACCGGACTTGCGCTGTATATAAATATATCTGTCCCGGCGTGAAGTACCTCTACTGTACCTTTGCAAGGACTCCTAGCTTCCTTGCAGCTGCTTTAGCCTTGGACACAAGGAACCGTCCAAAGTTCAGATTTGAGGATATCTCAACCCCCAACAATTACAACGAATACCTTCGCTGTAATTATTTAAAAGAAAATCTTCTTTATTTTTTTATTTATTAACAGCTCGTGTTAAGTCCACTGTTGGGAATAGGCCTGTCTCATAATAAGGAGGATTTGCCATACTCCACATGCTTGGATTTTAACAAATTGACATTGTTCTTAACCGAGTTCAATAAAGAGCAGGTTCTAATAGCGAAGCGTATGTTTTAATGTATATTCACTGATTTTTCGGAAATGGCAGTACCGATTTAAATTATTCTTTTATTACATAGGTTATTATACTTTAATGATGATCCCAAAATTATCAAAATATAAATTATTATTATTAAATTATTAAAATATTAAAAATCAATTATCGGACGCCCAGCACGGCTTCCGGCTAGAGAGGAGCACAACTAGTAACCTCTTAAATGCCATGACGTATTTGGTTCCTCATGTTGATGCAGGGTTGCAGGTAGATGCCGCCTACTTTGATTTTAGGAAGGCGTTCGACTTGGTAGATAACGATATCCTACTGTCAAAGATGGCGAAAGCTGGCTGCACACCTAAACTGCTTCATTTTTTTGCAAGTTACATGAGAGATAGAAAACAGTATGTGGAGTATGGCGGGTACCGGTCGGAGCCTTATTTTACTAGGTCTGGCGTGAGGTGAGTCAAGGTAGTAATTTAGGGCCGTTAGAGTTCAACATAATGATTAATGATCTACCCGAAGTAGTAAGAGAGGCTAAATGTCTGTTATTTGCAGACGACCTAAAGTTGCTTTTAGCCATCAAGACTGAGGATGATTGTCGGCACCTTCAGCAAGATATCGACCAAGTAGTTGAATGGAGCCATAAAAATAAACTGCAGTTTAATATTTCAAAATGCTCTATTCTATCATTTAGTCGTGCAAGGGCACCACTCCATTACAACTATAAGGTGAATGGCGAACTAATGAAGAGGGAGGAATCAGTCCGGGATCTTGGAGTCCAGATGGATGTCAAATTGACATTCCGGGAGCACATCATGAATATATGTAAGAAAGCTTATAAACGACTAGGGTTTATCATTCGCAGAGCAGTAAAATTTACCAACATTAAAGCAATCTCAGTGCTGTATGATGCTCTAGTAAGAAGTCAGCTGGAGTGTAACTCAGCAATATGGGCTCCACATGAAAATAAATACAATCTTATGCTGGAGGGCATTCAGAATAAATTCACGCGATTTATATATCATAAGCTTTATGGGGTTTATCCATCCTACCCCTTGATGTATCCAACCTTGTTTGTTTTAGGTATGGTTGGATACAACAAGTTGGAAACTAGAAGAGATCTAGCGCTGGTAATCTACATTTTAAGGGTGTTCCGTGGTTACATCAGCAACCCGGGTGTGCTGCAGTGGATAGGCTTATGCGTGCCTGATAGGTATGTACAGCGGCGACGACGGCCGAGCTTGCTTGCGATGCCACGCGGCAGGACTAAACTGGTTCGCAATACCCCCCTCACGCGAACGATACACATACTAAATTTGGTAGCTGAGAAGTTGGACTTATTTTCGTGTTCACGGAGTGAATTCGCAAAAGTGACATTATTTACAATATGTTATTCTTAAATTGTAGTATACAATTGATTGTAATGTATTGTCATTGAAATTAATTATTATGTATTGTTATTTAAATTAATTATTGTGTTGTAATTGAGATGCTACATTTATCGATTTAGGTTTTCCCTGTAATGGTAAATGTAAGTAGGAAATATAAATAAATAAATAAATAAATAAATAAAAAACTCTAAAAATAAATTTCACCTACACGGATGGAAAAATAGGTAATTACATTTTTATGTAACTTATTAACCGACGTTCCTGAGGTCGCCTTGAACTTGTAATATTCTTTTTAACACCTACTTTAGAAGCTATGTGTTTTATTCTTTTAAATTCTTAGTCGGTTTTTATATTTAACCGTGTAGGTAGTGGTTGCAGAATAGCTACTACCTCATATCGCTCCCATCGTGCGAGGCGTAAGAGGCGACAGGGGAAACAGAAAAAGAAGATGGGGTGGGAAACCGTAGATGCCAAACCGCTTGCTAAGCTTCGCAACTATGGCAAAATCCCCTCTATGAGACAATATATGGGGGATGTCTAAGAAGGGGGGGGGGGGTGTATGTTTAGCAGTGGACATTTATAGGCTTTAATGAGTGGATTGAAAACGTCCCTTTTATTAAAGTAAAATTTTTCTATGACGGTATTTTGAGTATTTATGCAGCTTCTAAAAAATATTCAATATCGAAAGATATCATATTAATTAGTCCCAGTAACTACCTTTTGAACAAGTAATACTCCACGAAATAAAGGTAACAAGTGAAATAATACAAAGCTTACACTTGAGGTACCTCGTTAGAAAACGTGACTGAAGGCTTTTTTGACTTAACCCGTTTTTTTGTGGGCGTGAGAGGCTGCGAGCTGTGGGACTTTTTGACAGGTGGTGAGTTCTATTGTGATGCCCTCGGCGTCATCTATTGTGCCGGTACATCGCGAAACGGATCATCTTCAAGAACACAAGTGTGCCTATCATTCGGTACAATCCTCGGACAAAGCAATAAACCAGCTATAATTAAGGGCGGCACTAGGTGATGAGACTTCTGTTCTACTTGGGATCTCGTCTAGGTGAACACCACATCATCTTACCTAAGCTGCTAAGTACCAAGTACCAAACCGGAACATAGCAGTGCATGAACTACTATGTTTTTGTTGTTTCTTAATCCAAGTTAAATGAACATGTCTATGTCACAGCATCCACTTACCATCAGGTGGACTGTGTGCTCGGTTGTCACCCTTATTCTATAAAAAAACGGTTACGTTAGATTTGTTTCAATTGGGGAAATAACATAGGGTATAAAATGTTTCCATTTTATGTAAGAAAAAAATTACGCATTCGGATTTTTAATTACTGATTTTTAATTACGATAAAAATATAAATAAGTTTAAATAAATTTATTTTATGAGGTTATTTGATGAGGCCATAGTTGTAGTAGCTAAAGGACGCACTCACCTTAAATATTATTATGGAAATTTTACAATATGATTGCAATTTTCAATTTTTTATAGCAATTTTATGTGCTAAACGATGTAAGAAAACATCGTGAAGAGGGGCATAGCGGAGGTCTATCGCTCGGAGCCGCTAAAGCCGGAAATTAGAGATGGCTCACTCTAATAAAGTACACTCAACTTTAGCCTTTAATCTACGTACGAATATCTTACGAGTATCTTTAAAAGAGAGTTTTGCTGATTCTATTCGAATAAGGTATTAATGCAAATAATGAATAAGTTGTAAAATGTAATTAAATTTTTTGACGAGTGTTAAACAAACAAAATATTACTCCTCACCACATAGAACAATAAAATATGCTTTAATTTAACATATCAATTTCTATATATAATAGAATTAAATATTTTTCCAAGTTGATTACAAGAAACTTTTACCATTGAAAAAAACCTCTGTTCTGTTCAGAATTACAAATTTCAAATACATATTCATTAATTTATTTTTGAATACAGTGAGTTAATGTTAGTAAAATCAACAGTAGGTACTCTACCAGTGTGGTGTACGTTATTATAGTTAAACATGTTGTACAATGACATAAATGAAACCAATTGATGTGTTATTTTTCGGTATTGAGAATATTAAGTGTTTTTCAAGTTTCAAAAATATTAACATTGATTGAAATTTATTACTTTTAATTGATTAATTCACCTTTAGTTTTTTTTCGATATTTATTTGAAGTATATATTATATTAATTGATTTTATTTTAATGTACCATCAAGAACATGCTTGCATATTAATTATTAAATTTTCTCAAAATCTGGAGTAGAAATGAGCGGATATTTTACATTATAAAATAGAATAGAACCTTTCTAAAAATTATAATTTCACTTGCTAACTCTTAAGCCTAAAAATTCCTTTCCTCTTTATCAATGGGAATAAATCCGCAATAATTCAAAGGGATAGACACCCTACAATCCGTATAATTTGCTAGGTAGTTACTAGTAGGTTATACCACAACACTTTGATTACGTCTTCTGTTTATTTTGGTTGTGCTTGCCTGTTTGTTCATGTTTGTTTTTGAGATCATAACGAATTAACGCCCAACGATGCTTGAAGTTTGGGTACACAGCTACCGAAAACGTATTATTTTTAGCTCCGTATAAACACTACTAAAATTTAGGGACTCGAATTTTCTTAGCGCTTCGATTGGCCAATTTGATATAATTCGCGTATTTTCTATAAATATAAAAATGGCTTTAGATTTTCATTGTCCGTAGTCTGTACACCTGTGTATTTTTCCACCTTCTTTAGGAAATCCCTAACGATCACCACAATGTGCTTATAAAACGCTTTACATCTCTACATCCGACTTGCTAAACCTCCCTTTTACTTTCAAAAATCGTTTCAGTACATATTAAGTACTTGTAATATATCAACTTGTTTACTTTTTTGTTTCTATACTTTGTTCGCAATCCTTTTATGATTAGTAATTCGCTTGTAAGTGTGAGAATTTGGAATATTTGGTTCAAATTCAAACATGAGAGGCACATATATTGAGCATTGTTTTTAAGGAGGACGACTATATTTATGGCGATGAAATTTTAATCAAATTTACAACTAGACGCGACACCAGCTAGCCCCTATTATCGAATGCAAATAGAATAAATTCTCACAAACATCGGACAAAGGCACTCTGGATCAAGAGCGACTAGCGATAACTGTACAAAGTTGAAATGATAGCCACCCCTCGCTACCACCCCCGAGCGTTGCATTCACACGGGAACTTATCGCTCGACCGATTTGTAATTGCGGTTAACAGAAATAGATGTAAACTCTATTTCCTTAATAACAAGGTTTTTGTGATTGCTTGAATATTTTGTATCAATGTTATACAATACAGTACTATGTACGTAATGTTTTTTATTGTAAATTGTATTTAATGGTATTGACTGATGGCCTCAGCGTATGCATAAATGCGGTTTACATTGTGTTTCACTTAACAAATTTGAGTTTTGTGGAGGAGTTTGTTTTCATATGTTTTTTGTTGCTCTCCAAAAAGATCGATTCGGTTTTAATTTTTCTGCATTTATCTAATAGTCTAATGAAAAATGTTTCTGAGGTTAGATTGGATTTGATTAAAGTGTAAAGATTAATTGCAATAGAGGGGGAAAAGAGAAATAGAGAGCACTGTGTGGGTTTTTCACCTCTTGTCTCTTTGTGTTGTTGGCAGTAAGCTAGTTATAAAGAACCCCCGAGCATAAGAAGCATCACTTTAATACTTCCCCTGTTCTCAGCTACAAAAATAATTTGACGATAATTTTCAAATTTCAAGCATTACATACAACATACAAAACTACATTAACGTAACATTATTGTTTTATTATTTTATCGTTAAAAAATGTATTTCACAATAAAATTTATAATGAAGTGAATTTATACGTAATACATCTTACATTTGGTAGAGCCACGCTCCAGCTAAATATGTTTATAGTTGTAGTATGAATGGGTCGGCTCGACCAGAGAAAAACTACACTCTCTCAGAACACCAGCGTAAAATAGCAACACAATGCTGCTATGTTTCGTATGCTGAGTGTAGAGTATCGAAGACCCTATTTAGTGGAAACAAGGCATTGCATATCAGTCCTTAGGGGTAAGAACCCATCTACATTTTGATTTCTAATCGAGGATATATGTAGATGTCTATGGGCACCCACTTACAATCAGATGGGTAGTGAGCTAGCTTGTCATCCTTATTCTTTAAAAATAGTGCATACGAATGTAGCCCACAGTGCCCCACTTCGACACGAGCGAAATTACGGGAACGGGACAATTGACTGTGCGTAAGTTTCGCAGTCCCCCAGGTTCAGCGCCGGTGCCGGTGGGGCGACGCGTGCGCTGCGCGTGGCGCGCGCCGCCCGCCTCACACGCGCTCACAGCACAACGCATTCGCATTTGACTCTCAATCGCTTCTCATCCTCTACAGATCGTCGATGATTGATTGGAAATTATTCATTGGAATTAACGTTAGTTTCATTTTTCACTTTCAACATTGTAATATTTTCTTTTCAACTTAGGACTGATATTTCAATTGTCGGATAAATTAAAATAAAAGTTAGTTAAAGTTACAGCCTATATACGTCCCACGGCTGGGCACACGCCTCCTCTCATGTTTCTGAGAGGGTTTTAGGGCAAGGAAATGTCCTCCGCCTGCCCCAATGCGTGTTTGCGATCGCATTGACTGACGTGATTGATAACCGTGGTAGCTTAGAGGTTACGCGTTCAGTGTAAATTTCGCAGTACTCGGGCAACCCGTGTAAAATCCTCGCCGGTTCATTCACAACGTGCCCGGCGGTGAAGGAAAACATCGTGAGAAAATCTGTATGTCTGAGAATATATTATTATCATATTAATTATAACCTATTTATCATATTAATTATAACCTGACGGAATAAAAATTTACACATTTGTATTATTTTATTCATTCTGTTACTTTAATGTGTTGTTTATATTGTAGTTTTTTTCTATTGATAACTTAATTATAAAAAAAATTATTCATTTTGTAATTAAATTGAAAAATTAACCTTAAATTGAATTATTAACCTTTAATTTTCCGGACCGATAGGACTTAGGGACCTTTAAGAAAATAGCCTGCTCCTTTTTAAAAGACCGGCAACGCACCTGCAATTCCCCTGGTGTAGCGGTTGTTCATGGGCGGCGGAAGTCACTTACCATCAGGTGAGCCGCGTGCTTGTTTGCCCCCACTAATAATAATCACCATCAATTTCTTGCGTCAGAAATCGTGATAAGACTAACTACTAAACTTACAAAAAAAAAGCTATAAGTACCTATTTATTATTATGTAGGAATTTATATTTCCGGTGCGATAAATAGTTGCCCATCTAGTCATCTTGAGCAGATAGCCAAGGCTGATATTGTGAGCACCTACCACTGATAAAAAAGTCCTGCTTGGTTACTCGCTGGTTTTTTCCCGAAAAGAGGATTTTCACGAATCATTGGTCATAGTAAAAATTTACTTTCAATACAAATTATTTATAATCTGTACTGATTAAAAATTATTCTATTTTATTCTATTCTGGTCTAAGTGCACCAATTTTAAAAAGTATTTTTAAAGAACATGTCGATCACACTATGTAGTAGCGCAATGGCAATCGCAATGTAAACAAGAAAAGGAAGGAATCTCCCCACATAGCATTACCAAAGTGATCGGGGAGGTGGGAATTGATAGAGGCATACATATCACGTTTAACCTCACGCTTCCTTCCCCAGAGTATATTTCGTTAAACTTTCGCTATCTACGTCTAATCTTGTGTTGTTGATTTTCCTTCGGAAATACCTACAGTCGTTACGCAATATCGTGTAAACTACTTAGTACAGAAAAAATTATAAGATAATAGTCAACCAATAAAAACTTATACATATTTGCTTATTATACATTGATATTAAAAATAATAAGAAGGGTTATTATAATATCAAAGAATACATAAATGAAAATACCTCCTGGGAATAAGGTGACCACCATGCAGGTTCTATAAAAATTAATTAAAGAACTGTACGAAATAAATTATTGAAAAGTGAAATCTCTTAAAAAATCCCGCTGAGTTTCTTGCTGGTTATTCCCAGGACAGAGGTTTTTTTCCGAACCAGTGGTAAATAAATTAAAATGATTTTAAATAACATAAAACATAAACACTCACGCCTGTCACCCAGAGGTTTAGGCAGAGACTACAGACTTCCATTTAGCACGATCCTGACATATATTTCTCGTCTCTTCCACATCCATATACCTACGCATACATGCTCGTCGGTTAAGGGTACTCCTAATTTGGCCCATTTTTAGTACATCGCCAATTTGGTCGACAAACTTCCGCCTAGGACGTCCCTTTCCGACTCTTCCATTCACTTCTGCAACATATATTTGCTTTGTCAGTCTTTCCGCATTCATTCTTTCTACATGACCAAACCACCGAAGCATTCCTTTCTTAATCCTGGTCACCGCATCATCTTGCAAACCACACTCCTCTTTTATCACACAGTTTCTCACCCTGTCACTCAGATTCAGCCCTAACATACTCCTTAGCGTCCGCATTTCTACTGCATTTATTCTACTCTCGTGCTTCTTCTGCCACACCCAACTTTCACTACCATACGTTAAAGTAGGGCCTAATACAGCACTGTGAATTGCCATACGTGCCTGTTTTGACACATTCTGACTTTTTACAATCGAGTGTAGAGCCCCATTTACTTTATTTCCTGGATTCACTCGTCCTTCAATATCCTTATCATATCTCCCATCCCTGCTGAATACACATCCCAAATATACGAACTCATCCACTTGCTCAATTAACTCTCCTTCTATTCTTATTTCACATACCGTTTTACTTTTTTCTCTTTTAAAAACCATCACTTTCGTCTTACTTGCGTTCACTTTCGTTCCCCTTTCTTTTAATGACCCGTTCATTAATGTAACCATCATTTGCAACTCGGCCGCCGACGACGCAAGTATGACTTGATCATCGGCGTACAAAAGGCATTTGATGGTTAACTCACCCATTCTTAACCCGCATTCTTCAACTTTCAAATTTTCCAAACAGCTGTCAATAAATAGGTTGAACAGCCACGGGGAAGCTACATAGCCCTGTCTGACACCTTTATGGATGCCAAACCAGTCCGAGTAGACTCCGTTGATTCTAACACAAGCACTCGAGTCCCTATACAGTGACTTTAATGCCTGTATCAAACCAGCGCTCAACCTAAATGCGTTCAGCATTTGCCATAACACATCCCTGTCCACTCCGTCATAAGCCTTTTCCAAGTCCATGAAAGCAGAAAAAACTTTTTGGTTTTTCGCCAAAAACTTCTCCGCGCTCATGCGCATGGAAAAAACTTGATCTGTACACTCCATTCCCTTTCTAAATCCCGCTTGCACATCCCAAATTTTTTCATCAGTTTCTTTCATAACTCTTTCAATTGGTACCTTAGCATACAGTTTTCCCACAATGCTAAGAATGCTGATACCACGGTAGTTTTTACAGTCCTGCTGTGACCCTTTTCCCTTATATATTGGGACTATCACGGTTTTGCACCAGTCTCCTGGTACCCGCTTTAGTTCCCAACATAAATTAAACAAGGTGTACAGCAGGCCTGTCACCACGTCCTCTCCAGCCCTTAGCATTTCGAGTGAAACTCTATCATATCCGGCTGCCTTACCTACTGTCATGCTCTTCATTGCTTTACATTATTTCATCTATACTTTCCCTATCTCTTTCATCTTCTTTCGGAATTTCTATTACATTTAGTTTACACTTCTCCTCACTCATAAATACGCTTTCAAAATATTCCTTCCATCTCTTTAGACTCAACACTTCATCATTCAGGATACAGCCATTCTCGTCTCGGATCGCATTCAATCTAGGCTGTTTTGAAAGTCCCCTGGTATTTCTTACGAGTTTCCAGAACATTTTAATATTTCTCTGGAAGTTATCCTTTATTCTTCTATCATTCTTATCCGTTCTTTCTTGCTTTTTCCTTTCAACTAATTCTTTTACCCTCTTATTTAAACTTTTAAACTCTGCCTTTTCTCTTTCATTCTCATCATTCTTACCGCCAGAATTACCAGCTTTGGTCGCTAGTAAATCTAGCCATGCTCTTTTCTTTGCTTCAACTTCCATAATCATCCCACCATAACGTATTGTCTTTCCTTTCATTCGTTCTCTTACTAACACAGCTACTTCGGTAGCTGCATCCACTAAACCTTTCTTAACATTATGCCACACATTCTCCAAGTCTAACTCATTCACACATAACTCATCCAAATTACTTATATTTTCTCTCAGTCTGCATTTGTACTTGTCTTTCACATCTTCATCTTGTAACCTCTCAATTCTTATACGCTGTAACTCAGTGGTAGACAAAGATGTCCTATGCCGCCAACGTCTGAATAAACCCCTTATTCGGCATAAGACCAGGTAGTGGTCCGTCCCTACGTTGGACCCCCGGTAAACACTTGTATCCACCACTGCGCTCCTCATTCTTTAATCCACAGTTATGAAATCTATCATGCTTCATGTGAATCTTCTTATGACGAAAGAAAGTGTTCGTCACAAAAATATTCCTTTCCACACATACGGTGAGGAGGCTTTCACCATTCTCATTAATACTTTCATCACCAAACGTTCCCAGTATCCTTTCATAGCCAAGCCTCTCACCCCAACCCTTCCATTAAAATCTCCTAACATAACAATATTTTCATTTTCCTTACATTTCATTAACATCATCCTTACCATCTCCCAAAACTGCTCTCGGATACAAGTGGGCTTAGACATGTCTGGGACGTAGACTCCTAGAACAAACAACTTCTTTAGGCCCACTTTTATTCGTATCCATAGCAGTCTCGGGCTTACACATTCATACTCTTTCACACATTGACCCATTCTTTCTGAAAGGATGATACCGACTCCCTGGCATGCTCGCTCGGTCTCGTCTACACCGGACCAGTAAGCAGTATATATGCCATGTGTAGTGACATCCTTTCCCTTCCGCTTCGTCTCATTTACACATAACACATCTATTCCTCTATCATACATCATATCGCATACTTCATCCATCTTATCATTCATTGCTCCCATACATTCAGCGTAGCTAGACGGGCCTCCGCAATCCTCTTTTCGCCCCTCCGGGAGACAGAACGTGACGGGTGGCGAACCTCGTCGCCGGTTTTCCTCCCGGAGATTCTTCGCACCCCTGCCTCATTAAAGGGGCGCCGGGAACTCGGGGCCATTTCTTTTCCTTTTTGCCTCATGGTGCGAAAACTAGGGTGTGGCATATTTTACGCCGCTACCACACGGTGAGTAGCCGAGTCTGTTCTTTCGGCTTTGTCGCTCTTTTAGCACTACCCGGGGGAAACGTGTAGGGTGAGCCTAGGATTAGGTGGTCGAAGTCTACGGACGCGAGCGACTTATCCCCCTTACTTATTATATGATTACGACTTATTATATGATTTTAAATAAGTATTATGCAATATTTTATATTCTATTAAAATTATTAATTTCAATTCATATTAATTCATGGGTATAGGGCAACATATATGGCGCAGGTTTATGATAAAACCTGGTTTTAGATCAAAAACCTAGGCTGTTTATCAAGAATTGGAAGAAGACAAAATTACTACGCTATGTTATCATAAGTCAGAGGCCTAGACCTGGTTTAGTTTCTCGATAAATTCAACCTAACTTCACCTAATCTTATATTTTATCATAAACCTAAACAAGTTCAGATTTTTGATAAAAAAACAGGATTTTTTTAGGTTACTAATAGGACTAACCATGTAGTGGTCGTGTAAGAATATCCAATACCCCATATCATCCCCTGGGTGTCGTAAGGGACGAGAGAGAGAGAGAGAAATGACACATGAGATGGGCAGCAGCATTTTCTGATTACAACTCTGTAATAATAAAGAACTGCGGTTGCCAAACGTGGCAGCTATGGAAAAATCACCACTAGGAGGCAATATATGAGGAAGGCCTATGTTCTACGATGGATGGATGCGGCCAATATTTAAGTATACTACCTACATTAAACTTTATAAAAGTGCTTTCTTTTCCGTAATATTGTCGTAGGATTCCTTTTAGGTCGTTAAACACGTTTTTTTATAGGATAAGGGTGACAACCGAGCACACAACCTACCTTATGGTAAGTGTTTGCTATGGTCCATAGAGACTACATCTATCCTCGATTACGAATCAAAATGCAGATGCATTGTCACCCCTGAGGACTAAGATGGAATGACTCTTTTCCAGTAAAAAGAGTCTCCGGTTCTCTACACTCACGATACGAAACACAGCAGCGTTAAGCTACTATTTCACGCTGGTATTCTGTGAGAGCGTGGTCCTTCTCCGGTCGAGCCGACCCATTCGCGCTACAACTATAGTACTAATATAGCTGCAACATGGTTCTACCACGTATGAATTTTTCTGCTGCTTCACTGCTGCATTCTGAATCTGAAGGGTATAAAGAGCCAGTATAATAACAAGCTGTGAGGCATCCCATGTTAGTCCAGTCGTAAAAGAGCAGCTTAACACTGCTGTGCTTCGTATGGTGAATGTAGAGATCAGGAAAAGCTTTTTTACTGTAAACGAGGCATTCCATCTTAGTCCTCAAGGGTGACAACGCATATGCATTTTGGTTCTTAATCGAGGATAGGTGTAGATGTCTATGTGCCACAGAATCCACTTACCATCAGGTGGACTGTGTGCTCGTTTGTCACCCTTATTCCGTAAAAATAGCGCTCAGAGGTGACAAGGCATTTGTAGCCTTATTTATTTGATGTTGGTTATAAATCCACGGTTTACACAAACTAATCAACAGTCCGCCTGATAGTAAGTGGATAATGCAGTCCGTTATTACATCTCATCACAAGTCAACATGGGCCGCCGCCAAGGAGTGTCACAAAGCGCGTGAAGCACTGTGAAAAGTTTTTGTGACATACAGTCGCCCTGTCTTACACCTCTCATTTTTACGGCAGATACCTATTGCAGATAGGTTTCGTACTTGGTTAGCCATCATAGTCCTACCGTGCCAACACTTCTGCACTTTAATACCGTCAAAGCGTCCAATTTTGCCAATGTATATTTTGCCCGCTATGCCAATTTTAAGCTCAATCACAAATTTAAAAATTACTATTTAATTCACGTTCATTTGCTTTGTTTTAAATAAGTATATTTCTGGCACCACTGGGAATAGTTCTTACCTTTGATCACACTCAGTTGCTTTTCAGAACGAGTCAAAAGTGCACGTGTGTATTGATGCGGGTCAATTTAGCCTCAGTGTTTCTTGGTGTGCTTCTCAATGGCGAATACAAAGGTGAGATTATCTTGTTACATGGTCTAGAAAGGGATTTCTAGAATCTTTTTCTTGTGTAATTTTTTCCTGTTAGTATTTTAAATAACAAAATTTTTAACTAAGTAGAATACGATTACATTTCTGTTAGGAATCGTATTTCAAGTTTATTTGTTGTTTACACTATCTACCGTTAGGCATCGCAGAACTCACGTAGGTGCGAAAATATGGTCTGTTGATCATAGTCAGAATAGGTACTAAGTGTTTTTGATTGGTACAAATTATTCAAAGAGGGTCGAGAACGCGTTGATGACGAACCACGTCCAGGACGGCCATTCACATCAACTGAAGATCAACATGTCAATAAAATCAAGGAATTGGTGCTCGAGAATCGACGATTAACAGTCAGAGACTTTACTGATATCGTGGGAATATCGGAAGGATCAGTGAAAACCATTTTAAAAGATCATTTGGGCCTAAGAAAAGTGAATGCACGATTGGTTCCAAAATCACTCAATTTTCTTGAAAAACAGCTTCGCGTTGACGTCTGTAAAACAATACTTTCTGACTACCAGAATGTCGTGAAACATATTGTAACTGGCGACGAGTCTTGGATCTACGCTTACGACCCGGAAACAGACGATCAATCGGCCGAATATCGTGCCAAAGGTGAGCCGAAGCCCAAAAACCACGTCAAAACAAGTCAAAAATCAAGGTCATGTTGACAGTTTTCTTCGATCATCGAGGTGTGGTGCACTCCGAATTCCTTCCGACTGGCCAAACTGTCAACAAGGAATACTATTTGAGTGTTATGCGTCGTTTGCGTGAAGCTGTTCGTAAAAAGAGGCCGGAATTATGGGCCGACAACTCTTGATTTTTGCACCACGATAATACACCGTCGCATACTGCATTGATCCTTCGTGAGTTTTTCGCCAAAAATTCAACCAATGTCGTTCCACAACCACCGTATTCGCCTGATTTAGCTCCGTGCGACTTCTGGCTGTTCAGCAAACTCAAGCGACCGCTCCGGGGAAACCGTTTTGAGTCAAGTGAAGACATTAAGAGGATAGAGTAAGTCAGCTCAAATTCTAATTTCGTCCCCACTTGCCCGCGCGTCGTATGCTATGTACCGACATGTTTGTAATCACTAATACTGTAAGTAGAAAGGTCGTTAGACACTTATTTCATTAGGTTTATTATATTTATGCCTGTTTCTTAACGCCAAGCCAGCTGCTTCTTATTTTTATCACGGTTATTTCCCATTTTAATTTTACGACACAACCTCCCCGTTCAAAGGCCAAGGCGAAGTGACCGTGCTGCAGGAATCACGCTTCAAAAGGCCGATAGTTTAGGTAATTTCTTTTTACAGTGAAAATAATGGTATTTTAAAAAAAGTAAATAACATAAGCACTGCTTTATAGTTCAGTTAGTATGCAAAGTTTCATGATCTTATTTAAAGTATTTTATGAATAACAGCGGTTTATTGTTTATTTTGGAGGTAACTTTGGATTTTTTTTCTATCGAGAAAATTTTGCGAAATCGTGTTTTCGTCTAACATAATCCTTAACATTAATCCTCAACTTTACCGTATATTTATTTCAAAATTAAGCTGCAATATTTTCGGCATAACGAAGGATCTTGCTAAGCCATTTGACATTATATTTCCCCTTAAACGTGAATCGCTACGCGCATCGAAGACTATTCCGGATTTTGACTTTAACAACTGTTACGAGGTTTGGAAAAAACGTTGGCATAAGTGTATTGCAGCCGGGGGGGGGGGGGGGATTACTTTGAGGGGGACGAAATAGATTTGGCAGAATAAATAAAGAATTTAAAAATTATGAACAAAGTCTTACTACTTTTTGCCCACAGTATTATTTCACCTAAGTAACCTAATTAATATTTCGCAATGTATTTTGTTACTCTTTATTGACATCCCTCCACCGTAACGTAGGAAGAGGAAAATTTGCAAAGTAATATGGACACTCGCGCAGCGATAAAGTTTTATTTAGCTTGCGAGCGCGATTTATCTAATTAATAATAATCATGTAGGCTATTAAATGTCGGCAAGCAGTCAACATTAAAAGAGTGAAACTTCTGTAGGTAGTACTATTATTTATTCTGTGATATAGGTTGAAACAAAATAGGTATACCATTTCTAGTACCATTCTGACAAAGTTACATTAAAATAATGAATTCCGCGTTCGAGTAGTGCCATCTGTCGGACATAGATTTTAAGGTGAGTTTTTTATAATCGCCTCCACCTATACAGTAATCGTCGTAGGTATATTATACTAATGCTATCAGTGTTTTTTGTAGTGTTGACAAGATAAGACAAACGAGTGTAGTATTGTCGTTTTAATTAATCTGCTTCTTCTTCAGTCAGCCACTGTTTGCTGGACATGATTGAGCATCCCCCGTGGGGAAAATTTGCCTCAACGCCATGTTTGAACGATCATAGTACCGGCCGTCGTATCTTTGACCGAAGTCAATATACCTAATTACTACGTTTTACATTTGATTTTGCTTGTATTTTAATTCTGGCGTAAACAGTAGATAGTAGATACCGCCATCTGTCTGAAGCTATAAAAGCGTTCTGGCGATTTCGGTAGTTGTCGCTTACGGAACTCACGGGACAAAGTGAAATTATGGCAAAATTCGCTTACGCCGCTACCACACTGCAATTAATAGCTTATTTATTAAATTAGCTTACGAACTTGAAATAGTGAACCTATCGGTGTTAAATTTTGTACCGCGTTACTGAAAGCTACCTGACTTGCATAGAGTAAGTTATATAAAATAATTCGGTAGTGTACCTGGTAGTAGAACGCATAGATAATCGCCGCGAAGATAATCTGTCGCGAGTTCGATTTTCAAACGCTATATATGTTTTTATAACGCATCAACGACACAGGTGTAGCCAGTGTGCGCAACATTTTTTTAAATCCTTTACACACATGTACATAAGAGCACCTCTGTGAAAGCTGATTAGCAAAGCGCTCGCCGAATATATTACAAAACAGCAACCTGGGTTCAATACTTACCTACATCAGGGTGGTTAACTGCAATTTTAAGTATTGATTTACTACGTGCTCGGCAGTGAAGGAAACATAATGAAAAGACCTGAACATCTGAAAAATCAAATATTTCGTGGTAACAGCGCGGCGTACTAATTGACCTATATAACTATAAATCTCTCAGAAGTGTGAGGCCTTTCGTGCATGATCTTCTTCATGGATCTACATCCATTCATAGCTGAACATCGGCCTCTTCCATTGAAAAATATTATCGCTACGTAAACGAAATGATTAAACTGCCATCTGTCGGAAACCTTGAGATCTTCCCGGTATTTCCTACAGAAGTCTCTTACTATGGAGTGTAGAAGTAAGGAGTACAGACTGTGTATTAAAAAGTGTCCATAGAAAACCGTTAAATAATGGTGGCGCCACTATAACTACGGGGTATACTTTAAAGAACGCACCGAAAAATATTAGTGGAATAGACGACTTTTTCGAGGTTATATTTACTAAATAAAATTATTTTACATTTTAACACAGACAGACTAAGTCCATTTCATCCCAGTAGTTACTCCAGCGCTGTTGTGGAGAGTTTTTGAGCTGTTATATACTGCTTACAGATGGCCACTTTTTCAACTATTCTACTATGTGAGTTGGTACTCCTTGCTTCTACACTCCATATCTCTCACGACTTTCTCGATATAAAATGAGATTGGAATCTATAACCACCAAGTGATTTTATTCTCTTGGACCACACGGCAAGTCGTTCTTTATTCTTAAAGTTATCTAGGGAGGCTACAAATCCGTTGTCACCTCTGAGAACGAAAGTGGAATACTTCACAGTGTGTAATTATGATGGCTCTCTTTATTCTTCAGACCAGAACACAGCAGTGCCGACTTTGCTTCCTTGCGAAGGAAATAGGCTAGAGTAAATAGTATATAAATCATTAATTTTAGTTTAGACGGTGTATACCTATTCAGACTTCTAGGCAGAAAACTATCTAGTGAATTTACATAGCATTAACATACCCTCACTCTAGGGGGTAGGCTGGACTTTCATTTGACACGATCTTAACCTTATGAAGGCAACAGGGGTGACGCGTCACCCCACTACTCGATTAAAGTTTAAATATTTTGTTAGTGTCGTCTTTGTCTCTTTCTAATGCTTGATCTATTCTCCAATTGGAGTGAATGCAATCAGTTACATACGTCAGCGTGTCACAGTAAGTTGTTATTTTTGTTATATTGACATTGGTGGGGTGACTCGTCACCCATGTTGCTTCTTAAGTAAGTTTAATTTTTCGTGATACTGATATAAATGTTTGGTTTCTGAGGTGAAAATGGCTTCGATTTCAGATGAACATTGAACAGTATCGAAACTATTTGCTTAACTTTGTATGTGGAGTCGATATTTTCAACAAAATAGTGTATGTACGTATAGTTCGGCTAGCAATACCAGACGTAGGCTGCTTCGATAATTCTATGGTGTGCCGGATCAGGCTGGTGTCAATTCTGTGTTGCTTTATATTGACGCTAAACATTGGAACACTCCTGCCAACGTGTTCCGAAGCAGTTGTTTAAATAAAGGAGGTTTATAATTGTCGAAACCACACATGGGGGATCGTTTAAGTAGGTACAAATTTGCCGCGAGAATTAGGAGTCACTTTATGTGATATTCGAAATATAACCCAGGACTCTCCTGAAGGTAAGCCCCGTTCAAAGTTACAGAAACAAGCATGATGTGCGCGGTGTCCAAAAAAAATTAGACAAAAAATTAAAAACTTTTGGCAAAAAATACCTTCAGCCCGCTTGCTCTGAACATCGCGAAGATATTTGCTTGATCTGCATTTATGCAAAAAAAAAAAAAATTATCGGTGCTGTAATAAACACTATTTTCATATTTCTAATTATATTAAAAACTGATCTCATATTAAATAACTTTGCTTCTCTCAAACATTGCAGTTTAATTTGAATTCAAAAAATATAGGGTGATACGTCACCCCTGCTTCCGTTTGTGTATGCAAAAAGTGTTGCCTACCGAAGGTTAACATACCTTGCCTGCTTCTTTCACGTCCTCTTAATTTGGCCACTAAACTTTTGTTAAGAGCACCTTGAAAACTCTGCTACTCATTTCCGTAGCATAAATTTCCTTAATCACTCTTTCCTCCTTCTTTCTTCTCATGTGGACTTTGTGTCAAAAAAGGTACAAAGCAATTGTACCTTACAAAGCAATTCACAATGCTAGTGTAGTCTTAACAGTAGTGTTAGTCTTAACCTTAATGACTTGTAGTGAAAGTTGGGTGTGGCGCAGAAGCATAAGAGTAAAATTACTTTTGTTGTAATTCGGCCATTAAGATGTTAGGGGTTTTGATTGAGTGAGAAATTGAATAATAAGAAAGTGTGATTTCTAAAATGTGACCAGAGTTAAGAAAGGAGTTCAATGGTTTGGTCACGAGTGAATTTACATAGTACATTTGATAATTGAAACACAATTAATAATAATATATTTATTAAATCTGTGTACTTTGTTAATTGTTTTATAATTTCCAGTAGAGTCGCGTTCATTTCTCGTGACTGGAGATCGAGTCCGGGTCGGATACTGCGTCCCTTTGCTCGTGCATCTCCAACTCGAAGTCGTCCACAGCCATCGGAGTATCTGTAACATAAAATATAGGTTATATAATAAAAATGATTGTTCTTATTTGACATTATTTGATCGTACATTCTTTTCAATTTTTGAATGAGTGAATGAATGAAATATATTTTATTGTACTCCGATAAATGAGAAAAAAAGAACAAACTATATAAAGGTACAATTGGCAGCCTTATCGCTTGCGCCCTCCTTTCTGCCAAGGAGGGTCGCGTTCGTATACGGCTTAGAGATCTCTAGTCAGATCGTTAAGCCAATTCCTAAAAGGTTGGGTTTAGTGGGTAAAAGTCGCCACATAACCACGCAGCCGGCTGCGTGGTATGCTATGAGCATTCCCAACCTCCCTCCCCCGCTTTCCGGAGGGTTGCCCATATTTGCTCCGGCGCAAAAAAAAAGCCTTATCGCTTAGAAGCTCTACCAGGCCCCCACGTTGCAAACGATATAATAAGCTGTGAAGAAGGGTAAGGGTGTACAGCTTATTAGAAAACACACAATTCTTTTACTTTTTATGTTTATAAAGTGAACATTTTTTTTCTATTTTCTGGATCTTGTGGTCCAATGAAGTCAACTCTACATTCCTATTCTGGTCTAATCCAAGCCCCAAACACTCCATAGTAATTACAAAATCGCTTACCAGAAGACTTTAATCCTTAAAACCAGTGGCTATTGTCTGTCAATCTTATATAAACAAATCATCCGGTTATTTTGAATCTAAATTTAAATAAAATTAAACTCAGGAGGCCTAGCCGGACAGGCCACTTTTAAACGAATTTGTAGTAACTGACTTAATCCTTTTAGTCAGTCACTACAATAAATTACAACAAAAATGCCTGTCGGTTCATTTGACCAAGAGGTCGCCTTTTCACAAATATATTAATCAGATAAGTGTACTCTTAAAGTAAAACTGAGCAGAATAATTTAACCCCTCAATCCTCTTAGAATTCCCATGCAGTCGCATTCTTCATCCATTCCCGAGCGGTCGTATGCGACCGCACCCACCCACGGCACTATAAACCATTAAAACTTATATTTATAGACTACTTTTCTATAAAGAAGTTTGGCGTTATAGAATCTATACAAAATTCTCTGTTCTATAGTTTAACACGCTCAGCGCCAAGCTAAGACTCGATGTTCAGACGATTTGAGACAAAAATTTAAAAGTATTCTATATAAGCTTTTTAGTGTCCTAAGAGTTTATAATAGTTTATTTTATCCCCCTCCCCATCACTCCCCCCTTATTTTTCGCTGTGTATCGATAATGATACACGGGGCCTACGAAAAAGTTTTGACTCAAAACCATTTACTCAGGCCACGTGTATCGTTATAGATACACACTAATTTAATTTTTCTTTCATTTTAGATTTGAGAAATATGGAAGACAAATGAAGAAAAATATCAACAAATTGAAAAAAAAATTAGAAAACTTCAGTTATTTGTTTTATAATAGTTTTCCTAACTTTTTTTTTCATTTGTTTCAGAATAATTGTGAAATATCCGTGTAAAGTGCACTTAGAACAAAATAAAAAATTGACTTTAATATCGACGATTCTACATATGACCCTAACTTTAATCCCTGTGATGACGGCTCCGAAGAGGAAAACAGCGAATCTGATTCAGCATCAGAAACCTGGAATCTACTTGCTCCACAAAGGAGATAATCCACGTTTTCAGATGATATGTTGCCCTTTCTTCCTAATATACAGAGACGTAGAACACTAGGGACACAGTTGACAGAGACTCGAAGCTCAGAAGCTAATATTCCAAGTTCCTCTGGTACAACAACTCCTGAAATAACAGAGATGACTTGGCTAAAACGAAAGTTGGAAAACATAAAATGGGAGATGCCATCACATGAAGTTACAGAAAGTATTGAAGTAAACTGTTCCATTCTCTGGGATGAAGGATATATTCTCTGGCATTCTAGCTCATGTAAAGCCATTGGACTATTTCTAACTGTTTCTGACTAGAGATATTTTAGAAGAAGTATTTGACCAAACCAATTTATATGCTGCTCAAAAGTTGCTTACAACGGATGCAACTCCAAGCAGCCGAACCCATGCATCGGTCCCAGTAACGGTGGATGATATGACAAAGTTTCTTGCCCTTATTGTTTGGATGGGCCTTGTAAAACTCCCAAGCATAAAGGATTATTGGAGAGTCCATAGGCTATATGGATTACCGCTAGCAAGATCCGTTATGCCGAGAAATAAATTTGAGCTGATTTTTAAATACATCCACTTTTCAGTTTTCATTTTTTAGTTTTTTTTTTTCAAACATGATTATATGAGGATTACCGGAGGTTTTTCCTTTTTAAGGATGATTATTAGTTGTAAGAAATGTGTTCATAATTTTGATTTTTTTTTATAAATAAAACTAGTGCAAAACAATTTTTTTACTTCCAAAATAAATCTTCAATATCTCAAGAACCATATGTCCTATCCCCAACCCAAAACATCTAAAAAACTCTCCTGGGCCAGAGGATTTTTTTAGCAGTAGAACATTTATAGAAAGCGTGTGCATTAGGGATACACAAGGCAAAAACCAAAAGATAGGCTGTGTATCGTGAGCGATACACAATGTTTTGACGGTGTGTATCATTAACAATACACATGGCGCTGAGCGTGTTAAACAAAAGTCAGTTATTCAATGGATTAATCATTATAAAAATACTTTATTGTATTTTGATAACTACATACCAAGCTGATGTCATCAGCAGCGTGAAAATTACTATTATTTCTACGTATTACTCGAAATTATTTAAATAAAAAGGTAACTCATATTTACACAAAAGCTTTCATAACAATTTTATAACATAAAAAAACTGTTCTTAACTTAGAAAAATCCAATAATCAACGCAACAATGTACAACAACGTACACTCGACAATGACGCACTTTGAATGTAGATTATAAATGAATATCTATAGACTAACTGAATTTTCATTCAACTAGACAACAGAAAATTTCATATTGATTCTATAATGCCAAACTTCTTCATAGAAAAGTAATCTTTAAATATAAGTTTTTATAGGTTATAATGCTGTGGGTGGATGATCTGTCTCATGAGACCGCTAGGGATTTGACGGAATATAGCCGCGGTCTCATGGGACCGCTAGGGGATTGAGCAGTTAAAACCCTAGATCACACCGGAGTCCATCGGATACATGAAACACAAGTGTAGTGTCGTGTAGCCCCCATGACAATAAGTATATTTAGAGTTGAGTTTATAATAAAGAGTAGTCTAATTAAAGACATAGGCAGAAAAACACGTCTCCTTCTCATTGACCCTTTCCGACATTACGTAAGATTCCACTGAAGGTCACCTCTAACAGATATCGGAACTTTTTTATTGATCTCTTGCATAAACGTAAACTAGAAAGCACACTAAAGGAAAATAAGAACATACCGCGAAAACACTGTTTTTTTTTCATTTTCCTAATAATGAAAACCTCCGATAAAACGTTCTCTACTTGACATAAGTAATGATTATTTTAAACGGTGGGAGTAAGCCAAGCAAACAAACACTTAATAAAATTAATGAAATACTGAGTCAGACCTTGTTAGTAAAGTACGAACCAATTGTAATTCCACAGTATCATTTTTAAAGACTCCCACTGATCCCAAAGAAGTCGGTTCTATGATTATGGGATTACAGAATGACAAGCCCCCGATATGGATGGCTTAGCTAACTCTTTAATAAAACACAAAAGTATTCTAAAAGTAACACAAAAGTAATTCGATCATACAGACCTTTATTTACAACCCTAAGCCTTGAAAATAGAATTTTTCCACATGATTAGGAGAGAACTAATGACCTATTTTACTATTGAGTACCTTTTGTAGACAAAAGATTAACCGGATATTTGGAATCTCGACAGTTGATCTCACCAAGACAATTCAGTTCAAAAAAAGAAGCTGAAGAAGCGGCATCGTTAATTGCATCTACTATATCAGCAATACTTGACTTTAAACAGAGCTGTGTAGGCGTTTTCTTAGACTTGGCTAGGGCTTTCAACATTGTCTCAATTCCAATTCTTTTGAAAAAGTTAACAATATGTTCGGTATGGGTCTTAATAGCTCATGAGATAGTGGCAATACCTTTATCTCATAATCTATCGAGATCTCATGGGCCAAAGACAGTATGTGAAGATTGGTCACGCAAGGCAAGACTCATAGTCTGCCACAAGATGTATCGTTCGGTGTACCACAGGGCAGTATACTTGGCCCCACGTTATTCACTGTCTATATAAATAATATTCATGTCTAACCTATGGTAATCGCAGAATTAATAAGTTACGCTGATGATACTGCGATATTATCACACTTCCGAGACTAATCGTGGAACGATGCTCTTAAGCCGTGTTGAAAGACGTGTAACACAGACCTTTAGTTGGCTACAAAATAATACTTAAGACTGTTAATTAATTTTTAAGACTTCTGACTGCGTCTATGCTTTTATAAGACTACGCCTGCAGCGGTACAACATACAACGCCCAAAATTTATGAGCCTTCTTGCATAAGCAAACGGTGTAAATTTGAGTGCTTGAGTAGATCCAATGCATTCACATATCTGTGTCCTTGTTGGTGATAACGTTTGAAAATCATATGAAAGTCTTAATTCTTCGACTCGAGTCAGTAAGGTTATGGGCGTTGAAGGCATCTGAATGATATAGCGGGTTTACATATTCTCAAATCTCATTTATAATACGTTATGCCAGTCGCTCATAGCTTACTGTATTACGAGCTGCGATAGTGCAACAAAAACTTTCCTGATCAGACACGAGAGAACGTATCGTTCAGTTATCAAAATAGAGGTGGTCCAGCATGTCGCGCAGCCAGGCGGCGAGCGCGGCGCACAGCGCGTGCAGCGGCGCCACGTGTCGCGGCGGCACGCGCTCCTTCATGCCGCGCAGCTAGGCGGCGAGCATGGCTCACGTGACTCGCGCAGTGCGCACGTACCGAGGTGGTCCAGCGTGACGCCGAGCGCGGCGCGCAGCGCGTGCAGCGGCGCCACGTGTCGCGGCGGCACGCGCTCCTTCATGCCGCGCAGCTAGGCGGCGAGCATGGCTCACGTGACTCGCGCAGTGCGCACGTACCGAGGTGGTCCAGCGTGACGCCGAGCGCGGCGCGCAGCGCGTGCAGCGGCGCCACGTGTCGCGGCGGCACGCGCTCCTTCATGCCGCGCAGCTAGGCGGCGAGCATGGCTCACGTGACTCGCGCAGTGCGCACGTACCGAGGTGGTCCAGCGTGACGCCGAGCGCGGCGCGCAGCGCGTGCAGCGGCGCCACGTGTCGCGGCGGCACGCGCGCCAGCATGCCGCGCAACCAGGCGGCGAGCGCGCGTGCCGTCTCGCGCTCCGAGCCGCTCGCGCGCGCACACAGCGACAGGTGCCACGGCGGCGGCGCCGACAGCCTGCAACGTGCACCGACCTCATAAAAATTACATATACCTACGTTCAAACGCAGACTGTCTCGTTAACCTAGTGGTCGTAAAAGCAATTGCTGATCATGAAGTCCTGTATTCGAATCCCTGGTCAGGTCAAAACCAAAGCGTAGTTAGGAAGTTGACGATGTTTCACTACATAAAGCCGTAGGTCCTGCGCCTGATCTCTCTCAGTATAAGGCGTGGATGGTATCGCGAGTTATGTCACGATGTACGATGGCGAAATTTCCCGTGGTAGATGCGATAAAATACGCAAAAAGATGCAACATCTCTCCGCAGTGCCAGTGAGTCAAGCAGATTTGAACGAGCTTGGTCGCCGACGATTCGAACCGCCTTGCACTGGGCATGATCAAATGGAAGGAGCTGGCACTGAGAAGCCCCCGCCCAGAGATGGGAACAGTATTCCATTTCAGGCCGAATCTGAGCCTTGTTAAGTTGCAGACGGTGTGCCTTGTTAAGTTGCAGACGGTGTGCCGGCATGAAATACTGTCCCGCCCTAATGAGCACGCCAAGCTTTTAAGAGGCCAATTTGGCCTTCTCTTCCAAGAGACCACGAAACTGAACGTCACTCGATATGTCGACTCCGAGAATTCCGATACTAACTGAGACAGCAAGGGCACTCCCCTTCCCCTGAAACTGAGAAGATGTAACATGGTAGCGGAATTAAATGATGACTACCCCAGGAGGGTACCAGCACCCCTGGAGAATCCCTAGCTGAGCATCCACGACCCATGTCTCTCCACTCCTGAGCGTGAGTGCCCAGGCTGCCACAGGTATTATGGGGGGGGGGGGGGGCAAAATTCCGCTCAAGACTATAACAGCTCGGGGCAAACGGAGCAAAAAGACCAAGGCGACCCCTGCCTACAGCCATGCTACAGACATGGCCATAGATTCGTTGCTACGGCCGATCCCCTCCGCAGAGATCGTGATCCTCGGCAACTTTAACACCCATCACGCCGCTTGGTTCACGTTCAACCGATCATGCGGGGAGATCTGTCCATGATTTTGCCTTGGCATATGATCTGACACAACTGGTTACTTCGGCTACGCGGATTCCAGATGTGGAGGATCATGCACCTTCCCTATTGGACCTTCTGCTGAGCTCTCACCCGGATGGATATCAGATTTCCGTCGACGCCCCTTTAGGCTCCTCGGACCATTGTCTTGTCCGGAGTGTGGTGCACTCACGCTGAATTCGCAGTTGCATTCTGCAGGCTGCCGCCGTGTTTGGCACTATAGGTCAGCGGATTGGGATGGGATGCGGTCTTTCTTTGCATCCTACCTTTGGGGGCGGGTTTGCTTCTCGCCGGACGATCCCAACGCTGTTGCGGATTCTGTCGCTGATGTGGTACTTCAGGGTATGAAACTTTTTATTCCTTCCTCTGTCCCATTGGAGGCAAATCTCAAAAAAAATGGCAAAAATGGGTTGGTCGCTCCTGTAAAATAGCATAATTCTATAAGCAGGAGTGCTACCAAGCCTGGGCTGACGCATCAACGTCCCGGGATGTAAACACCAGCGCTCTTAAAAAGAAGTATAATTCCGCCTCTAGGTCCTTCAAAAGTCATTGCCAAAGCAAAGTCAGAGCACATAGGCAGAATTGGCGAGAAACTAGTTCTCCTTCCTTCTGGAACCCGTGCATTCTGGTCTCTCGCCAAGGCTGTCCAGGGGAATTTCTGTCAGCCATCTATTCAATCTCTGCACAAAGAGGCCCTACTCACTGGCCCATACCGCAAAGGAGAAAGCCGATCTGCTAGGCTCTTTCTTTGCGTCCAACTCGACTCTCGATGACGGGGGGAGTACGCCACCGACCATCCCGCGGTGTGAGTGCTCCATGCCGGAAGTGCAGTTCACACAGCGCTCGGTTCGCAAAGCACTCCTCTCCCTGGGAATCCAAAAGTCGAGTGGGCCTGACGGAATCCCCCCAATTGTGATGAGGACGTGTGCTCAAGAGTTGGCACCGGTTTTAACGCGTCTTTTCCAGTACTCCTACTCACTAGGCGTAGTCCCGAAATCATTGAAGACGGCCTTAGTCCACCCGATCCCTAAAAAAGGCGACCGCTCAGACCCGTCCAACTACCGGCCTATCGCCATCACCTCCTTGTTCTCCACAACAATGGAGTCTATTGTGAACTGCCAGCTCATGAGGTACCTTGAGGATCACCAGCTGATTAGTGATCGCCAATACGTTTTTTGCCGTGGTCGGTCAGCTGGTGATCTTCTGGTCTACCTAACTCACAGATGGGCGGAGGCAGTAGAGTCCAAGGGGGAGGCATTGGCCGTTAGTTTGGACATTTCGAAGGCCTTCGAACGGGTTTGGCACAAAGCGCTTCTTTCGAAGCTCCCTTCCTATGGGCTTCCCGAGAAATTGTGCGATTGGATCACCAGCTTTCTTCCAGATCTGAGCATCAGTGTCGTTGTAGACGGTGCAAGCTCCGATTTCAAGCATATTAATGCTGGTGTTCCACAAGGCTGCGAGCTATCGCGAACGCTGTTTCTTCTGCATATCAATGATATGTTGCAAGCCCGTAACATTCATTGCTATGCAGATGACAGCACTGGTGATGCTCTGTACAGCGGCCGTGCCAATATTTGTCGGGAAAACGTCTCCGAGTACCGTGAAAAACTTGTGTCTGAAGTCGAGTCTCTGCTGAACAGTTTCGGATTGGGGGCGACTAAATCTAGTCCAGTTTAACCCCCAGAAGACACAAGTTTGCGCGTTAACCGCTAAAAAGAACCCCTTTGTCGTATTTCCTCAGTTTCAAGGCACCACCCTTGTTGCCTCAGCCAGTATCGGAATCCTCGGCGTCGACATATGGAGTGACGTGCAGTTTCGTGGCACTTGGAAGAGAAGGCTAAATTGGCCTCTAAAAAGCTTGGCGTTCTCAGCAGAGCGGAACAGTATTTCATGCCGGCACACCGCCTGCAATTTTACAAGGGGCAGGTTCGGCCGCACATAGAATACTATTCCCATCTCTGGGCTGGAGCTCCCCAGTACCAGCTCCTTCAACTTGACCGCATCCAGCAGAGCGGCTCGAATCGTCGACGACCGAGTGCTTTCCGATCGACTCGATTCACTGGCGTTGCGAAGAGATGTTGCATCTCTTTGCATTTTCTTTCGCATATACCATGGGGAGTGCTCTGAGGAATTGTTCGGATTAATCCCAGCCGCCAAATTTCGTGAACGCACTACGCGGCAAACGTCCCGATACCCTCCACACCATCTGGATGCTTGGCGGTCCACCACTGTACGTTTCAAAAGGAGTTCTCTTCCGCGTACGACCTCTCTGTGGAATAGTTTACCACCGGACCGATACGACCTGGGGACCTTCAAGAAAAGAGCTTACTCCTTTCTAAAGGGCTGGCAACGCACCTGCAATTCCCATGGTGTTGCGGTTTATCATGGGCGGCGGTAGTCCCTTAACATCAGGTGAGCCGCATGCTCGTTTGCCCCCTCTTCAATAAAAAAAGATGTCTATGGACCACACCAACCAATCAGGTGTATTGTGTGCTCGTTTGTCACATTTATTCTATTATAAAAAGCATATTGTTGCTTCTTGTGTTTTATCATAAAATTTTGTGGGAATACTTCTAAACTTACGGAAATATTCGATATTGCTGTTTTTACATCATTGCTTCTAAAATAGTTAGAAGATATTGATAACAGATGGATTTCATTACAATTACTTACTTAATATCTACCAAGAAAATAGAACTCAATGAGTAAAAATTGGAAATATACAAAGATATATAAAAGAAGAAACGATCCCCGATGGGGTTCCTCGAGGCAGTGTGTTTGGCCCAACATTGTTTTTAATCTATAATGACGATTTATGTAAAATGAAGCTGAAAAGTCACAAGTTATTTTTATATACTTTTGCAGATGAAACTGTGTTTAGTTGATAGAATTAGGCGTTACTTTGCGGAAATCCATTGTATGAGATATCTTAAAAAAATAATTTGTTTTAATCCGCGTCATAAAATAAAATTTTGTAACTTACTTACACAGTTTGAGGGAGGGTGGGAGGTATTCTTCATAGTAGGTAAGACACATTTATTTTAATATGCGGAACTAAGCAAATTAATTTTTAAAATACTGTTCTTGTTTTAACGGAAACTTAGAATAGAGAGCAGTCTTTGCAAATTAAGAATTCTCCAAAATAGATCAAGCAAATATTTATATTATAATTGTAATATAATATATTGACTTGATCATAATTCATAATATCTTGTATAAAAATCGTATAACATAAAACATAATAAGCCTGCATATTAACATTTATATACATATGATAAATGTTAAATGTCAAAATAAACATACACACACGTACGCACGCACGAACGCACCCACCCACACAACTCCTAAACGTTATAATTTAACAACGGCAAATCTTATTATGGACTAAAATGGCTTTAAAAACTGAACAGATCCAAATTTTAAGAATATTAGTTTTTTTACCTTTCCCGTTGCTCCTTCTCTAACTTAACGATGAGATCGTATGTGTGCTTGAGAGGGACGTTGATACCGTAATCGTGTTGTGAAGCCACGATTTCGTCCTCGATGTCGTTGAGGAAGTCCATATCGATTCCCAGCTCTGAGAGCGAGCGAAGTTGATCAATGTCCACTTTTACCTTAGACAGGTCCTAGAAGTCAAAATTTTCGTACTGTTAAAATAATTAGTACAGAACACTACAGAAAACTGAAATAAAGGATGTTGTTATAGAAGATTCCTTAGGTAGTGATTTTTATATTCAAATTATCTATCGAAATATTATTTAAAAAAATGCCAAACCACATTTTTATGCGGTTTTGAATCGAGTAAAAATAGAACAATATAAAAGTTACAACAACAACAGTAAAAATCGAAAGTCATGAAATATGTATAAACGATTAAACAACAATTTATTGCATATAACAAATAAGTTTAAAAAAAAGGCCACTGATTTGTTATCACTCCTGATTAAATAAATCATATTTTGTAATTATACTCTCTTACCTCACAAAAAAGAAGTAAGACAAGAAAAGGCGCCCTTCCGCCCAGTAAATACTGAACATAATGTGAACGGTTATTAAAGTTAAGCTAAAAACTTATAATTTGTTGTTAAGTAATTATTTGGCTTAAGTATACATACGTTTTCCTCCGGAGGTGGACTCGGCTCGGGTTGGTTCTTGCGGTCCGGAAACATAGCTTCCATGTCATAAATCAACGCCCATGGTGAATCCGGCGCAAAACGTAACATCTCTTCATTACCTTGGCCCATTTCGTATGCTGAATATAAACACACACTTTTATTTTAAATGCTCATACATCTTATCAAAAATGAACAAAAAGTCAAGAAAGCTACGCCATCGTACATAGGCCTCTATCAAACATCCTGCGTCATAGGGGGAACGTTTGCCATAGTTGCCACGCTTAGCAGGCGAGATACGAGATGATATGGGATAGGGAATTCTCTTATGCCGCCACTACACGGCAATAGTCAAAATATAAATAAATTATTTCAAAAATTAAATAAACTTACGTAGAGTATGGTATATAAGATGTGATTCCTCTTTTGTCAGCGTAGCGAAGGTGCCGTCGTAGGAAGGCGCGTAGGAGCTGAACGGTCCGTAATTTAAGGGCTTAACGCACTTTGCTAGGTTGCGACGGTCCTCTCGAGGCGCTGTAAATTAACATTTAATATATTTTACGTGGTAGTCACACTGCAGCTGTATTATGGCTGCAGCATGAATGGATCCGCTTGACCGGGAAAGGACCACGGTTTTACTGAATACCAGCGAAAAATAGCCGCATAATTATATTGTTTCATATGGGAGCCGTGGTAGCTCAGATGGTCAGCGCTCGCTGTAAATATAACAGAACGCGAGTAACCCGGGTTCGATCCCCGCCGGCACCAATAAAATTGTTAGTTGCAATTTCAAGTGCTGATTTACCACGTGCTCGGCGGTGAAGGAAAACATAGTGAGGAAACCTGCATGTCTGAGGAATAAGAAAATAAAATATTTCGAAGACATGTGAAGTTTGCCAAAACGCATTGGGGTAGCGTGGCGGACACTTCATTGCCCTAAAACCCTCCCAGAAATGAGGGCAGGCCTGTGCCCAACAATGGGACGTATATAGACTGTAACTTTACTTTTTTACTTATATGGTGGGCGTAACAATAGATAGAATAGTAAAGAATTATTTTTATTCAATAGAGATTACAAAAATACTTATTGAAAGTAATTTTTTACTTTTACTACCGGTTCGGAAAAAAAAACATGTGCTGGGAAGAACCAGCAAAAAACCCATTGAGACCGTTTTAAATAAAATTTATTTACAATATACTATTTATACAATTGGTATGAAGTTAGAAACAGTAGCAATCACTTCATTCAAAGGTCATGTAGATCATGCACTCTTTAGCAGTATAATAACTAGAGATGGGCCGAATATGGATTTCACTGAATAAGAATATTCGTACGAAAGTTCGGTAAAATTTTTAGCGTACAGTATACAGTACAGTAATACAGTGGACACCTTGAGTAACACTTTAACGAATGCTCGGTAAAGCTGCCGAATATGCCGAATACCGAATATGTAACGAATATTCGGCCCATCTCTAATAAAAACCTTTACTAAACAAATTTTTCCTAATACATTTTTTAAATCTTTTGAATTTTTTAAAACATTGGGAGAAAAAAGAGCACACAGCCCGCCTGATAGTAAGTGGATACTGTGGCCCATAGACATCCAAATTTATCTTCAATTAAGGATCAAAATGCAAATGCGTTGTCACTTATCACCCCTGAACACTAAGATGGAATGCCTCGATTCCAGTAAAAGAGGTCTCCGGTTCTGAACACCCACCATACGAAACACAGCAGCATTACGCTGCTATTTTACGTGATAGATAAGGCCTGCAAATTTTCAGGGACCTCGTTGTAAAAACGTATACATGTATACATCCGTGTAGGAATTACCGAGTCATTTGAGTCGAGTAACTGGTGTAACTAAGATGAGCTGGTTTCTAGTATATACAAAATGTACATGACTATTTATAATAAAAATATTTTTATTTCTATGTACATACATTAAATTTTCGTAAAATATTGAGAGGCCAAAGTTAATATATTTCTTTCTCTAAATTTTTCAGTGGGATTCCTTCGGAGCTAGTTTATAAATTGCTCTTATAGCTCCCTTCTGCAAAAGAAAGATAGATCAATGTCAGTCCCCATGGCAAGATTCTATATGACATTACGTTTCAACACATGTAAAGGCCTCTGATCTTTTTTACAGCATATGTTGCAAAACTAAGTGTGCTAGCTAGTTCAGATATATGAGGGCCCTATTGAAGCTTCGCGCCAACTGTAATTCAGAGAAAAATAGGGGATTCAACAAGACTCAGTTCCTTCCCATTTAAAACATACTGGTATTAACCTGTTCAACATTTGATGTTCTATAATATGGTTGTAGCATAAATGGGTCGGCTCGACCGGAGAAGAACCACGCTCTTGTAGAATACCAGCGTAAAATAGAAGCACAATGCTGCTGTGTTTTGTATGGTGAGTGTAGAAAATCGGAGACCCGTTTTACTGGGATCGAGGATTTCGTCCTCAGGGGTGAGAACGCATCTGCATTTTGATTCTCAATCGAATGTAGATGTCTATGAGCCACAGCATCCGCTTACCATCAGGTGGACTGTGTGCTCGTTTGTCACCCCTATCCAATAAAAAAAGAAAATTATTGACGTTGAACTAGTGTACTACTTTTGATATAGCATTATTTACTTCGTCACATTTTAATAATTGCCTTTTAATTCGGAAAATCAATGAAATATCATGTTTTTCCCTAACAAGTATGGTAAGTCTAAACTAAGAACAGTATGGAGCCAAGAATTGAGCCCTGAGGAATACCCATAGATACTACTGATCCGGAAGAACTGGTCCCATTAACAACAAATGTTTGCGTTCTATTATTTAAAACCGATTTACACAACAAGTACAGAAGTGAGTTAACTTGTGAACCTGGTCAGTTAAGTAGAAAATCTCGTTTGAACGGCAATAAGCGAGTTAAGTAGCAAGTTAACAATTAAGTTGAACGGGATAGCCGATCGGGCTAGATTTTGGCGAGTTAAGTGCGAAGTGTTGCTCTCCCGCGCGTCACCCGCAACTAAACTCGCTGCTTGTGTGAACAAGCGAGTTTACTTCAGTACATAAGTTGACAGGACGCAACGTTTGCGCGCCAAAACGTATATTTGTACTTTTATTATTAAACTCGCGGCAAAGTTTGTACGGTAATGTTTATTCAATATTTATACGTTTTATATTGAGTTTTAATAATTAAATGGATAAAAGATATCACGTATAAATTCGTACAGGAGTATTTAGGACATTCAAGAAAAGAACTTACTTCTTTCTAAAAACAGCAACGCACCTGCAATTCCCCTGGTGTTGCGGTTGATCATGGGCTGCGGTAGTCACTTAACATCAGGTGAGCCGTATGCTCGTTTCCCCCTCTTCTATATAAAAAAACTAATGTTTATATAACAGAAAAGTTCAAATTATAAAATTAAACCTGCTCGAGACGACTCATGAAAATTCTTAAAAACTTCTTTAACAACAACCAGTAATATTTCTCTGATTATATCATTTAATTCTGGGCGTAATCCTAGAACCATCTTAAACGAAAACAAGAAAATTTCTGTGTCTTAAAACGTCATACTCTAACGAACTCTATGAACTAATGTCCTTTACTGAACTCGCCACGAAGACATTGTTTGAACGCTACTGCCCACTTAAACGTTTACTGTCAACTCTACTGTACTTGTCGAATTGTAAATCGGTCTTTAGATAAGTAGAATAAGTTTAAGCGCTATGTTTTTTACACCATAATGATGTATATATGTTTAATGATGATATAATGATGATGCCTGATTAGTGTCCCGTGGTGAACACAGTCGAAAGCCTTGGAAAGATCACAAAATATACCCAAAGAATCCTCTGAACTCTCACTTGCACAGAAAATATATTTAATCAGCTCAACACTGGCATCATTTATCAGGCAAAATTTTTAACACCAAACTGACCTAGGAAAACCAAACTGATTTTTATAGAGCAATTTATTTGCATTAAAAAAAACTTAACATTTTATTTGAATAACAATTTTGTCAGAAAACAAATATTTAATACATAATATGTGTTACAAATATATTAAATTAAATAAAACATACATTGTTTACCTTCATATTGCCCAAGTCAAACACATAATTGTTGCTAGGACAAAATTTACGTCGTTGGTTGACGTTCATACTTCCAATGTCTCAGAGTAAGTAAATATATATGTTATAACTCTAGAGCCAATGTCAAACTCATAATAGGTAGTATGTTCCCAAACAGTCACACAGACTAGAGATTTAAGTATTAAAGCATTAAAAAAATGTTGCCAACAAATAATCATTGGATAGACTGAATGAGCTGAGAATTTTGTGTGATTTTAAATGTTCCTTTTTCAATTGTATGTGGAGTAAATATCAATGCAAAAAGCATTTATTTTGAATTTTGTATAAAAGATATCTGTGTTTTATATATTAATATGCAGTTAGTGAGTGCAAAGGTTTCTACAAGTGAAATACAGCTTGCTTAAAATTTTTTTATTAATTATGGTCCAATTTCAAAAACCATTCATTGCTGAGAAAGAATAGAAAATCTAGAAAAAAAACTCAGACTTACTGTGCAATGTCCCCGTGCCTTGTGTGAGCTTCCCAATGTACCTTCCTAGAGTCAGCGGTTTATCCTCGCCGTTGCCATCCACCGTGTTAGTGACAAGACATAGGGTCGTTTTTCCCTCAGCATCCATGCGAGGAAAAGCTGGAAAACATCGAAAATGTTAGCCTATTAAAGTTCAGTCCACTTCGGGTGTCCACGTGTCCATGGACCACCGGTTAAGGACCACGGCCTAAGAATGTTTCGTAAGGGGGAAATTTCCCATAACCCATAACATACATACATACATACATAACCGCAGTTTTAATTTTTAGTTGCCATAAGAAAGATGTTGCTGCTCATCTCTTGTATCAGTTTCCCTCTGTGACCACCGATGGCACCCTCGAGACGACATGGGCTAGTGTATATTCCTTACAACGCCAATACATGGTCAATAGTATTGTCATTATATTTACTTCACAATGTGTATATAAAATGGCTCAGAACTGTGTTTTGTGGCATTCCTTGGAGGAGGTCTATGTTTAGCAGTGGACTTTTGAAGAGCTATAATGATTCTGACAATGGATTAACACAAATTTTAAGGACTTTATGGAGTTTAATTTTAACTTTTTTAATTCCAGACGTTTCGAGCAATTTATAGCACCCATGGTCACAGGTGGGCTTACTTTGGGAAGAAAAGAAACGTAAAATTAGTTTTATTGCATGTGCAGTATTCACGTAAATATAAGAAATCATTAGATAATGTCTACGACGACGACCACCACGATGATGATGATGAGCATATGAAAGTGGCAGAAAAATAATGCGACGTATTCTCTATTTATATTATACAGGATGTTAGTGTAAACAACGTTGTCCTTGAAACCAGTGGTTTGGTTTCATTTATAGAACGTAAATTCAATGAAAAATAACGACTTTCTTTTAGTAAAATCTAAATTTTTCCTTAATTCCTCAATTTTTGCCTATCCTAAGCCAGGATGAAAGTATGAAGATAAAGTTATATCACAGGTTATGTGTACCTATTGTGTTTTTATGTTGAATGTTGTGTAGGTAGCTAGCGCGGGCGGTGATCTTTACAGTGATTACGTCACTCGGGCGCATAGGGTATCCATAAATTTACGGACAGTGTCGGACAGAAACTTTTTAAATTTTATGAAAAAATACATCGTTTATTTTTTTAAATTCATTGAATTTACGTTCTATAAGTGAAACCAAACCACTGGTTTCAAGGACAACGGTGTTTACACTAACACGCTCTGTTACGGATCGCCGTAACGCCGTTCGAAAAATGAATAAAACGCGTCGTTCACTGTTTATATAGGAGGCAAGCGGCGGTGAGGAGGAACTTGTACTTTTTCTTCTGGTAGTGCCTTTTCGGTGGCTGGAGAGCGACTGCCGACCCTACCGGCCGGCCCGTCTTTTATATGATTCAGCCGCTGCTGGCCAGCGGACCCTTGCCTCACCCCCGCGCCTTTCTTTATTTCTTTAAAACATTTATTTTTTTACAATCATATTTAACTATACAATATTCTTACATCTACTTATTACATTATTATGTACACAATACTTATTTTGCATTCTAAAAGGTTTTTAACTTTATAATTCACAATTTTTAAGCTGAGAACCCTGCCCCGCACCTCAGCACTATAAATATAAAACGTCGTGTCGCCCTACGCGTAGCTTCATTTGCTCCGCAGCCGCGTCACGATAACATGCCCTATTGATGTTACAATTATCTTTTTTTTACTAGAAAGGTAATTTATATGAATGGTAATATGTAAGAAAAGTAATACATAATAAAGGTGATATGCAACAAAGGTAAATTAACTATAAGAATACAATTTATATTTTAAGCTCTATGCTAACTCTCGTTATTTATTCGATGCCTTTATTGGGAGAGTTATTGCATAGTTACAACATCATTCTTTTATATTATCGAATATAAGTTGTACATATTTAACAAATTAAATACAATAATTAGGACTACGGCTGCTTTTCCGTGTTGTTGTATGCACCCTCGCTAGTTGTCGAACCTAGCCGGACGCGACCCCCGTGGCTCCGCCCACCGCCCCTGAGTTGCTCAACCCGTGCTGGTTGTACTAAGCAGGTATCCCGTCGTTTTGCGTCGTGCATATTCTCCCGCCGTCGCCACGCTGCGATCCCTCTGGTAGCACGACGATCTTCTTTGTTGGTCTGCGTAGTGTATGCCCACTGCTAGTGGTTACGTCCACTACTCGTACCTCTCCGTCGACGCCAGGATATACGTTGCTTATTTTTCCTCTGAGCCAGATGTTGCGCGGTAAATTGGAGTCACAAATGATGACCAGGTCTCCAATCTTCGGTGATGCACCTATGCTGCTGGGCTCCCGCCGGTGTTGGAGTAGGGGCAGGTATTCCTTCACCCATCTTCGCCAAAACACGTCGGCTAGGGCTTGAGCTCGTTTCCACTGCTGGCGGGCCGTCACGTCGCTCTCGCTGAAGTGTCCCGGTGCAGGTACGTGTGAGTTGGGACCGATGAGGATGTGATTCGGCGTGATTGCTTCCGGGTCTCCTGGGTCAACTGAGACGTGTGTAAGAGGTCTTGAATTGACCGTGTTTTCGACCTCGGCGAGCAGAGTCACCAGTGTCTCGTCACTGGGATAGCGTTCGTTGAGGGTGACGCGTAGGGCTTCTTTCACGGAGCGAACCATTCGCTCCCAGGCGCCGCCCATGAATGGTGCTGATGGTGGTATGTACTTCCACACAATTTGTTGACATGTGGTTTCGTTCTCGAGGGCTGCGAGTGCTGCTTCGGCCAGCTCCTTGTCTGCTGCCTTGAAACACGTAGCGTTGTCACTCCAGATTTCTTTTGGGCATCCTCTTCGGCTCATGAAGCGCCTAAGCGCTGACACAGCTGAGTCGGCGCTTAATGAGTGGGCCACCTCTATGTGTATTGCTCGTGAGGTCATGCAGGTAAATAACGCGCCATAGCGTTTTTCGCGATGTCGTCCCACTGTGACTTCTATTGGCCCGAAGTAGTCCAGTCCTGTGTATGTGAACGGACGTGCGTGATGAGCGAGGCGTGCGGACGGCAGGTTTCCTGTAGACGGTGATGCAGGCTTGGCTTTTCTTAGACGGCACGGTAGGCAGCCTTTGATGACAGTCTTTACTACTGGACGTATTTTTCTTATGTACAATCTCTGTCTTAATTCGTTCACGACTGTTTCTTCGCCTCCGTGATGCAACCTCTCGTGTACGTGTGCTATGTACAGACGAGTGTATGCGTGCTTCCCGTCTAGTACGGGAGGATCGTACGTGTCCTCCTCTACTTCTGATGCTGCTTTTATTCGACCTCGGAGGCGTAGGGTCCCCTCTTCGTCGACGTATGTGCTCAGGTGGCCTAGTTTGTCGTCGCCTCCTGGAACACTTCCGTTGGTGATCCTCTTGAGCTCCTTCGTGAAGCTTTCCCGCTGACTGGCTTGCACCCACAGTTGTTCGGCTCTTGTATGATAAGCGGCTGGTATTCCTACACGCGATGAGACAGTAGGTGTTGCCCTTTTTTCTTTGGTGGGGGTATTGCGTCGGTTTGTTCTTTGCCAGCCAGGGTCGCTATCTTGTCTTGCTTTGTTGCGTTTACGCCCAGCCTTCACCACGTGCTTGTTTGGTCTGCACATGTCGATGAATAAGAGGACTCTCGCTGTCGCCCTTATGAGGCGAATCCATTTTGAAAATCTTTCTATTTGTGGCAGATGTGCTGTTGGCGAGTCTTCACTTTTAACTGTGATGTTACATATTTCTCGTTCTTCCCCAGTGTCGTATTGCGTTGTTTTTTCTTCCTGCGGCCATTCGGCCGGTGGACGTTGTAGAAACGGGGGCCCTCGGAACCACCGGTGCGACTCGTCGAACCTTTCTGGTGTGGTTCGGGTCGCGTCATCTGCCACGTTTTCTTTGGACGGTAGCCAACGCCATTCGTTCTTTTTGGTCGTATCTTCTATTTCCGCCAGGCGATGAGCGACGAAAGCTTTGTACGCGCGGGGCTCCGACCTTATCCACACTAGTGCAGTACGAGAGTCGCACCAGTATGTCTTGCCCGCTATATCGTCATCGTGCTCACTGATCACGGTCTGCGCGAGACGAGCTCCCAGTAGTGCCGCTTGTAACTCGAGCCGTGGTATGGAAACTGGTTTTAGTGGTGTCACGCGGCTCTTGGCGGCGGCCAATGATATGTTAACGCTGCCGTCTGCTCGCTCCGTTCTCCAATACACGGCGGCTGCGTAGGCCTCCTCGCTTGCGTCGACGAAGGTGTGTAGTTGCCGCGTCGACACTGGGTTGTAATCGTAGCATCGTGGTATCCTCAGTTGTTCTAGGGCGTGAAGTGAAGTAATCCAGCCTTCCCATTTTTCTTTTAACTCTATTGGCAGAGGGTCGTCCCATTCCGCCTTGTAACGCCATGTGTCTTGGAATATTCTCTTCGCTGGGGTGGTCACTGGTGATATTAACCCCAGCGGGTCAAATAATGCCATTATTATGCTCAGCGCTTCACGTTTAGTTGGCAAGCGTTGTTTTTCTTTTACGTCGATCGGCATCTTCATATTGTTTGTATTAAATCCAATATGATCGCTTTGTACATGCCAGAGCAGGCCGAGCGTCTTCTCAGTTTCTTTTCCGCCCAGGCGCACGGTCGCGTCGTGTTGTTTATGCTCTGTCGTCGTTTCTTCTATTGTTTTTTCTTCGTTCGATGTCCACCCGTTGAGTACGAATCCCGCTTGTTTGTGGACGTGATCGACTGCTTTTACAGTTTGCTGAGCTTCCGTGATAGAGTGGAAGCTCTGCAAGTAGTCGTCCATATAGTGATTTCTTTTTATGGCGACCGCAGCTTCCGGGTATGCCTCTGAGTGTTCTTCAGCATTTTTATTTTTGATATATAATGCTGTGCATGGTGATGATGTCGCTCCAAAGATGATCGATGTCATCCTATATTCCTCCGGTTGGCCCTCCCGCCGCTTGCCTCTCCACAAGAAACGTAAAACGTCTCTATCTTCTTTGCGCACTTTGATCTGCATAAACATTTCTTTTATGTCGGCGCTCACTGCATACGGATACTGTCGGAACCTCATGATTACTCCAGGCAATGATTGTAATAAGTCCGGCCCCGAGTGAAGCATATCGTTGAGACATATTCCTGCTGTTTTCGCTGCGGCGTCGTGTACCAATCTCGGCGGCTTGTTAGGCTTCGCAGGGTTGATGACTGGGAAGTGTGGTAGATACCATGTCTTTCCTTGTGGCGGTGGCATGGGCGCGCGCTCTGCGTAACCTGAGTTGAAGAGGTTCTGTATGCGTTCTTCGTACTGTAGCTTGAGAGTGCTGTCTCGGTCGAGCCTCTTCTCTAGAGTGTGCAGACGTCTTTCCGCGTCTTTGTAATTATTTGGTATTTGGAAATCCTTTTCTTTCCACAGCAACCCTGTCTCGAATCTGCCGTCCGCCAACCTCCTGCTGGTCTCCCTCAATATTTGCATAGCTCGCTGCTCGGGATCTTCTTTAGGTCTCCTGGGCTCGATGCACAATGATTCTAATTTGAAATAATTTTTTATTTCTTCTTCTATTGGCTGTGCCTCTTCCCTTTGATGTAGTCTGCCGCAGAAGGTGACCGTCGACGTCAATGAGCTATGACAGCCATGCAGAACCCAGCCCAGGTTGGTGTATGAGGCGACTGGTTGATCTCGACGACCGACGCGCAGTTTTCTAGACACTATGAGGTGCCAGTTATCTTGCCCGATTAGTATTTTCGGTGAGGCGCGTTCGTAGGTGATATCCTCTTTGATATCCAGCAGATGTTGGCAATTCTCCAAGTGATTTTCATTCACGGATTCTGGCGCGAAGTTCAACCACTCTACCGTACGCGCTGCTTCTATGTTGTGTTCCTCTTGCGCGTGCTTTCCTCTTATTTTAAGGCTGATGATCTTGCTCTTCTCATGCTTCACCTCCGAGCCAACCCCTTGTATCCACATTGCGTGGGCTGGACCGTCGGCGCCGATGACGTCAGCGATCGAGGCATCGACTAAGGTGACCGTGCTTCCTTCATCCAATAATGCGTATGTTTCGACGCAGCTTAGCGGCCCCTTTATTGTTACGGGCGCAATCTTTAGGTAAGCGCGGCGGTGTTTGTATGGTCGAGTCGTTGTGATGACCTCCTTTGCCGATGTTGCGGTTTCCATAGCGGGTTCTTTTTCAGTTTCTGCCTTTCTGTCGTGATGCAGCAATTTATGGTGTTTCATCACGCATCCGTCTTTTCCGCACGGTGGAGCTTTACACAGCAATCGGCGATGTTTGCCTCGTAGACAGCGGTAGCAGATATTATACTTCTTTGCTACTTCCCATCTGTCATTTGTGGACAGAGCGGCGTATGACTTGCAATCGGGCAGTTTGTGTTCTTGTTTGCATTGAGGGCAGCGTTCTTGATATTGTTTCTTGCTTGTGGCGAAGGCACGTTCTATTTTTCTCGGCCTTCGCTCTCTCGGTTCGTTGTCCTCCGTGATAAATTCCGGCAAGGCATACGCGCTGCATTTATCCGCTTCTTCGTTTAAGAAGATTGATATTTTCTTAAGCTCTGGGATATCCTCTTTCTTTCTGGCTGCATAGTCGTACCATTTGCTTCTCAATATGGGCGTGAGTTTGTCTGTGATAACTCGCGTCACCTCCGGACTATGCAGATAGTGTGCTTTCTTGAGCGCTTCCACGGTGCCCACTACGTTTGCTATGCGATTGGCGAATATGCATAGCTCCCTGGGATTGTCCGTGACTTTGTTCAGTAGCTTCAGCTTCTCTATTTCTAAGTGAATTAATGCTTCTGGTCGTCCGAATCTCCTTTCCAAAGCTTCTATTATTATTCTGGGGTCTGATTGGCTTATAAGTAGGCAGCTTGCGGCCTCTTTTGCTATCCCTTTTAAAATTCGGCGTATTCTCGCTATGTTTTCGTTCATCGTGAAGTACTTTGAAGATTCTTCGTACGTTGTTTTGAAGCTGAGCCATTCTTTGCTGCTACCATTGAATGTGGGCAGCTCTTGCAAATATTTCGGCGGCTCCCTTGTGCTTCTCACTGCTTGTGATAAAGCAGCGGCTAAGGTAGCGACGTCGATTTGTTGCTGCGCCTGTACATAGTCTTCTTTCTGCGGCGCGGTATGTTGCGGAGCGTATTGCGGTGCATACTGTTGAAGTACGGGTGGTGCGATCTGCGGTGCTGGTTGCGACGTGAAGTACGACGTGGGTTGCGGTGCGGGCTGCGGCGCGGGTTGCGGCGCGGGCTGCGGCGCGGGTTGCGGCGCGGGTTGCGATGTAGGTTTTTCTTGCAACCATGTACTAATGCGCACTGATGCTAAGTCGTCTTCTATTTCTTCCTCTTCGTCCTCGGTTGATCCGACTTCTGCTTGTAGTCGCTGCACATGTATCTCCTGCAATTCCATTCTTGCTTGCAATCGGGCCTGCTCGAGCTTGAGTTCGGCCAACCGCTCTTTCGCCTCTAGCTCCGCGAGGAGTCTCTTGCGTGAGACTACGGAGCGGCGTGACCTAGTCTTGCCCGGCTTTAGTGTGCGCTGCGACCTTTGATCACTTTCGTGCTGGGTTTCTTCCGTTGCAGTCGTTTCATCGGTCGCAGAGGTAGTGGTTGTACCGCTGACCGTTGTGGTTTCGCTAGTGGTGTTTGATGAGCCACTAGCAGCTGAGTCGCCCCCGGAGGCCTCTTCCGTGGCCCCCTGGGTTATCTGTTCATGCTTGCGACGCTTCGATGATTCTCCGCTGTTACTACGCGTATTCACCATTTTTCTTCACAATAATATTTTTTCGTTCTTGCGGTTTGCTTCTTAATTCGGCTCTTCGAAGGACCATTAATGTTACGGATCGCCGTAACGCCGTTCGAAAAATGAATAAAACGCGTCGTTCACTGTTTATATAGGAGGCAAGCGGCGGTGAGGAGGAACTTGTACTTTTTCTTCTGGTAGTGCCTTTTCGGTGGCTGGAGAGCGACTGCCGACCCTACCGGCCGGCCCGTCTTTTATATGATTCGGCCGCTGCTGGCCAGCGGACCCTTGCCTCACCCCCGCGCCTTTCTTTATTTCTTTAAAACATTTATTTTTTTACAATCATATTTAACTATACAATATTCTTACATCTACTTATTATATTATTATGTACACAATACTTATTTTGCATTCTAAAAGGTTTTTAACTTTATAATTCACAATTTTTAAGCTGAGAACCCTGCCCCGCACCTCAGCACTATAAATATAAAACGTCGTGTCGCCCTACGCGTAGCTTCATTTGCTCCGCAGCCGCGTCACGATAACATGCCCTATTGATGTTACAATTATCTTTTTTTTACTAGAAAGGTAATTTATATGAATGGTAATATGTAAGAAAAGTAATACATAATAAAGGTGATATGCAACAAAGGTAAATTAACTATAAGAATACAATTTATATTTTAAGCTCTATGCTAACTCTCGTTATTTATTCGATGCCTTTATTGGGAGAGTTATTGCATAGTTACAACATCATTCTTTTATATTATCGAATATAAGTTGTACATATTTAACAAATTAAATACAATAATTAGGACTACGGCTGCTTTTCCGTGTTGTTGTATGCACCCTCGCTAGTTGTCGAACCTAGCCGGACGCGACCCCCGTGGCTCCGCCCACCGCCCCTGAGTTGCTCAACCCGTGCTGGTTGTACTAAGCAGGTATCCCGTCGTTTTGCGTCGTGCATACGCTCTATATCATATATATGTTTGTGTCCATGGACTGCACATTAATATATGGTTAATGTGCAGCCGCTTTACCCTGAAGGACTCTTACTTTCCGTACGTGGTAGAGCCACGCTGCAGCTATATTATGGTTGTAGCACGAATGGGTCGACTCCACCGGGAAAGGACCACGCTCTCACAGAATACCAGCGTAAAATAGCAGCTGAATACTGCTGGTGTGTGTGGTATAATGAGTGTAGAGTCCCGGAGATCCTTTTTATTGGAAACGAGGCATTCCATCTTAGTGCTCAGGGGTGACTCAGGGGTGACGCATCTGCGTTTTTATTCTTAATCGAGGATAAATGTATATGTCTATGGGTCACAGCGTCCACTTACCATCAGATGGACTGTGTGCTCGTTTGTCACCCTTATTCTTTTAAAAAAACGGTAGAAAATGAGTCCTACTCTAGTTTAAAAATGTATCTGAGTGTGTTTTATCTTTTCTTACCTTTCTTAGCGAGTCTACGTCGATGCTGTTCCCGTGCAGCCTCCATCTGTATCTTGACGCTGTCGCCCGAGTCCTGCCTCTCGTTACCGCCGTCCGATACCACTTCCGCTTCTGACCCACCGCTTTTGATTGGACTGCTTCGCTTCAGGACCTTATGCTATTGACATATGTGACATATTATAACGTTATTCTCACTTGAAACATCAGAAGGATCTACTGGGACATTCGTGCGACAAATGGTATCACTAACGTCATTTACTTAATTAAAAATAAAATATTAAGCTTCAAAAGTTCATTCACAATCGATTAGTACAGTAAAATTTGAAATAAATAAGGTTCCATATAAATAAGATAACTTACACTTAAATATCAAAAATATTGCGAGAAAATAATTCAGTAAAAATTTTGAAATAAATTTGATACCGATTTGTTTCAAGAATCTCACAGAAGCCCTATCACGATCAAGCTCGCTCCAAGCCGAGTGCAAGCTTGCTTGATTGCGTGACGCCTACACGTCGATCAAAAATAATCCTTATTCATGCTTGCCCAGAGTCTATTCTGTTTATTACAGGGCGTGTGGCGTGTGGTACGATAGCAGTCAGGTCCGACCGAAAAGTTCATGCAACATTGACGTATTGTTAAGTGATCCAGGTGACCGTGTGGTTGCTGCACTGCAGTGGATATCGTACGACAAACCCTCTTTACATGCAAGAATGCACAACGGGACACGCGATACTTTCTACGGACGCTTTATGTTAGCCCGAACATAGTGGTTTTTTTCCTGAGCGGTATTATAAAATATCACAAAATGTTTACAAACGACCGAAAACCTGGCCAGTAACAAATAGCAAAAAATATATTTTTTTTAAATTAGATGACATCAAATTTGGCGCAAAAATCGAATAAACGCGAAATTTGTCCTGAAAAGAAGTATCAAAAATTAAATCATAAATCATTTTCATCGTTTCTTCTTAAAGCAAAGGCGGGGAAGAATTTCAATTATTATAGCTCATGCAGAAAATAGCAGTGAGAAATGTAACTATCGTCTTCGGGCTCACATAGACGACCGACACCACAACACAACAACACGCGCACCTCAAGAAGCAAACCAAACTCGCTAAACTGCTAGGTGCAAATCACTACTTAATAAATCATTATTGCAAACCTTTCGGCCGTAAGTCCTAAGTGGCTGCATTGCAAAAACGTTAACTCGTCAACAAGTCTCACAATCCGATGCACCGAAACTTCGTAACGCAAACGTATGGTATCACAAAGTGTCGATAAGTTCAAACGAGATTGGTCTTCGTGTGCGACAAACATTAGAAGGGTAAAAAATGAAATCTTGATTTCTTATATAACTTATATTTAGACCAATACTACAGATTGAAAAAAAAAACTACCTGTCTGAGACAATGAGGGATGTAAGAGCATCAGAAACGTCGGAAATTATATATTACATATTTCTTACCGACACTGAGTGGAAGGTGATTTCTCTTATTTGAAACCCAAATAATCGGCTACAAATTCGTTTAATTACTATTATTTTACATAGAATGGTAAAATACATACATGTGTATTAACTACATAATGCACATATTATATTGTAATAAAGAGTGAGGGTAGTAGTAAAAACTTATTTTGTATCACAATACAGATTTTAGAATATGATAGGGTATATTAAAAATAAAATACGATATTTATTTCATGTTTACGACATAAAAGTGCAATTACAATCTTTTGTACTTTTGTGCAAATGTTGTAAGGAATAAGTTAACAGAATATTATAAAAAATATTTTTTTAATTGAAGCATATTTCATCCAAATCATAAATATCATAAGATTATTATGTTCCTGATATATAATAACTAATCTGTACCTTTTGTAAATTTCCTTTTATTTTAAATAAGATCAATAATTTTACAATCTTTCTTCTACAATCATGCCATTTAAAAGTAAAAAATACATAGCGCAAATTTCACATATTGAAACCGGCTTTAGTGTTTTAATAGCGGATATTATAATTAGTATTTTTATAAACAAAATATTTATTTAACTTTATTCAAACAAGATATATTAGATCGAAAATAAAACGAATGAGGAAGTTTAGATATTGAAAAACAAAAGATGTATAATATCTTAAAATGTTGAAGGTTTATGAGTTGCAAATATGTGGGGAACCTGATATCTTTGATATGAAATAATATAAAGAAAAAAAATTACACAAGTTATAAAAGAAAAAAAAATGGATTTTTATATCAACCAAGAGAAATATGAAGTGCTGCATACATTTCAAGTGATGCCAAAACCATGCTCAGCTGCGCACTTACAAGCACACATCTTTCTCTTTCTTTAAACATTGCTTGAACATTATCCTGTCTGATGGTAAGTGGTGATGCAGGTGAAGATGGTAAAACGTCAGACTTTGTTAAGCTAAGTCAGTGGACCTAGCTTAATAAGAGCCCATTCACAAATGTTGGATGCTCACATGCACCCAAAACCATACTCTTGGATCCAAATGATTTTAGATGCCTGTGTGTATAATTCAATATAATCTGTTTATGATTGGGTGTGTAATTTTTGCGGTAAAGTGTATACAATCAGATGCTCCTATGAGCTTACTTCGACCCCTAGGTTCTTGATAACATTCAGACACTCAATTGTAGTATCATGAATGCGCTTGATCCAGACTGATGTTGCGTAAGGGGAATATTTATTAGTAAATTAATAAGTGACAAAAATATAAGCCTCTTGTTATAAATCTTTGATTTAAAATGTCCCATCACACAATGTAGTTGTCTGAGCTAACTTTGAGATGCTGGATCAGTCTCTCAGCTTTTCGTTCACCTTGGTATGAGACACTACATCTCCTGCGTGTTGGATATTGACAGATTGTATGTGTGTGTATGCTTACAATAAGTTGAGCATGGTCTTGGTTAGGTGTTTGTGTTACTTTAAATGCACACAGCGTTCAGGCTTTCTCTATTTGTTGGTCGTAGTTTACAATACAAGACAAAAAAAATTTTGTTAGTCTTGATAATTTTTCGTGTAGTTCCTTTCGTCGATTTTCTCTTTTAAATTAACAAAATGAAACACAAAAATGTTTTTTTATTGAATAAGGGTGACAAACGAGCAGACAGTGCACTGATGGTAAGTGGATGCTGTGGCACATAAACCTACACCTATCCTCGGTTAAGCATCAAAATGCAGAATACTTTGTTATCTCTGAGGACTAAGACGGAATACCTCGTTTCCAATGAAAAGGGTGTCTGATACTTTACACTCACCACACAAAACACAGCAGCATTTAACTATTTTATGCTGGTATTCAGGGGCAGTGTGGTTCTTACTCCGTCGAGCCGACCCATTTGTGCTATAGCCATAATATAGCTGCAGCTCCACCAAGTAAAAATAAATAATTATTATCATACAGTAGTTTTCTTACTTGCCTTTATAATTGAAAGTCAGTAAAAAAACACAAAATAGGTCCACAGTTTGCGATATAGTTCAATTCATAAAGAAACCGTAACCTATTTATTTTATAAAAGTAACAAAAATAAAACTGAAATAATTCTTACCACATCCATCTTGCCGATGTCAAAGCCAAGCTCTCTGATAGGAATTTCATACATATAGGTGAGAATGTCCCCCAGTGGACGCAGTTTTTGCGGAGTGAGCTGTTTAAGGCCTGCATGAAGGAGACGCTTCGCAGCTTTATGGTACACTGTGCCCGGCTTGTTATACTTCATAGCATTATTGCACATAAGCTTGAAGTCACTCTGTACACAATGAATATGACATAATATTGATGTATTATTTCTTTAAATATATTCACAACATTGCGTTTAATAACAATCATTATCATCATTATAGTCCTTCACAAGTCTACAGTTGTAATAGGCCTCCCTCAGGGAATGCCACAAAGCATGGTCCTGAGCCACCTGCATCTATTGACTTCTTGTCTCACCAGGTCGTCACTCCATCCGGTGGTACCAACCTTCATTTCGCTTATCTGTCTGAAGCTGTCATTCGAAAACCTTTTTACCAATCGTCGTTGGTTCGTCGAGCTAAAATGCTAGCCAATTGCTGCTACTTCAGCTTACTAAACCTTTGGGCTATGTCGGTTACTCAGGGTCTACTGCAGACTCATTTCTAAGTCTATCACGCAGAGACTCCAAGTGTAGCCCTCTCTCTAGCTCTATATATTGATTTACTATTTTCACTATGGTTGTTTTGCAGCACTCAATTATATGTAATGATAATAGTTTCCATGCTAAATAAGAAAGTATCTGCTTGATCTTTTCTTCATATAATGCAATAAATAAATGAGAAAAAGAAGATATTGTGTAGTATTAATGGTGCTAATGCAAAATTAAAAAGTCATGGTTTTATTGTTTTCTCAAGGCACATGCATTTCGCTATACATGTTAAACATTGAGCTGTCGGTCCATAGTTGTTTAACTTATTAATCAAAAATCAATTGATTTTTTGAACTTATTATAAGCCAGTGCTTGGCCACAATTCCACCTGGAGGTGAGTGGTGATGAAACCCTAGATGGTTAATTGAACTGTCTTAGCAAATTGATGTGGTTTTTATTTTATCAAGCAATAATTGAATTGTTATTATGCGGACCTTTATATATATATATATATATATATATATATATATATATATATATATATATATATATATATATATATATATATATATATATATATATATATATCTTTTCATACACAAATAAACAGTTGGTTGATTAGAAATTGTATGTATGATGAGTGTAGTCAATAACCCTAGTCGACTTTTGTCATGGCTACTACGGGGTACTATGTTTCATATCGTTCATGACACAAAAAGAGATGGACTTTTTTATTAAATTATCAGCATCCAGAAGCATCCACCAGAGTTCAAAATGTATCACCGCCCAATAAAGCTGTTTAAGTACAAAAAACAATCTAAAAAATATCAAATTTTTATGTCTAAACAATAAATAAGTGGAGAAAATAACGCACGACCTTTGTATTAATACAAGTTACTAAGCTCCACCGAGTCGGGTTATCGGGTCATTCATAGGTTAAGCCATCAGGCGTATCATTAATAATATTATTGTGTTACAAATTTAAGATTAAGATTTGCATGATAAAAGAAAATAAGATGTAAATTTTTTTTAAACTTACAATAAAACAGTTAAGTGACTTGTACTCATTGTCATCAATCTTTTGCTTAATTGTGGAAAAATCCATTGGACGTTTTATAATTGTAGAGTAGCCTGGTGCAAAGTTGTCGTTCACAGGCCAAGCAAAGAACTGGTGCGGGTCTCGTTTCTCCAGGTTTCTTAGCAGTTGCTCTAGTAGACGAGATAGGGGACGGCGCTTCTGACTAGCCTGCAATAATCAATGTACAACAATAATTACTTTAAATAACTTCGTAATTTTAATTATTTTTCAATAAATTGTTTAAAACAAACCTACTCTTATAATTTTCTTGTTCAAAAAATGTTAGTTTTGTAATGTTATTGCTATTATTTTACTTTTCTGCCTGCTAAAAGTCTAACACACTCGCTTACTGCTACAGCACAGTGGATCCAAAGTGGTTTTTTGTGTGTTGTGCCAAAAGTCTCTGCCTGCCCCTCTGGGTGTGAAAGTTTATGCACTGGTTTCGCTTGTTAGAAGGGAGGGCTCTTTTTTGCCTAAGAATTTATCTGGGTTCCTAACAATAATACCTGACAAATTTAACCTAGACATTCTCTAATAAGGTATTCAATGTTAGTCTTCAAGGAAAAAACACACACACACACACACATAAATCTAGATTGTTTGTCTATGATGTATGTAACATGAACCATTTAGAATAAGAGGCTACTCTGTGCTTTTATCACAGATACTAAAATAAAACAAATTACCTTCAACACACAAGTCCGAGGTTCTCTATGTGATGCAGGTGAATTGGGAATGGGGCTTAGTCGTCTTATATTCTTCTTTGTGTGCATTTCATCATCTGTTTCATCATCATCGGATAGCTTTATCTAAAAGTTGGTACAACATATTTTAATGTTACCCAAAGACCCATTTATTTATTGAGATGAAAATGTTCTAGTTTTATTTATTTCGAAAGATATCTAGGGTTTATTGGCCTATATAAGAATGAGAAATCTCGCAAATGTTATTTAAAGCTTTTGCACATAGAATACTAGGTAAGTGGATTGGTAAATAACTCCCACCCTGGTGATACTGTTTTCCAAGACCTGTCTGTAGGTTAGATGATGATGATGTGGATTAGAGTTAGTAAATGGGGCCCCTCAAGTACAGTTTTAGCAATGTGCATCACATGTAGGTGATTATATAGTTTTTAGATCCCACACATGTATTTTGTTTTAAAATGGTATAACACATTCTATGTGTATTTATGTGTGCATTAGTGTTATTCATATGTTGTACATGTTAGAGAACAAAACAGAAAAAAAAATGAAATGGAAAATTCATACATGAACAATTATACGCATTTTTTATTATTTAAAATTTTATGCGTATTTTTTGTTAGCATGTATTTTGGTGTTTTTTTTTTCAATTATAAAAAACACATCCGGTACATTATAGACATCATAGACATCCGGTACTTGATTTTGATAATGTTTTTAGTCTAGGAGGCTTGATAGGGTTAAGCTTGAACCTATTACAGTGTTTTTAGATGTCGGAAATGGGTTTTGAATAAATTACGACTAAAATAAATTTCACTAAAAATTCTGTATAACGAAACGCAAATATGACAATTTTGCACAGTGTTATGAGAACCCACAGCGGGGCTCTCTTCGGCACCTGACGCTTTACTCGAGGCATCATCAGATATCGTCGAAGACTACTCTGACGACAACGACTGTGTAAAGCGTCGCCTATACGTGTCTGAGATATTATTCATGTGGAATCTGTCAGATATTGTGGAACGAACAAGCAATGTGTTTAATATAGTGAGGATGAAGGGCTGGTTGTAAAGGATAGAAAGTGCAGCAAACATAAAAAAAACATGAAAATTTCATAATCAAGTGGCTGCAAATCGTTTGGTACATTTGTATGTGCTAAAGCATCCTGTAAGGGTAAAGATGGAGGCAGTGGAGTTAAAATCTCACAACTACAAGGGACTTTTTTTGAAAATGTATTCATTGATATGATCCACATATTATATTACATCATATATGCATACTCACAAGGATGGTCTTATAATCGAACAATACATGAAGACCCATATAAACAACAGAGCCAACAATGTTTAAGTCCAAACACAATATGTGATTGGTACAATTACTGTCGAGAAGTAGTTGTCATATACTACCTGGAGAAACAAAATCAGTTTTTTGGAAAGATTAGTGGCCCTGCAAAAATTGTACAAATTGATAAGAGCAAATTTGTCAAAAAAAGCAAATACAATAAAGGTAAATATAAGTATGAATGTGTTTTTACCTTTGTTTTTGTCATACTAAATGTCTGAAATTAATTTGTTATAGGACGTCATATTAAAGGCCACTAGGTGCTTGGTACGATAGTAGATGGGTCTGAGGATCTCAGACTAGAGGTGCGCCCAGACAATATCAGAACTTTTCCGAGTACCGGGACAAACTTGTGTCTGAAGTCGAGTCTTTGCTGAACAGAGTCTCGGATTGGGGGCGACTAAATCTAGTCCAGTTTAACCCCCAGAAGACACAAGCTTGCGCGTTAACCACTAAAAAGAACCCCTTTGTTGTATCTCCCCAGTTTCAAGGCACTCCCCTTGTTGCCTCAGCCAGTATCGGTATCCTCGGCGTCGACTATCGAGTGACGTGCAGTTTCGTGGTCACTTGGAAGAGAAGGCCAAATTGGCGTGCTCAGCAGAGCGGGACAGTATTTCATGCCGGCACACCGCCTGCTACTTTACAAGGCGCAGGTTCGGCCGCACATGGAATACTGTTCCCATCTCTGGGCTGGGGCTCCCCAGTACCAGCTCCTTCCACTTGACCTCATCCAGCGCAGAGCGGCTCGAATCGTTGACGACCGAGTGCTTTCCGATCGGCACGATTCACTGTCGCTGCGAATACATGTTACCACCGGCGATTTTTCTGGACCGATATGACCTGGGGACCTTCAAAGAGCTTACTCCTTTCTGAAGGGCCGGCAACGCACCTGCAATACCCCTGGTATTGCGGTTGATAATGGGCGGCGGTAGTCACTTAACATCAGATGAGCCGCATGCTCATTTGTCCCCTCTTCTATAAAAAAAAGGAACTAATAACAAGCGGGTACCACAATTCATACTGATTATTGGCAGGCATATGATTGCTTGGCAGTACGTGGGTACACCCATAAAAGAGTTAATTACTCTGATCCAGACAATCCATTTGTGGCTGAAGATGGGACACAAACACAGCGAATTAAGTCACAGTGGAGAGCAGTGAAGAAGTTTTTTATAAAACTAAATTATAATAATTCACAAAATTTTGCAGATATGGTAGTAGAGTATTTGTGGAGGCGAAATATAGAAAAATGTAAAAAGGATCCATTTAAAAAAATTATGCAAGCAATAAAGCATGTATATAAAATAAATTAAATAATTAGAACAAAAAATTACATTGTTTCATTTACCACTATCATAGCAGTTTAGTTATCCAACTTTATAGATACAACTGGTCGAATCGGTTCTAAAACCGAATTAGCACACCCCGACTCTACGTAGTCTTGTCTGCCCTATCCCTAGAGTGTTTTTGTAAATCCCTAGGCACAGAGGGAGAGCAGCCTCCGCCTGCTGTAGCAAATCACCCCCGCAGCTTTGGCTCATTGGTACCTTCAGTGACCAGCCTCAGCCACTATGGCTCACTTGGGTGCCTGTGATTTGCTACGGAAGGGCGAAGGGGCTGCAGTTTCCGCAGTGCTGAAACCGTTGCAGAAGTAACTTTGTTTAGTTTATGAGTAATAATTTCTTTTACAAAAAAATTTATTACTCATAAACTATACATTTCTGCAACGGGGGAATGGTAGCAGGGGCTTCCCATGACCCTCCTCCCCTCTACCCCTCCTAACACCGTACGCAAGTACCGGACATCTATAGTTTACTCTAATTAATTTCAAGACTTAATATTATATGTGGTAGAGCCACACTGCAGTTATATTATAGTTGCAGCACAAATGGGTCAGCTTGACCTGGAAAGGACCACACGCTCACAAAATAGCAGCATAAAATAGCAGCAATACAGCTGTGTTTCATATGGTGAGTGTAGAGATTCGGAGACCCTTTTTTACTGAAAACGAGGCGTTCCATCTTTGTCCTCAGGGGGGACAATGCATCTGAATTTTGATTCTTAATCGAGAATAAATGTCAATGCACCACAGCATCCACTTACCATCAGGTGGACTGTGTGATCAGACTTACTCTATAAAAAAATGCATTACCACAGTAAAATATTATAGAATTAGATTAAACTCCTTCATATAAATTTGAATACTCAAATTAATTTAAGGTTTTGTACAGTTGACCGTAAATCTTTCTAAACATACTTAAAGTTGAGTTTTTCTATTGAAAGCAATTATTCCCTAATAAATACTTTGATTTACATAGTTTGTGGTTGATTTGTTTTATAAAACAATACAAATGAACTTGAGTGATGAGTCCACCACTCACCACTAGTACAGTGGTAAGTGGCTACTGCAGTTTGTGGACACCTGCTGCCAACTTCAAATGAAAAAGGCTCCAGATGTGTTGTTGCCTCTGGAAACTAAGATAGAATGCCCCACAAGATGATATGCTAGAACAGGATGGTGATTTCTCCTGGTATTTCATATTACTATTTCAATACGGAATATACGTAAAATAGCAAATATATTTAATAATAAACAACATCCAACATACCATATCTATTTCTCGTCGTCTTCGCTTTTTTTTCTTTGTTTTCCCCTCGGATTCTCTGTGGTCATCGTTAGCCGAGATTTCCATATCACTTATATCCAATAATTCTTCTTCTAAAAACATAATAAAACTTATGAAATACTTATTTCGTAACGGATAATAGCACCAACAAATACACCATACTCACTACAGCTTAATTTTTCTAAATCATCCATTGCTTGAATAAAATGTTATAATAGTTTAAATATTCTAGTCGTGATTTACTTATAGTTAAAATAATATAATAATAGGTTTAAGTTATAATATAAAAATAATAAACCCTCGCTAATATAAGCTTCAGCTTGACTATATTGACATTTTCATTTTAACAGTGTTTCCATTGCCAGACAGATTAATATATTATACCCACAGATTACTGACTATATACTAGAGAATTATACCGTAGAGAGCATAGATTACTATGTATATACAGAGAGAGAATGAACTACACTACGTTGGTAGGTACTCTTATTAGTTTGTGGAGCTACACCAACACTACTTGTAACTTGTACATACTCCCTCTACGATATATTATAAAAATTAAGTTTGCATGCGTAAAATGTCAAAACATGCTAAAACATAATATTATATTACTATAAGCCATTGAAGTAATATGTACTTACGTACTAGAACAGCTATTTCAATCAAAAAATGTGGGCTACTCTGTGTTCGCGCTGTTAGTGTTTTATCATAGAATAAACATAGGTAGAATGATCAGGAGGTAAATAGTAGATTGTATTATTAAATAGGTAAAGGTAAAAAAATAGGAAAACAATTTTTAAATTTTGTCATTTATTTTGTATATTATATTAGCTTATTTAATTAAATATTGCAAAATATTATATCACACTTACATTTTAATGATAATTTTTATCTCAATATTGTAAAAGGTATCTTTGTCAAATATAAAAAAAACGTACTAAATGTATGTTTAACAAAACTTATTAATTAACATTTAAATTACAACTATATTTATTTACTACGATTACGAAATGCGAGAGTTAAAAATGGACGAACTTATTCCACTTTGACCTCGATGTGGAAACCTAAAAATAAAATAAAAGAATAATAAGCATATTTAAATATAAAAATTAGCCTAATTACGATAACTTATATATGTTTCTACAAAAAAAAAATGTGTATAATAATATATTCGTCCTATACTTAAGTATCCACAGAAATGTCGCATCTGAACAAATTAATTTCATAATCTATATTCCATGACACGAGATGGCGTCTTAGGAATAATTTGTTTTATTATTAATTTATAATACTTTTTAGTGATTAAGTATCTTATTAACCGATAAAAAGTAATTCCTTGGTTTTTACTGTCATTTCTTGAATTATTTGTGCAATATCTAAGTACACACGACGGCATATTTTTATCAAGAGATTTTTTTAATCAACACAACACGTGACAACTCTACAAGCGCCTAGCGTATAGATTTATTAGATTACTGACTATACTAGCGAGTGACTGCTTATGCTGACTGACTAAAGTCATTAAAGTGCGGTGCAGTGTTGCCAACATTTAATTTTCGCTCCCGCTGTATAGAATGCTACAATCCCGTCAAAACCCGTTAAGTAGGGATTTTTGATTTATAACTTTCATATTTATATATTTTACTTACAACACACATACTGTTCGCGCCACTTTGCACTATCGCTTAACGCTTATAAGGGATTCGTTAATTATTATCCAATAAGATTACTGCAAAGCCCATTTCCGGTTTCCTATCTAACGCTTTATGCCCAGCATGTGCATTCGTGTGTTAACGGGCTCACACAAGTTGAGAAGACACGCAATCAACCGCATCGCTTATATCTCGCATCATCGCTCCCGCCCTTGTGTAATTTGGATATTGAATTATACAAGCATATAGTAAAAAGTATAGACATTTGCAATAACGCTATATTTTGTGATTATCTGTGAAGTTGATAAGTGTGAAGACAGCCGGCAGCCATCGAGACACGAGGCAGATCAGCGGAAGTCCAGGTGGGTGCACATGCATTCCTTCCGTCCGTCCGATTTGCAGTATCACGAATAAATTGAATTCCATTCACCGCTCGCACCGCGCTCATATACAGTCCACTATTCTATTTAAATTAATAGCCGCACCGCATAACATTATTTAATACATTTGAACCAGCAGTTTGGTGGTTGAAGGCCAAACGCCAAATCCACCATATATATTTTTTGGTCACTTCGGCCGGGATTAAATTAACCTTTCGGTCCGGAGAAGTAAATTCATTTTTTTATATATTACAAAAAATTATATACGTATGTATTATTAAATCATAATAAATTGTAGTTCTAATTATACTAACTACAATATTTATTTGTCCCGCATCGCTTATTACACGTATTATAATACCTTTGTAACGCATACCACACCGCTTCATTATTCCATTAATTATATTTTTCTTGTTGATTAACCGCCATCTTTCTAGTAACGCGAGATTGCTTCGTTCCCCAGTTAACTAATTCTACCGTCACTTATCGCAATAATTTTAGTCCGCATTTGTTTGTTGAAAATGACGACGAGAAGCAAAGAATCGAAACTGGTTTCGGATGAAGAAGTTAGTTTAAAAATTATTATCGCTAAACGTAATTATATTTACGAACGATTACAAAAAATTTGCGAGACCTCAAAGGGCGCATTTAATTCCTTGGACGCGCAGAATTTATTTCTTAGCATCGCTTCGAATATAGAACAATTACGTAGTGAGTTTCAAGAAGTTCTAGATAACTATAATACTAAACATTTAAAATTAAACCCTAATGCAGACGTTAATCACGGGGTTTGGAACTCATTTGAAGATTTATATAGTCGTATTAAGTGCCAAATTACGAAAATATCCACATCGCCTTCCACTGTTACGTTAGAAAATAGATTTCCTACTAAATTAAAAACTTCACTTCCGCCAATTGAATTAATGTCATTTAACGGAGACATACGCCAGTGGTCCATGTTTTATCAACAATTTAAGACATTAATTCACGACAATTTACAATTAACTGATGCCGAACGTGTTTATTATTTGGTTAACAAATTGAGTGACAGGGCGTTATCAGTTTGTGCTGGGTTAGCCCCTACCGCAGAAAATTATTCCATTATTTGGAATGCGCTTATAAGAAGATATAATGACGAACGCACACTCGCATCTACGTATATTAACCAACTATTGGATTTAACACAGGTGAACGCAAACACAACAGGAGGTTATCATAAATTTATGGACAAATTTGATGCCTCAATTAATTCTCTAAAGCAATTAAAAATTGAGGACTTAGCTGATTTTTTGTTTTTAAATTTTGCACTTAGAAAATTAGATCATGACACCGTTAAGTCATTTGAAATGTCTTATCGCACAATTAGCATACCAAACTACTTTATCTACATCCAATAATAATCGAAACAAATCACTTTCAAATAAATTTAGTAAAACATTTATTAATACAGATCCTTCGCATTCATGTATCTTTTGTAAATCAAGTGATCATGAACACTTGTATGTTTGTCCACGCTTTTTAAAATTAAATACACAAGAACGTTACGATATTATTAAACGAAACAATTGTATTAATTGTTTAAGTAATAAACACTCGACTTCTTTTTGTAAATCGAAGCGTAAGTGTATATACTGCGCGCGGCGCCACCATTCTTTAATTCATTCTGACCCGCATCAGAATGGTTCTAAGACTGCTTTTCGTAGCAGCAATACGTTACACTCAGAGGTTGTGCAGACGCCTAACGCTAATGCATGCAGCTCGCATTCGATTAACTACCGCGCAGTTAACGATAATAAGGTAAATTCTTCTGTCGCTCGCAATTCGAATACGGAGGAAAATGAAAAAATACTTACCTCTTCATGTAATATTTCTCGCGATTATAGTACTCTCCCGCGCTATACTACTTTATTGGGGACTGCAAAAATAAAGGTCGTAGATAAGTACGACAATGAACATTTTATTCGGTGTTTAGTTGACCCCGGATCCCAAAGCGACTATATTACGAAGGATTGTTGTAAACGCTTATTTCTTTCCGTTTCGAATAAAAATCGTTTTACCGAAGTACACGGGATCGGTGGTGTGTCCCAAAAGATTTTAGGAGTCACTGCACTGCAGTTCACGTCTCGTTTTAATGATAATAAATTTTATCATATTGAACCATTAGTTGTTCCGATCATCACGGGTCAGTTGCCAAATTCGATAGTAGATGTTTCAAAAATTCGCTATTTAGATAAAATACGCTTAGCAGATGATCAGTTTTATCAACCTGGGTCTATAGACATTTTATTGGGGGTTAATACCTACATAAAACTTTTGTCGCCTGAAAACTTAATTCATTCGCAATGGCCTAGTGCCATAGAAACATCACTCGGATATATTATTGTGGGTGATGCTGAAGTCGCTATATCACATCATTCCCCGCGTTCATTTGTTTCCTGTTCTTACGATACAAATTTAAATCAAAATTGTCTTAATGATATAATGGAAAAATTTTGGAAAATTGAAGAACTTCCGCAAAAATTATATTTGAGCCGTGATGAGCAGGAATGTGAAGACATTTATACTTCTACTACTTACCGCCAAAACGACGGACGGTATGTGGTCACCCTGCCATTTAAGAAAAGGCCCGACATATTGGGTGACTCTTTAATGAATGCAAAAAAACGCCTCTTACTTTTGGAAAATATCCCGCTCTTCGCGATCAATACAATGTTGTTATACGGGAATACATTAATAAGGGTATTTTATCCGCTGTTTCTGATAATGATTGTATACAGCCTTCTTTTTATTTGCCGCATCACCCTGTCGTACGGAATGATAAAAACACAACGAAGTTGCGCATCATTTTAGACGCTAGTGCTAAGTCGGATAACGATATTTTTTTGAATGACATTTTGCACACCGGGCAAAATTTACAAACAGACATTTTTAATATTTTATTAAACGTTAGAGTATATCGCATCGCTTTCTTTGCAGATGTTAGGCAAATATACTTGTGTATCGAAGTCCAAAAATTCCATCGCGCTTTTCAACGCATTTTATATCGGTGTTCTACAGAAGAAACTATATGAACATATGAATTTAATCGCGTCACATTCGGATTACGCTCTTCCTCTTTCCTCGCACTTCGCACTTTACGCCAGTTAGCCGCTGACGAAAGGGAGTCCTATCCCCTTGCTGCTTCTGTAGTGGAAAGGGATATTTATATGGATGAACTCGTTTCCTCCGCGCCTTGCGTCAACAACGCAGTCAACACCGCCACTCAACTTATCCAAATGTTTCGCCGAGGTGGATTCGATTTGGTTAAGTGGACAAGTAACTACAAGGAGCTTTTACAACATATACCAGCATCACATCGTCAACAAGACTCGGTATCATTTGATGATAATGACATTTTAAAAATTTTAGGCCTTCGTTGGTATCCCGCTACCGATAAGTTTTCCTTTCTTGTTTCGCCGCCACCGGTCACTTGTACCAAACGCGCTATCCTCTCCGCAACCGCTCGCTTGTACGATGTTTTAGGACTTGTCGGTCCAGTAATACTTTACGCCAAATTATTAATTAAAGCCTTGTGGGTTCTCGCTCTGACAGCGCGCGACATGTTATACTCCCGTTCCCTCGGGACCTTTTTGGCGGGAAAATTTGTAAGTTAGAAAATTTTTTGCTATATTGCAAATTTTGCTATATTTTCACTTTGAGACAATATTTATGGATAAAACTTACAGGAATTCTTGTTGAATGTATAAACTATCGAATAAAATTATTTTTGGTTGCTAGAAATTGTAATAAAATACGTAAATTACCCTGTATAGCATAGTAGTAGTATATACTTCAATTTTAGTGACAAAATTACTACTAATTTGAATTCTACACTTTTGTTTTTGGAGAAATTTATATCAAATTGTTTGGAAATATGTATATTTTTATGTTTTATGTGTTTCCATTCGTTACTCATACCAAAATATTAAAAATTTTAAAAATTAAAAAAAAAATAAAATAATATTTTATCTGTATGACATTTCGAACAATATTTCTAAAATATGTTTGTGTGAATTTGAAATAAATACAACGTCATGTTATTTGAAATATATACGAAAACTATTTTTACTTACATTTTACAATAAAAATAAATGAGAATTTGAAAAATAACACATTTATAACCCACCTGCCAAAACGGGCTTTCCGGAATTTGAAGTACTTTTGGCAATTTACTTTTCACTTTTTATACCACAAATTACATATCTACGTGTTTACTATATTACAAGGAATATAAAAATGTATAATACTTTCGTTTTTAGTCCAGACACAAATATAAAATTCTATAAAAAAGACGGAGCACCTTCATCAAAGTGACACGTGGAACACTTACCTCTTCATGTAATATTTCTCGCGATTATAGTACTCTCCCGCGCTATACTACTTTATTGGGGACTGCAAAAATAAAGGTCGTAGATAAGTACGACAATGAACATTTTATTCGGTGTTTAGTTGACCCCGGATCCCAAAGCGACTATATTACGAAGGATTGTTGTAAACGCTTATTTCTTTCCGTTTCGAATAAAAATCGTTTTACCGAAGTACACGGGATCGGTGGTGTGTCCCAAAAGATTTTAGGAGTCACTGCACTGCAGTTCACGTCTCGTTTTAATGATAATAAATTTTATCATATTGAACCATTAGTTGTTCCGATCATCACGGGTCAGTTGCCAAATTCGATAGTAGATGTTTCAAAAATTCGCTATTTAGATAAAATACGCTTAGCAGATGATCAGTTTTATCAACCTGGGTCTATAGACATTTTATTGGGGGTTAATACCTACATAAAACTTTTGTCGCCTGAAAACTTAATTCATTCGCAATGGCCTAGTGCCATAGAAACATCACTCGGATATATTATTGTGGGTGATGCTGAAGTCGCTATATCACATCATTCCCCGCGTTCATTTGTTTCCTGTTCTTACGATACAAATTTAAATCAAAATTGTCTTAATGATATAATGGAAAAATTTTGGAAAATTGAAGAACTTCCGCAAAAATTATATTTGAGCCGTGATGAGCAGGAATGTGAAGACATTTATACTTCTACTACTTACCGCCAAAACGACGGACGGTATGTGGTCACCCTGCCATTTAAGAAAAGGCCCGACATATTGGGTGACTCTTTAATGAATGCAAAAAAACGCCTCTTACTTTTGGAAAATATCCCGCTCTTCGCGATCAATACAATGTTGTTATACGGGAATACATTAATAAGGGTATTTTATCCGCTGTTTCTGATAATGATTGTATACAGCCTTCTTTTTATTTGCCGCATCACCCTGTCGTACGGAATGATAAAAACACAACGAAGTTGCGCATCATTTTAGACGCTAGTGCTAAGTCGGATAACGATATTTTTTTGAATGACATTTTGCACACCGGGCAAAATTTACAAACAGACATTTTTAATATTTTATTAAACGTTAGAGTATATCGCATCGCTTTCTTTGCAGATGTTAGGCAAATATACTTGTGTATCGAAGTCCAAAAATTCCATCGCGCTTTTCAACGCATTTTATATCGGTGTTCTACAGAAGAAACTATATGAACATATGAATTTAATCGCGTCACATTCGGATTACGCTCTTCCTCTTTCCTCGCACTTCGCACTTTACGCCAGTTAGCCGCTGACGAAAGGGAGTCCTATCCCCTTGCTGCTTCTGTAGTGGAAAGGGATATTTATATGGATGAACTCGTTTCCTCCGCGCCTTGCGTCAACAACGCAGTCAACACCGCCACTCAACTTATCCAAATGTTTCGCCGAGGTGGATTCGATTTGGTTAAGTGGACAAGTAACTACAAGGAGCTTTTACAACATATACCAGCATCACATCGTCAACAAGACTCGGTATCATTTGATGATAATGACATTTTAAAAATTTTAGGCCTTCGTTGGTATCCCGCTACCGATAAGTTTTCCTTTCTTGTTTCGCCGCCACCGGTCACTTGTACCAAACGCGCTATCCTCTCCGCAACCGCTCGCTTGTACGATGTTTTAGGACTTGTCGGTCCAGTAATACTTTACGCCAAATTATTAATTAAAGCCTTGTGGGTTCTCGCTCTGACAGCGCGCGACATGTTATACTCCCGTTCCCTCGGGACCTTTTTGGCGGGAAAATTTGTAAGTTAGAAAATTTTTTGCTATATTGCAAATTTTGCTATATTTTCACTTTGAGACAATATTTATGGATAAAACTTACAGGAATTCTTGTTGAATGTATAAACTATCGAATAAAATTATTTTTGGTTGCTAGAAATTGTAATAAAATACGTAAATTACCCTGTATAGCATAGTAGTAGTATATACTTCAATTTTAGTGACAAAATTACTACTAATTTGAATTCTACACTTTTGTTTTTGGAGAAATTTATATCAAATTGTTTGGAAATATGTATATTTTTATGTTTTATGTGTTTCCATTCGTTACTCATACCAAAATATTAAAAATTTTAAAAATTAAAAAAAAAATAAAATAATATTTTATCTGTATGACATTTCGAACAATATTTCTAAAATATGTTTGTGTGAATTTGAAATAAATACAACGTCATGTTATTTGAAATATATACGAAAACTATTTTTACTTACATTTTACAATAAAAATAAATGAGAATTTGAAAAATAACACATTTATAACCCACCTGCCAAAACGGGCTTTCCGGAATTTGAAGTACTTTTGGCAATTTACTTTTCACTTTTTATACCACAAATTACATATCTACGTGTTTACTATATTACAAGGAATATAAAAATGTATAATACTTTCGTTTTTAGTCCAGACACAAATATAAAATTCTATAAAAAAGACGGAGCACCTTCATCAAAGTGACATGTGGAACGCCGGAAGTTCAGAGTGATTTCTTTTTTTTTTTTCTAAGAAACATTGCCAGGTTATGGTTTAAAATAAAAGAGCATATCTTTGTCTTTGATACTAATATCTATTGCATAGTGTCTTTGGTTTTGTTTAAAACGAAAAAATAGTTTTTTCATAGGTAGACATGTTTACATAATTCTGATTTTTGATTCTGATTGATTCGGACGTAAGGTTGGTATTGCGCGATCGAAAGTGAGCATGGCTTGGTTTAAACTGAACTGGGATGAGACTCCACCCACTAATATTGTCAATACATGGCAGCGATATATATCAGAGTTACCTTTAATCTCACATTTACAGATTACACGTCATATCGGCGTAAATGAAAAATCCCATGTGTCGCTACTAGCCTTCGCCGACGCTAGTGAAAAAGCTTACGGGTGTGTCATCTATTCGCATGTTGTTAACGGAAATAATCCTCAAATTATAACGCTCCTATGTTCTAAATCTCGGGTGTCGCCATTAAAGGTTATAACTTTAGCCAGGCTTGAGTTGTGTGCCTTGGTTTTGCTCGCTAAGTTAGTACGCACCGTTTACGATTCGTTGTCATTGAGGCATCCGATCGACAACATTTATGCGTTTTCAGATTTGGAAGTCGCGCTCTGTTGGGCGTGTTCTTCACCGCATAAGTTCAACACCTTTGTTGCTAACCGTATTTCGCAAATACAGTCCTATTTATTACCGGATAACTTTTACCACATCGCCGGCTCGGAAAATCCTGCAGATCATATTTCGCGTGGACTGTTACCCTCACAAATTTTAAATTGTGACCTTTGGTTACATGGGCCTTCGTGGGTTTCCTTGCCGTGTAAAGAATGGCCTGTACAAAGGTTCGCATCAACTCATATCAGTTTACCAGAAGAAAAGACTGTGTCGCTTGGAGTCAGTGACATGGAAGAAAACCCATTTATCTCGTTAAGCTTAAAATTTTCTAATTGGAATAAGTGTTTATCTGATCCGTTGTTTACGTTTTAAGGTTTTTAAACAAATTACCGCGCATAAATAAAATTATAACCGCATCCGACATAGAGATTTCTGAAATCACAGTTATTAAAATTGTGCAAGACATCGCTTTCGCCGAAGATATAAAAAATATTAAAAAAGGACAACTATGTTCATCAACATTACGAAGGTTATCGCCATTTATCACGGACGATGTACTTCGAGTAGGTGGTCGGTTAGATTATTCGTCTTTATCGGATTCCCAAAAGCATCCAATATTGCTACCAAAAAGGGGCATATTGTTGATCTTATAATTGATTATTATCACTATAAACATTTCCACGCTGGTCCTCAGTATTTACTTGCTGCATTACGGGAGAAATATTGGATATTATCAGCTCGCCGTGTAGTGAGATACCGCATTCATAGGTGTAACATTTGTTTTCGACATAAACTCAAACCTATTTACCCCAAGATGTCTGCCTTGCCTGCTTGCCGCCTAGAGCAGTGTAATGCGTTTATACACACAGGTGTGGATTTTTCGGGCCCACTTTATATCACATTGACGCGTAAACGTGGTATACGAAGCCAGAAGGCTTATTTATGTTTATTTATATGCCTCGTTACTAAGGCAGTGCATTTAGAATTAGCGTCTGATCTAAGTTCGGCGGGTTTTTTTAGACGCTTTTAAGAGATTTATCTCTCGTAGAGGTCCGTGTCGATTTATATACAGCGATAACGGTACTAATTTTGTCGCCTCGCGTTCATATTTACATGAATTACATGGATTTTTAAAATCAGAAGAATATTATAAGGCATTCAGTCAGGTGCTCACTGATGATCGCATTGTTTGGAAACTCAACCCTCCAAGCGCTCCACATTTCGGGGGTTTTTCGGGAGTCCAATATTAAGGTTGAAAAAACCCATTTGTTTCGCGTAATAGGTAAGCAAATCCTCACGTATGAAGAAATGCTTACTACTCTTTGTCAGATCGAGTGTATCTTAAATTCTCGCCCGCTTTATGTATTAAGCAGTGATCCATCGGAACCTACCGCACTTACACCCGCACATTTTCTAAATTTAAAACCACTTGAATGCTTACCAGCTGCAGATTTAAGCAAGGAACGTATTAATCTGTTATCACGCTTTTCTTTAATAGATTCTTTAGTTCAGTCCTTTTGGAAACGCTTCAGATTCGAATACTTACATACATTACAGAGCAGAGTGAAGTGGAATAAGAACTCTACTGCCATTTCTGTAGGGACGATTGTTCTAATAGACGTGGATAATACTCCACCGCTTCAGTGGCCTCTAGGCGTTGTCACCGAATTGTTTCCCGGTAAGGATGGTGTGGTACGCGTTGCGCAAGTTAAACTTAAGAATTCCACTTTAAAACGCCCTCTTATCAAACTGTGTCCTTTACCAACACAGTGATTAATATAGTTAATTTTACATTATCGTTTATATATTTAGTTTAATTCTTAGGTCATAACGTCGCTTCATTTTGCTACTATATAAGTATTTACCTATATATATTTATATTCTTATACTTTACTTGCTAGTTGAGGATACCTCAAGGCCGGGGGGGGGGGGTGTTCGCGCCACTTTGCACTATCGCTTAACGCTTATAAGGGATTCGTTAATTATTATCCAATAAGATTACTGCAAAGCCCATTTCCAGTTTCCTATCTAACGCTTTATGCCCAGCATGTGCATTCGTGTGTTAACGGGCTCACACAAGTTGAGAAGACACGCAATCAACCGCATCGCTTATATCTCGCATCATCGCTCCCGCCCTTGTGTAATTTGGATATTGAATTATACAAGCATATAGTAAAAAGTATAGACATTTGCAATAACGCTATATTTCGTGATTATCTGTGAAGTTGATAATTGTGAAGACAGCCGGCAGCCATCGAGACACGAGGCAGATCAGCGGAAGTCCAGGTGGGTGCACATGCATTCCTTCACGTCCTTCCTATATCCCGAATTTAGGAGATTTGCAGTATCACGAATACATTGAATTCCATTCACCGCTCGCACCGCGCTCATATACAGTCCACTATTCTATTTAAATTAATAGCCGCACCGCGTAACATTATTTAATACATTTGAACCAGCAGTTTGGTGGTTGAAGGCCAAACGCCAAATCCACCACATACAATATTTAAAAGACGCCACGAATTCTCCTGGACTTGTTTCTTTTCGCACGATCCAATCCTTGCATAGAATATCTTGAAGCCACTCATTACGGAATTTTTGTTTATAAATAGGATTTCCAGCAGCTTTTCCCATTTTTAATAAAAACAATTGCGAGTATTCAACAAAAACTTTTATTACAGATCGAACATCCGTATAAGAAACAAAAGAATTATTTTGAGAATTCAATAGAAGAGATAATAATAACAAAAGTAGATTAGACGTGGTACATATGATCTCATAGACAAGAATATGCGACTCAAACAGTAAAGAGAGAGAATTAAATAAATAAAGAAATTGATAGTTTTCTATAGGTATATTCAACAGTAGCCCATCATTTTGGCCAACCAACGGCAAAACAGTTTCTGATCTGTATATAAAAGAATTACGTCAAATGAAAATTTACTCTCTTAACTTTTTAAAGATAAGAATGTTGCACATTATTTCGTATTTGTAAACTAAAAAAATGTATAAAATTATAATTCAATTTTTGCCATTTCCAAACTATTTTTATTTCGATAAATAATCTAAAAAAACATAAATTTTTGTTGTCCCGTTAAAAAATCCGTTAGCCGTTAAACACAATTTTTTGCCGTTGCCAACCTCGCTGTCCCGTCAAATCTAACGGGAAACTCGTCAAGTTGGCAACACTGGTGCGGTGTATGCACCGCAGTTGAGTGGAACAGAGTTAAAGATGGTTAATATATCTTATAACTGTTAAAATAAACAGTTATAAAAAAATTAACAAATTTATTAAATAAATAAAATTAACCTTATTGAATAAAATTATCCAGTCATAGCCGTGTTTGTGCCATCTAGTTGTAATCTTTGCGTACTACCTTTAGTGTGAATCAATTTTCATTCGATAAAATGACTTAATCTATAGAATGTAGTAGATGGCGCTAATAAAATTTTATAATATAATGAAATGAAGGAAATATTCTTCAAAAATATCAATACATGTATTCTTTTGATTTAGTACCTACATTAAAATTTAGGCTTCACATTAAAAAGGATTGTAACAATTATTTGCTATAAAATCAAACTTATATCTCATTGTGGTTGAAAATTATCATATTGTTACGCGCTAAAGTCGACGGCACTAGCGCCATCTAGTCTCGAACCGAAGAACTAAACTTCTTGAAGTTGAAACACGAACTCTCGGTACCTTGCGCGTGTTTACTTGAATATTCTGGATATTTCGCTGCTAATTTATATAAATAGGCGCTGCAAGATACGATCGGGGAAGTATTGAAGTTGACGAGACATCGGATCGGAGCAGATCGGAGGATCGGAGCGGAATAAAGTGAATCAGTTTGATTAATTTTTAGTGTTTTAAGTTTTAATTGGTGTAAAGAAAATTAAAGTGTTAATTTAGGTAATTCTATCGGCAATTTTTATAGTCACGAACCTCAAGCTCGTAACAATATTATTAAATAACAAGTCATTTGCCGTTAAGTTTCAGTAAGTCATTTGAAGTGATATTTTTAACGCATAAGTGTAACGCTATTGGCTGAATACGTTAGTGGTTGATGTTAATTTTATGTATTTTGTTGTTACGCTATTGGCTGAAATATTGCTTGGTGTTAATTTAAACTGGGGCGGGGGTTAGTCTACTCCTAACTTTTGATGATATAAATAGGACTAGATTAACACCTATTCTGCTCTCCTGTCCGGCGAGCAGTTTGGCGTATGGCTCTGGGGGAGAGCGCAGGTCGTGTTGATCCCCAGGGCAAGTCTGAGGAGTTCTCCTTCACGTGGTTGCCGCCTGTTATTTGGTCTGGTTCAATAGGAAACAGACATAACAGAAACACTCGGACGATCCTCTTTTTCTTTTCTTTTATCCCTACCCCTTTTCCTATCCCAACCCAATCCAAGGTGTCAAGCGTACCGTGCCGATGGATGCGTGGCTGGAGGGAGTCCAGTCGCAAACGGTGCCTACCTGAGACCAGCCGGGCTAGCATGAGCGGGGGATAAAAATTTTATCCACCGATTATATCCACTGACAAGGGATAAAATTGTCTTATCCCTATGTCAAAGCTTTATCCACCCTGCGAGCATGGGCCTATGGTGGATATAATATCGACAGTAGATAAACTTATCCCCGCGCATAGATAATATACGATAGCAAAGATGTTTTATAAAACATCTTTGTACAATAGTATAAAGCTATAAACTATACTAGCTATAAACTTCTTTTAAGATTAAGTAGATTTACATTAACTTATATTTTCTTTTACCTTTTGTTTATTATATTGCTAAACTGTTAATAATTTTTGTTAAACAATATGTCATTTATAATATTTTTTATATTTATTTTAAGCGTATTTCTGCCTTGTTTTTATTTTTTCTATTATTCTTATTCTTTCTTTACTTTCTTTTGTATAATATTTAAGTTAAGTATACATTGCTTGTATCAAATCGCAGGTATTACTTCGCTTGTGATAGCATTTATTAAAAAAATATGTATCTAAAATTAAGCCAATTGCGAAACTGGACAATACAGACCCTTTGGAGGTGGTGTAACCTCTTGAGGGAAATTAAAAAAAAATATCCCCGCAATTACTGCCAATATAAGAAAATTACAAAATACATCAAAATTGATGTCTACTCTAAGTCACACAGATTTAATTTTAATTGAAAATGACGAAGCGTGAAGAATAAAAATGTAATGATTTCAAACAAAACAAGGAATAAATAATTTTATAATCATGAGTATTGTGTTATTTGTATTCCTAATATTATGGATATTAGTCTTTAAACTTGTATTTACCTACACAAGAGGCTAATTAAAGTATATTGCTCCACACATTCTAATGATGACCCCAATAATTTAGGTCAAGTATTTGCTGATTATTTGTTGTTTGAAAAACAGCCATGCCATGGTCTTGAATCGTACCTCTCTAGTAGGTAACTACCATCTGCCAAGAGACTGAAAGATGTAAACTGCCTACCTAGAAAAAATATTAAGATAAGTTACGTAAGCCACATGTATTGATTGCAAATATACGATGTTTTTGGACAAGGTGGTTGTAATAGATGCTTACTTCAATATGCACTGGTAGTCCATCAACAGAATTAATAGGCTTTAAAGCCTCATAGAGTTATTTACACAAATACAAAACAATCCTTGAGCATCCGAAACCGGCGTAGACATTCGTTGTCGGAGAATTCCAATAGATTAAGTATTCTGATCACGTATCGATCGCTGGTGTAATTTTCTTTCTTGTTTTTCAATTTCTGACACGAAAATGTAGTTGCAATAGGCTCGAGACATCTTTTTCGTATTAAAATGGTTTGAAGATAAACTTAAACCCACGTCCGCGAAAGAGGATTCAAACGGGGATATACATAGAGATAAGATAATTTTATCTCTTGTCAGTGGATATAATTTTTGTTAATTGATAGAATCAGGCGTTACTTTGCGGAAATCCATTATAATAAAAAATAAAAATATCAATTTCTTTGCAACTTTCCGCTAAACATATAAAATGATGTGTCTTACCTGGATTGAAGCGCACCTCCCGCCCTCCCTCAATTGCATATACTAACTTCGTCACCACTAGACCAAGCACCACTACTCTCAACACCACTATTCCAGGCAAGACACACCATCGACGATAATACGACACGTGTTTCGCCTCTACACGAGGCATCCTCAGGTAATATAGACTCTACGGCGGCTGACCGCTAAGTGAGCGGCGAGTCGAAACAGTTGCTATTTATACACGCTGACACAATCGCTCCCTACCAAAGTAGCGAGTGACCGCGTCGTGCGATAACAAACCTGTCAACAGTTATTATTATTGTTATGATTATTTTTAAATACTATTATTATTATTGTTTTGAGTGACCGTGCCGTGCGATAACAAATCTGCTACTAATTATTATTATTGTTATGATTAATATTTTAAATACTATTATTATTATTGTTTTATTGATATTATTATAATTATTTATTATTATTAATCTTAAAATTATTATTAAAGATTGGCCTTAAAGATGTTTAACAAAGGTGAATTAGAAACATTTGTTTGTTCATTCAGCAGTGTATAATTACCATTATTACTTTTTCAAATCCGGGACGCGCTATAAAGAACATATGGCCGCGTACAGAAATTGCAATCCTGATAAATCCCATTTTGCTAAACATCTCTTGGACGCTGGACACAACCTAGCTAGCGACCATTCCTTTGAAGTCTTACATACCTGTAATAAGGGGCTGCGACTGTGTGTGCTAAAGCAGTTGGAGATTTTAAAAAGTAATAATGGTAATTATGCACTGCTGAATGAACAAACAAATGTTTCTAATTCACCTTTGTTAAACATCTTTAAGGCCAATCTTTAATAATAATTTTAAGATTAATAATAATAAATAATTATAATAATATCAATAAAACAATAATAATAATAGTATTTAAAATATTAATCATAACAATAATAATAATTAGTAGCAGATTTGTTATCGCACGGCGCGGTCACTCAAAACAATAATAATAATAGTATTTAAAAATAATCATAACAATAATAATAACTGTTGACAGGTTTGTTATCGCACGACGCGGTCACTCGCTACTTTGGTAGGGAGCGATTGTGTCAGCGTGTATAAATAGCAACTGTTTCGACTCGCCGCTCACTTAGCGGTCAGCCGCCGTAGAGTCTATATTACCTGAGGATGCCTCGTGTAGAGGCGAAACACGTGTCGTATTATCGTCGATGGTGTGTCTTGCCTGGAATAGTGGTGTTGAAAGTAGTGGTGCTTGGTCTAGTGGTGACGGAGTTAGTATATGCAATTGAGGGAGGGCGGGAGGTGCGCTTCAATCCAGGTAAGACACATCATTTTATATGTTTAGCGGAAAGTTGCAAAGAAATTGATATTTTTATTTTTTATTATAATTTTTGTCTCTTGCCCATGCTCGCAGGGTGGATAAAATTAAGCAAGGGATAAAATTTGTATCCTCTCCCCGGGGATATATTGTCCCCCGCCCATGCTAGCCCGGCAGGGCGATTCGGATAGTACTTTAGCCCTTCCCTCGGCATGCGGGGCTCTGCCGGGGGTAACCAAGTATTTCCCTAGCTACTCGTGGGAACAAAATGGATGAAAACCGACATTTTGTTAAAGACAGTGAGAAGTCTCTTTAATGGAATTAGCTGCAGGTTTGGAAGAGGCTCTTTTAGCCTCACCAATACTCTGCCACAGTGCGCCCCAACCTGGGACGAGCCGTGAAGTGGAGGGCACGTTTGCAGCCGAACCACAATCGGAAACGAACCAGGGAGGGGAAAAGAAAAAGTTTGCTAGGCCTTATAAGCTTAGTGGGGCTGCGAGGAAAAGGTACCGAAGGCTGATAGCAGCTGAGATTGGAGCCGAAGAGGCCCTCTCTCTCTGCCAGAAGCCTTGGGACGAAATTTCTCTGCTCAAGCCTCCCCCAGTTCCGAAGGCGAAAAAACGCAGTCGGTCTGAGGAAGAGTCCCCCAAAGACCAGCCCAGAAAGACTGTGAAGCTGGCAACGGAGGAGAAGAAGCTCAGCTTCAGTGCCGTAGCTGGCTCCGTGCGTATAGGAATTCGCAATTCGAATCCTATGAGTGTGGAGCAGATGCCGCTGGTCCACCAGGCACTAACACAGGCGATCGCTGAGATGGCCTGTGGGTCGCAACCGGGAATGGGCCCAAAATTTTCCGGTTCCACACACAAGCCAGGTTGGATTCTGGTAACGTGCCTGAATAAGGCAAGCCAGGACTAGATTGTGGGTGAAATCGGAAAACTAAAGCCCTGGCCGGAGGCAGAGCTCTCGGTAATACCCGAGGGCGAACTGCCTAAGCCTACGCTGGGCATTACGTACTTGCCCCGCAGCGAAGCCGACTCTCCAGAGGAGGCGGCTGTGCTGTTGAGGGCACAAAATGAAGGGCTCCATACTGAGCTCTGGAGAATCCTCCACCGTAGGGACGAGGAGAATGGGTTCCTAGTAACCTTTTTTCTGGACGACCCATCGGCGGAGGCTCTTCGGAAGGCAGGCGGCAGAGTCATCGTTGGCTTTAAGATGATAACTTTTAAAGTCAGGGGAGGCTCTGACGCGGCAATGGAGCCCGAACCGCCCCAACCCCAACCCTAATCCTCTCAGCCCTCCACCTCTCGGGGTGAGGCTGAAACGCCACCGGTGAGAGTGACGAAGACCCAAGGCGCAGATTTCGCCTCGGTCCGACGGCCTCCGCTGGTGTCGTCCGGGCCGGGGGGGAGGGGAGGTGGGAGCGGTTCGAAGAAAGGTAAGGCGGGGATCAAGTTCGCAGGAAAAGGACGTCCTCGTCCTCAACAGGCGGAAAAGACCCCTGCCCCCGCACGCCCATAAATGGCTAAACCCAAGGGTAAGACGAGGGTCCTCCAAGCAAATCTTCACCATGCAGCAGCTGCTTCTGCCGTGGTGGAGGTTTGCTTTGCAGAGGACAAGATTGACCTCGCCCTTATACAAGAGCCTTGGGTTGCCAACGGTCAAGTTCTGGGATTGGCGGCTGCCGGTAAGATTCTTGTCAATATCAAAGGCAGTAGACCCAGAGCTTGTATAATTTATAATAAAAATATTGAACTTTTAGCTGTTCCAGAGTACTGCAACGATGACTTGGTTACAGCCTTCATAAATCTCAAGGGATGCACAGGGGCCAGAGTAATCATTTGCTCAGCCTATCTTCCCGGCGAGAACGCAGATCCTACTATCGAGTTAGAGAGAGTGGCGGAGTTCGCCCGAAAACACAACGCCGAACTTGTGGTGGGTTGTGATGCTAATGCTCACCACACAGCCTGGGGGAGCACCAACATCAACGAAAGAGGTGAGTTACTTTATGATTTTCTCATCTCCAACCGCCTGGTAAGCCTAAACTTAGGTTGTACACCAACCTTTGTAACGCGTGCTAGGCAAGAAGTGATAGACATAACCTTTGCTACCAATAACATGTCCAGGCGGATAAATGACTGGCATGTTAGTAGCGAAAACTCGATGTCTAATCGCAAGCACATTAAGTTTGTGATTGGAGCATCACCATCCTTTGAAACCGTTACTTTTAGGGATCCGAAAGCGACCTCCTGGGATATCTATAGAGATAGCCTAAGGAGGAATTTGGAAACGTTTCCTAAAAGCATCAAAACAATTGAAGGTCTGGAGTTAGCGACGGAGACGGTAACCGTAGGTATCTGTGAAGCCTTCGAGGACAGTTGTCCCGTCAAAACCAAGACCTCAACACAAAAAGTTTCTTGGTGGAATTCTAAGCTGAAAGACCTTAGGGAAAAGACCAGGAAACTATTTAATAGGGCTAAGAAAACCAAAGAGTGGGATATTTATAGTGCAGCCCTAACTGAATATAATAAAGAAATTAGGAAAGCCAAGAGAGCATCGTGGAGGAAGCTATGCGAGGAAGTTGAGTCTTTGCCTTGCAGTGCAAGACTATCGAAAGCTAAACCTAATCAGATCGGGCTTCTTAAAAAGCCGGATGGTAACTTCACTAATAGTGAAACAGAAACATTGGAGTTAATAGCGTCAACCCATTTCCCAGGATCATACAAGACTTCAGCCTTGAACTCTTTCAGAGCCCTACGAAGGCCTTGCAATGAGGACTGGCGTAGGGCTGCAAAGATAATAAGGCCAAACCTGGTGCAGTGGGCTGTTGACTCCTTTGAACCATTTAAATCAAGCGGGAAGGATGGAATAATTCCCATCCAACTAAAGAGGGGTATCGACATCCTTCTTCCTTATCTGGTGAAAATCTTCGGAGCAAGTTTTGCATGGGGATATATTCCAGAACGATGGACAATTGTCAAGTTTCTATTTATACCTAAGGCTGGTAGAAAGGACTACGCTTTACCAAAGTCCTTTAGACCTATAAGCCTATCTTCCTTTCTTCTTAAGACATTGGAAAAGGTTATAGATAGATATATAAGGGATGTAGCTCTAGCTACGAAGCCCATTTATTACAACCAGCATGCTTACCGTAGAGGCAAATCTACGGAAACAGCCCTGATCAGTGTCATTGACAGATGGAGGATAAAGAAATAGCTCTTTGTGCCTTTCTAGATATTGAGGGCGTCTTCGATAGTAGCCCCACATCACTGCTGATTGGGGGCCTAACATCTAAAAATGTTGACCCCACAACCATCAGATAGGTGAAGTCGGTGCTCTCAAACAGAAAGGCAAAAATAGCGCTGTTTCAAACTTCGATTGAGGTGGCAACCACAAGAGGCTGCCCACAAGGAGGTGTTTTGTCACCCCTTCTTTGGACTCTTGTGGTTGACCAACTATTGTACAAAATGGCAGACCTACGCATTGACACATTGGGTTATGCTGATGACCTTGTGATCATTGCAAGGGGCTTTTGCCAAAGTACTTTATCGTCAATAATACAAAGAGCCCTAAACACCATAAATAACTGGTGTAGGGATAACAGTTTATCAGTTAATGCTGATAAAACTGTTATAATACCTTTTACCAAAAAGAGACGGTTGGACAAATTAGTCCAACCAAAACTTAATGGTAAAGAAGTACCATTTTCCACGGAAGTTAATTACTTCGGCGTAACAGTCGACCAAAAACTAACGTGGAACTCTCACTTTAGCAACGTATGCCATAAGGCAAAAATTGCTTTAGGTACGTGCAATCATTTGGTCGGGAACAACTGGGGCTTGCGTCCCAGTATGGTCCTATGGCTGTACAGCAGCATAGTGAGGCCGATTCTCACCTATGCCTCTATTGTCTTGTGTAACAAGGCCAACCAAAAGACGACTGCGGATAGACTAAATAGTCTACAAAGGACTGCCTGCCTAATGGCAACTGGAGCTATGCGATCATCGCCTGGAGCGGCTTTTAATGCACTTCTATACCTAACGCCCCTTGATCTCTATCTAGACAAGGAGGCAAGGGCTAGTTTGTATAGGATTAATGCCCAGGGCGGTCTAAGCTTGCTCTCCTACAGATTGAGATCCATGCTCGACTCAATTAAGGAATCACCGGTCTTATGCATAATCTCAGATATCATGCGTCCACTATACACTTTTGATAAAAAGTATATAGTGGAATTACCCTCCAGAGAAGACTGGCTGAATGGCCAGGTTATTTGTGAGGTCGATAACCTCATATGGTATACCAATGGGTCTAAAATGGGCCTCGACGTAGGCTTTGGAATTTACGGGAAACGCCCCAAATTCATACTTAGTATGAATTTGGGTAGATACATCTCTATTTTCCAGGCAGAAATTTTCGCCATACTTCGGTGTGCGGAAATCAATCTGCAAAAACACTACGTCAACCAAAAAATTTACATAAACTCTGATAGTCAAGCAGCACTCCTAGCGCTGAGATCAAACTTAGTGAACTCAAAGCTAGTTGGAGACTGCGTGAACCGTTTAAACGCCCTGGGTTGTAAAAACAGGGTCGTTTTAAGATGGGTTCCGGGTCACGAGGGTATTGTAGGCAACGAATTTGCCGACAAACTTGCACGGGAGGGCTCAAAGTGCACACAATTTGGACCCGAGCCATTTTGTGGAATCTCAAGAAGCCTATCCCGATTGACCCTTGAAACTCTTTATCACAATAAATCACTTAAGATCTGGTCTGATACACCAGGCTTAAAACATTCTAAAACCTTAATCCGGGCTTTTGATCGTAAATTCGCTTCAGAAGCCCTGGGATTAAGTAAAAATAAATTGCGCTTTCTGGCAAGAGCCCTAACTGGACACTGTTGTCTTAAAAAGCACATGTCCATCATGGGACTAAGCAACTCAAGGATGTCTCGGTTCTGTTCCGTAACGGAAGAAACGCCTCTACACATCCTAACCGTTTGCGGACCCTTAATGCGCAAACGTAACACTCATCTGGGACACTATCTTCTCCGCCCAGAAGAAGTGAAATTGCTCACGCCTAAGCAACTCCTTCGATTCATTGAAGACGCTATAGGGCTTAGCAGTGAACTATAGCCATAGCAGCGATCACAATAGATCTTATAGGTCGCAGTGATACTGGTCTCTTTAAGTAGACCTGCATAGCTGCTCGCACATAATTAAAAAAAATTAAACTGTTTAAACGAAGCGCGTCATTTTATTATCATTTTATTTAGAGTTTATTTCTCCGGTAGGAGTAGTAGTATTTTGTGGTTTACTTTTTCATCAAAATCGTAAAAATAAATACTATAGAAGTTAATTCAGATTTAGTGAAATTAGTTTTTACTTATATTATTTAGTGTAGTGTACAAAAATGTAGGATTTTGGTTAAAGTTTAATTTTCATCTTTTATCATGCCGAGACGTAGTACCTAGTTTGTTTAACATAAATATAATTATTCATGAAGTTCGTCTAATAATATTTATATTAATCGAGTTACAAGGGTTGACAAAAATTACATAAAATACCTATAGGAAATAAAACAAACTGCAATGGGCAATCCAGTCTTCCATTTTACCTTCGTGTTTGTAACAAGATTCGTCAGAAAAGCTTCAAAAAGCCCAAATCTTCAAACTAAGTGTATTTCACAGAATACCTAGGTAGTTATTTATTGACTGGCTCTTTGATCTAGTGGTAGTAAAAGCGGTTGCTGACCACGAGGTCATGAGCTCGAATCCCTGGTCGAGCCAAAATCAGTTATTGGGTTTTTTATGTCAAGAGGTTTTCAGTAGCAGCCCGGAGTGAGGAAATAAAATATAATAGAATATAGTCATTATTATTCAATATAAATTATATTATGTAATACTTATTGAAAGTCATTTTTTACTTTTAAAAAACCTCTGTCGTATGAAAAACCAGCAAGAAACCCAACGGGACTTTTTTAAAAGCACAACTTATAAAATAATATTTCATACATTGTTATGAAAACATTAAGAAACAGCATCGTAGCGACCACCTCATTCCCAGGGTTTATTATCAATCATGTTCTCTAGTAGTATAATAACCCTTACTAAACAATTTTTGCTTAATATTTATTTTAAACCTTATGATAGATAAGGTCTGCACATTTTCTGGTAATTTGTTATATAAGCGTATACGTTGCCCCATTAAGGAATTATTGACTCTTTGGAGTCGACTAACTGGGATCACTAACTTGTACTTTTTCCTAGTATTTACAGTACATCAGTATTTTTAATAAAAGTATTTTTGTTTTTGGGAAGCGAAATTTAATATATTTATTACTTAAAAATTTTCTCTAAGAGATTCTTCCGGACCTAGGTTATAAATTGCTCTTATGGTTATCTTCCTCAAAACAGAGATAGTTTCAATGTCAGTCGCATTACTCCATAGCAAGATTCCATATGACCTTATGCTATGGAAATAACTAAAGTAAATTAATCTAGCTGTTTCAACACATGTAAGGCCTCTATTCTTTTTACAGCATAAAGTTTGCTAGCTAGTTTAGATATATGAGGGCCTCATTAAAGCTTCGCGCCAACTGTAATTCAAAGAAAATCAGTGGATTCAACAAGACCCTCGCTTCTCGCCATTTAAAAGCACACTCGTTTTCACCTGTTTAATATTAGGTGTGGTGAATTTAATAAGTTTCGTTTCGTTACCGTTCAAAAGCAAATTATTGACGTTAAACCGGTATACCTACTACTTTCGATGTAACATTCTTTTCGTCATATTTCGATAATTGCCTTTTAGGTCGGAAAATCAACGAAAGATCATGAGCATATAAAACTATATCATGATTGTTTCCTACCAAGTAAGGAAGTCATTAATATAAACTAAGAACAGAAAGGGGCTAAGAATTAAGCTCTGAGGAACACCCATAGATACTACCGTTCTGGAAGAGCTGCTCCCATTAATAACAACTGACGTAATAAGTTTAAGTGCAAGGTTTATAACCATAATGATGTAGCTTCCTGATTAATGTCTCATGGTGAACACAGTCGAAAGCCTTGAAAAGAACACAAAATATACCCAAAGAATCCGCTGAATTCTCTCATGCACAGAGAATATGTTTGCTCAACAGCAGCTGTTGAGCGTCCGCTGGTTAAACTAAACTGATTTTCACGGAACAATTTATTTGCATTAAAAAAAACTTAACAATACTAGAATATTTTTTTCAAAAATTTTACTAAGCGTTGGCGGTATAGAAATAGGTCTAAAATTAGTGGGGTCCAATGTACCACTAGATTTAAATAAAGCTATAACTTTACTATGTTTCACTAAATCAGGAACCACACCAGATTCGATACATGCCAAATTACTGAATCTGTGGATGTAAATATCCGGTATTATTACATTATGTCTGTTACTAGCGTTTACCGAACGTACATAAACGAACGTACCGGCGACGGTAGGGAAGTAATTGAGTGATCAAGTGTGAGTGGTCAAGATCGGAATGTTGGTAAAATGTTGTTCAAAAGCATTTGCAGAATCTTTATCTGTTTTAGTTAAATTATTGTTAAAATTTTATTGAAGGTTTGAGTTGTGTAGATTCATCGTGGCAGTTTCACTATTGATTATACTCCAAGTCATTTTAATTTTATTAGAGGCATTGTTAATTTTGTTTCTTAAATATAAAGACTTGGCTGTGTAAAACACTTTTTTTTAAATACTTTGGATTTTTTTTCGTAATCTCTAAATGAAATACTATGATTATATGATCTTTCATTGTAAAAGTCACATAACTTTTGTCTACTCCTACGGATTTCTACTATCGCCCACTCATTAAACGATTTGCGACTGTTTAAAGAGAGTAAATATATTACTAAATTCAAGACATATAATATTTTTAAATGATGAGCCATATAAATAGTTAGTATAGTTTTTATATGGAAGAAATGGTAGCGTTATCACCATACTACTTCTAAATCTCTCTAAGCGATGTTCATTCAAGCACAACTTTCTTAACTTTTAGTTTTTTGTGCTTGTTAGGTAGTAAGATCAACTGTACACAGTTATCAGAAATTTTATATTTATCTTATATTTTATGCCGCATTTGTGGTTGAAAATATCATAATAAATAAATCATTTGCCGTGAAATATTTACTTTTATTATAAATATCATTTTATTTGAAGGTTTCACTGCAACCGCGTGTGAACTGCACGCATGCTTTTTAGATTCAAATAAATATTAAATCGATTGTATTATACAATCGATACAATCGATTTTCTAAATTATCAATTTCAATGATATGTTTCAAACCGGTAAAATCCATTGCTAAGCGGACGACAGCACTGGTGGTGCTCTATACACCGACCGTATCAATATTTCTCGGGAAAACGTCTCTGACTACCGCAACAAAATGTATATGTCTGAAGTCGAGTCTCTGTTAAACAAAGTTTCGAATTGGAAGCGACTCAATCTAATCCAGTTTAATCCCCAAAATGTACAAGTTTGCCGCTAAAAAGAACCCCCTTGTCGTATCCTCTCAGTTTCAAGGCACTCCCCTTGTTGCCTCAGCTAGTATCGGAATTCTCGGCGTTGACATATATAGTTTCGTGGTCACTTGGAAAAGAAGGCCAAATTGGCTTCTAAAGAGCTTGTTGTGCTCAGCAGAGCGGGACAGTATTTCATGCCGGCACACCGCCTGCAACTTTAAATTGTGCAGGTTCCACCACACATGGAATACTGTTCCCATCTATGGGCCGGGGCTCCCCAGTGCCAGCTCCTTTTACTTGACCGCATCCAGCTTAGAGCGGCTCGAATCGTCGTCGTGATATCATAGGTACGAGTACGACTGACCCTGATGGTAAGTGGAGGCTGTGCCTATAGACAACTACATCTCTCCTCGATTAAGAGTCAACATGCTGATACGTTGTCACCCACGAGGACTAAGATGGAATGCGTCTGGCTTTATCATGTATTATAATACTGTGTAAGTGGGTTGCGTACCTACTTTGTTTTTGCATTGCGTAGTTTAAATTTATATTAAATTCTTTAGTCGCAGAATAATTTAAATTATGTTGACAAAATTAGGAATAAAAATAAAAATAGTAAGTAAATAGTCCCTTGATCAAAAGTTTCTAAAGGTAGTTTGAAATAAACGTGAGAAGTAAGGTAAGTAAGTACTTGTAACTGAGAAACTATAATCCATGTGCATTAGCTCTTACAACGCTTCTAGGTTCGAGGCCAATGGATTTAATTTTTCTATTATACCAATAACAAGAATGCGGACATTGTTCAGTTCGGCGTGCAGAGCTGCAGAGGCGCGCACACTGCGGCACACGCCCGATGATCGATACACCAGTGGTATCGCCCTCGGCCCGCGAGTGCGCAATTAATTCCAAACCGTTGCATTTTGTTCGCGATAGCCCTCCTCCATGTTCGATGTTGTTTGTAAGGATCGCGTCACGTTTAGACTGTTCCCTTTTTAAACTTCACCATAGAGAATAACGTTCTTTTTATTTATTTTTGTACTGGGTAGAGCCATGCTGCAGCTAAAACATTGGTATGGACGCCACACACGGTCAGTTCAACTGATCAGTTCAAACTAATACTATTGATATTTTTTTAAATATCGGATTTTCGATATAACGTAAAAGAAACTTATATATAAAACTCCGATACTGATATACTTATAATTATCGATATATTGAAAATCCAATATTTTAAAAAATGTCAACAGTTTTAATTTGAACTGATCAGTTGGAACGATCAGTTTAACTGATCTTGTGTGTGGCGACCAGTATAGTTGCAGTACAAATGGGTCGACTTGACCGAGGAAGGACCACGCTCTCACAGAATACCAGCGTCAAATAACAGCGTAACGCTGATGTGTTTCGTTTTGTGGGTGTCGAGAACCGGAGACCCTTTTTACTGGAAACGAGGCATACCATCTCAGTCCTCACGGATGACAACGCAGCTGCATTTTGATTTGTAATTGAGTATAGATTTAGATGTCTATGGGCCGCAGCAACCACTTACCATCAGGTGGACTGTGTGCTCGTTTGCACCACGCTAATACTATAAAAAATTATTTAAACTTTAATGCACACAAAAAAGTTCATATGACGGACTTCATTAGACTATTTCTCCCAGGGATAAACATAAGGGAGTTAGTGCAGCTGAAAGAAGTTGTTTATATTTTACTAATCTCTTAGTCTTAACAAGTGTGATGGGAAATCTTTTTTTTACATGGAAAAATCAATACGCATACCTGCCCTACCAGGAAGAGGACGCATGGCGTTAAATCCAACCACTTACCATCACACATCCGCGGCCTCACACTATCTCTGACCATCCCATGGTGCACTCCCCTCGGCAGAGGATAAGTCCATCCTCTTCTTGCCAAGCCAGAGGGCCTTGTACTTTGATACGGCTTATCTTTTGGGGCTAGAAAAAACGAACACTTGGAAGCACTAGCTATGTTGACTCGAGTCTCCATCAACTTTACTCCAATTACCATCCTCAACTGCATCCTAGTCAGTTAATGAATGAAGCTCTAGTGGCTGACAGATACTTAAAAATTCCATCCAATCTGACACTAAAACTAGTAACTGGGGGGTTTAGGAGCAGCACTGTCAGCCACATTTACCGTGTGGTAGTTCAGGAAAATCTTATGGCTTCCTATAAATGGTATTTTCACCATCTCGTTTGCAGCAGACGTTAAATACCAGACGTTTAAATAGCAGGGTCAAAGGTGGAAGAGGTCTAACACGTGCCAAGCGTGACGATTACCTAGGCTGCACTAAAAGTATCGGGAATGCAATATTTCCACTGTTCCTGTCATATTAAAATCTTTTTAATTGAAAACTCTTTGGTTTTAAAAATCAAATACCATTTATTTATTTAAAAAAAGATTCTCGGTCTTGTCACAAGGTTTTGTCAAACTTGTTTAATCGTTAACAAAATGGAATTGACTCGAGAAAATTCAAGAGCGATGATTTATTATGACTTTCGAAGTGGTTTAACGCAAAAACAGTGTGTTGACCGGATGATTTCTGCATTTGGTGATGAAGCCCCATTCAAAACCACAATTTATCACTGGTTTGCTGAATTTCAACGTGAACGTGTCAAGCTCAGTGTTGATCCCCTACAAATTCAAGCAACTTTAGACATTGGCATGAGTCAAATACAAATAATCTTGCATTAACAATTAGGTGTAAAAAAGTTGTTTTCCCGATGGATACCGCATTCGCTCTGTGAAGAGCAAAATACGGCTTGCGTTACTTGATGCGTCAGAACTCTCTAAAGATTCCACGCAGGATCCTCAAATGCTGTATGCAACATCGTATTAGGTGACGAATCCTGGATATACGCGTACGAACCCGAAACAAAAAACCAGTCACGAGTTTGGGTGTTCGAAAATGAGTTAAAGCCAACAAAAAAACCGGCCAAGAGCGTGTCGGGCCACGCTCAGTGTAGGGTTCCGTAGTTTCCCGTCCATCAAAAAAGTGTTCCCACTTATGAGTTTAAAGGTGGGTATCGCGGATCATCAGCAGTTCCATTATGTTCGCGCTCCGCGCTGCTGGAGCGCGAACATAATGGAACTGCTCCCGGTAGTGGGTACGTGCGCGAACATGGAGCACGCCTGCCGCGGAGCGTGCAATATTGCACGCTCCGCGGCAGGCGATGCCAAGTAGAGACCAACCGAACAATTCGATAATACCCGACCCAATGTAATAAGTACCTACAGCGCCATCTCTCGGGGAATTGGGTTACTAATTAATATATAGACGTGCCAGAAGTTTTCGGTGGTAATTTTGGATTGCGAGAACCGATTTTAATAATTCTTTTTTTGTTTGAAAAAAGATACGTTCAGGATAATAAAATATGTAAACAAAGTTAAAAAAAAGTGCTTGCTTAGACGATTATACTACAAACTTAGTCCAGAAGTTATTTTGTACAACTTTTTGTCTTTTTTGTACAAAAACTGTTTCCATCCAGGTTCAAAATGATTTTCCTAGAAAGTCCTTATAAAGTTCTACCTTTCAGATTTTTTTCATATTTTCTAAACCTATGGTTCAAAAGTTAGAGGGGGGGGGGGGGACACATTGTTTTTTACTTTTGGAGCGATTATTTCTGAAATTATTGACATTATCAAAAAATGATTTTAGTAAACCCCTATTCATTTTTAAATACCTTTCCAACAATATATCACACGTAAGGGTTGAAATTAAAAAAAAAATCACTTCCCACTTTACATATAGGGGGGCTACCCTAATAAAACATTTTTTTCCAATTTTTATTTTACCACTTTGTCGGAGTGATTGATACACATATTGGTACCAAATTTTAGCTTTCTAGTGCTAACGGTCACAGAGATTAAGCGAGGACGGACAGACGGACAGACAGACATGGCGAAACTATAAGGGTTCCTAGTTGACTACGGAACCCTAAAAATTGTTCGTTCATGGAGTGTTGCAAAAAAAAACGGCCACGTTTGTCTCCAAAACCGGCCATGTTACGACTATTCCTCTTAAGGGACAAAGAACGGTTAATGCAGAATGGTATGCTAGCATTTGTTTGCCACAGGTCGTTTCTGAACTCCGTAAAGAGAACTGTAACCGCCGCATCATCCTCCTTCACGACAATGCGAGTTCTCACACCGCACACAGAACAAAAGAGTTTTTAGAGCAAGAAAACATAGAATTATTAGACCATCCGCCGTACAGCCCCGACCTAAGCCCTAATGATTTCTATACTCTCCCTAAAATAAAGAATAAATTGCGTGGACGGAGATTTTCATCACCTGAAGAAGCTGTGGACACCTACAAAACGTCCATTTTGGACACCCCAACTTCCGAATGGAATGGTTGCTTCAATGATTGGTTCCATCGTATGGAAAAATGTGTCAAAGTTCGGGGAGAATACTTCGAAAAGCAATAAATACATTTTTAAATAGTAATGTTGTGTCACTTCCTTGATTCCCAAAATTTTCAGTGCCATCCTATCCTCCCTACAACGGGGGAGGCCCACACCCCACATTCAGCAGTGGACCTCTACGGGTCTATAAAGAAGAAAAAACAATAGAATAGAATAGACTAGACCATTTTTTTCAGTATTAGATTACCAGTAATTCTTATTGAAAGTCATTTTCTTACTTCTACCCCCGGTTTCATCAATGCTTTCCGTAGGAGGGTGTCGTTTCTGTGTACACCACCCTGTGAATCTGGTGAGTATCTTCCACTGGCTTTAGAACATTTCCACTTTCAGCGGTAGAATTAAGATTGAAAAATAGACTCCGACATGTCTCTAAAAGTTCACTGCTGAACATGGGCCTCTGTCAGCGATTGTTTCATAGTGGCGATACTTATATGACTGCCTCGTTGGTCTAGTGGTTTTATTTTCATCAAGAAATATTCAGTAGTGCCCGGAGTTAAGAAATTAGCGGTTTTTCAACCCCGTGCCTCAGAAAGCACGCAAAGCCGTTGGTCCTACTGCGCCTGATCTCTTTCCGGTTGCGTCGGTTTATAGTCCCTTCGGACTAAGATTTCTTACACCGCCTCTAACCGGAAATTTAATGTCAAAATTAGAAAGTTACAACCTATATACGTCCCACTGCTGGGCATAGCCCTCCTCTCACTTCTGAGAAGGTTTTAGGACAAGGAAGTGTCCGCCGCGCTGCCCCAATGCGTGTTGGCGAACTACACACGTCTTCTTTTTTATTTTTTTTATTTCTTTGATATGCAGGTTTCCTCACGATGTTTTCCTTCACCGCCGAGCACGTGGTAAATCAGCACGTAAATTGCAATTAATAATCATTGGTGCCGGCGGGGATCGAACCCGGGATGCTCGCGTAAAAGGACTTTAGAGCGAGCGCTAACCATCTGTACTAACACGGCTTTAATGCAATTTAATTATTATGCTTGTGTTACAATAATGCATGAAATTGTTTTCAAGCAGTGATTTATCTAATTTTGTGCCAAAACTGAATAGTGTGGCTGTGCCTTTATTTATTTTGTTTGCGTTGTTATTGCATCGTTCCGTGTGATCGCCTAATTAAATTGGCCGCGGCAGCGTCGGCTAATGGAAAATCGCATTTAATAAATCTGTGCGCGCAATTCGTTGCTCCGACGCGGGCAATAGATATTTGTAAAAGTGTTGAGAATTATAGTGGCATTAGTTTCCAAAGGATCGGTTCACACGGAATAAATATTTTATACGTGGTAGAGCCACGCTACAGCTATATTATGGTTGTGTCACGAATGGGTCGGCTCAACTGGGTTCGGACCACGGTCTCACAGAACACCAACGTAAAATGGCAACTTATTGAACTGTGTTTCGTATGGTGATTGTAGAGAACTTGAGACCCTTGTCACTGGAAATGAATCGTTCCATCTTAGTCCTCAGGGGTAACAGTGCATCTGCATTTTAATCCTTAATTGAGGATAAATGTAGATGTCTATGGATCACAGCATCTACTTACCACCATGTGGACTGTCAGGTAATGTTTTTGTGGCCCACAACATTTGAAAACGGTTGCCGGCGTCTAAAGGTTGCATTTATGTAGGTACTCTATTAGGAAGATTGTTAAGCAGGCGTGGATAGAGGGTGCGGGTGAGGGGGCAATTTTTTTAAAGTACTATTTTGTTCCTTACTGCATTGAGGTGAAAGAATAGGGTGACAAGGTAGGATAGGGTGACAAACGAGCACACAGTCCACCTGATGGTAAGTGGTTGCTGTGGCCCATAGGCATCTACATCTATCCTCGATTACGAATCAAAATGCAGATGCGTTGTCACCCGTGAGGACTAAGATGGAATGCCTCGTTTCCAGTAAAAAGGGTCTCCGGTTCTCTACACTCACCATACGAAATACAGCAGCATTAAGCTACTATTTCACGCTGGTATTCTGTGAGAGCATGGTCCTTCCCTGGTCGAGCCGACCCATTCGTGCTACAACTATACTACTAATATAACTGCAACAAGGCTCTACCACGTATAATGTGTCATTTTCTTTGTACAAATAAATCTCGGACAAAAAGGTTCCATGTGTATTAGTTAACTAAAAATTTTAATAACTAAAGTACTAGTACTTAGTAACTAAGAGTGATTTCATGAGCATGCATAGGTGCTCTACAAGTGGACAGTTCCCACTGTCGTCGATAACTTTCAGAACATTATTGCGGCTGCCGCGAATTCGCCATTAAAGTGAGCCGGCTTTCTTTCGCAGTATGGCCGGGAAACTGTCGAGCTCTGCCTGTGCGAACATGCTGGAGGCATTGCAGTATCAAGGCAGCTCCAACAATACCCTGCGTTATTTTATTGTAAATGAAGGGTGTTATACTACTTTAGAGGATGATGAGCTATAGCAAACACCATAAACTTGAGAGTACTTAATTACATAATGTTACAATTTGATAAGTTAATTACAGCAATGAATATTACTTTAAGGAACTATTAAACTCTAGATTCCATAAATATTTAACTCTGCTTTCGCACCTGTTGTTAAGTCTAAGATAATGGACATTTCTACTTATGAGTGTGTTTTATATCATCATACATTGTACGGTATCTCAAAATAGCCAAGTAAGACGAAAAAGTCCTCCATAATGACTGTTTGAATTCTTGTCTGCTTCTGGCAAATCCCGGCTAATTTTTTTATAGTATAAGGGTGAAAACGAGCACTCAGTCTAGTTAATGTTAAGTAGACGCTGTGTTTCAAAGACATCTACATCTGTCTTCGATTAAGAATCAAAATGCAGATGCGTTGTCACCCAAGAGGACTCAGAACGAATGCATCGTTTCACGTAAAAAGGGTCTCCGGATCGCTAGATATCTACTTTACGCTGGTATTCTGTTAAAGCGTGGTCCTTCTCCGGTCGAGCCGACTCATTCGTGTATATATATATCTATCTAACTATATATATATATATATCTTTATATAGCTATTACATACAAACTAACGCACGCTCACGCACTCGTTCACACATTACATTTAAGGTTATTTATTCTTGTTCTATTTGAGACATTATTGTTAACTGGTGGAGCCTTTATTGTTAAATTATTAGGTCATAAAATTGAAAGAGACCTCTGATTACTGAGATATAGGTATAATTTCTAAGTTCAGCACTCAGAGACTTCATATATTTATTGTATGGTTATCAATAAAGATTACTATTATTTATTTATTTATTTATTTAAGCTTTTCTGCACACATAAAAGAAATGTACAAAACGGCGGACTTAATACCTAAAGGCATTCTCTACCAGTCTACCTTTGGTTTGTGCAGAGAATCTAGTGATGGGTGCAAAACTCATAATTAAAAAAAAATTAAAGGTTTAAGGAAAAAATACAAAATTATAATATAATGATAATAAATACAATACACATACATATACATTTACATTACTACTTACATGCATACAATAGTATTTTAAATATATACACAAATACCCACAATAAATAAATATGATATTTTTATATTATACATACTTGAGAATATAACAGTTTCCGAAGTTTTTAAATTTTTTATTATTATCCGAAACTACTACTGCTTCGTTAAGTAATATTCCCAGAGTAAACGTTTAAAGATAGGTTTAGTTTTTGCTTCTTTTATATTTCTGGGTAACATGTTCCAGAGTCTTACTGCGTTTGAAGTGAAAGAATTGTAAGAGAAGCCCGTGCGACAGAAAGGAACATGAAGAGTTAGATTTTCCGCGGAACGGAGACATCGGTTATGAAAATCGCCCTGATACTGAAATTTGCATTTCAGATATGCAGGGACAAACGGATCGTGTAAAATAGAGAATAGCATAGAAAGGAATCTAAAAGATCTACGAAGTGGAAGAGGCAGCCATTTGAGCTGAGAACGGAATGAAGAGATGTGATCGAATTTACGTAAGCCAAAGATAAAGCGAATACAATTATTGAGAAGACGATCCAGTTTGTTAAGAAGTTCTTGAGAGGCATCAGCATAGCATACATCTGCATAATCTAGTATTGGTAATACGAGCGTTTGAACCAACATTACCTTTGTTCTCACTGGAAGAAAATTCTTGAGTCGATACAGACAACGCAAGGTGCCATTTGAGCTGAGAACGGAATGAAGAAACGTGATCGAATTTACGTAAGCCAAAGATAAAGCGAATACAATTATTGAGAAGACGATCCAGTTTGTTAAGAAGTTCTTGAGAGGCATCAGCATAGCATACATCTGCATAATCTAGTATTGGTAATACGAGCGTTTGAACCAACATTACCTTTGTTCTCACTGGAAGAAAATTCTTGAGTCGATACGGACAACGCAAGGTGTTGATAACTTTTTTGCTTACTTCCGTGACTTGCGGCGGCGGCGGCTATTATGTGGGGTATTAATGTAGTTTTCTGTTCTGGTTGGACTGCATAATATAGTAAACAAAGTATCGATACTCGCGTTTTCGTGGTATATTTTTATCCCTAATCATGTTAACACACCTCGCTGTCAGTACCAGCTTCTTCTATCGACATCATCAGCTTCGGCTGGAATACAATACCAAGACGGAAATTGCCGGTACGATTTATCAGATAGGTACGCTAAATAATTTATTTAAAAACAACATTATTTAACATAAAATGCATATCAGGGTTTCCCAACACTATTTTGACCACTTTAATTTTACTGTTGTTAGCAAGGACCACAAGGTGAAATAAAATGTTAATCTAACAATAAGTTACACTCACTCTTATTAGTAGCAATATTGTCTACTTATTGCAAAAGCTACTAGGAACTTAAAATAACAAATGTATTATTTAAAACGATTAGGTAGGCAAAATATTTAAATAATTTGCGGACCATTGCTGGTTGGGAATCACTGATGTATATGGAAGCCGTTACTGCAGAACAATTTACATATACAGAAAATCATTGCTTCCAGTAAAATATCTTTAATGTGAAAAGATAATGTACAAAGAAAAAGAAAGAAAAAAATTGTTTAAACCCAAAACAAAATCGAGAGGAGCGACATTTGCAAAAAAAAGCTCTCAAACAATATGACACTTATGGTTACTAGTAGGCCGAAATGGATGTAACTCAACACGTCCTGACGCCAACTTGATCACCAATCTGGCTTTTATAATAACCCGTGCCAACGACCCACCGTTTAAGGTCAGTTAGCATGGCACCAAGAAGAAAAAGAAATTAATGACCATTTTGTTGTTATCTAAAAAATTCGAGGCTTGGCTGCGCGCCCAATTAGCATGCAAGATGGACTATCAGTGACGTGATGATGAACAATGCGACAACCAGGAGATACGAGATAATCGCTCCCGTGGAAACAACATAACTTGGCGTGTTTTATACGCAGGCACGGGGAAATGGTGGGAATTTGAATTCCTGTTAAAGTCGACGCATTCGTTCCTTAACCGAGGGCGTTATCTAGATATATTGTGAAATACAGGTGTTTGCAAACAATAGAGGTTTTATTGCACCACCGTTGAAAGTAAAAAATAACTTTTTAATTTTTTTCTTATTTTGATTATATTCTGTAAAATACTCGAAAGAACCACTAAGAAACTCAACTGGACTTTTTAATTAAAAACGTTAAGTCCCATACCTATAAGCAGTATCTCAGTATTGTGATTTACATAAACATAAACACTCACGCCTGTCACCCAGAGGGGTAGGCAGAGACTAGAGACTTCCATTTGGTTAAGGGTACTCCTAATTTGGCCCGTTTTTAATAAATCGCCAATTTGGTCGATAAATTTTCGCCTAGGACGTCCCTTTCCGACTCTGCCATTCACTTCTGCAACAGAAATTTTCTTTGTCAGTCTTTCCTCATCCATTCTTTCCACATGACAAAACCACCGAAGCATTCCTTTCTTAATCCTGGTCACAACATCATCTTGCAAACCACACTCTTCTCTTATTACACAATTTCTTACCCTGTCATTCAGATTCAGCCCTAACATAGTCCTTAACGACCGCATTTCTACTGCGTTCATTCTACTCTCGTGCTTCTTCTGCCACACCCAACTTTCACCACCATACGTTAAAGAAGGGACCAACACAGCATTGTGAATTGCCATACGTGCCTTTTTCAACACATTTTGACTCTTCACAATAGAGTGCAGGGCCCCATTTACTCTATTTCCCGCATTCACTCGTCGTTCTATATCCTTATCATATCTCCCATCCCTGCTAAATACGCAGCCCACATATACAAACTCATTTACTTGCTCGATCAACTCCCCTTCTATTCTTATTTCACAAACCGTTTTACTTTCTTCTCTTTCAAAAACCATAACCTTCGTCTTACTTGCGTTCACTTTCATACCCCTTTCCTTTAATGAACTGTTCATTAATGTGACCATCATTTGCAACTCGGCCGCCGACGACGCAAGGATAACTTGATCATCGGAGTACAAAAGGCATTTGACGGTTAACTCACCCATTCTTAATCCGCATTCTTCAACTTTCAAATTTTGCAAACAACTGTCCATAAATAGGTTGAGCAGCCACGGGGAAGCCACACAGCCCTGTCTGACACCTTTATGGATGTCAAACCAGTCCGAGTAGACCTCGTTGATCCTAACACAAGCACTAGAGTCCCTATAAAGAGACTCCAATGCCTGTATCAAGCCTGCGCTCAACCCAAATGAGTTCAGTGTTTGCCATAGCACATCCCTATCAACTCTGTCATAGGCCTTTTCCAAGTCCATGAACGCACAAAAAACCTTTTGGTTTTTGTCCAAAAACTTCTCCGCAATCATGCGCATGGAAAAGACTTGATCTGTACATCCCATTCCCTTTCTAAATCCCGCTTGTACATCCCAAATTTTTCCATCAGTTTCTTTCATGACCCTTTCAGTCAGTACTTTAGCATACAGTTTTCCCACAATGCTAAGAAGGCTGATGCCACGGTAGTTTTTACAGTCCTGCTGCGACCCTTTTCCTTTATATACTGGGACTATCACGGCTTTGCACCAGTCTACCGGTACCCGCTTCAGTTCCCAGCATAAATTAAACAAGGTGTGCAGCAGGCCTGCCACCACTTCCTCTCCAGCCCTTAGCATTTCGAGTGAAACTCTATCATATCCGGCAGCCTTACCTGCTTTCATGCTTTTCATTGCTTTCATTATTTCATCTATACTTATCTCGCTACCTCTTTCCTCTTCTTTCGGAGTTTCTACTTCACTTAGTACACACGTTGTCTTCTCACTCATAAACACGCTTTCAAAATATTCCTTCCATCTCTTTAAACTCAAAACTTCATCATTCAGAATATAGCCATTCTCGTCTCTTATAGCATTCATCATAGGCTGTTTTGAATGTCCCCTGGCAGTTCTTACAAGTTTCCAGAACATTTTAATATTTGCCTGGAAATTATCCGATATTCTTCTATCCTTCTTATCCGTTCTTTCTTGCTTTTTTATTTCAACTACTTCTTTTACTCTCTTATTAAGATGTCTAAAGGCTGCCTTTTTCCTTTCAATATTATCATTCGTACCGCTAGAATTACCAGCCTTTGATGCTAGTAAATATGGCCATGCTCTCTTCTTTCCTTCAACTTCCATACGTATCTCATCATCCCACCATAACGTATTATTTTTCCTTTCATTCTTTCTCTTACTAACACCACATACTTCGGTAGCTGAATGTGATTTATAGGCAACAACTACGTGTTCACGCGCTTCTGTGTGTTTTCGGTTCACATAGTTTTTGGCTACTGTTTACTTTCTTTGTGACTAGCTTACTACTAATACTTAAATTCATAATTATACGACGTGAATTATAATTTCAATTTCCCTTCACATTTTAACGGGCTTAAGATCAGCGTAAAATATAATTTAAAAAAATTGCTTATCAACGACGTAACTGATGACTGCCATTATTAAGGCGAATTAAAAAAAAATGGAATAACCTATTTACCTTCTACTTTTATTACCTAGGTACCTCAAAATGGATTCCGTTTCTCTCCATGCATAGACGAGCATGTTTTGTTAAATATTTTTTTACAAATGTTACCTGTGCTTGAGCACTTTTAACGTCCGTGAATGCAGCAATAATTTTGCTGCGGTGGTCTTCATAACTTTGGGCATATTTGACATTAATACGTTTTCAGCCCACAGATAAAAGTCTAATCGTGAAAGGTCTGGCGAGTTTGTATGCTATAATATTTTTACTATTTATATTATCATCAGTTTCATTAGCCGACAATTGTTCTTCAATTGGTAGATACACGTACGTTAATTTCTTGCGGTGGTAAAGACTCACTTCTATAATCTTTACACATCACGTCGACTTTCAATGATTAAAACGTAGCACCACAGCATTTCATAGAATTTTCGGTTCGAACATTTTCGTTCTGTCATTGGTAACGAACCGACACTATCTACGAAGATTTAAAAATAGCACACTCGTACGTAATGAGGTCAGAGTCAACACTGTCAACTGTAGGCCGGCCGGGCGGACGTAGGTACCAAGCGGTGTAATGTTTAACGGAAAGGAAAGGTGCGGGAAGACGCGCCTCAAGGAACCTAAATTTGTAACCGAGCGACTCTTACGAATGTGCGCGTAGTAAAATAGCAGGCTCTAGTTAATTATGAATTCAAATCAGTTAAAATAATACATTACCACATATTCTGAATTTAAAAGATACAAAGGACGGAATGTTTAAGATTATTTTTATTTTATTTTTGCACCCTTCGCCTATATTATTTTTTCTGAACTTCCTCTGCAAGTTTGGGCATACATTGCGCAATAACCCTAATTTAAGCATGACCAGTGTGTGTATAAATATAATAGAATATTGTCATTCAGTTTTCACCGACTACCAGAAGTCTGAATAATCTGTATTCCGCCGAAATATTTTGCAAACGTAGACGAAGTTATCAAAATTGTCATATGGTGTCATAGGTTCATTAAGAACCGATACAATATAACAATTTTGATAACTTTTGCCCAGTATTCTCACTATAATATATAGTATGTAATATCATAACAGGTCATGATTAAAGTGTGTTGTTTTATTTTTATTTTTTTTATAGAAGAGGGGGCAAACGAGCATGCGGTTCACCTGATGTTAAGTGACTACCACCGCCCATGATCAACCGCAACACCAGGAGAATTGCGGGTGCGTTGCCGGCCCTTTAGAAAGGAGTAAGCTCTTTTCTTGAAGGTCCCCAGGTCGTATCGGTCCGGAAAAATCGCTGGTGGTAAACTATTCCACAGAGAGGTTGTACGTGGAAAAAAAACTCCTTGTGAAACGTACAGTGGTGGACCGCCAAGCATCCAGATGGTGTGGATGGATCCGGACCTTTGCCGTGTAGTGCGTTCACGAAATTTGGCGGCTGGGATTAATCCGAACAATTCCTCAGAGCACTCCCCGTGATAGATACGATAAAATACGCAAAGAGATGCAACATCTCTTCGCAGCGCCAGTGAATCGAGCCGATCGGAAAGCATTCGGTCGTCGACGATTCGAGCCGCTCTTCACTGGATGCGGTCAAGTGGAAGGAGCTGGTACTGGGGAGCCCCAGCCCAGAGATGGGAACAGTATTCCATGTGCGGCCGAACCTGCGCCTTGTAAAGTTGCAGGCGGTGTGCCGGCATGAAATACTGTCCCGCTCTGCTGAGCACGCCAAGCTTTTTAGAGGCCAATTTGGCCTTCCCTACCAAGTGACCACGAAACTGCACGTCACTCGAGATGTCGACGCCGAGGATTCCGATACTGGCTGAGGCAACAAGGGGAGTGCCTTGAAACTGGGGGGATACAACAAAAGGGTTCTTTTTAGCGGTTAAAGCGCAAACTTGTGTCTTCTGGGGGTTAAACTGGACTAGATTTAGTCGTCCCCAATCCGAGACTCTGTTCAGCAAAGACTCGACTTCAGACACAAGTTTGTCCCGGCACTCGGAGACGTTTTCCCGAGAAATATTGGCTCGGCCGGTGTAAAGAGCATCACCAGTGCTGTCATCTGCATAGCAATGAATGTTACGGGTATGCAACATATCATTGATATGCAGAAGAAACAGCGTTGGCGATAGCACGCAGCCCTGTGGAACACCAGAATTAATAGGCTTGCAATCGGAGCTTGCACCGTCTACAACTACCTTGATGCTCCGATCTGCAAGAAAGCTGGTGATCCAATCACACAATTTCTCGGGAAGCCCATAGGAAGGGAGCTTCGAAAGAAGCGCTTTGTGCCAAACCCGATCGAAGGCCTTCGCAATGTCCAAACTAACGGCCAATGCCTCCCCCTTGAACTCTACTGCCTCCGCCCATCTGTGAGTGAGGTAGACCAGAAGATCACCAGCTGACCGACCACGGCGAAAACCGTATTGGCGGTCACTAATCAGCTGGTGATCCTCAAGGTACCTCATGAGCTGGCAGTTTACAATGGACTTCATTGTTTTGGAGAACAAGGAGGTGATGGCGATTGGCCGGTAGTTGGACGGGTCTGAGCGGTCGCCTTTTTTAGGGATCGGGTGGACGAAAGCCGTCTTCCATGATTTTGGGACTACGCCTAGGGAGTAGGAGTACCGGAAAAGACGCGTTAAAACCGGTGCCAACTCTGGAGCACACGTCCTCAGCACAATTGGGGGGATTCCGTCAGGCCCACTCGACTTGTGGATGTCCAGGGAGAGGAGTGCTTTGCGAACCGAGCGCTGTGTGAACTGCACTTCCGGCATGGAGCACTCACACCGCGGGATGGTCGGCGGCGTACTCTCCCCGTCATCGAGAGTCGAGTTAGATGCAAAGAAAGAGCCTAGAAGATCGGCTTTCTCCTTTGCAGTATGGGCCAGTGAGTCGTCCTCCCTATGCAGAGATAGAAGAGATGGCTGACAGAATTTCCCCTGGACAGCCTTGGCGAGAGACCAGAATGCACGGGTTCCAGAAGGAAGGCGAACTAGTTTCGCGCCAATTCTGCCTATGTGCTCTGACTTTGCCTTGGCAATGACTCTTTTGAAGGACCTAGAGGCGAAATTATGCTTCTTTTTTAGAGCGCTGGTGTTTACATCCCGGGACGCTGATGCATCAACCCAGGCTTGGTAGCACTCCTGCTTATAGCATGATGCTATTTTACAGGAGCGACCAAACCATGGCTGAGATTTGCCTCCAATGGGCACCACAGAGGAAGGAATAAAAAGTTCCATACCCTGAAGTACCACATCAGTAACAGAATCCGCAACAACGTTGGGATCATCCGGCGAGAAGCAAACCCGGCCCCAAGGGTAGGATGCAAAGAAAGACCTCATCTCATCCCAATCGGCTGACCTATAGTGCCAAACACGGCGGCAGCCTGCAGAATGCAACCGCGATTTCAGCGTGAGTGGCACAACACTCCGGACCAGACAATGGTCCAAGGAGCCTAAAGGGGCGTCGACGGAAATCTGATATCCGTCCGGGTGAGAGGTCAGCAGAAGGTCCAACAGGGAAGGTGCATGATCCTCCACATCTGGAAGCCGCGTAGGCGAAGTAACCAGTTGTGTCAGACCATATGCCAAGGCAAAATCATGAACAGATCTCCCCGCATGATCGGTTAAACGTGAACCAAGCCATTCGGCGTGATGGGCGTTAAAGTCGCCGAGGATCACGATCTCTGTGGAGGGGATCTGCTGTAGCAACGAATCTGCAGCCATTTGGACGTGGTCGAAGAGTCGGTCTGTTTCGGCATTACCGCTATGGGACCTATAGAGGCACCCGTAGACGCGCGGATGGCCGTCGCTGTCTACGCGTAGCCAAAGGATGGACAGGTCTGAATCTTCAAGTCTGCCGAGGCGTCGAGAACAGATGTCCTCTCTGACGTAAACGCAAACTCCAGCCCGAGGCACAAAGGAGTGTTCCAGTTTGTACCACGGGTAGGAGAGATACGAGACATCAGCCGGAGAGGACACCTGCGTCTCGGTCAGAAAGAGCAGAGCCGGCCTCGCCGTCTCGAGATGGTAGTGGACGGCGTTTAGGTTAGAGTGAAGTCCCCTGATATTGCCCCCCCCCCCCCCAGAATACGCGGGGCAGCCTGAGCACCCACGCTCAGAAGTGGAGAAAAGTGGTCGTGTACGCTCAGCGAGGGATTCTCCAGGGGTGCTGGTACCCTCCTGGGGTAGTCTTTCATTATTTAATTCCGCTAACATGTTGATGGGGGGGGGGGGGGGGGTTTGGGCCTCCGGCCACCTGCACTGACCAGACGAAACGCGGAAGCAGAGCTTCCACTTCACGCCGGTATTCTGTGAGGTCGTGGTACCACCCCAGTTTGAGCCGGCCCATACGTGCAACAGCAAAGCTGCCGCGTGGCTCTACCACTGTTAAATTTAAAAATTATGTTTTCAAACTCTAAAATTATTATTTCTTTAGCTAGGTTTAATAATAAATTTTGACCTCTATTATATGACGATTAATAAAGTTTATGATTTTACAATAATTTGTTCCGCTTTTTTATTATTATTTTAAAATGTTTTGAGCATCTAACGCATCCTAGGCACCGCGAGTGTTTCATAGGGCGCCTGGCATTCCTTCGGGACTTTAAGCATTGCTATGGCCTTTAAACAATTTGATTTGGATTCATATAACGCAAAGATAACCAGGCTTTTGTATAGTCTCCATCATAAAGTTAATTGCCACGGTATTTGGGAGTTATGAAGAGAAAAAATATTTTTATTTGCTCAATAACGTATTTAAATGATATGTATTTATTTTATGGCTTCCAACAGATCTCGCTTACAGAAGACGTAAAATTAATAAAATTAAATATGCAATCCATCTGCTAAGCTGAAATGATGATTACGACAAGCTCTTACAACGAGAGAGGCTCAGTTCCAACAGAAGAGGGATTTTGCCACAGTTGCTACGCTTGGCAGGCGGGTAGATTTTATTTTCTAGTCGGAGGATGCTGCTGCTCATCTCCTGGCTTGTTTCACTCTGTTCCTCTTACGAAATCCACGGGACGATATGGAGTATATAATATTGTTACACCGCAACTACACGGTCATATAATTATGTAGACCGTATGGTTTATATATATATATATATATATATATATATATATATATATATATATATATATATATATATATATATATATATATATATATATATATATATATATATATATATGTGTGTGTGTGTGTGTGGAGACGTATGTATAGATATATGTATATACTGGGTGATTTCTTTTATCGTCTGGAAAAAAATAGGGTGTAACAGGTGAACGGAAAAGAAGCCTATGGCACTGATATTTTACATTTTTTTTAATTTTATATTAACATATTATGAAATTAATCTATCAATAAATACTACCGATTTGGAATAAGCTTTCGGTACTAAAAAATAACAACATAACTTTTGAACTAAATAAATAAATCAATTAAAAACTATCGAGATTAAAATAATATGTACCCAATTAGTAGTATTTATTGATAGATCAATTTCGTAATATGTTAATGTAAATTAAAAAAAGTTGCAAAATATCAGTGCCATAGGCTTCTATTCCATTCACGTGTTACACCCAATTTTTTCCAGACGGTAAAAAAATATCCAGTATTGATAGACAGCTCCTATGGATTAAAGATTGATGTTTTTTAAAGGTGTCTCGTCTGTACTGTTAATAAACTTCCAAAAGTATTCGGAAGTCGGCACGTTCGATGTCAGCTAAAAGTACATTATCATCAACCATTCACATGGTAGAGTTACTCTGCAATATGTTATGGAAGCAGCATGAAAGGGTCCGTCTGTTAATAGAATAGAAAATGAAATAATTTTGTTATTTTGTTATTTAATACAGATTATAAATAATTGTTATTGAATAAAGATTATAAATAATATTTCTTGTTGAAAGTCGTTTTTCACTTTGATCTCATCTTTGTACTTAGAAGTACCAGCAAAATACCCAGCGGGACGTTTCTGACCAGAGAAAGACTACGGCTCTCACAGGATTTTAACATATAATGGAAGTTTCCTGTACTGAATGTAGAGAACGGGAGACCCTGTTTACTGGTATCAAAGCATTCTATGTCAATCCTCAGGGGTAGCAATAGCTTAATGCTACTTTGTTTTGTAAGATGTGTGTAGAGAACCGTAGTCCATTTTAATTGAAAACGAGGCAATACACCTTATTCCCAGGGGTGACGTACTCCAATTGGACTCTTAATTGAGAAAAGATTTAGGTGTATGCCCACAGCATCCGCTCACTATCAGTTGGACTGTGTGCTTATTAGTCACCCTTAAAAATTAGATTTTCAAAAGTTATTTTCATGTTCAATTAGATTGAGGTATCTCTCATAACTTGATTACGTAATAAAATGATTAGATTGTTAAAAGGAAATAACAAAATGTAGCCTGGATACTCGATACTTTTACGACTCTTGCGTAGCGGCGGCTACGTGGGCGATTCGCTTTTATTATTTTTAATACGAAGATTTTTATATATTTTATTAAAGAACGAACGGTAATATCGTAATGGTAAATGGTATAGTTTAGAAAACTTTTATTTTAATGTGTGGATGGGTTATCTTTAAGTGGAAACCGCGATAACGTATAGTCGAAAATATTGTTAACCGTCAAACTTCGGCCTAAGCTATACTTAAAGTTTTGGTGAGTGACGAAAATCGGACATCTTTATTATAGAAACTGGGAATTTTGTCTTAGGCATTATGTCGTCTGGGTTAAAACACACTTACATGTAACCGAGGATAGACGTAGGTAGCGTGAGGTGGACTATGTGCTCATTTGTCATTCGACATCATGATCAGCATCGCAAGCCCTCTACTAAGTCTTTCTTACTAGTTCACAAGTAAGCCTAGTGGGTTTTTAAACTATTTAAAAAAAACTCTATATGTATGTTCTCTTAAAAAGGACTAAACCGATTTAAAAGATTCCTTTTTTTATGAAATAGGTTACACTTTTGAGACAGTCCGATATAAATTTGAGAAAAAAATTCCATCCTTAGGGGAAAAATACGGGATGAAGTTTTCTAATCTATTATTGAGACAACAGTCCAGTTTTTATCTTAAAGTTGTGATATTCCTTAGCCCATCTAGGAGGGTAAAATAATAAAATAATTTCCACTTAATAGCTTTTGAACCGATGCTTAGACTTAGTTTATTGAAGATCTAAAAAAAAAACACAAATAATTGAATTGCCTTGAATTCAGAGGCTATTGTTATTTTATTCTTGTTAGTTTTTGAAATCGGTTCTTCTTTTTTGCTTTCGTCAAGTTTAATTAATAAAAATATTTAAAAAAAAGCAACTTAATTAGACGATACTCACGATACTATGGGCATCGTATCTCACGATACACAGCATCCACTTACTAGATTGGATTTAGATTTACATCATTTACATCTATATAGATTTACATCTGCTCAATTTACTAGAACTAGTAAATTGAGCAGATGTAAATGCACGAAGCTCTGGGATATCTGCAATTAAATTCGACATCTTGAATAAAATTAAAAAATTTATTTTATTCAAGATGTCGAATACCAAGATCGGCAATGGGAGGCAACGTCATAGGTGCGAAACGTCTAAAACTGTGATTCTGCCTCCGTCTTAAATCTAAGCCGGCATAGACCAGATGTATACTGTCATGAGCTGAGGATAGGAAGGAGTATGCCTACTCAGTCATGGCGTTATGTTGAATAACCCATTGCGATGTAAACGTATGCCTTTAGAAAGTGAAGATAACGCAAAATCCCAAAAGTCTGAATGAGTAAGTAAGCTTCATTCGGTTTCTCCAGTCCCATTAACCCACTTGCCTGTTGATATGCACTTACGTACGCTGCAGGATCCTATTAGTGATTTCTGTTTTACATTCCCATGTCAGGGTCAACAGCTACGTGCTTTGAAGACTTAAGTAAGCGGAAGTGGGCGCTTAAAACCGAAGTCCTCAAATTCGTGAACAAAAATGTAGCAAAAACTAAAAGTTGTTAAGCTTGTTAGCTTCCAAATTCAAGAATGTTATTTAAAAAATAATGTCAGAAGTCATGATTATGCAAAATCATTAGTGTATGTTAACGTGCTATCGCACAAAGACTATCACATCAATAACTGTTTCTTTGTCTAATTTTTATCGCATATTTATTATTAATTATGTCGTGATTCATAATCATGTTTTTACTTAGTTGTTCTTTACTTATACGAGTATAGATCGTCAATAGTTAATGAATTTTATAAACAGCAACAGGGAAACAAATCAGGAGGTGGGCATGAGACGCTTACCAACCCGCTAGCAAAGCGTGGCAACTATGTAAAATATCTCCCCTATGGGGCAATCTAGGGGGGAGGCCTGTACTCAGCAGTGGACTTGAATAGGCTGTAACGGAATTTTATTAATAATATTGAGATTATTAAATGGTATATTGCAAAATTAAAAAGAAATTGTATACGTGGCGTAGCCACGCTGCAGCTATTATGGTAGTAACATGAATGCCCCGGTCGAGGTGACCCATTCATGCATCGTTCATCGTTTCACAAGATATAAACGTAAAATAGCAGCTTAATGCTGCTGTGTTTATGTATGGTGAATGTAGAGAACTGGGGACCCGTTTTACTGGGATCGAGGCATTCCATCTTAGTCCTCAAGGGTGACAACGCATCTGCATTTTGATTCGTAATCGAGGTTAAATATATGGGTTACAATCTATGGGTCACAGCATCCACTCACCATCAGGTGGACTGTGTGCCCGCTCGCTATCTTAATATGTATGAAATAACTTAACTAAAAATTGACAGTAAATACTTAAGCTTTTAATAAAAAGTAAAACTGACTTGAAAATTAAAGCTCCACATGAATTCATCTTCTTCTGTACGCAGCGCTAAGACATTGTATCGAAGAATTACGAGTAAATCTCCGACGCCATCATTTGGTAACTTTTTTGTTTTTGTCAGTTATACTTTTAATTATTTTATACCTTTTGAGTGATCTAAAAATATTTCAATTTAAGGTGATTCTCGATTAGGAATCAAAACGCAGATGCGATGTCATGTCTCAGGACCTAGATGATGAGAGGAATGCCACGTTTCCAGTAAAAAGCGTCTGTGGTTTATTACACTCACCTTAACACGTTGCCTGTCCGCGCATTATATATAATGCATTTTTGGCTGCTGCAGTGACGTCCGTGCTTTATCGATAATGCACGAGCCTATTCTTTTTGAATGAGCTTTTGTAGACTGGACGTGAGAGCTACGTCTTTTAATTAAATAAAAGCTTACTAGCTGATCAGCCAAGTATATGGCTTTCTTCCCTTTATTGTAGGTCAGCACCATAGTAGGCTAAACTCTTCGAAAACCAGTTGACATTCGCATTTCATGGTCGTAACACATCGACAACATAAGCACATCCCGTTTATCATGCCATTTTAAGATGGTCGCAAAGTTGTTCTGCTGCACAGATATTTGGCCTTTTTCTAAACGTTGCTGAACCACTTCTCGGGGCAGTTCTCGATGGTTTTTCTCTTTTAGGTACCTTGCTAAAGGTACGCTAGTGTAGCAATTGTCCGTTATCAGGATTCTTCCTTCTTTAAGCAAATCTTTGCACAAACAACAACCGACCCCGGTTTATCTAATCCAGCTATTTGGTCGTCTTGACCAGAATAAACGCGGTAACGCCAGGTATAACCACTGTCAGTACATAATTTATAAATTTTTATGCCGTACTTATGAAATTTTTGTGGGTTGTAAGTTCGAAAAATAATTCTTCCCCTAAAACCAACCATCGACTCGTTGACTACTATACATTCTCCGGGGGCAAATATTTTTCGCCAGTTTTTTGTTAGTTTGTCGATGAGTGGTTGTATTTTACATAAACGGTCGCCTTCATTACGTGGTGCTTCGTTATCTACAACGAGCCAGCATTTCAGTATCAGCGCGAATTTATTGAAGGACATATTTATCTCGTGAAGAAGTGGATGATAGTATAATTGTCCTTTTTCCAGTAGTTTTCGAGCATTGGAAAATTTATGACTCCCGTCAGTAAATAAACACCTAAGAACTTTCTCATTTCTTCTCCTGTTATTGGTTTCCATCTCCTTAGACGACTGTTGGGTCTCAAATCATTCACTGTGGTTTGCAAAGCGTATCTATTGGTTTCGACTACCATAAATTCAATTATGTCTTCATCGAAAATGTGGGTGAAAATCGTCCATAAGTCAGATTGATCAGAAAATAAGCGTTCCTGGCGTTTGCCTTCATTATAACCAGTAAAAACTTGCCGTGGCAAATTACTTATCTCACTCTGCCATTCAGTACTAAGCTGGGGGATATGTGGAGCAGAAAAAATGGAATCAGCAGGAGACGTATGCAAAGCATCAGCAGGCAAACCAGAACTACCAGCATTTACTTCATCCGGCTGAGAAAGAGACCTAGCAGGGTGGCATTCAAGCTCGTCATTATCAGAAGCAGAAGCGACTATGTTACCCGATTGTGCAATAGCGGCGTTTACATTGTGTGTATTAGTAATATCAATAAATTGTTGAATACTATTCAGATCCTCCTCCACCGAAAGCATAGGGATATCTTGTGCATTATATACGTACGTACCTGATTGTAAATCTTCTTCATCGTGTGAGTCCAAATCTTCTAGTTGGCGCGAGAATTCGTCTTCGCCATCACTATCTTCCAAAATACGTCCCATTTGTTCATCAGATAGATGTTTTAGAGGCATTTTCACTTTAAAATAATAACAAGAACCAACGAAAAATTCGAATGATGTTTACCAACGAAAACCGGTTAAAATGACATATGATAATGAAAATTTTGAATGACATTGACAATGATATGAACAAAAAGCAATAATAAGTTCATAAAAATTTATTTATTGTCTATGGATATAACAAAAATTTACATTAAACGTCCGTGCATTTTATGTAATTCATAATGTTCTTGCTACTACGTCTGTGCATTATTTGTAATGCACGGTATTCTAGCTGTCACGTCCGTGCATTAAAAATAATGCAATGCTGAAATTCAGTAAATTCAAAAGTTTTATTGAAAATCATTTGTAAATTCTTTGTAAGTACATAAAATGAAACAGTTTGGCCGAAAAAAAAATTGGACGTCATGACAACCTTATCCAAAGTACTCTGGACAGGCAACGTGCAACAGCATTAAGCTATCTGTGAGAGCGTGGTCCTACCCCGGTCAAGCAGACTCATTTGTGCTACGACTATAATATAGCTGTAGCGGGGCTCTACCACTTATAAACTGGCTCTACAACATGATTACTAGAATATGGTTTAGAAAGTACATTAATATCCATATCTCGGACCCATATAATGTATTTTTTTATTTGTATGTTACCTTTTTATCATTGATTCAAAGTTATGCTATTTGGCGTTGAAATGTAGTAAATGAATTTGGTTAACTCCACTGACCAGAATCGATAATTTTTAATTTATTGCGTTTTGAGTTCGTAATGAACGACTTTGTTTTAAACCCCGACGCAAACAGAAGGGTGTAATGTGTTTAACGTGTGTACCTGTGGCAACGTAGCTCCCAAACGGATGAACTGACTTAGATAACTTAATCGAGAGTGTTCTTAGCTATGATTCAAGAAAACCTTTTAAGCTGTTTGAAGATTATCAGCTATATTTGTTTCGGTGGTTTTTAAAAATTTAAATTTAAGTTATATGCTAAGCCGTGGTGCATTAATCATGAATTTACTAATTTGTATTTGTACATACATAATACACTTTTCGTCACCAGTAAGATTTCCTTTTATTTTAATGTAAAATATTTTATGTAAACATTTTATAAGGATCACAAATCAAAACGCAATTCATGAGGTTAAATTCTTTAAGTTTTTTTTTACTATTATAAGCCAGACTACTACTGCACCTGATAGTAAGTAGATGCTGTGGCTCAAAAACATCTGCATGTATCCTCGATTAAGAAACAAAATGCAGATTCGTTGTCACACCTGCTTCGTTCTCAGTAAATAGGGTCTCCGGTTCTCTACACTCAACATATGAAATACAAGAGTATTATGCTGCTATTTTACGCTGGTATTCTGATGAAAGCGTGGTTCTACCCCGGTCGAGCCAACCCACTACTGATACAACCATAATAGCTGCAGCGTGGTTCTACCACGTATAAAAAGCCTTCCTTCACAGTGTTGTTATTGATGATATATTGATTTTAGTTAGAACGCGGATAAGAGAGAGCTGCGTCTTTTATTATATAGACCTTTTTTTTTTAAAAATAAAACCGAAATGACACTAAAAAAAACAATAGAACTAGGCGGTATATATTTTTCTTTTTTTTTAGAACATTAATGCAACCAGCCAGTTATAAACAGTTATAACAGAATAGATTCAGTCCACACCTTAGTGAACGTGATATTATGATTTTATTCAAGCACTGGTTGCCCAATATGAATATGTAAGTACTTACGAAAATACTTTTTCCCTGTCTTATTATATGTTTTCATTGACCGGTAACACTCTTAACGCCAGTTCCGACAGACTTGACCACGTTATATGCAATACTATACTCTTAAATTGGCATACTACGTGCCTTGTGATTGGACGGCGTGGTCAGCCACTTTCGCTCCCAACGATACAGCCTCAACGATAACGTCGTCCATCTTCATTGATAACCTACGCGGTCATAGACTAAAATAAAATACAGAGATGCTACGGGTGTGCATAGTAATGCATTTTTTCTTTTTAGAGTGGCTTGTCTAAAAAGTTAATTTCACTCTACCGTTTGTCTACCTGTCCGTCCGCACGCTATGGATCTCCTCGTTGGCGAAATGCGCTACATAGCTGAAATTTGGTGCAGAATGGTTGACCAGACAAATATCGGGCTAGTAATATGCGTGGTTACGTACATAAAAGCGATCCAAAAATATTTTTTTACCTTAGCATAAAGGTTGTCACTGTTTAAAGAGTAGTGTTGAAATATATTTTACATTCTTTTTTATTTTTAAGATTAAAGAAATACTCGTAGATGGGTGGGGGGAGGCGTTAAAGTTGTCAGTTTAGACAGATTTTGTTTCAGAGTCTATCTCAAAAACTGAGCTGACAAAGAATTAAATGATAATTGGTCATTATGTTTACGGCTGGGCTCAACAGTGGACTTGTGATTGGTTGCAAGGATGATGATGATTTTATTCATTTATTTATTTTTATTTATTACTGCAATTAACTAACGCTGTCAAAATTATTAAGGAGTATGTCAATGGTGACTTTGAATGATAAGTGAGAAACTGTGTCATAAGAGAAAAGGGTGGTTTGCAAGATGTTTTGTGATAAGGATTAAGAAAGGAATACTTCAGTCGTTTGGTCATGTGGAAAGAATTAACGAGGAAAGAGCGACAAAGCAAATTTATGTAGCAGAAATGAGTAACAGACGGCAAGGGATGCCCTAGATGGAAGTTTATAGATCAAATTGGCGATTAATTAATTGAAGATGGGCGGAATAAGAGTACCCTCAACCAGGCCAGGAATCAGGATTATATTAAATAAAAATCCGTAGTCTATCCTACTTCTCTGGATAACAAGCATAATTGTTTATGTAGATTATAGAAGTATATAAAGTAATATAATGTATAATAAATTTAAGGTATATAAAGATTTAGCAATCCTGAACGTGAATCTTATTCACAGACGTAGATTTAGACATTCGTAGCGTAGATGTGAGCTACCTAACTATTTGTGATTTTAGGAGCAGGAAAGATTGTGTTATAGATTCTTTGTGGATTTCCTTACAGTTGTAAAGAAAATCTTTTTCACCATCGAACAGCTGGATCATACTGAAACATTCATTCAGCGGTAGTGGATCGGCAGTAGATATCAAATTTAGGTTGCTACTATTACATTAAGAGATACCTGGACCTGTCAATTTTTTTTAGTATAAAGGTGACAAACGAGTACGCAGTCCACCTGTTAAGTTGTTGCTGTGACCCATAGACATCTACATTTATCCTCGATTACGAATCAAAATGCGGATGCGTTGTCACCCGTGAGGACTAAGATGGAATGACTCGTTTCCAGTAAAAAGGATCTCCGGTTCTCTTACAATACGAAACACAGTAGCGTTAAGCTGTCATTTTACGCTGGGTATTCTGTGAGAGCGTGGGACTGTGCTTATTGTCATGTTGAGTGCCCCTTATGTGCTGCAAGGGTGTGTTTTTGAGTTCAATTGTTTTTAAAATTGGTTTCCATCAGCGTATGAAAGTCCAGTGGTGGACATGAACCTCTCCTTTTATGCGGGGGATTTTTTATATTAAACTGAACTCTCGAACTTGTCTGAGTCCACCTGATGGAAAGTGGCTACTGCCGTCCACGGATACCTGTAACCAATTTAAAACAATGAAGGCTTTAGATGCCTCATCAACTCTGAAGACTAAGATGAAATACCTCACATCTTGTAATTATACGCACTCTCTGTTCACTACAGTCAGGAACACAGCGGGACAAGTACTGCATAAGAAAGCAGAAATAGGTAGGGGGGGGGGTACCTATCTACACGGACTCTTTGCGAGAAAAGAGTCTTACTATCTGATAAAACTTGACTTAATCGTAACGTTTGGCATGCGGACGTAGCGAAGGCTGCTGGTATGGGGGATTTTACGTCTGACGAGAGGTTATATCGTACGAGTATGTTTATATCTATCAGATGACATATGATATTTTTGTAATGATTTCTTATATTTACGTGAACACTACACATTGATTAAAACTACTTCTACGGATTTTATCGCCTTCAATTTATTTTATTTTTAATTCCCGACGTTTCGGGTGCTTTCTACAAATGATCACGGGGAACTAAGTTGACTGACATCTCAACGACAGTGTTAACCCCGTAGACTAGGTTTCTCTGTCTACGGTTAACCCGGAGTACCTTCAGCTTATAATTATTATTTATGGTCCGATCTACGAAGAATGAACTTACTGTGTCTTGAAATATTGCAGTAGTTTGCTTGGGTTTAGTTTAAATTTTATTAATTACAGGGTCCCAAGCAGGTGGTAGTAGCCAGCCTGCTCGATGTTCTTTCACGAGGATTTGTAGTCTATCAAATCTGATGTAATGTTTGGAGCCGTCTAGGACATAATCACAAACTGCAAACTTCCCGGAGCGTTGATGATTTTTCTTAAATTAAACGTGATAAAATCCGAAAAATATGATTTTTTGGTCATGTTCCATACCATCCATATCATCGCCTCTTACGATACCCACGGGGCGAAATGAGTGATGGGTCCTCTAACGCCGCAACCACACGTCTGTGATAATATTATTATAAATTAATAAATTATCTAGCATCTCCCTCTTGTCGATAAAAATTTGGGTGTCGTTAAGCCCTAAGGCGAGAGTGGCAGACTTTAGTTAAGCTAAGTCAGTCTGCTCCAACACCTTCAGTTGCATCACCTAAATATCCGGTGGAATAGTAGTCAGGCCCTGGCTTATCTTTATATATGTAACTCTTCTGTACGTCTGTTTGTCATTAAACTCCCTCTAAACAGCTGGACCGATATTGATGAAATTTTTCATGGTTGTTTGAGTAGCTCCCTAGAGGGTTTAGATTCACAATTGTATTCGGTAGTTGGCGCTGCTGCTGAAAATCCAGAACTCACTCGTGCGGAGCTGGGCCGGAGCGCTAGTTTCTGACAAAAAAGTGACAAGCGTGCGTTCACCTGTTGGTGATTGCAGCTTATAGACGCAAACTTCAAACTAAGAAGGCACAGATGTGTTATCTGACTAAGATAAATTACAGCCTATAATAATACTGATTTTCTGACTGTTTTACCCTCCAAACTAAAATACAACAGTGTGTACCCCACACAATCGTTATAGTAGAAATAGGCAAGGAGGTTGTGGAGTTGTAGCACGAATGGGTCGGCTCTACCGGGGTAGGACCACGCTCACACAGAACACTAGTATGTCATCTTTATCTTTAGAACTGACAACGCATCTGCATTTTGATTTTTATTCGAAGACAAATGTAGGTCTCTATAGGCCACAGCAAGCACTTACCATCAGGTGGAATCTCTGCTTGTTTGTCACCCCCATTCTATAAAAAGGTGGTACACTCCCAGGGTTTCCTACGCAGGAAAGGAGATTTAGCGTCTAGAAAGACATCATGTTGTCTTTAACACTTATTAGCCTCGCTAGTGCCTACCTTATTCTTTGACACAAGCAATCTCTCTGCGCGCGCGCCGTTCATTCTACATAACGGAGCGGGAAAGCGGCACGAGTGCACGTCCGCTGTGTAATCCGCGTATTTACGACGCGAGTGCCTCCCTGTGACCCAAACCGTACGAAATCACAATCATATTGTTATCTGTGACTGTGTTTGTGTGCTTGATTTGTTGCTTGCCCGTGTGTTTTGTTATCGAGTGTGCAATCCCGGCATCCAGGTGAGTTGAGTTACTGTTAGTATTGCGGTTTTGCGCGTGCGATTTGTGCTTGATTCGGTTTCTTTGATCTGGTTAGATTTGTGTTAAGATGCATTGCGTTGCGCTGTGACTTGTTATTTGATTTGGAGAAAAAAAATGATTTTATTAGAAAAAAGAAAACGAAGATTCGTAAAGTATTTTGCTCCTAAAATGAAAATATCAGCTCGGTTATCTCTTGATCTCCTCTTTGGAAGATTTAATAATTAAATAATCTGACAGTGCTCGTCTGCATATTAATAGCATCAAGACAGCGGAAAAAAATCTAATTGTCTCTAACGAAAGCAAGGTGGCCAGTGTTCATTATTTTACTGAAAATCTAATGAGCATCGTGCGAGGGATTTAATATTTTTTGTAATAAAAGCCTTAAAGTTAACTGTAATAAGTCACCTTATTGTACTTTTCCTTATGTCTCATCTTACTACATTACTTAAAATTGTACAGAAAAAAAATTGAAAGCTGTTTTAAGATTTTTCAATTCATATGCGTATTTTATGACATCATCATTATCATCTTCATAGCCTATAATGTTACATATTATATACGACAAGTAAACCTACGCTTTTTTACTGTTTTTTTAGTTGCCATTTCAAACAAAATTAAATTTTTATATTAAAGAATTTAATTACTAGTATATATTATAACACGTATATTTTATAGTATATTTAATCTTTTATTAATAAATATACATATATAGTCTCAGATATTTAATAATATGTTCGGACATCTTACTGTTAGGACTTTGCTATAACAGTTTAAAGTAGAAAAACGCTTTTCTTTGAATGACTCATTGCATATGGTGTAAAACTTGCGCTGTGCTGTGTACACGCACCTGTTTACACAGCGAGTTGAGATGTAGGCTAATAATGTTTGAAGCCACCGCTTAATTACACCCAATTTTGTCCACTTTTAATTGATCGTACTTTCTTCGATATTGTTCGAAGATTAACGTACACCTTATAACAATATGTATGCATAACATAACTTTGAAAATATTTCGGGTTGTATCTTGCTTAAATAATTCTACCGACTAATAATAACATAGTTTCTAATGCTGACTTTAAAACTGATGTTACACATCCATAGTGCAAGTACATCTTATATATTACAAATTTTGATACGCTTTCCTATTTAATAAAATTTACTACGAAACTCAAAATGCATGGATTCGAATTTTCGAATACGCCATTCGATTATTGTCGTGGGGCACAAAATTTTCTTAGAGTAGTTAATGCACCCGGAAACCTTCGTGTTAACAGCACTGCTAGGATGTTTTTTACCCGACTGCTCTAGAAGGACAGTAATGTCGGTTTCTTTACTCATGTGGTAATGTATTTCGAGAGTGTGCATTTTTATTGCCTTAGTATGCTCTGTAGCCTAATCGGCTTTATGGATTTTAATATACTTACGAGGTATCCGTAGATTCGTGTTAATTATGGGAGTGACATAGGATATAAAACTTTTCTCTTTTCGGTATACTTTTTTACCCAATTAGTTTTCTTTTAATTATTCTTTTAACCTTTGAACTTGTTTAAATAAATAAATAATAGAATATGTAGGGGTTATATTAATATCTAAACACAGGATAAAAACTACGTACCTACTATTTATTAATGTCCCGGATGAATTGATATTGATTGAAATAATATTTCATTTAACATTTCACTGTGGTATGGATTAAAGAAGATAGTGAACCACCAGCAATATGCTGCCATTTTACCCTGGTATTCTCAAAGAACGTAGTCTTTTCTTGATCTGACATATATACGTGCTCTTTACATCGCGGCGTGACTTTATCACCTATTAAAATATTCAATAGATTACCGATGATAGTAAAAATCTGATAAAGTGATAAATACATTAAAATAACGTTCGGTTCGAGCTCAACCGAGGAAGAATCAAGCTCTCATATAATACCATCCTAAAACAGCAATACTGTCGTATTTCGTAAACTGAGTGGTGAAAACTTAAGATCCTTTACTGGTAACGAGGCATCCCATTTATTCGTAAGGAGTAACCATGTATCTTCATTTTTGAGAATTGATGACACTTTTCTTTGTCAAACGTTAACCTCACTCTAGGTTTTTCTCCTGTAAAGTGGATGCAGTTAACATACGTAAATTTCACAAGGACAAACAACCAAACCCGTAGCAATTCTTTGCAGGGGATACAAATACTTGTTCCGTTAAGGATTCGAAAGACCTAGGTAAATGTGACAACCTCACATTCCTGATGGCGGACTTAAGCTGGGTAAAGAATCTCAGTTATGCCACTACGTAGTACCATCGTTTTTAGACTCATTTAAATACCAAGGTGTCTGTGATGATCTTACCTACCTGATGATGGTGGACTCCGAAGGTGGTTGTAGGATTTTAATGACGGTACTACGCTTCTCATCGTGCTTGAACTGCTTGAACAGCGGTCGTCAGCGCTGAAGTCTTTCCTAAGTTACTACGCCAAGGAACCGTCAATATTTACTATGGCCACAATATCCACTTATCATCGCGTGCACTGTACGCTAGTTTGATTTTTATAGGATAGGGTGACATACGAGCACACAGTCCACCTGATGGTAAGTGGTTGCTGTGGCCCATAGACATCTACATCTATCTTCGATTACGAATTAAAATGCAGATGCGTTGTCACCCGTGAAGACTAAGATGGAATTCCTCATTTCCAGTAAAAAGGGTCTCCAGTTCTCTACACTCACCATATGAAACACAGCAGCATCAAGCTACCATTTCACGCTGATATTATGTGAGAGCGTGGTCCTTCCCAGGTCGAGCCGACCCATTCGTGCTACAACTATACTACTAATATAACTGCAGCATGGCTCTACCACGTAAAAAAAAATTGATTTTCTTAGTTGCATGAAATTATACATTCTGCTCAACTAACTCGGACAATGATCAACGCGTCGTCGGAAGCGTATTGCTAATATGAAATATCAGCCCTAGTTGCCGCAACAGTAACTTTATCAAGTATCAGTTAAGTTTCTCACATTACCGTTCGTTCAGTCGATTGGAAAGACGTCTTTATTCTTACTGAAATTAGAGGTCTTATTTTCTTGTACGGTTTTTAAAGAACAATCAAATCGAAGCGGAAGTGCAAGGCATCGACGGTTGCGTAGGTTTGCTACCACCACGGTAGTAATTGCTCGGGATCTCCGAGTTGCGTAATCGATTTCGGTTGGATAACTAAATATTTGAAATAACCTATCTTATTTTTTTATTGATTTTGTTCTTATCGAACCCTCGGTAGTATAAATAAAATCTAAGTATCTGTATGTAATATTAAAATAACCGGGTTCTATTAAGCTCAAAGGGTTATTTGCTTTCCATTAGACAAAACATAACCATTTTTTAAAAAATTTGTCTGTCTGTCTATCTGGTTTACTCTGCGGGATATGTACGTGGTAGAACCATGCTGCAGTTATATGGTAGTATAGTAATAGTATATAATAGTAGTACCTATAGTGTTATAGTGGTTCTAGCACGAATGCGTCGGCTTACCCGGGGAAGGACCACGCTCTCACATAATACCAGTCTAAAGTAGCAGCTTAATGCTGCTGTTTCGTATGATGAATGTAGAGAACCGGAGATCCTTTTTATTGGAAACGAGGCATTCCATCTTAGTCCTCAGGGATGACCACGCATCTGCGTTTTGATTTTTAATCGGGCATAAATGTACCATCAGGTGTCTCTATTAACTCTAAATAACGTTACATAATAGATCCTAGACGAGGCAAAGTCGGGACGGGTCGCTATCGCTAGTAGTAAATAATATTATATTTAACGATCGCAAAAAAAATTAATCTTCCTAGAAACATTCATTTATTAATTAATTAAAACTATTTTACCAATTTTATCTCGTTTAATTATTTTATTTTTCATTCTCGACGTATAGGGTGCTTTCCAGCACCCACGGTCACGGGGGACTGAGGTGACTGACGTCCCGATGTCAATGTTAAACCGGAGTGCCTTCAGCTTTTTAATAATATATTATTTATGGTCCGATCTACGCAGAATTTCATTAATTCATTACGGCTTAAAGTCCACTACTGTACATGGGCCTGCCTCATAAACATATTTGCCACAGCTTGGCAGACGGGTTATTATCCATAGTTTCTTTATATACTAGTTTTTATTAGGAACACGCTCCTGCCCATTCAATGGTTGGCTTCCTTCTGTCGCCTGTTACGAGACCCATGTCACGATATGGGGTGGTTTATATTCTTATACCGTCACTAACGGGATTTTATGAGTGCTCAGAAGAATTGTTCGGACTAATTCCAGCCGTTAAATTTCGTCATCGCATATCGCGACAAAACTCGCGATACCGTCCATACCATCTGCATGATTGGCGGTCCACAGCTGTACGATTTACTGGAAGTTTTCTTCCTCGTACTACTTCCTTGTGGCATCGACTACTACCAGCGATTTTTCCGGACCGATACGACTTAAGGACCTTCAAGAAGAGCCTACTCTTTTTTAGAAGGCCAGCATTGTATGATACAGTTGTTCACAGGCGGCGGTAGTCACTTTCCATCGGGGGAGCCGCATGCTCGTTTGCTTTACATTTACATTAAAAAAAGATCAATTATATGAAATATAAATATTAATGTATGTATGTAAACATATATTTTTTATGTTTATTAAATATTATTATATGTACATACATATTATTCATATATTTTTATAAATATAATTTTTAATAATAATATTTATTTTCCAGTGTATTTCATATTGCACATTGCACCTATCCGTCAAAATATCGAATTACAATGTCCTTTTACGTTCGGTTTGTTAGGTAAAAATCGTTTAATAGTGATATGTCCACCATTTGTAGTTCAATAAGTTTTCCATATTGTAATAGCTTTGTTTAAACGCAATAAAAAGTTATCTATCTATCTAAGAAATAAGAAATAATTATTTTTACTTTAGTAAAAAATAAATTAAATCATAAAAAAAACCCCAAACAATTTAAGTTTCTCGTTACAAGTTAATGAACGTGTGCTAAACTAGCCAAACTTGCTAACGGAAACTGGATAGTTCTTTGTATTTGCCGCAAGCTGGTTTTCAGTACTATTTCTTTTATTTGTTTCAGCCTATCAAAAGTCATACGAGCAATATTTGCCATCGTTGTCACGCCTGGCAGGCAACTGCAGTCTTTTTAAACGTTTGAGTTGTTATCAGAACGATGGCTGTTGTTCATCACCTGTTTTGTTATATATATATATATATATATATATATATATATATATATATATATATATATATATATATATATATATATATATATATATATATATACTTGTGGAGTGGCGATAGTCAGATCGTTACTTGTTTTTATAATTTTTGAGTGTTTCTATAGCACTGTACAGGAGGCTATGTTGTGGAAATTAAATCTAATGTTGAAATGAAACTAGTTGTTACGGATTTTATCGCGTATACTAACTTATTTTAAATTCCCGACGTTACGAGTACTTAACTAAATTTAATGACTGTTAATAGTTATTAGTTATTTTGAGCCGGGGTAGCTCAGATGGTTAGCGCTCGCTGTAAATATCATAGAACGCGTGAAACCCGGGTTCCTCCGGCATTAATGCAATTGTTAATTGCAATTTTAAGTACTGATTTACCACGTACTCGGCGGTAAAGGAAAACATCCTGAGGAAACCCGTATGTATGAGAAATAAGCAAAAAATATTTCGAAGACATGTTAAGTTCGCCTACACGCATTGGGGCAGCGCGGCGAACAGTTCCTTGCACTAAAACCGTCTAAAATGAGAGGAGGTTGTGCCCAGCTGTCGGACGTATATAGGCTGTAACTTTCTAGTTATTTCAGTACTGCTGGTGCTGTAGTTCGTACCCGAGATTGATTCTAAACTCTTGCACGTATTAAAATATAAAGTTCGTATTACGAAATCCAGTCCTTGAGTCATCACGATTTAGGTAACTGTAAAAAAATAAATCTTAATAAAAAGCAAAAGCCGATAACAAAGAACTAAAAAGAATAAAACAATTTCTCATTCTGAAATCGGTGCTAAGTCATAGTGTATAGACTCAAAATTCAGAAGCGTGACTTCTGAGAGCTAAGATGAAGTGCCTCGTTTCCAATAAAAAGGATTTCCGGTTTTCTATATCTATAGCACAAAACACAGCAGCATTGAGCTGCTGTTTAACACCGGTATACCGTGGTCCTACCCCGGTCGAGCCGACCCAATTATGCTACTACTATAATATAGCTGCAGCGTGACTCTGCCACATAAAAAATTACCATTGGCGAAGATATCGCACAACATAGATAAAAATACGGTGGAATTAATATGATTATTTTTAGAAGAGGGCATTTTTATCATTTCTGAGGGGTTATGGACCAACAAGTCCACCGCGTTGCTACAGTTCGTTGACGGACTTCATACTATGCCCTCGAATTATTCTAATTCTCAAAGTAGCAGCTTTCCATCATAGTTTTACTTTTTTTTAATAAAAGAGGGGACAAACTCACATGCAACATGCGGCTCACCTGATGGTAAGTGACTAACGTCGCCCATGAACAACCGCAATACCAAGGGAATTACAGGTGCGTTGCCGGCCTTTTAGAAAGGCATATGTTGTTTTCTTGAAGGTTCTTAGGCCGTATCGGTCCGGAATAATCGCCGGTGGTAAACTATTCCACAGATAAGTTGTATGACGAAGAAAAATCTTAGTAAAACGTACAGTGGTGGAACGTCAAGCATCAAGGATCAAGGATGGTATCGTGAATTTGGAGGCGATGTGCGTTCGTGAAATTTGACGGCTGGAACTAAGCAGAATAATTCCTCAGAACACTCCTCGTGGTAGATGTAGTAAATTAGCAACAATTTCGTATGAAAAATTTTCGGTGCCAGTGGAAATCGAACTTCCTCGGGCACTGCGAATGATATCGATATTGATAGAAATATGACTAACTATTACGTGGTAGAGTCGCGCTGCAGCTATGTTATGGTTGTAGCACGAATGAATCAGCTCAACCGGGGTAGTACCACGCTCTCACAGAATAGCAGCGTAAAATACAAGTCTAATGTTGCTGTGTTTTGTATGGTGAGGAGAACCTTTTTCACTGGAAATGAGGCATTAAATCTTAGTCTTCAGGAATAGCAATGCATCTTCATTGATAGATGTAGGTATCTGACAGCATTTACTAAACATCAGGTGTACTGTGTGCTCGTTTGCTACACTTTTTAAAAAAAATCATTGCAGTCCCTCACAAGTCTACTTCTGAGCATAGGCTTACCGCAAGAAATGCTACAAAACTATATCCAACGGTAACGATGCGAAAATGTTATATAATCCAATTCAAAAATATATTATGTCTATGGGCTCGTTTGTCACATTTATTCTATAAAAAAACATTACCGCTCCAATTCGTACTGTATAGGATGGCGCAACTTTACCTTAAAAATCTATCTTTAACCAATAGTTATTTCACAAGCGGTTATAACCTATTACACTCTCATATATCAAGCTCAAAAGAGACAATATTACACTGCAGTTAACGATCTGAGAAACGTTTGGAGTCATTAATTACATATTATATTTAATTAAAAGGCGTTGGAATGCCAGTTATACGTAATCGTTAATAAAGTTAATCATTTTGACAGGTCATTTAGGAATTGTTCCAGAACATTAAGGTGTGTTGAAATCACGCATTCCTAAACACAGGTTTAAACTATGAAAGTGATTTTAAATATCAAGTAAAATTTTTAATTTATAAAATTGCATTAAAGTTACAGCTTATATACGTCCCACTGCTGGGAACGGGCTTCCCCTCATTTCTGACAGGGTTTTAGGGCAAGAAAGTGTCCGCCGCGCTGCCCTACACATACCTTCACATGTCTTGTAATTAACAATTTAATTGGTGCCGGCGAGGATCGAACCCGGGTTACTCGCGTACTGTGATATTTACAGCGGGTGTTAACAATCTGAGGGACTACAGCACATTTACGTTGTCTACACATTGTCTATCCTTAATATATAAATAACGGGTTTATTTTAAACTCAAGCAGTTATTTCCATGATATTAAGCCATGAGTAAACACTTTTAAATTTTTTGCCTGTCTGTGTGTCTGTCTGTTCGTCCCGGCTACTGTTCGAAATGGCTGAACCGACTGCAATGAAACTTCACGAACAGATACAGAGTAATGTCAGGAGCGATCTTGGTTATAATTTTCTGAAGAAAAAAAAAACCAGGATTTTTGGAAATGTAAAAGCTGAGTTTATTAACTTCTTCTTTATGTTTTTGATAATTATTTTAAGCCTAAATGGCGTCACATTAATAGATTTCACTCAGTCATAGCCGAGGTGGGTCCACTAGTTAATATAATGAGTACTTAAAATTGTAATTAACAATTTTATTGGTGCCGGCGGGGATTCAACCCGACTACCCGGTGCGCGGTCCAGTAAGATATATAAAATGGGCTGTAACTGAACAACTAATATAATTAATTTCCGCAAACTAACGTCTGATGTATTTTACGGCGACAGATTTTATCTTTTTAATGATGTCGGTAAAAATCTCAAAAATCTGAAAATGAGCTGGTCTAACTACTAAAAATGTTTGATTAAAATATAATGAGACCTAGCCTATAATATACCATTGCTGAACATAGGGCTCCCTCGAAGATTGCCTCAAAGGGGGAAAATTGGAATAGTTGCCATGCCATGCCACGTATAAACGTGGTAGCGCCACGCTGCAGTTTTATTATGATTGTGGCTTGAATGGGTCGGCTTGACCGGGGAGGGACCACGCTCTCGCAGACTACCAGCGTAAAATAGCAGCTTAATACTGCTGTGTTTCGTATGGTGTGGGTAGAGATCCGGAGACTCTTTTGACGTGACAACGTCTTATAAATTGGTTTGCCGGGTGACACTTCAAGAAACTGCGTTACGCTCCGCTCACGTTATGCGCTCACAATGAGAGCGAGTGAGAGGCACGCGTCCCTTCCACTCGGGCATGGTTAGCCCGCCTAAGAGCGAGAGAGACAGACATAAAAAGTGTTATTTCATCCTTCTTCCTACTATACGAATGAATATTCACATTAAAATTATTTTACCACTCAAAGTCGTTGTCACGTAAAACTTTCGCCCGTATACCGACTTTACAGGCAACCAATTTTTTTTTACCGAAAATGAGGCATTCCTTCTTAGTCCTCAGGAGTAACAACGCATCTACGTTTTGAATCTTAATCGAGAATAAATGTAGATGTCTATGGGTCACAGCATCTACTTACCATCAGGAGTACTGTATGCTCGTTTATCATCCTTATTCTATAAAAAAATTGCCACGCTTGGCAGGCGGTTTGGCAACTGCAGTCTTTTTTATTTTCGAGTTGTTATTAAGAAATTGCTGCTGCATTCCTCCTGTTTGCCTCTGTCGCCTCTTATGACATCCACGGGGCGATATGGGGTCGTCAATTAAAACTGACTTTATTTGTTCATTAAGGCCGGTCGGAAGAGTGTAATCATCGAAATTTGTTAATGTGGTAAAAAATAATGCTTTCATATATCGTGCTCCTTTTTCAAATATAAGACTGATCATTTTCACATGGAACCAAATATTAGATCTTAACCAAATTTTCATGTGAACAACCCTAAGGTATACTTAAAAATGTTCTAACGAATTGAGTACGTACTTTATATTTTAAAGTAGGTAAAAAAGATAGCCTGCACACATGCACTTAAAAATGGCAGTGGCAAAATAAAAATACATTATACGAAGTCTGTCGAAGACTAGCTACTTTAGACATTTTAAGATACTTTAAAAAGAGGGGAGGCGTTAAAAGTGTCATTTTTATCTCATATTACAGCCTATCAAAACACACGCTTGGCACGGTGGGGTATCAATCGCATCTTTTATTTTCTAGTTGTATAGCTCCTGAATTGTTTCTCTTTGTAAGATATCAATTACATTTAGATGATAAATCTTTATATCTATGCAATAATTACATTTTGCGTAATCAACCGCTGCGAGTAGTAGCGAATATTGCACAGACTCTAAGAGTGAAGGGAGATGAAAAATGGGAAACTAATTGCGTAATGTTTAAATTAAATGTATTTGATGGTCACGAGGGTTCCCGTAAAAATAAGTTTATTTTGATTTGGGTGCTGTAAAGTACTCGAAACATCGGAAATATAACATAAGTTAAAGCGATAAAATTCGTAAAAACTAGATTCATTTAACTGTGTGTTCGCCTAAACATAAGGAATCATTAATCGTAAAGCGTCAGTGGCCTAATAGCAGGTTACGGACCGAGAACTCAAAAGGTCGTGGGTTCGAATCCGCCAACCACCTGCTGTCCCGAATCACTCCTAATGCTGCGGCTACACCTAACGAGCAACGTCAATGCCCATAAACGCAACAATTATTGCCTTAAACAACGCGATAAAATGAGTGGCTACACTTGAACGGTCAACGCCGTTTCCCGTTGAACGGCATTAAATTTGCCGTTGAACGGCGTTAAATGTTTTTAATGTTCCTTGAATTTCAAGCAAGATGGACGTTGACGGAGCTACTCTATATTTGATGAGTGTAAATTTTTATTATATGAATATATTGTATCATTGCCAAACGAAGAAAAAAAGAATACAAAGAAAAAGAATAATTTAATGTGTGATTACTTTCATAAACCCTTCGTAGGAACACGTCCTTTGTGCCAGCTCCGGACCTCAAATACATTTTATATTTGTTTAAATAGGTTCTATAATAACCCATTAGGCTTTCCTTTTTCTTTTTAATTTCTTGAATTGATGATTGAAAGGGTAGCAGTTGCAAAATACGTCGCCAAGCATCATATTGCGATGTACGATTTTTATAACTTTTAAGTCTCGGATCCCACAAACATGGCTCTGTTTGCAGGATCTCGAGAAACGTTGTAACTTTTTCGTTACTCCACTCCATCGCAGCCATACGTGTAACCCCGTGGCAATCACCGTGCACAATGAGACAAACGTAGTGTGGCCGCTTTAACGCGATAATTCGCGCGTTAATCCTTTGATGTACCGACACTCGAGTTATCGTCAAACGGGAAACGGCATTGTTAATGCCGTTGAAAATTATCGCGTTAATTCGTGGCCACACCTAAATTCAACGTCCATCAACGCGATAATTAACGGCATTTCTCCTTAGTGTGGCCGGGCCATAACACAAGAACTTTAAGCTTGCCAGGAGTGGTTGCAGGGAATATTAGTAATGTTAAAAGCGTTGCTTGTAGTTAAAAAAAATGTGTAACGCATATTGAATGCTTACAGCTCCTAGAGCTCGTCGGTTGTTGGAAACATCGTGAGGAACCTGCATCTATAAGAGTTAAAAAATTGAGGAAAAATTTGATTCATGCCTGGATTCACACTAAGACGGGCTGTCGAATACTTTCTGCTTAGGATTATGCAGTAGTTGACACCATGGTCAAAACCATATGCCACAAAGCACGGTCCTGAGCCAACTGCATCCATTGACTTCCCTCATGTGTTACCAGGTCGTCACTCCATCTAGTGGGGGTTCGCCCTATACTTCGCCCACCGGTACGAGGCTGCCACTCGAGAACCTTTTTTTCCCCAACGGTTGTCGGTTCTTCGAGCTATATGGCCGGCCCATTGCCACTTCAGCTTACTAATCCGTTTCCATCGGAAACTCAAATATATAATAACAAAATTATTTGAATTTTTAAATATTATGTATAACATGAAATGAACATGAAATATTATAACATAGATTTTCTTATATATGACACGTGAATACAAGCTCGTTATGATTAAATCATAAAATTACAGTGTTATTTTATTAATTTAAGCAGCATTTTGTATTGTACAGCATTTTTGTCCTGTACTTGGTACCCGGCGCATTGCTGCCGCAGAAGAAATGATTGTGATAATATCGTTTTACATTTGGAAGGTTTTACTTATCATTTGGAATAATATTAATTAAAAATAAATAAATTTGTCGGTACGATACGCGCACCACCTACCCACTATAGGATAATTAATTGTATTATGCCTATAACCTTCGCGCAAGTGTAAGCAATAATTTGACAGTCTTAGAGCAATCTAATGAACGGTATGGCAGAGCATAAATACGAACATTTTTTAAATATATTAGAAAAATATGCATACATTCATCGAATTTGACTGAGAAATAACACAATTATAATATGCAAATGGAGTGTAAATTATATTTATGCGAAATATTAAAGATAAATATAGTCTAGACACTTTCACTTTGTCTGTTTTATAAAATATTTAATTTCCAGCTTTCTCTTGTTATTTACAACTTAGCCTCAGCTAGTCTAGCCCATGTTTAGTGGGGAGTTTGTTGACAGACTTCTACCCACTAAAAGACATTTCATCTCGTCGCCTTTTATGGGAACAAACTCAAACTATTGTAGATCTAACAACAGTGACGTTTAACACCGATTTGATGTGGAGCTGAAGTTGGAAATTTTATCCATCAAACATCAATCAAAGAAATAATGACATGGAATATTATGCTTTTTTTTGGATGCAGTTTACATACAATAATTTCATAAGGACAAACATCCGGATCCAGGACAATTATTAGTAGGACATACAAATATTCATTCCGTGCGGGATTCGAACCCGCGGTCCTCAGCGCTGTAACTTATCGCTAATCTCTTGCACCTCAGAGCAATATTGTGTCAGTGTATCAGTATGGATAGTAGGCCGACAAGGTTTTTATATTTCTATCCTATTTTAGGTAAGAAAGTGAATAATGAAAGGATATTAACGCAGTTGCAGAGTAATTCGCACCGGAACGATTCGACAGTGTTGCACAATCATACTGCCATAAAACGATTTCGGTAAATGCATATCATGAGAAATACTTGTGAATAAATATTACTTCTGAGTAGGGTTGCCAGGTATTTTATATAAAATGTAATTTAGTACATAACATAATAATATAAACACTCACGCCTGTCACCCAGTACCCCTTGGGCAGGGACTACTAACTTCTATATCTACTAACTTCGTATATCTACAAACAAAATATATATGCCGCATTAAGGTGGTTAAGATGGTTAATGCCGTGATATCGTTATATCCCTAGATATATAGCTATATACTGGAATGAGCACGATCTAATAATATAACTATTTTACAGACTAATTTAGGGAAATTTATATAAGCATATGTTGACTAAGAATGTTAGTCAAAACTACTTTTGACTTATACTTTTGAATTTTTTTTATTAAAAAGTTCAATTCTCTCAATATTATATTTTATATCATTACAATGTATGCGGCTTTAGAGTGACGCAAGGTCCACCCCAGCTGCGCGTTAAACCTACTGTCAAAATACCAACATGAACAACAATACAACAGGAGCTGAAGATCCAATGTCAATGTTGCGGAATTAGTTAAAGGACCATTTTTTTAATATTTTCGGGATCTCCTTTTAAGTTGTCTACGATTTTCTCTTTTTGGTCCTGGATATTTTTTTTTAAATGATAGGGTGACAAACGAGCACACAGTCCACCTGATGGTAAGTGGTTGCTAGTACTAGTAGTAGTACCAGACAATTCCCACAAGTAGGGTTGGCAAGTTTTTCATATTAAATATAGTATTCTGAAGTTTTAACTTGTAAAAATTTTTTATGGAATAAAGGTGACAACCGAGCACACAGGTCATCTACGAGCACACAGTCTATCCGATGGTGGGTGGATCACTTTGCCCATAGACATCTACATCTATCCTCGATTACGAATCAAATGCAGATGCGTTGTTACCAGTGAGGACTAAGATGGAATACCTCGTTTCCAGTAAAAAGGGTCTCCGGTTCTCCACACTCACCATACGAAACACAGCAGCATTATGCTACTGTTTCACGCTGGTATTTTGTGAGAGCATGGTCCTTCCCCGGTCGAGCCGACCCATTCGTGCTACAACTGTACTTCTAATATAACTGCAGCATGGCTATACCACATATAAAATTTTCTTCGTTTTTACATTAATTGCACAACAGTTGCCTTCACCGCATGACGATACTCCAACAAATAACATGAACATTTTCTACATAATTGTACTCCTGTACATTCAGCTTACAATTATAATTATTTAGTGTGATAGTTAGAAACCGCTGTCATATAACTATACTACGGTACATAGCTATATCCCTAGGGAAATAGCTATACCACGGCGTTAACGATCTTACTGCGACACATTCATGATCATCTGTTAAGGGTCCACCATTGTGCAATTTAGAAGTTTTTTTCCTCGCACTATTTCCTTATGGAATCGACTACCACCAGAGATTTTTCCGGACCGATACGACTTAGGAGCCTTCAAGAAAAGAGCATACTCTTTTTTTAAAGGCTGGCAACGCACATGCCTTGTTGCAATCGTTCATTGGCGCTGGTAGTCACTTACTATCAGATGAGCCGTATGCTCCTTTGCCGCCCTCTCCTATAAAAAGGGTGCTTTTGTAAAATATAAATGTGGCCCGTCTTCAGAGGGACCTAATTAATATATTGAAATATGTTTTCGATAAACATTCGTCAAGTTCATTCCTTCTGCAACATAAATTTACTTTGACACTCTTTCCTCATCAAACCAACGACGCATTCATTTCTTAATGCTGGTCACAAGATCATCTTGCAGATTACACTTTTCTCTTATTACACAATTCTTCACCCTGTCCATCAGATTCAGCCCTAACATACTCCTTAATGACCGCATTTCTACTGAATTTATTCTACTCTAGTGCTTCTTCTGTCACACCCAGTATTCATTACCATATATTAGTGGACTAAATCAGCATTGTGAATTGCCATACGCGCCTTTTGATACATTGCTACTTGCCACAGTACGTAATATATTGTCTTACTATATGAGTTCGAATGTTATAATTTATTAGTGGGTGGAACTGCAATATTTTAATAAATACTATGGCGTGGGACTAATTAAGGCAGCCATATTTTTTTAACTGAGGTGATAAACGAATTTACAGTCCAGTCGATGGCAAGTGGCCACCACAGTCCATGGCCACTTGCAGCCAATTTCTAACAAAGAAAGCTAGCGATGCTTATGATACAGAGCCATGCTGCAACTATATTAGTAAAATAGTTGTATTAAGAACGGGTCGGCTCGACCGGGGAAGAACCACGCTCTCACAGAATACCAGCGTAAAACAGCAGATTAAGCTGCTGTGTCTCGTAGGGTGGGTGTCGAGAACCGGAGACCCTTTTTACTGGAAACGAGGCATTCAATCATAGTCCTCAGCTGTGAGAACGCATCTGATTCTTAATCGAGGATAAAAGTAGATGTCTATGGGCAAAGTGATCCACCCACCATCAGAAAGACTGTGTGCTTGTAGATGACCTGTGTGCTCGGTTGTCACCTTTATTTCATAAAAACATTTTACAAGTTAAAGCTTCAGAATACTATATTTAATATGAAGAACTTGCCAACCCTACTTGTGGGAATTGTCTGGTGGTATGCTTTAGTTAGCGTTGCACTTATGAATTGTGAGATTTAACTTTGTTATTCTATCTTAGAATTTGTTTTCAGTTGATTACAACTTTTTCAATTTCAACAAATACTGTATTATTTCATTATGAAGACTGAAAAATTGGGAATATATACAGATAGCCGTTTCTATATAGAATAACAATAGATTATCAAAAAAATTACTTACTTAAGAAATAAACGGTTGTCATAAATTTTGCTTACAAGTGGTAAAAATTAGGCATGTGCCGAATATGGAATTCACCGAATACGAATATTCGGCCGAATATTCGGTAAAACTTTTACTGAACCGAATATTCGGCCGAACATTATTCGGCAGGATAACCTGGGGACCCAACCAATTTTATGTCGAAACTTGCTACCGTAAAGCGTGCGGGATTAGCACCTGACTACTATCTCACTCCCCGCTACACCTGACGGTTATTGCATCATCTAGTACTGAGCAAATTGCCGGCACATACTTATGTTTTGTCTATTCTTGTGATGAAAAAAGTATTTGGTTGTTTTATTCTTGGTAAAAATCGATAATTATATGATAAAAATGAGCGGCAGGAGATTTAATATTTTGACTTATTTTAGAGAAACTGACGACCAAAGTAAAGTGAAATGTAGTAATGTAATGTAATGTTTCTTTGTTTGATTCCAAAAACATTGTATCAAGTTTCTATTTGCTATAATCGGAAATAAATCTGCAGATCCTCAAAAACATAAATGTATAGATTTATGCATTGGAGGCACTCTAGAGTAAGTAGATTTAGCCCGTAAATAAAATATACTTTCAACAGTAAAAGACATTGCATTACTCAATTCGTACATTTTAACACATTGGACACTATGAAAACGAATGTTCGGTGATTTAGCCGAATATTCGGCCGAATACGAATATTCGGTAAAGCTGCCGAATATGCCGAATACCGAATATAAAATGAATATTCGGTCCATCTCTAGTAAAAATAATACATTTATACCACCGATATCAACGTAAATAAAATGAGAACATCTTCAATGTAGTCGAAGTCTAAAACTAAATATATATCTATAACTCAAAAACAACCGGTCAGACTTAGATCAAATTTATATACGGGACCACATCCGAAGGCATCAGCTCATCATGCGTACATAAGTGTGTGCGTGCTTGTGTGGGTGTGGGTGTGGGTGTGGGTGTGTACGTATGTGTGTGCATGCATGCATTTATATATATATATATATATATATATATATATATATATATATATATATGTGTGTGTGTGTGTGTGTGTGTGTGTGTGCTTCTGTGTATAAGTGCGTGCGCGTGTACGTGAGTGTGCGTATGGTGTACGTGTGCGTACGTGTGTGTGCACGTAATTTTTCTTATGATAACTCAATGTAATAAAGAACAGCTAAATGGCTTCCGTAATGTCCACCGCTGGACATAGGACTCTCCCATTCTGAAAAGGATTTGCCTTAATCTTCATGCTTGGCAAGCGAATTTAGCCCAGTACCATCGCAGTACCAGACGTTTGACACCTGTGATGCTGCTTTCCGTCGATGGTCTGGGTAGTTTACGCCTGTCGCAAACGAAACGTTGCCGTCATAACATCTTTTTAGAAATAGAGCTCCTTATTCACCGAAGACCCTTAATACTTGAAACGAGGCATTCCATCTTAGTCTTCAGGGGTGTTAACGCACCTGCATTTAGATTCTTAATCGAATATAGATGTAGATGTCTATGGACTTCAGCATTCACTTACTTTCAGGTGGATTATGTGCTCGTTTGTCACCCTTATTGTATAAAAAAATAGCATGTCCCATATTCACGAAATGGGGGATAGATTCACCTTACGCCGCTATTCTCTCCATCACGGCCTATTAAAGTCCATAGCTGAACATAGGCCTCTCCCATAGATTGCCTCATAGGCTTGGCAACTGCAGTTATTTAATTTTTAGTCGTTGTAAGGAGGCTGCGCATCTCTTGATTTGTTTCTCTCTGTCGCATCTCACGACACCCACGAGATGATGTAGGGTAGTGGATACTCTTACACTCCCATTACACGGTCCGAGATCTCTACATCGTGCTAATTAAATGCATCGTGGCGTGTCATCGTTATTATCTATCAGTACAGGTGCAAAAGTACGTAACTCTAAATCACGATATCATTGTTTAATAATGTACCGTAGCCTTTTTCTACGCACTCTCTTGAGCCGAGTCGCACAAGCGTTGCGTCAACGCATGCGAACTGTAACAATCTAAGAGTATACGCAAGCGTAACAATGCATGGCTTTTGTTGGGATGGATCGTGGGAGACGACAACAGCAGTGGTGTATGTGTGCCGTGCGAACGGCTACAGCAGGCTCCTGACAAATGAGAAATAGATTATCGCCCTAATTATCTCGTAGTTCCATTAAAATGCGGGTAGGCACTAATCAAAACCAAACGTTTTTGTGGTGAAAATTTCTTTATAGTGGTTTTTATTTGAAACGCTATGAAAAGAAAAAGCGACACGACACGTGCTCGGAGGTGAAGGAACCAGTACGTTTGAGAAATAAGAAAAAAAAATCGAAGATGTGAAGTTCGCCAACCTGCATTGGGGCAGCGCGGTGGACCCTTCCTTGCCTTAAATCTCTTTCAGAAATGAGAGGCTTGTGCCCAGCAGTAGGATGTACATAGGTTGTTACTTTAACTTTTTATACATTTATTCTGAGAGCTGAAGGTGAAATACAGACTTGAAAAACGTTACCAGAGACATTTCAGGTCAGCATTTTAAAAAGGATTAGGCTCTTTTCTTGGAAGTCTCTAATACAAATCGATCCGGGAAAATCACTAGTCGTAACCGTTTTCACAATGAAGACGTACGAGGCAGATAGCTTTTGGTAGATAGCACGGTCGTGGATCGCCAAATAAGTATTATCAATACACATAGTGAAGATGGTATCACGGATCGTGCTACAACCATAATTTACCTACAGCGTGGCTCTCTCTATCTCTCTTAGAAGTTAGAGTAATAAAAGAACGCATAATATTCCTGATGTTACTCCTTTGCCGAGATCCATAGGCATGTCGTCGCGCCGCATGCGAAACACACCAAAGCCTAAATCACGCTATCAAAATTCCGAATCATAAACAGTATATATAGAACATCTCCGAACTATCACACGGAATGTTGGCCGCTCCCCGGGCAGAACACCTTGCCCAGCGGGAGATATCCTTTTCCTTCTACAGCCACAGACACCTACATCTATCTTCTATTAATAATCCAAACGTGTTGTTACTCCTGAGGATTCATCTACCTCGTTAGTCATTACCAATCAATAGAGTCCTTCGTGTTTGTCATTCACTATATGCACAGCAGCATTGCGCTAATATTTCACTGGTATTACGTTTCTTGTTTTTCGTTTTCGAATTAAATATTCAATTTCATTTAACAGCACGACCCCTGGGTAATGTTGCATCGTTCTGCAAGATGTCGTAATTTGAATTCAAGTTAAATTTAAAAATATCGTCGCGCCACGCCATTAACAACTGTTCTCGTTAGGTCGGTGCTACACCTTTTAATGCGAAGATATTCCTTGCTGTTTATAACTCTTTTCAAATTGATTTGAACAAACGTTTTTTTTTAAATTTTATGCATTTTAACCACTGTATTTACAAATTGCTGTGTGATCGCGGCGTCAGAATCTATGACTATACAGACTATACGGACTCTATGGCGTCTGACCTATTGGTGTCCTAAGAGGTTAATATGGGAAAGACCAAAAAGATCTCTCTTTCTCATAAGTTCGTGTTATGAGAAATATATCAATGTTCTCTTTAAATGTTACTTCAACTGTATATCCAACACCCTACTAACACACGGCTCTTGCCATCAATAAATGACAAATATTAATTTTTGCAAAATTATTAGTGGGAGTATGGGCTCTGCGTTAAACGCACCTGCGATGAGCCCTGCCCTGAACCTGGCCCAGAGCGGTGAGTTTTCACAAGTATTACGTGGGTTACGAGTAATGCTTGTCCGCTGGTGCATCCTTGAAATTTCAACAGTCGAAAGGCATATTATGACCATGATGAAGTGTTGGTCCAGTTCAATAACAGTTGGAACCAGTCCAATAACTCTCGTACCTTAACCCATGTCCTATACCATGATTCATATGCGGTCCATTGCTATTGTCTTACTATTGTGTTAGAAAATCGAAATAATATGAAAGCCCAAAAGAAAAGCATTTTATAAGGAGCTGAAGATCGCTAAGTCATAAATGACATGTTTTGTTACATAATCAGTTCGTGATAACAATTTCAAAACTCTTAAGTCTACTGAAAATGGATCTAAAATATCTTTTAGTGTGCTTCATAAAGCTGTTGGAGGTTTACAACGTTGTGATGATTTTATTTTAAAGTGACTTAAAAGAATAAAAGACTTTACATAAATAAACATTTTGTCTCAAACTGAAGACCAAAAGGTCTACATTCTGAGCATTTTTATATCGCTATATGCACTACAAAGGTAATAATGAAGTGATAAAAAAATCGTTTGGCTGTCATAGTAGTGTCCAAACCTAACGCATCCCCGGTCGACGACTCGTCAAAAATTACACAGTTCAAATGAATGATTGGTTCGGATGCCGTTATTGTTTGTATCACAATCGGGCTGCGATTAAGCCCGAGCAAGTCAAGCGCCATCGTTTGCTGTCGCCGATTTAAAGCGCACTCGGATAATTACGCGCGAATACAGTTAGAAAATGGCGGACGCCGACACTTCTTCACATTGTTAAAATACATTATGTAATGTTGAATGAATATATTAATGATGTAATGAATTTATTTCAATAGTAGGTTTGGATTCTCCTCTATTTGTTTTGTAGGTATTTATTTTATGTTAATTTGAGAGCTTTATATGATATAACATTTAAAATAAACGTAACTTTGTATGGTTAGAAGTTTTATTGGTATGTTTAGGGTTCCGTATATAATGGAACCCTTACAACATCATTCCATCTGTCTGCCGAAAAGTCTCAAATCATCATTGCTTCTGGAGTTTTAATCAAATTAGATATAAATTCTATTGACATTGTTTTCAATTTTAGGATAAGAAAATGTTATAAATATACAATACTATGAAATAATGTACACAGGGGATTTGATTATTTTTCAGAGACACCATTAGAAAGTTTTATTTTTAATAAGAGAATGAACGCGATAATCTTCACACATTGGAACTAACTAACTTACTCTTGTCCAAAATCATTTGGCGGTTTTATTGACTGAGTTCAAACAGCTGGAGGTTCTATTTTGGACGCGAGTTTTGTTACGTATGTTCACCGATGGGTGTACCGATTTAAATGCTTTTTTATTAAATACTAGCTACCCCCGCCCTGGCTTTTCCCGGGTTGGATCTATTAATGTGATATTATTTAGATTTAAAATAGTCAAAGACTATTTATTTATATTTTTTTTAATATTCTTTGATAAAATATAGCCTAGATGCCTTGTTGCATTGCTCTCTATCTGTTCGTAAAGTTCCATCATAATCAGTTCAGCCATTCCGAAAATTAGCCCGGACAGACAGACAGACATTTTAACAAAGGTTATTTATGTCTTGCTCATGGGGGGTATATTGTCATAGGTCCTACGCTTGGCGAGCGGGTCGCCAACCGCAGTTTTTATTGCTGTTTGCTGTTATCAGAAATATGCTGCTGCCCATCTCCTGCCTCAGTTTCCCTCTGTCGCGTTTTACGACACTTACGGGAAGATATGGGGTAGTGGGTATTCTTACCCGCCACTACACTAGATGGAGTGACCACCTGGTAAGACATGCAGGAAGTCGATGGATTCAGGTGGCTCAGGACCATACTTTGTGGCATTGCTTGGAGCAGGCCTATGTTCAACAGAGGAGGAGAGACTTGTGAAGGGCTGTAATGATGATGATTTATGTCTTAATAACGTGTACATAAAACCCAGAGTTTAATACAGGCCCGTTCTTTCAACATTACAGAGAAAAAACTTCTATTTTATTTATATGTGGGTATAATAATATCATATTGTATTACTTTTAACTGCTTAGTACTTAATGTTTAATTATAAATACCGTTTAGTTATTTTTTTTAAATATTTAAGCATATTGTGGTTGCAAATTTTAATATGTATTAGATATCTGTGGGAACTTCACTGGTTTTAGGATTACTTTTATATGTTTTATAATGTATTTTTTATTATACTGTATGTTTTCCATAAAAAGCAAATAAATAAAAAATAAAAATCAGGGATGGTCCCATTGTTTTCAAATTTGAAGAAAACAATTGTACTCCAAAGGGTGGAAAAAGGTGATGAAGTTTGTAAGCCACATTCAAGTTGTAAGCTTGAATACTTATGATATGTCTCCGTTTAAAGGGGTAGAATGATTTAACTTTGCATAAAAAATAATAACCAGTTTCGAGACACCAAAAAGAATGAAATGATTTCCACATAATAGCTTCGGAAGTTCGGGCTCTCATTCTTCGATACAATAATATGTTGGAGTACTTAAGAGTTTGTATGATCAGTACTTGCGTTCACCGTTTTATTTATTGTAAAAAATAACCCTTTAGCCTTTTTGGTTGTTGTGTTGGTTGAAAACTCAAAGGTTGTGATTAACCCAAATACATAAATTACTTTGAGAAGCCCGTATAACATTGACAAATCTCACGGATTTCTTGTTTTAGTGCTGTAAATTGTGTGTCAATTTACACCCGTAATTTTACATTGTAAGATAAACTTTACTGTTAGTTATATGTTTGTGATAGGGGAGTATATGTTAAAATTATTTTTATTTTAAACTATTTATCTCAGGTGATCTAACGGACATTGTTGTCCGATATACCTTAGATCAGCATACCTTGTTTTAGTGCTTACAATAATTAGTCGATAGTTTTACGTGGCTCAGAACCATAAGGGCTTTGTTACAATAGATGGGGGAGGGCATATGCTCATAAACGGGGTTATGACAGGCTGTAGTGATCCTGATGATAATGAAAGATGAACCTCAATTGCATGAGCCCTCTCTGTTAAGAAATCCTGGCTGAATGATAGCTGAAAACCCATCCAAAAGCATTACCTCTGTGAAGGTAACTTAGCTCGCAGTTCTCACCAACAGTGACGGCGTGATCGGTACAGGCAAAAGTTAAAGAGTTTTTATACGTGGTAGAGCCACGCTGCTGCTATATTATAGTTATATCACGAATGGGTCCGCTCGACCGGGGAAGGACCACGCTCTTACAGAATACCAGCGTAAATTAGCAGCTTAATAACGTTGTGTTTCGTATAGTGACTATAGAGATCAGGAGACTTTTTTACTGAAAACGAGGCATTCCATCTTATTCCTCAGGGGTGGCGTCGCATCTGCGTTTTGATTCTGAATCGATAATAAATGTAGATGTCTATGGGCTGCAGCATCCACTTACCATCAGGTGGACTGTGTGCTCGTTTGTCATCCTTACTATACAAAAAAGGCAAAAACCGTAGGCCAGCTAACCCGCTTCTTATAAGACAGTGTCCAGCAGGACCTAGGCTAAGCAAGAAGAAAAACTAATAAGTAGCAATAGTTAGCAATAGTGGTAGCACTTCTCTTCTACGTAGCAGTCCGTCTGGCCAGGTGCTACGCTCTTATATTTTCCAATGCCTAGCCAGTTTTAGTTCCTGGCACTGCTTGGAGCCTGTACTACTGGGTTCTGGTCCGCAGCGTATGGAACCAGCACAATCACAGGCTGTCAGGCATCCCGTCTTAGTCCTCAGAGGTGACATCTGTGGTCTTCTTTATTTGAAGTTGGTTGCAAGTGCAGGATCTGAAGTAGCCAATTACCGTCAGGGGAACTGTGAGTTCGTGGGTCGGAATTATCTTATAATAAAACTTTATAAGAATAATGACGATGGTAAGTGGATGCTGTGGCCCACAGACATCTATATTTATCCTCGATTAATAATCAAAATGCAGATGTGTTGTCACCCGTGAGGACTAAGATGGAATGCCTCGTATCCAGTAAAAAGGGTCTCTGGTTCTCTACACTCACCATACGAAACACAGTAGCATTACGCTGCTATTTTACGCTGGCATTCTGTGAAAGCGTCGTCCTTACCGGGTCGAGCCGGCCTATTCGTAACTATAATACGAGTATAGCTGCAGCGTGACCGTATCACGTATATGTTTCTTCATTTATTTGCTTTAACGTTTAATAAACCGTTATCGCTGTTAAATATGGTGTTATTTGTCTACCTACTTTAATTACTATATCTTGGAAAGCTGATTACACGAGTTACGTGTTGTTTTTAATTTTCTTCTCTTGTTCAATCTCTTCAAACCTAGTATGAATATGAATAAAGTTGCATGCCTTCATTAAGTTGTTGTTACTAGACGACTTAAAAAAAGACGAGAATAAAGAATGGTAACCGATTTTTAAAGATTCTTTTTTAATAATAGGGCTGGTCCTATTTGATTTGGAATAAAAAATTTCACCCCTAAGAGTGGCAGAATAGGGTATGACGTTTTCAATGTAATTATTAAGATGACAGTGAGATTTTGATATTACTTAGTTCACCTAATTTTTTTTTCATAAACACCCACGCTTGCCCCCAAAGGGGTAGGCAGAGACTACGAACTCCCATTCGATATGATCCTGACACAAGTCTCTCGAAACTTTTCATATAAAAAGTAAAAGCCGACTGCAAAAAACCGAAAAACATTAAAAAATAACATTCTGAAGTTGGAGTTAAGACTGTAGAAAAATTGAAGCCCCGACTTCATTATGTGATTTTTTATACTTTCTACGTTTCATTGCTGGCGATTTCTTCGTTGACATATTTCTGAAATAAGTATAAGATTTCTTTAAATACTTCCTATATACATTATATTATTTAGAGATAACCGGCCAAATTTGTAGAGAAGGTTGAGAATAAGTAAAATAGGCAAATGGTGACAAAAATTAACTAAAAAAATCTCAAACATTCTGTCCTTTTTATCTTTTAAATTCAAAATGCGTAGTAGTGCATTATTTTAATTGATTTTACTGCGCACGCACACATTCGTAAGGGTCGAACGGTAGAAAAAACGTTGTGGCCCATAAATCACATTCAATTTGGGATAATTTCAAATAAAAGTAGAAGCCTTATTTACTTGTATTTTCAAAAACTGCAATAACGCTATATCATTACAAGACACAACTTAAGTTTAAAATTTGGCTACTCTTTGAAAAATAACCCTGTATTACATAGTATTATAAAAACTATTAATAAACTTTGAAGTATATATACGAATAGCAACGTACTCTATTGATTAGAATGATATATGTTTAACTGCACTTCATTGTCTATGGTTAGCTGTTTTAATAAAAGAACAAAACGGGCTATGGTTTTTTATATTTTCTTTTAAACGATGAAAATAATTAGCCAGTATCTTTGAACATTTTAATACCACATGCATGAGCAGTTAATGCTCCAGTTAAAAAGAGCAAGGTCGTTTCGAATCCTAAAACTACACACCTAAGATTAACTAACCTTCACCATAATCTAGACGGATTTCAAGTGTGATAGGTGTGGATCGAAAATTTCCATTCTTGATGCTACTGAAATTGTTAACTTTAGTATTAAGAACTGATTTACCATATGCTTAGTTACATAACAGCCTATATTACTTTACGGGAGGGCCATAGTTGCCACGATTGCAAGCGGGTTGCCAACCGCATTTTTTTATTATGCTGTTATCAAGGAGACGCTCCTGTATTTATGATATGCTAAGTTATTTCGGTAAGTAGTAAATAAGCAATAAACATAAATGTTTTGTACCACGCTTTTATTAACTCACTTTCTTGTTTGTCCATCGTTCCGGGTGGAATTTAGTAATTTATTTTAAATTAATTTTCCGATGAGCGGGAAACTTAAAATTTTGAATATAGTTCAAATTCAGATGATAATGCAAGAATATGATATAAAACGAAGTAAAAATTTTAAAGAAAAAACAAGCCTTTACAAAAGTAATTTTGATAAACGCGTACACAGTCCACCTGGTAGTACGCTGTGGCCCATTGCCAAAGAGTATATACTGCCATTGCCGCCTCTCACCTCTAGCCTCCAGCTTTGACTTTACCGACATAAAGCGACCGACCTGATAATACAAGTTTACATCTTAAATTTTGTACATCTAATTAAAAAAAACTTATCGAAGCGGACCAACCTTATTGCGTTTAATCTTTTATAATCTCATTTTATTTTCTAGCTGTTTATATTTTGTGTTTCTTTACATTTTATTTTATAAAATGATGAAATATTTAGGAGTCTCGAAATCATGGAAATTTTAAATTTTATCCAAATAAATTCTTCTTTATCAGTCCTTACAAGTGCACAGGACACGGCCCTCTTCAGTAGCAGCACTTGGCAGGTGGTTCATAACCCTTCCCGGTTGAATCCCTTATATCTATTACGCAAAGTTAATTCGTTAACGGAATTCTACACCACTTCGTACACTTCATAATAACTCTAATTAGAATTTTTGTTTTATTTAAATAAAAATCAAAAACTCAGAAATGAGGGGAGGCCTGTGCCCAGCAGTGAGACGTATATGGGCTGTAACTTTACTCTTACTTTACTTTTAAATAAATCAAAACATTTTTAAGAATTATAACTAAAATATTGTGGGTAGGTACTTAAAAATATTTTTGTTTTAATCGTTTAGTTTGTTCAAATCGAATCATCTTATTGTGAACACAGCTATTATATTATACTGCACTTATTATTATACTACGTATTTCTTACTGCACGGTTTCTTTACTCATGTGACAATAGCATATTATGTTGTTATAAAAAAAAAGCAAGTCCTGTATGATCTGCCCGATATAGCAACAAATATTCATGAATACTTATATATTATATATATATATACATATATATATATATATATATATATATATATATATATATATATATATATATATATATATATATATATATATATATATATCTTCATCGAATATATATAATAGATAAATTATTATATATATTCAATAAAGATTAAAATTAACAAATTCAATTCAAATTACCATTGATACTTAAATACACATTAACATTAAAATATAAATTGTTACAATTCGACTCTCATGCATAACTAAATCTATAATATCTTGTGGTTGGTCCCTAATACATGTTCTATATTTTAAGTTTATACAAAGACACATTAAAGTACCCGCTTCAATAATAATAATATGTAATTGTATTTCGTGGGAGATGATTTGGGATATATAAATAGCTAAGCAGTATTTGAAGTGAAACTTCTTTATCGACGCAGTAGTTACGTAGTTAAAGTATTTCCATACTTAGTACGGTGTTATAAAAACAAATCCGTCACGTTTCATCACCGGGCTGCATAAGTATACTATTATTTAACCTACTTAAGTAAAATTTAAAATAAAAGAAAAATGATATGTCGTAAAGAAGTTTCACTTCGTACGTGTTGGGGTGACCAAAGAAAAATGAATAAATAAATCAGGCAACACTATTCAAAAACGTCTCCAGCGTAATTGCGAGAAAAGCTATACGTTGATACAATGGCCGGGGACCGATCACTTCTCCTGCTTTCTAACATTGACGTAACGATCCAGGCGCCTGCCCGCAGCCGTAACGAGGCGGCGCGTGCGCAACAATAGCGCCGGACTTGTGTGAAATTCCCAAGCTTGGGAAATTTGTATTTTTACTTTTGCCCATTGATATGTCGATGACGACGCAAATGACCATTTTTTGGAAGAATAAGGGTGACATGTGTAATGACACCAGCTCACATTTGGTGATAAGTGGTTTTTGTGGCCCATAGACTATGTCTATCCCCGATTAAAAAATCAAAATTCAGATGCGTTGTTACCTCAGAATATTTTTTTATAGAATAAAGGTGGTAAACTAGCATACGGTCCATCTGATTGTAGGTGGTTGCTGTAGCATATAGACCTTTACATCTGTCATCTATTAACAATGAAAATGCAGATGCGTTGTCACCCTTGAAAACTAAGATGGAATGCCTCGTTTCCAATGAAGAGTCGCCGGTTGTCTATACTCACCATACGAAACACAGCAGCTATTTCACGCTGGTGTAAGCTATTAATTGCCCCCGCAATTTTTTTTTCATAATTCTTATCTTGTTTCTTGCGTTTTTAATTCAGAAACGCTCATCGTTGGTGAGAAGACTAACCTTTATATTGATAGTCGCTCATTAAAACACAATCACTTTCTTTTCGTCTGAAACTTCCACATTTGCTTAAGACGTCGTTCGCCCACTTTCCCTCGCCGCATCAGATGTTATTTCACGGCCATTTGTCATAGTAATTTACGTTTATCACATTAAACTATTGTTTGATTTGATTTCTCTTTTACATTTTCAATGTATATTAACGTAGTTCATGAAACATTATCTTTCCATTGGCGTAGCAGAAGGAGGTGCAGTCATGTTAGTGGACTTCATTTTGGGAAGGAAAAGTCAGCTGTCCACTTTATCTTTGCTTCTTGTAAAAATGTTTCTAAAAGTTCCAAAAATAGCTCAAAATCAATACTTTTTATTTCAATATAACGAGAATGTTTAATGTTACAGTACATTAATAAAAATCAATACTTTTTATTTCAATACAACGAGAATGTTTAATGTTACAGTGCATTAATAGTTCTGAATATATAAATTATCGGAACACACACACACACAAACGCGCGCGCGCGCGCGTGTGTGTGCGCGCGCAAGCAAGCACGCACGCACACATACATTATAATAAGTATTATTTTATTATTATATATATATATTAATTTCAAACAATACACAGGAAGATTTACCGATTTTATGTATTGTTAAGATACTCGTGAAAATGAATCGGGGAGGGGGTGAGTGGGAGTGTTAAAATCGACATTTTTAAATTATTAAACCCATTAAAATAATTTTATGGATTTTATCGCTGTTTGTTGTACTTGAACGTTTCAATAATTAATTAATGCAGTCACTGAAGCACAACGACTGCTTTGTAATATAAAGATGAGAGAGCTGTTGCTCTCTCAGAAATGAGAAGAGGCCTGTTCCCCGCAGTGGGACGTACTTGATCTGTAACTTAACTTGCTTGCACTGCCTGGGTCAACTGGGACATCAAAAGATTAAACACCTCTGTAAAAATGCTTGCCGAAAAGCATATTTTTCCAATTTCCAATTTTAAAAAGTGGCTCAAAACACCTTGATCTATCGTCGAATAAGAATCAAAATGCATATTATGCGTCGCTCGTTTGCAAGTTTACGCCTGGAGTCAACGAAATGGCTATATCGCTATCTATCACCATTAAATTTTTGAGACATTTCCGTAATCGTCTTTTACTACATCCACAGAACGAAATCGAATAATCGATCCTCTTACGCCGGCACCACACGGCATCGCTATTTATTGGTTATTAGAATTTCCATTCGAATCAAATTCAATCGCCCCATATTTATATCGACAGTTTGGTAGTAATTGACGTAAAGTTTGTGCAACGTTGAAAAGTCTAACAATGGTCGAAACTATCGCACACTGTATACAATTTCGTTCAATAACAGCGGCGAGCGGTTTCAATAGCAAATTTCGTGTTTGTGTCCAAGCAAAGTATAATACTATCGCGTGCGGGCGCCGGTTGCGTAAGGTGCGGTTTATTGATCACGGTATCAATCACGAGAGGCAGCGTTTTTCATTATAATTAATCTAAATATAAAAAGCACACTTTTTATAACCTTCAAAGTAAAAGTCTTATATTTTTATTCAACATTGGCTTATACAAAAACATTTTTTAAAAGTTGTGGCGGCGCTAACGTCGCGTCACAAGCAAAAACGCATCGGAACCTGAATCACTCCATCTACGTTCCGTAGTAACTTTTCTATATATACTGCAGTATATATAGAACAGCTCTAAACTACCACATGTAGCATTGGCCCCTCCGCGGGCTGAACAACTTACATGGCAGAAGATCTCCCCTTATCCTTCCACAACCAAAAAGTCAAAAAGTATGCCATTGCCTCAACAAGTCCCTAATGCAGAGCGACTTTGTCAGAAAAAGCAGCGAAATAATATATATTTATGTTACTTTCATTTTGGATCTCATTCTTGGGTCTTTATTTATTGTTCATAATGGTAAAAGCAGGCGAATTAATAACCGTGTTAATAATAAATTAAATTACCGCTTACTTCTACTTCGTTGCATTGCGACTTAATAAGACACGCAGGAAGACCAAGTCAATTGGGCTTTATAGAGCACCTTTTGAAAGACAAGTAAGATATGGTACCGCTTCCGCGGGAGAACTTGTGAGAAGAAGCGGTAAGAAACTCTCAAGTAACGTTTTTTCTCTCAACAATATCAAATTAACCAAAAAATCATTATTAATAATCCAATCATTATTTTTGAATAATGATTGGATTTTCAGTGGTCGGCCATTTATGACTGAAATGATGATGGTGAAAAATTGAATTCAACTATGCCTTTCTCGTTGTTATTATCAGCTACATGTACACAAACCTTTAAAGAAAGTACATTCCATTCGAATTAGCGAAAATGTAAAAACATGCTATGTTGTCACGGAACATTATACCTACTATTATTTTTAGTTAGTCTATAATATTATAAACATTATTTTTCGGTATGTCTACGTAAAAGTTGCAGCTATCGCTTATGAGATAGAACAGCTAACAGTTCAACTCAAAAGCTAGTTAGTATCTCTTATCTAATTCCATAAATTTTAGAATGGAAACAGACAGAACATAGCGTGTGTGTGTGTGTGTGTGTGTTATGTAGAATTTTAGATCTGCCATAACAAGGCATAGAGACAAGTTCCAAGTTCCAAATATAAAGTGGTATATTTCTTATTTAAATTTTTAGTTAAAAGATTTTATCTAACATTGGATAGTTGAAATAAAATCCAATAGTATATCCGAAAATCCAACAGTATAACTGGCAAATTCCAATTACATTTACATTACAATACAAAACGTTTAACAATCCATAGTTAATTGTTTGGATTTAAGTCATGCAGTTTTAAGGGATAGAAGTTATTATACATATGTATATCCATGATAGTTATTATTATGAATACTTTCTACTGCAATATTGATGGTGTTTATTAAATCGGAAAAGCGACAGCGAAAATGATTTCATAGCCGTCCTCTCGTACAATTTTTTTTTTGCAGAATATACTTAGAGAAAATTTTTTACAATATAATTTTCATAATGAAACTTTCTTTCAATTTATTTATAATCATAGAGTGGACGATGTATTAATTACTACCCCTAATGATAAGTATCTACTGCGGCCCGTAGATGTGGACATGGAGCCATGGATACTCGCAACCGACTTCAAACAAAGAGGGCCGCAGGTGCGTTCTCTTCTGAGAAATAAGATGGATTGTCACAAAACCTGAAATTATGCTAGCTCTCTTAACCTATCAACAGAAAAACGAGTGATTGTGCACTGCTGTTTAAGTTGGTAATAGGTGGAAGGGTGATAACTACCCAGATACACTCTTCAAAAGATTAGCAGCCCTATCATCCAGCTTACATGTACCTTTACGTTACTTATTTCTTAATACATTGGACAAGGTTTTTTAATGTTTTAGTGTGCGAAAAGTCTCTTTTATATAGAATAAGGGTGACAAACGAGCACACAGTCCACCTGATGTTAAGTGGATGCTGTGGCCCATAGACATCCCCATTTATCCTCAATTATGAATCAAAATGCAGATGCGTTGTTACCCCTGAGGACTAAGATGGAATGCCTCGTTTACAGTAGAAAAAGTCTCCAGATATTTACACTCACCATTTGAAACACAACAGTATCAAGCTGCTATTTTACGCTGGTATACTGTGAGAGCGTGTTCCCTCCCCGGTTGAGCCGAACCATTCGTGCTACAACCATAATATAGCTGCAGCGTGGCTCTATCACGTAAGAAATCTAATTTAATTTCTACAATATTCGCCATTTTAAGACCTGGTAATTTGACAAGTTGTAACTAAAATTCAGTAAACAAATTTATCTAGAAACCTGATCGTTGGGAAAAATATGTGGCTATATGTATATACTCTATATATTATAGAGTATATATTTTATATATATATATATATATATATATATATATATATATATATATATATATATATATATATATATATTAGAGTAGATCTTAGAGTATATATTATTTACTCTAAGAAATGAGATAACTTTTATTTAAAATTAACTTTTCAAATAAATGATATTGTGTAACAAAAAAACTTCACCTCAGTGTCAACTAGCGACATCTGGTGAGCGAAAGAGTGTTAGCCCTCATTGTTAATCTATTCCAATCCTATCTCTTATCCGACCTATCTTAAATAGACTGCACTTTAAATTAACATCAAAATTCAATAACAAGGTAACAATTGTACTCTTTGTTTCAGTTTATAACTTGACCTACAAAAAGCCGAGACTCCCACGGGCCGGGACCGCCCGCTTCACCTTGGGCCACACACATTTTTGATTACCTTCTTCTATTAACGAATCACTTTCGTAACTTTGACGCTGGTATTACCAAGGTCAAACAAAGAAATCTAAAAATATTTCAATTTACTTTCATTCATTAATGAATATTAGTGGTGTGTAAAAGTTGTCTAAATTAATATATCACGAGTCATCAAAACTAATAACACTAGGGACACGCCGTGGCTTCACTTACACATAGAATCAATCAATGAGGTGTTGTTAAGATTTAAGATTATCAAGAACATTATTTTATCAATTATTAGATTTTCAAAAAAAATATTTTCTTTACATACAAGTGGTAAAATTAAAAATTTTGTACAACCGACTTCCAAACGAATGAATCAATGTGTTTGAAGTAAATTAACTATATATATATATATATATATATATATATATATATATATATATATATATATATATATATATATATATATATATATATATATATATATATAATGAGTCAGGGGGTTTTCATGCTGGTCTACCTTTCCGGTGATCCTGTTATGGAATACGGGTACGCGACCCCGGCTCCCCGAGCTACTGTTATTCTCATACCTTTCCTGCCGAGATAACAGTATCCTTACACCTACGCTCCTACCCCCAACCTTTTTTTTTTTTTTTTTTTTTTCCTTTTTCCAAAATGGTAGCTTCCTCTACCAACAATAGCATACCCAAAGAGGGTTGGTGTCAGGCAGGCGGCCGACTGTAAAACTTTTGCCAAATCCCATTCAGTAAACTTATGAATATTACGAGTTGTGGGATATATGACAGGGCTAGGGCGTACCCCGCAGGCGACGCGCAGGAGCAGCACCCGGCTCCTGTGGGAAGTGGGCAAGGGTTGTCGCACCTTACGGAGCGGGTGCGACGTAAGAGGCGAGCCCGTAGAGAGAAGAATGTCAGAGTGAGGTTTGCAAGCTGGAATATAGGTACGATGACTGGAAGAGGAAGAGAGTTAGCAGATGTTTTGAAACGACGAAGAGTGAATGTTGCCTGTTTGCAGGAAACAAAATGGAAGGGCAATAAAGCAAGAGAGATTGGGGAAGGATACAAGTTTTATTACTGTGGAAGTGACGGGAAGCGAAATGGAGTAGGAGTTGTGTTAGATAGTGGAATGAAAGAACGAGTGACAGATGTGAAAAGAGTAAATGACAGAATGATAGTTGTTAAATTAATGATTGAAAACAAAGTAGTGAATGTTGTAAGTGTGTATGCTCCGCAAACAGGCTGTGAAGAGAGTGTGAAAGAGAAGTTTTGGGAGGAATTTGATTGTATGATGATGGGAATACCTGAGAGTGAGGATGTTTATATGGGAGGAGATTTTAATGGACATGTAGGGAGAGTGAATGACGGGTATGAAAGAGTACACGGTGGATGGGGGTACGGAGTACGCAACCGTGAGGGGGAAGTTCTTCTGCAAGCAGCATGTGCTTTCGACCTGGCTGTAGTAAACACGTGGTTCCAAAAACGAGATCAGCATCTTGTTACTTATAAAAGTGGCCACCACGCGACACAGATCGACGATCTTCTGTTAAGACGGAACCAAATCAAGAGTGTAAAAAACTGCAAAGTGCTTCCAGGTGAAGACTTAGTATCCCAGCACCGAATTCTGCTGGCTGACATCTGCTTAACTGTTCGCCTCAACAAACATAAGGATCGTCCCCCACCCAAAATAAAGTGGCATTTGTTGCATAAGGAGGAGTATGCAAGTGAATTTAGAGAGCTAGTTGTAAACAAGATGATAGAGATGGGTGATATGGAAGGAATGAGTGTGAATGAGTGCTGGAAGGAAATGGCTGATTGTATCCGAAGTGTGGCAAGGAAGGTGTTAGGAGAAACAAAAGGGAAGCGTATGATAGATAAGGATGGGTGGTGGTGGAGTGAAAGTATTAGAGAAGTTTTGAGAGAAAAGAAAAATGCCTTTAAAGAATGGCAGAGCGTAGAAGACCAGAATGAATCCATAAAAGAAAGTAAGAGAGCGGCGTATAAAGAATGTAAGAAGAGAGCGAAGAAGGAAGTTGCTATTTGTAGGGCAGAGGCGCAAGATAAATTATATCGGTCCCTTGAAAGCCCCGAAGGTCAAAAACGACTTTTTCAAATTGCAAGAGCGAGAGAAAGGAATGGAAGAGATGTTTCACATGTAAAATGTATAAAAGATGATTCTGGAAGGATTTTGACTGACGATGAAAGTATAAAGAAGCGATGGAAGGAGTATTTTGAGAAATTGATGAATGAGGAGAATGAATGGAATGGTATGCTTGAAAACCCACCAGTGAATATGGGCTTAGTGAGAGAAATTAGTGTGGAAGAAGTAAAAATGGCTGTTAGGAATATGAAGAATGGGAAGGCAGTCGGCCCAGATGGAATACCAGTAGAAGTGTGGAAGTTGCTGAGTGCGGATGGATGGAAGTGGTTGAGTTTATTTTTCGGTAAATTGTTGCAGGAAGAACAAATACCTGAGGAATGGTGCAGTAGTATACTGGTCCCCATTTTTAAAAACAAAGGAGACGTTCAAAACTGCAGCAGTTACCGGGGAATAAAACTCATGTCACATACTATGAAAGTCTGGGAAAGAATAATAGAGAGAAGAATGAGAGAAGAGTGTGAGATAACACAAAACCAGTTCGGATTCATGCCCGGTCGAGGTACGACAGATGCCATTTTCGCATTACGCCGATTGTGCGAAAAGTACAAGCGCGTGCATAAAAATCTGCACATGGTTTTTGTCGACCTTGAAAAGGCGTACGATCGGGTTCCCCGTGAGGTTTTGTGGTGGGCGTTAAAGATGAAAGGTATGCCTGGGAAGTATGTGAGGTTAGTCCGTGCTATGTACAGAGCATCCCGTACATGTGTACGATCTGCCGCGGGAACTACGGGCAGTATCGATGTGGCGGTAGGGCTGCACCAAGGGTCGGCATTGAGCCCTTACCTCTTCCTACTGATTATGGACGCTTTGACGTCGGACCTGCAGGATGAGGCACCCTGGTGCATGCTCTTTGCCGATGACATCGTGCTTGTCGGGGAAGAAGGCATCGAGGTACAGAGCAGACTGACGGGGTGGCAACAGAGGCTGGAAAGTGTTGGCTTGAAGATCAGCAGATCCAAAACCGAATATCTGTGCTGTGATTTCGGCGGTCTTTCCAGTCCTGTACCCATGTCGTTGGATGGCGCTATACTGCCTACCTGCTCAGATTTCAAGTACCTCGGTTCCCTCATTCAAGGCGACGGCGGAATAGATAGAGCTGTGCAGCATAGGATTAACGCAGGGTGGATGAAATGGCGACAGGTCACAGCCACAACGTGCGATCCCCGAATGCCAATAAGGCTGAAGGGGAAAATTTACAAATCGATCATCCGACCTGTCGTCATGTATGGAAGTGAATGCTGGGCCGTCAAGAAGGATGAAAATAGACTGCATGCGAATGAAATGAGAATGTTACGATGGATGTGTGGTGTGACAAGGATGGATAAGATAAGGAATGAGTATATAAGAGGAAGCCTGAAAGTAGCGCCAGTGGTAGAAAAGGTGAGAGGAAGCAGATTGGCATGGTTTGGGCATGTGATGCGGAGGAATGAAAGTCATGTCACAATACGAGTGTTGAATATGAATGTGGAGGGACACACGGGCAGAGGAAGGCCGAATAAAAGATGGATCGATTGTGTGAAGAGTGATATGAGAATGAAAGGAGTAAGTATGGAAATGACGGCTGATAGAGAGGAATGGAACAAGAAGGTTTACTGCGCCGACCCCAGATAATGGGAAATGGTTTAGAGAATGATGATATATATATATATATATATATATATATATATAATGCTTAATCAATTAAAAAAAAAAGAAAGCTGGTGCTTCTCGTATATATATATATATATATATATATATATATATATATATATATATATATATATATATATAATGCTTAATCAATTAAAAAAAAAAAGAAAGCTGGTGCTTCTCGTATATATATATATATATATATATATATATATATATATATATATATATATATATACGAGAAGCACCAGCTTTCAAATAAAAAAATAATCACCAAAATTGGTTCAGACAGAAAAAGTTTTGATGTAACACATAAAAAAACATACAGTCGAATTGACTAACTTCTCCCTTTTGAAGTCAGTTAAAATATAGCATATACCTCCGATTTACTCTTAGTTCGCATATCGAAGTTTGTTATAATTAAAGTTCATCCGATGGTTAGTGCCTCCCGTAATTCATGGACACCTACGGCTGAATTCAAATAAAATGAGGCTAGAGATGTCTTGTTATTTCTTAGCACTATGATGAAATGCCTCTCACCCTGTAACTATAGAATCTCTTCGTACCTTTCAGACGAAACACAGCAGTGTGAGCACTTCTTTTTGTTGGCAAAAATATGTAAGAGGGACCAGATGAATTCATAGGCAAATAAGGGTCCTACCTTCTATAATTGTAGGGTTAGGTGTTGTAGCTCACTATTATGTATTACTACTATTATTGTAACACTACTATTGTAGATGGTAGGCGACATCATTGCCACTTGGCCTTCCTCTGGGTAGTATTCATGTGTTGATATAAATTCTTTATAATAAGAAGTTTCAGGAATAAACTATTTAGGATCAAACCTTTATTCTAATTTCAGTGTTGCTTGTATGCTAAAACAAATCATAATTAAAATAAATAATATCACAATTGTTTTAGCCGGTTTAGTAAATATTATTTTCTTATAAAAAGCCATTGACTAGAGAAGACTTTTCTAGTCAAAGTAAAAAACCGACAAAAATTTCTACTACTAGGAAAATCTTATTATTAGTAGGTATATTCGTAATAATTTTTTGCGTTGTCATTTATTGAAAATTGTTTCTGTTTTTTTGTCTGTTTCATAAAGTTCCATTAAGCATCGTTCACACGGTTTATAAATGCTTAAAAGAATGACATTTTTGATTTTACAAACGTAAAATCTATTCATCTTCAACAAGTCATTATAAATGATCACTTGTTTTGAATGTATATAAAGAGTATATAGGTACTTCATTTATTGTTAATTTATTTATTTCTTCGACGTGATAAACATTTTTTTTTGATTTGGTGTTACAATTAAAGGAAAACTCAAAGTAAATCACTTCCATTTCTATGTATGTAGCATTACTGGCCGAAACTGAAAATAGGCTTTTGTTATGTCTTACATCATCACCTTTGCATCACCACTTACCACTAGGTGGGATTGTAGTGAAGCAATGGCTTATGATAAGCAGGTAAACAATTTATTGCTGAAAGACAAACTTAAATATTTTCGTAATCTTCAAAGCAGTCATTAAATTTTGGTACGTGGTGGAGCCATGCTGCAGCTATATTAGTAGTATAGTTGTAGCACAAATGGGTCGGCTCCATCGAGGAAGGACTACGCTCTGACAGAATACCGGCGTAAAATAGCAGCTTAACACTGCTGTGTTTCATATGATGAGTGTAGAGAACCGGATCCTTTTTACTAGAATGGAGGCATTACACCTTAGTCCTCACGGGTGACAACGCATTTGCATTTTGATTCTTAATCGAGGATAGATGTAGATGTCTATGGGCCACAGCAACCATTTACCATTAGGTTGACTGTGTGCTCCTTCGTCACCCTTCTCCAATAAAAACACTTATTAATTTATTTAGTCGAAAAACAGCTCTTTCTGTAAAACTTTCAACTATCGTTGATAAATTAAAAAAGACAAAGCCTATAAAACGCATAAAGTTTGATAACTTTAACTTTCCCTTATAAACTTAGAACTTAAGTAATATTCACACTTTTTTTAAGTACCAACAAGTAGCAACATGGAATTCAATCGAAAGAAATGCCAGGTGTTCAGCATAAAAGTGATTATATGAACACGGGTAGTATAGCTGGGTATACCTTATAAGTACATACTTCTAAGAAAAGTTAATTTGAATGCAATTTTCATTCATTATTCAAACGCTCTAGAGATGGGCTTCCGTGATTATTGAGGAAATGCTAGAACAATGGTAGAAATCGGAGCGCGGCGCGTTCCAGTGTCAGATAGGGCAATTGCACTAAATGCGTTCCACGTATGCTTTAGTCTTGTCTAGTGATTCTGATTTTATTATGAAGATTGCATGAAATAATAAAACTGTTCATGTTAATATGGACTTTTAATGTGTTCGAACATAATATTTTAAAATTCCCGACGTTTTGATTGCTTTCGCAGGAACCATGATCACGAGAGTACTGTAGTGTTTAACGTCGTCATCAAAACCTCAGACCCTTTCTTTTTTAAACTCGAGGTGTACTAGATTAAAGAATGTTTAATGGTTGATTATAGAACTGACTGAAATCGTTACAAATGGACAGAAAGACCTATTAGAAAGAATTACTGTATACGCTGCAGCTATAGTGTAGTTGTAGCATGAATGGGTCGGCTCGACTGGGGCAGGACCACGCTCTCACAGAATACCAGCGTAAAATAGCAGCTCAATGCTGCTGTGTTTCATCTGGTGAGTGTAGAGAACCGGAGACCTTTTTTACTGGCAACGAGGCATTATATCTTTATTTTTCTTTGTTTGTCTTATTGACGCAAATGCATTTTGATACTTAATCAAGTATAAATGTGGATACCTATGGAACACAGCATCCACTTACCATAAGGTGGACTGTGTGGTCGTTTGTCGCTCTTATTATTCTATAAAAAAACTGTCGTCAGCAATTTTTCGGAATCGTCATAACTTCTGACGATCCTGAAAAATGGGATCTCGGACAAAAGAGTCTACTCGCTTATAAAATGCCGGCAACGCACCTGCAATTTCCTTGGTGCTGCAGTATTCATAGGTGACAGTAAATACTTACCATCGGGTGATCCATATGCTCGTTTGCCTTTTCTTCCATAAAAGTGCTCTTTTGTCTGAAAAATATTTCGACAATTTTGAATCGGAACGGTCGAGCTGTGTTACTCTGTAATCCGCCATCTCTCTGCATAGTTTTCAAGCCTAATAAACCTCGTTATGGCTCACCGTTACACAGCTAAGCAACCACGAGTCATCCTATCGCATAAACATCGTAAGGCAATCTCGCCAATTACGCGACTATGTTTCGTCACCCGGCACGCCTCGCCCACGGTAGCGGCCATCTTGACCGTGACTCTAACGATGAGTCCGGAGATGCTATCTCAAAATGGATATTAGCTTAAACGAACCCTTTGAAAGATACACGATGATCATTAATTGTTTGAAAAGCACATTTATTTTATAATATGTTGTCTCAAGTTAGAGTTTAATGCATTCGGTGCTTAAAATATTGTGAAATAAATTAAGCGTCAACAACCGTGTGTTGCGTTTCAGATGTATATACTGATGACTAGGTTCTAGATTCGAATCGTAGCCGAAATTAATATTAGTTTAAAAACACAGTGGTGTAGCAGAGGGTCGGTTTTTGAGAAAGAAACTTTAATTATTCACCTTTTTTTAATTATTCACTTTTTATGACGCCAAAAAACCCTGAAAACATTTGAAAATTTGCTTAAATACTAGGTTCTGGATACGAACCTCAGCCGAAATAAAAATTAGCTTTCAAAAACACAGTGAAATAACCGGAGATAGCATTTTTGAGAAAGTCAGCTCTCCGCCTTGACTTTTTAAATGATACCAGTGAAAACTCTCAAAAAAAAAATACAAATGAAATTTAAAATAAACCTGTATTATAATTTTCAATACTTAAACGTTACGTTCGAATTGTTACCTCATGCGTGTATAGTAAAATTTACTCTCAACGATTATGAGCATAAATTAAATGGAATTAAATGAAGTATCTGACTCAAAGGATTGTAACGTTATAAATTATTTGAAAAAAAGTTACAAAAGTTATTAAGAATATACAAATTTAATTTAATTTGATAATGGCAACCTAACTGCCAGTAACTTACTCTTTGGGTAGTGCCAAGCTTAGCTGGTAGAGATTGCCAAATAGCATTAAGCTCGCTTTTTGTGTACAATTTTGGTGCAGTAAAGAATAAAACCGTCAGTGTTACAGCATTATAAGGTCCACTGCTGAACATACGCCTCCCCCATATATAGGCCTCCCCCATACAGAGGCCTCCCCCATACATAGGCCTCACCCATACATAGGCCTCCCCCATACATAGGCCTCCCCCATACATAGGCCTCCCCCATACATAGGCCTCCCCCATACATAGGCCTCCCCCATAAATAGGCCTCCCCCATACATAGGCCTCACCCATACATAGGCCTCCCCCATACATAGGCCTCCCCCATACATAGGCCTCCCCCATACATAGGCCTCCCCCATACATAGGCCTCCCCCATAAATAGGCCTCCCCCATACATAGGCCTCCCCATACATAGGCCTCCCCCATACATAGGCCTCCCCCATAGTTTGCCTCATAGGGGGGATATTTGCCAAAGTTGTTACGTTAGGCAAATGGGTTGGCATAAAATAAATTAAATTATCTGTAGTCTTGTACAAACTTGTACATTTGTAGGGATCTATTTACAAATTAAGGATCAATATAGCGTTACCCGTCTCTTTTTGTTAAGATGAAACGTTTCCTATAATCTAGGATTTTCTCATGTATTGTGAGGGCAGTTTACATAAGTATATAAAGTTCATAAGAACAAACATCTAAAAGTTACAGTCTATACACGTCCCAGTGCTGGGCACAGGCCTCTCCTCATTTCTGGGGGAGTTTTAAGGCAAGGAAGTGTACGCCGCGCTGCACCAAAGCGTGTTGGCGAACTTCATATATCTTCAAAATACTTTTTTCTTATTTCTCAGACATGCAGATTTCCTCCCATTGTTTTCCTTCACCGCACGTGGTAAATCAACACTTAAAATTGCAATTAACAATTTGACAAAGCGAACCAATACCAACATGAATATTAGTAAATACTAAGAAGTAAAAAGCGTCTATTATTCTTTTAGATTACACGAATACATTCACCGTCGCAAATCGTCTCATTATGGACGCATTTGTCCAGTGTAACGAGGGTGGCAAGCAACTTGTCTGCGTCTCGACAGTCGATTACAAGATTTCTATTTGCTTAATTGATCTTGTTCTTCTGACTTCTCAATTTATCAACTGGATTTACTTGACGTAATATGCGTGCGGTACGCAGGTAATGCCCTTTAATTTCTCGACATTTTTCATTTACTCGATTGCGTAATTGTTTTATAACTTAAATGCTTCTTTAAGCATTTGGTTGGGTTACCAATAATAATTGTAAATGATGACGTAAGAAATAATGTTGTGTAAACAACATTGCCGACGTAAGAAATGATGTTATATAAACAACATACCGTGTAACGCGGTGTGAGAATATCCACTAAACCATATCATCGCGTGGGTGTCGTAAAAGTCGACAGAGCTAAATAAAACCATGAGATGGGCAGTAGTGTCTTCCTAAAAACGATTAAAAATAAAAAAACTGCAGCTGCCAGCCCACTTGCCAACCGTGGCAACTAAAACAAATATCTCCTAAAATATCAGGCAATGGTGGAGGCCTATGTCCAGCTGTGGACTTTAATAGGCTGTATCGTTATAAGAAGAGTCTCTAAAGAAGTCCTTTAGTCACCGTGCCATTTTATAGCGAAATTTAACATTTACTGTCAAACTATTTCACATGTTTCCGCGGAACATCTTTCGTGAAAATGATTATAAATTAAACCTAGACTTTTAAAGCGCTTTTTTACTAAGGCTGATCATATCCTCTTTATTCAACTTTTGGTTTTTCCATTATAACAAAAACAACAAAATATATGATAATATGTTTGCATTTAATTTTATCGCATTTGTTTAATATATAAATTTTTAATTTTCCACGTTTCGGGTCCTTTACAGCATCCATTGTGACCACTGTTTAATGTGTAATATTCACATACATATAAGAAATCATTAAGTATAGTTTTTTAATTTAATATCACTAACGTTTATTAATTTGAAAAAAAAAAGCTAACTTAAGTTTGACAGCCAAAATTATTTTTAAAAGGTGTCTCATATGTCACGTTATAATTTGGTTTCTTTTTACTTATGCAACTTATACAATATGTAAAGAAAACCACATAGACCCATGGAGGTGCTATTCCAACTCGCAACTGACATACATTCATTCCTTCAATGCTGATCATAGTCCTCCCCCAAATAATGCCACAAAGCACGGTTCTGAGCCACCTGCATCCATCGACTTACTGCTTGTCTTACCGGGTCGTCACTCCACCTAGTGGGGGCCGCCCTATACTTCGACTACCGGTATGAGGCTGCCAGGTGAGAATCTTTCTTCTCCATTCGTTGTCGGTTCTTCGAGCTATATGTAGAAAATTTCCTGACAGATTTTTTTTATCCGATTACGTCCCGACTCGGACCTCGAACCAGAGATCAAATAATCATCAGTCACGCTTACGAATACCAGATCGACGGGGCAGTCAAAGTTACTATCATGGAGGTTAGAGAACAGAAGATTGATCGCCGTAGAAAATAGCGTCCCAGAAATATGGAAACCATAAGTGAGGCGCTGCGATCGCTTAGTTCGCTCAATAAAAGTCATTTTCAGTCTATTTTTCCGATCACATGCTAAACCACTTGCACATCCACGCACAATAAAATATTTCTCCATTTTTTAATGTTTCTTTTTGTCAAAAATTAAAAAATTACGGAGCATGAAAATTTTCTCACCAATGCTGCGAAAAAAATTTGTACATTATAAACTATAACTTCATCTACTTGTACTCATAAACAGCTAACTTCGCAGCCACTACTCACCGACGGCAGCGCCGCTATAAATTCTACAAATTTTCAAGGACAAGTGGGCTATGTTTTACTACGTAGCTACGTATACGTAGCGATCGTTCTCCTGTTCTCTAACCCCCATGGTTACTATCATTACGGTTATATCTGCACCTTTCTGATTGGACACGGTTTCCATTAAATATTTCCACTCCTCCACTTACCGCCAAAACAACCAGTGTATTCAAATTTAAAAGAATGGATGAATGATTATATCTGTATCCAATTATACCTACTATAAGATATCCAATACTGATAACACTTTCACTAGGTAAAAGAATCATCTCCGATTGGTCTGTTGAAGTTAGGTTGTCGAAAGTGAGGTCACGCGTTGACGCAACCTGTCAAAACTTGACAGATTTTGTTAAACCATAGACAATGAGCCGACCTTTGACACATGGGAACGCGTAAGTTTGGACATACATTCAAAATAAATCATATTGAAAATCTTAAGATAATTACATTGAATAGATTGTTTTTATTGAAACAGTTTCTAATACGCTATCCAATTTTTATGAATAATATCTTTTTTTTAAATCTAAAGTGCCAATTTTTATACGTGGTAGAACCACCCTGCACCTATGTTATGGTTGTAGCACAAATGTATCGACTTAGCCGGGGAGTTACTACACTCTCGCGGAACGCCAGCGTAAAATAGCAGCTTAATTCTGCTGTTTCGTATGTTGAATGTAAAAAACCGGAGTTCCTTGAGTTCCCGGAGTTTTTTGATCCTCACATGTGACAATGTACCTGCATTTTGATTCTTATTCAGAGATATATGTAGATAACCACAGCATCCACTTACCATCAGCTGGACAGTGTGCTCGTTTGTCACCCTTATTCTATAAAAAAGCAAACTTTATAGATACAGTAATTACATAATATAAAAGAATGTTTATTTATGGCATTTTTTTTAATTATTTACTTATTTAAGGCTTTGCCTTGAATGGCGTTTTTGCTGTGTCATTGCCAATAGATGACAATATAGTCGTCTCGTTTACGCTTGAAATAAAACTGGTCTTCAATCGGATTGTCAATCGTGACAATTAGGGCAGATCTTCTTTACAATAGGAGAGGCACAAGTCCAACTGCGAACTTATACTGGCTAGGGAAGAAGTAGAATATAGCATTTTAGTCTGCAAAAGCTTGAAACGAAAATAAACGCTTCAAGAATCATCCATCAGCTTTCCGTCACACAATATAAAAGTTCACTGTAGAGTTGTTATCAAGAGGATGCTGCTGCCCATTTATGTATCTGTTTCAATATCCGTCTGTCGCCTCTTACGACACCCACGGGATGATATGGGATAGTGGATATACTTATACCGCCCCTGTAAGGTAATAGGTGTCAGTCAAGTAACCAGGATTGCGTAAAGCAAAATTTGAAATTCCTGTTTACATGGAAATATTAACGCTACGAATGTTGACGGTGACTTGAGTAGCAGTGAAAGCAACTCGAGATCGATGTCCACGGCGCAAGTTATTACTTGGGCATGTTTAAACAATACGTCGTGTCGACGACTCTCAGCGGAATTAGCGGGTTTTGCGACGCATTGTACGGGTTGTGTTAGTGTTAAAGGCAGTTACACATGGCGAAATTGAGTAGCCTTGTCGAAGTTCGTTTATTTTTGCTTTCCGTATTTTTGCAGACAATAACTCGCCAGGGTTAAGACGGCTACTTCTTTTTTATCTGAAACTGGCGATCTGCCGTAACTTCCTGAATTTCTGGATCTCGACATCAGTGCCGCCTGCCGGGCTGAAATGTAAAAATAAACCATCTAGGGACCCATTCCAACACATATAAAAAATATCAAAATCGGATGGTTGGCTTCAAAGTCTTCGGACATAGGTAGAATTTTTTTTAAAGATTTATATTTTTTTATAGAATAGGGTGACAAACGAGCACACAGTCCACCTGATGGTAAGTGGTTACTGCGGCCCATAGACATCTATATGTATCCTCGATTACAAAACCAAATACAGATGCGTTATCACCCGTGAGGACTAAGATGGAATGTCTCGTTTCCAGTAAAAAGGGTCTCCGGTTCTCTACACTCACCATACGAAATACAGCAGCATTAAGCTATTATTTCACGCTGGTCTTCTGTGAGAGCGTGGTCCTTCCCCGGTCGAGCCGACCCATTCGTGCTACAACTATATAAATAATATAGTTGCAGCATGGCTCTACCACGTATAAAATAGACAGAGATAGATATAGAAATAGATATAGACAGATTATTGATTGAATAAAACTATTTTTACTAATTTTACTTGTTTTTTTTTATCTGGGTCCTCATGATCAGCCACAACGGCCATAAGACCAACGAGTCAGTTAAAGAAGGAAATTATATTGAACGCAAAGCCTAATTGTAATAAGTGGAACATGTATAATGGCCCTAAGTTCATTTATTATTCATACTTTATAATTCTATGGTAGTGCTTTGGTAATAAATTTCTTGAAGGCTCAAATAATAGTTTTTGCTTGATAACTTGATATATCACAAGGTTTTAATAACACAAAAATTCTAATTTCAATAGACAAGGAGGCTGGATACTATATTACGTGTGATGTATTGTTGGAAAGGTATTTAAAAATGAATAGGGGTTTACTAAAATCATTTTTTGATAACGTCAATAATTTCGGTAATAATCGCGCCTAAAGTAAAAAACAATGTGTCCCCCCCCCCTCTAACTTTTGAACCATAGGTTTAGAAAATATGAAAAAAATCTGAAAAGTAGAACTTTATAAGGAATTTCTAGGAAAATTATTTTGAACTTGGATGGAAACAATAGTACCCACTACCGGGAGCAGTTGCAGGAGCGCGGAGCGCTGCTGGAGCGCGAACATAATAGATACCCACCTTTAAACTCATAAGTGGGAACACTTATTGTGACGGACGGGAAACTACGGAACCCTACACTGAGCGTGGCCCGACACGCTCTTGGCCGGTTTTTTTTACGTGGTAGAGCCACGCTGCAGCTATATTATAGTTGTTGCACTAATGGGTTGGCTCGACCGGAGCAGGACCACACTCTCACAGAATACCAGCGTGAAACAGCAGCGTTTTTGTGTTTCTGTGTTTCGTATGGTGAGTGTAGAGAACTGGAGGCCTTTGTCTGGAATCGAGGCATTCCATCTTAGTCCTCAGGTGTGACAACGTATTTGCATTTTGATCCTTAGTTGAGGATAAAAGTAGATGTCTATGGGCCAAAGCATCAACTTACCATCAGGCGTGCTCGTTTCTCACCCTTATTCTATAAAAAAGTGTATGTATATTGAGTATAATTAGTAGATATAAGGAATAGATTAGTAACCATAGTATAAAATAACCTTTAAGAACCAAATTAATGTCTGTGGTTGTTGTTTTTTAATTTACTTAAATGCATAAATATACACTCACGCCTGTCAACCAGAGGGGTAGGCAGAGACTTCAGACTTCCATTTGGCACGATTCTGACACACCTCTCTCGCCTCCATCACATCTAAATACCTACGCATACATGTTCATCGGTTAAGGGTACTCTTAATTTGGTCCGTTTTCGGTAAATCGCTAATTTGGTCGATATATTTTCGCCTAGGACGTCCCTTTCCGACTCTGCCATTCACTTCTGCAACATAAATTTTGTTTGACACTTTTTCCTCATTCATTCTTTCCACATGACCAAGCCACCGAAGCATTCCTTTCTTAATCCTGGTCACAATATCATCTTACCAAACCACACTCTTCACTTATCACACAATTTCTCACCCTGTCATTCAGATTCAGCTCTAACATACTCCTTAACGATCGCATTTCTACCGCGTTTATTCTACTCTCGTGCTTCTTCTACCACACCCAACTTTCACTACCATACGTTAAAGTAGAGACCAACACAGCATTGTGAATTGCCATACGTGCCTTTTTGACACATTCTGGTTCTTCATAACAGAGGGAGAATACTTAAATGTACTAGATATTTAAAAAACGGTAAAGCCGGCTCGGATATGTCGTGATTCCTTATAATTGCGCGAACACTACACATTAAAATTGAAGTATTTATGCGATAAAATCCGTTAAAATTAGTTTCATTTAAACGGTACAGATATGACTCGAGCATCGAACTCACTACACGAGTATAACATCAGTATGTCAAACACTATCAGAATGAAAACTAGAAATGTGATCGCGCTCATCGAAAGGTCATCAAGCAACTCTACGGGCCGACTGCATACCTCCGTAGAAGCCGGGCTATAAAAACACAACTGTTGCAACTATGTAACACCAGATTTAATGGGATTCGAAATGCGTTCCCGTTTCCGACGTTTGAATTAATGCTGAACAAGTAAATTTTTGTCACGCTACTATCAGTATATTATGAATATAGAATAAAAATATACAAATTTATAAACATTATTTCTAATACTAAAAACCTTAAAAATATATATTATAATAACTAAATTAAATTATTAAAAAAGAGGTCCTTTAGGCAAGGTTCCGAAGATACTGGCAGCGTTTCCCCGTTGAATAGCTAGACTAATTCTTTGTCCGAGGTAACTGCCAGCTCTTCGGTCTCCTGTGACGTCGATATATACAAATTAAGTTAAATAAGTGTAATTAAACGCGATAATATCCGTAAAATTAGTTTTGCTTAAAATTTTCACTACTATAATAATAATATAATAGTAATAATTATGATATTCATGTTTAATAAAGAAAGTGAAATCAGTAATTTGAATAAACCCGACTACGTAAAAAGTTTACTTATAACATCGAACTATATTACTTACGTAGTAATACGATATATATATATATATATATATATATATATATATATATATATATATTTAATTGTATGTATATATACTTACATAATGTTTATATACGTATATATTTATACGCTTATATATGTATGAGTATATATATATATATATATATATATATATATATATTGTACTTACTTCTTCTTACACCTACCTGTTTTATCTCTGCACTACTCTAAGGTAGACTGGTAGATAATGCCTCAGGCATTAAGTCCGCCTATATACATCTAATGTGTATACGAAATTAAATAAATAAATAAAATAAATAATACTTCAATGAATTATAAGAGAAAAATTGTATGTTAAAATCCATCAAGCCTTTTAGGTTACAGAGCGTGCTAAAGAATTAGACATACATACATTAAAAATTAAAAAATAAAACAAAGAAAAATATTACCCTCCTTCTGGAGCAGTCGGGTAAAGGTACCGCTACGTAGGTTCTGTTGATGATCATATGTCTCTTCTCATTTCTGATTTGAGAATAAAGAAGAGTTTTTCGAATTCGAGACTCTTCTTATAGTAGTGAGGTGATAAACAAGCACCACAGTGCACTTGATAGTAAGTGAATGCTGTCGACAATGGGCACCTGCATCTATTCACGATTAAGAATCAAAATGTACCAGTAGAAAAAGGTTTCCGCTTCTCTACAATAACCATATGAAACACAGCGGCATTATAATGCTATTTTATACTTGTATTCTGTGCGAGCCTGGTCCTTTCCCAAACGCTTTCATAATATAACTGCAGCGTGAGCCATATCAGGTCCTTAACTCCATAATAAGCAATCAATTTGAAAGAAACATCTTCTTTCCTTTACCGCCCAGCCTTTAGATTTATACGAACACTTGAAATTGCAATAAAATTGTTTGGCGCTACGGGTACCTAAATGTGATTGCTCGCGTCTTATATAATAAAAATGCGATCCCTGAGCAATCATGGTTCAAAGCTTTTTATAATAACATATATCGACTTCCTGCAGCTCTTATTAGATCGTCATTCCATCTTTTGAACCACACTTCGCTTACTGGTTTGGCGCTGCCACTCAAAACCCTTTCTTCTCCCAACTGATTATCCGTTCTTCGAGCTATATTTCCGGACCATTGCCACTTTAGCTCACTGATCCATAAAAACTATTATTAATACTACATTAATTTGTCCAAACATCGCTTTAAAAACTTCTTTTACTGGAATCTACTGCAGTTGAAAAATGATACTTTAAATAATACTTTGACATATGTAGAAATAATGAAAAAAATTCGCAGCTGTCCTCATATCGGTGCAATAACGTGTGCTGCAATTATTAGTAGATTATGGAGATATTTTTATATTATCTGTGTTTGCTAAATTGCATTTCTGTTTCAGGTAAAAAACGGGAAAGAATCATTGTGTCGAATGCCAGGACCACCTTCCATTTTGCTCCGTGGTTGTTAGAAGTAAATCTTGCTGTACTTATTATCTACAAAATTTACGATTAGGTTTCTAAAACTTACAAATAGAATTTATTCATGTAATTGTTTATGCATTCATTACGATACTATCAAAATTTCACTGCTGAATGTATCCCTCCCCGATAGATTGCCTTATAGGGGGATATTTGCATAGTTGCCATGCTGTGACTACCGTAGTTTTTTTAGAGTTGGTATCAGGAATCACTGTAGCCTATTACTACACCCGTGGGACGATATGGGGTAGTAGATATTCATACACTACTACTAAGCGGTGAAATCAAATAATATATTAATATATAAACACTATTATTCAATTAAATACCTCTAAGTATTTTGTGCTATAATCTATGCCGTAACTGTGTAACTCAGAGTAATTACTAGCATGTATGTAAGTCTTTTGGCTTTTACAGCTTCTTAGAGCTTAGAGCTCAGAGCTTAGAGCTTAGAGCTTAGAGCTTAGAGCTTAGAGCTTAGGGCTTAGAGCTTAGAGCTTAGAGCTTAGAGCTTAGAGCTTAGAGCTTAGAGCTTAGAGCTTAGAGCTTAGAGCTTAGAGCTTAGAGCTTAGAGCTTAGAGCTTAGAGCTTAGAGCTTAGAGCTCCGCATCGATACTGCGTAACGATGACTCCTATACAGTGTACACTGCACGTGAGTGAGTCATCTAACAGCCGTCCGAGCAGCGTCTGCCGGCCCCGGGTCTGACGGCTAACTAGTATCGCTTGATGTTCTGGGCGTTGAGAACATTTTTAATTAGTAATAGAGAATTTTTTAGTAGGTATTCATTCAGTGGTTTGTTATATCTACGTACTATTTTTGTTTAAGGAAATCATACATGTATGTTTTCCTTAAATAAAAATATAGAGTTCATCTACTATGCGGAACCCTACCTAATGTGAGCACCACTTGGCCATTTTTATTTGATATTTTTAACAATTTGTGCTTTCACTTAGCTTGTTCTTTTCTATGAATATGGTAATTGTTGACGCAGTCAAGAGGTATCTGTGTCAATGATTATACAGATCATGAGACGAGTTGATTAGATCAGTATACAACTGTTGTTTTTACGTCTGTGTGAACCAGTTGCATGATTCAGTGGCACATATGATCATGTGCTTGTTACATTTATTGTAAACTTATATTGTTTAGAATAATATAGACAAGAACAATGTTACATTATAAAGATTCATGCCGCATGCATGATAAATGATTTATTGGCTTACTGATGTGACGTGCTAATTTTTTTAGCTTTATAATGATTTCTTATATTTACACGAACACTACACATTGATTATAACTACTTTTACGGGTTTTTGACGCGTTTAATTTATTTTTTTAATACCCGACGTTTCGGGTGCTTTCCAGCACCCATGATCACGGGGGACTGAGATGACTGACGTTCCGATATTATAATGATTACATGATATATTACGATGCGATTTACGCAGAATGAACATACTGTGTCTTGAACCCTTTTCAGTGTTAGTTAAAAAACTTTTTTTTCAACTTTACGTAATGTAAGTTAGTCCGTGAAGTCGACATTGGCCTTTATATGAAAATCAGTGCTGCTGTAATTTAGTACAGCAGCTGTTAGCTGAAAGTGATCTAATTTAATTTCACAACAATTTCTCTGGTATTATTTTAACTTCGTATTATATATTTTTCGCTAGTGATGTCAAATAAGGTTTTATTACTTTCTTTATCTTCCTTTGTGGAAAATAATCCATCATTTTTATGTCAAAAAGTTATAGAACTACATATATTATTCGCCATTTCTTCTCCGACCAGAGAAACCTAATTTCAAAACGTATTGTATATTTGGAAAATAATAACCATAGAGAAACGGAACTTTTATTTTTATAACGATTTTAGGTATTATAATAGTAATATAAATGAGTGTGGATTATTATAAATGTCAACCACAGCCCATTAAGAGTTGCAATAATAGGGAAATTGCAGGTGCGATGCGGCCTTTTAAAAATGAGTAGGCTCTTTTCTTGATGGTCCCTAAGTCGTATCGAAATCCTTTCTACGGTGAGAGATGCCCACGTCTATCAGTAAACTGTTATGGGATGGATGCAATTACAATGGTCTTTCTTTGTAAAATCAATACTGTCTTCATAAGTGGAAAAAGCACATCTGGATTTTTCTCATTTTTTTTTAGAATTTTAGCAGTATGTTACCAGTAGTTTATGCTTAGTATTTATTTTGTTTACATGATTTTATTTTAATAATATTTTCACATGCAGGGAAGACAAATGGATTTAACTCTTACAGCCATGAACGTGATCTAAATCCTATTATTTAATTAATTGAAGCGTTTCGAATGGAAAAATCATGTTGTGTGTTCATTTCATTTTTCCTGCCTTAACGGCAACATGCACACGTCTTCTTTTTTGTGCACAAGTGTCACAGATTGATTATCTCGTTTTTGGTAGTAGAAGATTACACTGCGATGTGACCTGGATGTTTCAAAAATAAAATTATTTTGAGGACATGTGAAGTTCGCAACACGCTCTCACGCTGCTGTCTCTTCCCTGCATTAAAAAATTGGTAGGTTCTTATATTTTAATTTAACGTCACGTCAAAATATTTTCTCCTCCACCACGTTTGCTTTTTGCAATCCCTGGAGATTTAATTCATAATTGTTGCGACATTCTCTTATTCCGTAGAATGTTAATCATGCATGTTTCGACGAATGCTTCTAAATCACTTTGTAAATTGAGCACCTTATTTCGAAGCGTCGTGTGTTGACGCAAAATTAAACTTTATTGCGGTATTGTAAAATTAATTTTTCTATAACGTGTAGAACCGAGGTCTTGAAAAATGGTAGACTAGTAGCGGAATGATTAGCCCAGTCCAGACTAAAGATCAGCAAATCGTTAGGCGCCGTCTACAGGATTATTGCACGTACGCATTCCAGACTCGTCCCATATCGATTCCCACGAAAGAAATTTAAATCGATTATGTTTTGTTGAGACAAGATTTTAAAATAATTAGAACTATTTATCTGATGAATTATATTTTTTATAATTTTTATATGGTGTTTTTTATAGCATAGTGTGACGGCTCAATATTATTATTAATAATTAAATTCAATATAAAGGGACGTCAAAAATAGTTTTAAAACATATATATTAAGCAATAAAGTTAAATTAATAAACATAAAGTTAATATATTTCAGACATTATCCCAATAACATAGCAAATTAAAGGCAAAATTATTGTTTCTCGTAATAAGTAAATTTATTATAAAAAACTTGTAAAAATATTTAAAATAAAATAAATAATAGAAATACAAGTCAAAAAATATTATAAAATTAAGTTAAATAACGTTTATAAGATAATTAGAAAATTTGTTAAAAATTGTTTAAGTCATGGGAGGTGTTCGTGTATAAAAGAAAATTTTTCTAAGTTGTGGAAGGAGTTCACGTATAGATGAAATTTTCTAAGTTGTTGAAGGAGTTCATGTATTAAAGAAAATTTTCCTAAGTTATGGAAGGTGTTCACGTATAGACGTCTTGTATGGATGAGGTGCCGGAGATACATACCTGCAGTTGTACATATATATGGGGTGGTCGGGAGCCTGACTGCCTAAAGTACTGTAGCACAATGACTAGTCCTATATTAGGGACTTATGATATTAAACTCAATGATACAAAAGCAATACTATAGAAGGTCTCCATGATGAATTTGCATTACAATAGTAGGGTCGTGGGTTCGAACCCTATATATGAATGACTTATGAAAGTAAGGTCTATGATTCAAAAGCAATACTATAGCAGCTCTCCATGATGAATTTGCATTACAATAGTAGGGTCGTGGGTTCGAACCCTATATATGAATGACTTATGAAAGTAAGGTCTATGATTCAAAAGCAATACTATAGAAGGTCTCTGTGATTAATATGCATTACAATAGTAGGGTCGTGGGTTCGAATCCTATATATGAATGACCTATGAAAGTAAGGTCTACGATTCAAAAGCAATACTATAGAAGGTCTCTATGATTAATATACATTACAATAGTAGGGTCGTGGGTTCGAATCCTATATATACATGACTTATGAAAGTTAGGTCTATGATACAAAAGCAATATTATAGGAGGTCTCCTTGATGCATAAGCATTGTATGGGGTGGTCGGGTGACTGACTGCTCCTAGTACTGTTGCAAAATGACTAGTCCTTATTAGGGACTTGAAAAGGAATATTATGGTGGCGTGTGTGCTGCTTCACGAGCAATTGGTCTGAGGTAAACTTGGACTCGCTAACCGATGTGTCCTAGACATATCATCTTAGTGCCGGTGGTAAGCGGGTTTGTTGTAGCAATACGGCTTTCCCGTGGACATCGCACACCCATACCGGTTGTGGGCGGCGTAGTAGCGCATAGCGATGCGTCGCCTATATTTCGGATTGGGATGTTGAGTGTGTTTGGTAGCACTTTTAAGTGTAACAGGCATACTCAGCTTCATGTCTTAGTGCATTAGCGCTATGATACGTGGAGTTTTGTTCATTGGCGTCTTAGTAGCGTGCTACTATGATACGTTGGTGACATTTTTTATATAACAACAATACTAACTTTGTTGCCAAAGTCGATAGGAGTCATGTGGGTGTGTTGTGAGAGTGCGCCGCCCGTATGATAGTTGCATTGATGCTTACTGCTACATGCGGTATTGCGTGTTGTGATGGATCTGCGGGTGTGCTGCGCCTGATTCGACGCTCTCTTGTGGTTCTGGTCGATGGAGGTATACAATTAACATCTTAGTGTCGGTGGTAAGCGGGTTTGTTGTAGCAATACGGCTTTCCCGTGGACATCGCACACCCATACCGTTTGCGGGCGGCGTAGTAGCGCATAGCGAAGCGTCGTCTATATTTCGGATTGGGATGATGAGTGTGTTTGGTAGCACTTTTAAGTGTAACGGGCATACTCAACTTCATGTCTTAGTGCATTAGCGCTATGATACGTGGAGTTTTGTTCATTGACGTCTTAGTAGCGTGCTACTATGATACGTTGGTGACATTTTTTATATAACAACAATACTAACTTTGTTGCCAAAGTCGATAGGAGTCATGTGGGTGTGTTGTGAGGGTGCGCCGCCCGTATGATAGTTGCATTGATGCTTACTGCTACATGCGGTATTGCGTCTTGTGATGGATCTGCGGGTGTGCTGCGCCTGATTCGACGCATTCCTGTTGTTCTGGTCGATGGAGGTATACAATTAACATCTTAGTGTCGGTGGTAAGCGGGAAGGGATTAATAATAATAAATTAATAATGTAAACCTGATACAAGTGGAATAGGGACGTTTTATGTTCTTAACCTTTTTCGAGCCCTGTCTTCTTGAACGGGGTTCACTTAGCTTATTAGGCACTACCAACAGCTTTCAATAGCTCTAGTGAATATTCATTCTTCCAAAAGACACCTAAAAGAACTAAGTTACAAACAAACACAACGTAAATAAGGGTCCTAACTAAGACGATCACGCCAAAAGATTACAAACGGCCTATTATTAAACCTTTAGAGAGATCATTTTAGAAAGATCTAAACATAGTTTATTAATCCTGGTCACATATATATAATGTTATTGAAAAGGGGATATTTTTAATATTATAAAATTTTTATTTTGCAATACAATAGAGGGGGGGGGGATCGTTACAATAGGATGACAAACAAGCACACAGTCCACCTGATGGTAAGTGGTTGCTGTGGCCTATAGATATCTACATCTATCCTCGATTACGAATCAAAATGCAGATGCGTTGTCATCCGTAAAGACTTAGGTGGAATGCCTCGTTTCCAGTAAAAAGGGTCTCAGGTTCTCTACACTCACCATACGAAACACAGCAGCATTAAGCTGCTATTTGACGCTGGTATTCTGTGAGAGCGTGGTCCTTCCCCGGTTGAGCCGACCCATTCGTGCTACAACTATACAATTAATATAGCTGCAGCATGGCTCTACCACGTAAATATATTATCTAAATATAATATTAATCAAAGATATCTGTTCATACAAATGTTTCACCAAAACTTTTCTTTATATGTGATAAAGCCACGCTGCAGCCATATTATGGTTGTAACCCAAATGTGTCGGCTCAGCCGGGGTAGGACCACGCTCTCACAGAATACCAGTTTGAGCACCCCATTGTTGTGAGCGTCTACAGAGCCCCATGTATGTGTATATATTTTGAAAAATGTATGGAGGAAGTTTTTGTTAAGCTTAATAAACCGAATAAATCTGTTGTAAAATGTGGAAACTTTAATATCAATGTCCTAGAAGGTTCCTGCCTCAATATTAAATTTAGGTTATTGTTTAAATCATATGGTTCTTAATTTATATTTGGAGCCATCACGCATTACTTTTTTACAAACATTTTACAAATGTTCCAAAAATGTATAATTTAAAAAATGAGCTCTGGTCACTGCGGACAATTAGTTTTGTTACCTTATGTTCATAAAAACAAAGTTGATGAAAAAACTGTGTTCGTTCTAGTAAATGCACGTCGTCGAACGTCGAACGTCGAAGTAACATAGTAAAAAAAACTTCCATCACTTTTATACCAAAACAATCTAGAATTTTTGTATGGAACATTATTAAAGTTTATTTGCAATGAATTTGACAATACTTTTACTTCTAAATCATTATCCTTGAACAATCGCAAGGCATTTAATGAATAGGCGACATTAGGAATCCATAAGAGTTGACATTAGTTATATGAACTTTACAATGAAAGGTCATATAATCCTACCGTCGAATTTAAGGAATATGAGAATAAGGTAACGGATTGTAATAAAATTAAAATGAAATGGAGTATAAGTAATCATTTAAGTGAAGCTGGTAAGGTTTTACTACATAAAAATCAATTCAGTTTTACAAGGGATCGCTCGACAATTGATGCTGGTGTTGAGTTGATTAAATAAACCTTCAATGCATGAGAAATTCACATAATGCTTTGGATATATTCTGTGACCTATCCAAAGCATTTGATTGTATTCATCATGAAACATTAATTAAGTAACTTCAACACTACGATGCAAAAAGTGATGCTCTTAAATTAATTATTTCACATTTAAGTAAAAAAATGAAAAAGTCATTGTTTCATTATTTTATTAGTTAGAATGAGTTCTTGGGCGTGCCTCAGGGCCCAGTTCTCGGCTCCTCTTTGTTTCTATATATATTAATGACTTACCTTACATAGTGGGGGATAACCATGATATAGTATTATTTGCTGATGAAACCTCATTAATATTTAAATTAAACCGACAGTTATTAAATTATGACGAGGTAAATAACGCTATATCTAAATTAGTGAATTGATTTAATGTTAATAATTTGCATTTAAATGGCACTAAAATTAAATGTATGAAATTCGTAATTCCGAATGTCAAACATGTTAGTACTAATGTTATTTTAAATGGGGAGGAGTTGAGTCTTGTTGATACCATACACCACCATTTTTCTTGGAATCTAATATACATAAAGCTTCAATGGGGTCCCATATATCAAAACTAGCAAGCAGACTTAGTTCTGCAGCATATGCTGTAAAAAAGATTAGAAGTCTTATCAGTGTTGAAACATCTAGACTAGTTTACTTTAGCTATTTTCATAGCATAATGTTGTATGGTATTTTGCTATGGCGACACGTGACTGACGTTGAAAATATTTTTTTCAGAAGAGGGCCATTAGAGCAATATATGATTTAAAACCTGAAGTGTTGCTCAGACAAAAATTTTAAGCAATTAATATATTAACTTTGGCCTCTCAATAAATTTATGAGAATGTTATGTAAGTACACGAAAATAATAGTAGTTTTACCAAAATAAGTGATGTTCATTCTGTAAATACTAGGAACAGACACAAGCTAGTAGTACCAGTTACTCGACTCCACCGAGTCAGTCATTTATTCTTGGGGCGATGTAGATGCTTTTACAACAAAATCCCAGAAAATATACAAAACTTTACCTGCACAAAGTTCAAAAACTTTATTAAACTAAGTTTGTGTAAAAAGGGTTGTAGGGATACAGTAGTTACATTTTGCTGAATTGACACTTTGCACTTATGTCAGGAGTTCACGCGGCGGCGAACGCCAGTCGTTCCCCGTCACTGCCCACGCTAGACCGCTACTAACTAGGAAATATTATTGTATCGCTAATATCAATTTCTTTATCTGTGAAATTGTGGTTTCCGAATAGAAACATCAATGACATTTGTGGCTTTTATTACAGAACCCAATGGCCACCTTCTGCACCTTCTGTGAGTCATAATACTGGACTGTTAGGCATAAGTAACTAGTACCAACACACACGCATATTGTTAAGAATAACGCCCGTACATTGGTGACCCCGACATGATTTGAACCCGTACAGGGTTATTATAATATTAAGGAATTTATGGATGACAATAACCCCTGGGAAGGGTGATCGCTACCAAGCTATTTCTCATTGTCTAACGTTCTTCCCAGGACAGAGGATTTTTCCGAACCAGTGGTAAATTAAAGAAAAGTGACAATCAATAAGTATTATTTATAATCTATATTGATTAAAAGAGTTTCTTTGAATAAAACTAAATTTACGGATTTTATCGCGTTTATTTCACTACTTTTACTTATTTTTAATTCCCGACGTTTCGGGTGCTTTACAGCACCCATGGTCACGGGGGGGACTGAGATGTTTGACGTCAAACATCTCAGTCCCCCCTGTTTCTGTTTCCAGCGTAAAATAGTAGCTTAATACTGCTGTGTTTCGTATGGTGAGTATAGAGAACCGGAGACCTCTTTTTACCGGAAACGAGACATTCCATCTTAGTCCTCAGGGGTGACAAAGCGTCTGCGTTTTGATTCTTAATCTATGATAAATGTTTCGCTGATGTCTATATGTTCTTTACCCTTACCTTTGGTTGCTTGTCAATGACACCCTTATAATTAACCTTTTGTGTTTAGGTGTGTCCATGAACAAAGTTGTTGCATATTGATAAACTTGTTGACGGCTCAAATGTGCATTGCCTATTGGCTGCGGCGCTGCGTGCGAAGTCCCGCGTTCGAATCCCGCACGGGACATGTATTTGTATGGCCTATAAATATTTTTCCTGTATAGGTGAGGATAAGGTTATTTTTTTAAAGTTATTTTTTCAAATATCTGATCTAGCAGGTGTTAATAATGAACAAGCGATACTTATTCTTAAATATATAATGCTAAAGTACAAATAAACTAGCAATAATTATTATATAATATAACTGTCCATATCGACGGTAATTCCGAACTAAGAAACAACTGAACTACTAACCAAAGTAGCCTGTGGAAACCTGCAACCAACTTGCTTCCAAATGAACTAAGTATGGTAGAGCCACGCTGCAGCTATATTATGGTTGTATTATGAATGGGTTGGCTCGACCGGGGCAGGACCACGCTCTCACAGAATACCAGCGTAAAATAGCAGCTTAATACTGCTGTGTTTCGAATGGTAAGTGTAGAGATCCGGAGACCCTTTTTACTGCAAACGAGGCATTCCATCTTAGTCCTTATGGGTGACAACGTATCTGCGTTTTGAATCTCAATCGAAGATAAATCTATTTGTGTCTGAGTTACAGCATCCACTTACCATCAGCTGGATTGTGTGCTCATTTTTCATCCTTATTCTATAAAAAAGATATGAAGTCATCATGTAATGATGACTTCATATCTTTTTTATAGAATCCATCAGAAGTCCACCGCAGGAATCGGCCTCCTCTATACATTGCCTCTTAGAAATTTGCCACAGCTGCCACGCTTGACAGGCGAGCGTTTACTATTACCGTGACTGTGACCGTTTTATTATTATTATTCAGGTATATTAGAATGATGCTCCTGCCCATCTCTTATTGCAGTTTCATAATATTTTGTAGTGGATAACCCTACGCCGTCATTACATGGCACTATGTCACATTGAAATACAGTGTTTTTCTCACTTTGGATAATTGTAGTTGAGTTTTGTGATAAAGTGAAAAAATAGGATCATCTAATAAACATATTCTTAGACAGACGCGCGAAAAAATGGTACGTATCCGCGAACACCGCGCTAAGCGGCGAGGCGAGACGCAGCAGTACCGATGTTACGTCTCGCTCCATTTCCAATACGCTCTCCATTGCACGCACGTTGTCCATCCTCCGCCCGGGAAAATCCAGGACTTCTTTAATTTTTAGAGAAAACGCTTTCTTTCACATTCTTGTGACCCACGTCCGTTTGAATTGAATTTTTTACTGCAGTGCTGAGCAGCGAAAACATATAATTTTTTATCTTTCTTTGGCGATGCTATCTATCTCAGCTACCGCAAGCGATTCTAACCGCCCTGGTCTCAGGTAGGCACCATTTGATCGCTACAAAGCTGATTCTTAATATTTTCATACTTAAATGTATAAAACATCAGTACTGGTTGACCGAGCTTTGCTCGGTATTTTTCGCTCGATTTTTTTTTAATTCGTGTGTTTTGGAAATTATATTTAGATACAAATTACATACTGATGAAATATAAATAATATTTTTTGATCTTAGCGACATAACAGAAAAAACGGAACTGGTTATTTGAATAAAAAATCATGAGTGCAATTATTTTAATTTAAATTTTCGTGTTTTTAAAAAATACTAAAAAAAGGGCTCGAAAAAAACAGATTTTCTCAAAAAAGAAAGGAACATGAAAAAAAAAATTAAAAAAGAGATCGGTCGGTCTGGGCTCGAACCGGGGTTTTAAGATTCTGTGACCGACCATTATACCAATTAAGCTATTTATAATCACTAACTATCCGTCAAAATTTACCTTCTTATTCTAACGATATTGTAGCAGTTTTTCATTGCCTAAAAATACGGACAAAAATACATTTTCTAAAAATAAATCCTAGCTAGATCGATTTATTACCCCGAAACTCCCTGGACACTAAATTTTATGAAAATCGTTGGAGCCGTTTCCGAGATCCTGATTATATATATATACAAGAATTGCTCGTTTAATAGTATAGGATATTGTAAATTAATACTTGAAAATTACGCGTGGGTTTCTTGCAGGTTCTTCCCAAGACAGAGCTTTTTTCTCAACCAGTGGTCCCAACCAATTCAGAACTCACTCATTCAACCAGTCAGTAATTATTTTGTTGGCAACCTCTTTAAAGTCTTTCCTACAATCTCTTCTCTGTGCGACAGTTTGATCGTAGACTGTTATGTGTCTAACAATTGACCTTAGTGGTATAAACGAAAATGTTTAATTTAATTTAATAAATTTTAATTTCCTTCCATATAAACATTAACAATGCCTAATCTTATACTCCTCTGTGCGCACTATAAGCTAAGAACGTCTATCTTCTGTGATGTTTGTGCCGTTAGCCAATACCGCTCTTACAGCTTCATCTGAGTCAGGGCTCGCGGCCTTAAAAGCCAAATTATCAGCTAAGATGATAATTTGAATATAAAAATATGACATCATTACACTACAGTATTCGCATCCAATTTCTATAGAAACGTTTGTTTTGACAACTCCTAAAAAGTATTTCAATTGACTAACGTAACAAATACGGAATTTAATATATTTCTATGTATTTCCTATGCGGTTTGCAGCATGGTGTCCCTACGCAATAAATAATATAAGAGTAACAATGGGTCTATAAGCCTCGGGAGCAGATGTAGCCAGATATCGTCGAGGTCTGACGGTTTATCAGTTGAGTTAGATTCACTGACGAAATCAATAACAATGAGGGCTTAATTATTTGCATACGTGTTCACGTATGCAAATAATTAAGGTAGGTAGATAACTTGATAAGTATGTGATGAAACGCTAGTAGATTCTTATGGCTTCCGATAGATAATGGTATGACTATCTCGTTTATACGAGACGTAAAATGCCCATGCCAGCGACGGTTAGCAGTCTCAAGTTGCGAAACGTCTAATGTTGCATTCTAAATATGCCTGCTACCGTTACCGTAACATCTTATTAAATACCACTGAGCTAAGCATAAGCGTCAACCATAGATCGATAAAGTTGACACGCTCGGCAAGCGCGTTGGCAAACACTGTTTTTTATTTTTAGTGGTTTGTAGGAAGACGCTGCTGCCAATCTCCTCATGCTTTCTCTCTGTCGCCTCTTACACCCACGGGATTATATGGAATTGAGGATATACGCCTGCTAAGTGGGAACTATTAAGAACTCTATTAAGAACCCTCTCTACAAGAGAAGAGGCCCACGTCAATCAATGGACTTTAACACGTAGATGGATAGAAGAAAGCTTCTACTAACATAGTCGTTAAGATTGAAGGTAGGTAGGAATGTATTGACAGTTTCTAATGTTGCCCTGATAATCACAACTTAATTAACCCTTAAAACCCGAAGTTGATATTTTTGCCTAAATGTGGCTCTAGTAGAAGATCGAAAATAGGACTCAACAACTTAGACCATACGGGTACGGTAGGAGGACTGTGTAAAAGTAAAGTTATAACAAATATACGTACCACGGCTGGGCACGGGCCTCCTCTCATTTCTGAAAGGGTTTTAGGGCAAGGAAGTGTCCGCCACGCTGCCCCAATGCATGTTGACGAACCTCACATGTCTTCGAAATATTTTTTTATTTTTCAGACATGCAGGTTTTTTCCGATGTTTTCCTTCACCGCCGAGCACGTGGTAAATCAGCACTTAAAATTGCAATAAACAATTCCATTGGTGCCGGTGGGGATCGAGCCCTTGTTGCTCGCGCACTGTGAAATTTACAGCGAGCGCTGACCATCTGAGCTACCACAGCTCGCTCATATCATATAGGTAACAAAAAATTTGAATATTTGCTGTTTTTCGTAGGGTCTCAATTTGGTAGATTTTAGTTCAATATTAAATTACATTTTATTTTACTTGTTATAAACGCTTAACTTACGTATATAGGACGTAACTTTAACTTTATGTGATATATTTCTATATTGAAATGAAATTAAACGAATGAATTTTATTCAATAAATACTACTACATAATACTTATTTACCGCTTTTTTTATTTACCACTGGTTCGGAAAATACCTCTGTCCCGGGAATTACCAGCAAGCAACCCAGCAAAATATCATATAACCATTAATCTTGGTGTTAACTACCCACTTCTTCTGGAATCCGCTACAGACTGTGGTAAGATTGTTCGATATTATTGACAGTTACTTGATATTGCGCACGCGCTCGCTTGCCATCTGTCGTGTGAACAGTCCATCCATTCTCCAATTTCTGCTTATAAAATGTCCTCGCTTAACGTAGGCCCCTGATAGGTTCCCTGATAGAGGGATTTTGACATAGTTGCCACCCTTAGCAGACGGATTGGCAACATAGTTAGGCAAAAATATTTATTTAAGTTGTTATCAGGAAGATACGGCTATCCATCACCGGTTTCAATTTCCCTCTGTCGTCTCTCACGACACCCACGGGACGATACGGGCTAGTGGATATTCTTATACGGCCATTACACGGTATATTCATGTAAATGGTATATCTATTTGAATTAATGACTTATTTGTGTGAATGTGTGAAATTGTAAGCCTATCACACTTCTACATCTAAGTTTATACCATTATTATGATTCGTAGTTACTACAATGTGCCTTTTATTAATTTACTAGAAATCATACTAATATTCAGTTCAGTTTCCCTGACTTTTGTAATTGTTTTTTGTAAATTGTAATTCTTTATTTTCTATTAAAGTTAACGCAACACAGGTTTTCTGTTATTATTGGGCTTCTGTAAAATTCACTACAAGCGCTTAGCCTCTGTGGTATAGTGTTAGTAAAATCTACTACAATCTCAGTACAATGGTGTACAAGCTAACATATAGGAATATTACGGACTGCAAAGTTCGTCGTTGTTTGCCTGTCTTAATGAGAGTGTAAAAAATAAAAATAAACATAAAAAAATCACTTATTTCAGAATGTGAAACGTATACTATTTTTTCTAAAGTACTATCTCAACAAATTGTAAATTTAAATTTTTAGATCAGCAGCAAAATATCGTCTAAATAGATTTACTTAGACAGCCCAACGACGTAGTAGCATACACATAACTTAACCAAATTCGAAGAGCTACATGATTTTAAGGGAAAAAATTTATACGAATCGGATCTTTATACTATGAAAATGGGCGTTAATATGGTTCTCAATTCATTACGCGCCAAATGCAGAAGTGGCTTTACATTTTGTGTCTAAATCCTACCTTCAAGTACGCCATTTGCGCATGAATTTGCTGTATATGGTATTGTGTGTCAAATAGAAATAGTAAATTATGGTATAATTATCTGTGAAAAAAATATTTTTTACATGTTAAAACTAGGCCAGTGCTTAAACATTTGGCAAAAAGTCTGGATGTTAATTCTTCAAAAAGGTTATTTTTTAAAATAATGGTACAAGAATATATTAACATTCCATTATTGACGGCACCGTGGTGGAGTGGTTTAGCACTGAGTTACATCACTAAGAGCCGCGGGTTCGAATCTCGCGCGGAACTAGTACATGAATAACATACACGTAATTGGATGTGATGGATGTTTGTCCTTATGCAATTCATGTATGTAACTGCCTCTACGATACAGGAGAAATCCTAGTCTGGGAGTGAAACTAAACGATTTTTAAGGATAAAATACAATTTATATTTTACCATTTCTGGTTTAAGGTTCAAATTTTAATGTTAGTGTTAATTCTCTTTTTTTTCTCCATTATCAACTGTAACAGTCCTCTTTCACTGTAGGAGCAAGAATGAAGTAGGAAACTAAGACCCAACTACGACAAAAACGAGGTTTTATTAACGGCTTCAAGGCAAGAGTGAATTCGAATCGTCGACGACCGATTCACTGGCGCTGCGTAGGATGTTGCATCCCTTTGCATATTCTATCGCAGTTCTTGAAGTCTTGTAATGATAAGCTTGAGTAGTTTTAGTTTTATTAAAGACAGGATTTCTAGGAGGTGATAGTACCCAGCCTCCATCTCTATTTAAATTAGTTGTTTTTTAAATTTAATAACCTCACCTTTTTAATAGGCGACAATGATAGATACAGGTGAGTCCACCGCCACAAAAAAATAAAACAAAATTTAACGCGATAAAATACGTGACAATAGGAAATATATAATATATAAATCATAAACTAAACTATAAAATTATATAATATATAAATCATAAACCCTATACGATTAAAGATCTTCCTCCTTCTTAAAGTCGGTTAAAGATAAAAAAATAAATCATAATTATCCATGTTGTATTTCAACTTTAGTCGTTGTTGAATAACTGCTGCGTTGTGATTCTAATAGCACATAAAATAAAGCTATTGTATAATTTCTAGCTATAAACTTGCTCTTTTTTGCTCCATAACCGCTTGAATGTTTATGAGCTCCTGGTATTGGAATGGAGCTGGCTTCGTAATTTAAACTTAGCACAATTTTTAATAGTAATTGTACCTTACTTATTTATTGCATATATTGTTCAAAATTGTTCTTGTACTTTAGGAAAAATTCAAATACGTATGTAATTTTTTTATAAACTGATAAGATAAATTGAACATAAATATTTTATATTACAGTTTAAGTATTTTAAATATGTATCGTGTTATTTTATTTTTGTATGATGTTATTTTATTTACTTAAAGATACTGTGTATGAGTACCCGTTTATACATTTATTATTAATTCCAACTATATTTACCAATACCAACTATATTTTGTATACTACAGGTATTTTATTTATTTGCATTTTATTATACCGAATACCTTATATTTTCTCAATTCATCTAGGCTTGACTGGTATAGAATCCCATAAGGAATTAAACAGGCCCTTTATATCTTTTATTATAAAGTGTGTAATAAAGATTAAATAAATAAAATAAACGTAAATATTTTCGTTTACTAGGTTTCAAGTAGGCATAGGCATTTTCAAGAATGCGCCTGCTGGCTTCCCATATACCATACGACATAGCATATTGAGCTATTTCTTCCACCATCGGAGAATCCAATGCTCGAAAATAATCATCAAAATTTGTTTATTCAGAATAACGTTCTGAGGACACATAAAAAAATACAGTCGAAATGAGAATCTCCTTCTTTTTTTGAAGTCGATATAAAACTAGTTTCATTCAAATGCATAGCTTACAGCATTACTATTAAAATATTTAAGGACAAATAATCTGGTAAATCAAGATTTAAACGATTATATCTAGCTTAGTAGCGTTAAAATGCGAAGCTTGCAAGATCCGTTGAAGAAACTGCATAGTCACAACGAGAGTTTCGTAGTTATGCCTCGCATTTCGTTTACTCTCGGTTTAACGATGGCTATAATGGGTTTATTCTACGTCCGGGAAAATGAGTTCTTCTAACTGAGTATTGCAAGGTGTTAGAGATTCTCGTGAAGTGAAACGTTTACTGGCTGGACTGGCTGTTACGCATGCCCGTTTCACATGATCTATAGCAGTCATATGCTGCGGAACTGTTATTACCTATTGTTACAAATTTTATTTGCACATTTTATAACGCAACGAAACTTCACTATTATTATTTTAAGTATTTACAATTGTATGACGGTAATCAACCCTACAATAAGTGTAGGGTCCTACTCCTAACGTTGTATTTCTTAGAAAAACATTAGGATTATAAACTTTACTATAAAATGTAGTACGGTCCTACTCCTAATGTTGCATTTCTTATGAAAACGTTAGGGCGATAAACCTTACTACAAAATGTAGTAGGCTCTTACTCCTAACGTTGAATTTCTTAGGAAAGTATTAGAGCTATAAACCTCGCTATAAAATGTAGTACGGTGCTACTCCTAATGTTGCATTTCTTATGAAAACATTAGGGCGATAAACCTTACTATAAAATGTAGTAGGCTCCTACTCCTAACGTTGTATTTCTTAGGAAAGCATTAGGGCTATAAACCTTACTATAAAATGGAGTAGGCTCCTAGTCCTAACGTTGTATTTCTTAGGAAAGCATTAGGGCTATAAACCTTACTATAAAATGTAGTAGGCTCCTAGTCCTAACATTGTATTTCTTAGGAAACATTAGTCTTATTTCTAACGTTGTTTTTTAAAGCAAATCGTTGGGGTCATAAACCGTACTTTAAAATATAGTAGGGCCCTATTCGTAACATCGTTTTTCTAAGGAAAACATATGGGTTGTACCTTACTACAAAATGTAGTAGGTTCTACTCCTAGCGTTGTATTTCTTAGGTAAACATTAAGGTTATAACCCTTACTATAAAATGTAGTAGGGTCCTATGCCTAACAATGCGCGACGTGACGAATCCTGTATGTTACAGTAATTAAAAGATAACATTTCGAAAGTATGTGAAGTCCGCCAACGTGCATTGGGGCACATGCCCAATGCACGTTGGCGGACATTTTATTGCACTGAAACCCTTTCAGTGATAAGAGGTGGACAGTACCCAGCAGTGAGACGTATATAAGTTGTAACTTTACTTATTTTTTAAAGGAACAAGGTTTGAATTATAGTACTCGCAAATCTAATGTAGTAGAAGTATATCATCCATCCCTTACAGTCCATCAAAAGTCCATTGTTGAACATAGGCCTCCACTATGTATTTTTGCCATAATTGTTACGCTTGGCAGGTTTGTTGGCAGCAGCTTCTTTATTTTCTCGACTCAGCTGTCCATCTTCTAGATTGTTCCATCTGTCGTCTCTTACGACAGTGTAGTGGATATTCCTTCACTGCCACTGCACGGTCAATGTAAACACATTGAATAAGTACATATTTCAATTAATATGATTTACTTTCCCTTTCCATTATAGACGTGTGAAATGCAAATTTCGCACCCATTCGAGAAACATTTAGATGTAACGCGTGAAGCCGTTTGTTTTGTTCACGAGATAATTAGCGCCAGAACATAATGAAATAACTATTTAGATTAAATGAAATTGTTTGAATAAAGTCGTCGTCGCGTTCTATCTTGGCCGGGCTAAAGTTAGTCGCGAGTAGCTGAGCATGTATGGTCCGTTCGCTTGGTATGGTCCGGTTGCCTTTGTATTGCATCACCTTGGCACGTGCCGCATCGGGCGACGCCGCGAAATCAAAGGTCTGATCAGATCACACCGAGACGCGCCGCGGCATCATTTTACAGCGGCATAGCATTTTTTAAGTACAAAATATAACTTTATTTACTATACAAAAAGATACACATTTTATTGAGATAATTTGAAAAGCATCACGACGCAGCGGCGCTTCATCGGTAGGCGAAGCGTGCAAGAGCGCTGTGCTGCCAGCGATTACACGATGCGCCTCGCGACGTTACGATGTGTTTCGCGGCGACGCGCTGCGCCGTACAAAACTACTAGAAGCTTCTTAGAGATCTAACGCTAAGAACTAGATTACACCAAAACGCTCACAAACTCAATCATAAATAGTTACTTCTGTACGCAACAGAGTTTTCTAACTACATGATAGAATTTATGTTTTCCACTACAATCACTTCATAGCGCGGTTTAAAATTCTACAGCGATATCTGTTGAGGGAGAATAAAATTATTATCTAGTTTCAATGTTTTTATGTGGTGGTTTTTAGGAGCTGGGTAACGTAAAGGTTTATATATTTAAAATTATTATATACGTTTATTTGTATAACATTAAGACATAACATTTGACTAACTTTCTAGCCGATAATCGTTTTTTCAACCAACGAAAAAACGGAGGTGGTACTCAAGTCGACGCGTATATTTTTTTAATGTATGACCACGCATAACTTTTTACGGGGTAGTCCGATTTTGATAATTCTTTTTTTATTGCATAGGGTATACCTAGAAATTGGTCCCATATAAATTTAGAACAAAAATTCTTACCCTGAGGGTAGGAAAACAGGTTTTATTTATTAAAAAGTAGACCGATTATGATAACTGTTTTATATTGGATAGGGTATTACCTCGGAATTGGTCCCATATAAATTTGAAAATAAAATTACCCTAGGGTGGGAAAATAGGGGTGATTTATTACAGAGTAGTCCGATTTTGATAATTCTTTTTTGTTGAATATGGTATACCTCTATTTTGGTCTCATATAAATTGAAAAAAATTACCCTAGGGTGGGAAAATAGGGGTGATTTATTACAGAATAGTCCGATTTTGATAATTCTTTTTTATTTGGATAGGGTATACCTCTTAATTGGGCTCATATAAACTTGGAAAAAATTACTCTAAGGGTAGGAAAATAGGGGTGATTTATGGTTTACTCATAGATTTTAATGCTGAGTTGTGTATTACAACATTACTGTGGAACGTAACTGTCTCGTTGCCCCAGTGGCCGTAACCGTGAATTCTGATGATGAGGTAGCAGTTATTAGGTTTTTCTGTCAAACAATTCTCAGTAGCGTCTCGGAGTCAAGAATTTAGCTGTGTTTCATTCACCCCCGTGCCTCAGCAACGTCGTTGGTCCTGCGCCTGATCTCTCTACGGTCGTTTTGAATCACCGTTCTATCGAAGTGAGGAATAGAGAGTGAAATGTGCATACACAAGTGCACTATAATCTTGTTCTGCAAAGATGGCTCGTATTCGTCGTGTTGGAACTGACCACGGTGACTGAAATGCAGTCCGGAGAACATTTTCATTTATTCTATCTTAACCATATTTTGAGTTATGCTGTTGTGTTTCACGGGGATCGACAACCGGGGGTCAAAGCATTCTATTCCCATTATTACTGGTAACAAGGCCATCGATCTTATTCTATGGCATTTTTTTTAAATAAAGATGACAAGCTAACGAATCTGTCCTCGATTAAAAATCAAAATGCAGATGCGTTGTCACCCTTGAAGACTTAGACGTGATGCCTCGTGTGTACGTATCCAGTAAAAAGGGTCTCCGGTTCTCTTCATTGATCATACGAAACACACAGCAGTAATGAGCTGCTATTTTACACTGGTATTATGTTAAAGCGTGGTCCTACCTGGTTGAATACTCAAAGTACCCCGCCTATTCGTGCTACAACCATAATATAGATGCAGCCGTGGCCCTACTACATATAACTTTACGTTCATTAGTTTCAAATTATTAATAATTATGCTGGAAATATTTGAATAGTAATCACAGGCTTATTATGAAGTGTATAAAGTGATGTAGGATTTCCGTATAACATTGCACAATAAAATAAAATAAAAGTTCCAGTCCAAAAGTTTCGTGCTACAACCATAACATAGCAGCAACATGGCCTTCAGGGTGTACATAATGCAAAAAGCTAATAGGTGTCTATGTAACACTTACCATCAAGGGGACTGCGTTTATGGATCATCATCTCATTAAAAATATTCGTTTTTCAAAATTAGGTTATGATGGGATGCCTCGTGACATGTGAAAAGAGTTTGTGTGCTCCTTCCCGGCCGAGTCCACCCATTTGGACAATAACATAGTTGCAGCGTGACTCTACCGTGCTAAAAGCGAGGCTATACCACGCCAAGAGCTTTTGACGCGTTAAGAGCGTAGCTCTATTACGTCAAGAGCTTGGATTTACCACGTCGAGAGCATGTCTCTCCACGTCAAGAGTGTAGCTCTACCACGTCAAGAGTTTGGTTCTACCACGTCAAGAGCTTGGGTCTCCTACGTCAAGATCGTGGCTCTACCACGCCAAGAGTGTGGCTCTACCACGTCAAGAACGTAACTCTACTACGTCAACAGCTTGGATCTACCACGTCAAGAGCTTGGATCTACCACGTCAAGAGCGTGGCTCTACCACGGCAAGTGCAGTGCAGTCAAATGCAGTTGAAAGTGAATTACAGCTTGCTTATACAAATCTAAATATCTTGAAAATACAATTATGGTTGAATTTCGTCCACTAGGAGGCTTGTTATTTATAAATAGTTAAACACTGCAATGTCAATCTACGAAATATCGACAAATTATCTAACCTTACTAGCTTTTTAATAATATTTTTAAACGTTAATAAGTAGTACTGATTTGTAAATTGTATCGTTGAATTAAAAAATTTGTTGTTACGACAAAGTTGAAGGCTGGCACATATCACGATAGCGTGCTTCAAGCCTCGCCCATGCTTCAGGGAGTGCTAGTTGCCTGCCGTGGTCAAATGCAGCCGCGTGACAGCTCCGGGGTGTTGCCCGTACTCTGTCCACTTTTATTAATTTAAAGTTATTTTAGTAAAGCCATTTAAGGGCATACGGACTATACGAAGTTGTATTTTTAAAAGGTGATAAACGAGCACACATTCCAGACGGTAGGTGGATACTGTGGCCCATAGACATCTACACTTATCCTCGATTAAGAATCAAGAGATGCCTTGTCACTCCTGAGGATATAGATGGAATGCCTTTTACCCAGTAAAAAGGGTTTCTTGTTTTCTATACTCACCATACGAAACACATTAAGCTGCTATTTTACGTTGGTACTCTGTTAGAGCGTGGTCCTTCCCCGGTCGAGCCGACCGAATGTTACAACAATAATATACCTGCAGCGTGGCTCTTCCATGTAAACATTCGGAAACTAAGTTTGCCTCTGATATCCTAATCACCGATATTGATATATATATATATATATATATATATATATATATATATATGTATATATATATATATATATATATATATATATATATATATATATATATATATTAAAACGGTGAAGAACATAGCGCAGTATTTAAATACATAATGATTTTTTTTAATTAATATAAAATATTGACAACATCGCAATAAAGTCTGTGCAGAGTAGGAGACGATAAGGAGTGTTATAGCCCAAAATGCGATAGATGGCAATACGCGTAATTTAGTGGCAAAATGTGTCTTTTATGTATGAAACAAAAGACCCAATACCCGAAATCTGGACATGTCCTGACAAAGATTAATTTAGCAAAAGGCGATAGTCAAAAAACGCCATGAATTAACCTACTCGGATGGAAATATCCATGAACACCGAGCAGATTAATATTACGTAGCTACGGACTTTCTGGCGGGAGGTTCAGTACCTCAATTCTGGCTTAACATCATGTGATGATAGAATAGGCTACTTAGAAACACATAAACATTTTTGAAAAATAGATCTCAGCCGATCACAGTATAATTAACTTGGGTGAGTTCGAAGAAACTACCCACCAGCTGAAAACCGACATGGATTAGCAAGATCAAGACCTCTTGGGGAACGATATAGAAACACGGAATCCTGGAGGACTGTGACAAGGGCATCATGCATGTCGTAACAGGCTGTCCAATAAAAATAGGGGTCGACTTGGCGAACTGTGAGCGAGTGGGTACGCGACGTGCAGGTTGTGCGATATCGATGTATGACGATTAGGAAATAGAAATGATGGGTTCACTGCTACATCCGCATCCGTGCACAATTGTCGTGTGCCTTATGAGCCATTATGGTCGCGACACGTTTTGCTTTTTTTATGTAAGAGGGGGGAAATGATCGTGTGGCTCACCTGGTCGTAAGTTATTACCGTTGCCCATGAACAACTGCAACACAAGAGGAGTTGCAGGTGCGGTGCCGGCCTTTAAAAACGACTAATCTCTTTCCTTGAAGCTCCCTAAATCGCATCGGTCCGGAAAATCGATGATGGTAGCCGATTTCACAAGGAAGTTGTGCTAGGAAGAAAATTTCTGGCGGATCGCACAATGGTGGACCACCAATCATCTAGATGATATAGATAGTATGTATATATAAACCTTCGGCCATGAATATCTGCAACACTATTATCGGCCTTTAGGAAAGGTTTGGTAGAATGGGTAAAAAAATTATAATCAATAACCCTTGACCAATATTTGTTGAACCTCTATAAGTAAAAAAAAAACTTCCGTTGCTATATAACGATCCTTTTGAAGTTTCGATGTAATAATCGACAAGTAAACTCCAAACCTGTTCGCGATGTTGCTTTAGGATCACTTTTCAAGAATTTTCCGTACATCGCTATCGGACCGAAATAGAATTATCTCTTAAAGGAAGATTTACATAATTTTTTAAATGTTTACTCATAATGTTTACATTTGATAACGAGTGGGTTTTAGCTCGGTAACTACGTCTTAAATTTATATATACGTGATAGATTGCGGTATAATTGACCTTTATGATAAAACCTCCGTGTAGCTTGAGAGAATCTATTACCCCATATCATCTCGTGGGTGTCGATGGAGATGACAGATGGAAGAAACAAAGGATGGGCGGCAACATCATCCAAATAAGCATAATATAACATAAACACTCACGCCTGTCACCCAGGGAGGTAGGCAGAGAATATAGACTTGCATTTGGCATGATCATGACACACCTCTCTCGCCTCTTTTACATCCTACGCATAGATGATCGCCAGTTAAGGGCACACATAATCTGGCCCATCTTCAATATATCGCCAATATGGTCAATAAACTGGAGATGGTAGCAGCATTTTCCTAATAACAACTCAAAATTAAAATAAACTGCGGTTGCCAAGCTGCCTGGCAAGTTCAAGGCTGTGAGGTTTTCATCTTAGTGTATCATAATACATAAACACATACGCCATTCACCCGGAGGGGTAGGCAGAGACTACAGACCTCCATTTAGCACGATCTTGACACACCTCTCTCGCCTTCTCTACATCCATATACCTAACCATAAACGCTCTTCGGTTAAGTGTAGGTACTTTTAATTTGGCCTATTTTCAATATATCGCTAATATGGTCGATAAACTTTCATCTAGGGTGCCTTTTGCCGACTCGGCCGTCCACTTTTGCAACATACATTTGCTTTTTCACCCTTTCCTCGTTCTTTCTTTCTACATGACCAAACCACCGAAGCATTCCTTTCTTAATACTGATCACAAAATCATCTAAATTAATTGACCTTTATAATAGAATCTACTACGTCAAATCATCCTGTGGGTGTCGTATGTAACAGAGAGAAATAAAACCGTTAGAAATGGGCAAGAACATTTTCCTAAGCGAAATTCAAAATATTAAACAAGTGCGGTCGACATTTGCTAAAGGTGGTAAATATGGCAGGCAGGTAACACCGCGATGAGACAATTTATGATTTTCATGACAGACTTTCACAACTCCACTGCTGGAAAAGCTATCCTCAAGGAATGTCACAAGGCAATAAATTTAAAGCTTAGGATTTTTAATCATCGTAATCGTCTTACTTCCTAGGAGGCAACCGCGTTCGATCACCGCCTGCGCCAAAGAAATTGTTAATTGCAATTTAAAAGTTTTGATTAAGACATTTGGAAGGCAAATCAAATAGGAATAAAATTTTATTATAATATTGATTAACTTGTTAAATAACCCTACAAAAGAACTTAATTTTGTGAGAAATTGAATCGCAGATATGTAAAAAAAAACATTTAATATGACACTTCTCACTTAGAATTTGGAAATCTAATATTTCTTATATTTACGCGAACACTACACATAAAATAAAACTAATTTTACGGATTTTATCGCGTTTAATTTGAACTTACTAATTTCCGAGTGCTTTACAGCAACCATTGTCCTAGAGGTGACTCTCCTCTTGAGCGTGACTGGAAAGTTAAAATTAAAGTGATAAAATCCATAAAATTAGTTTCTTTAGAAACTCTGATGGAAGTTAATAGTATCCTCCTCACAAAAGTGGTGTAACCTATGGTGCAATAACACAAGAAAAACCTATACATCCAAAAAACTAAAAACCTATAGAAGACATGTGAAGTCTGTTAACTCTAGTAGGGTCACGTGGCTGACTTGGTCGTAAAATAATCCTTGCATTTACAGGTATGACATTTTCATGTAACAGAAACAGAAACTTTTTTATTCAATCTTCTTCTTCTTCTTTGCCCTCGCCTCTTCCCGTTACGCGGGGTCGGCTTTCTTAATCCTTCGGCGCCATTCAATTCGCTGGTAAGCATCATCTTCTGTAAGACCGAGCTTTAGCATGTCCTTTCGGACATTTGTCAACCAGGTAGTTTGCGGTCTACCTCTCCCTCTCCTTTTTGTAGCCATGGAAAGGCACTTTTTCACGACGTGGTCATCGGGTCTACGCATAACATGTCCGTATCACCTTAGCCTGGACTCTGTAATCTTATCAGTGATAGGCGTTACTTTGAAACTTCCCCTTACGTGTTCGTTACGCACTTTGTCTTTGAGAGTGACTCCACCCGCCCAACGTAATATGCGCATTTCAGTGGCATGAAGTTTTCGCTCATGGATTTTCGTCGAAGCCCACGTTTCGCTACCATAGAGTAAAACAGGCCTCACAGCTGTTTTATAGACCTTGCCTTTGGTTCTTATCGGCATTTTTGGATCGCAGAGGACTCCCGTTAATGTACGCCACTTATTCCACCCAGACATCGTTCTGTGCGTTATGTCTGCTGTTATCGATCCATCTTCCGCGATTATTGATCCGAGGTATTTAAATTTATTTACTCTAGGTAAGGCTAGGCCATCCAATTTGACTTTCGCGCTTGATGGTATTATTTCGTCGGGGTTGAAGTTGCATACCATGCACGCTGTCTTGGTTCTGCTTATGCGTAATCCGTTTAACTCTAGCGATTTCCTATATATCTCCAAGTTTTCTTGTATCTCGATTACACTGCCTGAGATGAGTGCAACATCATCCGCATATAAAAGGTTCCATGGTGTGGGTTTCTGGATTTTCTGGGTTAGGTAGTTCATGGTGATATTGAATAGCAAGGGACTTAGTGCGCTTCCTTGATGAACTCCTACTTTGATATCAAAGCTCTCCGACAGGCCGGCTGGACTTCTGACACAGGTTTGTACATTATGATACATGCCCATAACCAGTTTTATATAGTGCTCAGGGACATTTTGAGCTCTCATAGCTTGCCATATTATGTTTCTCGGCACACGATCGAAAGCCTTCTCGAGATCTATGAATACCATCCAGAGATTTTGTTTGTTTTCGCGAGCTTTTTCCATGACCAGTCTGATTGCGTGGATCGCGTCTGTTGTTCCCCTCTCAGAAGTAAAACCGAACTGATTTTCATTTAGTAGTTCATTTAGAACTCGTTCCCAGATTTTGAGTGTGTGTGACGTGATTTTTATACTTCGATAATTTGCGCATTCCCGTACATCTCCTTTGTTCTTGTAGAATGGGACCAGTACGCTCTTTCTCCAGGCATCTAGCATTTTTTCGCTTTTCATGATGTTATTAAATAGCTCACAGAGCCATGCCTCTCCTAACCCTTTTAGAAATTTCCAGAGCTCAACAGGAATGTTATCTGGGCCTACACTTTTATGGTTCTTCATTTTAGATATGGCGCTACCAACTTCTGTAACAGTTATTCTATATACAGGTCCTTGCGTCGGAGGTAATTCTGTTTCTGATTGTCTAGAGAATTCTTCATTGAGCAGCTCCTGGTAATACTCAAACCATCTTTTACATATATCCTTATCGTTTGTAAGTAGTGTGCCTTCTTTATTTTTAATATATTTTGTACTTTTAAAGTCTTTACAATCATTATATATATATTTAGCTATTTTATATATGTCATTATCGGTGGCTAGTTCTAAGCGATAGTGGGGTGATAAAAATTTAGATCAGCTTTTTCCTTTTCAATAGCTACTGTTCTTCTTGCAGTCTTCTTTGCCTCTTTGTGTATTTCTTTATCTTCATCGGAGCATGTTTCTTGCCAAATTTTAAACAAACGTTTCTTTTCAGCAACACTGTGTTTGGTGTAGTCGTTCCACCATTTTGTATCTTTTGCATTGTGCAGTGGTCCTTTGCTTATCCCTAGCTCACGTTTTGATGTAGTGATACATAGTTTCTCAAAGTTTGTCCATGTCTCTGTAGGAGTCTGATCTCGAAGGGGGTTTTTGCTCATATAATCCAAAACATGCTTTCCTAGGTTATTCCCTTTATCCGTTTTTAGTTCATGCCATTTAATTCTCTCCACTTTAACTCTTTTATCTTAATGGCTGTTTTAAGTTTCAGGGCTGTTAGTAGAAGCCTATGTTGGCAGGTGAGGGATTCCCCAGGAATAACTTTGCAGCCCTTAATTTGTTTCAAGTATTGTTTATCTATTAGGATATAGTCTATCTGCGTCTTCGATTTTCCACTCTTATAGGTTATTAGATGTTCGTCCTTCTTTTGAAAGAACTTATTTACTACTGCAAGATTTTGAGAAGCTGCGAATTCCAGAATTGTTTCACCTTCACTGTTTTGCTTTCCATATCCGAAACCACCATGATAACCCTCAAAACCGTCCCTGTCTATCCCCACATGACCTGAACGGTCATGTGGGGATAGACAGGGACGGTTTGCAGATCTTTCCAGAATTCTTGTTTTTTTGTATCAGAGCAATCTACTTGTGGTGCGTAGACTGAGAAGACAATTAGGCATGGTTGCTTTTCGAGGGCCAGCTTCACAGACATGATGCGGTCGTTGATTCTGTTTATTTCGATAAGTTTTTCGCTTAGATGTTGATCCAGGATAACTCCAATACCATTTTTAGAATTGTCTGTGCCATTGTATATGAGTTTAAACCCGTTCCCGATCTGACGTGATTTGGTGCCTTTCCATTTTGTTTCTTGCACACAGCAAATGTTTATGCATCGTCTAAATAGAATATCGCTAAGTTCAGCACTTCTTCTAGTCATTGTGCCAATGTTCCACGTTCCTATGCATATTTGAGACATTGGTACAGCGTTTTGTTGTTTTGATCTTCCGTCGCTTCCGGGGGACGCCCTAGTATTCGTCGCATTCGCATCGCCGTCGCTTGAGGGGGACACCCTAGCCTGAGAACTCTTTCCTTTCTTGATGTGCCTCATGATTAATATAAAAATTGGCTATTAGATTTTGCGGTCAGTTGCCACCTGACACCAAGGTATTAATCTTCCTGGAAGACTTGAGAGCCGCCTTTGACCAGAATAGGTTCATCCGCCGCCTTCTCTAATGAACTCTCAGACCTAAGAGTCCATCACAAACGAGGACCTCTACTCCGCATATGTCGGAAAAGCTCCTCTATTGGGTTTGATAACGGAGTTTTCTCTCCGGCCTTTTTGGTCCGCGGGAGGTATTTTATTTCCCTCCTACCCTTAAACAACTGGAGGCTGTTGACGGGCATTCCTCGATCCGCCGCCTGAGTACGCGCTCTCTAGGGTTAAGGCTCCCCCGAGAGCTTTTTTATTCAATATAGGTTAGCGAAACTTTTTTATTCAATATAGATTATAAATATGTAATATTTATTGAAAGTCATTTTTTTATTTAACATACTTGTAGAAAAAACCTCTGTCCTGGGAAGCACCAGCAAGAAACTTATTTTTTTTTTAAAATAGCAACTTACAATATATATATTTTTTGTAATTTGTATATTCACTGATATTAGACACTCTTTTCCTGTGAGGTCCTCAATTCGACTGTATGTTACTCAACATCTTCGTTTATTGCGAACCAAATGTAATGATTCCTTTTGAAATCAAAACTTCTTTTTTCGTTTGTCTTCGTTGTGATTTGAGATTCGATGAAACGAAATGGCTATATTAATAAGAGACAAACATATAAGTAAATCTATAAGATTTAGCCTGCATGAGAGGGAGATAGAATACAGTATATAGTGTTTCCTATTATCTTAGTCTCCTTTTCTGAAGGTTTCAGTTTTACCGCGTGTGAATCATGTCTTACCAGGTCGTCACTTCCTCTAGAGGAAAAATGCCTCTTCGCCTGCCGGTATGATGCTGCCACTCTAAAACCTTTTATCCCCATCGGTTGTCGATTCGTCGAGCTATATGGCCGGCCCATTGCCACTTCAGCCTACTAATCCGTTGGGCTATGTCGGTTACTCTGGTTCCACTGTGGATATTCTCATTCCTAAGTTTATCACGCAGATAAACTCCGAGCTCTCTGTCCAAAGCTCGCTGAGCGGCGTTGAGCTTCCTTATACGGCCAGCAGTGAAAGACCACGTCTCAGCTCCATGGGTCCTCACGTGCCAGTAATGCATGTGATATCCATCATTATGAGAGAAAAAATAGTAAAATTCTGGCCGGTAATGTTCCCAAATCTTCTCAAAATTAAACGTTTAACGAAAAGTAATAGCCGACATCAAAGAACTAAAAGAATAAAATTATTTCCACATCTAACAGATGCTGCTGCCCATCTCCTGTCTCAGTTTCCCACTGTCGCCTCCTACGACACCCACAGGAAGATATGGGATAGTGGATATTATATTGGATCACACCGTCACTAGGTGGTTCAGGACCGTGTTTTGTGGCATTTCTAAGGTGAGGCTTTTGTTCAGCAGTGGACTTTCGAAGGGCTGTAATGATAATAATGATAGATGCAAAGGTCGGTGCTAAGGTATAGTGTGCAGAAATGAAGCCACGACTTTTGAAGTAATTAGGAGTTAATGCGAAAATTATTTAATTATTGTTAGTTCTTTGAAGTTAGCTTACTTTTTTCTTATTGAATAAAGGTGACAAACGAGCGCACAATCCACCTCGTGGTAAGTGGTTGCCGCGGCCCATCAAAATGCAGATGCTTTGTCACCCGTGAGGACTACAATGGAATGCCTCTTTTCCAGGAAAAAGGGTCTCCGGTTCTCTACACACTCTACTACTACTACTACTCACCATACGAAACACAGGAGCGTTAAGCTGCTATTTAACGCTGGTATTCTGTGAGAGCGTAGTCCATTTCCGATCGAGGTCACCCATTCGTGCTAAACCTATACTACTAATATAGCTGCAGCATGGCTCTACCAAGTAAAATTTTCGATTCCGATTAACCAGGATGGACAGAAATATAGACAAAATTCTTAAATTGGTTATTCATATCTTACTGGCATGCCAATAGCCCCTCAGCTCAATTAAAGTACTACACACACTTCAATTTTATTTATATATATAGGTTAATTAGTAATTATAAACACTTACGTAAACTTAATGACGAACTAATGTGAAAGCTTGTTAACCCACACCCACTTTAAACAAACTACGCGGGAGAAAGTGATTCGCATCTTGTTTTTAATAAATCTCGAACACAACTCGACCGGTTCGTCCGTCCATTTATCCTGTCTCGTGTTTTTTCGTAACTCATTACGTGTGCTGTAAATTACTGAAATACCGCCATAAGGCGGGAAAAAATTAAGTCTTTTTTTTTCAGATTTAGTGTCGTCTAATTATTTTGTGCCATCAGGGAATGTGATTAACTACTAATCTTTTTACATTTTCACTTATGGCAACAGAAAAGTTGCTTAGAAATTCTAAGTGTTCATTGCCGGTCCGAAACAAGTTCTAGGATGTAGCTAGAAAGTTACAATTTATTTATATGTATGTATTGTTTACGTTATTTTCGCTTGTACAAATTAAGTCAGTTGATGACGCTTATACTGACAATATCACAAAGTAAATATTAGCATATGTATGGTATACAAGTCCAATGTCAAAAACTTAATAGTCTGTGGTCAAATAGCCGCACGGAGTAGTAGATAATTTCTTGTTGCCAAATTATTTTTAAATGTTTCCAATAAATAATTACTCATGTTTCTTTTTCAAAAGCGTGTTACGTAATATGACAATGCACAAAATGTGTTTATTTTATATTTCGTATATTAGATAACTGTGTTTAATGTATTAATTAATGTGCTGTTGAAAATGAAATGTAGCTTGCTTAATAAAAAAAAAACTTAATAAATTAATGAATTCCGGTCGAATTTCGACCACTAGGGGGCCAATATTAACAAATATGTAAAAACTTGTAGAGATATGAGGATTGTTCGATCAGTCGCATAAGACCTTATACTCTTTTTAATTTATCTCATAGATACTTTTTACGAAATCGAAACTAAAATTACTACGGAAAACTTGATCCGTTTCTTTCTAAACGATGCCGGAATCGCGGCGCGAGTAGAGGGCAGAATTGAAGTAAAGTTACAATCTAAGTACGTCCCACTAATGGGCACAGGCCTCTCATTTTGTAGAGAATTATGGAGCAATTAGTAATGTAATAATAACATAAAACCATCTTTCAGAAGCCCTGGGATTAAGTAAGGATAAAAAGCGTATTTTGACGAGACCCCTAACTAGACATTGTTTTTTAAAAAAAGCAACTCAGTGATGTGCCGATTCTGTTCCTTAACAGAATAAACACTTCTGCACATCATAGCTGATTGTGGACTCTTAATAAGCAAACGTAATACTCATCTGAGAAACTAGGTACTTAGCCCAGAAGAAGTGAAATTGCTCACAGATAAGCAACTCCTTCAATTCATTGCAAATATTAGGGCTTAGCAGTGAACTATAGCCATAGCAGTGATCACAATAAATCTTACTGGTCACAGTGATACTGGTCTTTTTATACCTGCATAGCTGCCCGTACAAAGAAAAGAAGTCATTATTTTCTGTTTATAAAAAAATCATTTCTCGATAATTATTCGTTTATATATTTTTATTTTTTCATCATAATTATAAACGGTGTTGATGTTGACACATTAAATTGTCAGTGCCAGATCGATTACCGTTTAAAAAAAAAAAGAAAAAAATCGAAACATGACTGGCCAAAAAATATAATACTAATCGACCGTGCCCAATCGGCGGGATGGCGGACACAACGGTTGACTGGACCCGGTAAATACTATACCAACTTGCATTTCTTCAGATTTTTTATGAGTTTGTAGATTATAATGTGAATGGTCTGCAATTGAAGTAAAAATATCTGAAGAATATTTGTTGTGAAAAATATCAGCTCTCGCGTCATTTTTAAACTATTTCTCACCACACCTACAAGTCCATTGCCAAACTGAGGCCTCCTCTAAGAAATGCTACAAATATCGGTCCTGAGCCACCTGCAGCCATCGATTTCCTGCATCTCTTACCAGGTTGTCACTCTATGTGGAGTTGGGCCGCCCTACACTTTACCCCTAACGCCTTTTAAGGTGTAAGTAAACATATTTTGTGCGCCGTACTGGAGATCCGTGGTAGCTCAGGTGGTTACCGCTCGCTGTAAATATAACAGAACGCGAGTAACCCGGGTTCGATCCCTGCCGGCATCAATAAAATTGATAATTGCAATTTTAAGTGCTGATTTACCATGTGCTCGGTGGTGAAGGAAGACATCGTGAGGAAACCTGCATGTCTAAGGAATAAGGAAAAAAATATTTCGAAGACATGTGAAGTTCGCCAACACGCATTGGGGCAGCGCGGCGGACACTTCCTTGCCCTAAAGCCTTCTTAGAAATGAGGGGAGACCTGTGCCCAGCAGTGGTACGTAATAAGATGTAACTTTACTTTACTTTACTATTGGAGATAGTTGAAATCCGTGATTAAAAAGTTTAATATGTTTTTCTATGTATGCACGTGTTTTGATTCTCGTCGGATTGGTACAGACTTCATAGTTTCAAATTTTGTATTTAGTGTTATTAAAGTCAATTTTTTAAGAACAATTTAACTGTACTATTGACCTTTATAAATTTCAATAAAGGAAGAAAAATAAGTGAGTCTTTTCCCCTTCCTCTTGTGTTAAAAAAATCGAATTTTGAAGCGATTTAAGTTTAAAATGATTACTACATCCACGATTTATCATAGATGAAGTTTTAATATCCTATTTCTGTTAATAAACATCTCTTTCATATTCCTCATTAACCAGTAAATGTCTGGGCGTGCGCCTCTTCCTTATCAGGGATTTGGCTTAATCAAAGAAAAAACGCTTGGCAGATAGATTGACCATCGCAGTACCAGACGTGTCGCATCTTTGACGCTGCTGACCGTCGCCGATCTCGATATTTTACTAACAGCATAGGTGTTACACCGCTATGCTTCGCTAATCATGAGGTCCTGGGTTCAAAGACAGGATATGTTTAGAAGCAGCCCGGTGTTAAGAAGTTGGCGGTGTTTTACCGCCGTGCCTTGGAAAGCACATAAAGCCGTCTTACGCCTCTCTTCAGTCGTTTCGGATTACCGTTCCATTGGACTATGAGAGTGAGGGAATAGAGAATGCACCTGTGCTTGTGCATACAGTGCACTCATACCCGTTTGAGTGCTCAGCACAAGCACTCAAACTGCTGTGTTACGGTCAATTACACTGTGATCAGTTACATTGTAGTCAATTACGCTGTGAGACATTACATCTAAGACCTCACAGGTGACAATGCATCGGTAGCCTTCCTTGTTTGAAATTGGCTGCGTATGACCATGAACTTCAGTAGCTGCTTACTATTAGGTGGACTGCAAGTAAGTTTGTCAGGTAAGTTCATACGTGGTAGAGCCATGCTGCAGCTATATTATGGTTGTAGCACGAATGGGTCGGCTCGACCGGGGAAGGACCACGCTCTCACAGAATACCAACGTAAAATAGCAGATTCATGCTGCTGTGTTTCGTACGGTGACTGTAGAGATCTAGAGACCCTTTTTTACTGGAAACGAGGCATTCAATCTTAGTCCACAGAGGTGATGACGCATTTGCGTTTTGACTCTTAATCGAGGATAAATGTAGATGTCTATAGGCCACATCATCCACCTACCGTCAGGTGGACTGTGTGCTCCTTTGTCACCCTAAAGTTTAAATAAAATTCAATCGGAAGCCATTAGATTTCTTGGCATTTCCAATAGTCGCCTTTCCCACTAACTAAACTGAGTGATGAGAATGCTTAGATGGGCGCGAGGTGTGACCCGACTAGACAGAGTATGAAATGAATACATCAGAGGATCATTTAAGGTAGCATCTATAGCTGAAAAGCTAAAAGAAAGCCGAATACATTGGTATGGCCATATCCTTAGATGAAATGATGACCATCCAATACGTATAGTTTTGAATATCTCTAAAAGTCCGCGCGGAAGAGGGTTAGACAAAGAAGAAGAGAGCTTGGTAAACGGGTTAATAACTGCAGTTTTTTTTAAATTTTAGTCGTACTATTTAAAATTTCTATGCCCATCTCCTAATTTGTCTCCTCTGTGGCCTCTTAGGACACTCACGGGATCAAATGGGATAGTGGATATTCCTACACAGCTATTACACGGTAATAATAGCCATGATAGTAGTGTACGTAGTATTGTATATTAGGTATGTAATATGTAATTACATTTGGTATTTAGTGACTGTCATTCTATGAAATTAATATAATGACTAAATATATTGTAAATTTAACGTATCCGAGACATAAGGTGTTAATTATAAATCAATCATTAATTAATCGATTTATAATGAAAAGAAAATCTGTAACAGTATATATATATATATATATATATATATATATATATATATATATATATATATATATATGTATATATATATATATATATATATATATATATATATATATATATATATATATATATATATATATATATATATATATATATATATATATATATATATATGGTGGTGGATACCGCCACCGAAGTATGTGGTGTAAGTAAGAGAACAAATGAAAGGAAAAGTAATACGTTATGGTGGGATGATGAGGTACGGGTGGAAGTTGAATCAAAGAAGAAAGCATGGTTAGATTTACTAGCAACCAAAGCTGGTAATTCTTCTGGTATGAATGATGAGATTGAAAGAAAAAAGGCAGAATTTAGACGTCTAAATAAGAGAGTAAAAGAAGTTGTTGAAAGGAAAAAGAAAGAAAGAAAGGATAAGAATGATAGAAGGATATCTGATAATTTCCAGGCTAACATAAAAATGTTCTGGAAACTCGTAAGAACTGCCAGGGGAAATACAAAACAGCCTATAATAAATGCTATAAGAGACGAGAATGGATGTATTCTGAATGATGAAGTTTCGAATTTAAACAGATGGAAGGAATACTTTGAAGGCGTATTTATGAGTGAAGAGTCGTCTGATTTAAATGAACTAGAAATTCCGAAAGAAGTGGAAAGGGGTATGGAGATAAGTGTAGATGAAATAATGAAAGCAATGAAAAGCATGAAAGCAGGTAAGGCAGCTGGATATGATAGAGTATCACTCGAGATGCTAAGGGCTGGAGAGGGAGTGGTGGCAGGCCTGCTGTACACCTTGTTTAATTTATGTTGGGAATTAAAACGGGTACCGGATGACTGGTGCAAAGCAGTAATAGTACCAATATATAAAGGAAAAGGGTCACAGCAGGACTGCAAAAACTACCGCGGTATCAGCTTGCTTACTATTGTGGGTAAACTGTATGCTAAGGTGTTAATTGAAAGAGTTATGAAAGAAACTGATGGAAAAATTTGGGATGTGCAAGCGGGTTTTAGAAAGGGAATGGGGTGTACAGATCAGGTCTTTTCCATGCGCATGATTGCGGAGAAGTTTTTGGCCAAAAACCAGAAAGTTTTTTGTGCATTCATGGATTTGGAAAAGGCTTATGACAGAGTGGACAGGAATGTGTTATGGCAAACACTGAACTCATATGGGTTGAGCGCTGGTTTGATACAGGCATTGAGGTCTCTTTATAGGGACTCTAGTGCTTGTGTCAGGATCAATGGGGTCTACTCGGACTGGTTTGGCATCCAAAAAGGTGTCAGACAGGGCTGTGTAGCTTCCCCTTGGCTGTTCAACCTATTTATGGACCGGTGTTTGCAAACTTTGAAAGATGAAGAATGTGGTTTAAGAATGGGCGAGTTAACCGTCAAATGCCTTTTGTATGCCGATGATCAAGTCATATTTGCGTCATCGGCGTCTAAATTGCAAATGATGGTTACATTAATGAACTGGGAATTAAAAGAAAGGGGAATGAAAGTGAACACATGTAAGACGAAAGTGATGGTTTTTGAAAGAGAAGAAAGCAAAACGGTATGTGAAATAAGAATAGAAGGAGAGTTAATTGAGCAAGTGGATGAGTTTGTGTATTTGGGATGTGTATTTAGCAGGGATGGTAGATATGATAGGGATATAGAACGACGAGTAAATGCAGGGAATAGAGTGAATGGGGCACTACACTCTATTATGGAGAACCAGAATGTGTCAAAACAGGCACGTATGGTGATTCATAATTCTGTGTTAGTCCCTACTTTAATGTATGGTAGTGAAAGCTGGGTGTGGCAGAAGAAGCACGAAAGTAGAATAAATGCTGTAGAAATGCGGTCTTTAAGGAATATGCTAGGTTTGAATCTAAATGACAGGGTGAGAAATTGCGTGATAAGGGATAAATGTGGTATGCAAGATGATGTTGTGACCAGGATTAAGAAAGGAATGCTTCGGTGGTTTGGTCATGTGGAAAGAATGAATGAGGAAAGAGTGACAAAGCAAATTTATATGGCAGATGTGAACGGCCGAGTCGGGAAGGGACGCCCTAGGAAAAAGTTTATCGACCAAATTGGCGATATTTTGAAAATGGGCCACGTTAGAAGTACCCTTAACCGACGAGCATGTATGCGTAGATATATGGATGTGAAGGAGGCGAAAGAGGTGTGTCAGGATCGTGCCAAATGGAAGTCCGTAGTCTCTGCCTACCCCTCTGGGTGACAGGCGTGAGTGTTTATGTATTTATATGTATGTATATATATATATATATATATATATATATATATATATATATATATATATATCTGTAACATATAAGAATGGGCGAGTTAACCGTCAAATGCCTTTTGTATGCCGATGATCAAGTCATATTTGCGTCATCGGCGGCTGATCTTGACATCCATAAAGGTGTCAGACAGGGCTGTGTGGCTTCCCCGTGGCTGCTCAACCTATTTATGGACAGTTGTTTGCAAAATTTGAAAGTTGAAGAATGCGGATTAAGAATGGGTGAGTTAACCGTCAAATGCCTTTTGTACGCCGATGATCAAGTTATCCTTGCGTCGTCGGCGGCCGAGTTGCAAATGATGGTTACATTAATGAACTGGGAATTAAAAGAAAGGGGAATGAAAGTGAACGCATGTAAGACGAAAGTGATGGTTTTTGAAAGAGAAGAAAGCAAAACGGTATGTGAAATAAGAATAGAAGGAGAATTAATTGAGCAAGTGGATGAGTTTGTGTATTTGGGATGTGTATTTAGCAGGGATGGTAGATATGATAGGGATATAGAACGACGAGTAAATGCAAGGAATAGAGTGAATGGGGCACTGCATTCTATTATGAAGAACCAGAATGTGTCAAAACAGGCACGTATGGTAATTCATAATGCTGTGTTAGTCCCTACTTTAACGTATGGTAGTGAAAGCTGGGTGTGGCAGAAGAAGCACGAAAGTAGAATAAATACTGTAGAAATGCGCTCTTTAAGGAATATGCTAGGGTTGAATCTGAATAACAGGGTGAGAAATTGCGTGATAAGAGATAAATGTGGTATGCAAGATGATGTGACCAGGATTAAGAAAGGAACGCTTCGGTGGTTTGGTCACGTAGAAAGAATGAATAAGGAAAGAGTGACAAAGCAAATTTATATGGCAGATGTGAATGGCCGAGTCGGGAAGGGACGCCCTAGAAAAAAGTTTATCGACCAAATTGGTGATATTTTGAAAATGGGCCACGTTAGAAGTACCCTTAACCGACGAGCATGTATGCGTAGATATATGGATGTAAAGGAGGCGAAAGAGGTACCAGGATCGTGCCAAATGGAAGTCCGTAGTCTCTGCCTACCCCTCTGGGTGACATGCGTGAGTGTTTATTACAAAATCTGTAACATTGCATAAAACATTCTTGAGGAAAGAAAATTGGGGATTAACAATTTACTCAATACATGTAGGTAAATATTACCCTTTTCTTACAAGAATTCTATTGAGAAATTATAAGTCTTCACCATGTATTTCATAATTCATACGTTTCGTACGATTATCACGTGTAATATTCTGGAATCTTATTTCGTGGTAACGCCACGAACTATCCATTCTCCAGGCAGCAGCAAACCGTTGCGGAATTCGCAGAGGTCTCCGTAAAAGAGAAGAGCATCCCAGCCAATAAAGCAGAACATCAGCTATTAGCATGCGCTGAAAGAGGTAACCCAGGCCTGAGAATTCGAGGAGTAGCTCTCTTCATGGATAACAACACAGAGCGTTTCGGCTTAAGTTTTTGCTTAACAACTGGCCGAAACTATGTCAAAATATCTCCCGGTCTCGCAAGCTTACTAAACGGCAGTACTCTCAAAACGAGCATGAAGCGCAAAACATATGAGGCGCTAGTTGAAATAGAGGTTGCAAAGCAACGATGTCGAATAGTAAGATCGAAAAACAAAACGATCTTGCTGTTCACATGGAGCGAAGAAAAAACCCCATTCGCCCAGGCATGCTCACTGCTAACGAGACTCGGTGAGGAGGAGACAGCTGTCATACCCCGCATCATAAGTGTGGATGCCATGGTGGTCCTATATGAGAAAGGTGAAGTCACGGAGTGATCTGAGGTAGTGGATATTCTTACACTACCACTACACGAAAAACATCAACCTAATTTATTTATTTATTTTTCCGTCAATCCGATTTAACCAAACGATATTTTTGTTAGAGCGGCGTTTGACTTTGTAACAAGTGGCGTGCTAATGAGCCATGATGAAGCGCGGCTTCGTACGTGGCCGTGAAGAATCCGCAGGTCATCTGCAATGGCCTTGATAATCGCTGGCATTGACTCGTTTTCAGAGTTATTTGAAACCACGTGCTCTCGACACGCCACTGAGGAGGCTGTCACCTCGCCGCTTTGATAATGAACTTAAGGTCGTTTTATTGTCGTGCCTGTGGCTTTTTTATAGTTATTCTATCGCACGTTACTCTGAACCGTGAACACGTATCGGTCCGGAAAAATCGAAAGGTTGTATACAGCCTTTGCAATCTTCGGATTTTTATTAAAGAGGGATGAATAGGTATCTGGCTAGCCTAACCGGCTTTTTTTAAAGAAATTGGTTCCGTTCGTAACAGTTTTTTACTTGCCTGATTTAAGATGTTAGCGGTTCCTCGAATGTCTTTATTTCTTGATAGTTAACGTACGCAGGAATAAGATTATGGTCACTGCATCTCTGCAAGAAATTTAAACATGTTATATATCATGCGCACTTAGTCGTTGGATCCTTTAATTGGCGAATTTTGGTCCGTGACTATGACGTGACGTGACGTGAGTGCGGCATTCCATATTAGTCCTCAGAGCATTTTGATACTGAGTCGAGGATATTAATCCTCTACTCTACTTATTTAGATATCTACATATGTAGATGTCTAATGTTTATGGGTCACACCATCCACCTACTATCAGAAGGACTGTGTGCCCGTTTGTAATATTATTCTATAAAAAATTGAGTGTTCTGTGTTAGGAATTTGTAATAAACAAAGACAGCCTTGGGAACGACCCACGTGATAAATTTTAGTATTCCACGCAATGTGTGAAACTGTGAAGTTCTGTAACTAAGAATATGAGCTTTTTAATAAAAGTAAAACCACTACTAAATAAATTTTCATTGCATCAGCCTCAACAAGTTAAATGAGAATACAATGAAATAATACACCGCGTGAAAAACTTGGCTCATGCAAATTCTAAACTCGCATGAGTTTACGCAATCCTTGTATTACAACATGGCGGAACATGTTATAAGAAGAAGCGATAATGATTGATTTTCTTATCTTCTGTTATATTCTATTTTTGAATGAAGGCTAATTTTTCAAGCATCAGTTAAAAGATATCTATCAATTAAATTATATAACCTGACTGAATATAAAAGTGAAACAATTTAACAATTCTAGTCGTACTACTGTATTTTTAAATTGTTTGTGTTGTATTTTATATCCTATAGATAACTTTTATCTGATGATTGTAATATTGGCTATAAGAGAAACGAACGAAGCACACTGATTTTAGGTCGTTATAGTCTCTTGGATTATGTTATTGACTCGCTAGTTATCGACACAAGCTCTTATTTCTTAAGAAATAAATCCACTTGGGGCGAACTTTTATTTGACTTGAATTTTACATCCATAATATAAATGTGTAAACTTATTTCTAACTTAACATTATTAAATTTTTTAAATGAATAAAAAATGTATAGAAACTGGGACCGTGTAGTGGCGGTATAAAAATATCTACTAACCTGTTTCGTCCCGAGAGTGTCGGTAAAGACAAGGCAAAACAATCCAAGAGATGGGCAGCAGCGTATTCCTAACAATACTAAAGAACTAAACATTTTGGTTGTCAAACAGGCTGCCAAAGGTGGCATATATGCAAATATCCACCCTAACAAGCTATTTATGGGGGAGGCCTATGTTCAGAAGTTAACTTTCGATAAGTTGTAATGCTTACAGTAACGGTTAACAAGTGGTAATATTGAAAATTTTGTACAACCGACTTCAATATAAATAAAATGAGAACACGTCAATGTATTCGAAGTCTATTGAATACGGATTATTAAAGAATACTCAAAAAAACTAATTACATCTTGATCGGATTTATATAGGTCTACATGTGAAGCACCAGCATTCAAATAAAAAGAATCATCAAAATCGGTAACACGTATAAAAAACATACAGTCGAATTGAGTAACTCCTTCTTTATGAAGTCGGTTGAAAAACCTAAACTACCTACTTAATCTTCGATCAATGGCCTTATTACTCAAAACATAATCCTATACTATTAAACGAGCAATTCTTGTATATATGTATATATATATATATATATATATATATATAATCGGGATCTCGGAAACGGCTCCAACGATTTTCATAAAATTTAGTGTCCAGGGAGTTTCGGGGATAATAAATCGATCTAGCTAAGATTTATTTTTAGAAAATGTCTTTTTGTCCGTGTTTTTAGGCAATTAAAAACTGCTACAATATAGTTAGAATAAGAAGGTAAATTTTGACAGTTTGGTAATGATTATAAATAGCTTATTGGTATAATGGGCGGTCACAAAATCGTAAAACCCCGGTTCGAGCCCAGACCGACCGACCGACTTTTTTATTTTTTTTTTCAAGTTTCTTTCTTTTTTGAGAAAATATATTTTTTTCGAGCCCTTTTTTTAGTATTTTTTAAAAACACGAAAATTTAAATAAAAATAATTGCACTCATGATTTTTTATTCAAATAACCAGTTCAGTTTTTTCTGTTATGTCGCTAAGATCAAAAAATATTATTTATAATTCATCAGTATGTAATTTGTATCTAAATATAATTTCCAAAACACACGAATTAAAAAAATCGAGCGAAAAATACCGAGCAAAGCTCGGTCAACCGGGTACTTTTCATAATATTACTAAGGTATGTGAGGGTAATACTAAGCTTTGCCATCCTATAAAATAAATACTAGGAAAAGAACAGAGACAAAAACACCAAGTCGTATACTATAATCTCAGAAGACTATAATTAATATATTAGGCAAAAATAGCAAACAAGCTTTGGCAATATTAGAAACACTACGCAACATCAACTAAAACTAACTACACCACACCATTCTAAAATCTACTAAAATATTTACTGTGGAGTGTAGAAGTAAGGAGTACCAACTCCCATAGTAGAATAATTGTAAAAGTGGTCATCTGTAGGCAGTAAATACCAGCTCAAAAACTCTCCACAACAGCGCTGGATTAGCTACTGGGATGAAACGAACTTAGCAGTTGTCGCCGGTTTAAGTGTGCTGCTAAACTGATCAGTAGCTCTAAAATCTAAAATAATTTTGTTTAGTAAATATAACTTCGAAAAAGTTGTCTATCCCACTAATATTTTTCGGTGCGTTCTTTAAAATTTACCCCGTAGCTATTGTAGCGCCACCCTTATTTAAAGGTTTTTATTGACAATTTTTAATACACTTTCTGTACTCCTTACTTCTACACTCCATAATATTTACTTTTATGTCAACTGTCAGTCTTGTCGATAAAGCAGCGCCCTTTTGAGCCTTTATGATTAGCCGAGGAAGAGCTATCGTATCACAAAGCCATCTATTCATACAAGGCTGTATAGCTTTTGAGTTATTTGAGTTATGAAAAAAAAATATGATCATCTGGATAATATAGCCATTATCCGGATGATCCTATTTCCCCTAATGTACTATATTAACTATTAAAATCCAAAAAAACAAAAAGTTTTGTTTTCAACTTGTTTTATTTCATAACAGGTTTAATTGGATTGTGCTTATGACTTGAGCCGATCGTATTGAGGTTCGCGGTGTGCAAGCAAAGCGGCAGTTGCTATTGGCAGTGAAAGGTATCAAAGTATCAGATGTTTGCGGCACCACAGGTACAGGCGTGGGCTGTGCTGCCAGCCATAACCGCCGCTAACAACCTCGATTGGTTCTGTTACGATTCAAGGCCACGAATATCGGTTGCAAACGTTTCTAATGTTGCACATAATCGATTTATTTCGGATTTTTTTAGTATATATTTAAACATTACACTGCAGTTATATTATTATGCTGTGTACACTTTTTTGGATTGTAGTTTAGATCAACACAAATATACTTTTAATTTTGACCTTTATATAACTGTTTGTGAACCTTATTCAATAATATAAAATAAAAAAGTATACAGCTTTATCGTGTGTAGCAATATAAACTTAATGCTATAAAATGTTACAATAATGATATACTAACAAAAATTATGTAGTTGTTTTTCGACTGTATTTCTTTTGTAAAGCTCTTAGGGGGTCATCCTTTTATCACGTGAGATCTGAATCGAAACGAAAAAAAAACACGATTAATCACGATAATCTCACTCTGCGATGGGATGGCACTTGCGATAAAAAATGTAATTCAATGTATGGCATATAAAATATTTATCAGATTCTAAAAATATCGGTTCATTTCAATATATATATATATATATATATGTATATATATATATATATATATATATATATATATATATATATATATATATATATATATATATATATATATATATATATATATATATATAGGCTACTCACCGCAGGTTAGATTCCCGCACGGAACGTTAATACAAGACTCAATAATGGTTCTGGACTGTCTCTTATTTATCTAAGTTTATAGTACACACAACATGTAAGCAAGATTAAAAAAGAAATTTCACGTTACAATAGAATTCATGGAGATAAATATTTTGTTAAGGTTTTTTCCAAAGATTTTAGCCACTGCTTAGGAAGTGGTGTTTAATTTTGAAACAATATCTGCATATATTCCGTCGTTATCATTATTAAGCGATGACGCCATTGAATACTTACGCGGCCATGTAAACATTGTATTAGACATTAGTATAAAACTTGTATAAAAGACTTGACGTTAATCTTGTGATATCGGCAAGCCGTATCTATGAAAAACTCTATTTACTTTTTACCAGATCTTCAGACTGGTTGAATGATCATAATCTAAAAAGATTCTTTTCTAAAACTAAAATATTACTTTTCATCACCACCGAAAAACTGCACTAAATTTAAAATTCGATTACAATGGAACAATTTTAGAATCTGTGAAAGAATTTAAATTACTCGGTATAGATATAGATACTCACTTGAATTGGAAAGCGCATGTCCATAGAGTGAGTTCTAAACCTTCGGACTTTTCATATGCATTACGCGAGATTAAAAAATCTACCGACATATAAACGACAATAACAACCTACTATGCGTATGCGCACGCTTTGAGCTACAGCGTCATTCTGTGGGACAGCAGCACAGATGCAGCCTCTCTATTCACCCTCCAAAAGAAATTATAGCAAATATAGATCAGAATAATAGCTGCAGACAGTTTTTTCATGACTTATTGCTAATGTGTAAAGTTGTTCGAAAACATAAGCAATTATATACAAAACGTGAAGATTTACCATGCAAATTCACGCTACGACATAAAAATAAATAGGTATTGCCAACTTCCCGATTAAAACTAAGCACTTCTAGTTCATTTAGTTCGTCCATAAAATTATATAATAAACTACCTGACATATAAAAAAAATGAAAATAGTGATATCATATTCACAAAAAAGTTAAAAGAGTTTCCAACTAATAAATGTTACTATAATACTAATGGATAATTTTTAGATAATACATAAATATATAGGTTATACAAAATAATCACGCAATTAAATTGAATTATATTTCAATAAACCACATGACATTCTTATAATTAGTTAAATACGCTTCTTCTCTCCTAGCCCCTAAATTGCGTGCCCAACAGGGACCAGGTACGGTTTAGCAATAAATGATTGAACTTGAGTTTGAGTTTGAAAAATATTAAAATATAAGAAAACTTAAAAACCACGCATTACTTACGCGCTGTGATGATTCTAGAGAGAATTGTCCTAGTGATCCTGATCAGGATATTAGGATAAAGTTATAGAGTTTGTGGCGGCGCTGTCGTCGCGCCACAAGCGAAACACACCGAAGCCTAAATCGCGCTATCAAAGTTCCGAATCATAAACAGTACCTATATATAGAACAGCTAGGAACTGTCACACGGCACATGGAGTGTTGGCCGCTCTCCGGGCAGAACACCTTGCCCGGCGGTAGATCTCCCCTTTTCCTTCTACGGTCACAAGTTATTTATTGCATTGTTATCGGCCCTTGGTACAAGTGCAAATTTTAAGTCAATCTGCCGTCTACAAGTTGGTGAAAAACATTAAAAGATTCCGTTGATAGATAGATACATGCGAACTGATAATAGCGTTATAAAAAATATCTAATTTCGACATGTCTAAGGAACACAGCAGTGCAATTGGTAAACCTTAAAATATTATTAATTTCAAATGCACGTTTCCTCAAGATATTTTCTTTCCGCCAAACATTTGATAAATTAGCACTCGAAGTTACAACTAACAACTAAGCTAGTGTTTTATTTTATAAAAATAAAACGAGAAATAAACTTAGAGTTCACTTTATATTGGCATACGCGCACGCGCGCACACACGGACATGCACACTCACTACTTTTGTATTTGTCAACTGGTGACCTAAAATTCAGGTTCGTCGACTTGTTTATTCATCAGTCTATCACATTAATTTGTGCCTTTTTTGTCAAAAATCGATATTATTCATTTAATGTTGTAAGAAAATAAATTATTATATTACATTTAGTGATGCAATAAATACGAATATGAATACAAATATTCATATTCGCGGAATAGTAGACATTTAACGAATATTCGTATTCGGCGAATACTAATGACGAATATTTAAAAACTAATATTTTTGTATGTAGCTAACTCTAATTACTGACAGACTTTAAAAACGCGCGTCGTCGACGAGTAAAATATACGACGTGTGTATAGGCCCTAAGCCACAATGACGGTTACACAAGGGCAGGGAAGTTATTACAATGTACCGAAACATGTTTTGTTTCAAGATGTTGAAACTAGATGGGACTCAACATATCAGATGTTTTACCATCTCTACCAAATTGTCGTCATGAAATCACAGCAAGGGAATGGGCTCTTATGAGCCAAATTATTGACATTCTGGCCAATTTTGAAGAAGCTAATAAAGAGCCAAGCAAAGAATCAACGAAATTATCTCAAGCAATCCCAATAATACGAAGTTTTAAATCTTGCCTCTGATCCATTGGCCTTTTATTTAGCGAGAAGTCCATTTTCCAAGGCTGAAAAAAGTCGCCCTAAAATATTTTTCACTAAAACCATGTACAGTCGCCTCGAAAAGGTTTTTTTCAACGGCTGGGAACATCCAGACTGAAAAAAGAAATCGCCTAAAACCAAAAAATCTACTAATTTTAGGTTTTTTAAATAATAATTTGCCTGTTGTAAATTTTAATTATTAGAACAATATAAAATCATCATATAAATTAGTTTTTCATTACCATGACGAGATATTCGTATTCATATTCGCCGAATATTAGATTTGATATTCGTATTCGTATGCATTCGTTGCCTACCTAATTATATTATCTCTGAGGTCTGAGATGGAGTGCCTCACAGCCACAATACAAACAGAATGTTCCACTGGATCTCTATACCCTTCAGACCCGGACACAGCATTGCAATTACTGCTGTTTGTCTCCAGAAATGGGCAAGAGTGTGGTACCTACCCAGGCGGGCTCCTGGGTGGATCCTTTTCTGTAAATTAATATTTAAAAAGGTCCCGCTAGGTTTCTTGCTAGTTCCTCCCTAGACAAAGGTTTGTCAGAACCAGTGGTAAAACTTAAATAACTTTCAACGTGTATTCTTGTAATCTATAATGAATAAAATTTATTCCATTCTATTATACGTGGTAGCGCCACGCGTCGGTCGGTTCAGCTTAGGCAGGACCACGCTCTCACCGAATAGCAGCTTAATGCTGCTGTGTTTAGTATGGTGAGTGTAGAGATCCGGAGACCCTTCTTACTGGAATCGAGGCATTTCATCTTAGTGCTCAGGGGTGACAACGCATTTGCATTTTAATCCTTAGTTAAAGTTGTCACTTACCATCAGGTGGACGGTGTGCTTGTTTGTCAGCAAATGCTATAAAAAATTCTATTCTATTCTATTCATAAAATGAAGGGGAGTGCACAAGAAGTTATTTACAGATATTTAGTTACTGTCTATACTATCGCTATTCTTAATTTGAATTATCTTTTATAACAAAAAGCAGTACAGATACAATAACTGTTGAACGTCGCTGCGTGTAGAATAATTGTTTAAAATTTCTCCCAAACTAGCGCTCCAGGCGTTACGTGCTACCATTCAGTTTCAATGGAGTGTCGGAGCACTGGTGTGAATGACGCGCGGCTAGAATATATTTTTGAATAACTTTGGTCATTATTATTAATATTTTAGCAATCAAACTTTTGACGTGAATACGTTTTTAATTGTATTTCAATTTTATTTTGTATTGTTATTTAGCTTCCATAGTGGGAGACAATTTAGAAAACTGATGATAACAAAATCGACGGTTACAGTTTGAAATTTGCAGCTACATATCTATCACCTTAATTCAAAATTGCATTACGCCACTCCAAAGAGTCCACTACGCCAAGCTAAAGGATCAAAGAAATTCTTACGCGTTAAGTGAGGGAAATGAGTTGCATAATTTCCGTCCGATTTTTTGTATACTTTTTATTCCCTTTAGAATTTTGTACGTGGATATGGCTATTTTTTAATACTAAAACAGCTTGTTTTTTGTGTTTGTTTTTATTGCGTTTCTCTGTTATTACATTTGAGTCTGCCTTCGATCTTGTTCCTCCTCTTCTTTACCAGTCTACAAAAGTCGCAGACGTACAAGGGTCTTTCCCGTGGTAGACTATATTTTTTCTTGAAATTTATGTGGGACCATCCATGAAGTATGGCCTATTAAATGACAAATAAATTATTAAAAGCTCACAAATGATAAAGTTGTCTGTAACATACAAAAAGAAAACATAACACACATTAGACAATCTTTAGCGTACTACGCCATGCTGCGGCTATGTTTGAAGCGCAAATGGGTAGGCTCGACCGGGGAAGCACCACGCTTTTACAAAATACCAGGGTGAAATAATAGCTTGATTTGTGTTTCGTATCGTTAGTGTAGAGAACCAGAGATCCTTTTCACTGGAGACAAGGCATTCCACCGTATCCCTCAAGGCTGAGAACACAGCTGCACTTTGCAACACATTCTATATCAAGAAAAGACATAGATGTCTATGGGACACAGGATCCACTGGAGGACTGTGAGCTCGTTTGTCCTCTTTATTCTATAAAAAATAGATATAGAACTATCTTTTTTCAAGCCGACTAAGACGTCCTTATTACTTTGTATATAAATCTCTGAACTTGTGAACCGAGAGATGTATGTATCGTTTATTTCATTATAGTTTTAGTTTAGTAGTATTAGTTTAGGAAACCAGTACATTGTACTGTGGTTTAATACATTTTGAAGGCATCTGTTTAAAACTTGCTTCATTTTAACAAGGCACATTTATCGCTCGAAGCTATCACAACCATGGTGTATTGTCAGCTTTATGTTGTCCTCGGGCTATGGCGTAATGGGTTGTTAAGGATATTGAAATATTTGTAGCGCCGCGTTTTGCTCCAATTTTCCTTAGCACTCGACCACACAGAGAGTCGTAAGTGAAATAATAATTTAAGCCGTTTTGTGCTTTATTACTATGTTTATTTGTACGATATTAGCATACATATATTCCATTGAAAGTTTCGTATTTTCTATTATTTTAACAAGTATATTTATATCTTAATGTCGACGCAGGGCGTTTCCATTCGCTTCTTGTTATGTATGGTACATTACTACTTCAATTCCCATAGTTATGAAATAAATATGTCACGAGGGCGTTTTTATGTGAAGGATTATTTAGATTTAAGATTGTCTATTAGCCGGTAGAACTCGTTTTCTATCTTAGAGGTGGTCTGGGTCGGTATTCTTTTACCCATCTTATATTTTTGTCTGAAGTCTGTAGAGAGCCAGAATAATTACAGGCTGAAAGACCATCCATTAACTTCCAACAATCCTTAGTGGTAACAATGCATCTGTAACTTTATTTGCATAAAGTTGGTTGCAGGTATTCCAGGACTTCATCGCACAACCTTTTTGTAGATTTCGTTACCACCGGCGATTTTTCAGGACCGATACGACGTAGGGAGTTTACTACCGGCGATTTTTCCGGACCGATACGACTTAGGGACCTTCAAGAAAAGAGGCACTTCCTTCTTACTCCTTTCTAAAATGGCAACGCACCTGCAATTCTCCCTGGTGTTACAGTTGTTCATGGGCAGCGGTAGTCACTTCATCATCATGTGAGCCGCATATTCGTCTACCTACTATACTATACTACATACTATCTTTTTTATTTACACCCTAAAAAAAGGGTTACAAAAGGCGGACTTATTGCCTTAGACATTCTCTCCCAGTCAACCCTAGCCAAAGTGATGTATATTTAATATTTGTTTGAATATAAAATATTCAACACAATAGACGTAAAACAGTATATTAGTCTAAAATTGTTACTTTTCAACGAATCTCTAACGCACGGAAATAATATATAAACAATATCAAGAAAATACTAAATTCAAAATTCATAATTCTTTATTCAGTATCATTAAATTCATTCTTTTCAAATATAAGTTACTTTAAGTATATCTTTATAAAGATATACTTGATATAAATGAATATTATCAAAGTAAATAACATAGGAGCTTAAAAAACTTAAATAACACGCATATTGATAATGAGCCGTGATGATCCTGATAATTATTGTATTTTATCCTGGTGATCCTTATCAGATCAGATTAAATTACTGGATTTTTGTCAGTCAGTAGTGTTAATACGAGTGCAAATTTTAAAGTCCATCGGCCGTCTAAATTTCGGTAAAATAAAATTAAAAGATTCCGTTATGTAGATAGATACACGCGAAGCTAATAAAAGCGTCTTAAAAACACTATACACATTATAACCATAGTTATAATCGAAAGATTACGCCACAATTTTCGAAACTGTCCTGTTTTAATTGTGGACGTCTCTTCCTTTTTTATACATAATCACAACTATGGCGAGTCAAAAACTAGTCACAAAGTTACATGTGCACTTCCTTCTAGTGCCAGCATACGAAACGTAGACAAGAGAAAGTGACGGAACAATGCTCATTAGAAACAACATTTTGAGTTGATTTGCCACGGGCTAGTGCGCGTAAAAATTAGATTATAGTTAACTAGATAAACTACGGGAAACAACGATAATTACGTCATTATTATAGCTATCTTAGAAGATTTCAACTATGGTAGAGCCACGCTGTAGCTATATTATGGTAGTAGCACGAATTTTCATTTTCTCGGTTTTTCTATCTCAACCGGGGTAGGACATATCGACGTAAAATAAGAAATTAATGCTGCTGTGTTTCGTATGGAAGTAGAGAATCAGAGACCCTATAGAGAGAGAGAGAGAGAGAGAAACGAGGCAATACATCTTGATCCTTAGCAGTAACAACGCATCTATATTTTAATGCTTAATCAAGGATGTGTGTAGATGTCCATCGATTGACTGTGTGCTTGTTATTCACCCTTATCCTATAAAATAATCTGGCAAATTATAAGTTCTGCAGCTTATTTAGTTCCGTGGATGTCTTGCTTGTGTTAGGAGTAGTTCACGACAGTAATCGAATCTCAGATTCAAACCCATGTCTTATGAGTTTGTGGTTCGAACAGTACCATCAGGGTACGGTTATCACCTTACTGTTTCATTATTCTAGCATATCATCATCATCATCATTACAGCCCTTCACAAGTCCACTGCTGAACATAGGCCTCCCCCAAGTAATGCCACAAAGCACGGTCCTGAGCCACCTGCATCCATCGACTTCCTGCATATCTTACCAGGTCGTCACTCCATCTAGTGGGGGGTCGCCCTACACTACGCCTACCGGTACGAGGCTGCCACTCGAGAACCTTTCTTCCCCATCGGTTATCGGTTCTTCGAGCTATATGGCCGGCCCATTGCCACTTCAGCTTACTAATCCGTTTGGGCTATGTCGGTCACTCTGGTTTTACTGCGGATATCCTCATTTCTGAGTCTATCACGCAGAGAAACTCCGAGCATAGCCCTCTCCATAGCTCGCTGAGCGACCTTGAGCGTCCTCATACGGCCAGCAGTGAAGGACCACGTCTCAGATCCGTAAGTCATCACTGGCAACACGCACTGGTTGTACAATCTAGTTTTTAGAGATTGAGGTATACCTGACGAGAAGATATGTCGTAATTTCCCGAACGCTGCCCAGCCGAGTTGAATCCGTCGATTGACCTCTCGGTCGAAGTTGGACTTACCTAGTCGGACTATTTGTCCCAGGTAAACGTACTCGTCAACAACTTCGAGCATAGTGCTCCCAACAACTACCGGCATAGGTGTGACATGGACATTAAACATGATCTTTGTTTTGTCCATGTTCATCTTAAGACCTATCCGTTGGGAGGCACTATTGAGGTGATTGAGCATAGTGCTTAAGTCCTCCAGCGATTCTGCCATAAGGACTATATCGTCGGGAAATCGAAGGTGAGTGATGTACTCGCCATTGATGTTAATACCGTATCCTTTCCAGTCCAGTAGCCCGAAAACGTCTTCCAAAGCAGCGGTGAAGTGAATTCTAGCATATGTAGACAATTCAGTAGCTCAGTAGTTAAGCATTTCGCTGCGGCTTTGCACACCTTAGATTTGAGTCCCGAAGTGAAAAGTTAATACGTCTTTCATCTTTGACGCTTGCCCCGTCGTCGATGTTGTACATCTAGCGTAAATGCTACGGTATAATGCCATCTATTGGACGTCAATTTTTTGAAATTTTATATGGACGCCTCTTAATCAAAAATTCCTCTTTGCGAAATAATTGTTAATGCCAACATCATTATAGACTATTAACTTTTAAGATCGTTACTGACTATTATGGAAAAATCATTAAGCTGCTCCACTAATTAACATTGCGACGTTTGAGTGTCAACATCTTGTAAAGCGAGGCATCTAAACGAAAAAGTATCTCACATTTAAAACCATACAGTCTGTTTCGCTTAACTCGTATGGAATTAGCATCCGTAAAATGTGTTTATGAACGAGCTGTTACAAAAAATAAATATTTGCCAACTAAAATTTATTGAATGTTCGCGATGGCCTTTTGCTTGTTTAAAGCGATAAAAAATTAAAAAGTTAGCACCTTGTAAAGATGTAAGCGTGATAAACGTGTAAAGAAAACATAACACGGTTTTTATTCGATTTTATTCAAGTCTAACTAAACTTCTTTTCGTGTTATAAAAGAAGTAGTCAAGTCATCGAGTAGTGAAGAGAATCGAGTAAAATTAGTAGAGAGCCGAGTGTGTAAAAGAACAAGTAGTCGAGTCTATGACTGTTTTTGTATGTGTGTGTGTGTGTGTGTGTGTGTGTGTGTGTGTTTATATCTTCGTCTGTTGTGAACTGATTGTAATGATTATTTTTATTGGATAGGTTATACTCCAGCGGTTATCTCATATAAATTGCAAACATTCCATATTTAAGGGTGAAAAAATGAGGTTAAGTTCTTAATCGGACCATTTAGATGACATTCTACCTAATAACATTCCTTAGTCTACTCAAAACGCTAAAAGCATTACTTTTAATAGAAAGTAAAAGTTGATAATGGTTTCTTATATTTAGGCGAACACTACTCATTGATTAAAACTACTTTTACGGATTTTGTCGCGTTTAGTATATATGATTTATTTATTTATTTATTTTATTCTTTATTGCACCAAAGATTTAGTACAAAAGGCGAGCTTAATGCTAAATGGCATTCTCTACCAGCTAACATTGGGTAGAACAGAGAGGAGTTACGGGCAGTAAAATTGTCAAGACCACATTCAATTCAAAAATGCTACACATACATAATATATATATATATATATATACATATATTATATACACTTACACATACACATATACACACATACGTATACACACATATACATCCATAAATTTATATACAAATAACTATAAACATATAAAGTAAGTGGACTCAAATTTGTTGGTTACGGATATATTCGTATAGTTTTCTTTTAAAAATGTTTTTAGCAGGTATTATTCGCAGGTCATGCATGCAGTTGTTAAGTAACCTGTCCAACCTGCTTAGCAGCTCCTGAGAGATATTAGAAAGACAAACATCGGCATAGTCAAATATTGGAAGAATTAGAGATTGGATGAGTAGAAGCTTAGTTGAAGGAGGCAGAAAGAACTTAAGACGATAGATGGAACGAAGTATGCCTGTGACTTTACGACAAATCTCGGACACCTATAACCTCCAACTAAGGGTCGAGTCAATAATTAAACCCAGATCCTTGACACTAGTGCGGAAAGGAATTACACAGTTTTCGTAGCAAATGGATGGTAGATCAGGTATGTTAAGTTGTGACACCAATCGACGACTACCAATGATAATAGCCTGGCATTTACTGGGATTTACCGTTATGTCAAATCGCTGTGACCAGTCTGAAATGCGTTGTAAGTCCTGATTAATAGCTGCAATAGCGGTAGCAATTTCAACCGAGGACGCTTGTTAGTATAACTGAAGATCGTCAGCATAGAGATGGTAAGAACATTGAAGGTGGGTAGTTAGAAGATTGATAAACAACGAAAACAAGAGAGGAGAGAGAATGCCGCCTTGCGGTACACCTAGATATAGATCGCACCAGTCGGAAAAATCCTGACCAGCCCGAACAGCCTGCTGGAGACCGAGAAGATAAGAGGAAAACCAGTTCAGTACTGACGAGGAGAAGTTTAGGCGTGAAAGTAATCCAAGGAGTAAGTCGTGATCGACACAATGAAATGCGTTTGAAAAGTCAATAAGGACCAGAACAGTCAAACATGATCTCTCCATGCCCTCTCTAAAATCTTCTGTAACTTGAAGTAACGCTGTGGTGGTACTATGTCGCGGGCGGAAGCCAGATTGATATGTACTAAGGTAGTTGCATTTCGAAATGAAAGAGGTGACTTGTTTGTGTACCAATGATTCAAGGGCTTTGGAAAGAAACGGCAGTATAGAAATAGGTCTAATATGGGAGAGTAGGGATGGATTGGGTACTTTCGCAAGCGGCAAGATAAAATCTTTTAGCCATAACTTGGGGAAAATACCAGTAGAGCGGGAGAAATTGATGATGTGAGTGAGAACTGGGGTAATTATATCGAGTATGAGAAGTATCGTAGATCTACTCACCTCATCATAGCCGGTTGCGGAAGATTTTATTGAAAGTATGGCTTTTCTAGTATCATCGTCAGTCACTGAACTGAAGTCGAAAGAATTACATGATAACAAAGGCATGGAATTAAGTTCCTGGAGAGTCGTAGCTTTGGTGGTCTAATGCAGACGTGATGCAGAAGAGAAGTGTATGTTCAAGTAATTGAGTGAAATATTTGGGATTAGAGAATTGGAATGTGATTTTCCAAATCCCAGGGATTTAAGGAACTTCCATATATCTGCAGTAGAGGAGTTTAAAATACTATTGTGGAAATAGCGGCGTTTGGCTGTTCTTACCACCTGATTACAGCGGTTTCGTGCTCGCTTATATTGCTGAAAGGTGGTACTGTTCCGATTCTTTTTAAAAATGTAAAAAGCTCGATCTCTTCTTCTCATTACTCTACGCACTTCGTCAGTTATCCACGGTGCAGGAGGTCGGCGTAACCTGACTGCTCGAACTGGTGCGTGCCTATCGAATAGGTTGAGAATTTGGGTGTTCAAATGAGCAATTTTGTCTTCCATATTATTTGCATTCAGCAATGGGCCCCATTCTATATTCCTAGCATCGCGGTGTAGTCGAATGGTGTCAATTTTATTGAAATTGCGTAAATACACAATCACTGGCTTTGGCTTGGGGGGCTTTAATTTATACGACATGACCAAAAGATCGTGTCGATAAAACGCGGGAACAGCCAGTTGATCATGATACGCTGAACTAGTGCAAATGATGTCTAACCATGAATCTTCGGTCTCCACGTTGTGGTGAGTTGGACCAGATGGTAGAATATAGAGTTCTGCCGAGTCCATGATGGCTTTAAGTTTGCGACTCTGAGGAGAATCCTTTAGCAAGTTGGTGTCGAAATCACCCATTATTATAATATGTTTGTAATCAGTGCTGATGGAGTCGATGTCACTGATTCAATATGGGAAAAATAATCAGTTGAAGGAGGGCAGTAAACAACTCCGAGCACGACCCTCAAACCCTTAATTTTTACTTCTAGAAATAGGTACTCAGCAGATCCTCTATATTCTGATGGTGATATTGCAATGACATCATATGCATATTCCGATCGCAAGTAAATGGCTACGCCACCTCTACCTTTGCCAGTGCGATCAGAACGTATAAGTACAAATCCAGGAAGACTGTACAACGTGGAGGATAGGGAGTGTTTTAGCCAGGACTCTGAGATAAGTAGAGCATGGATGTATGGTGAGGAAAATGTGTCAAGTAGATCTGAGTAATGGGCAGGGATGCTTTGCGCATTTATATGGCATACATTTAAACAATTTGTAGAGGCAAATTTCGTGTGCAAACAATTACCCACGTTATCGATAAAAGAATCGGCTGCGGCTGAGGTAATGTTAAGAGAAGAACATGCAGAATAAAATGAGTCTTCATCCGATGACATTTTATCAATTATTATTAATAATATTAAAAAATAAATATATAGGATATATGTAATAATAAATAATGTTGTATAATATATATGTATACCTATATATGTAATAAATTTTATATATATTAAATACTATATTTATAAATATAAATATTAAAATAATGAAACTATTATGAAATATAAAAAGTTAATTAATCACTATTTGTTTTACCTGCCGGTGTGCCTTAAAATTATTAATCAAGTTTACATATAAAAAGAAGATTAGCACAAATGTTTTAAACAGTCCAATGAAATAGCAATGATGTCTTACTCATATTTCACTTGGTCGAATTAAAAGATAATTAATGTCGTGCTCATCTTCTATACAACAAAAGACAATAGAAAGACATATATTATAATGTTAACGACTAACTTAAGTAAGCGATAAACAACAATTATAAGTAAGGCCGTGATCGTTTACTATTTTACATTTATACAAGACACAAGAGCATATTGTACATTTAATTTAAAATACATTAATAAATATGAAAAGATTAAACTGAGAATAAAATGCTACAATTGAATACAATCTAATAGTTAAAATACGGAAATTGTATGACAAATGAAATGAAGACATGGCTTAAAAACCAAGAATCCAGGCCAATGTCTTAATAATAAATTGTTTACCTACCTAGTGTATTTCGTACCAAATATGTACTACAATAATATTTCGTACAAATATCTACTACAATAATATTTCGTACGGTGAACGTAAAATTAAAGCTTACTGTCAGCACCGAAATCATAAAATGAAATCGAAAAAGTTATAAATACAGTAAGAATGATGCTGATCGTAAAGTGCAATGCCATTATGTACGGACTAGGAAACAATTACGATAAATCACAACTTCTTACTGATTGCACGCTACGAAGTAATTGTTGACCTGGATTTAGATCCTTCTTTTTTGGGAAGGAAATTTTTTTTCTGATGCTGGAAGCGAGGTAGCCTGTTCTACGTCAGCTTTATGTTTGGTTGTCAACTTCTCTAGATCATTTGTTGTAAGCACTTTGGAACGGGATCCAGTAGGAAGCTTGCCATTGATCACCCCGTCCAAGGTCCACACATTTCTAATGCCGAAGTGCCTGCGGGCCTCTAAGTATAAAGACTGCCTCATTCGTGTTAGATATTCTGACAACACATATGGGCTACCCTTGAGCTAAGCCTTCTTGGCCCATACCTCCCGACGTAATGGAGCATCTACAAATTTTATGAGAATCGGACGAGGGCGGCCATTAGATATTGTGCCAAGACAATGATACACCTGCAGCGACTGACTAGAACAATTTTTGATACCAAGATTCTTCGTGATGACTGAAGCTACCAATTCGCGGACATTCTCATTAGTATTCTCGACCACTCCTCCCAGCAGCAGAAACTTCTTTCTGTGTCTACTTTCAATGGCATCCACATTAACAATTAGATGGTTAATTTGCTGCCGCAGTAATGTAAATGTTGAATAAACAAAATTCTTGAAGTTAATGTAGTCAGAACTTAGGTCCTTCAGGCTTAAGTCCTTTTATGATATGTATTTCCCGGCGTTTCGGGTCCTTTCCAGCACCCATCGTCCCCCGTGACCATTAAAGTAATTTTAATCAAAGTAAAAATTGACTTTATTCAACTAAAAATAATAAAATAGTTAAACATTCTGAAGCCGGGGTTGTAAATCATTTAATACACTATGTATTAGCATCGCGCCCTTGAAGTCGGCGTTTACTTTATTAAAAGTTGTATTTTCAAAATCATAGCTCTTCTTCTAACGTTTTATATATTTAAATAGAGTTATTATTCGCCATCTAGTAGTAAGATAATATAATGTACTACCACATATCAACCCGTGGTTGTTGTCAGAGGTCACAGAGAAATGAGAGGCAACAATATCTACGTGATAGTAACACAAAACTTTTCGGTTTTAATAGGCCGTAGAGAATGAATCAGTGCAACCTAATGCAGCTGCAATAAAGCTGTATGTGTTTTTTCCTATATTAATACACTCAGTGAATATGAGTTATTTTGATTCATTAATGTAGAATCATTTTTATTACCTTGATTACATCACCTATTGGATCCTAGCATAGCTATGAACCATCTCGACAACACATGTGTGAATACGACCTTAGTCGTTCAAATAATAACGTATTACTCAACCACTAGCAGACACACCAACGATTATAATATATAATGATTAATTTTATACTAACAATAAACCTACCTTTTTAGTTGAAGCAACCCTCGTCCGTAAAAGAACGTCGTCGTTCACAGTCATTCATTCTACTAAAACCCGCAGTTTTACATGTAAACATACACTTTTAAATAGTAATCAATGTTGCTAGTGGACCAGAGAGTTTTTTGATTACTTCTTTTTCTTTTATTAGTCTTTATTTATTCTTAGATTGAATTACTATTATGCAAGTGTACTAAAATGCAATCCTAAATTCTTACTTACTGTTGGCCAGTCAGATGGCCTATCGGTATGTGTTTACAAATAAGCATATATTCTAAAACTGAAAGTACAAAGTATCTGAAACATGAAATCAAGTAAGCTATCATAACAAAAGTCTTCGCTTACCCTTTGGATAAATTCATTTGTGAAATATTTATTTTTTATGAGATATTTACAAAAATGGATGTATTTTTGAGAATAATATTCTGTAATCTATTAATCTTTAAAATGGGGCAAGCTTGTACTGGGGGCTTAAGAATATCCTCTACTCCACATCCTCACATGGGTGTCGTAAGAGGCGACAGAGGAAAACGACATGAGATGTACAGCAACATCTTTCTGATAACAGCTCAACTAAAAAACTGCGCTTGACGCAAATCTCGCCTATAAGGCTATCTTTGGGGGAGGCCTATGTCCAGCCGTAACTTTTATGGGCTACAATGGTAATGAAATCTTAAAAATGAAAGAAGAGATAACATTATATTTGTTGACGTGAGAGATAGAAATGTTTGATTATTGATTTTCAATTTTTTTTTTGTAAATTATGGCTATTACGATTTTTCCGGACCGATACGACCTGGGGACCTTCAAGAAAAGAGTTGACTCCTTTCTAAAGGGCCGGCAGCGCACCCGCAATTCTCCTGGTGTTGCGGTTGATCATGGGCGGCGGTAGTCACTTAACATCAGGTGAACCGTATGCTCGTTTGCCCCCTCTCTGGAAAAAAAAATTAATTGCAGTGTGTGTGTAACGATATGTCATGACACCCACGTCGTTTGAAATGGCAATTTCATTATCACATTTCTCATCCACCCATGCGAATGTGCGAATTAGCAGTGACCTCCAGCTACGTCAACAGGTTCATCGACCGATCTGTTGCGTGTGTCTGATTTCGCTTTCAAACGCGACTGCGCTTCGACCAGCGCAACGTATAGCCGGCTGATGCTGCTAATTGGCTTTTATACGCTAAGCTTTCCAATTTTGAAGAAAGTTTTTTTGTTAGATATCGCTTTTGGAAGATGTTTCTTGATTTAATGTAGTAAATGTGTTTCCGACATTTTGGTTCTGTGATAAGTTTGTATTATAGAATAAGGGTGACAAACGAGCACACAGTCCACCTGATGGTAAGTAGACGCTGTGGCCCATAGACATCTACATTTATCCTCGATTAAGAATTAAAACGCAGATGTGTTGTCACCCTTGAGGACCAAGATGGAATGCCTCGTTTCCAGTAAAAAGGGTCTACGATTCTTTACACTCATCATACGAAAAAGAGCAGCATTAAGCCGTTATTTCACGCTGGTATTCTGTGAGAGTGTGGTCCTACCCTGTTCGAGCCGACCCATTCGTACTCCAGCCATAGTACAGCTGCAGCATTGTTCTACAACGTAAACAATTATTTCTTAGCAAATACTACACATGTAATAAAACTAATTATACGGATTTTATCACGTCTAATGTAAACTTTTTTAATAATCGATGTTTTGGGCACTATAGCACCCATGGTCACGGAGGGGAGTGAGGTGTTCGTCCTAGTGTCATAGTTAACAAAAGCTACACACAACTTTTAAATATTTAATTTTTGGTTCGATCTTCGCAGAACCAGCTTACAGTATCTTGAAGTCTTTTAGAGTTTGTTTGGGTAGGGATTTAATTTTGTGAATTATGGGATGACAAGTAGATGGTCCAGCAATCATCTTTATTGAAGTGATTTTTATATTTCAACAGCCTCGAGAATCATCCTTGCTAGGAATGTTTATTTTTTATTTTAATGCTATATAATATGTTCCAAATTAATCAATTTGAATAGAAATTCAAACTAAGCAGTTACTTATGAATCAAGTCGACATACGCAGTGTTGTGAGTATCATTGGAACACCTGTATCGATAATTTCGCCATAAAATTGATTATGGGTGCAGTTCCATCGGGTGAAAAATGCCGCTGGACAGGTGGGCGTCGAAAGTGAAACGATTTCGCAAAGCACCGGCTCGACCACTGCCAGTTCGGGGTTAGGGTGACCAGCTTGTAATTGTCAAACTTTGTACCCTATAATTTGTGTCACTTGGTAGTTTTGCACTAACTTTTGCTGAATAGAGACTAAAGTCTGCCAATCTGCAATGCATATAGAACTATGTTCCGTTTCGAAGGGTCAGTTGTGCACTTTTTCTGAATAGAAGTTAGTCGGATTTGGAACCACACTTTAAGCCATTTATATCGAAACTTTTTTGCATTCCGTACGCAATTATTATGTATACAGAACTATGTTCCGGCTTAAAGGGTTATTGGACTGTGCTGTGGACGAATTTTATCTTATAAACATCTGTGGCAGTGTAGATACTTTACAAGCTGGCTGGTATAAGAAAACTCAACTTCGCTAAGGAAGCTATGGAAAGGCTATCTGGAGGTTCTTCTGCATGCTACTTGGTTATTACTGACATAACTAAATGAATTAGTAAGATCAAGCGGCATTGCGCAAACCTTATCCTTGAAAGAGTAACAAACGAGAATTAAGTCATATAACAGCAACCAAATAAAAATTATGCTCGACTATTTAAACTATTTTTTCTTCAAACGCATGTAGTTAGAAAAACAAAATTATAATTTGTATTAAAACTTATTAAGCGTTAAAAATAATCCAGCATTCGAAAATATAGAAAGCATGGTGACCCTATTCGAACCGGTTCAGCGAGTACAGACATATCATGTAACCATTAAATCATTGAAGCTGATGTGTGGAACCAGAGAAATTTCGGATCGGGTCATTATTGTTTTTTGACTTCACAAATTTCATTAAGAGAGAAAGTGTTCGGTTTCCTCTATAAAAACTTTATATAAGCGGTTGATTTTGAGAACTAATCAGTAATTAATGAAAGTTGTTGAATAAACAGTCAGTATTGACATTAATTAACAAAATTACGTTAAAGTACGATAATGATGTCTTCCCATCCGGTGATAATCACAGTGAGAACGTCCATTTACATAACAAGGTGTTAACTGCACAGGAAACATTTTTCTTTTTTCAAAAAGATTCCAACTCATGAAAAGTCCACTGCTGAACATGAACCTTCCCATGGATTGCCTCACGGAGCGGATATTTGCCTTAGATGCCATGTTTGGCAGGTGAGTTGGCAACAGCAGTATGCTATTGAGGATTGTTGTTATTGTGATCAGAAAGAAGATGCTGTCCATCTTCGACTATAGATACTGTACTTCTTTCGCATCGTATTATTAAAAGCCATCTGCGGGATGACTTGGCGTGTTTGTTTCTCCACGCTACCTCTACACGGATCTAATATAGCTCAGCTTTTATTGAAACGTTAATCTAAGTATTTCTACTGTATTTTGCAGGTATTTTAAATACATAAATTGCAGATGGATCAGAATTCAAACCCGGAACAGTTATTTGTTACACATTCAAATATTATTTATACGTGGTGGAGCCACGCTGCAGCTATATAATGGTTGTAGCACGAATGGGTCATGGCTCAACTGGGTTAGGACCACGCTCTCACAGAATACATACATACATACATACATACATACATACATAAACACCCACGCCTGTCACCCAGAGGGGTAGGCAGAGACTACAGACTTCCATTTGGCACGATCCTGACACAACTCTCTCGCCTCCTTCACATCCATACACCTACGCATACATGCTCGTCGGTTAAGGGTACTCCTAATTTGGCCCGTTTTCAATAAATCTCCAATTTGGTCGATAAATTTTCGCCTAGGACGTCCCTTTCCGACTCTGCCATTCACTTCTACAACATAAATTTTCTTTGTCACTCTTTCCTCATTCATTCTTTCCACAAGACCAAACTACCGAAGCATTCCTTTCTTAATCCTGGTCACAACATCATCTTGCAAACCACACTCTTCTCTTATTACACAATTTCTTACCCTGTCATTCAGATTCAGCCCTAACATACTCCTTAACGACCGCATTTCTACTGCGTTCATTCTACTCTCGTGCTTCTTCTGCCACACCCAACTTTCACTACCATACGTTAAAGTAGGGGCCAACACAGCATTGTGAATTGCGATACGTGCCTATTTCGACACATTTTGACTCTTCACAGTAGAGTGCAGGGCCCCATTTACTCTATTTCCCGCACAGAATACCGACGTAAAATAGCAGCTCAATGCTGCTGTGTTTCGTATGCTGAGTGTAGAGAACCGGAGTCCCTTTTAACTAGAAACCAGGCATTCCAGCTTAGTCCTCACGGGTGACAACACATCCGCATTTTGATTTATAATCGAGGATAAATGTAGATGTCTATGGGCCACAGCATCCACTTACCATCAGGTGGACTATGTGCACGAGTACCCTTATTCTATAAAAGAAATACTTTATTCATCGTTGCTAAACGCTAAGACGATGCGGCTAACTACTCGATTACTCGCGTAAACACAAATATTTCTCTTTTTTTAACCAACTTCGAAAAAACAGAATCTTCTTATATAAATTCGAAAAAAGATTATCTTTAAGGGTGGAAAATTGGAGACGATGAAATTGATGTAACTATTTGTGCGATATTCTGTTAGTTACCTTGAACTTGTAATAATCCTCCTAATTTTTTTTCTAAAAAGTAAAAAGCGCCGTCAAAAAAACGAAAAAGAATAAAAAAATCCACATAACGGCTTCTGCAGTCAGGGTTTCAATTCTTCTATGCACAAGGTTAGTACTTAACACCGACTTCAGAAGCTTTATTCTTATTCGATATAACACGTATGGATCTGGAAGGCAAGCTTGGCTATCGGAGGCACTTCGACAGTTGAAACAACGTTCGATCCCAACAACTTAGATTCGGATCAGAAATTTAAATACCGACTACGATAGTTTCCTTATAATTCCAGGTTATTTATTAACCTACTGCCGATTCTTGGGAAATACGAGAAAAATACCAGAATATGAAAATAAAATATTGCAAATTTTCTATAGAATAAATACCTTAAACCTGATGGTAATTGGATGCTGTCGCCCGATGACACCTACATATATCCTCGATTAAGAATCAAAATGTAGATGCATTTTCATGGTCTGTCGTAAACACGATAGACATACCGTCATCTATCGCGAGGCATAAGACGTTTCTTTCAATTCCCATAGTCAAATAGACGAAAAACATGGCACAAAATAGGGAAATGGATTCCGGATAGAGAAAAAACCATTTATTATCAAAGTATTAAAAAAGTAATTATCAGATACTACACTTTTTGCTACATCCACGTAAAATTTTCACTACTCCACGAGTTGCTGCAAATGCCTTTAGGCACAAAGTCCGCCGCTGTGTGTTTTTCCTAAGGGATTGGAATAAAGATTTTAAATAAGTAAGTATATTAATACTATGATCAAAAATTCATGTAATCATCTCCCATATAACAAGTTTGCATCAATAGCCGATCATAGCGTTGTGATAATGACCATGCATGATGGTGGCAGGTTGCGTGCGACATGCGTGGCTTCACGTAGGAAACGATTAAATGGCGAAGATAGTTTACGTGATCTTGCACTATCTTTGCGCACACGTTACATTAACTGTAAAGTTTCGGTAATCGAACTCGGAACGGTTATTAAACTTTTGGATTCGGATATTAGAGAATATAAAACGCCACCTTTGGGCGTAATATCCGTTATGAAGACACACTCACACACAGCGTTTGTTATACATATATATATATATATATATGTATAACAAACGCCGTGTAGTGGCGGTTAAGAATATCCACTACCCCATATCTTCCCGTGGGTGTCGTAAGAGGCGACAGAGGGAGACAGGCAGGAGATGGGCAGCAGCATCTTCCTGATGACAACTGTGACGTAATAAAAAACTGTGGTTGCCAACCCGCTCGCCAAGCGTGGCAACTACGGCAAATACCCCCCAATGAACAAATACACAAAAAGACGGCCCCCAGTCCCCGGCGGCCCCGCTATTCCTGGCTACGGTGGCGACCATGGTAACGGCGGGGCAGGGGGTGCTAAGAATCTCCGGTGGAGGTTCGGTTGCCACCTACGACGACTCGACCTGGCAACATATAACGCACGCACCCTGAGGACTGACGAGAAGATACTGGAGCTGGAAGAAGAGGTAGACAAGTTGCGCTGGCATATTATTGGATTATCCGAGGTCCGAAGAGAGGGGGAGGACACGGCAATCCTCGAGTCCGGCAACTTGTTCTATCACCGGGAGGGCGACCATCTGTCCCAAGGAGGTGTCGGATTTATCGTCCACAAGTCTCTCGTCAACAACGTTGTAAAGATTGGGAGTGTGTCGACGAGGGTCGCGTACCTGATACTCAGAATCACCAAACGATATTCGCTGAAGGTCATTCAGGTATACGCACCAACCTCGGCACACCCCGATGAGGAGGTGGAGGAAATGTATGAGGATATTTCCAGAGCCATACATTCCTCCAAAACTCACTACACGGTGTTGATGGGAGACTTCAACGCAAAACTAGGCACAAGAGAAAGCGGTGAGCTGAAGGTAGGGAAATTTGGAGTAGGGCAACGGAACCGAAGGGGCCAGCAGCTGGCCGACTTTATGGAGAAAGAGGGACTCTTTATGATGAACTCTTTCTTCCAGAAGCGGCCCCACAGGAAGTGGACCTGGTCGAGCCCCGACGGTTCGACAAAAAATGAGATTGACTTCATTATGACGACCAGACGCCAACTGTTCAGTGATGTCTCAGTGATCGCAAGGGTGAAAACTGGCAGCGATCACCGAATGGTTAGAGGCACACTGAACCTAAACGTTAAGTTGGAGAGGTCTCGTCTAATGAAGTCAACGCTCCGTCCCCCTCGTGCTCTAATCCAGAATCCCGAAACCTTTCAGCTCGAGTTACGTAACCGCTTCCAGTGCCTAGAAGATTGCAATGCAGTGGACGATATGAACGACAAGCTCGTGGAAACTGTCCATGCGGTCGGAGCTAAGTTCTGCAAGACCCGCCGCAGAAGAACACAAAAACTCTCCGATCACACTCTTAATCTCATGGCTGTTAGACGGGAGATGAGGCTGCAATCGTCAACAGATTTGACAGCATACAGGCAACTGAACAGACAGATCTCCAAATGCATGCGGCGAGACTTACGCAACTTTAATACTTCTCGTATTAAAGAAGCGATCGAGCGGAACCAGGGCTCCAAAGTCTTTGCCAGAGATCTGTCTGCCAGAAAGAGCCAACTGTCAAAGCTGAAGACTGAGTGTGGCAACATCGTTTCCGGGACACCTGAGATTTTGAGTGAGATTGAGAGGTTCTATGGGCAGCTGTACACATCATCGTTGGAGCCACACGCAAGTGTGAGTAACGATCCAAGAGCAAGTCTTATCCGACACTATTCCGATGATATCCCGGACGTCAGTCTAAGCGAGATTAGAATGGCTCTCCAGCACCTTAAAAACGGCAGGGCCCCAGGCGAGGATGGAATTACAGCGGAGCTTCTGAAAGCGGGTGGAACACCGGTACTTGTAGTCCTTCAGAAGCTCTTCAATTCCGTCCTCCATGGTGGCACTACTCCAGAGGCGTGGAGCAGAAGTGCGGTGGTCTTGTTCTTTAAGAAAGGCGACAACGCTCTCTTAAAGAACTACAGACCGATTTCCCTTCTGAGCCGCGTCTACGTGCTGTTTTCGAGAGTCATTACGAATCGTCTCGCACGCAGACTTGACGACTTCCAGCCTCCCGAACAAGCCGGTTTCCGAAAAGGCTTCAGTACCATAGACCACATACATACCCTGCGGCAGATTGTACAGAAGACTGAAGAGTACAATCTGCCACTTTGCCTGGCGTATGTGGACTATGAGAAAGCCTTTGATTCCGTCGAAATTTGGGCGGTGCTACAGTCCCTTCAGCGGTGCCAAGTTGACTGTCGGTATATCGAAGTGCTGAAGTGTTTGTACAGTAGGGCTACGATGGCTATCCGAGTACAGAACCAGAGCTCGAAACCTATCCAACTGCAGAGAGGTGTAAGACAGGGTGACGTTATATCCCCGAAACTCTTCACCGCTGCATTGGAAGACGTTTTCAAGCTACTGGACTGGAAAGGATACGGTATTGACATCAATGGCGAGTACATCACTCACCTTCGATTTGCCGACGATATAGTCCTTATGGCAGAATCGCTGGAGGACTTAAGCACTATGCTCAATGACCTCAATAGTGCCTCCCAACGGATAGGTCTTAAGATGAACATGGACAAAACAAAGATCATGTTCAATGTCCATGTCACACCTATGCCGGTAGTTGTTGGGAGCACTATGCTCGAAGTTGTTGACGAGTACGTTTACCTGGGACAAATAGTCCGACTAGGTAAGTCCAACTTCGACCGAGAGGTCAATCGACGGATTCAACTCGGCTGGGCAGCGTTCGGGAAATTACGACATATCTTTTCGTCAGGTATACCTCAATCTCTAAAAACTAGATTGTACAACCAGTGCGTGTTGCCAGTGATGACTTATGGATCTGAGACGTGGTCCTTCACTGCTGGCCGTATGAGGACGCTTAAGGTCGCTCAGCGAGCTATGGAGAGGGCTATGCTCGGAGTTTCTCTGCGTGATAGACTCAGAAATGAGGATATCCGCAGTAAAACCAGAGTGACCGACATAGCCCAACGGATTAGTAAGCTGAAGTGGCAATGGGCCGGCCATATAGCTCGAAGAACCGATAACCGATGGGGAAGAAAGGTTCTCGAGTGGCAGCCTCGTACCGGTAGGCGTAGTGTAGGGCGACCCCCCACTAGATGGAGTGACGACCTGGTAAGACATGCAGGAAGTCGATGGATGCAGGTGGCTCAGGACCGTGCTTTGTGGCATTACTTGGGGGAGGCCTATGTTCAGCAGTGGACTTGTGAAAGGCTGTAATGATGATGATGATATATATATATATATATATATATCATAGGCTAAGTAATACTACAATACTACTAAGGAATACTACAAAGCGTGCTCCTGAGCTACCTCCGCCCAACGACTTCCTGCGTATCGTACCAGGTCGTCACTCAACCTAGTGACACTTCGGTTATCGGCATAAGGCTACCACTCGAAAACCTTTTTTCACCACTTTTTAGCCACTTCAGCTTTTTTTATATAATAAGGGTGACAAACGAGCACACAGTCCACCTGATGGTAAGTGGAGTCTGTGGCCCATAGACATCTACATTTATCCTCGATTAAGAATCAAAACACAGATGCGTTGTCAGCCTTGAAGACTCATGCAATGCCTCGTTTCCAGTAAAAAAGAGTCACCGGATCTCTACAATCACCATACGAAACATAACAGTATTAGGTTGCTATTTTACGCCTGGTAATCTGTGAGAGCATGGTCGTTCCCCGGCCAAGCCTACCCATTCGTGCTGCATCATATTATAGCTGCAGCGTGGCTCCACCACGTAGCTTTCTGATTCCTTCGGCTACGTCAGTTACTCTAGTTATACTTTATTGCTTTCTGAGACAATTTTCAGTTATAAATTCGTAGCATATAGTAAAACTATCACTTTTGTTCACAGGTGAAAATTTACTATAAGCCGTGGTGTGCTTATGCGACGCGCTTCCCACTATTCTAAGGTAAAATTACAATAGGGTTTAAATTGAAAGTATTTCCGAAAATGTAATGTATACATTCGAAAACATAACTTGTTTTCAAAATAATGATAAATAGTAAATACAAGAAACCGACACGAACCAGTTAATATCAGTTACTCTATTCGAGTCTAAAGTCGTTACAGGATCAGTAATTTATTCAATGGGCGGTGTTTACGCTTTTTCAACACAATCCAAAAATTACACAAAGTGGGTTTGTTGGCAATTCAAAAAAATATTACAAAACAAGAGCTATATTTAAAGGGTTATTACGAAATACACGTAGGATGTTAATCCTTGAGAATGAGGTAAAAACAATTAATTATAAAATTATGAATTTGCGTAATACAACATAGTCCTAATTCATAATTGCAAGCTGTTATTCCCCCTGATTTTTTGCTGGTTCTTCAATCTATATTGATTAAAAATAATCTATTTATATTTTTTCAGTACTTCTTTAAATAAAATGCTAATAAAGATCGGATTGATCCGACAAATGCAATTAAATGTAGGCCGCATAACGCATAATGTTTATGCCTTAAGATTATAATTATATGAGTAGTACGTGAGGATAATATGGTCATCCGGTTAATGTGGTCATCATCATCATCATCATTACAGCCCTTCACAAGTCCACTGCTGAACATAGGCCTCCCCCAAGCAACGCCACAAAGCACGGTCCTGAGCCACCTGCATCCATCGACTTCCTGCATGTCTTACCAGGTCGTCACTCCATCTAGTGGGGGGTCGCCCTACACTACGCCTACCGGTACGAGGCTGCCACTCGGGAACCTTTCTTCCCCATCGGTTATCGGTTCTTCGAGCTATATGGCCGGCCCATTGCCACTTCAGCTTACTAATCCGTTGGGCTATGTCGGTCACTCCGGTTTTACTGCGGATTTCCTCATTTCTGAGCCTATCACGCAGAGAAACTCCGAGCATAGCCCTCTCCATAGCTCGCCGAGCGACCTTGAGCGTCCTCATATGGCCAGCAGTGAAGGACCACGTCTCAGATCCATAAGTCATCACTGGCATCACGTACTGGTTATACACTTTAGTTTTCAGAGATTGAGGTATACCTGACAAGAAGATGTGTCGTAATTTCCCGAACGCTGACCAGCCGAGTTGAATCCGTCGATTGACCTCTCGGTCGAAGTTGGACTTATCTAGTCGGACTATTTGTCCCAGGTAAACGTACTCGTCAACAACTTCGAGCATAGTGCTCCCAACAACTACCGGCATAGGTGTGACATGGACATTAAACATGATCTTTGTTTTGTCCATGTTCATCTTAAGACCTATGCGTTGGGAGACACCATTGAGGTCATTGAGTATAGTGCTTAAGTCCTCCAGCGATTCTGCCATAAAGACTATATCGTCGGCAAATCGAAGGTGAGTGATGTACTCGCCATTGATGTTAATACCGTATCTTTTCCAGTCCAGTACCTTGAAAACGTCTTACAACGCAGCGGTGAAGAGTTTCGGGGATATAACATCACCCTGTCTTACACCTCTCTGCAGTTGGATAGGTTTCGAACTCTGGTTCTATACTCGGATAGCCATCGTAGCCCTACTGTACAAACACTTCAGCACTTCGATATACCGACAGTCAACTTGGCGCCGCTGAAGGGACTGTAGCACCGCCCAAATTTCGACGGAATCAAAGGCTTTCTCATAGTCCACATATGCCAGGCAAAGTGGCAGATTGTACTCTTCGGTCTTCTGTACAATTTGCCGCAGGGTATGTATGTGGTCTATGGTACTGAAGCCTTTTCGGAAACCGGCTTGTTCGGGAGGCTGGAAGTCGTCGAGTCTGCGTGCGAGACGATTCGTAATGACTCTCGAAAATAGCATGTAGACGCGGCTCAGAAGGGAAATCGGTCTGTAGTTCTTCAAGAGAGCGTTGTCACCTTTCTTAAAGAACAAATCCACCGCGCTTCTGCTCCACGCCTCCGGAGTAGTGGCACCATGGAGGACGGAATTGAAGAGCTTCTGAAGGACTTCAAGTACCGGTGTTCCACCCGCTTTCAGAAGCTCCGCTGTAATTGTAGTAATTATCCGCTGTAATTTCATCCTCGCCCGGGGCCTTGCCGTTTTTAAGGTGGTAGAGATCCATTCTAATCTCGCTCAGACTGACGTCCGGGATATCATCGGAATAGTGTCGGATAAGACTTGATCTTGGATCGTTACTCACACTTGCGTGTGGCTCCAACGATGATGTGTACAGCTGCCCATAGAACCTCTCAATCTCACTCAGAATCTCACGTGTCCCGGAAACGATATTGCCACACTCAGTCTTCAGCTTTGACAGTTGGCTCTTTCTGGCAGACATATCTCTGGCAAAGACTTTGGAGCCCCGGTTCTGCTCGATCGCTTCTTTAATACGAGAAGTATTAATGTTGCGTAAGTCTCGCTGCATGCATTTGGAGATCTGTCCGTTCAGTTGCCTGTATGCTGTCAAATCTGTTGACGATTGCAGCCTCATCTCTCGTCTAACAGCCATGAGATTAAGAGTGTGATCGGAGAGCTTTTTTGTTCTTCTGCGGCGGGTCTTGCAGAACTTAGCTCCGACCGCGTGGACAGTTTCCACGAGCTTGTCATTCATATCGTCCATTGCATTGCAATATTCTAGGCACTGAAAGCGGTTACGTAACTCGAGCTGAAAGGTTTCGGGATTCTGGATTAGAGCACGAGGGGGACGGAGCGTTGACTTCATTAGACGAGACCTCTCTAACTTAACGTTTAGGTTCAGTGTGCCTCTAACCATTCGGTGATCGCTGCCAATTTTCACCCTTGCGATCACTGAGACATCACTGAACAGTTGACATCTGGTCGTCATAATAAAGTCAATCTCATTTTTTGTCGAACCATCGGGGCTCGACCAGGTCCACCTCCTGTGGGGCCGCTTCTGGAAGAAAGAGTTCATCATAAAGAGTCCCTCTTTCTCCATAAAGTCGGCCAGCTGCTGGCCCCTTCGGTTCCGTTACCCTACTCCAAATTTCCTCTTGACTCTCTCTCTCTTGTGCCTAGTTTTGCGTTGAAGTCTCCCATCAACACCGTGTAGGGGGTTTTGGAGGAATGTATGGCTCTGGAAATATCCTCATACATTTCCTCCACCTCCTCATCGGGATGTGCCGAGGTTGGTGCGTAAACCTGTATGACCTTCAGTGATTCTGAGTATCAGGTACGCGACCCTCGTCGACACACTCTCAATCTTTACAACGTTGTTGACGAGAGACTTGTGGACGATAAATCCGACACCTCTTTGGGAAAGATGGTCGCCCTCCCGGTGATAGAACAAGTTGCTGGACTCGAGGATTGCCGTGTCTTCCCCCTCTCTTCGGACCTCGGATTATCCAATAATATGCCAGCGCAACTTGTCTACCTCTTCCTCCAGCTCCAGAATCTTCTCGTCAGTCTTCAGAGTGCGTGCGTTATATGTTGCCAGGTCGAGTCGTCGTAGGTAGCAACCGAACCTCCACCGGAGATTCTTAGCACCCCTGCCCCGCCGTTACCATGGTCGCCACCGTAGCCAGGAATAGCGGGGCTGCCGGGGACTGGGGTCGTCTGTTTGCGTCGTTATTCATGGGGGGATATTTGTCATAGTTGCCACGCTTGGCGAGCGGGTTGGCAACCGCAGTTTTTTATTTTATCACAGTTGTTATCAGGAAGATGCTGCTGCCTATCTCCTGCCTGTCTCCCTCTGTCGCCTCTTACGACACCCACGGGAAGATATGGGGTAGTGGATATTCTCAACCGCCACTACAATTACAATAATGTGGTCACTTTCTTAAAACTCAAAAACTACAGCCTTGTTTGCACAGATGTCTTTGTTATACGATAGCTCTTCATTGTTCGATCAAATAATGAAGGGTCAGAAGGGCGCTGCTTTATCGACGCCATTTTGACAGTTGACATTAAAGTAAATATTTTAGACGATTTTAGTATGGTGTAGTTTTTTAAGTAGATTTTTCGAAATGTTCCTAACTAATGGCAAGGCTTGTTTGCAATTTTTTCTTATTATATTAGTTACAGTAATACCCGGATGACCTTTTTTGATGATTTTTTTTTTAGATACAAATTACATACTGATGAATAATATTTTTTGATCTTATTGACATAATAGATAAAACTGAACTGGTTATTTGAAGAAAAAATCATGAGTGCAATTAGTTTAATTAAAATTTTTGTATTTTTATAAAATTCTAAAAAAAGTGCTTTGTGTTTTTGTCTCCGTCCTTCTCCTAGTTTTGGTTTTATATAACTTTCCTTATTTTTAATTTTACATTGTAAAACGTACTCGTAAAACCCTAGATCCATTGTTTTCATGGCAGGTATCACGTCGAGTTACGTAAAATTAAATTACATATCAGAAATGTGCATGACTCGGAACAATATTGAACAAATTAACGTGTTACGAAAACGGTGTGCATCGGAATTATGAAGCCTCTCGGTTGAGGGCATAATTGTTCTGAATTATGCAGTCCATTGTATTGTATTTTTTAAATGAATCATTAGCGCAGTGGCTAAGTGCTTGACTGCGGTACCGTGGAACGTAGGTTCTTATATCACATGGAAAATTACTGACTATGGGGCAATTCGTCTTAGCTCTGAGATAACAACACATGTGTAGACTGCTATTTTTGAAGGTGACTATTGGTTGTCACTCTTATGAAAAATCTTTACCTTTTATTTTTCCTTCACCTACACATATAAAATAATTAAAGATTCATCATAATTACATCCCTTACAAGTCCACTGCTGAGCATTAAACTCCCCCAAGGATTGCCACAAAGCACGGTCCTGAGCTACCTGCATCCATCGACTTCCTGCATGTCTTACCAGGTCATCACTCCATCTAGTGGGGGTACGCCCTACATATCGCCTGCCGGTACGAGGCTTCCACTATAATTAAATATTATACTTATGTAATTGTTTTATTAAAAATAATCCAATGGTAATCTTCTCTTATCAAAAAAAAATTAAATATGATAATTCTAGCAATGTTTTTCTAGGTAGTTGAACTGAAATCTCAGTAGGTATATTTTGCAAAAATTGTGTTTTTACACGTTTTTTGAGTACATTTTTTATGTTGTTTCGGTCCATCCACAGGAAAAACATTAAAATTTAAATTATAGCTTATTTTATTCATCATTCATTGCAGCCATTAATATTTCACTGTCGAACATTTCCCTCCCAAGAAAATATGGCCTCCCCCATTATTCCCCATACATACCGGATGAGTGAACTGACATTCTGGCGAATACGAGCGACTAGGTGATACCACTCGAGAACCTTTTCTCCCCATCCGTCGTCGGCTCTTAAAGCTGTAGCCGGCTCATACTTTTACTTTATTTCTGGTTGTTATCATGGAGACATCTGCTCATGTTCTGTTCATCTCCCTTTGTCTCTTCTTTTGAAACACATGGTACGACATGGGGCAGTGAATTCTCTTACACCTTCAAGACAGCGCATGTATTATATATTATTTTATTAAAATTCATAATAGGTGACCTATATTCTTAATTCTAATGGACACTACAGTTGTGGTATTTAAGACTATTTTCAACTTTGAAGGCATTTACTACTACTACTGCTAAAATTGTTTGGGCCTAGAAGTCTGTCTGTGTACCCGGGCACACTCTCTTACTTATTCCTGCTGCCAAATAGCATTGCTTGCAATGACCAAACCCAAATATTACAGGATGTAAGGTATTCCAGGTTTGGTTCATTTTACACTGCTGCGGAACGGAAAGGAAGCCAATTTTTGTAACGAAATTATACGTAGTAAAATGAGTCTTATGTTAATTGTGTAACGCGCGAACTAGATATGAGCCAAAAAAGATGTCGCGCGTCTTCCGGGGAATTCTCGAGGATTCCCGTAGCTAATTTCGGCGCAGTCTGTGGAATTAGCGGGAAGTGGCGCGAAGGGCGTGGAATCTAAACTAACTCTTCTACAGCCCCCGGCGACTGTCGTATAGCTCCAAGGAGAAGTCGCGGAAATGCTCGAGCATTCCAAGAATTGCACGCCCTCCCGCGAGTCGCGGCAAAATTGACGCTTCCGTTTCATTCCATTCCGCCGCAATTTAAATTGAGTCTTAGTCCCCAGAAGTGATAACGCATGTGTTGCCTTATTTGTTTGAAGTTAGCAGTGGGTGTCCATAAACTGCAGTAGTTACCATCAGGTGAACTATAAACTTACTTGTCAGTTCACTTTTATAAAAAAATAGAATGAGGGTGACAAACGAGCACACAGTCCACCTGATGGTAAGTAGATGTAGTGACCCATAGGTATCTATCTACATTTATCGTCAATTAGTAATCAAAATGCATATGTGTTGTATCCCTTAACTACACTCTGGACTAAGATGGAATACCTCGTTTTTGGATCATCTCCGGAAATTCTGGTTCTCTACACTCACCATGCGAATCACAGCAGCATTAAGCTGCTATTTTACTCTGGTATTCTGTGAGAGCGTGGTCTCACCCCGGTCGAGAAGACTGTGGCTCAACCACATATAGTTTCATTTGTGGCAGAATTCTGATCGGAACCAGCTGCATCGAGAGTTTACCACGTAATTATAGGCTTTACGAAAATAGAAATTAAATTTGCATTAATAGTACGGGATATTAATTTGCCTTAGTTCGTGGGAGACTCGACCCGCTAGAGTTATAAAGACACTGGGAACGGTATTGTCCTATTGTTCTTATAATATCTGTTTGTATCGTTGTTACGTGTCTGCTTGTCAGACTTATTGTGTTTTTAGTTCGAGGTCGTCTAAAATAGTGATCGTGTATATGGCGAAAAATTTTATACGTATTTAAAAATAGAGTTTGGTGAATTTTAAAACTATATTGATTTATACACCATGATGTTTTATTATAAGAAAATGTTTATTGGTATATGGTATAAGTTTATAGTTAGGGTCAGTTTACATGCTTAAACTCACAAAGACAAACATCCAGACATGGAACAATTGATTGTAGGCCATACAAATACTTGTCCCGTTTGTAATTCGAACTCAGCTCCGAAACTCATTGCTAAGCCACTACGACACGGTGCCGTCTAACTATTTGACGTAGAATACTTTCTCCAACTTTTTTCTTTATAGAATAAGGGTGTCAAACGAGCACACAGTCCATCTGTTGGTAAGTGTGATATGTATTGCGGGTGCGCAGGCGCAGCACAGCCAGTAATAAACTAGCCTCGCTACTAAACGGTTGTTTCCTTGGTGAGATGACTAAGCAGGATACCACTCTTAATTTCTTCTTTTGTCACATTAATTATCCTTAGGAACTGTGCTAATTTCCCATAAAATATTGACCATTCACTTGTTTTGTGATCGAAAACAGGCAAATTACCTAAATACGACATATTTTTTTTACGCGTAGGTATGTACAAAACTCGTCGCCAGTGAGATGTATTGAACAAAGGAAACAACCGTTTAGTAACGAGGCTAGTTTATTACTGGCTGTGCTGCGCCTGCGCACCCGCAATACATATCAAAGTGGATGCTGTAGCCCATAGACATCTACATTTATTTTCATAAGAATTCTGAGAATCAAAATGCAGAGGCGTTGTCACCTCTGAAGACTGAGATAGAATGCCTCGTTTCCAGCAAAAAGGGTATCCAGTCCTCTACACTCATGATACGAAACATAGCAGCATTAAGTTGCTATTTTACGCTGGTATTCTGTGTGTATTTATGGGACAACCTCTGAAGTATTGTTTTATAAAAAATTAATTATCAAAATCGGTTACTGAAGATATCGAGTAAGAACATAAAGTCGAATATTTTTCTTCTGAATAATCTCGTTAAATTATTATTATCATTAAAATTGCCACAGTAAAAATTAAGGGCCGATACAGTACCCATTACCCATCACATATTATGTGAAATAAGAAATTTAAGTTAATTTAATTTGACGAACAAATGACAACCATTGGGTACTCGGTCATCCATTAGATGTAGTGACGACTTGATAAGGGATGCAGGAAGTCAATGGAAGCAGGTGGCTCAGGGATGTCCTTTGTGGCAATGCTTGGGCGAGGCTGTGTGATGATGAAGTATAAAGTTGTAGTAGCTCAGGTACTAAGGGATCGTCATAATTTTTGATGAAGGTAAATTGATGCTTTTAAGATATAAGCGAAAGTTACTTAATGGCAGGGGGCGGACCGCTAACTAATAAGCTCATGTCGTGAGGTCGTCCCCTCTGTCTAAATTTGTGGGGAGTTCTGTGACCAGCAGTGAAACTATATGAGCTGATGGATTATTTATTTTAATGCATAATGATTTCTTATATTTACTCGAATACTACAAATGGAATAAAATTAATTTTAGGAAATTTATCCCGTTTAATTTTAATTCCCGACGTTTCGGAACCCATGGTCACGGGGAGGACTGAGGTGTTCGATGTCCTAATGTCATAGTTAGCTAAGGCTACCTTCAACTTTTAATTATTAACTTTTGTTCCGATGTATATCATAAACATGTGTGCTATAAAGTGCCTAAAACTTCGGGATTCACAATGTTAAATTAAACGCGATAAAATCCGTAAATTTGTTTTATACCATATTTTAATGCGGTTAAACTTATTGCTGGCCAGTTGACCCATGGTAACTCTATGAACCTGTTATTAATCAATAATCTCGATGCTAACATAAAGAAAACACACAAACATCCGCGCAAGTGCGCGGAGACGGCACTTTTAATATTCGTAGCTGTTGCAGATTCTGCACCGATATCTCTGCAAGAGATCGCAACCACTCAAGTACGGAGTGATTGGAACGGCTGTGGATATCTTTAACTTGACGCATGGTGCAAGTGGTTGATAGGTTTTGAATAAATCATAGAAATAAAGAAAAACTTTTACTACATACAACACAAGAAAACAAGGAGTATAACCTGACACTTTTTACTGGAAACGAATCATTCCATCTTAGTCCTCAGGGGTTACAACTCATCTGCATTATGATTATTTGTCGATAATAGAAAAAAAGACAACCATGGGCCACAGCATCCACTTACCATCAGGTGGCCTGTGTGCTTATTTGTCATCTATAAAAAATTGGTATTGCAACTTACGATGGGGTTACAAACCAGAACATGCAACATCCATACATTGTGTTTTTTTTTTCTTTTTTTGTTTAGTTTTTCTTACTTCATTGTAATGTTTTTAAAGATTCGATATTGCTGATCTCTCGTCTACTTTAATTGTTAAAATTTACCTTTTGTTATAGTTTATAGAGTTTAAGTAATTCCAACTAATGTCATATTGTAATACCGCATATTGTAATATTGCATATGTACTAAGTTATGTCTTCACATCTTTCACTTTTGTAATTTATACTATAAATATTCTGAGGCTAGTGGTGTTGGCTTCACTTAATTTAAAGTCTAGGATTAAGAATAGTCGTTAATCTACTGTGAAGTTGGTAACTGGTCCGTAAATAAATAAATAAAACATCATATACACTGAGTAAGCCACGCGACCTATTAATGATTGCGATACTACAAATAAATAAGACTCGGCATTACCATTTTTTTGAAGGATATTTTAGGAAATATGATTTATACCTATATAAACTCTCACGCATGTTTTCCAAAGGGAAAGACTCGACTGACCCACCTATCTCAGTTTGCCATTTGACGCCTTTCAGATTTAAAAGATTATATTTGATGATAGCATAATAATTAATGAAAACCAGAAATAATAAGAAAGAAATATGAAGTAAAGTAAAATAAAATAAAAAAAGACGTGTGGCACTCGGGGTCTGCCGCGGTAAAGCTATTGCATAGCATTTTTTATCAACTTATGCAATTATAATTAATTATTTATTTTATTATTGCAGTTAAGTCTTTGATATTAAATCAAGTTACACTTTTTGAGCGTGGTGACCGATAAGAAAACAATTTTTTTTCTCTTATTGTATAAATGAGAAGTTAATATTGTTTAAAATATTTTTAATATCTTACAATACATGTAGGTTATTCAGGAATTTTTATCATTCAGTTAGCAGCTAGTGTACACGCATACGACTAGTCGCACGCACACAAACACCGTGCCGAAGTCTGCCGAGTGCCGAAGTCTGCCGAACTGAAACGACGTTAGACGATGCACGGCTTTCAACGCCACACATCCGTGCCCGTCGGAGTGGGGAGCGTGAGGTTTTTTTCGTTACGGAATTTCTGGATTCGGTCCCCGCGCTCAAGGCCCGCGATAGAAGCTATGCAATAGCTTAATAATATTAAAAAGAAATACAAAAATAGAGTATACAAGCAGTGAACGCGTAAAATCGAATTGAAATCACACACGGTACTTACACAACTCACACAGCGATGCCATAAAGTTATACCGCGAAGTTATAGTACACATGCGCACACAGGTAGTGGAGAGCGCTGGCGTAGAATAGGCATGACGGCGTAAGAACGCGTCATGCCATTTGCCGTCACGGCAAACGAGTCGATTTTACTATTAAGGCGCATCAATAGATGTTCCACATAATAATATTAGAGCTTAAAAAACTTAACACGCATTAGTAAGAATACTAGGTCATAGTCATGGAATTATTGTATTGTCACCTGTTCTTATTACGTCTGCTAAATTTCAAATCAATCAGACTTTAAGAAGTGAGTAAAAACTGTATGATGAAATTCTGTGTTTAATAATTTTATTCGATACTGTACTGGTCATCCTGATCAGGATACTAGGATAAAGTTATTAAATTACTATATTGACATCGGTGCTTGATACAGGTATAAATTTTGAAGTCAATCGGTCGTCTACAAGTTGGTGAAAATAACATTAAAAGATTCCGTTACATAGACAGACACATGCGAAGCTAAGAAAAGCATGTTAAAACGGATGAATTCAGAAGCCAATATGGTTTGTAGGCTTATCGCTTCCGCTTATATATTACGGCTCGTCAGCAGCGCAAGTGCGCGAGCGGGGGCACGCGCAGCGTAATCTCCGCAATCGCTCGTTGTTAATTGATCGCTCGCACCTGTCCGGCGCGAGCGCATCTGGCCCGCCCGTGAGGCAAATTATCCACCGAAAGCTATACGTTGTAACGCATATAACTTTAGTTGTTTTGTATTTATAGTTTCACCTGTTAAATCTATTTATATATTTAATAAAAGACCACACCTATAGTGTTGATAGGGTTTTGTAAATCACTGTTAGACTTCAAAGTACCATAAGTTCATTCTGCGTAGATCGAATCAAAATTAATAATTAAAAGGTGAAAGTACTTCAGATTCATACGATTTCAGGAATTAAAAATAACAAAAATAAAAGCGTTAAAATCCGTGAAAATAGTTTTATTCAATGTTTAGTAAACGCGTAAATATAAAGAATCCTTATTATTCAGTTAGTTTAAGAAATTCACAAAGTTGCTCCTTCTTTTTTTACTTTTTTTTACTAAATGATAATAGAAAGAGACCAGTATTTTTATATATACTGGTCTCTTTCTATTATTTTCTGTTATATTTACTTTCTATTATAGTAATTCATACTCAATTTAAATAAATCATAATCAAAGATGAAAATAGGAGTAAGGTGTATCGATCGTAACATGAAAAAAGAACAACAGTTATTTAAAAATAACACATAGCAGTTATTATGTCTAAACCTAAATAACTATTTATACAAGCGGCCAATGTTCAAAAGCATATCTGAAATAGCTTAGGACAATTTCTTTTATATTCTTGCTTAGGGTTAACACCTGTCATCGTAAAATAACTGTTTTGACATTCGGTTACGCACAAATATTTTAGTATAAGATCTTTAACATTGAATTGATGGATTTTCTAACTACTAAGCCACGGCAAACGAATTCTTACTAATAAAAATTAAAACCTGAGTGCCCAAGTAGCAAAAAATTGATGACATGATAAGCTTAACTGTTAAAACTGTAATTAAAAACATCCGATCCGATCCGATTGAGTTAAAAAATTACTGATAAAAAAAACCTTCCCTCCCTTCTTTGCATTTGTAGATGCAATATATAAATATCTTATAGTCTATGTCACTACCACAAATAAAACGAATCCAACGACAAGTCACATGTTTAAATCCATCAAGCCGCTTAAGCTACAGAGTTTGCCAAAGAAATAGATATACCTACATATACACTCACGAAAATTCGGGTAAAAACAAGCACTCGTAGCCGCAAGATAGCAAAATTAGGATGTTATCATCAGATCTAAAATTACTAGATCAATCATCAACTCTTCTTTCAAATCCTTGCAGTTGTTAAAGAGGCATATCCAGTAGATTAGTCATAATGATTTTGATATACGAATCATCAGATATTTTTATAATGTCGCTGTGCTTGTTATGGAGGACGAGCTTAAGTAATCTCGAATACTGTCCGCTCAATAACGTCCAGTTTGTTTTGCTCCCGATGTCGCGACATGTTTGACGTCTCGCTTTACTCCTAGCATTTAGACATGCGCTTAACCATTTTCATTTCTAGGAATACGATCGCCCATTGATATCGGCGGAGACTCGTAGAGGCTGCTCTTTTATTTTCTTTTAATAAAAATTCTTAATTTAGAAAACTCCTTTGAAACTTGCTATTTCTTGTAGTATAAGAGTGACAACGAGCACACAGCCCACCTGATGGTAAGTGAATCCTGTGGCTTATAGACAGAGATCTTTAGACATCTGTTTATAGGCCACATTTTGACGTGGTGCCATGCTGCAGTTATATTAGTAGTATAGTTGTAGCACGAATGGGGCGGCTCGACCGGGAAAGGACCACGCTCTCACAGAATACCAGCGTAGAATAGTAGTGTGATGCTGCTGTGTTTCGTATGGTGAGTGTAGAGAACCGGAGACCCTTTTTACTGGAAAAGAGGTATTCCATCTTAGTAGTCACGGGTGACAACGCCTCTACATTTTTGGATAGATGTAGATGTCTATGGGCCATAATACCACTTACCATCAGGTAGACTGTGTGCTCGTTTCTCATTCTGTCCTATAAAAAAATAACTTCGATTAAAAATTAAAATGCAGATGCGTTGTCACCCTTGAGGACTGAGATGGAATGAATAAAATGTGCTCCTGTCGCATTAATGAATGCAGCAATTGGCAGTTTTAAATATTATTAGAATTGTGACTAGCCTGTGAAGAAACTTAACACTAAGTTGTGGTAAGCCAATCGATTTCCTATAAATTTCAAGAGACTGTTGCTGATATGTCCAGGTTCTGTCCGCAAAAGGCCCACGTTTAAGGGTTTGCCTTCTTCACTATGATTGGCTTTGCATTAGCTACTAGATTACTCACACCTTTGACGCTGTGCCTCGAGAGGCATTTTACATTTGACTTAAATGGTACCATCATCTATCGAAAGCCATAAGATTCTAGTGAATCAGACACCTGTTACGAAACCAATGGGATGGGACTAAATTCATCAATCTATATTGTAGTAGTACTAGGTGGCCCGGCAGACGTTATTCTGCCCTTTGTTGCTTATGCGATAAGTTTCATATTCATACACACATACACACACTTTTCTATAGACCTACGTAGTACTTAAGATAAATCCTATCTGTAAATAATAGAACTACCACAACCATTACGACAATAAACTTATAATAAAAACATAATCCTTCTTTTTTGATCTTCCGTAAGTGGATAAAAAAGCTGCCTATATGTTATAAGCTGTCATTTACTGCCTACACACCAACTTTCATGGAAATCTGTCCAGTAGTTTTTGCGTGAATCGTGAACAAATAATTTTTCTACTGATTTATTATATGTAATTAAGGCCTTGAACTCACACGTGAACGATTAAAGTTGTATCCTCTCCTCCTCTAGCAACAACTCAAGACATCATTATAGTTATTAGTTAGAAGAACAGATTTCGACACAAATGACTGACTTTATAGGAAACAAAAATTACTGAACTAAGTTGAATTTTTCATACGTAAAATTATCAAATACTAGCGATCTGCCCCGACCGCCACCGCCACCGCGGAGCGCCACCTACCGGGTCCAACTGTGCCTATTACTTCGCAGAAGTGCAAGCAATATGTTAACAAAGTTTCACCGCAATCTGATGAACGGTATGGCAGCATATAAAGTACGAACAACCAAAAATTAATATTTATATATTATATCTGTAAAATATCCAAAAAACTATTTTTGGCTTTTAGTTTTTTCTCCGACATCGTATTTCGTTTGCCTCTTCTTATATAAAACACGGCACCTCAGCGCAGTAGCCGATGGCTATTGCTATACTGAACTGTCCGAAATATAAACGCGAATACTGAAATGAAATTAACTACTTAAATGAAACTAATTACTCTCTCACGAGGGGACTGAAGTGTTTGACGCCCCGATGTCAGAGTTAGCCCGGCTACCTTCATTTTTTGAATATTAGTTTTTTTATCCGATCTACGCAAAACAAGCTTACAGTACATACCTACCTTTTTATAGAATAAGGGTGACAAACGAGCACACAGTCCACCTGATGGTAAGTGGATGCTGTGACCCATAGATTATATACATTTATTCTCGATTAAGAATCAAAACGTAGATGCGTTGTCACCTTTGAGGACTAAAATGGAATGCCTCGTTTCCAGTGAAAAAGGGTCTCCGGAATTGTACACTCACCATAACACAGCAGTACAAAGCGGCTATTTTACGCTTGTATTCTGTGAGAGCGTGGTCCTTCCCCGGTCGAGCCAACACATTCGTGCCACAACCATAACATAGCTGCAGCGTGACTATGCCACGTGCAAAAATAATTACTTATACAAAATTAATAAATACAAAAACCTTTTATTTTATTACATGTATGAATTTTCCCAACAAATTACGCAGCGGTTGTTAAAGCAGTTAGAGATTAGGTCCAGATCCAGTTCGCTCTAGGATACAAGGTACTTGCGGAGGAACGCGGCGCACGTCCGGCGTTAGTAGGGCGACGGGTCGCCCGAGTTACCGCATCAGTTATAGCCTTGCATTACCGTAACTATACATAATCAAAACGAACTTACGGGACGCCAAACGTTCGACGAATTCGGTGCTCTTTATATCGAGAACTGAAAATATTTATAGGGTTTACACTTGATAGAGGTTTCAAATTTTCTATAGTTTTATTAAATTACTGGATAAATAAAATCCTGCCCGCCAAGGGTGGCAAATATGGCAAATATATATCAATATGAGAAAGGATCTATGGGGGAGGCCTATGTCTAGTAGTGGACGTCTTATAGTCGGTAAAGAAACGATGAATTCGTTTTATTAACTTGACTTGTGTCCTAGCAAACCTAATAAAAACCTAATAAAACAAAATAATAACACATTCGTATCTTTTTTGCGTTACATTTATAATCTAAAAACGTCCTAGATTCTAATCCACTATACGAGTACAGTCATAGACCTATTTTTGTCATTTCCCTGCTTTAAAAGGCCTATACACAGTAGTTGATTCTAAAGACTTATAAATTATTGTACACCACAAAGCACAAATAAAACAGAATACAGGAAAAAAGGTTATAAGAAAAAGTTAAGGCGATATTATCAATAAAAAGCGATCTTAAGCTAAAGGAAAATTTTAAATATTGGCCAGTGATTGGGATTGTGATTGGTGGTTGTGTATATTAAAATAAAAACTACTGATAGTTTAATAAACTAAATCAATATATAATATTATAATAACAAAATAATACACTAATATATTCATAGGATGTAAAGTATCCAGTACATATGAGAGTTTGAGGATACCCTCTCACAACTTCAAAGAGACCTGTGTGCATTGACTTACATAACTACATTTTACTTATCCAGTTATTAATGAACAGTCCAAAAATCACGAAAGTGACAACCCTATCGCGAGCCCACAGAGAATTCCACGAAGTTAATAAGAAAGCAAATAAGTATTTCAAACTTTCCCAATGTAGGGTTCACACCGCTCATTTTCCTTTTAAGTTGACACAAATCACGCAGCCCCTAATTAGTACGGCGGCCGCGGCTGCAGTTTGTCATTATGAATGATTGTGCGCTGTCATACACGAGTTTTGTTTATTACAGGACCTTTGTGCGTGTTCAGAGATATTATTTTAAGTGATTTTTTGAATTCATGTTCGCAAAATGTAATATGACGTGACTCGGGAAGTTTCATTAATGTTGCAGGTCATAATTATAATGGCACTTAAATATAAGATTTACAGTGTTCGGTAATGGGCCGGAATAATGTGTTGTGGCCCTTCAACCAACCCTTGGCGCTTGTTGGTATTATGTTCGAGCGTGATTCCTCCTCGGTCGAGCTGACTTATTCGTGCTGCAAACATATATAAACAGTATGGCTCTACCACTAAAACAATATTAATAGTATAATTTTCTTCGTCATGAAAATTCATCATGAAAATAACATACAATCATATGATAACAACAGATAGAATATAAATAAATTATTGGAATTAAAAAAAAATTGTGCATGTAAATGTGTATACACGTACGAAGTGAAACTTCTTTACAACATGTCATACTTCTTTTATTTTCTATTTTACATAAGTAGGTTAAATAATAGTATACTCATGCAATCCGGCTGTGAAATATTAAAGAAAACGTGACGTATTTTTAATACCGTACTAAATTTCCCCCACTACTTTGAAAAAGAAGTCACTTCAAAAATTATATATTACGAGTATATTATAGCTAAATGTACAAGAATTCATAAACAAAATGCAATTGTGCCTTATGTGGTAGAGTCCCGCTGCAACCATCCTCGACCGGGGAAGGACCACGCTCTCACAGAATATCAGCGTGAAATAGCAGCTTAATGCTGCTGTTTTTCATATGGTGAGTGTATAGAATCGGAGACCCTTTTGATTGGTAACAAGGCATCTTTTACCTCAGGGGTGACAACGCATCTGCGTTTCGATTCTTAATCGAAGACAAATGTAGATGTCCATGAGCCACAGCATCCACTTACCATCAGGTGGACTGTGTGCTCGTTTGTCATCACCATTCTATATAAAAAAACTTGATGTTTAGTACCTATATTAATTGAACATAAAAAATATACACAAACATTAACAGTAATAGTAGGTATGTTAAATTATTATTTAAATGCGTTTTAATCATAAAATTTGATACAACAAATCATGATTTTTCAAATCAAGAGTTATTGAAGTCGAAATGTACGAGTATATTTTTATAAAACTGATGTGACAACGAACGTCCAATTCACCTGATATTAACCGGCTGCTGCAGTACATGGACCTGCAGCCAACTTCATTCAAAATCTACAGATCCGTTGTCACCCATGGGGACTAAGATAGAACTTCTCACAGCCTGGCACTATACCAGCTCTCTACTCTCATATCTGAACATAGCAGTACAAGGAGCTGTTACATGACGGCAAAACCAAGTAAGACGGTGTTCGCACCACCTAGTGTCTATCGCCTACAGTATCCACTTACTGACACGAATGTATGAACGTTTGTAACTTATTTTTTTTTGTTAAAGCCAGAGCTTAACTACACCTTAACTATACCACATACCTGATGGTATGTGGTGATGCAGACAAAGATGGGGACGCGTACTGACTTAAAAAAAGCCTATTCACTCTCGCCTGGAATACATACACATTGAAATCGGCAAAGACAGTTGCGGTTTCTTTTATAAAAATGTTAGAATGGTGTCCTCGGGCCGTCGTGCGCATTGCTATCGAAGTTACATAATACACACAATTTAAGCGTGCTCGCGAGGTGGTGAGCCAGTGAACAATAGGGGAGAGCAGGGCGCGCGAACAATAAGCCCTCCCCGCGGGCTCACGGCCTCGGACAATGTTGCAAATGCCGTGGAGATATGTCGAGTACTGGAGGGGGCTAATGTGTAATTTAATGGAAACATTATAAAGAAGCATTAATTTCCAAACAAACATTCTAGTTTACGCTTTAACACTGCAGCTATATTACGGTTGTAGCACGAATGGGTCGGCTCGGCCGGGAAAGGACCACGCGCTTACAGAATACCAGCGTAAAATAGCAGCTTAATACTGTTTTATTTCGAATGGTGAGTGTAGTGTCTCAGTCCCACGGGTGACACGCATCTGCATTTTGATCGTTAATCGAGGATAAATGTAGATGTCTATGGGCAGCAGCAACCACTTACCATGAGGTGGACTGTGTGCCCGTTTGTCACTCTATCCTAGTTAAAAGAAAAACTAATAGTACAGAAAATATATTAACTTTTACATTTTTTCAAAGAAATTAACTTCCCGCAATGTAATCTGTCAAATATTGCACCGCATTTTTAAGTGGCGCCGCTTTATTTTGTCCATATACGGTACTTATAAACATTAGCGCAAAAACTAATTTTAATTGAAAGAAGTATTAGTAAATATGCCACCTCCAACTTTTTTTCTTTTACATTAACAACAATCCTTCAAAATAATAATGTCATGTACTAAAATATACATTCACAAAATTATATAAACAAATCAAAATCACTAAAGGCCTTCTTAATGCTGCATTGTTTTTATGAATATTTTTTCTAAACCCAAATCTATTGTCTTTCGTTTTCTGTCAAGATTATCGTTTTAAATTTCATTCGATGTGACCTACGATATTAGCTCCATATCCATTGTGCTAGCCTAGCTCGTGGTCTAGCTATTAGAGCGTTTGTTAGACAATATGCGAGATGTTAGATTGGCGCCATTGTTTCCGACAACCCTGCCGGCCGCTGACAAGGGCAAAAAGAACGAGCTGGACTGCGCGGACCACACCCGGATATTAACGCCAGTATTGCCTTTGCTTTATTTCGATGGAACAATGCTTAACACATGTAAAGAAATTGTCGGGTTCAGGTCTTGTCTGATTTTAAAAAAAAACTCTAATGTAAAACCAGAATGATTTTATTTCATTATTTTAGAGCTTCCGCTGTCATGCAACCCCTTACAATTTCTACCCATTTGCCCATATGTGTCACAGTATCATAACTTCTAGAGTTTTGACTGAACCGGTTCGGCAGTTTTTTCTTTGAAGTATATTATTATCGTAATGATTACAAAAATGAAACGAAAACTTCGTGTACTGGGAATTCTAACTTTTCCCATCATACTTCTCGTTCTTTCTTTAACCTATCACACTTATCCTCAACCGTTATCGTCTTATGACTTTGTTTTTATTTTTATTTTAATAAATTGTTTAATTTATGTACACCTCTCCTATTTGATATTTGTTACAAGCAAGAGTTCTTTGTGTAAAAAGGCTGAAAAGAAAAACGCTTGCAGAACGATAAGACTGCCTTTTGTAGGTACCTTCTATATAATTTATTTAATTTTGTTTTAATGTGTGCTTTGTGACATTCCTTGGGAGCACCTGTGTTAAACAGTGGACTTATGAAGGGTTCTAATGATCATGACGATGATGATGATGATGTGTATTGGTATACAATAAAGAATATATTGATTGGTTGTTTACTTTTTTCATCTAAATATTTTAGAAAAGCTTTAAAAGAGTTTTTGTGTTTCATTATGAATAGCACACTTCAATTTGTTCGTCTTGGATGGCCATGATAAACTACGGCAAATGGTCGCAAATACACTCGCACTCGATTGCGTTACACCATCTTAATAACTCTCTCACACTTTCTTCAGCCTTCTCATTGCCTATTATCTGTCATCACGAGCATCGTCCAATATAACCTAGCCTCTTGCCGAAGCGCACACGAATTAGAACTCATGAACGAAGTACACCCACTCCGAAAGGGTCAAGTAACCTTGGTCACTTGCTAACTTTAACCCTTTTGTATAATTTTAATCGCTAACATATGCCCCGTCATTTTACAAGCCTCTGGTTTACAAGATGAATTAAACTTTATGTAATGCAGTTAAAGTTGAAATTTATTTGTTTTTTGTGATTTTGTGATGCTGAATTATTGCGAGTCTATCCGGATGAGTAATCGATTTCACTTCTTTTACAAAAATTACGATCGCTTGCATTTTAATTAACACTTCGATATGAGATTATTTCATGACTAAGAATACATTGCTGTGAAACGTTTTTTTTTAATATAAACAGATTTTAAGAAATGCTACAGAGCCTAATTTTTATTTTATTTCTGTGAATAATTGCAATTAACAAAAGAGAAGAGCTAGAAATGCGGTATCATTATAAGTTTGCCAGCTATTATCAGAAGAAAATATTTTAAACGTTAAATCAATCAGCCAATATTTAAGGCGACAATAGTTTAATAGTTAATGATGCAGACAGCAACACTGCACACAAAGGTCATTGGTTCGAATCAGTTATTCGGACTGCTGCTGTGTTTAACTCCAAATACAAACTTTTTTATAGCATTGCTTAGCATTGGGTGACAAACGAGCACACAATCCACCTGATGATAAGTGGATGCTGTAGCTCAGAGACATCCACATTTATCCTCAATTAAGAATCAAAATGCAAGTTCTTTATTACCACTGAGGACTAAGATGGAATGCCTCTATTCCAGTAAAAAGGGTATCCGGTACTCTGCAATCACCATATGAAACACAGCAGTATTAAGCTGCTATTTTACGCTGGTATTCTGTGACGGCGTAGTCCTGCCCCAGTCGAGTTGACCCATTCGTGCTACTACTATAATATAGCTGCAGCGTGGGTCTACCACGTAAAAGCTTTTTAATCTTAGTTGAAGTGCTTTACGAAGGTATGTTATATAGAAGGGTGACAAACGAGCACGCAGTCCACCGGATGGTAAGTAGAAGGTACCACCATGTTACCTATTTCCACCGCCAAAAAGCACTTCTGGTCTCATGTTCCAGTCGAAAAAGTATACAGAGTCAGTATAAGTACAGACTGTAAGGCATTTCATTTTAGTCTTTAGAAGTAATAAGGCATCTGTAGCCTTCTTTGAATTTGGCTGCAGGTTCCCATGGACTGCAGTGACCACTTACCGTCAGGTGAACTCTAAGTTCATTTCTCACGTAAGTTTTATGAAAAAAGTGGATGCTGTAGTACGTAGATGTTGCGTTGTCATCCCTGGGGACTAAGATGTAAGAAATGCTTCGTTAGCAGTGAAAAATTTTTTTGCAAGTAAAAAAATGGTTGACCCTGCAGGCTACCCCTGGAACTTCCCGCTAGTTCCAAATGCAAAGCGCTCCAAATTTCACCAAATTATGTTGCGAAATCTCGAAGTTATGTTAAAAAAAATGTTTTTTTTTTTCAAATTCTTTCTCCTTCGATATCTCACGAACGAATGAACTTATTTTTATTTTCCAAACATCATCATCATTTTTTGAGCTGATTAGTTTTTGAAGTCGGTCAGTAAATCCGTTTAAAAGTTATTTAAAAAAAAACAGTTTTTTAAAATTATTTTTAAGATTTCTCAAAATCTACTCATCCGAATCAGTTCATATTATCACCAAATCTATTCCACGATTAAATATCTTCACCTCAATCGAAAGCCCCGAACGCCTCAAACCGCATCTCAATCGATTAAGACATTCAAAAGTTATGAAAGGTTTACATACTTACACACACAACATACATACATCCGTATGGACATCCAAGTGAAATTTGTCAGAATAGCTTCCTGGGATCTCAAAACGTCGAGATCAATCCAATAACTTTCCTATGTTTGAAAATTTTCAATTTTCTTAGCGGGAAGTTTAAAAAACAATGTATAATATCACTGTATTACAGACATATTTATCATATTAAGCACAAAGAGACAAGTGTGGTGTGGGAACTTTGTTTGTACATGTATTGATTGATTCAAGTCTAGTAATATAAGTGATACGTATTAAGTTATTAATCAAGACATTTTAAACTGACTGTATCAGGATGAAGAAACACCATGTTTAAGGTCACTATATTTCATCAGTTCATTATTATTATTAATCATTATCATATGGTCATCATTACCATATAATATCCATTAGTAGTGATTTCTTATAATTGCGTGAGTACCCACATTAAATGAAACTAGTTTTACCGATTTTATCGTGCATCAATTTGACTTTTTAATTTTCGACGGCGAAATTAATATAACATACTTAGTATTCAAAAGCTTAATTTGGCTAGACTAACTATGACTACGGGACGTCAAACACCTCAGTCCGCCTCATAGGTGCTCTAAATTATCAAAAAGTCAAAATTAAAAGTGATAAAATCAGAAATTAGTTTAATTTAAAGATATTGGTAGTGCTAAGAGTTTTGCTCCTACTGCTTTTAATTGGAAAAGAATACACAATAAACACTCACTTATGTTAACATAAGAGACTAGTGTTGTTAGGGTCTGTACCTAAAGGGGGCTGCATAAGTAGTAACCAGTAACTATAGTCTCATTCGGTTGCGCTGAGGTATAGATCTTTGTATTTGCTCCGTGGATCGATCACATAGAAATTATAATTAATTTCTATGTGATCGATCCACGCATTAAGGTGGTCAGGTCATCAGATGTTAATAGACTTCCGTCTAGACGTATTAGTTAAGTAATAAGAAATCTGTATATAAATATGAAATTGATATGTTTTTCTTTAATATTGAAATAACTGGCTTCTAGTAAGTTCGCTTAACTTAATAGCATGTAATAGCTCCTATTTACATGCTATTAAGTTAAGGCATATTCTAAAATTTTTTTAATATAATAAGCCGTGGTAGCTCAGATAGTTAACGCTCGCTGTAAATATAACAGAACGCGAGTAACCCGGGTTCGATCCCCGCCGGCACCAATGAAATTGTTAATTGCAATTTTAAGTGCTGATTTACCACGTGCTCGGCAGTGAAGGAAAACATCGTGAGGAAACCTGTTTGTCTGAGGAATAAGAAAAAAAACATTTCGAACACATGTGAAGTTCGCCAACACGCATTGGGGCAATGCGGCGCACACTTCCTTGCCCTGAAACCCTCTCAGAAATGAGGGGAGGCCTGTGCCCAGCAGTGGGACGTATATAGGCTGTAACTAACATTTTTTTAAATGTCTGTCTATCTGTCTGAGCTAGTCTTCAGAATGGCTGGACCCGATTGTGTTAAAACTTTACGAACAGATTGAGAGCAGTGCCAGGAGGAATCTAGGCTATACTTTATCCGAAATACTTTAACATATATCTTTAAAATAATAAAATAAACGATCTAAGGTGTTGTCCTAACTGGCAACGATCGTACGAGCAAAGATGCGATTTCTTCGCAAGACGAGTATTAAACACACACATTTCTTTTGAGTGTTCTGATTGACGCTTCAAAGTGATCGCCCGTGTACAAGAAATGTTTAATAATAATCGTATGGTAGGTTTAATTGCACGATTGTGTAATCAAAAATACAAATCTCTTTTGAGCGTACTAATTGGTCACGTGTCACCGCGCGAGCGCAGCAACCAAAGGACACCGATGAGTTGAGGTAGAGATGATTAGAGACCTTAGAGAGTAAAAAAACTGTGCGTCTCAGTAAACAACCATTGTTGAAATGGCGCCGTTGCGGTGACGGAGCGGTGGCATCTCGGCATCGCGCGATCTATTAGGACACATGTTTGATCATCGAACGATTTTTTTCCTCGTGCGATGAAATCGCATAGTTTAATCTAGGTTTATAGTTAGCATAGTTTAGACTAGGACAACGCCTTAGATTTTCTTAAATCTAAATAACGCCACAATTACAGGTCATATTCAAACGAAGCTGGGACAGGCTGCTAGTTACCAATAAAATTGATTTAAAAATATGTTTTATTTTCCCATCATCTTTACTATTTGCTTCTGTGACCACAGTCATCCGGTTTGTTAACCATAATTGTATTGAACACTTACAAAGTAGTGCAGAGTCAATGCATGCAATAGTCTAAGTGGGAAGTAAATCGCATTGGTTTATTATATTTGTCTCATATTAAAAACAAAATGGAAATATCCCGCACACATCGTTAGTCGACAACGCCGTGAAGTACATTTCGATGGCTCATAAACTACTCAATATAATATATTCACGTTTACTTGTTATCTATCCAGTCTGGTGGGCTTGTTAGGCATGGACAGATAGAGTGCGTTGTAAAGAAGGTACAAGGTGCTTATCCGGATGTGTATTTGTTTTAATATGATAATGTTTATAACCAAAATAATAAATGTTAATAAAAAAATAAACGCGATAAAATCCGTAAAAGTAGTTTAAATCAATATCATAATGTTTTCATGTCGATTGCAGATACATTGACAATTTCTAAACACCGTAAGAAAGTTTTCAACTGTGCAAGTTATTTTATGTTTGGCTTTATGGTCAGATATTTGTGCCTCAAAACAGTGAGCCAATGCTGTTAAGCGTTTTGAAACTCAGCTGCTATTTTACGCAGGTATTCTGTGAGAGCGTGGTCCTTTCCCGGTCGAGTCGACCCATTCATGCTACAACCATAACATAGTTGCAGCGTGGCTCTACCACGTATAAAAAGATACAGATTAGAGACCACGTACAGATGATAAGAGGCTACTGCGGTTTATGTACACTCACAACCAACTTAAACAAGAAGACTATAGAGAGAAGGAAGCCTTTAATTATACTAGCTCTCTTTACCCTTCAAACCGGTTCACAGCAGTGTAAAGACTGCTACTTCGCGTCAAAAATAGGTAAGTGTGCGGTACATGCTACCTGTTGCTGTATTTCGAATACATTTCTACACACATAGCTTTGCAACATTCACGAGCCCCTTTTTGCTACTGTGTTTCATATGTTGAGTATAGAGAACGGGAGACCCTTTTTACTTGAAAACGAGGCATTTCATCTTAGTCGTCATGGGTGACAACGCATCTGCATTCTGAATCTTAATCAAGGATAAATGTAGCTGTCTATGGGCCACACCATCCACTTAGTTGACTGTGTACCCGTTTTTTCCACTTCTGTTCTTTATAAAAAAATCTACCTGCATGAACTATAAGGTAGGAAATGAATCTTGGAAAACCTGATAAAAAAAGATGATATCTTCGTCACTCGTCATACTAAATATAGCAGCATTATTCTACTATTTCACGCTGGAGTAGATGCCAGCGTGGTCTTCCCGAGCCGAGGCTACCCATTCGTGCTACCTTGAACGAAGTGGTTAATTCGTTCATGCGTGCTACATTTATAATTTGCTGCGTTGCTCTACCACGTTTAAAATTATATATCAAAGTCATCCCGCCGAAAAAACCGAAACACCAATCCGAAGTGAACAATTCGAGAGGGAATGGTGAGTGAATGCTCGCTCTTTTGATAACTACAGTTATTTGTAGCCGCGATATGAAGGAGCGTTTTAACGCTGCTTTTATAATTAAGGCGAGGCCTATATTAATTAATTAATATATTAAATACAAACTTACCGATTTTAGGAGCTTATAATTAGAGCTAATAATTTATAATTTTGACTATTGCCACTTGGTGAAAATCCATCTTTATATATTTAATCAATGAATTTCATAATGAAGGTGTAGGAACGAAAATCATAGGTGTTGATAATTGTATTAACACTTACTAATAAAATTATCAACACCTATACCTATCTTTCTATGCATATTCCTATATATAGAAAAGATATATATGGAGTGGATATTCCTATGTCGCCACTATACCGTATTATTACATTTAGTTATAATTACACTAATATTTTTTTTACTTTGCTAAGTAAAACATCATAATAAAACGCATTAGAAAGGTGGACTTAACGTGTCGTGGCGGCGTAAGAATGACTTTTTCCCCTTTTCATCCCGTGGATATTCTTAGAGCCGACCGAGGGAAAATAAAACAGGAGATGGGCTAAAGTAACTTCCTGAGAACAATCGAAAACAATAAAAAACTGCGCTTGCCAACGCCCCTGCTGAACGTTGCAGCCAGTGTCAAAATACCCCTATAGGACAATATATGGGGGAGGCCTATATTCAGCTTTTGTACTTTAGATATTATACTGTAATAAATTAACTTAAGGGCCGTGTTAGCTCAGATGGTTAACGCTCGCTGTAAATATAACAGAACGCGAGTAACCCGGGTTCGATCCCCGCCGGCACCAATGAAATTGTTAATTGCAATTTTAAGTGCTGATTTACTACGTGCTCGGCGGTGAAGGAAAACATCGTGAGGAAACCTGCATGTCTCAGGAATAAGAAAAAAAAATTTTTCGAAGACATGTGAAGTTCGCCAACATGCATTGGGGCCAGCGCGGCGGTCACTTCCTTGTCCTAAAACCCTCTCAGAAATGAGGGAAGGCCTATTTTTTTTATAGGATAGGGTGACAAACGAGCACACAGTCCACCTGATGGTAAGTGGTTGCTGTGGCCCAAAGACATCTACATCTATCCTCGATTATGAATCGAAATGCAGATGCGTTGTCACCCGTGAGGACTAAGGTGGAATGCCTCGTTTCCAGTAAAAAGGGTCTCCGGTTCTCTACACTCACCATACGAAATACAGCAGCATTAAGCTACTATTTCACGCTGGTATTCTGTGAGAGCGTGGTCCTTCCCCGGTCGAGCCGACCCATTCGTGCTACAACTATACTACTAATATAACTGCAGCATGGCTCTACCACGTAAAAAATGTATACCTATGCCCAGCAGTGGGACGTATATAGGCTGTAACTATATAATAAATTAAATAATACGTATAGTCGATACATCATATGATTTTATCAATAAATTCCTCGAAATAAAATAAAAATATTTACCTAGGTATAAAAATAATAAGTTCAGATGATCCTTCCTCGTAGCATCTTGTTACTTTTTTTGTTTCTTTTTACTAGGTAGCGTGACATATCTACGGCCTCTGTATAAAGTTAAGTGCAGGTGTCTGAGCTGGAAATCAGCTACAGTACCCACTCATTATCTGGTATACCTAATTTTGGCAGCTTTCTCAGGCTAATATTGTAGGAACAATCGATGACGACTAAGTTATAAATAACTTGACGGCTCCGTGGCGCACTGGCTTAGCAATGAGTTGCAGCGCTGAGGGCCGCGGGTTCAAACGCCGAACGATACAATTATTTATATGGCCTACAAACAATTGTTCCTGGTTGTTTGTCCTTTTGAAATTTATGTATATAATCTACCTGATAGGAAAAAATCCTAGATTGGAAAGTCATGTTTTACAGAAACAAATAATTTTTTTTATGAACAAACTTATGAATTTAAAGTAAACCTTATTAAGGAAGAACAAGACACAGTTTAATGGTAATGCACTTTTTATATCGCGTCACGTACAGGACAGAATGCATATTAAGGATTACAGCTAGAATAACAAATTGCCTTCTCCTTCATTCGCAGAATCCCACACCGCGGTCGGCATTAACGGATACCAAATCATTCCTCTGCCGAGTCGGTGCCATCAAATCGCACACGTAGTAAATTTGAAATTATGCGTACCAGGAAGCGTCGCCTTAAGAGGCCGCAAGTTCCCACGAGCGGATCAAACGCACCGACGCACCGGCACTTCGGATATGTTTAGCGTTGTGATTGACTGAAATGGAATTAGCTCAATTATATTTTGAATTATTGTCATTTTTGACAGTAATTGAAACTCGAACTTGTTCACATCAAGATCGCAGTAAAACTTTCACATCAAGCCTGCAATCATTACGTGTTTGAGAACTTGAGATATTATGCTAGCATCTTCTGTTGTGTTTCTAACAAATATTAAAACATTATTTTCTTTAAAAAATACTAGAAAAGCTTTTAAACATTACTATTATTTCCGTTAATCACTTCGAGTACATTTAAATTGCTTGTGTTAGGAGTGGATCACGACAGTATTTTATACGTGGTAGAGCCACGCTGCAGCCATATTATGGTTGTAATAGCACAAACGGTTCGGCTTGACCGGGGAACGTCCACGCTCTCACAGATTACCAGTGTAAAATAGCAGCTTAATACTGCTGTGTTTCGTATGGGGAGTGTAGAGATCCGGAAACCCTTTTGTACTGGAAACGAGGCATTCCATCTTAGTCCTCAGGGGTGACAACGCATCTGCGTTTTGATTGTTAATCGAGGATAAATGTAGATGTCTATGGGCCACAGTAATCACTTACCATCTAAAAAAAAGTTATCGAATGGCGGATTCGAACTCAAGGCTTTTTTAGTTTACAGTACCTTGTCCTAAACTTTCCTTGCTATCGTTTCAAATATTGCCGATTGATAATTTGAATAATTCATTGAAAAATGTTTCTTTGAGGTCGTTAAAGTTCGACAGTAGCCTAATGGAAGGGTGCGGACTGCGAACTCAAAAGATCGTGGGTTCGAATCCGCCATTCGACTACTGTCGTGAACCACTCCTAACACAAGCTTTGCTAGTATTTCTATAAAAAAAAAAGGTTAACGAAGAGATTAACGCGCAAGATCTAGGAGTTTTTATGGTTCGAAGTTAAAATTATGGAATATTTATGAAATCACCGTTCTTAAAGGAGTTCTCTGGGTAGTGTCCACACTGTTAAGTATTTCTGTCAGCAAACGGCAGTGCTTGCACTGTCCTGTGATCTGGTGTGAAGGATATAAATAGTAGTATAACTACAGGCTGTGAAGCATATTACAGTAGTGCCCGTTTACTGCTGGCCGCGGCTGCTGGGGTAGCCGAGTGCGCGCACGAACTTGCTGCGGGAGGCGCCGCTTACTCACGCCACACGTCGCCTAAATCAATTTTCGGATCGGGTCGACCCGTTCTGTTGCACTCTGGATGAATTCACAAGGGCTGCTTTGTTTGTTATTGTTTCTTCTTTGGGATTATTATCTTTTTTGTATTAGTTTTAGCATGTACTATCGCATTAGGTTATTAAACATGTAATGGTAGTATGTATGTGGAAATAAATAAATAAAATAAAATACTATACCACAAAGTAGCAACTGGCGCTATAGCCAAAGATGGTAAAGCTCGCTGGCTTAGCGTGGCGGAAGCTTATTCACTCTTAATAATCACTTATAAATATTTACGCGTATACTACACATTGAATAAAACTAATTTTACGGATTTCATCGCATTTAATTTGAAATTTTTTTAAGTGCCGACGCATCGGGCACTTTGCAGCATTCATGGTCACGGGGGAAACTGAAGTGTTTATATATATACATATTAGATTTGCGCCGATTAGTACTTTGGCCGATTGGCCTATTAGCCGATTAATCGGCTCAGACGATCCCTGTTTTGGCGGCTTTCGGGAAATGTAGGTCTCATTCCTTTATGATGATGATGACTGGAGATTCTAACTATAAGACATTACAGGAAAAACAATTTATTTTAATTATACGTATAGAAAAATAACAATTTAATTTAATTTAATTTTTACAAAAACAATAACAATTTAGTTTTAAGTACAGAAACAAGTTGTTCTATTTGTCTTTCATAAATCTATTAAGTGTTTTTTTTGTTATGCAAAGGGAGAAGCTTAAAATTTGTTTTTTAAAGTTTATTAAGAATATTATTATTAATATTTTATTTCGTTGTGTTACTACTCTGCATTACGATTAGAAAAAGTTAAAAAGTAGAATTAAAATAGTAAGTACTTAGGTTTTTGTTTAGTTTTAAATTTAAATAACTACTTCAGATTCTTTTTTTACCAAAGTTCCTATGTCCAGAATAATTAACATTAACACATGTGAGACTGATTTTTCAATTAAAGTTATGTATGAACATGCTTAATTTATTATTTATTTGATTTACCTACATATAAATCTGACGTGATTTTACGCATGGGAGAGAAACTATTATTTTCTTCAATTTAAAACTACTCATATTAATGTAGCCGCTCTTACCACGCAGAAAATCACGAAAAACCTTTGCTGAAACTAATAAAATAAAAAGCCGATTAATCGGCTTCACCGATTAGTCGGTGGCTAAGTATATAAATGTATATATATATATATATATATATATATATATATATATATATATATACATATAAACTCTCTCCCTCTATATGCTCTTGCCTTGAAGACATTATAATGGGAAAGAAAAACAGACGCTGCCGAATTATACCAGTTGTTATGTGCACGCAAACTATATTTGATGAAATAATTTGAAATTCAGCATAGAGATATGAGTATAATGCCTATATGATAATTCTAGAATTTTATGGAGGTAATTGAAGGTATGAAAAACTTTTAAGAACATTGTGTGGGTATTAAGCTCATTAAAGCATAAAACGTAGGTCGTAAGAAGTTTTGTTTCTTTTTGTATTTTCAGAGTAGTAGAGCCATGCTGCTGTTATATTAGTAGTATAGTACTAGCACGAATGGGTCGGCTCGACCGGGGAAGGACCCGCTCTCATAGAATATCAGCGTGAAATAGTAGCTTAATGCTGCTGTGTTTCGTATGGTGAGTGTAGAGAACCGGAGACCATTTTTACTGGAAACGAGGCATTCCATCTTAGTCCTCACGGGTGACAACGCTTCTGCATTTTGATTCGTAATCGAGGATAGATACAGATGTCTATGGGCCGCAGCAACCACTTACCATCGGGTGGACCGTGTGCTTGTTTAATAATTATAATAATAATACATCATTTATTCTGAACCAAATCTTTTGTACATTGTTCACACCCACCAAACTGCGTAACAGTTTGTCGGCGGGATTAGCGCTTGTCTTAATACATTTAGTTCAAATACGTAACTATAAACTAATGAAAATAAAAGAGTGTAAATAAAGCAAGTTTTAAATTTTAAAACGGGTATTAAACTTTTATTAAGTAATATTTACTAACATTTTTTCTCATGTTTGTCACCCTATCCTATATTAAAAAAACGTAACATAAAATTATTGAAGCAATCTATAGCGAGACTTGCGTTTTTCAGTCGACTTTTGATAGGATGCAACAGTAACGGTAAATAATTTAAAAAGGAATTAAATTGGTGTCCTACTTGTTTATGAATTCATGATGTGTGGTTGATATGTATGTTGACGCATAATGATCATATAGATCGTTGAAAATCTAAAAAGTTATCAAAAATATCAAATAGTAACATACGTTGTCATAACTGAAACAAGATGCAATAACTTTTAAGAACGTTTAATAAATCTAATGAACCAATACACAGAACAATAATAAATTAACGTATTTTCCGTACATTTAAGTTCCGGATGTAGATGAAAACGACACAAAGCAAAGACTAGAAACGCACAAACAAATAAGTGGCTACGAGTCGAGCCAGCTGCAATTCAATAGATAGAGCGATTCTGTACAGAACTATTTTGCATTAGAAAGAAAGAAAGAAACTTTTGTTACCTACAAGTACGTCGTGAAGCCACAATGTGGCTACATTATGGTTGAAGAACGAATGGGTCGTCCGACCGGGGAAGAATCAGGCTCTCACAGAATACCAACGTGAAATAGGAGCTGAGAAATAAATAAATAGGAGGAATAATAAATACAATAATAGTAGGAATAATATATATTATAATAATTTTATTATTTCAATCAAATAATATCTTAATTTCTAGGATATAAATACTTTAAGATACAGCTTAACAATAAATACAATTCAATGAACATCTGTGTCTGAACTAGATAACTAAATGATGAATCAGTAAAGATTGATAGAGTTATAGTGTCGTAGTGCGAGTGGCGGAGTCGAAAAGAAACACTCGGCTAAATGGACGATGTATAGGCAAAATTAGGAGAACCCATAACCGTCGAGTATGTATTCGTAGATATATGGATTAAAAGCAAGCGAGCAGACATCATGATCGTGCCAAATGGAAGTCCGTAGTCTCTGCCTACCTTCCTTAAGTCTATTGTTTACTTTGAATTATATCCTGTATTCCCGTCAATCCATTACAGCCTATAAAAGTTGACAACATAGATCTATCTCATAGGTTGACTCATGGGGGGATTTTGCCATAGTTTCCACTCTTGGCAAGGAGGTTGGCAACGGCAGTTTTTTTAATTACTTTGAGTAGTAATAAGGAAGATGCTACTGCTCATCTCCTATTTCATTTTTCCGTCTGTCGCCTCTTACGACACCCACGGCATTTCAAAATATAGGATTATGGATTGTTTTACGCCGCCACTACACGGCAAGATAATTTTTGCTAGTAACGAAATTTAAGGCAAGCATTGAGACAGACTGCGAGGCATTCCAACTTCGTCTGAAATTGTCCATCAACTGCAGTTACCATAGGTAGACTGTATGCTCGTTTGTTACTTTAATTTTATTAAACACTTCGCGAACAGTTTTGTGAAATATAACGTAAGATATGACGTAAAGAGAACGTTTTGATGTACTACGATTCCAACCATAGAGCAACACGTCTGTCTGTCAAACTATAAGTCCACGCGGTCCTTTGCGTATTAAACTAGTTACAGCCGCACTGCTAATCTAGTGATTAAATCTGGTGGCGCGGTTTAATCGTCGTCCTACAAAAATGCCTAATTGTTCAGTTTTCAACAAAAATATTTATCAGGTGAAATTTACAAACCTTATGGCTACTCTCCTCTGATCCGCCGGTGAACCGTGTTGCTCTATGATTCCGACGCTTTAGGGTTATAAAGCGTAGCAGACCGGCTAGATGTGCCGCCACTTCGTCTGCGCTACTTCACTGTTGCTTATTATATTAATTAACATAAATATTTAACCGTGGCTGTAGTTTTGTAGTTTACGATGTTTTGTTATCCTTGGTTAAAATATACCTTTTTTTAAGCAAACTTTAGTGAATTAAAGTATAAGCATCATCAAGAATTTGCATTTTTAAAACAGTGTTTAGTTCATATACTGTGTTTTAGTTTTATTATTTTTATCTATTTTATTCCGGTCTTTATTTTCTCAATTTTGCTTGCATTCCTAATAGACAAAACATGTTTGACAACTCCTCGTGAGTTTTTGAAAAGAGCACAAGCAGAATATCAGTGTTGTGGTTGTTACACCACGACATAATGCTGTGTCGGACGCCTTTTTTATATATAATAAAAGCGACAAACAAGCACACAGCCCACCTGATGGTAAGTGGATACTGTGAGCCATAGACATTTATCCTCGATTAAAAATCAAAATGTAGATACGTTATCACCCATGTGGACTAAGATAAAATGCCTCGTATCCAGTAAAACTCGCCTCCGGATCTCTACACACACCACACGAAACGTAGCAGCATTAAGCTGCTATTCTACGCTTGCTTCTGGTAAAGTGTGGTTACTTCTTCGATCGAGTTGACTCATTCGTAGGTACTACATCCACAACATAGATGCAACGTGGCTCTACCACGTATAAAACGCCCTTTGTTGTTGCATTATTAATAATGTAAGTTAATACATTTATGTAGTGTAATTATGTGTTTATTATGTAGCATCAAATACAGATGTTTTATCTTGCTTTCATTCGTTTAAAATTTAAAAAAATAAGCCGCTATCGCTTGCTACTCGTCCACTTTTCGATATAGTAACAATGCAGTTTTACGATGCGCCACGTCTTGACCGAGACCATCTCGTGCTCTCTAGTTGCAACTCTCTCGCGGTTTTAACGGCCGCTTCCAGGCATTGTCTCGCGTTATTTTCAAGTAAATATTATAAGCGTTTCAAAAACTTTTCTAAATTTGCGGTGAGGTTATGGAACTTTCCACAGCCTAATATAAGAGATTCTAAAACTTTTATGTATGTATAGGACATAGGCACATACTAAGAAAGGATTTTCGAAAATTCAACCCATCAGGGGTTTCAGGGGTCATTTTAAATATATTTTCTTTTAATTTTCTTTTTCTTCTTAAAATTTCAGTAAATTATGAAATAAATAGAACCTTTGTACAGACTCACTGTATGATTGTTTTAGTAGCACGGTGTCTTTCCATTAATAAATCCAATAACTTCGTTACATATATTTTAATATATATCAATAAATAACTACGTTTTAGGTTTCTTAGGATCCCTTTAAGGAGTCGCACCACTTAGAACTTTTTACTCACTACTTAACTGCAATGTCCTAGTTTTGAAAATATTCTTTATTTATTTACGCTTTATAGTTACTTAACACACCTCCTCTAGACACCCCTTCCTAGTTCAATCCCGTCTATTCAACTTTGTCCTGCACAGACTTATTAGGTTTTAATAATATGAGGAACCCCATTTCAAAACAGTCGTAACTTAAAATAATTTCGTTTGAAAATTTCTAAGAACTAAATTTTTTTACTTCATTTCATTTTTGAGGACTAACAAGTTTTTACCATGATCAAATTGGCCTGATGGATAACATTGTGTCTGTAGATGATAAAAGATGAAAAATGAATTTACACCAAAGCTAAAATTTCCATGAACGAAAATTATGTTACAGAACACCTTAGTGTTCTGTAACATTGGCATTTCTTAAAACCCTAGCCTGTTAACCGATCTAAACGATTCCAAGTCAACTTTAAGCTAAATGAAATGTTCATTGAGCGAGCAGATGTTGAGCAGTTCACCTTGGCCAATTTCATCAGAGATTCAATTGATCAGAGCAGCCAATTTTTGGACCCTTTCAAAACATACGAGTATGTTTAAAATAATGTGACATGTACGCCATTTCGAATGTTTGTTTTGACATATTAAAAAGCAAACACTGCGTGTATTAACAAGACTTCGTCATATTTATTTTTAATAACTACTCAGTAAATTTAATGGGCGAAGGTCAAGGTCTTCCTTAATTTGTTTTAATAGAATAAGGGCGACAAAGGAGTACGCAGTCCACCGGAAATTATGGCCCATAGACATTATAAATTTACATATACATTTTTATATACATTTATCCTTGATCAAGTATTAAAATTCAGTTACGTTATTACCTCTCCGGACTGAGGTGGAATGCCTCGTTTCCAGTAAAAAAGGTCTCCGGTTATCTACGCTCACCATACGAAACAGCAGCATTAAGTTGCTATTTTATGCTGGTACTCTGTGAGAAGTTATAGAAGATATATATACCGGTAGTAAATTTATAGAAGGATACAGATGCGTTGTCACCTCTGCAGGTTAAGGTAGAACGCCTCATAGCCTGTACTTATAATGGCTCTCTATACACTTCAGGACACAGCAGGTGCAGGTTACATGGTTGTAACTACCCAGGCGAACTTCTAGACAGAAAAAAAGTCTTACTACCTAGAAAACGTGCCGTTTCACTTCCGAACTGAAAACCCATTTTGTACAGCTCCAATATGTTTTCCGACTATTTATTTGATCCTTTTGTTTTTTTTAATTTTTCAAACATTTTATGCAAGTGTTCTTATGTTAAATCCCGTAACCACAGAAAATGTAAATTTTATTAAAAAATGTATGGAAAGCTATGCAATATGCAACATTAGGAATACAAGCAAACAAGTTACATCTACAAACTAAACAGCGAGGTCGCAGGCAAAAGTAAATAGAAAGAGCACAACGAAACCTTTACCCACAACACGCCAAAAACGTCAATTCCGAAAGTAAATAATAAACATTATGCAACTGCACCTCGTGGTGATAATATTCCGCTTTTTAATAAAAAATAAAATAAAAGGAATACATATCATAACCTACATCGTGATCCCAGCGCATACCGACGACGAGAGCGTTGATTTATATATAAAGTAAGACACAGACAGAAATTCTCTTGGCAGCCTTGGCGAGAGACCAAAATGCACGTGTACCCGAAGGAAGTCGAACTAATTTCTCACCGAAAAAGACCGTGTCCTGACCTAATGGGCCGACCTATAGTGCCAAACACGGCGGCAACCTGCAGGACGCAACCTCGTTGGGAGCATGAGTGCAACCGTACTCCGGATCAGACAACGGTCCGAAAAGCCAAGAGGAGCATACACGGAGCCCTAATATCCGTCCGGATGAGAGGTCAGCTGTAGATTCAACAGGGAAGATACATATTCCTCCATATCTGTGATCCGTGTAGGCGAATTAATCAGTTGTAACAGAACATATGCCAAAGCAAAGTCATAAAAAGATCTTCCCGCATGATTTGTTAAATGGAAACCAAGCATCACAATCTCTGCGGATGAGACCTATTGTAGCACGGAGTCTGCAGCCAAATGGACGTGGTTGATGGGTCGGTCTGTGTCGGCATTATCGCTAAGGGATCTATAGAGGCACCCGTCGACGCAGGGATGGTCGTAGTTGTCTACGCGCAGCCATAAGATGGACAGGTCCGTACCTTCAAGGCTGCTGAGGCGTCGAAAACAGATATCCGCTCTGAAATATACGCAAGCTCTAGTTAGCTCGTGTCCGGGTAGGAGAGATTTTTAAGGACTAGCTAGCTGTGTGTGTTAGACCGAATTCTCGGAATTATTTCAACACCATTGATTTAATCAATTCTTCAGTCTAATCAACTCTTCTACTCAAAAAACCATGTCAATTGCCGTGAGTCGCATCAAAATCGGTTGATTCGTTCGAAGGATATCGTTGACAAAAAGTTTTCTCGAAAATGCGTTTTATTTAAAATAACTCGAATATTATTGATTTCACGAGCTGAAAAAATCTACTTACAAAATATTTGATTTCACGAATTTTGTAAGTCGTTTTTTTAAGCTAAAAATGGGTCAGTAGCCGTAAATCACATCGAAATCGGTTGATTTGTTCGTGAAATATTAAATTTGAAGAAAAAAAAACAATAAAAAACGTCATAACGGGTGAAATTTGGAGTGCTTTCATATTGGATTTAGCGGGAAGTTCCAGGGATGGCCCGCAGGGTCAACCAATTTTTTTACGTTATGGAAAACCAACAGCTCACGCGAGTCTTAAGTAAATGTTATTTACTCAGATTAATGTTGTTTAATTACAAAAAGCCAATATAGCAGGTTTAATTTATATAACAGGTTTTCCCTAATAGAAATACAATAACATAATATTTCGCTGTTTAAAGGACATAGCATTTACTAGTATTAAACAAATAAAAATCGTGCTTATTGCATACATTATTAAAATTATTACTAGATCGCCATACGAAAGCATTTCTTGTACAATTAGTAGATGAAGCTATTAAGTAGAGTAGTGCATTCGTTCTAAGATTCACTGGAGGCATTTTCAGTGATATTTGTTAGAGCAGATCAGAGCGGTCAACGCTGATGGAACTGATTTTTAATAAAAATACGATGTCACGACGCTTTTTCAAGGAAAGGTAGTCTTCTGCTGATACGAAGTCTCCGGCTAATACGAGGACACCTGTGTCTCGGTGAGAAAAAGCAGATATTCTTGCTTCTCTGGTCCCGTGCAGGTTTCGCCTTGAGCGAAATTACCTGCACTATCATGTTAATGGGGGCGGGGGAATTGGGCCTCCGGCCACCTGCACTCATACGTCTAAACACAGAAGTAAACTTCCACTTTATGCTGGTATTCTGCTAGGTGGTGGTACAACCCCGGTTCGAGCCGGCCCATCCATGTGACAACAAAAGCTGCCGCATGCCTTTACCACTGTTAAATGCAGCTGATCTCACTCTGGTCGTGTCGGTGCACCGTCCCATCAGAACGTGATGAGGGAAAAGAGAGTGCACCTGTGCTTGCGCAAACACTCGGGATAGTCCTGTTCTGGGCCGATGACTAGTCTTAGTGGAGACTGGCCGTTACTGTTACAGTTGAATATTCTTACACCGCCTCTACACAGTAGAAACTAGCCACCGTGACCGAAATTCGATCTGGAGGACATTATTATTATAATAATTACAGTAAAAACAAACTAGAACAGTCCTCTTAATGATGAGTACATGATATGGACTATAGGCATCTACCTTTAACCTCGATTAAGAATCAAAATTCAGAAACTAAAGTACCTCAGCCTGCTATACTGACTTTCTTAACTATCAAACCGTAACAAAGCAAAATTGAATAGGTTTTTCTTAAGCTAAGTCAGTGCGTTTTACTGTCTTTATTTACATAAAGATTTAGGATTACTTTTGGAGAGGATTGGGGGTAATTGTCAAGCAATGTCTCCCATTTCATTCAATAACAGCCCATAAAAGTTTGCATTTGAACATACTCGTAAGTCTCTGCCATAGATGGCTCCGTAGAAAAGAATTTACAATAATTGTCACGGCAACTTCCGATCTTTACAATTTTGAGTTGTGATCAGAAAGATTTTGATGTCCGTCTTTTTTAATTTTTTTAATAAGTGTAAGGGTAACAAACGCATGCACAGTCCACTTGATGGTAAGTGCGAGCTGTGACCCATAGACATTTACATTTCTCGTCAATTAAGATTCAAAATGCAGATGCGTTTTCACCCCTGAGGACTAAGATGTAATGCCTCATTTTTAACTAAAAAGGTATCCGGTTCTCTATAAGCACCGCACGAAATAGCAGCAAAGGGCTGCTATTTTATGATGGTATTCGGTCAGAACCTGGTCCTACTCCATTTCTGCAGCTTGGCTCTATTACGTACGACCATCTTCTTTATAAGTTTCTCTGTATCGCCTCTTATGACACATACAGTACGATGTGGGCGGGGTACTGGATATTCTTATATCGCCATTTCACGATTTTGACTTATAGTAATTAAAAAAACTAACTTTTATAATTAAGTGAAAGCCCCGACTTCAGAATGTGAAATAATTTTCTGCTTTTTAATTTTTTAATTTTGCTTTACTGTTTCATCATCATCTTTAATTACAGCCCTTCACAAGTTCACTGTTTTAAACATGCCTTCTCCTAGGTATATCATACAGCGCGGTCGTAAGCCATATGCATCCATCGACTTCCTGCATCTCTCACCAGTTCCTCACTCCAACTAGTCGGGCCACCCTACACATCAACATTTGAATCAGTGGTAAAAGTAAAAAATGACTTTCAAGAAGCATTACTTTTGATCTATATTTAGTTAAAAAATGTATTTGTATTTTGCTTACCGGCACAAGGCTGCCACTTGAGAATCTTTCTTCCCCATCGATTGTAGATTGTAATTGGTATATGGACGAACTCATTGCACTTGATTTTACTGATCCGTTGGGTTTAGTTGATCACTCTAATTTGACTGCGGATATCCTCATTACGAAGTCTATCACGTAAAGAAACTCCGAACATAGCCCTTTTCATAGAACGCTTCATCTTCTTCATCAACTTTGAGTTTCCTCTTACGGCCGGCAGTAAAAGACCACACCGTACAAATTAAAATATTTTCATTTTTGAAACATAAAGGCCGAGTGTCACATCACTACTCTGGCATTCGGATATCGCATAAACTACATGAAATATGTAAGAAACATAATCCGTAAACACCGAGCCGCGTTTTTTGCTAGAATCGTATCTTATAATGGAAAAGCGAGCTAATAACGCGGCCGGCTATCATCGCAATGAAATCTCACAAATTGTCACATAAAATGATACCATAATGCGCCTTTGACTCCACTTTTTAGCTGCATCAACATGTCTCGCGGCGCGTAATTATTTTTTTTTCTTTAGGGCCCTTCCACACTTCACTTTTTATTGTCAGCTGCGTTTTTTTTTCAACCACTAATTGTATGCAGCCAGCAGCTTTATGCAGTAGCAGTTATTAAAAATACAGTGAAAGATTTTAACATTTAAACTACTTTATGCTATTTTAATTCAAGTTTGTTTAAGTAACGTTAAGTAAAGGTTTATTTTTTGTTTTAAACAATTACACTTTTTTAAACTCTTTACTTTTTTATTTAAAATCACCAATAACGCCACTAAAATTGTATTTATGTGTTAGAGTACGTTTTTTTTTTTATCAAGGCAAAACGTATTATTAAAAATTTAAGAAAACTTAAAAACCATGTATTACTCACAAGCTATTTAATTCTAGAGAAAAATTATCTAAGTAATTCTGATCAATACAAAGTTATTAATTTACTGTATTATCGTTGATACGAGTGCAAATTTTCAAGTCACTCAGCAGTCTACAAGTTGGTGAAAATAACATTAAAAGGTTTCGTTACATAGATAAATAGATAGATAGATGCACGCGAGGTTAACAAAAACGTGTTAAAAAGCGTTTATTTTATATGTTGTATATTAGGTACCTAAGTTTTATATATTAAAGTGCATTGGAAGCAAAGATAATATATATACTGTAATACATATACGAGTATATATTGAGAAATGTATAAAATACAGCTTGCACAATCTTAAAATGTTTTTTTAAACATGAGGTAATTTTTGAACCTTCTATTTTATAAACATTTTCAACTTCTATCAAATATTTATATGGACGATTTTATTAAAAAACCGGTCTGTTTTAATTAAAGAAAACTGTCAGTCATAGGACTACTCGTCACAATTGAAAACTTAGCTTCACAAACTTATAAATTAAAGAATTATTTAGGGGTTACTAAGAATTTTTTTGAAATATTTTCTATTAGAAATTATTCTTATCAACATATTAATATAACAATAAAATTTTCATTGGTTGCACTGTTTGATATGGAAAAGTATGTTTATTATCTATATAATATAAACAAATTTATAAATAAATAACAATTTTATAAAATTTTATCATTTGTATTTCAACATTACTTTCATGAATTTTGTGTATCTGAGCGTGACGGTCACGCGAGTTCAGTCATTTTTCCTCGTCTCATAAGTGCCCAACGCGCCTAAAACAAGAAGTGAATACTTCAAAATATCTCGTCCTTGTCTTATCTTAGTATTAAATATATTTGTTGTGTTCCTTTGTGTTTCGCAATAACGCAGATAATGAAGTTTATTAATAGACTAACGTGTAATATGACAGATCAGTTTACCTTTTTACCCGACTGTCTGCGAGGGTAATGTTTTTCGAATGTATGTATGTATGTCTATTTCTTTTGCAAGCTCTGTAGCCTAAACGGATTAATGGATATTAACGTATGAAGTGTCATACAGTGTGACATAGTTTATAAAATTTTTCTTTTTCGGTAAACTTTTTTATGCTGTCGGGTTTTTAATGACTGTTTTAACATGTAGTTATTTTGATTCCTTCACGTCTTTAGATAGTAACAGCGTTAAAGTAATGAGCGGCAAAGTTAATTTATTACAGAACGTGCCATGCGTGTGAAATGACCTTTATCACTGTTGGATCGTATCTAGAAACAATAAAGTACTAAATCCCGTCTCATTTAACTAATATTAGTACATGCTCTACTTACACGGCCGCGGTCGGAATTTGCGGAGAGACTCATAAACACCTCACGAGATGTCCGACTCGTACGTTTTTAAAGTTTTTTTTTTATTGGATAAGAGTGACAAACGAGCACAAAGTCCACCTGATGGTAGTTGCGTATTGTGGCCCATATACATCTACATTTATCCTCAGAATCAAAATTCACATGCGTTGTCACCCCTGAGGACTAAGATGTTCAATACTTAGTTAAAAGTAATAAGTTCAATAAGAAGTTAATTAACGTAACTTTATAATCGCGTTTGGTATCTAGCACATGGGATCTATGATATGATAATGTTCTTATCATGTATTTTTAAATTTGAGAGTAGGGTGGGGGTTTAGCATCATTACAAAATAATTTTGTATGTGTCGTCGACACACGGGAATGACAGAGTATTACCGTACATGTACCAACTGTATGTATGTGTGAGTGAGGAAACTTTCTTTATAAGTTCATTTGATTTTCGATAATAATGATTAAACATTCTCTCTCCTGTCACTAAAGATTACCTTGGCAAAAGTTCTCTAATGAGATCCAACTTGACGGATGCATGTAACATATGAAGAAATTAGATTTAGTTTTTTGGGCTTCATATTGTAGTCGAAACATGGGCATTTCACTTCCAAATAACCGGGTTCGGATTTGTCGCCTGGATTAGCACCCAGAAAAATATAAACTTGTGGTATATGTGTAATCTACATTATGTTGTTATCATTTAAAGCTCTTTCTAATCCTCGGGATGCTTTATGCTCGTTGTTCTTGATATTTTTTATAAATGGCACATTGCTTAAATCGTAGCCACACAGTAATTGCTTAACAAGAAGAGTACAGTTGGTATTTTCAAGCCGCTTGCATACTCTGACAAACCATGAAGCTGTCAATATTTCTTCTAGTTTTCAAGAGCAAGTTTGCACTCTGTAAAACAGTGCTCCTTTCAATAAAGCTTTTCTGCTCTGGGGACTTCCTGACGATCAATTGTGATATAAGGTAGAGTATTTCTAAGTAAGTACTGGTATCCCCATCAGCAATCAAATGTGAATAAATGAGGCCGTGGTCTCACAAAGAGCTTTTACAAGTTGAACCTACAAACTTTATTGAATACTCTTGTTTTCTTATCGGGAACATGTGACAGAATATTAATTTTTGATCCCACATTACAGGACTTCTTTACTATGCTGACCTGTGCTAGTCAACAATTGTCACAGCGTCAGATGATGCATCGTAGCTTGTGATGTATGAACGTTGGCTCAACATGCGTCTGCAATTGCGGCTATCATTGGTATTCCTTGAAATGACATATTTTCAATGAATTTAATATGCTCCAGATCTTATCTAGCCTCAATCATTAAATGCCCTCCCGTTTGTTCCCACTATTGATAAGCTTAATTACATGTCGCTTCATATAACCGCAGAGGTACGGTGGGGTGTCTTCATAGGCAAGAATAATATGAAGGTGGATATATGAAGCACCAGTTCTTGCTTTATCTTCTTGATTTATGATCAATTTAGTATCGCTTTAGAAACATTTCGAGCTTTAAATTTTCACCACACATTTTGCAAAGAAGTTTATCATTTTAATGAAGGACAGGTATTTTCCTTGCTGCTTAAAAAACTCATTTATTCTTCTATCTTCTAGCTTAAATTCTTTAACTACGAATTTAGCTTCTGAAGTTAAGAAACTTAGAATTTTCTTACATTGCCTGAAATTAAACCATAAACTGGGAAGCACACAAATCTTGTTACTTATGTGTAATCCTGCATAACTAACTAGCTGGTATAAAGTGTATTTACCAAACTTTTAGCTAATTACTCAAAATTTATCGTTAATTTTTTTTGCTAAAAATGGCTTGGTTTTGTATCCCATTACATCTGAAGCATTATTTGTTGTTACTCTAAAATAAATATTGTCGGCAATCAAAACTAATAATAAAAAATTATACTTACTGAAGGACTAATACTTGTCGATAACACTATAATATCTCTATATTATAGTGTAATCGACAAGTATACTATACTCGTATGCATGGCAAACGTCATACAGGGCGCCGAGTGATATGACCGCCCTCTGGAAAGCCTAGCGGCTGCCAAATTTGAATTGATCTCAGCGCAGAGTTTTACAGTACCTACTTTTAAAATTTTGTATAAAAAAATTTACTAACATATTAAGTTATTATTGTTTTAATTTAAGTAACATTAATTGATGAAAATAATCATTTTATCAACATTATTTTCATAAAAATGTACAAGGCTTGTATTTTTAATTTATTATACTTAATTTTAATAAGAGCGGTGGTAGCGCAGATGGTTAGCGCTCGTTGTAAATTTAACAGTACGCGAGCAAACCGGGTTCGATCCCCGCTTGCTCTACGATTCACCACGTGCTCGGCGTTGAAGGAAAACATCTTGATGAAACCTGCATGTCAAAGAATTAAGAAAAAATTATATATCGGAGACATGTGAAGTTCGCCAACACGCATTGGGGCAGCGCGGCGTACAATTACTTTCCCCAAAACCCTCACAGAAATGAACGGAGGCCTGTGCCCAGCAGTGGGACGTATATAGGCTGTAACTTTAGTTTTATAATCTTAATAGAAATATCTTTTCTAGTAACAATTTTCCTTAGACTTTGTCAAATTGATTGTAGTTTTTGTTTCTTATTTGTGTAAAATAAGCAGTTGAAAGACATTAACAGATTTGAAAATTATTGTTTTGAGCTAATCTGCGCCTGGAACGTGAATACGTACTTAATAGGTTTGTACCTGACATAAATTACGTAGTAAATAAAGTATATAACTTATCCACATATTCTTAAATATTTACATAGGCCTCCCCCATAGACGGCTTGACTCGGCTCGGGCGACGGTCGCAGTTTTCTTATTATTTTGTGTTGTTGTCAACAAGATGCTTCTGCCCATCACCTGTTTCAGTTTCACATGGAATGATATAGGGTACAGGATTATTGAGATATATCGGACCAAAATTTTATATTCTAAAACTGAAGGTATCCGGGCTATGACATCTCATCTCATCTCACATCAGGATGTCAAATACATCAGTCCTCCCCCGTGATCATAAGTCCTGTAAAGCCCCCGAAACGTGATAAAATCCGTAAAATTAGTTTCATTTAATACTAATTTAATAATTTTTTTAATAATAAACATGCTTTTTTCTGTCTGATATAAATGCTGTTTTTATAGGTTGTTCCTGATGCTCTGTTTGTTCTCTACACTATATTTTAAATTGCAAATGCACCTTCATATCAGTTCTCCGTTATCGCATGTAATATGTTGACAGCAATTCACTCGAGCAATTTACGCAAGCGAGATGCAATAAAGCATTTTAATACATGAATTAAATCGATTAACCTAGCCAACGAGTGGTGCTTGTCGACGAAGGTCGCCTTTACAGATAAAGCACTGAAAGGCCACGCGTTCGTTCCCATCACCGTCGCCTTGCTCGTGCATAAAAATTATTTATAATGTGACGGCCCATATCTTTTAAGGTACTTAAATACTGAAAACCTGTTTTTTATTTAAGGAGTTTTAATGTGTGGGGTACACTTTGAGACTAAAATAACGTATACACCTACTTGTTTTCTTATCTCTATATATAAGTCTTCTGTCCGAGTATATGTGACTGAACTCCTCGTAAAAGGCTGGACCGATTTCGATGAAATTTTTTGTGTGTGATTAAGTTGATTTGAGGATGAATACTGATTTCTTGTATTTACGCAAACACTACACATTGATTAAAACTACTTTTACGGATTTAATTGCGTTTAGTTAATTTGATTTTATAATTCTCGACGTTTTGGGTACATTCCAGAACCCATAGTTATGGGGGAATGTCCCAAAAAGTAGTATCAATCAATGTGTAGTATTCGCGTAAATGACTGCGGAAACGTGTAATTAGGTATGGAAATGCCTATGTCTGAGATTTCATGTGCTGTAAGAGCTACTTACCAACAAATTGATTGGTAAGTATTTGATTGATTGATTTTATTGTAGAGTATCAGGTTACAGTGCTGTAAAAGCTACTTACCATCAAATTGATTGATAACTATTTGATTGATTGATTTTATTCTAGAGTATCAGGTTACAGTCCACACAGTCTAAAAGTTTACATATTATATTTATTCATTTATGCTTTATTTGCAAACCAAGTACAAAAAGGCAGACTTAACCCTTTCCCTGTCCCTTGAATCATTTCGATTGTTTAAATATTGTGTCCCTTTCACTGACAGGGAAACTGTTAACAAAACAGGGCATTATCTTCCCGTCTACCTCCAGGCTGGGCAGAAAGATATAGTGGATGCAAAGTGCAAACAGCTACGTTAATAATATCTCTATCTACATAATATATGCATAATAATAACCATAACTATATACTAAGATACATGCTGTGAACATAATTACACTAAGCCATTATATATGTATGTATATATATATATATATATATATATATATATATATATATATATATATATATATATATATGTTATAATACTACATGTGTAATTAAATATTAAGGAGCCGTGGTAGCTCAGATGGTTAGCGCTCGCTGTAAATTTCGCAATACGCGAACAAACCGGGTTCGATCCCCGCCGGCATCAATGAATATTAATTGCAATTTTAAGTGCTGATTTACCATGTGCTTGGCGGTGAAGGAAAACATCGTGAGGAAACCTGCATGTCTGAGAAATAAGAAAAAAAAATTATTTCGAAGACATGTGAAGTTCGCCAACAAGCATTGGGGCAGCGCGGCGGACTATTCCTTGCCCTAAAACCTTCTCAGAAATGAGAGGAGGCCTACGCCCAGCAGTGGGACGTATATAGGCTGTAACTTTAACCTTAACTTTTTTAATTAAATGTTGCAGTTTTTTGTATGTAAACGAGACAAAAGTTAGTGTTTTATTAATTTATTCTTACATATTTACACTTACTGATCCACGTATAAATTTTTATAATAGTTTTTTTTAATTACTCACTTCATAAGCCGCAAATGGCTCATTAGCACTTGACATTTGTTTGATCCACCGCCTCTATACAAACGAGTTCAACGCGTCTCCTCGATGTAGTCACTACCGTAAGATATTTTACAAGTATATGAATGCTCTTTCTCAAGGTTAACTCTTGCACTCAAAAAACGTTAAGTGGGCCACCAGAGTCATTTGTTTTCCTGTCAAATTTATTGTGTCAGAGAAATTACAATTAAATAATTAATTACATATTTTATATTAGACTCAATCTCGAAGCAAATATCATAAATAAAACATATAAATATAATATTTAAGTATGTTTATAATTTCAAAAAACTATACCCAAAAATACATGAAATTTTAGTCGTTGTCTTAACTATACTCAACTCAGCAGGGTGAAAAAATTACTTCCGATGCATAATGATATTCAAAAAACGAATAATACAACAAACTAAACGTTCTTAAACAACAATGTATAATTACTTTTTAAATTAGAATAACGTAGACTTATAATTGCATTGATTTATTCACGATTAGGTGAGGCACGTTTATTTGAATATAGTTCAATATTAATGCTATATTATGCAAAATGTTTTCAGTAAATTCAATATTATTTTAATATTAGATAAGTACTTTTGTTATTATTTAAATTTAAATGTTATCGAAAAATAGGGGGGATATTTGTCATTGTTGCCACGCTTGTCGGGCGGGTAACCTCAGTTTTTTTTATCTCTTCGTTGTTATTAGGAGGATACTGATTTGGGGGAACTAAATCAGTATACTCTCTCTACTCTTATGAACATCGGAACATGTGTATATGGGATATATAACATAATTTATGAGATAGTGGATATTCTTTCACCACTATACGAAAAAAAACTATAAAGCAAAAATTCCCCCCCCCCCCATGAAGCAACCTATGGGGGAAGCTTATGTTCAACAGTAGACTTTTGATAAGTTGTAATGGTTACAATATCAATAAAACACAAATAAAAATAGAAATCGCACCGTATTTTAACTCAGGGGTGTCGTAAAAGGAGATTATGGGAAATGTCAGAAAGAGTTCATAACTTCCCTTAGATAGCCGAATAACCATCCTGTTTACGTAAAATACCCAGACCGGCGATTGGTAGCAGCGACCAAAGTGCCCACGTCTGGTACTGCTATCGTGAATCCGCAGGCGTGACGATGAAGGCAAGTCCTCCTTACTACAGAAGAGATCCAAGTCTCCCGATCTCGTTTGATCCCTCTTCTGTAAAAAGTACTCAGCAGTGAAATTGTACGGTTTGATGATGAAGACGATATGGAAAGTACTTAAAAGTAAATTTAATGTTATCAGGGAGATAGTTTCCTGTGCAAAAGTTCCTTCAATTTAGTATCTTCTTACCATCTTCTGCTGCTGTTTTCCTGTATAATTACAGAGTGTGAAGCATTTCGTAGTTCACCAAGATACACCTGTAGCCTTTTTTGTTTAAAGTTAGTTAAATCATAAATAGACTGTGACGACAATCAGATAACTAAATGCATCAAGCTCGACCGATATACATATTATTTTGCGAAGGAATTACGTCATTCATGTGGGTGAATGCTTTTTAACTTCCCGCTTTGAAAATTAATAATTTTCAAATGTAGGAAGTTATAGCATTCGATACGATTTTGATTGAATGCGAGTTTTCATCAGATATCTAAGTTTTGAGGTCCCAGAAAGCCGTTCCGACTATTTCCGGCTGGACGTCCGGCCGTGTATATGTTTCTGTGAGAGCGTGGTCCTTCGTCGGGCGAGCCGACCCATTCGTGCTACAACTATACTACTAATATAGCTCTATCACGTATTAATTTTTTTAATATTTTTCAAAATATTTGATTAATGAACTCGAGACATTAAAAACACTTTTTTGTATTTAAAAAAATGCGTCGCTTTCCGCCAAGCAAGTTAAAATCGAACAACCCGTTCAAAAATTATTGGTATTTAAATTTTTTTAAATTATCATAACTTGTGAATTCTTCAATTTATTGACTTAAGACCTTACAAAAATATTTTTTACTTAAAAACTCTTTCAAATACCGTCAATCAAATCAAAATACAATGACGCGTTCAAAAATTGTAGCCCTTTAAGCATTTCAAATAATAGTTTCAAAAATTTATTAGATTTTCAGATGTTGCACTCGAAAATAAACGGATTGTTCCAGGGATTGTCTCAAGGATCAACCTTTGCAGATTTTTTGAATTTTTGTAATGCGATCTTACATTTATATAGTTACATATATAATTTCTTTAGGTCTTATTGTGGTATGCTTGCAAGGGTTTAATTTTGTTAATTATAGGATTCCAAAAAGATGGTAACACTAATGAGGATGTTTTTAGATTTCATTAGCCTGTCGAATAATTCTTCATAGAAATCGATGTTCTTTTGCGAGAATTTCGGATCTATCAAATCTGAAATGACTAGGATGATCCTGTACGGGTGTACGGTTTCACAGACTGCAGATTTCACGGGGCGTCGATTCTTCACTTCAATTATAGTTTGTCCTATGTCAGGGATCAAATCCTCTAAAGACTAATATATAGCGTTGAACAACTTACGCAACATAACAGAGCACATCGATTCACCGCGCGAATAAGTTACGATAATCATGGATACGTCGGATTTTTTTGTAAAATACAAGAGTTTTTATCCGTTTCTAAACATTTATAACTAGTTTGAATGGCCCCGTAATGGGTTTTATCCTTAAGTCTACTCGTACTATTTCCGCTTTGTGTGTACTATTCGTTGCGTCTCAGTCACGGCAGAACTAATATAGTTAAATATTAGACACTTTGCTTAGTTTCATATTTTACTTCTTGTTATCCTTTGAGCAGTTACTTGTTTCTTTCTCTTTTTCTTTCTGTTTAAAAACGTTACCCCATAAAAAGTTTCTCTTGTATCGTTGAGGCAGTTTACATACATATATTACACAAGAAGAAACATCCATGCTCGGAACAATTATTTGTAGGCCACACAAATACTTGTTCCTTGCAGGATTCGAACCCACAGCCCTCAACACCGCATCTCATTGCTAAGCCAATGCTGCCAATATATTGTAGGTTTATAAAAAAAACACTCTAAATAGTCCTTCTTATATCATTCGTGTATACCATACTAACGAGCGCACAATCCACCTGATCGTAAATGGATGCTATGACATCTTCATCTATACATCGATCCTCCATAAAGAATAAAACTGCAGATGCGTTGTCACCCGTGAGGACTAAGACGGAATGCCTCGTTTCCAGTAAAAAGGGTCTCCGGTTCTCTACACTCACCACATGAAACACAGCAGCATTAGGCTGCTATTTCACACAAGTATTTAACTGCATAACAAATACTTAAATACGGAATACCAAATTTGAAAAAAACATACGATCAAGGTCAACTAAATACACAAAGCATTACTTAATTAGATTCCACGCCAAAAAGCAAGTTTATCCTTATTTACATTCTATAATAACTCCCTTCCCTTATTTACATTCTAATTGCAACTCAGTCCACCAAATTCACGTTATGTCCACCGCTCACTGACCGCGGAACCACCTGTGGGAAAATTGTAACGCGCTAGGGCTCGTGAGTCGGGCGACCTTGCGCTATACGCCTGCGCAGGTCCGCGGCGCACCTTCAAATACTTGTTAAGTACTCGCTGGTCGAAAAGTAGTGAGTCCGCCTTTAATGGACTAACTCATTCCGTAGTTACACCATGATCGATCTAGGGCGAGCATTATACCTATTTATAGGTATATTGCTCGCCCTAGATTTGCTTGGTGAGAAGTTTCAATTTTTTGTACAACAACATTCATTTTAAATAGACAAGTTTTGGTTAATAGTAAGAAGCAAAATATTTAATATAGGTTATAAATAATACTTATTCAAATTAATTTTTAGGTTAAATTTACAACTGGCTAGCAATACACCCAGTGCTGTGGGATATATTTAAAAAAATATCAGTTTACCCATGACGTATTATGCATGGCAATTAATTAAGAATCACCCTTTTCTTCATACAAGTATTATGATCTTATCTTGTAAGTTATTCTCAATCGAGAAGTTGTTCTCATAGGTCCGATTTTGAATCTCTTAAGGTTGATGACCATAAAGTCCAATACTATATTGTTTTGAAAGGATCTCTGTGTATGTGTATGTATGTATACGTTAGTATGGTCGTAATAAGGTTGACTCGACCGGCGAAGAACCACTCTCTCACAGAATTCCAGCTTAATGCTGCTGTGTTTAGTATAGTGAATACAGAGAGCCGGAGACCCTTTTTACTGAAAATGATACATTACATCTAAGTCTTCAGGAGTGACAATACAGATGCACTTATTCTATAAAATAAACAATTGTATGTTAATACAATTGTAAAGTATTTAAATTAATTATCATATAAATAAGGTTCCCGACTCAGTCTCGTCCGATCCCCTCTAGATGGACGCTAGTGGGGAACTATGCAGCGTGCTCAATGTCATTCCTTAGGGAAGGTCTGTTGTGTTCACGGAATACTTGTGATTGTCTGAAATGATTAGGAGGATGAATTAAAATTATATAAAAATATATAATTCATATGTGGAAGAGCTACACGAATATGTCGGCTTGACAAAAGCGCGGCCATTCACTGAATTGAATAGAATATCAGACAATAATTAAAACTGAACAGTTTTAACTATTGTCTGATAATCATATTATTTGAAATACATTTATATATTAAAAGTTTCTTGTTACAGGTTTGTTAAGCTTCGAATCTAATTTATTGTAAGTTTACATATGTTACGTTTAATGTTTTAGTACCCGGTTGACCGAGCTTTGCTCGGTTTTTTTAATTCGTGTTTTTTAGAAATTATATTCAGATACAAATTACATACTGATGAAATACGAATAATAATTTTTGATCTTAGCGACATAATAGAAAAAACTGAACTGGTTATTTGAATAATGAAATCATGAGTGCAATTACTTTAATTTAAATTTTCGTGTTTTTAAAAAATACCAAAAAAAGGGCTCGAAAAAATAGATTTTCTCAAAAAAGAAAGGAACTTGAAAAAAAAATTAAAAAAAGTCGATCGGTCGGTCTGGGCTCGAACCATGGTATTACGATTTTGTGACCGCCCACAATACCAATTAAGCTATTTGGAATCTTTAATAAGCTGTCAAAATTTACCCTCTCATTCTAACGATATTGTAGCAGTTTTTCGTTGCCTAAAAACACGGACAAAAAGATATTTTCTAAAAATAAATCCTAGCTAGATCGATTTATTGCCCTCGAAACTCCCTGGACACTAAATTTTATGAAAATCGTTGGAGCCGTTTCCGAGATTCCGATTATATATATACAAGAATTGCTCGTTTAAAGGTATGGGATATGTGATATATTTTTGAACTCTCACTTAAAATGTGTATCACTCTTAACTCATCAAAATCATCGCTATCCAAACATAGGCCTCCCGCAAGGAATAAAAGTATTACAATTAAAACCATGTCGTGTGGCGACTTTTCCACCTCCCTTTCATATAGTCGAAAGACGTTAAAAAAAAGGTTGCCAACCTGCCTGCTAAGCGTGGCAACTGTGGCATATATCCACCTACTAGACAATCTGATAGGGAGGCCTGTGTTCAGCAGGACAGTGTTACAGTACCTGGGTTCGCAAGCACAGGTGCACTCTATTCCCTCACTCTCATAGTCAGATGGGACGACAATCCGACACGACCGGAAGGAGATCAGGCGCAGGACCAACAGCTTTACTTGCATTCCGAGGCTCCCAAATTTTGAAATTCTAGTTTAGTTAGCTGGCTACTCCATTCCTCAACGTCGTTATTTTGTAACTGTAACTACGGACAGCCGATACATCATGGAGGCCGATCGCTGTGCTCTTTGTCTCGGCGCTGTCGGGCTGTCTGTCCGTACATCAACCGTGGCCGCGGGCACGTGCGTTTGTGCCGCCACGATAATTTGTTACGTTTACGTGCGGTCCATCATTTGTTGTAATTTTATGAGGTTGTATCAACCACACTCATTAACGTTTTTGAGGTATAATTTATAATCTAGCTTTAAAATTTTGAATTACAAATGTAATTTTATCTGCAATTTTGTATGTTTTAGGTTATGTTCGTGTGTCGATGGTTTTGAATTTATTTAAGTACACCCACGATTGTTGCAACAATGCAGATATAGTAAGCACACATAAACTTAGATACTAATTGCACAATCAATTAAAGGTATTATACATCGCATGCTTCAAGTTACTAAAAAGTTACCTAATAGTTATGAATACATAAGATACAAAAACTTAGAATAGAAAACAAATAATATTATGTGTATAAAACTATGACCTATATCTAGTTACCTAAATAATGTATTGTTTACTGTGGCCTTAAGCTTAGCTAGAGACATAACATGTATTTATATACTTCCCAGCTTTTACTTGAGTACGCTCAACTGGGAGGGCGGTTCTGGATTCTGGAAGACCGTGCTTTGTGTCAGCTTTAGAGCAAGCTTATATTCAGCAACTAGACTTAATAACTTCCAGAAATTGTGATCCCGCTATTCGGCGTAAAATAGTAAATAGTAGAATCTACCCAACTCCTTAACTGAAACATGAGACAGTCACGTACAACTCTTTTCTACTTAAAAGATACCAAGCCAATCTCCATTATTAATGACTTGTCAGTCTGCTATAATATGTAGTCTTAGAAAGGATCTACTGTTTTCAGTTGAACTCCATTTCACATGCTCACATTGAATTTAATCATGCAATCATTCACTTAATTCCAAAAATTTACCTAAAACCGAAGAAAAGAATTTTGAAGAAATTTCAAAGTTTGCATTAACCTCAACAACAAAGATAACGTATCTATATCTAGATTTTCTTTACTCTTACGACTAGTAAAAATTCTAGACTTTCCTGTATTGACTGATTTATTTAGAACGAATACTTAGGGCTGTTTTTACGCTATTAGTCGAATATCTATCGTAGGCGATACTAATCTATACATGTATTAATTAGTACGTGAAGGCTAAACTTTGTGTTAGTTAAAGTTTATATAGAGAAGAGGTGTAGAAAGCTAAAATTAACCTATAATATTTCTTACAAATAGATTAAATAAAATAAAATATAATACCGCCGGCACCAATGAAATTGTTAATTGCAGTTTTAAGTGCTGATTTACCATGTGCTCGGCGGTGAAGGAGAACATCGTGAGGAAACCTGCATGTCTGAGGAATAAGAAAAAATATTTAGAAGACATGTGAAGTTCGCCAACACGCATTGAGGCAGCGCGGCGGACACTTCCTTGCCCTGAAACCCTCTCAGAAATGAGGGGAGGCCTGTGCTCAGCAGTGGGACGTATAGAGGCTGTAACTTGACTTTTTTTTAAATATAACATACATTTTACGTTCATACTACAAACGTCAAACGCATAATTAGCGCTTGGACAAATCGTCGCTTGTTGACGTTCATACTGCCAATATATTATCACGGTAAGTACAAACATAATGGCCGTGTTCCGATATACACTACGAGCACTGCTCAGTGTACTCACTGGTGAAAAATTCGTTCTGTTATGGACTGCCAGTATACTGCCGCAGTACCCTAGAGAAATTGTGCATTGTGAGCTCTGGCGCTAGCCAGATAAGGTGCTCTCAGTACTTTTATCACATTATCAAAAAACAACAGCGCCTAGAGATTTAACAGCTCCCACAAATGATTGTTATTATTATTAGTTAATATTGTTATTCAAATAAACTCGGACATTAGTTTTAATAGCAACAACATTCAAATAATAATTTTATTAAAATATGATAAATATTTTCATTTGAAAACTATGACGAAAAATAGGGATTACAGTATGCTATTAAATTGCCATCGAATAGTTACTGACAGATTTCGACTAAATAAACCTTGGATAAAGTACCATACGATTTATTCAAGGAATAAACTGTGAATTTTGTGTAATTTCATATGTTTATTATTATATTATATTATTATTATATAATTATATTTTATATTTTGTTTATTAGGTATCTGTATATTATATATAAATTAGAGTTGGGCCTATTAGCCGCCGACTAATCGGTAAAGCCGATTAATCGGCCTATTTGTAGTCACCGATTAGTCGGCTATTAATCGGCTAAGATCGCCGATTAATCGGTTTTCGTGATTTTTTGCGTGGTAAGTGCAGCTACATTGATATGAGTAAAGCTTTAAATTTAGGAAAAGAATAGTTTCTCTCCCGTCATGAGTGCGAGAGATATGCGTAAACTCACGTCAAATTTATATGTAGGTAAATCAAATAAATAATAAAATAAGTAGGTAGGTTCATACATAACTTTTATTGAAAAATCAGTCTCACATGTTTTAATGTTATTATTCTGGACATAGGAAATTTGGTAAAAAAAGAATCTGAGGTAGTTATTTAAATTTAAAACTAAACAAAAACCTAAGTACTTACTATTTTAATTCTACTTTTTAACTTTTTATAATTGTAATGCTGAGTAGTAACAAAATAAAATATTAATAATGATATTCTTAATAAACTTTTTAAAAAAACTAATTTTAAGTCTCTCTATTTGCATAACAAAAAAATAACACTTAATTCTTGAATAAAGATTGTTTAACTACACGCATGTAGATTTTTTGTTAGATTTTTACAAATAGAACAACACTTGTTTCTGTACTTAAAACTGAATTGTTATTGTCTTTGTACCAAAAATTAAATTAAATTGTTATTTTTCTGTACTTAAAATTACTATAAATTGTTTTTTTTTTCCTGTAATGTCCAATCATCTTCATCATCAACGAATGAGACCGACATTTCCCAAACGCCGCCGAAACAGGGATCGGTTGGGCCGATTAATCGGCCATTTTTTAACCGATTAATCGGCTAAGCGGCCAATCGACCAAAGTACTAATAGGTCCAACTCTAATATAAATGTTCAGATGAAAGTGAAATACAGCTTACTCAATGTACAAACCTAAAATCTTAATGAATTACAGTCGAATTTCAAACACTACTATCTAAAAGTATGTGTATAATTGTAAATATGTATTCCAACTTGTTTTAAGAAAGCAAACAACGTGAAAATCCAGAACGGCAGCGCACCGTCCGATGTGGTTTGGATTTCTAATGAATGCTCATTATGAGATGCCTTCACTCCATCTCGAGAGGTTAAGTTTTGAAATCAGTCATTACATATAAAATACGAAACTCTGTGCATCCGTATGTAGATAATTATGCTAATAGATTAAACGAAATGGTTGCTTTCAAATTATTTATTTTTGTCGACTTGAAACATTTGAAGACATAATATTTTTTATAGAATAAGGGTCACAAACGAGTACATAGTTCTCCTGATAGTAAATGAATATTATGGTCCATATTTAATTCCTGCACGTGCAGTTTCCTTAAGGAACTCACGATGTTTTCGTACACCACGGATCATATTATTTAACAGATTAAAGAAAGTTATTTCCTCATCCCTTAGCAATATTTACATTTAACATAATATGTTTATGTTTAATATAATATGTACTTTGTACGTGTTAGAGTCTAGAGTTCTAATATGATTATGACACTAACGGGTCAGCTCGACCGGGGGAAAGACTATGCTCTCACAGAATATAATAGCAGCTTAGTGCAGTATATAATAGCAGCTTAGTGCTGCTGTGTTTCGAACAGGAGACCCTTTTTGTCGGAAACGAGGTATTCCATCTTAGCGCTCAGGGATGCATCGCACATTTTTAATCGAGTATATGTCACAGTGCTGTGATATATACATCTATCATGTATATGTCACAGCGCCCACTTACCATCAGGTAGACTGTGTGCTCATTTGTTACCCTTATTCTATATAAAAAACACCATCTTTCGATATACTATAATTTCCAACGATACTGACATTTATCACTTACCGTACTAAACACCCTTCAATATTCTTTGTTATGGCTATTCTGATAAACTGGATCATTCGTCGGTCGTACCAAATATATTACTAGTCGCATTACTTCGCACGCTACGCACTTCCACATTGTGCACCAGCACTGGCTCATCCGGGTCATTTTTTCTTTTTAAAAACTTTGTCTACACACACGACTTTTCTCCTGTATTGTGTAGACAGCTTACATAAATAAATTACATAAAGACAAACATCAGACCCCGCAATTATTTGAGGTCGTACTCACTTGTTACATACGTGATTCGAACCCTCGGCCCTTAGTGTTGCAATCCAATGCTAGGCCACTACGCCATGAAGCCTACAATCATTAAAAATAAAATTGCAAACATTACGTACGGATATGCTTCGATCCGTTGTATGTTAACACAACAATTATTGTCAACATAAGAAAACATTATTTAACAATATTAAACAACAGATTATCATTAATAAATACATAATAAAAATGGACTTCGAATATTTTCGAGAGATATTTTAACACGTAAATGGTTAAACAAACCGACCCTGGTAGAAGCGAGCCGTGGCAAATTTATATTTATTGGACAAATAGAGGCGCGACGGATGGACACGAATAAACATCACGTATATAGTTAAACAAGCTTCGGAACGTGTTAGTGTGTCACAAGGTCGGATGCTGGGACCGCGTCTTTACCATGGGATAAACACATTATCTGTACAGTAATAGAAGACAGCGGTGTATCGACAACAATGATTACTACTTAATACGTTGATTTGTATTCGTTTTACTTTATTCAATTGTGTAGTAGCGAAACCCGTAATCTCCACCTACCTCTCCGGTACAAAACAAGCTCCTTCGTTAAAAATGTAATATATAAAAACCCCAAATGCGTAAAAACGTTTACTAAACAGAGGAAAATTTTGTAATCTTTGTCACCTGCACAGTCAATATTAAGACGAATCTAATGACAACTCTTATCTTAAAATCCATCAAATTGTTTAGGCTACAGAGCGTGCCAAATAACTAGACACTAGACACGCTGCAGCTATATAAGTTGTTGTGCGAATGTATCGGCTCGACCGGGGTGGAACCACGCTCTCACAGAATACCAACGCAAAATGGCAGCTTAATGCAGCTGTGTTTCGTATGGAAAAAAAATCGTCATCACTCCTGAGGACTAAGGTGGAATGCCTCGTTTCCAGAAAAAAGGTTCTCCGGTTCCCTACACTCACCATACAAAACACAGCAGCATTAAGCTACTATTTTACGCTGTTATTCTGTGAAAGCGTGATTCCACCCCGGTCGAGCCAATACATTCGTGCTACAACTATACTACTAATATAATTGCAGCATGGCTCTACCACTTATATAAATACCATAGTTTTTCATTATACTGTAATATACATATTCACATTTATATATTGCCACGGTCGGCAAGCGGATTGATAACCGCAGTTTTTACTGTATTGAACTGTTATCAAGAAGATGATGCCGCCCGTCTCCTGTTTTAATTTCCCTCTGGCGTCTCACGCCCATGGGAAGATATATGGTGGTAGATTCTCCGCCACTACACCGCCACTACACGCCACGGTATTGTACCGGAGACCAAACATCACTATTCTCAAGGTATCAAAAATGTAACCTTATTTAAATTCATAAGCGTAGAAGCACGAAATTATAGGCATTTAGGGACTGTCAGTTTAGATTTATAACGTTGGAAAATAAGGCAATCAAATATTAAATCCGTTATCGTAATATCTACGTTAGAATATTAAAACAGACCTCATACATATTCATAAGTAATGAGATATCGAATGGCCCTTCGGAGTGGACGTGAGTAAACATTTGGGAATAAGACCGGTCCTATTAGCGCGACCCTGTGACATACAAACCTACAGGTTGACCATTTGATTAGACAGTAACGGTCGAGTTTCGCCCGTCGATGTTTGACTAAAGGTAGTCCTATTTTATCTCATGTATTTTTGAAGTTATTTAAAATATTCAAATATAAAGATAATCGATTGAAAGTAATATCAAGAAGCAAAACATTCGAAATAGTGTCTTTTTTAAAATCATGCATTAGATGATGTAAGATTATTATCTTAAAAGTTTGTTTGAATGTTTGTATGTTTATGGCTCAATCACGCAAAAACTATTGAATAGATTTTAATAAAACTTGAAAATGTTATAGATATCAAAACAAGATACGTCATAGGCTATATTGTTTGTGAAAAAAGATTAATTCTTTCTTAAATTACAGTTTTTAATATTTGGCACTAACACTTGTGTATATTTGCCCATGGTGAGCTCTACAATACGTTATTGCGTCTTTCCAGGTCCCAAGATCTGCACGATTTCGATGAGTGTAACAAGTCTCTTAATGTTTTCTATTAAAGTGTGATTCAGTAGTGTTTTGCAAATAATTTCAATGATGAAAACACGCGAGCTGAACGTCGGGTAAAGGCTAGAAATAAATAATATCTTGGTTTCTATTCTATTTATATTTTTAAAACTCTTTACATCCCGACGAGAACAATTATTTGTAGGTAATGCGTGCGGGGTTCTTAAGCCTCCCTCAGCGCTGCTAGTCATTGCTGAGCCGTTGCACCACGGTATCGACATTATACAATCCTAAGATATTTAAAAAATAAAAGCAAGAAAAACGATCATGAACACACTTGAACTTGGTGAGTGGATGCTGTGGCCCATAGATATTTAAATCTACCATATATTTATAATGAAAAAGCAGATACATTGGCATGGAATATTTCATTACCAATAAAAAAGGTCTCCTACCCACATTCATAGCACATTCGCACCTCAACTACATACAGCTGCAAAGTAGCTTTAAAATGAATATCGCTGGAGTTATAAAACACTTATGAAAACCGTTAATTACGTTGCTATTGGATTTAGTTTGTCGTTTTGTACTAAAACAACTATATTCCTATCTACTTCCTAATGCTCACAATAGCCCTATTGTTTTGGAATGTGTGTAAAGAGCCTATATACGAAATTAAATAAGTTCTAAATAAGCACAGTTTTAGAACGGCACACGCTCTGATTCCCGTAGTGCGAACGAGACCAGAGATTAGATACGTATGTAAATTACGGTAAAGCGTGATTGCGGTGAGTTAAAACAGGTGTTCAAGCCACTTATGTATAATCCTATGTGTACCATCTTATATTAATATAGAGATTAACACTGTATATCCTTTTCTATCTTTATTGGGTTCCTTCAAGATTGCACAATGCTGGTATGCATATCTTCATTTTTTAATAGAATGAGGGTGACAAACGAACACAGAGTTTACCGGATGGTAAGTGGATGCAGTACAAGGCATTCTATCTTGACCATTAGGAGGAACAGCTCACCTGAATTTTGATTTTTAATGGAGGATACGCATATTTGGATCTCTGTGGGCTTTAGTATCCACTTGCCATCGGGTGGACTGTGTGCTCGTTTGTCACTTATTTTAAAATCATTTTACGTTCTTTCGATTATTTATTCATTTAACGTGATATATTTAAATAATACAATAATGAAATAAACATAATAAAATGAACGTGCACTCGATTCAAAAACAAATTTACGTTTTTTGAATAACAAATAACACCATGTTAAATTCCGCACACGAAGCTGAAAAACAGAAGTACGAAAACCCTGATATCCTATATACCACAGCGCAGTAGTAAGCAGACGCTGCGGCGTCGCCTCGAGCGATTGGCACGCTCTAATACAAACGTAGTAGACAGAGTAGCATGTTACAGACCTATAATATTTTCATAAAGTTGTTTGAGTAGCAAGTGGGAAAAATAAAAATTTTGTTTAATCCACTCCAATATAAATAAAATGAGAACATTATCAATGTATTCGAGTCAATGAAATACGCATCATTAAAGATAAGTCAAAAACTAATAGTAAGATCTTGATCAAATTTATATGGAACTACACGATAAGCACCATCATCATCATCATTACAGCCCCTCACAAGTTCGCTGCTGAACATAGGCCTGTGTAACGCCACAAAGCACGGTCCTGAGCCACCTGCATTCATCGACTTCCTGCATGTCTTACCAGGTCGTCACTCCATCTAGGGGGGGGGGGGTCGGTCGCCCTACACTACGCCTACCGGTACGAAGCTGCCACTCGAGAACCTTTCTTCCCCATCGATTATCGGTTCTTTGAGCTATATGGCCGGCCTATTGCCACTTCAGCTTACTAATCCGTTGGGCTATGTCGGTAAGCACCAACTTTCAAATAAAAAAAGAATTATCAAAATCGGTTCGCGCAGAAAAAGTTCTGAGGTAACACACATAAAAAATATACAGTCGAATTGAGTACCTCCTCCTTTTTGAAGTCGGTTGAAAAATGACAGCCCCTTAGAACGGTTTCATTCTTAAATTTCATCCTTAAAGAAAAAGTTTACCGCAATAATAAAGATAATATGCATTTATTTACTTCCTTATCAGTTTGTTTTTAAATATCCGGGAATACCGAAAAATAGCCGAAAAATATTGCGGCTTTCGATAGATGACGGTATAACCCTTACATATCTACGCTAGATATAAAAAGCCAATTTGGTGACAGGATATAAAAAACAAATCGCGAAGCGTCTGGTGCTGCGGTTTTCAAGCCGAAAACCATGTTATGGTTTTAGTGAAAAATCTTTTTACTAGAAAGGCCTATTCTTTTTTTTTAAGAATATTAACAATGCTATAAACATTACTAATATTCCCCTTAATTACTCGTGGTAAGCTTAAATTGCTTGTGTTACGAGCAAGTCAAGTCTACAGTGTAATTAACCTATGTTCTTTCAAAAGATGCCAGTGAACTCTTTATTGAACTATTCATGAGATAAATTGATGACATTGTCTGGTTATATAACTTCTAAGATAAATCCATTGACAATTATTGACTAAGAATGAAAAACTACAGTCCATCTGATGGTAAGCGGATGCTGTGCTGTGGCGAAAAGACATCTTCATCTATCCTCGATTAAGAATCAAAATGCAGATGTGCTGTCATCGCTGTGGACTAAGTTAGGATATCTCGTTATCAGGAAAAAGGGTCTCTGGTACTCACCAGACGAAACAACAGCGTTAAGCTGTTATTTTACGCTGGTTTTCCGTGAGAGCGTGTTCCTTCCCCAGTCGAGCCGAATCACAGCATACACATTTTTGTGTTATGTAACTAATTAAGAAAATCTGATCCAAAAATAACGGAAAGGAAAAAGAAAAAAAGACAAAATAGAAAAACGAAAATAATAGATTAAAAAATTCTTCCTTTTAAAAAAATAATGTGTTACAATGAGCAACCGTTATATATATATAATAATGAATTTCGTTGCTAAGCTTTTTCATCTGCATCACCATCATGTGAAATTTCACTGAACAATCCTCCCATTTCAAGGAAGATTTGTTTTAATCGTTAGGCTTGACGAGCGGATTTCCATACGTCTCGTACCTTTGACGCTACTCGTCACCGCCATCATCTATCGGCAACCATAACATCTTTTACATTTTAAATTTTTAATGTATCCTCTTATAATATTGATACTTTTAAGCCGTGACCATACGGATTTTTCAAGTAAAGCTTCTGTGCGCACGCTTGTTGACTTGGGGAGTAAGCTGGCGAACGCGTGACGAAACCGTTACGAAAAGTGTGATCAGGCGAGGCGAACGGGAGTTGAGTGGGAGATAAAAGCAAGAGAGAGCAGTGCGCACGCACATTTTCTTTCTCTCTTTCTCTCATAGCATAGTTTTTCGTAATTTTATTTCGTTTTGAACAATTTTATGAATTAATATTTTGTTTGTTACATTAAATATTCTACGTTTAATGTGAATAAATATGTAAATTCATTTTAAAGTTCATTTTTTGTCAATTTTCGGGTAAATGATAACATATTATAATATTTGTAATAAAGTTAAATATTTGTAGAAAATTTATTTATGTATATACATAAGGATGAAGCTAAAGAAGTTTTTACTTCAGTCGTGTGGTCATAAGCTCACGCGTTTTTTTAAAAGCCTTTCTTAGAAATAATTACAAGTAAATAAGTCCATAGTCTAGTCATCTATACATTTAAATAAAATTGATGTATCTGTCCCTAATCCTTTTACGTTTAAAAAAAAATTCTGTATGTCTATCCGGCTGTCTGAGCTAACCATCCGAATGGCTAAAACGGTTTTAATGAAACTTCACGTACAGGTATTTAACAATGCCAGGAATGATATAAGATATATTTTATGCGTAAAATTTGCAAGTTTAAGAAAGTTATATGTGTGGTTTTTTTAATGTCTATGTTTATCTTAAGTCTAAATAACGCCAAATTTTTAGATCCAAACCGGCCGAAGTAAGGGTCGCTGGATTAAAATAATATTAAGGGCATATATAATCTCAAATGGCTTAGCAAGATCCTTCGTTATGCCGAAAATATTGCAGCATTAATTTTGAAATAAATATATTGTAAAGTTGAGGATTAATGTTAAGGATTATGTTAGACGAAAACACGATTTCGTAAAATTTTCTCGATAGAAAAAAATCCCAAGTTACCTCCAAAATAAACAATAAGCCGCTGTTATTCATAAAATACTTTAAATAAGATCATGAAACTTTGCATTCTAACTGAACTAACTATAAAGCAGTGCTTATGTTACTTACTTTTTTTAAATACCATTATTTCCACTGTAAAAAGAAATTACCTAAACTATCGGCCTTTTGAACCGTGATTCCTGCCGCACGGTCACTTCGCTTCGGCATTTAAACGGGGAGGTTGTGTCGCTTACGATCAGAATATACATTACGCAACAGGACAACGTAAAATTAAAATGGGAAATAACCGTAATAAAAATAAGAAGCGACTGGCTTGGCGTTAAGAAACAGGCATAAATATGATAAACCTAATGAAATAAGTGTCTAACGACCTTTCTACTTACAGTATTAGTGATTACAAACATGTCGGTACATATAGCATACGACGCGCGGGCAAGTGGGGACGAAATTAGAATTTGAGCAGACTTACTCTATCCCCTTAAGTAGTAATTTAAATTTTATTGCAGCTTTAACAACTATCCTATTTTAATTCCATAACTATTTAATACGAATTTATGCATTTCAATCGATCAGAACACTCACAACAACCAGCAATAAAATATTCATACACTTATAAATTGCTATGTCAAATTTTCCTCACAATTGTCCATTTCATCAGAAAGTTCTCATCACTTGGAAATTATTATAAACGTGCACAAACAATTTAGAACACCTACATAGTTATAAAACAATATCATTAAACTTGCGTTCACACGTGCGTAATCAGCGGCACGCTGTCATCAACTTGTAGAAAATAGAAATAATGCGAAAACAGATCCGCCATCTTGTTTAGGCAGACGTTCCCAAGATGGCGTATCGGCACGGAAGCGCGAACACAGCGAATAATTTTCCGCATCCGTGGCCGTACCGGCAGATAACTGTTAATGTTTTAATGATGCCCGCCGGCTAATGCTGCTGGATGCGATGACGGGAAGTTTGCTGATATAGATTCAATAGTTTTAGCAAAGATTAACGAGTGCTCACGCTTGGAGTTATTAATGTGTTTACTAATCGTTTATATATTACGTAATGGAACAGAGTTATTGAAACACGCTAGTAGTTGTGTCAAGACTGACGTTTATTTTTTAAAAAAGATACAAGTCACTCTATATTACCACAGAGTAAACATGGCTATTGCCATATCACACCTAATAGAGCTAGTATCACTATTTATTAATCTGTGCTAGTAGTACACATTATTTTGATAATCTATAACACCTCCACTTATCAAAATAATGGGAACATGGTATAAATTATTTATACAGACTTGTTTATTATATTAACCTAAGTAGGTACACAACTCTATCTAATATTTAATATACATCAATAAAAATAAGTAAACATCAAACAATGTTTTGTATGCCTAATTGTTTAACAAATTGGTTGTGTTTATTACTACTTAAACCTTTGGTTAAAAGGTCTGCTGGCATTTCAGAAGTTGACAGATAAACTATTTTAACAATATTATCAGCAACAGCCTCTCTAACAAAATGGTGACGAATATCAATATGTTTTGTTCTCCTATGGAACAAAGGGTTCTCTGTCAATTTTTGAGCACCTTGATTGTCATTGTACAGGATAATTGTATAATTACAGCCAAGAATTTCGTACATTAAGCTTTTTAAATAAATTGCCTCCTTACAGGCCTCTGATATTGCCATGTACTCACTTTCTGTGCTTGACAGTGCTACAGTTTGCTGTTTTTTGCACTCATATGATATTACAGCTCCAGAAAATTTAAAACAGAAACCTGTATAAGACTTTCTATCAATATTATTAGAGCCCCAGTCAGCATCAACAAAGCCTTCCAAATTTTTATTATCTTTAGTATACATTAAACCATATGATTTAGTTTTCTTTAAGTATTTTAATATTCGCTTTGCATGCCTCCAATGGACTGCTGCAAAACAATTATTAAATTGGCTTAAATAACTGATACTAAAACTAATATCTGGCCGTGTTAGGATAGAAAGATACATTAAGCTTCCAATTAACTGCTGATAAGGATATTGTGAACTAACGTTACCGGACTTATCTAACTTCAAGTTAATTTCAATTGGGGTATCCACACCATTGCAATCTAACATATCAAATTTTTTAAGAATATTATCAACAAATTGCTCTTGATCCAATGATATGCTGCCATCTTTATACATCCTAACCCTCATACCCAAACAATTTTTTACTTGCCCTAAATCTTTAATTTTGAAATTTAACATTAAATCTTTTTTTAATTTATCTGTCATAGTACTATTATTTGAAAATATGAAAAAATCATCGACAAACACAGTTACAAAAATCTGCTCCTTGTTTCTCTTTTTACTATACAAACATGGTTCTAATTTTGACTTTACATAACCTAATGCTAGTAAACAATCATTAAGTCGTTGATTCCAGGCTCTGGCAGATTGTTTCAACCCATATATAGCACGTTTCAACTTCAAAACAGTATTACTTTTACATTTTAAGTTAGGAGGAACTTGCATGTACACATTTTCAGTTAGACAGCCATTTAAGAATGCAGTTGTTACATCCAGATGGGTGACTTTGAAATTTAATTTAACACTTATTGCAAATAACAACCTCAGAGTTGAGTATCTAAGAACAGGAGAGTAGGTATCACTATAGTCTACACCCTCTGTTTGGGTAAAGCCCTTTGCAACTAAACGAGCTCTGAATCGCACTTTGTTGTCACTTTCATGTTTCACTTTAAACACCCACCTGCACTGAACCACTCTATCTGCCTCCTTTTTATCCACCAGTTCCCAAGCCTGGTTTTCTTCAAAAGCTTTGAGTTCCTGCTCCATTGCTTGTTTCCACATTTCTCTATCTGGCCCTTTCATCGCCTCCTCATATGTTAAATCATCATTCCAAGATTTCTGCTTGTCAGCTATGCTAAGATTTGAGGAACCATACCTCTCTACTGGTTTTCTTGTACGTCTGCATGGTAACTCTTCTGCACTTAATTCACAAACTTCTTCCTCACCTAACGTGTGGTATGAGTCTTCTGATGGTAAGGACAAACTGGAAGACTCCGGAACATAGGTGAGATCATCCAAGTCTGAAGCACTACTACTTTCCTCTTGTATTTCTTCCTCCACTAATTGAGAATCCTGTATATCAGTCTTATATTCCTGCACTATTATCTGAGCATTATCTGGGGTTTCTTCTATTTCCATAATAGTCACATCCCGGCTCATAGTAACTTGTTTAGTTTCTAAGTTGTATAATCTGTACCCTTTTACATTGTCTGGGTAACCAAGTAAGATATACTTGACAGCCTTTTTGTCCCATTTAAGTCTCTTATTCTTTGGTATATGTACCATTACAGGACTACCAAACACTCTGACGTGACTCAAATCAGGTTTTCTGCATGTCCATTTCTCAAATGGTGTAATATCTCCTAGACCTGAGGCCGGCGTCCTATTTTTAAGGTAAACTGCCGAGTTCACTGCCTCTGCCCAAAATTTTTTTTCTAATTTAGCCTCAAAGAGTAAGCATTTAGCACGTTCAACTATTGTCCTGTTGAAGCGCTCACAGAGGCCATTTTGCTCCGGGGTGTACGGGTTAGTCTTTTGATGAACTATCCCTTGAGTTTTCAAATAATCTTCCATCTCTTTGGAACAAAATTCTCCTCCATTATCTGTTCTGAGCACTTTAATTTTATTTCCCGTTTGGTTCTCCACCAAACTTTGGTATTGCTTAAAGTACTTCAATGCTTGATTCTTTTCTCTTAAAAAATATACAAACGACATTCGACTGGCGTCATCAACAAAGAGAAGAAAATATCTAGCCCCGCCAAGAGATTTCGACTCCATAGGCCCACATAAATCTGAGTGCACCACCTCTAACAGGAATTCACTCCTATGATTGGCTGATGGGAAAGGCAAGCGAGACTGCTTACCCTCACAACACACAACGCAGTTGGATTTCTGGATGTTTGCTTTATCTTTATAGGATACACCCTCCACTGCACCATTCTTCATTTTCTCTAAGTCACTACTGTTGATGTGCCCGAGTCGCCTATGCCACAGTCTTGCTTCTGATGTATGTACTGCCGAAGCTGCTAACCCCACTGACTTCACTGTGTTTAGTTTGTACACTCCATTATTTAAACTTGCTACTCCAATCAGCTTATTCTGCTTATTGCGGATATTACAACAATTCTTTTCAAATGAAACTGTATTTCCATTTGCTATAAGCTGGCTAACAGATAGGAGGTTAGTTGTGAGGTTGGGTATATACAACACATTTTTCACATGAATGTCAAACTGAGCTTTGTTTACACATGTAGTTAATAGTGTATCGCCGGCACACATAACTGGCATAGATGTTTTATTCGCCACAACTATTTCATTTATCTCGTGTTTCCGCATATCCCGTAAACTGTCACGGTTCGCCGTCATATGGACACTGGCACCAGAGTCAATATACCAATCTTCAGTACTAAATTCTCCATTAAGGAATGCTACACTAAAAGCACCTGCTTCCTTAAGTTTCAATTCAGGACATTGGTTTTTATAGTGTCCAATTTTCTTGCATTTATAACACTTTATTTGTTTACTTCCTGATGACATTTTTTTTGACTTTGACGTTGACGTTTGTCTTTGCTTGGAATGAACAGTGCTGCCACCTTTGGTTCGACTATTCGTCCAAAACGCTGTTTCCGGTCCACTGTTGCCAACATCACAAGACATATCGAGAAGCTTCGTTTTGATGACGTCTGCACTAATGGCCAAACCGGAGTGCTCGATCGCCATTATCATTGGCTCGAACTTTTCTGGAAGCCCGGCCAAAAGCAATGATGCAATCCACTCTTCATTGATTTCAAACCCTGTTCCCTTTAAACGCTGTGCCGTTTCAACCACTTGAGACACGTAGCTTGTCATGGATTCACTATTTTCTAAGCGGATGGATATCAATGTTCGCAGTAGACTGATTTTCCTAGTGAATCCGGTGTCATCGAATAGCTGCCGTAACTTGTTCCACAACGCGTTTACAGTTATCTCCGTCTTAATATGAGCGTACAATGAAGGGTCGATGGTCATAACAAGCTTTGCTTTAGCCTTCACTTGCTCACTGTCACTCAAATCCGGTGAAATATTGTCCAAATCAACGCCTTCTAACACCATTAAGTTTTTTACGGCAAACGCCCAGTCATCATAATTTTCGCGTCCTTTCAACTTTGGTACACTTAATAAATAACTGGATGACGACATGATTTCCAAAAGAAAAATAGGTTAAAACTACTTTAATAACACTTATTGACTTTGAAAATACGGGACTGGGCCCATAACCTATTGAAACACGCTAGTAGTTGTGTCAAGACTGACGTTTATTTTTTAAAAAAGATACAAGTCACTCTATATTACCACAGAGTAAACATGGCTATTGCCATATCACACCTAATAGAGCTAGTATCACTATTTATTAATCTGTGCTAGTAGTACACATTATTTTGATAATCTATAACAAGAGTCACGTATTAAAGAGGATTTAAACAGGATAGGAATTATACGGAGTAGAGCCACTCTGCAGCTATATTATGGAGACCGGGGAAGGACCACGCTCTCATAGAGTACCAGCGTGAAATAGTAGTTTAATGATGCTGTATTTTGAATGGTGATTGCAGAGAACCGGAGACCCGAAACGACACATTTCATCTTAGTGCTCAGGGGTGACAACGCACCTGCATTTTGTCTATGGATCACAGCATCCACTTACCTTCCGCTACATACTGCTTTTTCTTCTTCATTAGTTCAGAAGTCTGGTCTGGGCTGTATCGCTTCTGTTGTCGAAAGGAGCCGTCATACCGTTACCATTACAGCATATCAAAAGGCCGCTGCTGAACGTAAAACTCCCCTACTCCCCTCCCCTGTCTGCTGGTCTGTTTTCCTTTGTCGCCTTTTATGACACCCATGGGACGATATTTTTATTTTATTTTATTTTATTTTATTTAATGACATTTACAGAAAAAAAACATTACATAATTTTATAATTTCGCCAAACTATAAAGACAGTTTGTTGGCAAATAAATGCTCTTTTATATCCTATTACATAATTAAATAAGTACTCAACACACATAATATAACAAACAAATTGAAATTTTAAACATATTGTATTGTTTACGTCTATATCTGGCAAATAAATGCATTTTATTTTTATTTTATTTTTTAAATAATATTAATTACTAACAAGAGAAATAATTACAACAGACATTCTGCTGTAGTGTGATTTAGAACTTTATGTCATGTGTCCTCTTCTTAAATGTCCTCAAAATTTCACATTTCCTAGATATTCCCAGATAGGTTCAGAGATCCCAGAGTGTTTCATCACTAGTTGTTTCGTAGAACAAAAGCTTCAGTCTACAGATAGTCAAATGTTCAGGATCGTCTCATCCATTACATTAGATTTGGTACACCGATTCTTACCGAGGATGATTCGCGAGGCTATTAAAATTTTAAAAAATCTAATTTCGATAGAAAAGAAGGCTATGCTATAATATTTTTTTAAATAAGGGTAACAAACGAGCACAAGTCCACCTGGTGATAAGTAGATTCTGCGACCCTTAGACATCTATATTTATCACTAATTAAGAATCAAAATTCAGATGCGTTGTCATCGCCGAAGAATAAGATGGAATGCCTCGTTACCAGGGCCTGCTTGTTAACCTATAATTGATAAAAATAACCCTTTCGCTATCCCGTGCCGTGCTATTTTGTCTGAAAAACGGACAGTAAAGGTGTTACATCCAAACCTTAACATACTATTGTAAGCTCGTTTTGCATAGATCGGACCAAAAATAATATTCAAAAGGTGAAGATAGCCTTCATTAACTCATGATATCAAGACGTCAAACACCTCGGTCTCCCCTTTGACCACGGGTGCTGTAAAGAGCCCAAAACGTCGAAAGTTAAAATCAAAAGCTATTAAAATCTGCAAAATTATTTTTATGCAAAGCCTATAGGCATTATCTGCCAGTTAATCCTTAGCGTGTTGAGCTATTGAGGCTGGCATATAGGAGAATATCATAGAGTTTAAAGACGAGTACTAACGAAGTAGTAACCCTACTAGCAAGTAACAGTTACTAAATACTTTACAATAATGAGCAATGCTCTCATCCTTCTAATTACGTGATTTAAAATAATTTTCCAACATCGCGGCTCGCCTTCGGGAGCGGTAGATCACTGCTGTTAATAGAACTGGTTTTATCAATGATTAGCCGATGCTTGGCAGAAACTGCCTCAGTAAATTGCAACGAGGAAGTACTATACCGATATTTAATATCAATTGTACGTCTGTCTATTACAACGGTGGTTTTAAATTATATTTTAATAACAATTTTAATAACAATAACGTCAAACAATTTCCCCTATATTTAATGTTACCATTAGAAATGGATGTACTAGGACTTCATATACTTAGAACGATGTTTTGTTAATTGTCAATTACTAAACTAAGTCGTTATAAGATTATCCACTACCCCATATCATCCCGTGGGTGTCGTAGGAGGTAACATGGGGAAACAAGGCAGCAGATGTAGCGTCTTCCAAATAACAATAAAAACCGCGGTTGCCAACCCGCTCGCCAAGCGTGGCAAATATGGCAACTTTTCCCCCTACTCGACAATCTATGGAGGAGGCTTATGTTCAGAAGTGGCCTTTTAATATGCTGTAACGGTAAAAAAGTCGATAACTTGTTTTTTTTTCATTCATATACTTAGGTATTCGTATGTATTTTTTATTCGTATATATTATAGTTGATGTACTTATATGGCACTGTTTCTTGAATTTTACCCAATACTTCTCCATTACGATTTTAAAGTATGTTTTTTAGATTTGTATTTGAACCTGTGCTGTGGTATGGTAGATTGCGTTTTGTGGTAATTACATCAATACTATACTCGCAAACGGGGAATATTCGACGCTTGACATAACACTATTAATAGATGACTACAGTCTGTTATTAATAGGAATTATATTTAAAAATCCTGCATTAATTTCATTGACAATTTTTCTAAATCTATTTTAACAAACTTTTTTTATTTTAACTCATTGGTTTATACAAAAAAGAACAGCACAGAAAAAACAAATGAATATGCTAATATTGTCACAGTGTAATCCTTTTGTAACCTTTTTATTAACTAATAACGTTTAAATACTGACCAAATATTTCCAGACGGCACTATGAATGTAAAGTCAAAATTCTAGTTTAATGCTTGGTTAGTTTTTTTTAAATACCAGACTAAAACTACCACTAATTTGTAAGGTGAAAGTAGGAAGTAACTAAGTTCCGCGAAGTAAAATATAGTTATGTGAATATATAAACGGAGCTATAATGATCAGCTTATTATATATATATATATATATATATATATATATATATATATATATATATATATATATATATATATATATATATATATATATATATATATATATATATATATATATATATATATATATATATATAAAATTTATTATAAGCCAGTGCTGAAACACAATCCCACCTGGTAGTAAGTAATGATGCAGCCTTAGATGGTAAATGGTCTGTCTTAGCGCAAGACGGCCGCCGGCCACTTATTCCACTCCTTTGCTGTACGCATTAAAAAAGTCGAAGCACACCGTTTGGTTCTAATGCGTAGAATATCGACAAAAAAGGCGTGAAGATCCACCGACCACCTGGTCGTCCGATGGTAGAAAGGAGAAGGAGAAATTAAAGCGTGCATGCAGTTCCTGAGCACACTCAACGAAATGCATTCTATAGAATACTGAGAGGCTGGCTACTCTGCGCCTGTGCTCGAGGCTGACAAAGTTGGTTTCAACCAAATCAAGGTCATCAATGAGCCTCTTAGCATGATTCTCCACTGAGTCCAACGCTGTCAGGTGGCATTTTGCAGCACCAGCCCAAATGTGACAGTAGTAATCATGCACGACCGGACTTTCGCTTTATATAAGATAAGAAACTGCCCCAGCTCGAAGTACCACCGCACCCTTGTAAGAACACCAAGTTTCCTTGTTGCGGCTTTGACTCTGGACTCAGTGAACCGCCCGTAGTTGAGGTTCGGAGAAAATTCAACCCCTAACAACTAAATGCGGTCATTGTACTCTAAGGATACATACCGGGAAGTAGGAGCCAGGGTGAGGAGGTCCTTTTAGCGGTTAATAGGCACACTTGTGTTTTGGAGGCGTTGAATCTCGCGAGATTGACATCGACCCATTTGGAGGCTGACTCCAGTGTGAGATTCACACGCTCAACCATAGCCTCTCTTTCAGAATGGATTTGATTCCGACTGGACCGGGTACTTGGTTGGTATTTGTCCATAACTGTGCTATTGTTTGTATACCCATAGATACCGGGCATAAGCGGAGCATTAATATGTAGCTGGAAGAGAGTTGCGGAGAGAACTGACCCTTGAAGAACACCGGCGTCAGTCGCCACAGAATCAGATAAGCAGCTATCGACGACGACCCGAAGAGACCGTTCACTCAGAAAGTCCTTTACCCATTCAATCAGACCAAAAGATAAGCGTTACGCTGTAAAATTACACAAAAGATTAGCGTGCCAAACTCTGTGATAGGCCGTCGAGACATCAAAGGAAGCAAACAGCAAGTGCTTCCCCACTATTCTCGAGTGACTCGCCCCATACGAGTGTGGCATACGCTAGTAGGTCCCCAGCTGACCGATTTCGTCGATACCTGTATTGCCGGTCACTAAGGAGGTCGTTCTGTTCTAGGTATGCTATTAAGCGGGCGTTCAATATACGCTCCATAATCTTGCAGAATATGGAGGTAATTGACATTGGCCGATAATTGGCAGAGTTGGCACTTCTCACACACCTCTTTTAGGCTCAGGCTACACATTGGCTAGCTTGCAAGATTTGGACACTATTCCAGTCCTGAATGAGAGGCACAACAAGCGCGTCAACACAGGAGACAACTCAGGTACACAGACCTTTGGAACTATAGCTGGAATACCATCAGGTCCACTAGCTTTGTTCACGTCTATACTTCGCAAGATTTTAAGAACCTTCTTGTTGATTACACGGACCTCCGACTTAGAGATACCGTAGTGAGGTAGTTGAGATGCTACGCTGTTGCCACTGTCCAGACGCACAATGAATTGCAAGATTGAAGATTGAATTGCAAGCGAAGCAAATAAACATCTGGTTTTACCAGCGGAGGCAGTGTAGACAAACAGAAGTTTATCTCGACTGATTTGACGAGAGATCAAAAAGCTCTACTGCCAGATGGTTGGACAAAGAGCTTTGTACCGTTGTGCTTAATGCGGTTGAATCTGGTTTTCTGTAATGCGTTTTTGCGAGATTTTGGAGCTTGTTTAAAGATTCTCTTCTTAAGGCTAATATCTGGAACTTTGCGGTCTCGAACATCGACCCAGGATAAGTACGTCATATGCTTGTGCTTTTCAGCACGAGCGCACTCGTTGAGCATTAGGCACGTCAGCAAAGGGCATAAAATACTCCATAGCTTGACGTATCACATCAGTTATGGTATCCGCGCTCATCGACGGATCTTCAGACGAGAAGCAAACCTGTCGCCAAGTATAAGATTCAAAGAAATGCCGCATCTTATCCTAATCTTCTGACTTGTATCGCCACACTCGCTGCACACCTTAGAAATCGTAGTTGGGTGGGGAATATAACGACACAGATTTCACCACCATTATAAATTGATTATTACAGCTCCGGTTACTGGAATGGTAAAAATTTCATTTCTTCTTAATGCACAATGATTTTTATGAGGATATTATTTATAGAACATATTAAAAATTGATTAAATAAGATCTGTGTGAAAAAATATGTATCTTACAAAGTTTAGAGAGCGTTGCGTGCACTATCCATCCCCACTAACCCCAACAACACGCAGATTATTAAGCTTAAATTGCAATGGGCCGGTCATATAGCTCCAAGAACACACAACCGATGTCGGAGAAAGATTTTTTAGTTACAGCTGCGTACTAGAAAATGCAAAATTTGGCAACCTCCTACTTTTGGAGATAGACCGATGACCTAATGAAACACACCAGGTAGCTTATGGATGCAGGTGGCTTAGGGCCGTTGCAATCTACGGGGGATGACTGTATTCAACAGTGGACTCGTAATGAGCTGTAGAACAATTCTTTAACATATATTTGTATGTTTGATAAATTTTATCTATATACTACTCCTGTACATTTTATGATAAAGTACCCAGATGATTTTTTTGAAATTACATTTAGGTACAAATTACATACTAATGAATAATATTCTTTTATATTATTAACATAATAGAAAAAACTGAACTGGTTATTTGAATAAAAAATCATGAGTGCAATTAGTTTAATAAAATTTTCGTACTTTTAAAAATTACTAAAAAAGAGGCTCGAGATAATAGATTTTCTCACAAAAGAAGGGAACTTGAAAAAAAAAAAGAAAAAAAGTCGGACCGAAGACAGGACGCGAACCAAGGCATTACGATTTCGCGACCGCTCGATATCCACTTGAGTTATTACGATCATTAACACTGTCAAAATTTACCTTCTTATATTGTAGCTTTTTTTCATTGCCCGAAAACACGGACAAAAAGACATTTTCTAAAAATAAATCCTAGCTAGATTGATTTATTACCCCCGAAACTCCCTGGACACAAAATTTTATGAAAATCGTTGGAGCCGTTTCCGAGATTCCGTACAAGAATTGCTCGTTTAAAGGTATAGGATTATTCTATGTTCTTGGAGTAAGACTTTGGATCCTCGGCCTAGTCGATTAAGAGTTCAATCCTTACATGTGTTCATGAAACAATTTAAGGAACACAATTTGTCCCTCCAACCCCTGTTTCTTCCTCCTTTTATTTATGGTTATGAATTTATCTTTTTTAAAAAAAATAAAAAATATCTAAAGTATGTTGTCTTTTTAGTGCATAAGTTTATTTTATAGAATAAGGGTGACAAACGAGTACGCAGTCCACCTGATGATGTTCCAGCGGATGCTGTGGCCCATAGATATACGAGTATACATTTAAACTCAATTAAGAATCAAAATGCAGATCCGTTGCCACTCCTGAGGACTAAGATAGAATGCCTCGATTCCAGTAAAACGGGTCTCTGGTTGTGCAAACTCACCATACGAAACACAGCAGCATTAAGCTGCTATTTCACGCTGATATGCTGTGAGAGCGCGGAAAAGACCCCTGGTCGAGCCCACCCGTTCTCGCTAAAATCATATTATAGAAGAAGTTGATATCCTTTCTTAATTTAGTGCACCATACCCGTCTATGGTAATAATCTCTCTTTTGTTATTACTTAATTCTTTTTCTGGGTTGTCGGGAAGAGACTGCTACGTAGCAATTAGGACTATCCTTGGTTTTTCCCTTAATATTTGTTTGTTTTTGTTATATTTATCTTTCTTTAGTGTAGAAGTATTGTATTCTATTAATTAAAAAAACTCCTAACTTCGCATACACTTTGTGCCTAACTATCAACACAAGCGTATACAGTGGCAAGTACGTCTGACGATGACTTGGATACAATTATCATAAAGAAAGTGAACCTGCGTTATCCGTGTCTCCAACAAGTAACAAATGATGTTAACAGTGGTAGAGCCATGCGGCAGCTTTGCTGTTGCACGTATGGGCCGGCTCAAACCGGGGTGGTACCACGACCTCACAGAATACCGGCGTGAAGTGGAAGTTCTGCTTCCGCGTTTCGTCGGTGAGTGCAGGTGGCCGGAGGCCCAAATCCCCCCCCCCCCCATCAACATGGTAGCGGAATTAAATAAAGATAGACTACCCCAGGAGGGTACCAGCACCCCTGGAGAATCCCTCGCTGAGCATCCACGACCATGTTTCTCCACTTCTGAGCGTGGGTGCTCAGGCTGCCCCGCGTATTCTGGGGGGGGGCGAAATTCCGCTCAAGACTACAACTGCTCGGGGCAAACGGAGCAACAAGACCAAGGCGAGCCCTGCCACGCTGTCCGTGAATTTCTGCAATATCAGGGGACTTCACTCTAACCTAAACGCCGTCCACTACCATCTCGAGACGGCGAGGCCGGCTCTGCTCTTTCTGACCGAGACGCAGGTGTCCTCTCCGGCTGATGTTTCGTATCTCTCCTACCCGGGGTACAAACTGGAACACTCCTTTGTGCCTCGGGCTGGAGTTTGCGTTTACGTCAGAGAGGACATCTGTTCTCGACGCCTCGGCAGACTTGAAGGTTCGGACCTGTCCATCCTTTGGCTACGCGTAGACAGCGACGACCATCCGCGCGTCTACGGGTGCCTCTATAGGTCCCACAGCGGTAATGCCGAAACAGACCGACTCTTCGACCACGTCCAAATGGCTGCAGATTCGTTGCTACAGCAGATCCCCTCTGCAGAGATCGTGATCCTCGGCGACTTTAACGCCCATCACGCCGAATGGCTCGGTTCACGTTTAACCGATCATGCGGGGAGATCTGTTCATGATTTTGCCTTGGCATATGGTCTGACACAACTGGTTACTTCGCCTACGCGGATTCCAGATGTGGAGGATCATGCACCTTCCCTGTTGGACCTTCTGCTGACCTCTCACCCGGACGGATATCAGATTTCCGTCGACGCCCCTTTAGGCTCCTCGGACTATTGTCTGGTCCGGAGTGTTGTGCCACTCACGCTGAAATCGCGGTTGCATTCTGCAGGCTGCCGCCGTGTTTGGCACTATAGGTCAGCCGATTGGGATGGGATGCGGTCTTTCTTTGCATCCTACCCTTGGGGGCGGGTTTGCTTCTCGCCGGATGATCCCAACGTTGTTGCGGATTCTGTTACTGATGTGGTACTTCAGGGTATGGAACTTTTTATTCCTTCCTCTGTGGTGCCCATTGGAGGCAAATCTCAGCCATGGTTTGGTCGCTCCTGTAAAATAGCATCATGCTATAAGCAGGAGTGCTACCAAGCCTGGGTTGATGCATCAGCGTCCCGGGATGTAAACACCAGCGCTCTAAAAAAGAAGTATAATTCCGCCTCTAGGTCCTTCAAAAGAGTCATTGCCAAGGCAAAGTCAGAGCACATAGGCAGAATTGGCGAGAGACTAGTTCGCCTTCCTTCTGGAACCCGTGCATTCTGGTCTCTCGCCAAGGCTGTCCAGGGGAATTTCTGTCAGCCATCTCTTCCATCTCTGCACAGGGAGGACGACTCACTGGCCCATACTGCAAAGGAGAAAGCCGATCTTCTAGGCTCCTTCTTTGCGTCTAACTCGACTCTCGATGACGGGGGGAGTACGCCGCCGACCATCCCGCGGTGTGAGTGCTCCATGCCGGAAGTGCAGTTCACACAGCGCTCGGTTCGCAAAGCACTCCTCTCCCTGGACATCCACAAGTCGAGTGGGCCTGACGGAATCCCCCCAATTGTGCTGAGGACGTGTGCTCCAGAGTTGGCACCGGTTTTAACGCGTCTTTTCCGGTACTCCTACTCCCTAGGCGTAGTCCCAAAATCATGGAAGACTGCTTTCGTCCACCCGATCCCTAAAAAAGGCGACCGCTCAGACCCGTCCAACTACCGGCCAATCGCCATCACCTCCTTGTTCTCCAAAACAATGGAGTCCATTGTAAACTGCCAGCTCATGAGGTACCTTGAGGATCACCAGCTGATTAGTGACCGCCAATACGGTTTTCGCCGTGGTCGGTCAGCTGGTGATCTTCTGGTCTACCTCACTCACAGATGGGCGGAGGCAGTAGAGTTCAAGGGGGAGGCATTGGCCGTTAGTTTGGACATTGCGAAGGCCTTCGATCGGGTTTGGCACAAAGCGCTTCTTTCGAAGCTCCCTTCCTATGGGCTTCCCGAGAAATTGTGCGATTGGATCACCAGCTTTCTTGCAGATCGGAGCATCAAGGTCGTTGTAGACGGTGCAAGCTCCGATTGCAAGCCTATTAATGCTGGTGTTCCACAGGGCTGCGTGCTATCGCCAACGCTGTTTCTTCTGCATATCAATGATATGTTGCATACCCGTAACATTCATTGCTATGCAGATGACAGCACTGGTGATGCTCTTTACACCGGCCGAGCCAATATTTCTCGGGAAAACGTCTCCGAGTGCCGGGACAAACTTGTGTCTGAAGTCGAGTCTTTGCTGAACAGAGTCTCGGATTGGGGACGACTAAATCTAGTCCAGTTTAACCCCCAGAAGACACAAGTTTGCGCGTTAACCGCTAAAAAGAACCCCTTTGTCGTATCCCCTCAGTTTCAAGGCACTCCCCTTGTTGCCTCAGCCAGTATCGGAATCCTCGGCGTCGACATATCGAGTGACGTGCAGTTTCGTGGTCACTTGGAAGGGAAGGCCAAATTGGCCTCTAAAAAGCTTGGCGTGCTCAGCAGAGCGGGGCAGTATTTCATGCCGGCACACCGCCTGCAACTTTACAAGGCGCAGGTTCGACCGCACATGGAATACTGTTCCCATCTCTGGGCTGGGGCTCCCCAGTACCAGCTCCTTCCACTTGACCGCATCCAGCGCAGAGCGGCTCGAATCGTCGACGACCGAGTGCTTTCCGATCGGCTCGATTCACTGGCGTTGCGAAGAGATGTTGCATCTCTTTGCGTATTTTATCGCATCTATCACGGGGAGTGCTCTGAGGAATTGTTCGGATTAATCCCAGCCGCCAAATTTCGTGAACGCACGACACGGCAAACGTCCCGATACCATCCACACCATCTGGATGCTTGGCGGTCCACCACTGTACGTTTCACAAGGAGCTTTCTTCCACGTACAACCTCTCTGTGGAATAGTTTATCACCGGCGATTTTTCCGGACCGATACGACCTGGGGACCTTCAAGAAAAGAGCTTACTCCTTTCTAAAGGGCCGGCAACGCACCCGCAATTCTCCTGGTGTTGCGGTTGATCATGGGCGGCGGTAGTCACTTAACATCAGGTGAGCCGCATGCTCGTTTGCCCCCTCTTCTATAAAAAAAAAAAAAAAAAAAAATGTTCACTAGGTTTGCGCTTTTGTATTCGATACACAGTACTACTAAGGACTAGTTACTCAGAGTCTAAACGCTCCCTGTAATTGTAAATATCAGACGAGTACGCGAGCAAGGTTCGAACCCTGCTGGCACAAATATAGCTTAAGACATTTATTTTCTCTATTACTGAGAAAATACTTATAATTTATACTTATACTTATAATTATAATTTAAAAAAAACATTAAGCCCATTGGCGTAGTGAGTTAGTATTATAAATACTACTACTAGGTCAAATTTAATATTTGTGCAATTTTAAGTGCTGCTTTACCACTTGTTCGGTGTTGAATGCTGCATTTTTAGGAAACCTACATACTTGAGATTAAAAACATATTAATTCCACCAATACACGTTGGGATAACCCAACGAAACCTTCTCAGAAATAAAAAGAGGCATGTGCCTAGCAGTGAGACATTTTATAAGCCGTATCTTGGATTCTTGCTACATATACTCGTATAATTATCACCATCCATAATATTTTCATTTTACATTACCACAAAGTTAAATAATAACAGACTCGTACTCTTACGACGACTCGTAAAGATACTTGCATTTCGAATTGAGAACCTCCCTTTTGAGGTTGATTAAAAGGAAAATTACATTAAAATAATCACTTTCTGAAGATAGTTTAACCAAAAATTATACTGTACAATCGTGTAGAAAATAATAATGATTGCATTAACCACACCTCTGCGAATTAAATTTACAAATGTTCGAAATGCGCACATCGACGTGCAGAGTGAAAGCAAATTTGCGGAGACTAAAAACAAATGATCTTAGTATTAGAGATTTAAGATATCGTCTATTCTAAAATGACATGTCCCTCTTCTTAATTTGTCGGTTAAGGCCCTTTTCACATTAGTAGGTAAGTCAGAAACGAAAAATGAAACGTTTATCTTATCGAAATCTTACTAATATCGTTAACGAGTACTTGTTAAAGATGTTAAAAATTAATTAGCTAACATCAGCGTACTAAAATGAAATAATGTATCTTACCTAGTTTGAAAAGTACCTCCCCGCCCTCCCTCTATTTCGTGCGCTATCCCCGTCACTACCGATTTTAACGGTCGGGTATTGTACGTGGTAGAACATGTTGCACCTATATTAGTAGTAAAGTTGTAGCACGAATGGGTCGACTCGAACGTGGAAGGACTACGCTCTCACAGAATGCCAGTGTAAAATAGAGTGTAGAGAACCGGAGACATTTATTACTGAAAATGAGGCATTCCATCTCAGCCCTCAGGGCTGGAAACTTATATGCATTTTGATTCTTAATTGAATATAACGTAGATGTCAATGGACCACAGCATCCACTTACCATCAGGAGGACTTTGTGCTCGTTTGTCACCCTTATTATAAAAAAAGCCACTGCAGAGTCTACTTTATCTGGGGAAACTTCGTATATGCGAAATATATGTCGTATTATCGTTGGTGGTGTGTTTTTCAAGTGTAGTGGCGTGGCGAGTAGTGGTTATCTTCTTCAACTCATAAAACTCCAGTGCTGGACGTGAGCTTCTCCCATTACATTTGTCTTAATCTCCACGCATGGTAAAAGGATTGAGAATCACCATTTTAGGTGTTCTACGTCTAGCGTCAAAGATAGAAATAGTGTTATCTTTCGGAAGCCGTAAAATTTTCTGACATTTCCTATAGTCATCTCTTACAACTACAAAAGGAAATGAGGAGATGGATTCACGCACGCCTTCTCCACGCATAACATTAAATCTCATTTATTAGTATCAATTACATATAGCGAATTTCCACTACCCCATATCAATCTACTCCATATCATCTCGTGGGTGGTTTTAAAGACGATAAGCGGGAATTAGAAACAGGAGATGGGGAGCATCGTTTTCCTCATAACCCTATGAGATAATCTATAGAGAGGCCTTCACTGGGTAGTAAACTTTTAATAGGCTGTTACGATAACGAAAATTTTTTAAATAAGGCGCGGGTCTGGTTCAAGGGTGGTCTCGGCTATGACCACCTGGACTTGACACTGTGGGAAAAGGTAGGAGTTTTCCTTTTTGCGTGCATCAAGTACACAAAAGAACGCAACACGAGCATTTTTAAATACGCGCAGGACATGGGCGTGGTGAAAACAAATGAGCACAAATAAAATTGTTTTACGAGCTGTTTACAAGCGCCGCGCACGCGCCGCGGTGGCCTTGACCTTGCGGTCACGTGGTTCGCGGCGCTACAACCTCTATCTCTTTATCGATGATCCAAAAGACACGTATAAATATATAGAATATAATAAGGGAAGAACGACAAAAAAAAATGGACATGTCAGAATCATGCTAATATCACAAGCCTAACTTTAGGCATTGATAATAATGGACGATGACTGGATGATTTTTTTACCGTCTGGAAAAATATAGCACCAATACTAATATTTTAAATCTTCTTAAATTTTACATTAACATATTATGAAATTGATGTATCAATAAATACTACTAATTTGACCCTTCAATCCCGGTAAAATTCCCACGCAGTCGCATGCGCCCCAAAGCCCTTAATTCAATAAAAATCTTTGTAAATTTCAATATAATACATGTTTCTGTTTATTTATTATGTCATATTACTTGTTTTTGTGGTTTTCCTTCATTTCAAAAAGATTTTATTGTATTTTGATAACAAAGCGCGGGTCGGCAGCGTGAAAATCAAAATTATTTCTATATATTACTCGAAATTACATTAATACTGAGTACTACCACCTGCTAGGGACCCTATAATCAATAAAATTAAAACTAAACTCAAGCATACCACTGCAAAACTTCAAGGCACAGTCAGTTCATTTTGCATAGATCGGACCATAAACAATAATTAAAGAAGCTGAAGGTATTTCGGGTTTAACAACAACATCGGGACGTCAGTCATCTCAGTTCCCCGTGACCATGGGTGATGGAAAGCACACAAAACGTCGGGAATTAAAAATAATTAAAATTAAACGCGATAAAATCCGTAAAAGTAGTTTTAATCAATAATACGTATCCAAACAGTAGTATTTATTGATAGATCAATTTCATAGTATGTTAATGTAAAATAAAAAAGTGTAAAATATCAATGCCATAATATGCTTTTATACCGTTCACCTGTTACACCCTATTTTTTCCAGACGGTAAAAAAAATCACCCAGTAATTTATACCGCGACCGTTCGCGAACCTATTTCAATATGGCGATATTTAATTGCAGAGATTCAGGAGAGCAATTTAAGTAAATTTTAAAATATATATATATATATATATATATATATATATATATATATATATATATATATATATATATATATATATATATATTTATATATATAAAACTATAGGTACAGTGTAACGTATTTGATATTTCTGCTATTAGATAAGGTATTTTTCTGCTAAACAGTTAATTTTAAAAAATTGTGTTCAACTATAAAAAGTAATGAGAAATACTCAGCAATGTGAATAATAATATTTTTACTCAGTCTTCATCATTGCACCTGTGTATATGTATGTATATTATTAGAAAGTTAAGTTAAAAATACTTCCATATTACTAATATATTCATTTTTAAAGCATTTCACCAAAATAAAATATATACTTAAATTATGTAAAAAATTAAGTTTTAGGTTTCAATTGCCTATCATTATAAAAACACTTGAAGTTTGTGTGAATTTCAATACTCATAAAGAAAGCTACCTATTACATTTTATAATTTTAATCGTGGGTAGGGAGATAAACGATTTTGATTATTTTATCTTGTGTTTTATATTACTTATTACAAATGTACAGCTTCGGTTTGGGCAGAAAGAAATGGAATTATGGCGTTCCGATAAGTGTAAAAGATGCGACCCATTCATGTAGAAGGTTTTTTATAGGATATTTTATAGATATAAGGGTAACAAGCGAGCACACAGTCCATCTGATGGTAAGTGGTTGCTGTGGCCCATAGATAACTACATCTATCCTCATTTGCGAATTAAAATGCCTGTGCGTTGTCAGCCATGAGGAATAAGGTGGAATGCCTCTTCCGGTAAGTGTCTCCAGTTCTCTACACTCACCATACTAAACACAGCAGCATTAAATTGCTATTTTGCGCTGGTATACTGTGAGAGCGTGATCCTATCCCGGTCAAACAACCCATTCGTCTTACAACCATTATATAACCGCAGCGTGGCTCTACCACGTAAAACGCTACCAAGTAAAAAGATGGAATTATGACGTTTCAGTAAATGCAAAAGATGCGACCAGTTTACTTCAAAATTTAGCACTAAACACGCTTGCCTTCTAGACCATCGATATAAAAAAGTGACTATCGTACCTTCTATCAAAGTGAATTGAAACTATAAAGCGCCTTTATTCATAAAGTAATGTTACAGCCTATGCACGTCCCACTTCTAGGCAAAGACCTTTGATTTCTAAGAGGTTTTTAGGGCAAGGAAATGTCCGCCGCGCCGCCATAATGCTTATTGGTGGAAATGTGGAATTAATTTTCGTACATCGCCGCGCACGCGATTTAATCAACACTTAAAGTTGCAGTTAAAAAAATATTGGTTCGACGGAGATCGGAGTCTGTTTAGCGTTTAGATGCTGAGCTGAAATGCTGCTGTGAACTTGCCGTGGCTTATTATTAACTTTTATTCATAATGATTTTTAATATCTTTTATAGAATAAGGGTGACAAACAAGCCTACAGTTCATCTGGTGATAAGTTGATGCTATGGCCTATAGACAACTCTATCGTCGATTGAGAATAAAAATGTAGATGCGTGTTACATCTGAGGACTAAGAATGCTTGGTTACCAGTACCGTCTCTACCGCGTATAAATAATATTTAAAGAAACAAAGTATTATGAAATATTAGATAAGTAGCTATTGAGATAAAGTTTATATAACAATAATTTTTTATGATGTCGTCTGTTATTAAAATTAAGAAAGACGTAGACAAACATTTATTTGGATCATCCTAGGTAAAATTTATCTAATTGTCAGCCTCATTATACCGGATTTTCCCAACATTCCATAGGCTTTAAACATTTTAATGACTTTCTTACACAAGGAAGCGTTTAGATGTCGCAGGCTTAAGTTTCTAATATTTAAGCCGCTCTCGTAGACTATAAATCAAAGTATTAAAATTATAAGAAATTTCAGATCTGAGCCCACACGACAGTTAAATTTCTTAACTGGCTGTTAAATAGAAACTTCGGAGTCTTTAAATTTAATATGTTTTAGAACCTTGCGAATGAAATATGGCCGCGCTTCTAAGTATTAATGGGGCTGTCGCACTTTTGCAGTGCGCCACAAACGTTTACTGATGCTTGATACTTACTGATTTGTTAAAAGCCGTTGTAGCTTAGGTAGTTAGCGCTCGCTGTAAATTTCACAGTACACGAGTGACCCGGGTTCGATCCCCACCGGCGCCAATAAAATGGTTATTGCAATTTTAAGTGCTGATTGACTGCGTGCTTGGCGGTGAAGGAATACGTCGTCTTATACGTGGTAGAGCCATGCTGCAGCTATATTAATTGTATAGTTGTAGCATAAATAGGTCAACTCGACCGGGGAAGGACCACGCTTTTACAGAATTCCAGCATAAAATGTCAGCTTCATGCTGCTGTGTTTCGTATGATGAGCGTAGAGAACCCGAGCCGCTTTTAACGGAAAAGAGGCATTCCATCTTAGTCCTTGAGGCTGACCACGCATCTACATTTTAATTCACAAACGAGTACAGATGTAGATTTCTATGGGCCACAGTAACCACTTACCATCAAGTGGACTGTGCGCTTGCTTATCAATAAAAAAAATTCGTGAGGAAATCTGTATGTCTGAGAAATAAGAAAAAAATATTTCGAAGACATTTGAAGTTCACCAACACGCATTGGGGCCGCGCGGCGGACATTTCCGTGCCCTAAAACCCTCTCAGAAATGAGGGGAGGTCTGTGCCCAGCTGTGGGACGCATGTAAGCTATAACTACTGATCTGTTATCTTACTTAAATAAGAATAGCTTCTCAGTCTCAGTCAGCCTTTTCGTGTTCGTGGTAGAGCCATGCTGCAGCTATGTTAAAGTGATAACACGAATGGGTCGGCTCGACCCGGGGCCACGCTCACAGTATACCAGCGTAAAATAGCATCTCAATGCTGCTGTGTATTGTATGGAGAGTGTGGGAACCGGAGACCGTTTTTACCGGATACGAAGCATTCCATCTAATTCCTTAGGGGTTACAACGCACCTGCGTATTTTTTATTAATGGAGGATAATTGTGGATATGCGTGGGCCACTGTGGGTGGACTGTATGCTCGATTGTCTCCCTTATTTACGTGAATACTACACAGTGCATTAAAACAATTTTACAATCGCACTTTTAGGAAATCAATGACGTTGTGTTTCGTATGGTGAGTGTAGAGAACCGGCACCCTTTCAGATTATTAGAGATTTGAGATGGAATGCCTTGTTTCTATTCCACATTAGTCCTCAGGGGTGGCAACGCTTCTGCATTTTGATTTTTATCGACGACAGATGTAGATGTGTACCGTCAGCAGCATCCACTTACAGTCAGATGGACTGTGTGCTTGTTTGTCACTTTACTCTATAAAAAAACTAATTGGTTATAATAATTGAACATTAACATTATTGGACTTTTTTAACGTTTTAATTTGTAAAATAATTTGTAAAAATTTTAACATATAAGGTATAGTGAGATTCATCTTAATTATGGAAGTGACATAGGTTATATAACATTTATATATTGCATCTGAAAATACCAAAAACAAATTGGAGGGAAAGCTTTTTTGTAAACTTTTTAACGCACATCAATAAATGTTACATTATAAGACTTGATGTGAACTTTGATTACTTCCTTAGTGATTATTAGCTTTAAAATAGGTACTAAATTACGTTCAGCGACTGCTCGCGAGTCAACTTAATATTTGGTTCCGACAGAATATCAACGCTGCGGTAACTCTGTTACTATAGCATTATGCTGAGTTGGTTGCCTTTTTGTTGCTGTAATCCATTTTTTTTATATTCAGATAAATTTTTTTATATGCAGCAACAGATGTGTATGTCCATTTTCATTAACTACAAAAAACATTTAATAATCTTGTATATTTAAAGACTATATTCAAAATTAAAGACGAAATGTTGTTGCAGATGTGGCAGCTGGTGTAACCGTGCGGCATGGGCCAGGCGGGCAGCCTCCCGGCCGGCGCGGTCCCGCACCGGTCCCGCCGCTCCAACACGTTGACCCACGAGCCGCTTCGACACGCATCGAAGGTATGAAGATATAGCTTCTGAGCTTGTGACGACTCTCTTTGATTAATTAACTAACGAAGACACCAGTGGCAGTTACGAACGCACCACATATTGACGTCCGCTGTCCTTGCACGTACACTCGTGCACTATAATCCTGTTCTTAGTTGGGACTTTGTACGTGGTAGAATCATGCTGCAGCTATATTACGGTTGTAGAGCGAATGGGTCGGCTCGACCGGGCCCTAGCCCGGTACTACGCGCTCACAGAATAACAGCGTAAAATAGCAGCTTAATGCTGCTGCGTTTCGTATGGTGAGTGGCGAGACCCATTTTACCGGAAACACGGCATTCCATCTTAATCGACAGGTATCTGTATTTCGATATTTTATTGACGATAGATGGAGATGTTTATGGGTTTCTTCCATTAACCATGACGTGGACTGTGTGGTCGTTTATCCCCTTTATTCTATAAAAAAGTTATTGAAGATTCGAGATTTAGCAGAGTGCACATAGTACAATGTATGTGCAGTGGCTGTCGTGTCAAATTGCCGTTCCATCGGACTACGACAGTGACGGAATAGACCTTTGCTTACACGTACACTCGTGCACTATAATCCTGTCCTCCATTAAGGCAGGCCGCCGTGGCCGAAATTCTATCTTGAGGACATTATTATATTTTAATTCTTAATCCAAGATTAAGAATGCAGTGTCTGACGGGTCCGTGGCGCAATGGCTTAAGGCGACACCGCGAAAAAATGCACCTCCTTTCATCGAATAGTATAGGACTACGACACCACTAACGAAAGCGGAATTTTGATATAGGGAAATTCATGTCTTTATCTTGAATTTGATTGTTCAAAAACACGATTGTATAATTTTGACTCGATCATAATTATTATCGAAAACACCTCTAAAAATCACTATAGTTGAAATTACAAAGAAATTACTTAATATATATGCTTGGGAATCACTCAAATATATTCATAACATCAATATTCATAATTTACTTGCTCATTATTTTGATTACTTAAATCAATAATTTTATAAAAAATATTTTAAGATTCTGACAATTTCTAAGCGGTTTATTCGTCGCGAGCGCTACGCAGTTTTAGACCTTATGAAGGCGTTTTTTCAAGTTTTTATAGAACTTATGTATTCACTAAAATTAGTACGGCGATAGCCTTAAGTCACTTTTTCGATGTGTCGTCTTAACAATGAATTGCACCGCTGAGGACCGCGTGCCCTAATCCCGCACGGAAAAAGTATATGTACAGCCCACAAATAATTGTTGTCCTTGTGATATTTATGTATGTAAACTGTTGCCACGACACGATATAATTCCTAGTCTGGAAGTGACGTTTTTAGAAAGGAAAAAAGATAAGATACCTGTAGGTGACCAGGGGCTCATCATCCACTATAGATGAAATGTGCGCTCGTTTGTCACTCATACTTCTATAAAAGGAAAACATATTACCTTGAAGGAGTCCCGCCTTTTAATAGACTGTGAAGTCTAGAATAGACGAAGCTAGTGGCCGTACACGCAGTTGCTGATCATGAGGTCCTGGGTTCATCCCTGATCGAGCCAAAATCAGTTATTGGATTTTTCTGACAACAAATTCTCTGACAGGACTTTGAGTAAGGAATTAGAGAGTGCACGTGTGCTTACGTACACGCTCGTGCATAATGATCCTGGATTGCAGATGGCTAGTTTCCATTGATACTGGCCGCCGGGAACAAAATTAAGTCTGAAGGACATTACTATTATAATTAATTATAAAGTGTATCTGTTTTGTCTCCTTGTTATAGCGACACTTAAATCAAACTTGTTGCTAACGTTTTTGTATGTTGTTGTGAGTATATGCTGTGTTGGTTATAAAGAATAACTTTTTATTATAAATAAAAGCTTCAGAGAATTAAAAAAGAGACAGAGAAAAAGAAGAGAAAGAGAATTAAAAACTTTATCCCATATTTTGCCACTCTTAAAAGTAGATTTTTTTCTAAATTTATATAGAATCACACTAGAAGTAAATAATTGACAAGGTATAGCATAGCATACATTAAAAGACATACAGTCAAATTTTAATCCTCCTAATACAAGTACCTTTTTTAAATTTGCTTATAAATAAATTATATTGTGCTGAAATAAACCTACTTGTCAATGTACACTATATATAATATACTTTAAGACTTTATAATATAATTTGAAACAAACTAACTTTTTAATTAAACCTGTAATTGATTTTTCAGGTGCTGCCATCTCTGCCGGAGTCGCCGTGCTTGCGGAGTACGGACAATGGCGCAATTCTTCAGTCTGGGGGAACCATTAGCGGACGGAGGCCTGGGTCCATGCATCAAGAGAGCTCCAGGTCGACACATGGACATGGGGTTTGTATCTATTTTTACTATTTTCCTCAAAGATAAGAATTTCTATTAGTAATTTGAATTCATACGATCAGCAAGCAGGTAAAGGTGAAAGGGGAAAAAACAATGAAAACAATTTAACTGTAGAGCTAAGGAACAAGGTGTTTGTATGGCCTAGTCATTATATACGAACAGCTTATAATGTATGTAAAATGACTCAATGACATGGAAAAAACTACATTTGTAATATTTATAATAACAGCAAATAAGCGTCATGAATTTTCTTAGAGTAAGAAAGTAGACAATACTTGTGAAAAAAAAATTGTGCTGTAAATGAGCTTCTCGTATGTCAAGGTGTGAAGGTATGCTGGAATGGAAGGCACGTGCTATACATCTCACCTAATCAAGTCTAAGTCAAACTCACATTCAAAATTGACATTTCAAAAACACAACTCAAAACTGGTAAGGTTAAATATTTTGTACAACCGACTTCAATATAAATAGAATAAGAACATCATCATCATCCATCAAGTCAATTAAATATGCATTATTAAGGATAACTAAAAAGTACTGGTTAGATCTTGATCAAATTTATATCAGACCATGTTGACTGGCATTCAGAAGAAGTAGTACCAGCTTTCAAATAAAAAAAAATATCAAAATCGGTTGACCTAGAAGTAAACACATTAAAAGTAGAGAATTGAGAACCTCCTCCTTTTTTTAAGTTGGTTCAAAAGCTACGCCAGCTTGCTTTAAGTCCTTATAGCGGAAGACCTTGTGAGAAGAGGCAGCAAAAAAACTCACAAGTAGACTATTTTTCTCCCAACAGTTACAATGTTACCTTATAAAAGAGTACACAAATCAAGTTTAATAAAGCTCATTATGCAAAGCAATCTTCTTTTATAAATGATTATCTAATCTATAATATGTTTATAAGTGAAATACCACTGACCCAATCACTCATCACGAGATATCCAAAACTATGCAACTTTAAAAAAGTATAATATAATAACTTTTTCTGCATTATACTGCATCATTTTATATAGATAATTGTTAATTTGTTTTATAGTTAATTTTACTACTATTACATTCAAAATCTTTCATTTACACGTCTCGGTAGCAAGCCAGTTCATATTTTTATAATTTAAGGATTTATTTGAAAATGTATGCTTTCAGCACTCAAACGTGTTTAGATCACGTTCTGCTGGGTTGTCAGGGGAATCCGTGGATCTGCGGTCAAGAGAGCGTGATCCCTTGCATCGGTCCCATACCAATCTCGACATAAGACTAAACGAAAGTAAGTTTATATTCGAATAAAATTTTCGAAATTACTTGATATTGTCATATTACGCAAATTGTTAGACCTTCTCATAGTTATTATAAAATATTGATCAATTCGTTAGGAATACACTTGAAACATCGCTAATTCAAGAATTCTGCGAGAACTCAGAACTCATCAACTTCATTTATATACAATTATTTTATCCAGTTCATCAAACTGCACTGCCTTCGTACGCATTACAGTTTTAATGTTGTAAGAAATTTACATGACCTCAATTTTAACGTGCATTCTTTTTATTTTACGATGATTAGTTTTATTTCGTTCGATGAATATGAAGAATTATCATCATAAGTTATGTTACTTTGTTACTTACATAAATATATATAAAACACTCATTCCATGTTATGCATAAAAGCAACACGATAATTTTTTAACATCAACTTATTTTGGCTACGCATTAATGCTAACGTAGCTATAAATACTATCCAATGGTATATATCGAAATCACTATTTTATGTTAGTAATATAGAATATTGTTTTTGATCACATGTTAATTTTCAGATGGTAGTATAGGCAAAAGATTCGATTCAGAACCTAATCTGAGAATAGAAGAGGAACAACAAAAACAAAGAAATAATAACAAGCACTTTCGTAAAAAATATCGTGCACCCCCACCGCCTAGCAACGATGTAAGTATACTATGATTATAATCACGGTGACTAGTATTTTTTCTCTAGTTTTTGCAACTGTATTGTAAGTGTCTCAATTTTTAACCTTATATTTTTAGCGTCGAGGGGGTTCGTCGCCAGATTCCAGCGTTGGGAATGCGATCCCAGAACCCCAAAGAAAACTCAGGCTATTTAAAACACGTAATGAAACTAAAAACATAAATGGACACTCAGACTCGAAAATTCCTATTATTAGGAATACCTACACTGATTTCAAGTCCTTGGATATTAATGACCAATCATTCGAAAGAAGATACAAATCTCCATGCAAAGATAAAGATCAGCATTTGAAGTACCCCGACAACAGGGACATGGTACAGAGTTCAGTATCATTAAAAAGGGAAGAACTGTTATTACAAAGTAGAAACGATTTGAAGAAATCGAGAACAGATGTAGTTAGTGGATGTAAAGCGAAAATGTCAAAGAGTAATGAACAAAGCGAAGCATGGAAAACACCTCTTCTAGACAGAAACTTCAGATACTCTGAAAGATTTAAAAAGGATGACAGCGATCATTCAACGTTAAGAAGAGAAAAAACATTTGATAATTCTTTGCTCGAAAGGAATCGAGAAATTGGTTCATCTAAAAACATATTCGAAAAAGAGTTAAAGACTTTAGGAGAACAAAAGAAACTCAGTCCACTTGCGGAGAGTAGCAAACCACTGAGAAAATCTCTTCCTTCATTATTGCCGAGAAATGAAGAAAAAGATGAATTTCAAGCGGAGCTTAAAAAGGCTACAAGTAGAATAAGAATAGAATTAGGGCATAAATTTAATATAAGTGAAAACAAAACTAGTCAAGTTAATAAATTCAGCGTAGAAAAACCAAACCCAACGAAAACTCCAGACCAGACAAAAGTCAAAGAATCTAGTCTTAAAACAGACAATGCGAACACAAAAAAAGACTCAAAAACTATAAATGTTCGAAGGCCTTTATCTAGGACGCATGAAGTTAAGTCCAATTTGCCGATGCAACAAAACAAAACTGCTAAACGTAAAGACACAAACAACTTCAAATTTAATACTAAGGAAAATAATCGTCCAATGCCAGATAGAGGTCAAGCTTCTGGGAAAGAATCTACTCCAGAACATTCTCCAACTAGGAAAAGAGAATTTACAACGAATAATACCTCACAACAAACGTAAAAATTTTGCTATTGTTAATATATATTATATTTCAATAACGTTTCTAAAATAGCAGTATCTTACTGATTACAACCTAAATAATAAAAAAGCTACGGTTGTTTTTTTTATTATTTTACTTTGATATGATGAATAAATTTATTGACATGACTTTTACAATACAATCTTATTTCATCTATCTTTTTTACGAAAAATAATTAATTAATATATTTATAAATGAAACATATTTCAGGCAAAAACCAGCACCGTCAAAACAGTTCTATTTTGGAATGATAGAAAGCAAACATATAGAACCCCAGGACCATCTCAAAGACTTCCCAGGACTAGGCAGTCCAATAATCGAAGAACTAAACAACTTCCATCTGATAGAACAGAAGTTGCTCAGTTACCATGATGATGATGCAGAGCTAGAGAAGTTCAACGAGAAATTTAAAGAAGATTGTAAAATAAGAAATAGTAAGTACCTACCCTTTCTAACAATATTTATGACTTTCTCCGTCTCCTCTCCTTCTTACTCCTATTTTTAGATACTGACCGCCTCCTTGGTTTAGTGGTTGAAAACGTGACTGACGATCATGAGATCCTGGGTTTGAATCCCGGGTCGGGCCAAAACAAAACAGTTATTGAGTTCTTCTGTCAAGAAATTCTCAGTAGCAGCCCTGAGTCAAGAAGTTGGCAGTGTTACACCCTCGTGCCTCGGAAAGCACATAAAGCCGTTGGTTATGCGCCTAATCTCTCTCCGGAAGTGTAGGTTTGTCGTCCTATTGGACTATGAAAGCCAGGGAATAAAGAGTGCACCTGTACTTGCGCATATACTTGGGCACTCTAATCCTGTCCTACACAGATCGCTAGAACTATACTATATTATTTTTAGATCTGAAAGCAAATAAAATTAATTTGATTTTTAGCAGTAATATGAAAACTTCTCACTTGGCGGATTATATAAACATAAATGTAATTTGTTCTTCTTCTAGTATCATCAGAGTCTGCACTCTCATCGGAAGGTTCCGAAGGCGAAGGTTCTGATGGATCACTGGGTATTGCATTGAGGCTTAGGCCCACATTGCCTAAGAAACAAACGTCAATACCTCATTTCTCACCATCAGCTGCATGGCGGCAACTTGCCAGTTTAGATGCGCATCTTGCGTCTGGTAAGTTTTAAAAGTATTCAAAAATATATATTTTCTTATACTTTCCTTCTACTAAAACGACAATTAGAAAATAAAACTAAATAAATTCCATCTGATAAAAGAATTAAAACTATCGCCAAAATAAAATAAAAAACAATTAACAATACTGACTACTCCATTTGTATTCACCCTTACCGATTTCAAGCGCTCTGGCGATATTTGATTAAATCAGTAAAGAATATCATACTTATCATGGGGACGGATCATTATCTAGTAATTACTAGATTTAGGGGTTTGTTCGCGGGTTGGCGCCACCCGACGGCAGTAACAGAACCACAGTCGGTCTGTCGCATCCGAAGCTGGAAGCTTCAGGAAGCGGATACTAGGGACAAATATCACACGAGGGTAGCCGAAAAGCTTGACACCATCGATGGCAGGAAAGAATGTGTGGAGAGAACATGGCAGAACCTTAGGGATGGAATGGTAAGTGAAGTGTGTGGTACGACAAAAAGAGGTAGCAGTAAAAGAAGAGATGCATGGTGGAATGATGAAGTGAAAGAAGCTGAAAAAAAGAAGAAAAAAGCATGGTTAGACTACTTGGCCTCTAGTAACGATGAGCATATGAGAGAGAAGATGAAAGAAAGATATAAGCTGCAGAAAGTTCATGCGAAAACATTGATTGAGGAAGTACGTGAAAGGTGTAGAATAGAAGCGGACGAGAGGTTGTCGCACAACTTTAGGGAAAACTCCAAACTCTTCTGGAAAGAGGTTGGAAGGTCCCGGAGTGGTGCGACAGCTTTAAGAATGAACAAAGTGCTTTCGAGAACCAATGACGTCCTCTCAGAAAAATCGGACGTCATGCAGCGATGGAGTGAATTTTATAGAGAATTGTATGCGTGTCATGATCTTAGTGAAGGATCCGGGGGTGACACCGTGACTGGCACGCCAGACACGGACCTCGATGACACTGAGGTCATCAGCATGAAAGAGATTGAACGTGCGATTCGAAGTTTGAAATGTGGTAAGGCTGTGGGACTAGACAGAGTTACTGCTGAAATGGTCAAGTATGGTGGGCCTCGCGTCTGGGACAGCTTTCATCTGCTGTGCAATTTGTGCTGGCGGACGGGAGATGTCCCGGATGATTGGCGATCCGCGGTCATTGTGCCTTTATATAAAGGTAAAGGTTCACATTTTGACTGTGGGTGCTATCGGGCGATCAGCTTGACCAGTTTAGCAAGTAAAGTTTATTCGAAGGTTTTGACACGCAGGATGCAAGAGAAATCGGAAAGATTCTTATGGGAGGCACAATGCGGATTTAGACCTGGAAGAGGATGCACGGATCAAATGTTTTCTCTCCGCATGATCACGGAGAAGCTTCTGAGTGTTAACCAGAGGATTTTCTGTGCTTTTGTAGATCTGGAGAAAGCATTTGATAAGGTTATAAGGAAGAAAATGTGGGAACTGTTGCCGGGATATGGTGTGGATGGTCGATTGTTAAGGGCTGTGCAGTCACTTTACTATGACTGTAAAGCCTGTGTGCGGGTAGGGCATGACCTGTCACCCATGTTTAGCGTCCAAGCGGGCGTAAAACAGGGTTGTGTCATGTCTTCCTGGCTGTTCATACTGTATCTCGACAGCTGTTTACAGAAGCTGAAAGATAGCTGTTTGGGTGTGAAATTGGGTGACATAAAAGTTAATTGTCTGCTGTATGCTGATGATGCAGTGCTTATTGCACCATCAGAAGCAGAACTGCAGGCATTAGTCACGTGTATGAAAGAGGAATGTGAAATTAAAGGTCTCCGTTTGAATGCTAATAAAACTAAGGTTCTGGTATTTGAAAAGGACGAAGAAAGAACGAAATGTGAAATATGGGTAAATCAGGAATGTCTAGAACAGGTAAATGAAATTGTATACTTGGGGAGTGCTTTCAGCCGGGATGGAAGATGTGATTTAGATGTGGATAGGCGTGTCGCTGCCGGAAACAAAGTCAATGGTGCCCTGAATGCATTAGTCAAAAGGCAAGGCGTGCTGAAGAGTGCACGCCTTGCAATACATAACGCAGTGTTGGTACCGACTTTGTTATATGGCAGCGAAACCTGGGTATGCCAGAAGAAGCATAAAAGCAAGTTGAATGCAGTGGAGATGCGATCTCTTCGTAAAATGTGTGGCGTTACCATAGCCGACCGAAAGCGAAACGAAGAGATTCGCAATATGGCAGGATTGAAAGATGACCTTATCACAAAAATTGATAGGGGCGTACTCCAATGGTTTGGGCACGTTGAACGAATGAGTGAAGACCGAATGGTGAAGAAAATATATAGAGCGAAAGTAAATATTAAAAGGTGTCGAGGTAGACCGAGACTAACTTTCGAAGACCATGTGAGCAAATTGCTCGAAGAGGGGAGGGTCAAGAGTACTCGGATACCTAGACGTGCATGTATGAAGAAGTTAATGAACCTGAAAGAAGCGAAAGAGGTATGTAAGGATCGTGACACTTGGCGATCTGTTCTCTCTGGCTACCCCGTTAGGGATTGTGCGTGACGATAAGTAAGTAAGTAAGTAAGTAAGTATCATGCAGTTAGAATAGAAAAGTAAACTGTGTGAACTACATTTATGTGCATACTGTAATTTTACTAAGGGTAATTTAACACCGAGACGTGATGCGATGCGACACGATGCACACTTTTTAAGATAATGATACAAAATATAACTTTATTGCACAAAAAGATACACATTTTATTGAGATGACTTGAAAATGTCCGCGGCATCGCACTACGTCGCGCTGCGCCTCGAGGTGCCTCGCGGCGTAGCGCGACGCGTCATGATACGGTGTTGGAAAGGCTCAACGTAAAGGAGCGGCACTGCATCACACAAGGCCGCGAGGCGCAGCCTAAGCCGTCGTGGCGATTTGTCTTGTCGTCACGCTGCCAGTGACTTCAAAATGCGCTTCGCGACGTCGCAATGCGTCTCGCAGTTTTGTGCTACTCGATTCTAACTCTGCTCTCTCTAACTGGCCTCTTCAAGCAACGTCGCGTCGCGTCGCATCTCTGTGTGGACTGACCCTAACACAAAATTTTTGGTGCATGTATTTGTACCTCAATAAACTTCTGTCTTTGTTAAATTTTGAGAAAATTGTTAGTACTGCCTTATTTTATTGAAAAACTTTTAGCATTAATACTACTTCGTCTGCATTAACTTATCTTAAATACTTGTAATTTTTTAAATATTTAATGATCCACAGAAACCCAACCGTTAGCAGTGGAAACAAAGATGTCGGGTGACATATCGGCGGAGTCATCTCCGCGCTCCGATCCATCAGCAGACAAGTCAGGCGACTCTGGCATATCCGGCGATCATGCTCATAGTGACCACAGGATTGATTCTCCATCCAGGCATCACGTGAGAATTTCAAACATAGTTGTTTTTTAAATTCAATGTTATTGTGTCACAGCTTATTTAAAAAAAGTAAAATTACAATCTATTTACGTCCCACTACCGAGTAGAATCCTTCTCTCATTTCTAAAAGGCTCCAGAACAATCAATCCACCGTGGTGCCATTACGTGTTGGCAGAATTCACACGTTCTCGTAATATTGTATTCCTCTGATATGTAGAGATTTTGTTATGATGGATTCTTTGACTGCCAAGCACTTGGTAAAAAAAGAAACGCGATAGATCGAGAACAGCTAGAAACAACAAAAACAGCACAGTACGCGATAAACCCATGTACGATCACCATTGCACTATTGAAACTGTTTATTCCAAATTTAAGTGCTGATTTACTACGTGCTCGGCAGTTTATTTCAGATAATTCATAATTGGAACATTTACATTCATCCGTTGCGAAATGATAACGTTATCCGTAGCCTTTACTAATTGCTTTGTACTTTCTTTTATGAAATCATTTGTATGAAAATTGAATGAAATGTAACTTAGAATGACACCTTGTGGACATTATAACATCTTTACTGGCGCCGTAATTTTAAGGCTAGGTAAAGTCATGAGAAAAGGAATATTTACAGAATCATCGTCGTTAGCCTTTCTCAGTCTACTGCTTGACAGGCTTTTAAGAATGTATCAGCATTTCTTCAAGGAAATACCTATATACTTTACTCACCGCACCGAGCAACGTGAACATAAACTATCACTAACCAACCCGCCTGCGGCTCAAGAGTGTGGGTTGATGAGTTAGAGCCCTCACATTAGTGATGCAGTTTATCATCACCAGTCTGTGAAAGGGTGAGGTAAGATTGGTGTTAGGTAGTTAAGTAAATTTGCATCAGAGCCTTATCTATTGAGCAAGCTGAAGCGTATACAAATTAAGTTGTTACTTGAAGAAAAAATACGATTCATTATTCTTTTTATTTTTTACAATTTACATTTTATTGAATAAAACTATTATTTACGGATTTTATCGCGTTTAATTACTTTAATTTGTATTTATTATTATCCCGACGTTTCGGGTGCTTTACATCACCCATGGTCACGGGGGGGACTGAGATGTTTGACGTCCCAATGTCATAGTTAGTCCGGCTACCTTCAGTTTTTAATATAAATTTTTGGTCCGATTTACGCAAAACGAGCTTACAGTATCATGAAGTCTTGCAGTGGTATGCTTGGGTTTGGGTTTAATTTTGTTAATTATAGGATCCCAAGCAGATGGTAGCACCCAACCATCTTCTCTATTGAAATTTGGATGTTTTTTAATTTCAATAGCCTCGCGTATCATCCTTGGTAGGAATCGGTGTTCTTTTGCGAGAATTTGTGGTTTATCAAATCTAATGTAATGGTGGGGACGATCTTGAACATGTTCACAGACTGCAGACTTCCCGGAGCGTCGGTGCTTCACATCAGCTATATGTTCCTTCACGCGGGTTTTTATAGATCTCTTTGTTTGACCTATGTAAGAGAGACCACATTCACAATCTAGCTTGTACACACCTGCATCTTGTAGAGGAATATTACATTTGATAGATGGTAAAAATTGACTAATCTTCTTCAGCGGCTTGTAGTATGTCTTAATGGACGCTCGCTTCAAGATGTAGCCAATCTTGTCCGTGACTCCTCTGACATATGGTAGTAGAGCAGGCGCGCGCTCGACTGTGGCCGGCTTCACTCGTTCACTGTGACGTAGGCGCGGGACCCGAAGCTTGTTGTCCTGCAATACTTGCTTGACGTGCTGAAGCTCCGCGGCCAGATGTTTTTTGTCACAGATCCCTCGTGCCCTCTGAAACAAAGATTTACCCACGGTAGCTAACTGTGAAGGATGATGGTGAGATTCACCATTTAGATATCGGTTGGTATGGGTCTTTTTCCTATACACAGTGTGACCAATAGTGTTATCAGGATTTCGGATGGCTAAAACATCTAGGAAGGCTAAAGAATTATTTGCCTCTAACTCCATTGTGAATTGTATTTTAGAGTTTATGGAGTTAAGTTGGTCTAAAAATGCAGTTACTTTATCAGATGGTAAAATTGTGAAAGTGTCGTCTACGTACCGCTTGTAGAACCTTGGATTTACAGGAGCAGTAAGAACGGCTTTCTCCTCAAAGTCCTCCATGAATATGTCGGCGACTATGGGAGACACAGGTGAGCCCATCGCCACACCATCTACTTGCTTGTAGAACTCCTCCTTCCACAATAGATGTGAGGCAATGTTCAAGTAGTATTGCATATTCTTGAGGCATGTTATTTTCTTCTAGCTTCCTAGTTACAATTGAGATGCAGTCCACAATAGGTAGGCATGTAAATAGTGACTGAACATCAAAACTGACCATAGTTTCATTGTTATCGAGATGTAGGTCTTTTATCTCACCCACAAAATGGTACGAATCCTTTGTGTGTGCTCTGGTATGTCCTCTCAGTGGTGATAGTATTTTTGTTAAGTATTGTGCCAGCTTATAAGTTGGTGAATCGATCTGGCTCACTATGGGACGTAGTGGAGCGTTTGGTTTGTGTATCTTCGGTAACCCATACAACCTCGGTGGTTTGGCACATGATGGTATTAGCGAATTCACGTCGAGATTTAATTTTTCGGAGTATTTCTTTATTAAATCGCTAGTTGTTTTAAGCGTGTTAGTTGTAGGGTCTGTTTAGACCTTTTTATATGTACTTTCGTCCGATAAAAGTTGTTGTATTTTAAAATTATATTCCGACGCGTCCATTACTACCGTAGCATTTCCTTTATCCGCGCGGAGAATCGTGAGTTCTGGTCTGTTCCGTAAGTTATTTAGCGCTGTAAATTCGTCTTTGGGAAGGTTTGGTTTCGGCACTGAACTACGACGTAACAAGGACGAAATATCTTGACGTATGGCCTCCAAATCTTCCTTACCGATATTATTCTTAAACAGACAATCCTCAACACTGCAGATAATTTCTTCGTACGGGATTTTTCGCGGAGTTAATGCGAAGTTCATTCCCTTCGCTAATACTTTCATTGTCGGTTCGTCCAGTGTATGTTTTGACAAATTATAGACAGTGCGTTGTTTATAGTTTGTGTCTATGGTCAACGGTTGTTTATTGTTTTGGCGTTGACTTGGATGTTTGGCATTTGATTTGATCGTTAATTTTTGGTATTTTTCTATTTGTTTATTTTTGCATTCATTGTATTTCTATATTTCTCGTTTGTTTAAAGTTTCGATGCAATTATTAAAATCAAATGTCGTTAAAATTGTCTTTAGTTCACTGGACAAATTGTCTTTGGTGTTATTTATGAAATGTAAATCGAACCGTTTCTGCTGAATCACCGTCCGTAACAACTTTTTACTTGCCTGATTTAAGATGTTAGCGCTTCCTCGAATGTCCTTCTTTGTTGATATTTTGACACACGTAGGAATGAGATTATGGTCTCTGCATCTCTTCAAGAAATTTAAAGATGTTATATATCTTGCGCGCTTGGTTTTAGGATCTTCTAATCGGCGAATTTTATTTGCTATTACCAGTCCGTACTGGTTCACATAATGATTTCTTAAATTTAATATATATAACATATTAAATATAATATAAACAAATTAAATAATAAAAACAAATTAAAGTAATTAAACGCGATAAAATCCGTAAATAATAGTTTTATTCAATGTGTAGTGTTCGCGTAAATTTAAGAAATTTACATTTTATTCAAATCATCATCAAAAATTCATTTTCGTATTTAAAACTTAATAGTTCTGCAAGAGTTGTTGTAATCCACTGTTTTTCTTAGCATCACTCTCAACGCTAAGCTTCATTGGGGCCTCCATATACCTAAACTAGCAAGCAAACTAAGCTCTGCAGCTTATGCTGTAAAAAAGATAAGAGGTCGAGAGTTAGTTTATTTTAGTTATTTCCATAGCTTAAAGTCTTATGGGATTTTTCTGTGGACAAATAGAGCTGATTTAGAAACTATTTGCAAAAGAGGGCCATAAGAGCTATGTACAACCTTAAACCGAGAGAGTCTCTCAGAGAAAAATTTAAAGAAATAAATATATCTACTTTAGCCTCTCAGTATATTTATGAAAATTTAATGAATGTTTACAAAAACAAAAGCAGTTTTAGTAAAAATTAATATAAACTCTGTAAACACTAGAAACAAACACAAGCCAGTGATACCAGTATCTCGACTCCACAGAGTCAGTAATAATTCATTCTTATAGCAAGGTATACGCTAATATAATATAGTTTCAGAAAATACCTAGGTGGCTTGAAAAGTACTCGGCCTAACACAGATCCATTCAATTCTAAAAATCAAGTCTACCCACATTAATTAGTTCAGTTCAGACTAGTTCATTGTGTGAAGTTCGAAACGTGTGCGATAATTAGTTGTGATTTTATAAATTTATTAACAAAGTAATCGGACATAATTTCCGCGAATGGAGCAAATCGAGCAGCGTGCCGTCATTAAGTACCTCCATAAGAAGAGGCTATCATCAAAAGCCATCCATGATGACATGGTCAGTACATTAGGCGATTGTGCTCTGTCATATTCATCCGTCAAAAAATGGATAGCAGAATTTAAGCGTGGTAGAGAGAGTGTGAAAGATGAACCCCGCTCTGGAAGGCCTTCGACGTCAACTACTGACGAAAATATTAAAAAAGTACTTGATTTAATAATGGGAGACCGCAGATTAAAAATTAGAGAGATAGCCGAGATTATAGGCATCTCTTACGAACGAACTCAAAACATCATTGTCAACGAGTTGGGTTTCCACAAGGTGTCTGCGAGGTGAGTTCCGCGACTGCTTTCAGTTGAACAAAATAGGACGCGATTGACTATTTCACGCGACTGTTTGGAGTTATTTGAAGCCGATGCAGATGATTTTTTGAATCGTTTTGTTACTATGGACGAAACATGGGTTTATTACTGTACACCGGAAACAAAACAATAATCAAAACAGTGGAGAAGACCTGGTTCACCACCCCCTAAAAAGGCTAAGTCGATTTTGTCGGCAAATAAGGTGATGGCTTCAGTATGCTGGGACTCGAAAGGTGTGATTATGATTGATTATCTTGAAAGGGGTCAGACTATAAACTCTGATTACTACTGCATCTTACTACGTCGTTTACGAGAGGAAATAAAAGAAAAACGTCGAGGAATGCTCAGAAGAAAAGTCCTGTTTCATCAAGATAACGCCCGTGTTCACACGTCAGTACAGTCAATGGCTGAAATTCACAACTGTGGCTTTGAACTGTTACCGCATCCGCCGTATTCACCTGATCTGGCACCATCAGACTTCTTTCTGTTCCCTAACCTAAAAAAGCACTTGGGAGGTCAAAGATTTTCGACAAACGACGAGGTCAAAGCAGCTGTAAACGCATATTTTGACTCTAAGGAAGAATCATTTTTTTTCAACGGTCTGAATGCTTGGAAGGGGAGGTGGCAAAAGTGTATTGAACTTGATGGTGATTATGTAGAAAAATAAAAATATAACTGATTTAGTATGTGTTTATTTTCTTGGTTAGGCCGAGTACTTTTCAATCCACCCTCGTATACATGGTCTCTATTACCAAAAATAAATATGTTATTAAACAAAAACTGTACAAAATGGGTTATTATAATACAAATGAATACATAATTGATATCTACTCGTAATGACTCTGGAAATAACGTGGTCGCTTCCAAGCTGTTTCCAAAATAAATTTTGTAAATAGTTTGTACAACCTTTCATAATGTATATATAATATAATTAAACAAAAATCTTCTTTTTTTAAATAAAGACGATTTTTTGTTATTCTTTAATATTAATATTATTTTTAATTTCTTCTTTTCTTTTCCTAAAAGTTTCTTGCTGGTTCTTCCCAGGGCAGAGCTTTTTTTTCCGAACCAGTGATAAAGTAAAAAATGAATTTCGGAACGAATTACAAGTAATCTCTATTAAATAAAAAATATTCTATTGTGTTCTAATCTATTGTTACTGATGTAATATAGATAACAGAGGCCGGTGGAGTGACATGGACTCCGCAGCAAGACCTGGGAGACAGCAGCTCGGACGGTGCGGGTGGTGCGGGGGGCGCGCCGCTGCCCGCCGGGCTCGGTGTCGCTACCTACAGCCCTGGTGCTCAACCCTTCAGCCTCTCGTTGCCCAGGGAAAACCAGGAAAAGGTTGGCAAATGGGTAGTGAAAGTGCGCGGGATGTTACAGCCTTTTGCGATCTGAGATGCCATTTAACACTATCGACGATATACCATCACAATATGAAATACCACTTTTAAAGTATACTGATTTTATACTTAACTAATATTGCTTTAAAAAACTACATAAAATATACAGCAAACCATGTTTTTTCGTACTAATAAAGTAAAAAAACGAGCGCACAGTCTATCTGAAGGTAAATAGATGCTGGTGACCATAGAAACCTACATCTGTCCTCGATTGAGAATCAAAATACCATTAAATTATTTCCCATTAAAATGACACAAAATTATTCACTATTAGAGACAAGACAAATGAATTGCTGCTTACGAAGATGTCATAAATATTACAATATATTCACGTTAAACTCGGAGAAGCGAGCAAGCTATCCGACTTCGATCCACGCGACGTCTTCATTTCCTTCTGAAATATAATGATCAAGTTTAGCGTAGTTTAGGTACCATACATAATAGTAGTATTATAAACTAAATGATACCCGCTCTCTACGCTGGGCGCACACTACATATATATATATATATATATATATATATATATATATATATATATATATATATATATATATATATATATTAACTTCACCCGTAAAAGTCCACTGTTGGACGTGGATCTTTTCCGTCATAGGTAAGATTTGCCTTAATCATCACGCTTGACAGACGGAATAACGCTCGCAGTTCCAAGAGGCTACATGGAATATTTCGGCATATTCCAAGAAATGGCTTCCGATAGCGGTATACCACGGTGATGGCTTTATTGAGTCCTAATTTACAACGCACTTGGTATTAAAAGAATATGTAGTAACCAGCTGAATTTTTTCACAATCATCATTAGGGCAATGAATAAAAAAATAAGTGAAATTGGTCCCATCACTATTAATAATACTGTAACTAATCAACTAACTATTAACTAATCTTCTAATGGCAACTAATATATTAATTAATGTATATAAATATGTATGATATATTTTTTAAGTAAACACATTGATTTTTTTATTTAAAGAAAGTGTTAAACCATCTCAGATGCGTTAATTTGAAAACTAATATAATATAAATAGAATAGAGTGAAATCAAAAGGCTTAATTAACTAACAATAATTGTGACTAACAAACTAATTTCGCCTAACCTCCCGCGCGCGCTGAGGAGGAATAAAAGGTAAAATTGCACGCATAGTAATGAATTTGTATTCCTTGTCTCTAATAATAAACTTGTACTGCTTGACTCTACTTATGCACTAGCAGTGCTTGTCTCTAACAATGAACTTGTACTGCTTGTCTCTAATAATGAACTTGTACTGTTCGTCCTTAATATTCTCTATAACTCCTACTGCTTGTCCCTAATAATGAACTTGTACTGTTCGTCTCTAATAACAAACATCTACTGCTTGTCTCTAATAATGAACTTATACTGCATGTCCCTTAATTAACTTGAACTGCCTGTCTCTGATAATGAACTTGTACTGCTTGTCTCTAACAATGAACTTGTACTGCGTGTCTCTTGTAATATTTTGTACTAAACAACTAGAAAGATGACCAGTCTCTTGGCAGGGTAGTAAAAACAAAATCATTTTTGTGTATGTTTGTGTTAAATTATTTAAATATCATTTGTAATCTCAATGTTTCGTTGTTGGTGAACTGGCAATAAGAAGCACAAGTCTATTTACAGATTACTTGATTATGACTTTATAACTACTTAAACAGATTTTAACTTCATTTTTTATTAGTTTCTTGAGATTAAATTTCCTGCTGCATTTGCATTTTTTTTTTCTAATATTCTTTTCAATCGTTTTATTATTTTCAGTTATTAATTTTTACCATTTCGCTTTTTTATAATTCTATAATTAATAAAAATAACCTGTTTACATATTTATCTCGTGTATATAATTTTCATATTATACATATTTTCATTTTTTCGCCCAAAATTATATTTTAATCATTATTCCTCGTCAGCTAGCAAGTAAGAAGAACTAACTATCCGACCTTGGCGTAGTGTAAAGGCATTTCGTGTTTTTTTGACTGCTTTCAGGGCAAGCAGTTGCAGCAAGGTTTCAACAGTCTGCAGAAGCTAAGGAAGTCGATGTCAGGGGCGTTGGGCGCTGCTTTGGGTTCCAGAAGATTTGACCTAGAACATGAGCCTATGCTCGAGGAACCTGAACAGAACTGGTTCTTGACGAAATCTGCGCCTAACTCGTTGAGCAATCCACTGCTCTTCCAACAACCGAGATCGAAAGGATCTCTCGACGATGATAATAAAGAACAGTCAGATCCTACGGAGAAGGTATCTATCGTCTTCACTTGCATAGAAGTCCAGACCACCAAAAAAATAGACGGAGCGCTGGGTATATTTCAAGATACACCGAAACAAGATAAAAACATTCTGATTTTATTGTAAGAACACGCAAGTACACACACATCTACAATCTTTACATCCAATGACTTGGTTTTAGGTGCACATATGTGCGTTCAGCACTGTGGATGTTAAAGAAAATAGAAGAAATATGTGTGCGTGAGTGCATATTCAAGAAGTTTATCATGATCTTCACGTGACCTGACATGTAGGCAGTGCTCCGTCTATAACTTATTTTGGGTTTGAGCATAGAAGTTAAAAAGTTAGTCTTTATACATCCCCCTGCAGGCCTCTTCTCATTTTTTATGGGTGTACTGCAAGATATTTCAATTTATATAGCACAAAGTCCACCTGATGATAAGTGGATGCTGTGGCCCATAAACATATACATCTATCTTCGATTAAGATTCAAAATACAGATGCACTTTCACCCCTGAGTACTAAGATGGAATGCCTCGTTTAAAGTAAAAAGGGTCTCCTGTTCTCTACACTCACCATACGAAACACAACAGCCTTTAGCTGCTATTTTACGCCGGTATTCTGTAAGAGTATGGTCCTACCCCGGTTGAGCCGACCCATTCGTGCTACAACCAATATAGCTGCAGCTTGGCTCTACCACGCAAAAATGGAATGCCTCGGTTCTAATAAAAAAACATCTCTGGTTCTCTACATTCACCAAATGAATCACAATAGCAAAGCTAGGGCGGGTCGCAATAAAAAATTAAAACAAAACATTTAACATAATTAAAATATAAGATTTATGTGAGATGCGTGCTTGTAGGAGCCTGCAAGCGGGTGGAGGGCTGGCAGCTCGTACGTATCGTGGGGGGGGCACGTCATGTACCTGCCCCCCGCCGCACAGCCGCACTCCATGCCCGCACTCGACCGGCCCGTCAGGTACGTACAGTACAGTACTCACCCCCTCCCATCAATCCACTCACACACACATAACATACACTTACTATAACTACGCATTGCATTCCCGCGCTCGTCCGGCCCGTCTGATACGTGCAGCTTACACACTCACCCCCTTGCATCATTGCACTCATACACATCACGCACACTCACTGAAACTACGCACTCTAAGCTTGCGATCGACTGGCCCGTCAGGTACGTACAGCTCACACACTCACCTACTCCCATCAATCCACTTACAACACATGACACACACTATAACTACGTACGCACAGCATGCCCGCGCTTGACCAGCCCGTCACGTCGAGTACGTACACTCCACACACTCACTTACTCGCACTACTCCACTCACACATCACACTCACAGTATAATAAATTTGTATATTTTTATAGTGCACATAAATAGTCACAAGGAAGTGTAGCAGGTGAAATCGATGAATTTTTTGTAAGGGAATTTTTGCCTAATTAAAATCCCTCTGCATAAAGTTATTCAAATTTGAAAACATACAGCCGCAGTGTTACTACGTGAACATAAAGTCCTACATATCATTAACATAGCGTGTGGTTTAACAGGAGCAAGTCAAGCGGGTGCCTGGAAGCTGCGGCAAGGGCTGCACGGGCAGCACTGGCGGGCGAGATGCGAGAACGAGAGCGCTCAGCATCCCCTGACGTGGCCCGAGCTGTGCCAGCCGCCGTGCGACCAGCTACGAGACCAGCCAACGTGAGTACACCGATTACTTACGGCACTGCGATTGTTTCATATAAGTTATTGGAAGGAACAAGTACACAATGATTTGTGTAAACACATGGACTTCTCTGAAGGCAACGGGTTCGAATTCCTCAATTGTTGTAGTGTAGAATTTGTTGTAGTGTTTTGTAGTGTTCTTGTGTGATTTATGTATGTAAACCGACTCTACGACGCAGAAGAAAATTCTATAGAGAAGATAACGTTGAAAAATACTACGTTACCATGAAGTAAACAAAGTTTATTTTTAATTTAGTTAAATGGTATGAATCTTCGTTTTCTGCATTCTTTCTCCATATAAACTTTAACTATGCCAAATCTCACACTGCTCCGTGCGCGCAATATGCATTAAAAGGAGTAGGTACAAAGCTTTCGCTTCACGTATTAATATATATATATATATATATATATATATATATATATATATATATATATATATATATATATATTAATATAATAGAAAAAAATAAGTAAAAGAAACAAACACACACGACATCAAATGCTAAATGGATGTTACGGCCAACAAACACCTACATCTATCCTGGAATAAGAATCAGAATTCAAACGCGTTGTCGCCCCTGTGGACTTAGACATTCCATCTTGTTCCTATTTACAATTCCATTGCTGTACTGCTGCAATGGAATGTGGATCGTTCATAATGCTGCTGGTATTATGAACGATCGTTATTTCTGTCAGTCGAGGCGACCCATTTCCTCACAAAATTACTCTTCACCGCCGAAATAGGTGGTGAAAATAACAATTGCTTGACGTAATATTAGCAAATGCGGCTTGATCTAATTTATGCAACTATTATACAATTTTAAACATGCGCGCAGTTTCAAAATTATAACATTTCTATCATTACATTAAGTAATTAAGACTTTAAGTTACTACGAACATAGTGGAGCAGATTTTGCCACCTCCCTTTGTATGAGTTAATGACTTCACACGCCCTCATTACTTAATACTTGAACATGCAGATATCTATATAGATTATACGTGGCAGAGCTACGCTCTAGGTATATTATGGTTGTAACACGTTACACACACTAGAAGATTTTTGTTTATAGAATAAGGGTGACACACATAGAATACTATAATACACAATAGAATGGCTGTTAAACTGTTTCGTCGGCCTGCGCGCTATTTAATCGCTCAATATTTATTTGAGCTGGGAGTACTGTTGTGCCCCCGCTAAGTCAAAAAAGCGGCACGGCCGTACCATACTTTTCTCGTCGCAATTCAGCCCATTTTCGACCCCCTATAACTTCGTAGTGGATAAAACTAGAAGCCTGAAAATCTTTTATGTTTTAAATATATAAATTTACTTGGCAATCGCACTAAGCAATCTAATTTAATATAATATGTATTACTTGTGAGATACATTGTGTTTTCATGCGATGGCCAAGTCAATCTATATATTTGAAACATAAAAGATTTTTAACATTGATATGGTCACTATAACATGTTGTTAGGTTAGCTAATTACGTAATAACTTAAAACAGAAGGACCCTTAAGTAGGGACTGAATAAATTAACCGAATTGGTATTACATGGATCTCAGAAATTTTTACTGTAGAAGAGCTGAGTTGCGACACTTTGTTTTTTTTCACAAGTTTTGTTTTTGATGGCATAGACATTTACATTTATCCTAAAATGCAGATGCATTGTCACTCTTGAGGACTTAAACGAAATGGCTCGTTACACGTGAAAAGTGTCCACAGTTCTCCACGCACACCATACGCAACACAGCAGCTTTGAGTTTGGTTTAATACTCAAAGCGCAACAGCATTCATCTGCTATTTTGCGCTAGTATTTTGCGAGAACGTGGTCCTACCCCGGTCGAGCCAACCTATTCGAGCTACAACCATCCAACATAGCATACATTACAACATAACACATACAAAACATAACACCCAACTAATATAGCTACCGATACACTACCGAGTACTAATCCGATAGATGGTGTAAACATCTAGTTTACACCAGACGTAAATACCAAAACTTACGCCGGGCAGCATCTTCATAGGTGGAGACGTGATTGACGATCAAGAAAAATCCATGTAATGCAAAGTGTTGCTTTACATTTTGTGTGACTTTTTCTTAGGAAATTTTTAGAGGTTTTTTGAAGAAGCCCATACTATATTATTAAGATATTTTGGGTTTCTTCCTTATACGCGGTAGGGCCACGCTGCAGCTATATTATATATTATTATGACCACGCTCGCACAGAATACCAGCGTAAAATAGCAGCTTAATACTGCTGTGTTTCGTATCATGAGTGAATAAATCCAGACACCAGCGTTTGTCGCCTTTATTCTATTAGATACCGCAACTTTCATTATTTTGAGTGGTTAATCAGGAGTACGGCCGCCTCTCTCCGATTTCATTACCAATTCCTTACACCTCGCTATATCTTATTCGGATAAAAGTGACTAAGCGCTACGTCCAAAACTAAGCTGCAACTGTCTGTTAAATAGTTACAACACACTATCTTAATTTCCTCACCTTGGCGGGACACGTAAGCGCACATTTCCCACGACTTACCAACTTCAATTAGCACAGACATGGCTTCGCTTCCGGGCCTTTTTTGGGTCGTGAGATTGTTCAAACTGTAGCACACAAAGGACTCCAATTTGTCGATGTCCTGCCGTGACATTCGCCATTCATATAGTAATAAATCCTGGCTGCAATTGAATTAGGAGCGCTTATTACGAAGTGCTATTAAAACCGACCTTTGAATTACGAGTTTTGAGGTCAGATTACGTCCTTACTCATACAATCTATGTCAATTAAAAAAACTATTAAAATTACTATATCTGTTTCTTTACACTAAATGACAATAAAAGCAAGCAAAGAATTTCATTGATTAAAGGTGTTTAACACTTTCATTGTCCAGTTTTCAGGCACAATAGTAAGACAATAGCAATGGTCTATATGTAGTGCATGGGAAAGCGAAAGGTTTAATATATTATTTAGCTAAGATCCGTGAAATGAAATAAACCTATGTGTCTTAACTAGTTTGAAGAGCACCGCCCGCCCTCCATCGTGGGGTTGCGTGTACATCCCCGTCATCATTAATCCCAAAATTCAGGATAACGTTGAGGAGGATTCCAGCTTACAGCAAACAAAACACATTCTTTCTAGTATGGCTTTTAATAGCGGACTTAAAGTTACCAAAGCTATGCAAACACCGCACACTTCACTTTTTTATGTACATTCCATGTTACACAAACCAACCACATTCATGTTTTTATACACTTTTTAGTCTTTATTACTATTATTTTTAATACATAAATTAAAGGTTATAGAAAGCACATTGCATTAGATATGTCGCAATCAATTAGCTTATAAAGCCTTTCAGTTAACAGCCTAGACACTAGATTGTCACCCTATAATTGTGTTCAACGAGACGGTCGCTGGTCTGTGCCGAATTAGTGTTATATGCTATCTCTATGTACTACAAAAATCAATTGCTTTTCGTTAGTCTTGCTAAAACTCGAAAACCGCTCGAATGATTTTGGTGAATTATTATTGTGCGTTTGTGTGGATGATCTAAACGATTCACAATTGGACCGGTAATTGGCGCTGATGTCAAGATCCAAAAATCACCCATTGTGAAGCCAGGGAGGATCGCTAGTATTATATAAATGTACGCGGCTTTAGGGTAGCTCAAGGGCCACTCCAGCCCCACCTAAACCTACTGTCGCTGATGTATGTGCAATGTTGTATTAGACGCATCGGCTGAATAACATTTAGGCCGCAAAAAGGCTAAACTTTATACTGACAGATACATGAGATTGATCATTTTTGTATACTTTATTACAGATTATGCATAAGTACCTGGTTGACCAAGCTTTGCTCGGTATTTTTCGCTCGATTTTATTTAATTCGTGTGTTTTGAAAATTATATTTAGATACAAATTACATACTGATGAAATATAAATAATATTTTTTGATCTTAGCGACATAACAGAAAAAACGGAACTGGTTATTTGAATAAAAAATCATGAGTGCAATTATTTTAATTTAAATTTTCGTGTTTTTAAAAAATACTAAAAAAGGGCTCAAAAAAATAGATTTTCTCAAAAACGAAAGAACTTGAAAAAAAAATTAAAAAAGTCGGTCGGTTGGTCTGGGCTCGAACCGGGGTTTTACGATTCTGTGACCGCCCAATACCAATTAAGCTATTTATAATCATTAACAATTTGTCAAAATTTACCTTCTTATTCTAACGATATTGTAGCAGTTTTTCATTGCCTAAAAACAGGGACAAAAAGACATTTTCTAAAAATAAATCCTAGCTAGATCGATTTTTTATCCCCGAAACTCTCTGGACACTAAATTTTATGAAAATCGTTGGAGCCGTTTCCGAGATCCCGATTATATATATAGTTATGTACAAGAATTGCTCGTTTAAAGGTATTATATAATATATATATATATATATGTGTGTGTGCATAATATACGTCTGTAAATAGTTGCAAGGCAAAGATTTTGATTGTACATCCTAGATGTATAACACTTTAGTTTCTGGTTCTATTATAATAGTTATTGTTAATAATTATTTTTCATTATTATTGTTTTATTTTTAATCAGTTTAAATGCTTTTTTACATCACTGTTCGGTTGTTCATGAGTCTTGAGTTAATTAAGGTCCCGACTGAAACCAACCAACCCCACAAATTATCACTGATTGTTTTTAACATCACACAATAGCATTATTACTAATATGTAATTTGTACGAATTTCCATGTTTCCTAACGTTGTGTGTTGGTCAAATAAATGTTTCTTTCGTTCTTTTTTTCTTTATTCAAAGCAGCAATAGACTGAATGCGTACAATTAATTTACCCACGCTTAATAGTCGGCTGTCGTTCGGCTGCGGACACTAACATGCTCATGTCAAGCGTACATGAGATATACATGATATTTTTCGTGTTCTGTTCATGCCAATGCCCTGATGAGTATACAGTATGAATTGTCAAGTCCACGCTTTTTTTTGTTGGACTGTCAACCTTAGAAACTGCATTTAATGTTTGGTTATATTACAGCGTTATTTAACTGCTCTTATAATTATAGGCAATCACAGCATGCGTTGTGTTACAAATGTTAAAGAAATTTGAGAAAAATCTTCTTAATGAAAAAAGGGAAAAAGAAATAAAAGTTAATTGTGCGACCGGAGTTTAGTTTACCACGTCCTCGGCTGTAAAAGAAAACATAAGAGAACCTGAATTTCAAAAACCTTTGAGCAAGGTTTGTCCCTAGCAGTGGAAGGTATAGAGACTATTAATTTACGTGACTTTTATTTATATTTATTTATTATAATTATTCAAATGAATTCAAGTTCAAACACTGTACTAAAGGTAACAAGCAATAGGTAAAGTAAACATACCACATGTATTTTCTACGATAAGTAATATCACGAATATTTTTTTTATAGAATGAGGGTGGTAAACGAGCACACAGTCCACCTGATGATAAGTCGATGCTGTGGTCCATAGACATCTACATTTATCCTCGATTAAGAAACAAAACGCAGATGCGTTGTCACTCCTGAGGACTTAGATGGAATGTCTCGTTTCCAGTAAAATAGGGTCTCCGGATCTCTACACTCATCATATGAAACAGCAGTATTAAGCTGTTATTTTATGCTGGTATTCTGTGAGAGTGTGGTCCTTCCCCGGTCGAGCCGACCCATTCGTGCTACAACATAATATAGCTGCAGCGTGACTCTACCACGTATAGAACTGCTATACGTGGTAGAGTCACGCTATAACTACATAATATTATTAACTCCTAGTAGGAATGATGACTTAATACTGTTCATCTGCCAGGTGCGGGATTATAGTACACTAGTATATGCGTAAAAACAGGTGCAATCGCTATACTCTCACTCTCATAGTCCGATGTACGGCAAACCGACACGACCGGAAGGAGATCAAGCGCAGAACTAAAGGCTTTACATACTTTAAGAGGCATGGGGGTGTAACACCGCCAACTTGACTCGCGTGATGAAGGAGAATTTCTTGACAGAATAATCAATACTTAACGGCTTATTTTATTTTTTATGAATACATACTTCGAGAGCAAATAATGTAATTGAAGTCGGACTCGTTTCAGTATATCCACAATGCTTAATTAAAACGTCCTATAAATTTTCATCAAAATCAGTTAGCATCGAAATCGTCGGTGTCATCATATCTAATGACGTTCATTTCCGCTGTCACCTGGAAGAAAACGGCCAAATTGGCCTCGAAATAGTTTGGCGTGCTCTGTAGAGCTTTAAAGTATTTTAATGCCGGCACACCGCTTGCAACTTTACAAGGCACAAGTCCGGCTTGATATGGAATAATGTTCTCATGTCTGGATGGGAGTACGCCAGTGCCACCTCATTCCAATTAACCGCATCCAGCGAAGAGCGGCTCGAATCGTCGACGACCGATTCTTTCTAATCGGATTGACTCACTAGCGCTGCGAAAAGATGGCATTCGTTTGCATATTTTATCGCATCTACCATGCGAATTTCTGAGAAGAATTGTACGGACTAATTCCAACCGCCAAATTTAAGCATCACACATTGCGACAAAATTCGTATACAACCATATAGATGGTTGGTGATCCACCACTGTGCGATTTACCAAAAGTTTTCTTCTTCCCACAAGATGTTTGTGGAGTTAACCACCACCAGCGTTTTTTCCGAAGCAAGAAATGAACCACCTCTTTTTTAAAAGGTCAGCAACACCCTTGCAATTACCCTGATGTTGCAGTTGTTCATGATTGAAGATAGTCACTCACTGTCAGGAGAGCCGCATTCTCTTTGCCCCCTCATATTAAAAAATCGATGCGGCAATTTTCAAATGGCAAATTTACTGAAAGTAACAACCTGTAAAAAAATTATTGAAGTTTGTAGTGTGGAATGTACACCTACCGGGTTGTACCTTATTTACGATATTATTTAAACCAGAATTTATTACAATCGTATAACTTGTTTTCCTTGTACATATATCTCGCTGATTGAACAAGTACAGGAAAGAACATCCGATTGAACTGAAATTTAATATATTTACATATATATATATATATATATATATATATATATATATATATATATATATATATATATATAACTTTAATAAAAATGCAATAATATGGTATATCCTCGAGCTGGAACCGCATGGAGATGGACCCGCATGCTGGCCTAGCAACTCCTATAAAACCTTGTTTTTAAATAGATTTATCAAACCTATTATTATTACGCCAATTCTTCAAATATTTTTTATTAATAGTAATAACAACTGAGAGAAGCTTTAATTATCAGTTATTAGTATTCGAACCTGCAGTCATCTTTGTCAACTAATACGACCGCATACTAATATCAAAAGACAAGGAAATGAAATTTAATTTGTATTTTGTGTCCATATTATTATAATATGTATTTGAAATGATTTATTTAAAAAAAATACTTTATAACTATTACTCTACAAGTGAATATTATTTATTTACAAAATAGCTTAATTTTTTTCTATATTTAATATTAAGTAAATTAAAAGAAAATGTAAAATAATTATATTTTTACATTAACTTTTATTACATTAATTAATTAAGTGACGTGTTTAATAAAATTTCAAAGGTTACGCTTGTATAATAAGACAAACCATAAAGCAGAGAAAGTCGAGTTCTGCCCCGGTCGAGCCGACCCATTCGTGCTACAACCATAATATAACTGCAGAGTGGCTCTACCACGTACAAATTCCGAGTATAGTTCTCTACATAGCTCACTGAGCGACCTTGAGCTTCCTCATACGTAATCTTCCGGCCGCTTTAAACTCTGCTTACTGCTACGAGGTTCATCCATGCATCCATTGCAATCTATAAAAGTCCACTGCTGAACATAAGCCTCCCTTATAGATTGCCTCAGGGGGGGATTTTGCCATATTTGCCACGCTTGGCAAATGGTTTGGCAACCGCAGTTTTTTTTATTTTGAGTTGTTATAGCGGCAACATTTTTTAAGAGAGATTTCAAGGTAGAGCGAGATATTTTCTCTACTGCGCGATAAGATGTAGATGCATTAATTTTATGCTTTATTACAAAACATTTTAACCTAAAAAACTTACTTTAGTGCTAATAGTTAACAAAGAAATGTATAATTTAATTTAATATTACGTAATGACATTATTTTCATCTCAATGAAGAATCTTTGTTCACAACTCATAACATAACTCTAAAGCTTAGTCCACCCTGTACAAAATAAACACACACAGTAGAGGCATTCTTTCGACTTTACTTACAATTAATTATCATTAATTTCATTAATAATTTAAAATAAAATATATAGTAAAAACAAAGAATCCCTAAGTGTTTTTTCGGAAAATGGCAGCAAAAGGAAATGTTTTGAAAATTGAAAGACCTACAACAAAACAAACTATAAAATGGTGCCTATACCTCTCCATCGATCCATCCATTCATTACAGTCTAAAATATTCCACTTCTGAGTACAGGCCTTCCCCATAAATTGACACACAGGGGGGATTTTGCCATAGCTGCCACGCTTAGCAGGCGAGTTGGAAACCTCAGTCTTTTATTATTTTGAGGTGTTATCAGGAAGATGCTGCTGCCCATCTCCTGTTTCAGTTCCCTCGGTCGCCTCTTGCGGCACCCACGGGATGCTATGGGATAGTGGGTATTCCAACACCGCCACTACACGGCCTATGTCTCTGCGCTTTCATATTTATATTCTCATTACCTTTCTCCATACTGCCCGGTTTCCTGCTTTTCTGAACAGGCCTGCGATTGCTCTAATGTTATTACATAAGTAAGAACGTACTTGTTTCGTTTTTATCCTCTCTATGACATAAATGTTCAGTTCAAGCCAATTTGAGCCTTGTTATTCTCTCTTCATGCCAAGTCATTATTTTAGATTTCTTCTTATGCCTAGCAAAGATGTTTAGAGCATACAGCGTTGTGATATTTTAAACATTTGAAAAGAATGCTTGTGTGAAGTGATCTTTAGTAAGATGTGCGGATGGTGGGAGGCGCCGTGTCGTCTCCGCACGTGACCTACCCGGCGCCCACCTGTAGTTCAGTTGATGAGCCTATTTCGTTAGTACAGTGCGTGTGCATAGGCGGTACCAGGTTTGTTTTGATTTTATAATTTACCCAACTTTGTCGCATAATGATACATTATTTTGTATATAAGATGTCTTTTATGTACGGATTATCTGTACGTGACATAAGTTGAGATTGTATACTAGATATATTTGATAGTGAAAATTAGGATAAATTATCAAGAAGGTATATTAGTTAATTTATTATACGTCATATAGATATTTAAGTTAATTATTAAATATTTTAATTAGTTGTGCTATTTTGGAAAAGCGCAAAAACAATTTTTTCTGTCGCACTTATCTGTTGTTTTTAACGTTCCAATAATAATTTTACTAACTAAAATATAATATATGGAGATTATTATGTAAATAATTTAGAAATCTTATTGGATATTTAGAAAATAACAATAGTATTTCTAATTTTTGCAACCACAAACGCATTTCGTTTCATTCGATAACTTGCTATTCAAAAATATTTTAAAATATACTTTATTCAGTTTAGGCTACTCAATGATTTTGAATGACTTATGAACGACAAAATATATTTATTCACTCTAAAATTTGGGTAAAATGAGATTTAAACCTGCAAATGTAGTTAATAACACATGCACGTAGACTGCCAGCATGATATCCTATAAGTAGCAGGCTTTATAATCAAAAACTAATAAGATTTAGGGTTGTTAGTACATTTGTTAATACGCCTTATACATAATGTTACAAACATTAAAAACCTTCCAAATGTATTACAATCAGTCTCCATTTATAGGGTAATCTACAACACATCTATTTTTTTTTTATTCATAAAAGACGATCTCCTATATCGTGGAGACGATTCATATACGAAATATGCACATGAACATAATATTCAGACTGGATTAATTTATTCTTATGATTTTTTCACTTGGTAAAACTTCGTCTCAAATTATATCGAATTGACAAATAATATAGTAGATCATTCCGTATATTTTTTATTTATTTAGATAATGCCATAAGGGTAAACCGGTCGGTATCTGCAAGCAATACAACTGCTTGTTTTCGGGGTTTCTTGGGGGAGGCTTATGTTCAGCAGTGGACCTTCTAAAGAGCTATAATCTTAGAGTATCTAAGTCTGTAATGGTAATGACACAAACACTTATTCGAATTCGATTCGAACCTGCAACTCTAGAGCGTCGCATTTAAACGCTAAGCCACAGCGCTTTCGAGGCGTAAAAGTTTACTTCCTAAATGTTCTTCTATACATATTTGCCAAACACAAACTCGATTTACCACACCCTACCAGGAAAACAGCATGATGAGAGAGTGTATTGCGATTTAAATGAGATGCGCAAGTAAAAGTGCTTCCGCAAAAATGTTTGTTGCGATATAAATTATGCATGAGTGAACTAAGCGGACACTACATACCACTTCACCGTAACTGTAGTAGCAAGTTTAGTAATGCAGTAGTTTAGTAGTTTACGTATCATTGTCTAGGGAATTACGTAAATTACTGGCGCGGATTTTTAGAGAAACATAAAGTTTTGAAAATTAATTTTACCTTTTGTACTACAATTACTGTCATGTCAATATTCTAGGTCATTTAAAAATATAAATATCCATCTTCAAAATATACAGCATGTAATAAAAACCGTGTGGTTCCTGTTAAGTGCGTAAGAAACAAAACGCAGATGCGTTGTCACCCCTGAGGACTAAGATGGAATACCTCGTTTCCAGTAAAAAGGGGTCTCCGAATCTCTACACTCACCAGATGAAACACAGCAGCATTGAGCTGCTATTTTACGCTGGTATTCTGAGAGAGCGTGGTCCTTCCCCGGTCGAGCCGACCTATTCGTGCTACAACTATACTACTAATATAGCTACAGCATGGCTCTACCATTAATTTTTATTTGCACATTGTATGTGGTTTTATTACCTCTGCATTGACCAGGGAATAAGAATGTTGTCAAATACCCCGCCTTACCTATGCACGTATCAGTTAGAGGTAATGATTTATCATTATTTTACTGACGTTTTTTATGAAATAAAGTTATTTCGATACGATACTAATACGATACTAATGTTGATAACGCACTTAGCGAAAAGCACAGGATTTTTGTATAGAGTCCACATATTACGTTGCACTATTGATCAATGTCTTCTCTCACGCCGTGAATCACAAATTGTGTAATAATTCCACCAATTGATTATATAGTTAAAAGTTAAAGTTACAGCCTATATACGTTCCACTGGCCGGCATAGGCCTCCCTCATTTCTGAGACGGTTTTAGGACAAGGAAGTGTCCACCGCGCTGCCCCAATGCGTGTTGGCGAACTTCAAATGTCTTTGAAATATTTTTTTCTTATTTATTAGACATGCAGGTTTCCTCACGATGTTTCACTTCACTGCCGAGTACGTGCTTAGTCAACACTTAAAATTACAACTAACAATTTAATTAGTGCCGGCGGGGATCGAACCCGGTTTGCTCGCGTACTGTGAAATTTACAGCGAGCGCTAACCATCAGAGCTACCGCGGCTGTTTGTTGATTATATAGTGTCTTTTGATTATAGAGTGTACAATAATAATAATGATGTCATTCAGACCGAAATTCTTATATTGTGGACAATCTCCACGGGGACTGGTCATCTGTGCAGGACAAAATTATAATGCGCGAGTATATGCGCAAGCTCAGGAGGCCTCTCTATAGGCTGTCGTGGATGGGACTGTAATCCAACACGACCGGAGAAAGAAAAAAGCACAGAGTCTTTACGGGCTTTCCGAGGCACAGGGGTGAAACACTATGTATAACTATTTTTAAATTTTTTGTCTGTCTATGTCTAACTGTTCGGGCTAATCTTCAATATGACTTAACTTATTGTAATCAATTTTAATCGACTGAATGTAAAGAATTTTATACGTGGTGGAGCAACGCTGTGGTGGAGCAAGGGGGTCATTGTAGAAGCGTGCTCGTCGCGACCCCTGCCAGCCCTTTTCAGGGCTGCAATTCTACACAGCTGCGCACCCATGCGAACGAGGGTTAGGGCGTCCCCCCAAGGCGACGCACACCAGCTCGTCCCCGTTGGTGTGGAATGCAGCGCGCAAAGCGGCGATGGGGACCGCCACCCGTCACGCACAGCCCGACACGGCGGAAGGTGGAGGACGGAGTGCAGAGTTGGCACGTGGAATGTTAGAGGAGGCATGAGAGATAAGACGAATGAGTTGATCGAAATAATGAAAGAAAGAGAATTAGATGTCGTGTGTATGTCGGAGACCAAACGGAAAGGCAGTGGTATTGAAGAGCTCCCTGGCGGGACGTTAGCTATATGGTCCGGAGTCCCGGAAAGCGAGAACGCCTGCCAAGGAGTGGGAGTGCTGTTGTCGTCCCGGTTGGTCGATCTTATGACTGAATACAAGGTTGTGAACTCAAGACTTCTCTGGGTTCGCTTCAAAATGGGACTGACGAAGTTATTCCTTTTGGCTGTTTATGCGCCGGTAGCTTCGTCGTCCAGGGCTGAGCTGGAGGAGTTTTGGGAGAATGTAAGAGAAGTTCTAGATTTGGTTAAGGGAAACGAAAGAACTGTTGTATGTGGTGATTTGAATGGATGGGTAGGTATCGCTCGACCAGGATACGAGTCGGTGCTTGGAAAGTTTGGAGATAAAAGGGTTAATGATGCTGGCAAGCTTATACTGGCTGTTTGCAAGGAAAAGGGTCTTCTTGTGACAAACACTATGTTTAATCACAGGAAGATCCATATGTACACTATAGAAAGAAAGAATGAGAGAAGTATGATTGATTTGTTCCTGGTGGATGACCGACTGCGAAAACAGGTGATGGATACACGAGTGTTCAGGGGTGCTGACCTGGGAACGGATCATTATCTAGTAATTACAAGATTTAGTGGTTTGTTCGCGGGTTGGCGCCACCGGACGGCAGTAACAGAACCACAGTCGGTCTGTCGCATCCGAAGCTGGAAGCTTCAGGAAGCGGATACTAGGGACAAATATCACACGAGGGTAGCCGAAAAGCTTGACACCATCGATGGCAGGAAAGAATGTGTGGAGAGAACATGGCAGAACCTTAGGGATGGAATGGTAAGTGCAGCGGAAGAAGTATGTGGTACGACAAAAAGAGGTAGTAGTAAAAGAAGAGATGCATGGTGGAATGACGAAGTGAAAGAAGCTGTAAAAAAGAAGAAAAAAGTATGGTTAGACTACTTGGCCTCTAGTAACGATGAGCATATGAGAGAGAAGATGAAAGAAAGATATAAGCTGCAGAAAGTTCATGCGAAAACATTGATTGAGGAAGTACGTGAAAGGTGTAGAATAGAAGCGGACGAGAGGTTGTCGCACAACTTTAGGGAAAACTCCAAACTCTTCTGGAAAGAGGTAGGAAGGTCCCGGAGTGGTGCGACAGCTTTAAGAATGAACAAAGTGCTTTCGAGAACCAATGACGTCCTCTCAGAAAAATCGGACGTCATGCAGCGATGGAGTGAATTTTATAGAGAATTGTATGCGTGTCATGATCTTAGTGAAGGATCCGGGGGTGACGCCGTGACTGGCACGCCAGACACGGACCTCGATGACACTGAGGTCATCAGCATGAGAGAGATTGAACGTGCGATTCGAAGTTTGAAATGTGGTAAGGCTGCGGGACTAGACAGAGTTACTGCTGAAATGGTCAAGTACGGTGGGCCTCGCGTCTGGGACAGCTTTCATCTGCTGTGCAATTTGTGCTGGCGGACGGGAGATGTCCCGGATGATTGGCGATCCGCGGTCATTGTGCCTTTATATAAAGGTAAAGGTTCACATTTTGACTGCGGGAGCTATCGGGCGATCAGCTTGACCAGTTTAGCAAGTAAAGTTTATTCGAAGGTTTTGACACGCAGGATGCAAGAGAAATCGGAAAGATTCTTATGGGAGGCACAATGCGGATTTAGACCTGGAAGAGGATGCACGGATCAAATGTTTTCTCTCCGCATGATCACGGAGAAGCTTCTGAGTGTTAACCAGAGGATTTTCTGTGCTTTTGTGGATCTGGAGAAAGCATTTGATAAGGTTATAAGGAAGAAAATGTGGGAACTGTTGCCGGGATATGGTGTGGATGGTCGATTGTTAAGGGCTGTGCAGTCACTTTACTATGACTGTAAAGCCTGTGTGCGGGTAGGGCATGACCTGTCACCCATGTTTAGCGTCCAAGCGGGCGTAAAACAGGGTTGTGTCATGTCTTCCTGGCTGTTCATACTGTATCTCGACAGCTGTTTACAGAAGCTGAAAGATAGCTGTTTGGGTGTGAAATTGGGTGACATCAAAGTTAATTGTCTGCTGTATGCTGATGATGCAGTGCTTATTGCACCATCAGAAGCAGAACTGCAGGCATTAGTCACGTGTATGAAAGAGGAATGTGAAATTAAAGGTCTCCGTTTGAATGCTAATAAAACTAAGGTTCTGGTATTTGAAAAGGACGAAGAGAGAACGAAATGTGAAATATGGGTAAATCAGGAATGTCTAGAACAGGTAAATGAAATTGTATACTTGGGGAGTGCTTTCAGCCGGGATGGAAGATGTGATTTAGATGTGGATAGGCGTGTCGCTGCCGGAAACAAAGTCAATGGTGCCCTGAATGCGTTAGTCAAAAGGCAAGGCGTGGTGAAGAGTGCACGCCTTGCAATACATAACGCAGTGTTGGTACCGACTTTTTTATATGGCAGCGAAACCTGGGTATGCCAGAAGAAGCATAAAAGCAAGTTGAATGCAGTGGAGATGCGATCTCTTCGTAAAATGTGTGGCGTTACCATAGCCGACCGAAAGCGAAATGAAGAGATTCGCAATATGGCAGGATTGAAAGATGACCTTATCACAAAAATTGATAGGGGCGTACTCCAATGGTTTGGGCACGTTGAACGAATGAGTGAAGACCGAATGGTGAAGAAAATATATAGAGCGAAAGTAAATATTAAAAGGTGTCGAGGTAGACCGAGACTAACTTTCGAAGACCATGTGAGCAAATTGCTCGAAGAAGGGAGGGTCAAGAGTACTCGGATACCTAGACGTGTATGTATGAAGAAGTTAATGAACCTGAAAGAAGCGAAAGAGGTATGTAAGGATCGTGACACTTGGCGATCTGTTCTCTCTGGCTACCCCGTTAGGGATTGTGCGTGACGATAAGTAAGTAAGTAAGTAAGTGAGCAACGCTACAGCTATATTATGGTTGTAGCATGAATGGTTCGACTCGACCGAGAAAGGACCACGTTCTCAAAGAATACCAACGAAAAGTATTACCTTAATAGTGCTGTGTTTCTTATGATGAGTGTAGAGATCCGGAGACTCTTTTTTAGTGGAATCGAGGCATTCCATCTTAGTTCTCCTGTGTGACGACGCATCTGCGTTTTGATTCTCAATCTAGGATAAATGTAGATGTCTATGGGCCTTGTGTGCTCGTTTGTCACCCATAATCTATAAAAAATGTAACATATTATGCGAAACCTAAACTTTGAAAAATAACGTTTAGGTATAGAAGAAATGGTGTTAGATTATCTTAAATTAGATTCTACCTAGGTGAAGTCGCGGCATATCGCTAGTAAATAAATAATGATCATCAGGTGTCAGAAGTAATCGTTGACTATAATTACTGTAGTCTAGAATCTAGAACGTAATTAGTTTACTAATGAATCCTCACAAGTCGTAAGGATTATTGTTTACATTGGGTCACCACCAGTCGGCCTTGTGTGATTGTCACATTGATCATAGGATGTCATAGGTACTACATAAGTAAAGCCATTGATGCGTATAAATGTTTATTTGTTACCCGGTTTATCGTTGTCTTCACTGAAAATACCGGTTTTTAAATATTGCCAGCCACTTCGATTATAAATTAAAATTATTAAGTAATGGGCAAATATTTGAAGACCAATCCATTCATCAAAAATTAAGTGCATGGCCACTACTCTTATATTTGTATTTTTTTATAGAACAAGGATGAGAAACGAGCACTCAGTCCACCTGATAGTAAGTGGATGCCGTAGCCCATCTACATCTACATCTAAATGGGCTAAGTTGGAATGCCTGGTTTTCATAAAACACACCATACGAAACACAGCAGCATGACGCGGTTATTTTACGCTGGCATTCTGTGTTTTGGCATTCTGTGATTCTCGTACGCATATAATTCCGACCGATACAACTTTGGGACCTTCTTTTACTGAAAACGAAGCATTCCATCTAAGTCCTCACGGGTGACAACACATCTGTCTTTATTAAATGCCGGCAATGCACCTGCAATTCCCTGGTATTGCAGATTTTCATGGGTGACGGTCATCACTTACCATCAGGTAAGCCGTATCCTCGTTTGCCTTCTCTTCCATATTAAAAGAAACTATTTAAAAAGACACTCACTGGGTAAACCGGTTGAAAGATATTATAACATTAATAAACTATTATTTTTTATCACATTGTTTTTTTGTTTTAATTAGGTTTTTTGGCATGAGATATGGTAATGTATTTTTTCTTTAACATCTTTAATGTATATACAAGTCACAGATATCTATAGACATCTTTTTGGATTACATCTTGTTATGTGTGATTGAGCCCTAAATTATCGTACCATCGATCCGTAGAAACCCACAGCTGGTCATCTCCTGTTGTAAGGAAGATTTAGTTTAATCGTCACGCTTTAATCTTAACGTGGTAGAGCCACGACGCAGCTATACTATCGTTGTATCACGAGTTGGTTGACTCGACCGGGGTAGGACCAAACTCTCGAAGAATACCAGCGTAAAATAGCAGTGGACTGTGCGCTCGTTTGACATACTTATTTTATAAAAAAAAATCTCTCGGCAAGCGGATAGACGATCGCAGAACCAGACGACTCGCACCTTGTCTCATTCCCCCGCCGCCGCCGCCGCGTCTGGGTATTGATATCTGGCGTACACGATAGAGTTATACCGCCATCTGTCGGTACTATAACTATCACTATGAGATTTTTCTGGCAATCCCCACAGTCGCCTCTTAATATAAACACGATTCAAAAAGGGTTGAGGAGTTCTCTCTCGCCATCACCACACGGCAATGAGGGGTAATAATCTTACGTTCACCAGAGGTCGCTAGTTGACATTGAGCTGAAGTTTTATGTTACACAATGTCATTTAATTGAGAAGTTAGTTTTAAATAAAAGTTTACCCGTTTCTAGTGTTTTATATTAGTGGAAAAAAACGATGTTTTAGTTTAATAGCCCTAGTTTGGTTTATTCATTTTAATCTCATGAATGTAAAATATGACCAATATTACAGAATGAAAGGTTAACCATTACATTTTGCTAACAAATTAACTTCCGCGCTATGAAATCTGTCAAATATTCCAAAATAGCGCCGCTCTGATGGCAAAAAATGTCCTTGATCATTATATTACATATAAATTTGTTTTAAAAAGCAACAATTTAAAATTTAAAACATTTAGTGGATGAACCAGTTAAAGAGAACATAAATAAATAATTATTTTGTATCACATTAGAATTTTTTATTTTAATAGACCTGGTCTACTAGCGAAAGATATGGTTGTTTTTCTTCAACATTAATGTAGGTATGTAAAAGTCGTAGATTGACCCGCGACCTTCTGCGTTCCATGTCCTTATGAGTGATGTCACCTAGAAAAAATAGCTAAAACAGTAACTGGCCTACCGGTGTAAGTATTCGACGATACGAACGCTGAAATTAAGAATGTAATTTAACCTTAAACTGATTGCCAGTATCAAATGTCAATCAGTACACGGTTCCAAGAAAAACTCAAGCCAATCAAATTCAGTCCTAAGATGCAGAGTTTCAGCGCTAGGTGGCAGAAAGCGGAACTAAATTGAAATAAACAGGCTAGGCAAGTAATGAAACTTCATTAATTCAAGTCAGCCTAGCTGTTTGATCAAATGGCTGAGTACCATTCAGACAGCTAGTTGAACGGCGCTGTTTAGTAAAGAGGCTAGGCTGTCGATTGAACGGCTAATTAAGCTAGTTGGCTGCGACTTATATACTGTTCCATATTCCTCTCAAAATGAGAAAAGACCCTGTGGGAAGTATAATAAGCTGGTATATAACATTTTTCCAATGACTAAGGTACTCGAATTTTTCGAGATGAGACAAGGCTATGTTTCTCGCAGATTGCATGTAGGATCATCTTGTTAGAATAAATTAGCATAATCGATGCATTATTGTTATTTTAATGGTTTACGAATAATCGAATGAATATTTAATATATCCTATGTAGAATCAACTTTATAAATTGTTCTCTTCGCAGTTATAATGATTGATAACTAGCAATTACTCTTAGAGACAAGAACATTGACGACGTCTGCGCACAATAAATTGTGTATTTCCTGAACTTGTAGGAAGACGTTTTAAAAATAGAGAATCGTTTTGATCAATCTTTTGTTGCGTTTGGAAATTATTATATAAATTATTGTGTATAAATATTCAGTGTTAGAGATATTGTATGATCACAATATTTCAAGTAAGTGTTTGCAATTATAAATTGACTTCAAAAAAGAAGGTCGACAACAAAATACTTGAGAACCTCTCAATTCGACTGTATTTTTGTATGTACTATGTACTCGATGTTACGCGACATCCTCGCCACTTATGAACCAATTTTAATGATACTTTTTATGAAATAGGAAGAAAAATTGAGAAGCTTTCCATCTTAGCTCCTTCTTAGTCCTTAGGGGTGTCAACGCTTCTGCATTCTTAATCGAGGATGGATGTAGGTATCTATAGGTTATGTGTAGCCCTTTGCCACTTTTACTTCTACGTAGTGAATTGTCAAGTCTTTGTCATAAGAACGAATTTAACACTGGTGGCCACAGGCCTCCTCCCGTTTTTGAAAGAGTTATGGATCAAATAGTTGCACTTAGTCGCACTAATCCAATGCGCATTTGCGGACGTCACGTATCGCCTTTAAAATCCTTAAACGCTCGGATTACCTTACGATGTGACGGCGAGGTGATTTAGTACTTAAAATTGCAATCAAAAATTAATTTTTTTAAGCCGTGTTATTGTAAAAAGTAAAGTAAAGTTACAGCCTATATACGTCCCACTGCTGGGCACAGGCCTCCCCTCATTTCTTAGAAGGTTTTAGGGCAAGGAAATGTCCGCCACGCTACCCCAATGCATGTTGGCGAACTTCACATGTCTTCGAAATATTTTTTTTCTTATTCCTCAGACATGCAGGTTTACTCACGATGTTTTCCTTCACCGCTGAGTACGTGGTAAATCAGCACTTAAAATTGCAATTAACAATTTCATTGGTGCCGGCGGGGATCGAACCCGGGTTACTCGCGTTCTGTTATATTTACATCGAGCGTTAACCATCTGAGCTACCACGGCTCTTGTTGTTGTAGGTACTATGAAATTTCTTAGTAGTGTGTAGTTGCGGTATAGAAGTATCCAACCATATCGTCCCATGTGAGTAAGAGGCGACAAAGGAAAACAAACCAGGAGATGGTCAGCAGCCAACCCACCTTCAAAGCATATGGAGACCCATGCTCAGGAGTGGACTTTTGACAGGTTTGATGGTTTTTCAATGGAAAATAATGGACCATTTTATACGTGGTAGAGCCATGCTGCAATTATATTAGTAGTATAGTTGTAGCACGAATGGGTCGGCTCGACCGGGGAAGGACCACGCTCTCACAGAATACCAGCGTAAAATAGTAGCTTAATGCTGCTGTATTTCGTATGGTGAGTGTAGAGAACCGGAGACCCTTTTTACTGGAAATGAGGCATTCCATCTCAGTCCTCACGAATGACAACGCATCTGCATTTTGATTTGTAATGGAAGATAGATGTAGATGTCTATGGGCCGCAGCAACCACTTACCATCAGGTGGACTGTGTGCTCGTTTGTCACCCTATTCTATAAAAAAAAAAGACCAGGCGATCATAAGGCAGTAAGTAGTTACTACCGTTTGATTACAGGACAAAATATCAGAGGCGAAGTGTAGGTGTTCGATTTAAAAATATATAAGTATTTAAATGTATTTATAAACCAGATATTAGATTAAAAACACGTTGGCGTTTGACAATCGAAATTTTAATTTCTTGCGTCGATAAAAAACTATAATATTATTCAATAAATTATTTTAACTCTTTTTCTCGTTTACGAACGTTCCGGCCCGGTGACCTTCACCTTACAATATTTCTTCTATAATGATGTCATGTTTTATATATTTTCTATATATTGTCTATTATCATAATCATCTTATCGATGATAAGACGGAAACAAATTACGCGTCAAGTAAACTATTTAATTGCAGTTGCAAAATGTTTATATAATATTTATGCATCCAAACTGCACTGAAGTCGTCTTTGTATTGATATTTAATATACATATATACTATATAAGCATATCGACTACCCCTTATTGACCTGTGTGACAGGGGGAATCAAACCGTGAGACAGCAAACTTCTTCCTAATAACAACTAAACAATTAACAAAAAAAGCGGTTGCCAACATCTGCCGCAAGTAGTGAATATAATATTCTCTTTGACTCAGTACAGAAGTACAACCGAAAATGTACAGACGCCTATTTTATTTGTATTAACAATTTCACTGTCAACATTGTGTTAAAGAAGAGTTGCCGACAAACAGTGACTGGAACAATATATTAACAAAAAACGATGTTCTCTCTACTATAATGCAATAAATATGAGTATATTTTGTGCATGCGCACGAATATCAGCGTAAAATAGCAGCACAATGCTACCTTGTTTCGTATGGTGAGTGTTCTACACTGACCGTAAGAACTGGAGAGTGGAGACCCTTGTTACGGAAAACGAGGCATTCCATCTTAGTCCTCATGGGTGACGACGCATCTGCACTCCACTTATCATCAAATTGACTGCGTGCCCGTTTGGCACCCTTGTACTATAAAAAAATGTGTGAATTTTGCGTAGGTGCCGTGATATTAAGCGTCACGTCACAAAATACGTCGACGCGGCAGCGATACATTTGATTGTACATAAAAACAGAAAAATCGACTAAAATGGTCATATATGCATACATAATCTTATGTTGATTTACATAATTTATGTATGTATATTCTTACACCAGTATTAACCCTATTTCCTTCCATGGGAGTCGTAGAAAAGTATAAGAAAGATACACCTCAGTCTTCTATAGATGTTGATACACCAACTCGCCAGATGTAAGTTAACCAAACCAATACCAGCAAAGGTGAGCTGCGTAATAGGTACGGTTTATCTGGTATTGCCAATTGTTGCGTTGCAATTATTAAATCCTCCCTACAGCAAGGTATATAATTTATGAGGTGATAATTTTTATTTATAGTTTCACAGATATATACCGCACGTATATAAAAAAGTATTGAAGACCGCAATACATACGTAACTCCATATTCGGTAAAACGAATTTTTAAATTACAGAAGACCTTTTTTAACTTTGATAGGATGATAGGACTATAGCTTTCAATTGACGTACATTGTATAGATAATATGAAAGTACAATTTTTTATTTGTCATGAAATGAGATGTTTGTTAGGTGCTTTAATGATTTAATAATTATTAATTTTAATAAGTTAATTTTATAAAACAAATATATGAATGAATAAAAATATAAAACAAATTTGCATGTATTTACTAAAGACAGCCTGTTATAATATATAGTATTTAATAATATCTCATGTGAAAATAAATGAAACTTGTAATATTCCTTTTCCATAAAAAGCAAATATTATCTGTTGAAGTTGTTAACAGAACGTATCAAGACGGTGTGACGCATTTTAAAATTCAACACGCACAAGCATTTTCATTGGCCCTATCCACGCATGTCAGGGTAATTATGAAAGCGTTTTTAAATTTAATAACGTAGGTATAACCTCGTGGTTTTAAGTTATGAAATAATACGTGAAACTTTTTTAAAGATTCCCTTACACCGACTTACGTGGTCTAAAGTTGACAAATCTGTAGATAAATTATGGAAATGCGTTATTTAATATTCATAAAAGGGCTTTTACAACGTCTAATATTACATGGACGGTTACGTCAAGTGAATACAGATTTGGTTACGTGTCTATAGCTTCTACGATCGTAAATCTTTATGTAATAGTTAAGTAAAAGGGAAATGAATTTGTTCATTAGTCATATAGGTCGTACTAAAATCGTTATCGTTACATCCTATTAAAGTCAACTGAAAATAGGCCTACCCCATAGAGTGCCTCATAGTGGGGATATGTGCCATAGTTGGCACGCTTGGCAAGCGGGTTGGCAGCCGCAGTCTTTTATTTTTAGTTGTTATTAGGAAAACACTGCTGCCCGTGTCCCGCTTTGTTTTCCTCTGTCTCTTACGACTGCCAGGGGGATGATAATACCATCTTTATCCTACACCGTTACTATACGGTAACACGGTACTAACACCAGGAGCTCACAAACAAAATGGTTAAACTTAATTTAGTATTATCAAGGTTATGTAAACTTGTGATAGCAAATACAGTAAACATCATTATTATTATAATTCATCATTGTCATTATAGATATATAAAGATGCTGCTGTCAATCTTTTTTTTTAAAGCATTGGGTGACAAACGAGCACACAGTCCACCCGATGGTAAATTGATGCTGTGGCCCATAGACATCCACATTTATCCTCAATTAATAATCAAAATGCATATGCGTTGTCACCGCTGCGGACTAAGATAGAATGCCTGGATTCCAGTAAAAAGGGTCTCCAGTTCTCTACACTCACCATACGAAACACAGCAGAATTACGTTTCTATTTCACGCTGGTATTCTGTGAGAGCGTGGTCCTGCCCCGGTCGAGCCGACCCATTCGTGATACAACTATAATACAGCTGCTACAAATGATTTTTTACGTGGCTCTACCACGTAAAAAATTCATTTAGATGTTAACACGGTTTATGATATAAAACACAATACTGCTATCTATTATATATTGTACGTCGTTCAATGTTCTATATCCATTTCAATTCTCTTTACGTTGTAATGGCGGTGTAAGCATCGATCACTAATAAAAAGTTAGTGGTCGATGGGTGTAAGACCACTACCCCATATCATCCCGTAGGTGACAGAGGGGAAACAAATCAGGAAATGAGCAGTAGCGTCTTTTTTATAACAGCTTAAAGTAAAAAAAATTGCGGTTGCTAATCGTGACCACTAGTGCAAATATCCCGCCTATTAGGAAGTCTATGAGGGGGGGCTATGTTCAGCAGTGGACCTAATTAAGCTGTAACGGCATTTCAATTCCCAGCTTGGCTCATAAAATTAGTATAGAATTTATATTTTCTTAATCATTTGTATCATCAGATTTCATTAGGTTTCAAAATTATGTTGACTAGAGCATCGTGACATAACTTAGTTATAAATTGCCTCGTTTACCGACATTATGAACTTCGATGAAATACGAGTATCTTGGTAATACGTACAACCACGCTGCAGCTATATTATAGTGTAGCACGAATAGACCAGATCGACCGGGGAAGGACCACGGTCTCAGGGTAAGTGTGGAGTCACGGTGAATGTGGAGATCCGGAAACCCTTTTTTTACTGCAAACGAGAAATTCCATCTTAGACCTCAGGGGTGACAACGCATCTGCGTTTTGATTCTTGATCGAGGATAAATGTAAATGTCTATGAGCCACAGCATCGACTTACCATCACGTGGACTGTGTGCTCGTTTGTGACCCTTATTCTATAAAAAAAACTCATGACTCTAGAAATCTCATGCATGACATCTAAAGTGGTAGGCAGTGACTACGAGCTTGCAATTGGCAGGATCCTGACACACCTCTCTCGTTTCTTTCATAACCATATATCTGACATGGACCAGTGATTAATCAGGACACTATTGGTAATGCCTGGGCAATATGAAAAATGGCAAGACAAATCGGGCTACATAATTAATACTGATTTAAATCTATTTAATCTGCCGAATAAGTAACGGATTTTATTCATCAATTATATAACAATTTTATCATACTGCCTACTCATATTAGTCATTTTTAAACTGTTTAGACATTAGGAATAACATGCATGCTTGTCGGTTTGAGGCCCATATTCAATGTATCGCTAATTCGATCGATAAATTTCCGTCTAGATCCTTGCTAAATGAGATACTTGCTGCTGCAGCATAATTTTGCTTTGTTACTCTTTCTTCATTCGTTAAACATAATATATTATACCCTTTTTTACCGTCTGGAAAAAATAGGGTGTTACATGTGAACGAAGTAGAAGCCTAGGGCACTGATATTTTACAAAAAATAAAAATTTTGAATTAAATTATTAAGTAATTAAAATCTATCGAAAATTCGAATCATATCCATGCTAGCCTGTGACCATGCGAAGTGACAAGGTCAAAGATGCCTACTAAATCTATTGTTTTATTGCCGTTCGTAAAGTAGGGTGGATATCCGTGGCTACTTAGTACTATTTTTGCATCGTGGCACAGTAGCTTAGCAAATAATAATTGTTCCGAATCTGGATGTTTGTGAAATGTATGTAATTAAACTGCTCCCACGATACGGAAGAAAGTACTAGTGTGGAGGTAACGTTTATTAAGAAATAGGAAAAAGAAAGAAAGAAAATATACATGGTGCGTTGGGGTAAGATTGGTGATGGGGCAAGACGGTAATCTTCAAATTTCTGGTGAATTGTGCTATATTTTTAAAAGCTAGCAATATGGTAGAAGACGGAATTTCATTCTGCCCCGACCCCAAGTTCCAGCCAGTCGCTAAGGAAGTAGGGTGTGTGCTGCGCGGCATTTTATAAAACAAGGTAATTTTTGTATTTTTTTTTATTCATTTGGTCTTTCCCTACCACTTTTATTTGCGATTTTAAGCGACGTCCGGTCTTACCCCTTGGTGAATTCGTCTTCATCATGCATATAAAAAATTACGTCTTGTCTTCGCACACGTTTTAAGTAGAAACCACTGAGTGTACCAAAGTAAAAGCTTCTCATAGCTAAACTACGCTTAACCATTAACAATTTGCGCCATGTTTCAGAAATCTGAAGTATAGGGATGTCGGGAAAATAAAGTTTTTGCCGGACTCTATTAACTAGTCGAAAATCCATTCGGTATTACCCCAACGGACTACATTTAATTCGGTATATAGTAAAAACGTGCATTGCGATAACGTAATATCTGTCTGCTACCTACGTACTACAGAAAACCAATGAATTATTATCGCCATTTTATTCAAGGACGATTTCTAATTAATATTTCGAATGCTACACACATAACGATGCAAGATAGATTGGCGGATGGATAGATAGGTATTATAATGTAAGAGCCAGTGATTGTAAGAATTGATATCTTTGAATAGAGCTGTATATAGAACAGTGTAGTGGCGATCTAAGAATATCCACTACCCGGTATCGTCCCGTGGCGGTCGTAAGAAGCGACAGCATTGAGACAGAGGGAAACAAAAACTCAAAATAGTAAAAAAAACTGCGGTTGGCGACTTGCCTGCCAAGCGTGGTAACTATGGCAAAATGCTGCCCTTGAGGCAATCTATGGAAGAGGTATATGTTTACTAATGGAGTTTTATAGACTGTAATAGATGGATGGAATAGAGCTGCGATGTCATGAATTAGATCTATATGGATATATTACGTCAAGGAAAAAATGTACCTAAATAGATTTATTTTACCCATTCATGAACATATTCCGCGTACGGACGAGTACGCATAGTTACCTATATTTTGTATGAAGAAGGAGTGCAGAAAGCTAAAATTTATTTAAAATATGTGTTACAAGTATACATTACGAGATATTAAATTTAATAAAATAAAACATACATTGTTTCATAGAGTAATTATTAATTAATTAAGTAAGGATTAATCCCAGCCGCCAAATTTCGTGAACGCACGACACGGCAAACGTCCCAATACCATCCACACCATCTGGATGCTTGGCGGTCCACCACTGTACGTTTCACAAGGAGTTTTCTTCCACGTACAACCTCTCTGTGGAATAGTTTATCATCGGCGATTTTTCCGGACCGATACGACCTGGGGACCTTCAAGAAAAGAGCTTACTCCTTTCTAAAGGGCCGGCAACGCACCCGCAATTCTCCTGGTGTTGCGGTTGATCATGGGCGGCGGTAGTCACTTAACATCAGGTGAGCCGCATGCTCGTTTGCCCCCTCTTCTATAAAAAAAAAAAAAAAAAGTAAATACTAATAATTATATCCATTGTTTACGTTTATACTGTCAATGTCTGTACTTTAATTTATAATATCATCATCATCATTACAGCCCTTCACAAGTCCACTGCTGAACATAGGCCTCCCCCAAGTAATGCCACAAAGCACGGTCCTGAGCCACCTGCATCCATCGACTTCCTGCATATTTTACCAGGTCGTCACTCCACCTAGTAGGGGGTCGCCCTACACTACGCCTACCGGTACGAGGCTGCCGCTCAAGAACCTTTCTTCCCCATCGGTTATCGGTTCTTCGAGCTATATGGCCGGCCCATTGCCACTTCAGCTTACTAATCCGTTGGGCTATGTCGGTCACTCTGGTTTTACTGCGGATATCCTTATTTCTGAGTCTATCACGCAGAGAAACTCCGAGCATAGCCCTCTCCATAGCTCGCTGAGCGACCTTGAGCGTCCTTGACCATACGGCCAGCAGTGAAGGACCACGTCTCAGATCCGTAAGTCATCACTGGCAACACGCACTGGTTGTACAATCTAGTTTTTAGAGATTGAGGTATACCTGACGAGAATATATGTCGTAATTCCCCGAACGCTGCCCAGCCGAGTTGAATCCGTCGATTGACTTCTCAGTCGAAGTTGGACTTACCTAGTCGGACTATTTGTCCCAGGTAAACGTACTCGTCAACAACTTCGAGCATAGTGCTCCCAACAACTACCGGCATAGTTGTGACATGGACATTGAACATGATCTTTGTTTTGTCCATGTTCATCTTAAGACCTATCCTTGGGAGGCACTATCGAGGTCATTGAGCATAGTGCTTAAGTCCTCCAGCGATTCTGCCATAAGGACTATATAGTCGGCAAATCGAAGGTGAGTGATGTACTCGCCATTGATGTCAATACCGTATCCTTTCCAGTCCAGTAGCTTGAAAACGTCTTCCAATGCAGCGGTGAAGAGTTTCGGGGATATAACGTCACCCTGTCTTACACCTCTCTGCAGTTGGATAGGTTTCGAGCTCTGGTTCTGTACTCGGATAGCCATCGTAGCCCTACTGTACAAACACTTCAGCACTTCGATATACCGACAGTCAACTTGGCACCGCTGAAGGGACTGTAGCACCGCTCAAATTTCGACGGAATCAAAGGCTTTCTCATAGTCCACATACGCCAGGCAAAGTGGCAGATTGCACTCTTCAGTCTTCTGTACAATCTGCCGCAGGGTATGTATGTGGTCTATGGTACTGAAGCCTTTTCGGAAACCGGCTTGTTCGGGAGGCTGGAAGTCGTCGAGTCTGCGTGCGAGACGATTCGTAATGACTCTCGAAAACAGCACGTAGACGCGGCTCAGAAGGGAAATCGGTCTGTAGTTCTTTAAGAGAGCGTTGTCGCCTTTCTTAAAGAACAAGACCACCGCACTTCTGCTCCACGCCTCTGGAGTAGTGCCAACATGGAGGACGGAATTGAAGAGCTTCTGAAGGACTTCAAGTACCGGTGTTCCACCCGCTTTCAGAAGCTCCGCTGTAATTCCATCCTCGCCTGGAGCTCTGCCGTTTTTAAAGTGCTGGAGAGTCATTCTAATCTCGCTTAGACTGACGTCCGGGATATCATCGAAATAGTGTCGGATAAGACTTGCTCTTCGATCGTTACTCACACTTGCGTGTGGCTCCAACGATGATGTGTACAGCTGCCCATAGAACCTCTCAATCTCACTCAAAATCTCAGGTGTCCCGGAAACGATGCTGCCACACTCAGCCTTCAGCTTCGACAGTTGACTCTTACCGGCAAACAGATCTCTGGCAAAGACTTTGGAGCCCTGGTTCCGCTCGATCGCTTCTTTAATACGAGCAGTATTAAAGTTGCGTAAGTCTCGCCGCACGCATTTGGAGATCTGTCTGTTCAGTTGCCTGTATGCTGTCAAATCTGTTGACGATTGCAGCCTCATCTCCCGTCTAACAGCCATGAGATTAAAAGTGTGATCGGAGAGTTTTTGTGTTCTTCTGCGGCGGCTCTTGCAGAACTTAGCTCCAACCGCATGGACAGTTTCCACGAGCTTGTCATTCATATCGTCCACTGAATTGCAATCTTCTAGGCAGTGAAAGCGGTTACGTAACTCGAGCTGAAAGTTTTCGGGATTCTGGATTAAGCCCGAGGGGGACGGAGCGTTGACTTCATTAGACGAGACCTCTCCAACTTAACGTTTAGGTTCAGTGTGCCTCTAACCATTCGGTGATCGCTGCCAGTTTTCACCCTTGCGATCACTGAGACATCACTGAACAGTTGGCGTCTGGTCGTCGTAATGAAGTCAATCTCATTTTTTGTCGAACCGTCGGGGCTCGACCAGGTCCACTTTCTGTGGGGCCGCTTCTGGAAGAAAGAGTTCATCATAAAGAGTCCCTCTTTCTCCATAAAGTCGGCCAGCTGCTGGCCCCTTCGGTTCCGTTGCCCTACTCCAAATTTCCCTAACTTCAGCTCACCGTTTTCTCTTGTGCCTAGTTTTGCGTTGAAGTCTCCCATCAACACCGTGTAGTGAGTTTTGGAGGAATGCATGGCTTTGGAAATGTCCTCATACATTTCCTCCACCTCCTCATCGGGATGTGCCGAGGTTGGTGCGTAAACCTGTATGACCTTCAGCGAATACCGTTTGGTGATTCTGAGTATCAGGTACGCGACCCTCGTCGACACACTCCCAATCTTTACAACGTTGTTGACGAGAGACTTGTGGACGATAAATCCGAAACCTCCTTGGAACAGATGGTCGCCCTCCCGGTGATAGAACAAGTTGCCGGATTCGAGAATCACCGTGTCCTCCCCCTCTCTTCGGACCTCGGATAAGCCTATAATATTCCAGCGCAACTTGTCTATCTCTTCTTCCAGCTCCAGGATCTTCTCGTCAGTCCTCAGAGTGCGTGCGTTAAATGTTGTGAGGTCGAGTCGTCGTAGGTGGCAACCGAACCTCCACCGGAGATTCTTAGCACCCCCTGCCCCGCCATTACCATGGTCACCACCGTAGCCAGGAATAGCGGGGCCGCCGGGGACTGGGGGCCGTCTATTTGTGTAATTGTTCATGGGGGGTGTATTTCCATAGTTGCCACGCTTGGCGAGCGGGTTGGCAACCGCAGTTTTTTTTTTGTCATACAGTTGCTGTTATCAGGAAGATGCTGCTGCCCATCTCCTGCCTGTCTCCCTATGTCGCCTCTTACGACACCCACGGGAAGACATGGGGTAGTGGATATTCTTAACCGCCACTACACGGCATACATATACAATATTTTAAAACGCCATTTTTATACAATAATTTAAAAAAATAATTTATAATATATTTTTTTTAAATTATTTGTAATATATTTTGTCTCTCATATGAATTTCTGATATACAATAAAGTATATTTCATTCATTCATTCATTCATTCAATGCCAAACACATAAATGTCGCTTGGACAAGTTATCTTGTTCTTCGTCTTCTTCTTTTATATTAAGGTTTCTTTTGATCGTTGACAGAGAAACCTGTAGACTAATGATTAGCGTAGCCTCGAATGAAAAAGGACTTTATGACTTTAAAACATATTTGGGTAAAAAAAATTAATTGTTCTAAGAACTGAACTGAACAAGATTCACCAATATTAGGTTCACAAAACACTTTCTTTCTCACTTAAACCAACTTGTGAACTCATTAGATCGCTACGAACTGTCAAAAATGTTTAGCAAAATGTAGTTTGCTAAACAAAAAAAACCGGCACGGAGAAAGGGACAAACAGTCACACAGCTCTGTCTCATTTCTATGCAAGACGTATGCATTAATCTATCTTTTTCATGTGCGAATGCGAAAGAAGGCGTCAATTTGTCTATAGGTTTCTCTGTCTACGCTTTTGATAGAATTTTGCCAGGATTATGTCGTTAGTTCATACCTCCAATGTGTCAATGTCAAAGTAGTATACCAAAGAGTAAAAAGCGGTTTATTTTATATAATATGCTTGCTTCAAGGACAACAATTAAACCTACCTAACAATTTAATAAATTACGGAAGAATTTCGGCCACTAGGCGAACACTAATTCATGTTACTACCGAAGTGTTTGCGCAGTGGCAGATCTGTTCTTCCACCGAGGAATCCGTCCGAGCTGGTGCCACCCTCTCATCTATTTTTACATTGCCCAATGCCCACCTCGCACGCAAAACGGAGATTTTGGGTGTTACAACTTGTCAAGGTCACGTTACGCGCTTTCATTAAATAAAATAATATGATAAATAACTTTATGAGACTACTTATCAGTTTACAGTTACATTGCGTGCTTTGTAGGAATATGACTGTCTGCGTGTAACCACTGCAGTAAACGCCCGTAAGCTCGTTAATTGTTAGTAACGGTGCGTCGCACGTGATGTTTCACAAATTAACTAATACTCGAGTATTGTGTGCGATGTGACAATTCGTGACAACCTAACGGTCCCGAGAACTCAAGTTCTAAGTCCCTGGAGCACGCTCGACCTTTTACGTTTTTCAAAGGACCGACGACGTGCGAGATGTCTGATTCTGCGAACTGCAGGGTTTTCAAAATGCTTTTTAAAAAATTCTGTGAGACCGTGGTCCTTACTCCATCGAGCCGAGTCGTTCACGCTACATCAATACTACAGCTGCAGTATGAATCTACTACGTAAAATTATTCTATTCTAATACTAGATCATGGTCATGAAATTATTGCATTGTCATTCGCTCTTAAAATGTCAGCAAAATTTTAGTTTATACAGACATCCGGAAGTGGACAGTACTGAGTAAAAAATCAGTTAAATTCATACATACAGGTAAAGTTAGTATAAAACCGTTCTACATACCTACTATATTTACAGTACGAACTTACTATATTCTGTACAGGATAAAAAATATAATTGCATATACTTAAGTATCCAAAAAATTTATAAGTATGTCATTTATATTTATCACAATTTATCGATTTATTTGATATCTTAATCCGACGAGAATACCATAAAAATATCGCATAATAATATTTAAAAATAAATATTAAAAAATAATTAAACTAATTTAAATTTATCAATTCTCAAAATACTCAATATCATTGTGGGTTGCTTCACGTAATCTTGCGATAAAATACCGGCTTTAAGTCTTGCAACCCAACCCGGCTTACCTGGGTAGGATTTATTAACGTGGCGTTATTTGGGTTGAAGATATTCGTCAAAGACTATTCTCTGATTCTTCAATTTTTTTCTAGATAAGTAATAATCTAAATTGCTCCTGGCATTGCTCTCTGTTTGTCAATTTTTTCATTAAAAATGGGCTCACTTTTGACCTCCAACGTGTCCAGCGAGTTTACCCAAGAGAAGCGTATTTACACTCAATTTGGAGAAGTTAAGGTTATACACACTCGGAAAAACAGATGCCGGCAAGGCATTCCACTGCTTGCAATCACTTTAACCATTTCGAAAATTAGCACGACTGTCTAGTCAGCCAAAAATTTTAAATTGACTTAATGACATGCAAAATACCAACCCACCTCAATAAAAATCAGTCATTTCGATATTTTGTACAGATGCTTCAATTTTATTTATGTATAGTTCTGATGCAGGTGGCTTGAAAACTTGTTTAAGGGCATTCCTTGGGAAAGCTTACCTATCTTAAACATTGGACCGGTAAACGGTCAGGTTTTTAACATTAACATTTCGGTTCCTTCGAAGACAACAATTGTCTTCGAAGGAACCGAAATGTTAATGTTTAGTTTAATTCTATGTTAACGTCACAAAGGAAAACGGCGTACAGTCAAAAAAATTTTTGTTGACATTTTTTTCTTGCGTTCAAAAATCAAAAATATGTAAAATATAGAGTATGAAATCCTGAACAATTTTTTTTTCAGACATGTTCGCGCCACTTTGCACTATCGCTTAACGCTTATAAGGGATTCGTTAATTATTATCCAATAAGATTACTGCAAAGCCCATTTCCGGTTTCCTATCTACCGCTTTATGCCCAGCATGTGCATTTGTGTGTTAACGGGCTCACACAAGTTGAGAAGACACGCAATCAACCGCACCGCGTATATCTCGCATCATCGCTCCCGCCCTTGTGTAATTTGGATATTGAATTATACAAGCATATAGTAAAAAGTATAGACATTTGCAATAACGCTATATTTCGTGATTATCTGTGAAGTTGATAAGTGTGAAGACAACCGGCAGCCATCGAGACACGAAGCAGATCAGCGGGAGTCCAGGTGGGTGCACATGCATTCCTTCACGTCCTTCCTATATCCCGAATTTAGGGGATTTGCAGTATCACGAATAAATTAAATTCCATTCACCGCTCGCACCGCGCTCATATACAGTCCACTATTCTATTTAAATTAATAGCCGCACCGCATAACATTATTTAATACATTTGAATCAGCAGTTTGGTGGTTGAAGGCCAAACGCCAAATCCACCATATATTTTTTGGTCACTTCGGCCGGGATTAAATTAACCTTTAGGCCCGGAGAAGTAAATTCATTTTTTTTTACATATTACAAAAAATTATATACGTATATATTATTAAATCATAATAAATTGTAGTTCTAATTATACTAACTACAATATTTATTTGTCCCGCATCTTTTATTACACGTATTATAATACCTTTGTAACGCATACCACAACGCTTCATTATTCCATTATTGATATTTTTCTTGTTGATTAACCGCCATCTTTCTAGTAACGCGAGATTGCTTCGTTCCCCAGTTAACTAATTCTACCGTCACTTATCGCAATAATTTTAGTCCGCATTTGTTTGTTGAAAATGACGACGAGAAGCAAAGAATCGAAACTGGTTTCGGATGAAGAATTTAGTTTAAAAATTATTATCGCTAAACGTAATTATATTTACGAACGATTACAAAAAATTTACGAGACCTCAAAGGGCGCATTTAATTCCTTGGACGAGCAGAATTTATTTCTTAGCATCGCTTCGAATATAGAACAATTACGTAGTGAGTTTCAAGAAGTTCTAGATAACTATAATACTAAACATTTAAAATTAAACCCTACTGCAGACGATTAAAACTACTTTTACGGATTTTATCGCGTTTATTTTTTTTTACTTTTTATTTTTAATTCCCGACGTTTCGGGCGCTTTCCAGCACCCATGGTCACGGGGGACTGAGATGACTGACGTCCCGATGTCATTGTTAAACCCGGAGTACCTTCAGCTTTTTTAATTATTGTTTATGGTCCGATCTATGCTCTAGTTTTAATCATGTGTAGTGTTCGCATAAATATAAGAAATCATTATGTTAACCTACTGCAGACGTTGATTACGAGGCTTGGAACTCATTTGAAGATTTATATAGTCGTATTAAGTGCCAAATTACGAAAATATCCACATCGCCTTCCACTGTTACGTTTGAAAATAGATTTCCTACTAAATTAAAAACTTCACTTCCGCCAATTGAATTAATGTCATTTAACGGAGATATACGCCAGTGGTCCATGTTTTATCAACAATTTAAGACATTAATTCACGACAATTTACAGTTAACTGATGCCGAACGTGTTTATTATTTGGTTAACAAATTGAGTGACAGGGCGTTATCAGTTTGTGCCGGGTTAGCTCCTACCGTAGAAAATTATTCCATTATTTGGAATGCGCTTTTAGGAAGATATAATGACGAACGCACACTCGCATCTACGTATATTAACCAACTATTGGATTTAACACAGGTGAACGCAAACACAACAGGAGGTTATCATAAATTTATGGACAAATTTGATGCTTCAATTAATGCTCTAAAGCAATTAAAAATTGAGGACTTAGCTGATTTTTTGTTTTTAAATATTGCACTTAGAAAATTAGATCATGACATTGTTAAGTCATTTGAAATGTCTTGTCGCACAATTAGCATACCAACCTACGCCTCTTTAGTACAATTTTTATACGAACAGAATAGGGTTATATGCCATACATTTGATGATTCGCATACTTTATCTACATGCAATAATAATCGAAACAAATCACTTTCAAATAAATTTAGTAAAACATTTATTAATACAGATCCTTCGCATTCATGTATCTTTTGTAAATCAAATGATCATGAACACTTGTATGTTTGTCCACGCTTTTTAAAATTAAATACACAACAACGTTACGATATTATTAAACAAAACAATTGTTGTATTAATTGTTTAAGTAATAAACACTCGACTTCTTTTTGTAAATCGAAGCGTAAGTGTATATACTGCGCGCGGCGCCACCGTTCTTTAATTCATTCTGACCCGCACCAGAATGGTTTTAAGACCGCTTTTCGTAGTAGCAATACGTTACACTCAGAGGTTGTGCAGACGCCTAACGCTAATGCATGCAGCTCGCATTCGAGCAACTACCGCGCAGTTAACGATAATAAGGTTAATTCTTCTGTCGCTCACAATTCGAATACGGAGGAAAATGAAAAAACACTTACCTCTTCATGTAATATTTCTCGCGATTATAATACTCTCCCGCGCTATACTACTTTATTGGGGACTGCAAAAATGAAGGTCGTAGATAAGTACGACAATGAACATTTTATTCGGTGTTTAGTTGACCCCGGATTTCAAAGCGACTATATTACGAAGGATTGTTGTAAACGCTTATTTCTTTCCGTTTCGAATAAAAATCGTTTTACCGAAGTACACGGGATCGGTGGTGTGTCCCAGAAGATTTTAGGTCTCACTTCACTGCAGTTCACGTCTCGTTTTAATGATAACAAATTTTATCATATTGAACCATTAGTTGTTCCGATCATCACGGGTGAGTTGCCAGATTCGATAGTAGATGTTTCAACAATTCGCTATTTAGATAAAATACGCTTAGCAGATGATCAGTTTTATCAACCTGGGTCTATAGATATTTTATTCATTCGCAATGGCCTAGTGCCATAGAAACATCACTCGGATATATTATTATGGGTGATGCTGAAGTCGCTATATCACATCATTCCCCGCGTTCATTTGTTTCCTGTTCTTACGATACAAATTTAAATCAAAATTGTCTTAATGATATAATAAAAAAATTTTGGAAAATTGAAGAACTTCCGAAAAAAAATTTATTTGAGCCGTGATGAGCAGGAATGTGAAGACATTTATACTTCTACTACTTACCGCCAAAACGACGGACGGTATGTGGCTGCCCTGCCATTTAAGAAAAGGCCCGACATATTGGGTGACTCTTTAATGAACGCAAAAAAACGCCTCTTACTTTTGGAAAAACGCTTTAACAAATATCCCGCTACCGATAAGTTTTCCTTTCTTGTTTCGCCGCCACCGGTCACTTGTATACCAAACGCGCTATCCTCTCCGCAACCGCTCGCTCGTACGATGTTTTAGGACTTGTCGGTCTAGTAATACTTTACGCCAAATTATTAATTAAAGCCTTGTGGGTTCTTAAACTTAACTGGGATGAGACTCCACCCACTAATATTGTCAATACATGGCAGCGATATATATCAGAGTTACCTTTAATCTCACATTTACAGATTCCACGTCATATCGGCGTAAATGAAAAATCCCATGTGTCGCTACTAGCCTTCGCCGACGCTAGTGAAAAAGCTTACGGTTGTGTCATCTATTCGCATGTTGTTAACGGAAATAATCCTCCAATTATTACGCTCCTATGTTCTAAATCTCGGGTGTCCCCATTAAAGGTTATAACTTTAGCCAGGCTTGAGTTGTGTGCCTTGGTTTTGCTCGCTAAGTTAATACGCACCGTTTACGATTCGTTGTCATTGAGGCATCCGATCGACAACATTTATGCGTTTTCAGATTCGGAAGTCGCGCTCTGTTGGGCGTGTTCTTCACCGCATAAGTTCAACACCTTTGTTGCTAACCGTATTTCGCAAATACAGTCCTATTTTTTACCGGATAACTTTTACCACATCGCCGGCTCGGAAAATCCTGCAGATCATATTTCGCGTGGACTGTTACCCTCACAAATTTTAAATTGTGACCTTTGGTTACATGGGCCTTCGTGGGTTTCCTTGCCGTGTAAAGAATGGCCTGTAAAAAGGTTCGCCTCAACTCATATCAGTTTACCAGAAGAAAAGACTGTGTCGCTTGGAGTCAGTGACATGGAAGAAAACCCATTTATCTCGTTAAGCTTAAAATTTTCTAATTGGAATAAGTATTTACGATCCGTTGTTTACGTTTTAAGGTTTTTAAACAAATTACTGCGCATAAATAAAATTATAACCGCATCCGACATAGAGATTTCTGAAATCACAGTTATTAAAATTGTGCAAGGCATCGCTTTCGCCGAAGATATAAAAAATATTAAAAAAGGACAACTATGTTCATCAACATTACGAAGGTTATCGCCATTTATCACGGACGATGTACTTCGAGTAGGTGGTCGGTTAGATTATTCGTCTTTATCGGATTCCCAAAAGCATCCAATATTACTACCAAAAAGGGGCATATTGTTGATCTTATAATTGATTATTATCACTATAACCATTTCCACGCTGGTCCTCAGTATTTACTTGCTGCATTACGGGAGAAATATTGGATATTATCAGCTCGCCGTGTAGTGAGTCATTTTCTAAATTTAAAACCACTTGAATGCTTACCAGCTGCAGATTTAAGCAAGGAACGTATTAATCTGTTATCACGCTTTTCTTTAATAGATTCTTTAGTTCAGTCCTTTTGGAAACGCTTCAGATTCGAATACTTACATACATTACAGAGTAGAGTGAAGTGGAATAAGAACTCTACTGCCATTTCTGTAGGGACGATTGTTCTAATAGACGTGGATAATACTCCACCGCTTCAGTGGCCTCTAGGCGTTGTCACCGAATTGTTTCCCGGTAAGGATGGTGTGGTACGCGTTGCGCAAGTTAAACTTAAGAATTCCACTTTAAAACGCCCTCTTATCAAACTGTGTCTTTTACCAACACAGTGATTAATATAGTTAATTTTACATTATCGTTTATATATTTAGTTTAATTCTTAGGTCATAACGTCGCTTCATTTCGCTACTATATAAGTATTTCTATATATTATCTAGTATTTCTACTATATAAGTACCTCAAGGCCTGGGGGGTGTTCGCGCCACTTTGCACTATCGCTTAACGCTTATAAGGGATTCGTTAATTATTATCCAATAAGATTACTGCAAAGCCCATTTCCGGTTTCCTATCTACCGCTTTATGCCCAGCATGTGCATTTGTGTGTTAACGGGCTCACACAAGTTGAGAAGACACGCAATCAACCGCACGGCGTATATCTCGCATCATCGCTCCCGCCCTTGTGTAATTTGGATATTGAATTATACAAGCATATAGTAAAAAGTATAGACATTTGCAATAACGCTATATTTCGTGATTATCTGTGAAGTTGATAAGTGTGAAGACAACCGGCAGCCATCGAGACACGAAGCAGATCAGCGGAAGTCCAGGTGGGTGCACATGCATTCCTTCACGTCCTTCCTATATCCTGAATTTAGGGGATTTGCAGTATCACGAATAAATTAAATTCCATTCACCGCTCGCACCGCGCTCATGCTCATATACAGTCCACTATTCTATTTAAATTAATAGCCGCACCGCATAACATTATTTAATACATTTGAATCAGCAGTTTGGTGGTTGAAGGCCAAACGCCAAATCCACCAAGACATACTATTGTAGGAAATCAAAATTTAAAGATATTCCAATTAGAACAAAATACTCATGAGACTCGACTGTGTGATATGATATAAGACTTGCTTGCCTAAATTGGCGAATCGTAACAAATAATTTTTTTTTCCTGACTTGTATAGGCCATAAGCTTGATTAGATAAAACAAAGTAAATTATTTTATTGATATTTGTAAGGGTGACATAAGCATACCCTTAATTATACATCAACAATTTTTTCGCCTTTTTTTTTGCGCCCGAAGCAAATATGGGCAACCCTCCGGGAAGCGGGGGAGGGAGGTTGGGAATGCTCATAGCATACCGCTGCGTGGTTATATGGTGACTTTTACCCACTAAACCCAACCTTTTAGGAATTGGCTTAACGATCTGACTAGAGATCTCTAAGCCGTATACGAACGCGACCCTCCTTGGCAGAAAGGAGGGCGCAATTTTTTCGCCATCGTCCTTTTCTAATTGTACTCTTCCTTGTCCGTCCGTTACTTTCTTGTTTTTCGTTCTCTGTCGAATCATAATAAGTCGCGTTAGCCACTATGTCATCGTCACTATGGAGGTTGGACAGCCCTAACGATTAGTAAAGTTAATATTTTACGCAAACAATATCACTTTAGCTTATTTTATATAAATATATTTTATTCAGTACGGTTTGAGCCACAAACTCGAGGCTATAGCATATCTATCATAAGTATATAGTATCTATAGTTTACTACACGTTACAAAATCCAAACCAAAGTTTGATTAACCCGAATTCTAACACCTATATAAACATTAAGCAGTGTACCTAACAGTTTAACTGCTTCAAACAGCGTTAAAGTGATTCGACAAGTTAACTATGGAATAATTAGAAAGAATCTTCATGTCTTTTATTACACAATTATATAAAAAAAGAAAATATACAAAGTTCGTCCTCCGCCAAGTTTAAAAACTATAGGTAAGTTGGAATTTATGAATGATAATAACTTCTGAGAATGAGGTGCTCACTACTAAGCTATTTCTAATTTATTTTGCGTTGTTGATTGTGTAACTATGATTGTATACTGTTCTTTTTTTTAAAAAAATGTCCCGCTTTGATTCCTGCTGAATCTTCCTCCGTAGGTAGGTAAGGTATTTTCCGAACCGGTGGTAAATTATGTTTTTTATAGAATAAGGGTGACAAACGAGCACACAGTCCACCTGATGGTAAGTGGATGCTGTGGCCCATAGATATATACATTTATCCTCAATTAAGAATCAAAATGCAGATGCGTTGTCACTTCTGAGGACTAAGATGGAATGCCTCTTTTACGGTAAAATAGGGTCTCCGAATCTTTAGACTCACCATACGAAACAAAGCGGTATTAAGCTGTTATTTTACGCCGGTATTCTGTGAGAGCGTGGTCCTTCCCATTCGTGCTACAATCATAATATAGCTGCAGAGTGGCTCTACTACGTTTTAATGTAAGAATTACTTTTAATAAGTATTACTTATAATCCATATTGAATAAAAAGTTTCTATTCTATTCTAATCACATCAACAGTTGCTTAGTCCACTCCTAGATCTAGGCCATACTTACCAAGCTGGACAAAATGGCGATACAGAGCTGATCGTTCCGTACTATTATGGCACATTTTCACCATCAGTAATTCGCTGGTATCTCATTCTTCAATATTTCTAAGCTAGATTACGCGCAAGGTATAAGTAGCTTGGTATTTGGATAAAAAGTTTCACACAGCTATTATATATAAATAAAAAGGTGAAAGAGACAGCTTATATAATATATTCTTCTCCTCTAATTTTTTTTTTATATTTCTCAGACATGAAGATTTCCTCACGATGTTTTCATTCAACGCCGAGCTCGTATTAAATTAGCACTTATTAATAATTTCATCAGTGCCAACGGGGATCAAACCCAGGTTGCTCGTGTATTTTAAAATTTACGAAGAGGGTTTAGTCTCTGATCTGCCCAGGCACTTAGATTATCTAATAACATCTGAGTTGTGTAAAGTCCACTGCTAAGATATTTGCTATATTTATATATATTTATGTATATATATATTTATATTTGCCAGGCTTGGCAAGCGGGTTGGCAACCGCAGTTTTACATTTTTAGTCGTTATCAGGAAGACGCTGCTGCACATCTTTTGATTTGTTTCCCTCTGTCGTCTCTTACGACACCCACGGAACATATTTTATACGTGGCAGAGCCGCGCTGCAGCTATATTATGGTTGTAGCACGATTGGGTCGGCTCGAGCGGTTAAGGTCCACGCTTTCACAGAATACCAGCGTAAATTAGCAGCCTAATACTGCTATGTTTCGTATGGTGAGTGTAGAGATCCGGAGACCTTTTTTTACTAGAAACGAGGCATTCCTTTTTAATCTTCAGGGGTGCGTCTTCATCTGTGTTTTGATTCTTAATCGAGGATAGATGTAGATGCCTATGGGCCACAACATCCACTTACCATCAGATGGACTGTGTGTTCGTATGTCACCCTTATCCAATAAAAAAATTATGTAGTGGATATTCTTACACCGCCACTGCACGGTAATCTTCCCAATACAACTCAAATTAATAAAAAAAACTATTTACATATGTCAAGTCAAAACTATTTATTGAATTTAAGCTTGTATAAAGCATGTATGTATTGAAATCTATACCGGTTCGGAAAAACGAGACCAACTCAAAGAAGAACCGGCAAGGAGCACTGGGGTCAGGTTTTACCATTTCATTAATAATAATTACAAGTTATATTAATTTCTAATGTCGATAAACATTTTCAAAATGTCAGTGTATACGATTTTACTTCAACATGTTTAATAGAATAATATATTTTTCTTTTTGTTTTTTATATTAGTAACTTAAATTCAAATAATGTCAAACAAGTTAAAAATCCTTACCTATGCTTTACACAAAAACAACAAAAATCTACACTACGCCATTGCAGGCACATAATGCCGACCGACAAATCCTAATGTAACAATAAAATTGAAAAATATAAACAAAATAAATAAATAAAATAAAAAACACCTTCACCTTTTTACACTTTTTAAATTAATATTAATTTTACACGAGCGATCCGCCCCGACTTTGTGCGGGTGTGTCTCTTTGAATTTAAACCATCCAGGGACCCGTTAAAACACACACAAAAATTTCATCAAAATCGGTGTAGTTATTTAGAAGGAATTCGGTGACAAACACACGTACAGAAGAATTACATATTATATAAAGACTAGCGATTAGCCCCGGCTTCGCATAAGTGATTTATGAACCTTGAATGTAATTTAAACTTTGAGGTTGGTTTTGGTTGAATACTCAAAGAATCTAAACTATCCACGAACCCACTCTAACAAATTCATCATAATCGGTTGAGTCATTTTCGAATTTTGCAAGAATACCACACGGCAATTAATTTACGAGTAAGTACATATATTTCATATATCATGTAGATCAAATCTCAAATTTTCTTTGCAACTCGTAATAGGCGTAAACTGGAATAAATTCAAGGCAACGAGTTAACCTATAGTTATGTACATAAACATTGTACAAACAGACGGTACGAATTAACGTTTTAGTTTCGCTTACGAAAGACAAAAAGCAAGTAAGAGATGATCTCGTCTGTTTGTCGCAAGCTCATGTCCGTACACGTGAGGCTAATATTGTGTAAACAGCACCATTGCTAAACCAGCGTAGACAAAAATGTCCTCTACAACGCACACACACACGCCCAGTAATAGCTGACACCTGCGTGTAAATTCCCTCGATATAAACAACACGATTTGATCTTGAACTCAGATGATACTTTTGTGATTACCAGGTCATAGTTATGGAATTATTATTTTATCACCGATTCTCTTTTTTTTTAAATAATATGCAGTCCACCCTATAGCCTGTGGTCCATAGACGTCTACATTTATCCTCAATTATGAATTAATATGAAGAGGCCTTGTCAACAGGACTAAGATAGAATGCCACAGTCACCACACGCAACACAGCTTTACGCTGGTATTCTCGGCATGGTCGTATAACCGTTGTAGACCCATTCATGCTACAACCATTATATAGCATGGCTCTACCACGTATAACATCTATATTACGTTTTGTACGTCCGCAAAATTTCTAATTATTTACAGAACCACAGGTCACTATGTAGTAAGTGAAAACTGAATTTAAAAAATTCAGTTTTCACTTACTACATAAAATATTATATTTTAATTAAGGTTATAAAAGCGTGTTAAAAATTATGGGCTATAAACGTCTCATTGCTCATCACAGGTATTTTATATCTGAAAAAGTTTGAATGGGTGGACTAAATTTGTTCCCGAAAATATCTATATAATATTTTCTTTATGGCATGCAGTAATTAGCTTTCCAAATTGCAATTAATTATAAAAAAAACCGGCCAAGAGCGTGTCGGGCCACGCTCAGTGTAGGGTTCCGTAGTTTCCCGTCCGTCAGTCCAATTTTTATTTTACCACTTTGTCGGCGTGATTGATACACATATTGGTACCAAATTTCAGCTTTCTAGTGCTAACGGTCACAGAGATCAAGCGAGGACGGTCAGACGGACAGACAGACATGGCGAAACTATAAGGGTTCCTAGTTGACTACGGAACCCTAAAAAACCGTGATTTCGGGTTGGTGCAGATGCAACATGATGCAAAAATATCGAGTATTGAGAAATAATATATAACTTTATTTAAATTAATTTATTAATTTTAAGACCGTCAACATAACTTGAAGGCGTTGTTTTTTTTTAAAGGTGGTTTGCTCATCACAAATTTAACAGTATGCAATCGATTTTAGTTTGGTGCCCGGTGCAAAATGATGCAAAAATGTTTGAGAAATATACTTTATTTAACAAATAAATATTAACACTGTGAACATGACCTGTATGCAGGGTTTTTCCGCTTTGCAACATTTTCATTTCAAAGTTGAGACTGCGTAGTGATCAAATTGGAAAAGGCTGTTATATTATGTTTTTAGCACGAATGGTTCGGCTTGACCGGGGAAGGACCATGCTCTCACAGAATACCAGCGTAAAATAGCAGCCTAATACTGCTGTGTTTCGTATGGTGAGTTTAGAGATACGGAGACCCTTTTTTTACTGAAAACGAGGATTCCATCTTAGTCCTCAGTGGTGACAACGTATCTGTATCCATAGACATCTACATTTATCCTCAATTGATTCTCAATCGAAGATAAATGTAGATGTCTATGGGCCACAGCATCCACTTATCATCAGGTGGACTGTATGCTCGTTTGCCACCTTTGTTCTGTTAAAAAAACATATCAAAATTATCCGGGCGTCTTAATTAATTGGACGGGCTGGTTCTTCTTTGTCAAACTAATTACAGTACATTGGTCGAAGTATGTGATGAGTCGGCTTGCATAATAAGTGACTTACACGTTATAGTTTAAATACGCACTGACTCGAAGAAGTTGTGCTATAATTATCGATTTGAATCTTAGAATATTTTACTTGTGTAACTGTTATATTGCATGTGGTGTAATGAATTTAAAATAATTTCCTTAATTACCTATAGCTTTGCTTTTCCATGTGCAAGAAAGGATAACCAACAAGCAGACGGTCCACCTGATGGTGACTGGATTCTAAGACTTATAGGCTCCTACATCTATTGTCATCCCTGTGGTCTAAGGTGGAATTCCTTTATTCTAGTAAAAAGGATCTAGTTCTCTTACCGTGCCACTCCCACACAGCAGCAATATCGATGTTGCTATTTATGCTCATATTCTTTGTAAGTATATCCTCCATATTCCTCCATTTTTAGGAGTAGTAACCAAAGAAAAGAACTGTTTCGTACGGTGAGTGTGGAACATTTTTACTGGAGACCATTTTTGTTGGAAATGAGATTTTTTTCTCTTTTTTTTTTAAAAACGTTACCTCCACACTAGGATTTTCTCCTGTATCGTGCGGGCAGTTTACAAACACAAATTTCACAAGAACAAACATCCATACCCAGAACAATAACCTGTAGGCCATACAAATACTTGTTCCGTGCGTGATTCGAACCCGCGGCCCTTAGCGCTGTAACTCATAGCTAAGCCACTGCGCCATGGAGCCGTCAATATTCCATCTTAGTCATCAGGGATGGCAACGCATCTGCATTTTGATTCTCAATCGAGGATTAATGTAGATGTCTATGGGCCATAGCATCCACTTACCATCAGGTGGACTATGTGCTCATTTGTCACCCTAATTCTGTAAAAAAGGACGATATCTCCTAACACCACATTATATGACGGTGTACGTGTGTTATTTGTGGAAATTACTTTACTCTTTTACAAAATGCTTTGAGTATACATATATCTGCGAAGGGAGAGGTGGGCGAGCTACCTATATTAATATATTATACAGTTTTATCAAAAACTTCATTCTCTATTTTACAACCTTAGGAGTGATAATTTTTCTCCTAATTTATATGTATCCACTCCTGAACAATAACCTATTAAATAAATAAAAAATCATTAAACGTAGTATAAATCCACAAAAGAGCATACACACAAATTCAGAGCCTCTTCCATCTTGAGATGGGCTAAAAATAAACAATCGTACAAAATGCGTGTAGCTCGATATAACAATCGCAGTTTTCGTGACTTATACGGCGGACAAAGGCGATCCATTACTGAATTAGTACAAACGAACATTCGCGCCCTTCACGGAGTCGTTCAACCTTCACATTGTTTAATCGTGCTCATGACGGACGTCATACAGCCGGTGCTATACTTTTGCGTGCCCAATCTTGATGCACGTGTCGCCTGTGCTCACGTTACTCTAGTGTCGATATCATCACTAAGAGGCAGATGCTTACATCATTATTTCAAGTACGCTGGTAATGTTAATCGTTACTAGAATTATGTGGAGCGAACACTAAAACGTCCACAGATTGTTTGCGTGTAATTGCTATTCGATGGTAGGATTTTTCTGTTTAGGAGTCCGTTTGAATAGACACTACATTCTTAACGGTTTTATACTAATATGATCGACAAAACGAGCACACTTCTTTTTCTGTGTTCGTTTTCTGGGCTTCTAGCTGGTTCTTCCCAGGACAGAGGTGTTTTTGCGAACCAGTGGTAAATAAAAAAGTGACTTTCAATAAGTATTGTGTACAATCTATATTGTATAAAAAAGCTTCTGTTTCTGTTACACATTCAATATATTCGTGTCTGGTTTTTGTGAATTGACTTAACGAACACACAGTCCAACTCATGTCTGGTTTCTTGTGCCCCTAAACATCTACATCTGCTCCCGATTAAGAATTAAATTTTAGGATCGCTTTATTCCCGCCACTCACCAATCACCATACGTAACACAGCAGCAATATGCTGCTGTGTTACACTGGCGTTTTATTAGGACGCAGTACTTCCCCAGTCGAGCCAACTTATTCGCACTGGAACTGTAATAATGTTATGACATGGCTCTGGCATATAAAAATAAAAACAAGTCACAAGTTAACTTTTATTAAAAAGTAAAATCCGGTATCAAAGGACTAAAAGAAACAGTAAAATGTAATTTTTCAGTTTTTTGGTTACATTTTGTAATTGGAGCTTTAATTTCTCTTTGCAGTACGTATTTCTTAGCACCTACTTGACAGAATGTGAAATAATTATATTATTTTAGTGACGATTCGATTTTATATTTTTACCCTTTTGAATAGACCAAGAATAGTTACGTAAAAAAACTTCATCTCATTTTGCTACCTATATTTTGGTAACATCCTTGACGTATAACTATTTTAATAGTAAAGACTTTTCAAAATCAGTTCACAATTGAAGAAGAAATCGCGAAACATATACAAAAAAAAAACATATATTCCAATTGAGAACCTCTTCTGTTTTGTAAAGTCCGCTAAATATGGAAATAAGTAAGCCATTAAAATATCGATATTTTAATTTTGAAAACTTGTTCAATATAATAAATAAATAAAAAATTATAGCAATTCAAAACCTACCACGGCTAATAATATGTTATTTTGTTAAATTTATTTGTTTGTATGAGAGTAGGAGATGTCAGGTCTAGAGAATTGTTATGTACCCGTAAAATTGTAATTTTGTTGTACCTACATAAACCATTATCTGGCTGAAATAAATGTTAGTGTTACTTTATTAACAACTTTTTCGATACATAACGAACTTTATTAATAGTCAGAAGGAAAGTAATAACCGTACGGTGGCGACGTATAGTTGCCGACACGAAAGGTGAGCACAGATGAACTATGGTGGGGGTTGAGCCAGCGCAGGTACACTGTCGGCCAAAATTATTAGGTACTGTTGTTATTTCAATTCATAATTGAATATTTTCGCTGACTTTTTCGAAATTCTGAGTCGTTAACTCCTTTAAATATACGACGTACAGTAGCTACGTAGACATTAGTTGCCTTAGCAGTCTGTTTATAAACGTCTATCATGTTTTTCTCAATACCTAATTATTTCATGTAACAAAACACTGAATAGACCATTTGTCGGGATTGCCTATTTAACACCGAATTCTTTCTTCTCTGCATATTTAGCCCAAAAACGAATGCTCAAATTATCACAAAAAAACTATCAATAAGAAATATCAAAAACAGTAAAAAACAAGAAATACACAAACAACAATTAACAATGAGGTAACACTACAATTAACAAAAATAAACTAATTAAAAAGTTGTCACTAAAATTGCTCTGAAGTGTACGGTAGTCGAATGATACGTGCGAACCCAATAGACGACGAGAATCGGCTGAAGAACCAATCACGTTGAGCGTAAGCGTGGTCGACGTCATATCGACCAATAAAAAGTGTGCTCACGACTCGTGGCGGCAATTATATAATCCAACATCCTGTCCCCCTGTGTATCCCGTGAGTGTCGGCTATGCGATGGCAAAAGGATCTCTTTGACGATATAATAACACATCTTTTTTACGCTTGGCGTAAAATATCTAAACTGCCGACAAAAAGCGACGTCAAAAGTGTGGGATGTCTAGTACCGGTAGATTACGTCTGCTTTTTACGTGATAGGGCCATGCGGTAGCTATAATAGTTACATCTCACAGAACAATATAAAGTTACAGCCTATATACAGAGTACAATCGAGAAGTAGTAGCTTAATGCTGCTGTATTTCGTGTGGTGAGTGTAGTGAACTGGAGACCCTTTTACTGGAAACGAGGCATTCAATGAGAGCCCTCAGGGGTGACAATTCCTGTATCTTTATTTTTAATCATATAAAGATGGAGATGTCTATGGGCCACAGCAACTAGGGTGAAAATCAAATCGATTAAGGCAAATCTATGTTACAAAGGGGAGGCTCTTGCCCAGTCATGGACTCATATAATAATAAAGAAGAAAGTTACAAATTAAACCAATAGCTTGGTTTAATTTGTAACTTCGGCGCCTAGGTGGAACCTACTAATGTGCGTTATTTAGACTTAAGATGTCATTATTTTGTAAATATCCATATAAAATATAGGCTAGATTTCACTCCTGAAATTGCTGTCTATCTATTCGTGAAGTTTCGTAGCAAACAGTTCAGCGATTTCGAAGATCAGCCCGGACAGACAGACAGACAATTTTTTTATTAAAAGTTACATGTTAATAGCTTTTTTTATAGAATAAAGGTGACAAACGAGCACACAGTCCACCTGATGGTAAGTGGATGCTGTGGCCCATAAACATCTACATCTATCCTCAATTAAGGATTAAAATGCAGATGCGTTGTCATCCCTGAGAACTAAGATGGAATACCTTGTTCTAGTAAAAAAGGGTCTCCGGATCTCTACACTCACCATACGAAACACAGCGGTATTAAGCTGCTATTTTACGCTGGTATTCTATGCGAGCGTGGTCCTTTTCGGGTCGAACCGAACCATTCGTGCTACAACCATAATATAGCTGCCGCGTGGCTTCACAACGTAAAAAATAACCTCCTGTGTTTTATAGAAGCTAATGTTTTTCTATATTTATAGATGGACACTACAAATTTATTTAAATGTATAGGTATAGGTGTATAGATTGAAGAAACGTAGAATTATAAAGCAAAAAATCATAAAGTTCCAAATTGCATAAGCGTGTAATTTCCTACGCTTTACGTTTGATGGTGTTAATTGCATATCTTCAAACCGAGAACCATTAAAAGCGTTGCCCAAGCATGTGATTCGGAAGAAAAACATATTTAGAAAATACACGTAAGTTTGAATTGCGTAAATCGGATACTCGCGATCACAATTTATAAGTAAATATAATAAAATTATTTTTGTTCAATACATATTACTTGCACTAAAATATTAGTGCAAGTATGTAATTTAAGCTATACTACTGGTTCGGAGAAAACCTCTGTCCTGGGATGAACCAGCAAGAAATCCAACGATTTTTTTAAATAAAAATATTAGAATTGCTATCAACATCACTAATATTTCCTTTAACTACTCCTAGTAAGCTTAAAACGCTTGTGGTAGTAGTGGTTCACCACAGTAGCCGAAAGATGCATTCGAAGCCACGACCTGTTGAGTTCGCGGTCCGCACCCTGCCAATAGGCTACTGTCGCTTTCAAACTGGGACTTTTTAGACACTAATTTACAATATAATATTTTATACAATTAGAATCCCACCTTCATAATTACTAGTAGATAATATAATATTAATAAAGGTCGAACCGTAGTGGTAGATGGTTAGCGTTCGCTGTAAATTTTACAGTACGCAAGCAGACCGGGTTCGATCCCCGCCGGCACCAGTTAAATTGTTAATTGCAATTTTAAGTGCTGATTTACAAATTTGATTTGATTTTTTTACGGTGAAAGAAAACATCGTGAGCTGCATGTCTGAGAAATGAGAAAAAAAAATTCGAAGACATGTGAAGTTCGCCAACACGCATTGGGACAACGCGGCAGACAATTTCTTGCCCTAAAAACCCTCTCAGAACCCTCTGAGGGAAGGCCTGCGCCCAGCAGTGGCACGTGTAGTTGAATAGTCTTCCCGTTTAGATAATAGGACAGAATGAAGCGCGTGCTTACCAACTGTACTAAATTTAGTTTTGGTCTGGAAAAAGTTTGACCATATTTCTCAATATTGATTTCAAATTTTCAACTTAAGTGGTTAACCATAAGGCAATGGCGCAACTCCAGAATATAACTTGTAATTTTTTCAATTCCATAATGATTCATATTCGCATTCTTACCTCAAGGAACGATTTCAGTATGTATATTCTTGTCATGATAGGGTTCTTCGATCTTCCTCTAACAAGGTTTTTATTCTTGCTATGAAGGAGCTACCAAAGAATATCGAGTTCTATGGTAGCTCCTTCACTGTTCAGGCTGCACTTCTTTGGAATTCTCTGCCTGATGATATCAGAAAAATACCTAACTATACAGAATAAATATACGGACATAAATTTATTTACCTACTTACAATATTATACTCACTCCATGGTTTGAAATGAATCGTAGTTATGGGGGCGTGGCTGATCCCTTTGTCGGTGAAACTCACGGACGACTGAGGGACTGTCAAAATGAAAGTGATGGAATGACTTCATAATACGCAAATAATTAAATAGCTCAGATGCGTAGATAAGAAAATTACGTATTATTTTATGAACCGTCTAGCTGTTCCGCGCGAATTCGCCTGCGTGTAATTTAAGGTTGTAGTATTCTTGAGAGGAACCCTAATACGTTTTCTAAAATAAAAGTAGCCTAAGTTACTCCTTAAATCAGCTATCTACTAGTGAAAGTCCCGGTAAAATCAGTGCAGCAGTTTCGGAGATTAGCCGGAACAAACAGACAGGCCGACGGACAGACGGACAAAAATTTTAAAAATTGTGTTTTTGTTATAAGTATACGTTAGGTACTGTTATTTTGATATTACAAACAGAAACTTCAATGTTATTTATTTGTATAGATGTATGGATAACAAAGTTACATACCTATTAATTTAAATTGGAGAAAATTTCCTTAATGTAATGCTTGTGTCGTAATTAACTATTCACGTCGCTCTAATTAGCTGTTAACTTCTTAATTATCATCGACATTATGTCATCTCGCATTGTTTCTTTTATAAAGCGTAAGGCTTATTAACTTTCATTACGTGTGAGAGAATTATTTCAAGATTCATTGCAAAATTTCTCATCTACACGTAACATCTCGCTACTTAAGGCCAGGTAGGGTAAATTACTTATTTTAGACAAGATTTTGACGCTCGAGAAATTATACTTCTTGAGGTAGTATGAGCTCTGAAAAAAGTATGCGCATACATAAAATACTCATTAAACTTCTAAATCGAAAGGAGTTTTAAAATACTTTTATAATTTGACTGTCGGGAAATAACTTTGATGTTCGCGTTCTCGTTGTTTTAAGCTATAATCGTATAATATTTTTCGATAATATGAAAGGCATGTTATTGAATTAGATTCTTCTATGACTACATTTTTATTTAAATAAGGCAAATTTTCGTCCACTGAATGAAAACCGCTTACTTCGTACTTCATATTCATACAGCATACACTACGCTCTCACAGAATACCAGCGTAAAATAGCAACTTAATGCTGATGTATTTTGTATGGTGAGTGTAGAGAACCGGAGACACTTTTTACTAGAAAGGAAGCATTCCATCCTAGTCCTCAGGGATAACAATGTGTCTGCATTTTGATTCTTAATCGAAAATATATTTAGATGTGTTGCACAGCATCCACTTACCATCAGGCGGACTATGTGCTCGTTTGTCACCGTTATTATATAAAAAAGCATACAGGGAAGAAGAGTGGAAATCCCTGCCTTAAATGCTTAATTTCCATCCGAATATATTTCTGAATATTATACGCGCGCGATTTATCAAGGCATCGCCGCATTCACACGCTCTGAATCCGTTGTTTTCAAATACACGGTTTACAACAAAGGAGACGTTCCGACCGGTGGCTTTTATTCGCGTCAGCACAATCATTTGGCTCCGCATTTAGGTCTACTAATGCATCACGAAGAATAGGTCAGTAATGCTTTTGTGAGCAGACGTCTCTAATTTCCATTGCCATTTAGTGTTCAAAACGATTCGTTGTTCGGTGACTTCAATTTACAAATATTATCGGGTGACATCTGTCTATTTTTGACTGTAGTATGTATTTACAAATGTGTTAAACAACCCTTCGCTTGGTGTAGGCATAACTAGACATTAGTTAAGACTTGGTGCTAGAAGCATTTGTTATTAACCGAAAGGTGTTGCTGTGGTCGAGTCGAAAATAAAAGTACCTACCTAATTTAATCTACTACTGATATGTTATAGTACTGAATACTTTGAAGTAACACTAATAATAATACTATAAACTACCCCTCAAGAAAATTTCTAAAAGGTTGGGTTTGGTTGTAGATGTCTCGACCCCTCCCTCTTAAACGTTCAATAACATTTTTACAACATAAACGCAATCGTTGGAACACTCGCTCGTCGTAACTAAGTTGTGAATCGCATATGACCTAATTTTTCAATTTTTAAGTTTTGTTTTGGCAAAAAATTTATTGCCGGAATATCAATCCAGGGTCTGTCCAGAATCTCTAAGCCGCTGAAAATGATATAGGGATTTCTTAGCGTTAACTAGATAGATAATTGTTATTGTATTATTTCATGTTAAATAGATATTATACGATCAATTTATTTAATTTAATGTTAAACATTAGTTTTAAAATGACATATAATTTTGTTAACGTTTGTTCCAGCGCAATCAAACAAACGCAAACGGTCGGGGCAAGAGATTCACGTTCCAGTCGACAGTGCGCCAGTTGGAGAGGCGGAGGCTCGCCGAGAAGCTGTCCAGGGAGGCCGATCTGAAGGAGCAACAGCGAAAAACCGAACTGGAGGCCATGCGAAGGTGCTTTCCTAAATATATTGTTTAATTGCACATGGAAGTCGCGCGCGTTGCTCTCAAAATGACAGTAATTGTTGTTAAAACAGTGATAATCTGTCCTAGCTAGAGTATGACACCATTTTTTACTACGGCACGGAATTGTTGCTCTTCTCTTACCTCTTTATATAGACATAGATACAATATCTATTTATCAGATACCGAAAATATAAAGAAAAAAAGACGTGTGGCACTCGGGGACTGCCGCGGTAAAGCTATTGCATAGCATTTTGTATCAACTTATGCAATTATAATTATTTATTTATTTTATTTACGCAGTATTTCTTTTTCTTTGATATTAATTCAAGTTACACTTTTTGAGCGTGGTGACCGATAAGAAAACAATTTTTTTTCTTTTATTAAATAAATAAATAATAAATGCACTTTGTTCATTCATATTCAAAACACTTTATACACAAATTTTACAAGTACAGCTATTCACAGTTGTACATAAATACCTATACACCTATATTATACTTTCTCATAAACAGCTGCTTATGTATTCGTCCGTTTTCGGAGCAGCTCGTCTCGATTCGTGCGAGCTTCGTAGAGTCGTACAATACGTCTAGTTGCACGCACACAAACACCGTGTCGAAGACTGCCGAAAAGAAACGACGTTAGACAATGCACGGCCTTCAAGCCACACCTCCGTGCCCGTCGGAGTGGGGAGCGTGAGGTTTTTTCGTTACGGGATTTCTGGATTCGGTCCCCGCGCTCAAGGCCCGCGATAGAAGCTATGCAATAGCTTAATAATGTTTGATGAGTAAAATACCTATATAACCAATGACGTATTATATATACGTCATGAACGAACATCGCGGCGCTTAAAAATGGCGGAAATACTAGAACTACTTATACGCGTGAAGAAAGAGAAAGAATATATGACACCGTACGGCGGGATGCCTATTGCTTGACTTCTAGCTGCATGCGCCGGCCGCCATTAGACGGCGTCGTCGAATAAAATGAAAATAGGTAGTTTTGTGAGCTTACGCATGAAATGACACATTTTTGTCTTTAGCTTTTGGGGTATAATTTGTACATCGTCTGAAAACACACGACGGCATGTTTTCTTTATGTTTTGCACAGGTTTACACACACGAATCACGATATAATAAAAAAACAAACGTAGCGTCGCGCGACAGGTTGGTGCGCGACTAAGCGCGATGTGGCCAATTGACTTCATTTCATGTTGCCATTTTAAAGTGCGGACAACGTATCTATAAGTTTATACATCATTGTATATAACATATCTACTTCGACTCTTCATTGTAGGATATACTCGTTTCAGAGTACCGAAGATATTTAAACCAATTATATTTACAATTTTAGCTATAACTAATCTAAACAAAACAAATCCGTCAAAAATCTCGTATCACCGTCGACGCTGACAATAGTACTGGATAATACTTTTTTTCAGAGATACATTTTACCAATGCCAGTGCCTACAGCCTACACTACATACATACGTTACACTTCAGAAATAGCCAATCGAATTGGTTATAATATCTGGAGCGAGCGTCAGTGTGACTGCGATGACTTCTTGGATATGAGGATTGGCTCAACCCTCTTTATCTAAGAAATCATTACGTACTGCAAACGTGATGTAAACAGTGTAGCGTTAATTATCATCATAATATATTAAATATTGGGGAACAGCGCGTACGCAGTTCCCACTACCAAAAATTACGCGTCCGAGTTATCCACATTAGGGATAATCGCAGGGGTCAACCTAACCGCAGTGCAATGGAGAGGTCTCGCCCTGGGGAAACCGCCTTCCTGATCACGGTATTCCCTACGCCAGGTAAGTATGATTTCACTAGCTCGCCAAGCTGTACTGATTCATTTACAGAAAATCTCAACACCGCGAGCCATTATGTTATTACTGCCCTCTATCGGCATTTTATTGAACCTCATTCACAGTACGTAAATGTCGTAATGTAACGTAATACTTAATAATAGATGGCGACTGCGTATAAGTTAGTATGTAATACGTATATAAATTATTATTATATGATTATAATAATAATATTTCTTTTAGATCCGTGATATATCTACATTAGAAATATATATATAACATATTCTTACTACTTTATATGTTATTATGACAACAGAATGTGTCACAATATTTTTGTTGTCAATGCACAGAATTCTCGAGATAAACATAATGTAATGACATCAATAATAGCCCTTTATCAACTATATTAATTTAATTCCTAATAGGTAGCCTAATAGCAAAATAACGTGGCAAAAAAAAATTATCTTACTGACTGTCGGCATTTTGCTGAAACTCATTCGTTAGATAGAAGAACGTGACATAATTATTGTTTTTTATTTTAAACATAGATGGCTCTTGTTAAAAATTCCCTTTTTATAAGATATTAGCGAAAGCTATTTAACTTATAATTAACATTAATCACTTCTGGTAAGCTTAAAACGCTTGTTGTCACGACAGTAATAGAACGTCGGATTGACTTTTATATTGTAGTCACTTCTTAGTCCTTACTGCAGGTTACAGGGTTGCCAGATGGTCGGGATTCGTCTGGAATGGATTCTCCCGATATTTTATGATCAGACAAACAGCCGGTCTTTACATCACAGTTCTTTTTAATTTAATAAAGGCTGAATTACTAATAGACTTTAAAGTTTGAATTTTTGGTTCCAAATTGGTGGACTCAGTAAAATCCAGTACCAAATACATGTGGCAACCTAAAAATTAAGTGCTCTTTAATTAGTTATGTGTGTTATTAAGTATTTTTGTAGCCTATTCATTTAAAAAATAAACTTTTCATTTTACATCTTTATTTATATCTAATATTTGTTTCTTCCAAGAACAAACCTAAAATCATAAATATACTTATTCGTTGGCTGGGCCGGCACCAGGTAGTACAGGCTGGGGTGGGGGGCGCACGTTCTTAGTCCTAGGGCGGTCGGAATTCTAAATCAGGCACTGGACGTGCCGAAACCGAGTTTAAGTTTACTTTCTCACACAACTTCCTTGTGCAGAACGGAGGCCTATAAATATACATACACCTGCAATTCCCCCGGAGTTGCAGTTGTTCATGGGCCTCGTTTGGCCCTCTAAAATAATAATATTAGACTTTAGAAAAATCTAAACAACACGCATTGATCCTTGGGTGATTATTTTATTTCATCCAGGTAATGGTGATCTGGATACTAGGATAAAGTTATTAAATTACTGTATTGACATCGGTGCTTGATACGAGTGCAAATTTCAAGTCAATCAACCGTCTACAAGTTGGTGAAAATTACATTAAAAGATTCCATTACATACATAGACACACGTGAAGCTAAGAAAAGCGTGTTAAAAAGTAGGTACCTAGTCTTTTTTTCTCTGAAATTGCTACGCTATTAAAGCTCTTTATTAAGCTGTTATCAGGAAGATCCAACAGCTCATCTCCTACTTCATTTCCCCCCGTCGCCTCTTACGACACCCACGGGGTGTTCATGGGTGGTGGTAAGTTAATGGGTGGTGGTAAGTTTAGAGAATATGAAATATAAAATCTTAATTTTTTTGTCAAACCGTGACCGAACTTATAGTTTATAATAAACACACGAAATTTGCACACATACTTAAATAAACTCTTAGACCTGTCACACACAGGTGTAGACAGAGACCACAGATTTCCATTTGGCACGATCCTGACTCATCTCTCGCTTCTTTCACCCCCATATACTCGTATCTACCAATACATGCTCGCATACACACAATTTATAATATAAGTAATGGGCTTGAAGGCTGGGATTGTTTTAAGTGACTGTATCATTATATAATCATCACTTTCTTCATAATCATCATCAACATGGTCGAAATGTAAGTAACGATTCACATTAAATCGTAGTCTTGAAGATCAATTTCCCAAAAACCGACTTTTCTGTTTCTTTCTTCGATCAATGGTTTCTTTCCTTTTCCTTGTGCTGATGATGATTTACTCATATGATATTGTTTTTAAAGTTCATTTTATTTTATTTTTCTCGTACGATCGCTTTTCATTTCAAAATAATCATTATTGCCAATATTTTATTTCTTTTGGGTGCCAAAGCACAGGATGAAATAAATATTAGTACTACGTAATTAATAATTATTTGATGTTGACTTCTTGCCGACGTTTTAATATTCTACATTATTATTAATAATTAGATAAATCACATACGCAAGCTAAATTAAACTTTATCGCTGCAAGGCTTTGCCTCCTTTCCCCTTCCTACGTCGTGGGCGATATTCCGTTGTTACCTAAGGCTTTCAAACAAAAGTAAAGTCCGCCACACACTACATACGAAATTCCGTTTCGGAATTCCTAAACGAACGGGTCATTAATTTTATTTCCGTATGTATATGGCCGGCCTAAGTACAGTACTTACAGTTATTAGTTACCATTTGACTACTTTGAGTAACATAAATGCATATTTAACAATTGCAGAGTCGAGGAAGAGTTCCAGCGCAAGCGGGCGCGTGAGAAAGCTAACATAAGGCAGCAACTGCGGCTTGTCAGTAGCGGTGCCTCCAGCCTACCCACCGCTGCTAACAATACTAAGGTAATGCGACACCAATGTTGTTTCATGGCACACACAGCCTGCCCGATGGTGGGTAACCACCGTCGCCCATGTACAAGGGTTGATCAAAAGTAATAATAACGAGTGTATATATACGGCCCCAGTTATTACATTAACTTGCGGCGCTGGCGGCCTCGGGTTCAAATCCCGCACGGATCAAATATTTCAACGGCCTACAAATAATTGCACCGGGTCTGGATGTTTCTTCATATGCAATTTATGTATGTAGACTGTCTCTATATATTTTTATACTGTATAGACAGTAGAAAATCACAGTGTAAGGGGTAACGTAAATTTAAAAAATGTGTGCATTATGACGGTTCCTCTTCATTAGCCCGTTAGGATACGTTGTTTGATCTTTTCTACTACAGGGAGAATTGGCCGTCGCTTGGTAAACAGAACATAGGTCTTTTTTGTGCCTAGGAGTCTGTCTGGATGGATATCCTGCACAGCTGGGCTCCGATCTGCAGGTTATAGAAAGTCAGTATAATTACAGCCTGCGAGGCAGGCCATCTTAGACCCCAAAGATTACAACACATCTGAGATTTCTTTGTTTGAAGTTGTCGGCAGATGTCCACGAGGTGCAGTGGCCTCCTGTTCCCTCATTTTAGTTTTTTTTATTTTTGAAATAAGTTGCGCACATTTGTCGCTGATACTCGTCGTCTCTCATAAAACACCTATATTACGTGAGGGTAATATGGTTAATACGGTCACTTTCTTATAACTCAAAAACTACAGCTTGTTTGCATAGAAGACTTTGTGATACGATAGCTCTTCATCGGTCAATCCAATAATAAAAGGTCAAAAGGGCGCTGCGTTATCGACACCATTTTAAAAGTGAACATTATAGTAAATATTTTTGTCGATTTTAGTATGGTGTAGTGTAGTTAATTTTAAGTAGATTTTTCGAAGCGTTCCTAACTATTGCCAAGGCTTGTTTGCTATTTTTTTTCTTAATATATTAGTTATAGTATACGACTGTTTTGGTTTTATAGGAGGGCAAAGTTACGGTGACCAGATTACCGTCACGTTCCTTATTATTTTTAGCGTCAACGAGATTTTATACTCCTTCTATATAATTATTTAGTTTTTATTGAATTGTTGGAAATGGAATACAAAGTTCCATCCAAAGAAAAAAGAAAAATAAATTCCTTTGAATTTCCATTTGATTCGGAAATATTATTTTTAAGAATTATCTACCACACAACTTATAGAGTGGCGAAAATTTGACGTACTTTGATGTTTCGGAAGGTCTTTTTATAGAATATAATTACGGCAAACGAACACACAGTTCACACGTAAGAGGATGTTATGGCCCATAGACATCGACCTCTATCCCCGATTATGAATCAAAATGCACAAGCGGTATCACCCCTGATGACTAAAATGAAATGCCTTGTTACCAGTAAAAGGAGTCTTCGGTTCTCTACACTCACCATACGCAACACATCAGCATTAAGCTGCTATTTTATGCTGGTAGGTACTCTGTGAGAGCGTGGTGCGTCACCAGTCGAGCCGGTTCATTCATGCTACAATCATAAGGTATGTTCCGAAATACAACCCAGTACACTGGCAAATGCAAATGACGTCATCAATTGACACTATATTGTACTGGCGTGTCGCCGCCATATTGCGTCGGATATCCGGCCACAATAAAACAATTTTTAATTGTGTGTGCGCTGAATGAAGCATGCCAGAATTTGTTTATATTTGTTCAAATACAAAAAATTATAAAATAATTGCTGGTATCTCCATTAAGAATCGCCAACACTTTTCCAATATGTCGTAAATGTCATATACCGTCTTATGTTTTGGAACGAATTACCAGTATAGCGTCGATTCATGACGTCATTTTCATTGGACAGTACACTGCGTTGTATTTCGGAACATACCCATAATAAAGCTGCAGTGTGACTTTACAACGTTTATAAAAATGACGATTGAAGTACTAAACGTGGCGCACTTAATACAGACTATTGTTTGTCCTGTACAGGCGAGGGACGAACCGGACGGCTCGTGCCGGGCGTCTCCGGGAGCACGAGATACTCGCACTCGGCACAGCAACACCTCCTCAGAAACAAGCGCACGCAGTAAAAGCACTACGCCCGTAAGTACAAATAGTAATATTGAAATTTAAGAATACTTAAAAAACTATGATTCTAGAGAGAATTATACTGGTGACCCCTGATCAGGATATCTGGAATAAAGTTAATAAATTATTGTATTGTCATCGGTCCTTGACATATGAAGCAATCTAAATAATCTAATAAATCTGCTCTCTTGGTCGTAACGCACAACGCTGCGGTGTGCGGCTCAAACGCAGCGTTTAGCGTCTCTGCGGAGAAGTGGTCAGTTGATTTTGCCGCAGCTACCAAAGCAGACGTGTCAACATGAACAACAGTTTGTGCTTTGTTTGAGGACGAGGAAGAAAGAAGTTTGTATTTATTTTTATATAAAAAGGGATAATTGCGGATTACTTATATTAAATTATCTTCAAACAAATCCATTGTCAACCCGTGAAGCACACCGCAGCGTCGCAACGAGAACGACGCCGCGCAGTGCGGAGTACCCGCTCCCCACTTCACCGCGCTTGCCCTTCGCCGCTGACTCATACTGTGACGGAACAAGATACCATTCTACACGTTTTTCATAAGATTGTGTTGTGTCCGTCCGGCACCGCATGCCGCATACCGCAGCGTTGTGCGTTACGATCAAGAGACCAAAGCCTAGGGGAAACCTATGTTCAGCAGTACTTTTGATAGACTATAATGGAGATGATGGTAATGATTCAGATGTGAAATTTTTGTACACTAGATTTATAACTAATAAACACATTATTGTGTACACACATTATTTATAAGTAAAGTGGCTCCATGGCGCAGCGGCCTAGTGGCAATAAGTTGCAGTGCTAAGGGTCGCGGGTACAAATTCCGCACGGAACAAGTATTTGTAATGTATGTACTACAAACAATTATTTTGGGTCTGGATTTCCGTCCTTGTGCAATTTATGTTTGTAAACTGCCTTCACGATATAAGAGAAAGTCCTATTGTTAGAGTAACGTTTTTTTTAAGGAAAAAAAAGTAGATATCCGCAGAATAAGCTCTTTATCTTGACATATCCATCAGACTTGAACTTGTAGTATATAAGCATGGTATGGTTCTCGTATGTGCGGAACTCTAACGAGATATTGAGCGTATTGCCTCCGGAATAACCCCGCAGCTTCGCGTACGGGCTGCTTTTAGGAACGTAATTGTCACTAGGCAATAGGCCATCTATACAGCTTGTAGTAGCGACAACCAATGAGAGAGAAAGTTTTTCGAGTGACAGCCTCGTATCATTAAGCGAACTGTAAGGCAACCCCCTCTAGATGGAGTGTAGGTCAGACACGGAAGCAAGTCGATAGGTGCAGAAGTCTTAGGGCGGTGTTTAGTGACATTTCTTAGGGAAGACAATATTTAGCCGTGGACTTTGGAAATAAACATTTTTACTTTTAACCTTTCTTGGATTTCCAGTGGACATATCCTTGACCTAAGCCCCTTTTAGAAATAGGACGTTGCCTGCACTCAGGAGTGGAACGTATACAGGTTTTGACTTGTTGATTGATTTAGGAAATACTTATTGGGTACATAAATATTGTATCCAAGAGAACTGCTGCCGACAAACATGTCACAATTTGGGAGATTGTTATTATTCCATCATTCCAATTCTAATTGTATATTCATAGTTTTGTCAGTTGTAGAGTTGGAAATCAAAACAAATTACCGTACCATAACAACCTATCAGAAGTCCACTGCTGCGTGTGTACCCGAATGGGTCGGATCGACCGGGGAAGGACCACGCTCTCACATACCAGCGTGAAATAGCAGCGTAATGCTGATGTTTCGTATGGTGAGTGTAGAGAACCGGAGACTCTTTTGAATAGAAACGTGGCATTCCATCTTAGAGTCCTCAGTGATAACAAGCCATCTGCATTTTGATTCTCAATCGAGGATAAATGTAGATGCTTATGGGCCACAGCAACCACTCACAAACAGGTGAACTGTGTGCTCGTTTGTCACACTTAATCTATAAAAACAATAGCCTTATAGGGATACTTGTGACAGCAGATACGCTCGGGAACTGCAGTTTGGATTTTTATTGAGCTGTTATCGGGAAGATGCCGCTGCCCACGTCCTGGTTCAGCTTCCCTCTATCGTCTCCTACGACACCCATATGACGATATGGGATAGAGTATACCACCAATACACGGTTACAAAAAACCAAATAAGTAAGATAGCACGGTGGTCGTGTACTGCAAGGATAAACGTGGATGCCTATGAGCCACAGTATCCATTTACCATTAGGTGGACTGTGTGCTTGTTTGTCATTATTCGATATGGAGAATGCAACTAAATAAATAAATAGATGGATAGCAAACCTACGTGGTAAACCTAGTGGTACTTACTCACTTGTTCATTGATGAACTGTTCATCTCAATTTTGACAACAAAACGATCTGGTGGACATCGTTGTGTCAGAGGCGTAAGATTGCATAGTATACGGAATGTGTGTTTCTAATGCATAGTTTTTCGTACAAAATAAATAGTCCAGGTGTCACAACGCTTGCATACGACCAATCTGTCTGTGCCTTAAGAGTTTCCCGTTTCCCGCAGATCCGGTGCGTGGAGCTGTCGGAGTGGCGCACGGGCCCCGCGGCGCGTGTGTACCGCGACTGGGCCGCGGCGCACGCACACCCGCCCGCCTGCGCCACCATCACGCACGCGCACGCCGCTGCGAACGGTAACTCACAACTCACAACACACACACACACACACACACACACACACACACACACACAAACACACGCACGCACGCACGCGCGCATGCACGCACGCACGACCGCACGACCGCACGCACGCACGCACACACGCACACACGCACACACGCATACGAGCGCACGCGCACCCGCCCGCCTGCGCCACCATCACGCACGCGCACGGTAACTCACCACACCATCCTAATCACCACCAAAGATTTCTATGTATTCTTATAGACGGGTACTACGGTACCAATACAAAAGAAAGCTTAAACTTACATTGTAAAAATTCTAATTCTCTTCTTATTCTAAGAAATAAATATAATATTAACTCTAGCATCGCAAATGATGTGAAATTAAATATACAAAATATAATGTATGTAACTACACAAGAACAAGAAAGCTTTGATAAGTATAAAGATGTTAAAGCGAGTCACAGTCTACACAGATACAATCACATTTTATCGGCGTATAAAAATTCAAATATCTGAATCACACACACGTAGATACGACAATATAAGAAATCCTTTAAATTCCTTCAAACTTACTAGACATTTTTTTTGGAGCGGATTGTTTGGTGTTACCTACAATGACTTGACGTATATTTGTTCCAGATTTGCTAGGCAGCTCGCAGAATAGGATTCAGATTTTAACTTTGATGCACGTTTTGCATTAGCCTTTACTAAACGTCACGTCAGTACAGCGTTAGTAGTTTGAACATGATTAATAAAAGATTTAAATTAAAATTTCGTTTTAATAAGTTAGCCAAAAATTTAAATTTACTCCCTCAAATTGGTTTGTAAGACTTAGATTCAACATTTTAAGGATATCTGCATGAATGGTACCTTTGAGGAGAGCGATAATCAAACATGTTTTCAAAAGGGTTTGAACGAAAAAACCTAGCCTTGTTTCTTTTTAATGAGAACTAAAAACAGTATTAATAAATTTTAGATCTTTTTCATGAACTTAAACATTTAAAAAATTATTTATAGATACTTGTGCTTAAAATATGTGTTATTAGATTGCTTACACTTGACTTTAATAGAATAAACTAAAATACATGTTTTTTATTGTTTAATACGGCCATAAATAACAGTTAATTAGAAAATTTTGAGCATTTCCGCTAAAAATCATAAAAATGACAATCATGGCTTAAATGGTTCTAAATTGTCTATACTAGGGCCCCTTGAAAGCTTTACACCAATCTCCCAATCACCCGATATATGTCTCAAAAAGAACCTAGGCGATAATTAATATATTGTTAATTAATACTTTAAATACTATGAACAAATATAAACTTGTAATGTTGTTTTCGAGAATCTAAAACGACTCACACACTACGCAGATACGATAAAATTATCTGTATTTAAGCGCATATTTTTCAATATCGCTCTCTATGTAATTCGAAGATCTAACACACAGCGCAGATAATTTATAATTTATTAAGTATATGTAAGCACCAACCTATTACGAAAGATTGCGACATTATTATCTGCTCATACCATCGATCACTAATAAAAATATTAGTGATCGATGGCAAATCAAATATATCTGCAGATGTTAAGTACATATGGAATTACCTGCGGATAAATACAGTATTAGCAATTGCTAGTAGTTTCAAGAGATAACGTTATTTTTTCAAATTGAATATTTACATTCCGTCAAAGGCCATTCTTCGGCTTCATGCTGCATGCATTTATTATGCTATAACATGCTTGACATTGATGTAACAGCTAAGCTTTTGAACAGGCCCTGTAGCAAACAAATACAAATAAAATAAAAATAGGCCGGAGCGGCCCGACGTCCATTAGCGCGTCGCACCTTCACCGGTGAGACGACCTTGTAGGGTTAAAATATTCAATTACACTTTAAATAAATATTCGATCGGATCGGTATAGTCACCCTTTTGCCTCATATCAATTTATTGTCATATTTCTTTTATTTTGTTATTTAAAAGTCTAAAATAAAAGAAATGAAATAATAATGCAATAAAAATGTTTTTTTTTTGTCAGTGGTATGATAAGCGCGAATATACTCGTAGCTGCAGCAAAAATTATTTATATTTTGTGATGTTTTTTAGAAAGGTTCTCGAGTGGCAGCCTCGTACCGGTAGGCGTAGTGTAGGGCGACGCCCCACTAGATGGAGTGACGACCTGGTAAGATATGCAGGAAGTCGATGGATGCAGATGGCTCAGGACCGTGCTTTGTGGCATTACTTGGGGGAGGCCTATGTTCAGCAGTGGACTTGTGAAGGGCTGTAATGATGATGATGATGATGATGTGATGTTTTGTTTTCGATATAGCCATATACAGCGTGGTTTTATCATGTACCGTGTTTTCAATATAGCTGCAGGGTGGCTCTACCACGTATCGTATTGTTTTCAACATAGCTACAACGTGTATTGTATTGGTTCACCATATATTCTTTTGTTTTTGATATAGGGGCGGCGTGGCTCTACGACGTATTGTGTTGTTTTCATATAGCTACAACGTAGCTGGACTGGTGTATTATTATTTTTTTTTCAATATAGCTGCAGCGTGACTCTATAAGATACTTCAGGTTCTTACCACGGCAAAGGTTTTTTTCCGAACCATTGGCAAAAATTTAAATAACTTTCAAAAAGTATTCTTGTGATCTATCTCTTTACATAAAAATCAATTGTCCGTTAGTTTCGCTAAAACTCGAAAAAAGCTAGAGCGATTTAGATGAAATTTTTTGTGTGCGTTTGAGTTTCACAATTAAACACGGTAGGTGGCGCAGTTGTCGAGATTCAGAAATGACCCGTTCGAAGCGGGGGAGTATAGTTTGTATTGAATAAAAATGATTGTATTGTATTGATTTGTACTGTTGTTCCCAGGGGTAGAAGGCGAGGCGTTTAGCGGCAGCCCGCGCTCGGACAACTACCGGCTGGAGTTCGCGCGCGGGCGCTCGCCGCGCACGCCGCGCGCGCCGCGCCTGCTGCCCACGCCCGGCTCGCCCTCCTCCTCAGGCTCCGACATGTCGCTGCGCCCCGTACGCATCAGGTAACAAACACTTCCAACTACATGCAAGCCTTCTGTTTGCCGATAGGATCGCGACGTCACGCGTCGAAGGTCAGAAGGAGAAGCGTTGTAGTGTTACTGAGATTAAGATCTTGGTCCGCGGAAGTAGGTGGGCATCCGATGATCGCATCGGCAAACCTTACTGCGCACGAATTTATTGCAGCCTCTTTTTTTGTATATTTAGACAGTCCCGTAGACTAGCTCAGAAAGAAGTTTATGATTTCGGATGTATGTATGTGCGTATTTATGTATGAACGTTTGTGCATGCATTTGCATTTGCATTGCATGTCGGACGTCCGTTTGTGTTCCCTAAGTTCCACACTGTTGATGGTTAATTTGGTTAATTACTCCTTGCCACCGCGCCAGCGCATATCTGGGTGTTCTATAAGTTTTTTAGCCGACCTATTCATGCTAAGACTACACCGTGGCTCTACCACGTACAAATCTTACTCATCGTACAATCACGCATCTCACGTAAACGACACTATACCCGAAGACAGATATCAGTTATAGAGCGATCCACGATATCCATGTGCTTCCCACGATCATCCAATATGACACCTATGTGGCCAAATAAGCTTTTTTAAAGCTAAGTTTTGAAGTGAAAACTTCTTTAGCGGCGTTGTACACTTTTTTGGAGTGGGTAAAAAATATTAAACTCGCGTCAGGACACGTGACCCTGATCGAAAATTCGGAAGGCGGATGGAGAGCGAAAGAGACAGCCGGCGCGGCGTAGGAGAGGAAGTATCCCCCTCTCTTTCTACGGCACGGCGAAAATGAATGCCTGCGCCTGCTGTTTCGTTTAGGCAGCGCAGCGCGCTTGCGCGAATGTTCGTGTGTGATAGTTAAAGCAATTCGTGCAAAATTATTCCCTAGCCATTCCAAAATATCAAAAATGCACAACGTTAATATTCAAGTTTTCACTTCTGCCGGCACTCCCGGAGTGCAACCCGTCGTATTTTTTTTTTGTTTGTTATTTCCTGATATTTGAAATTTTTGATAATATTTCTTTAATTATGTATACGCTTCCTAATTTAGGCACTAAATGCATGAATATAAAACGCTTGCACTAAACCTAGTAATAAGTAATTTAGACAGTACGCGGTAAGTGAGGCTAACGTAGTATTCCTATGTTCCCAAGGTGGTGATGTGATATCGAGTTGTAGTGCCTTTATAACTACTAACTGCATACGACTGGCAACAAGGTGAGTGCTTTAGATCAGCTTGTATTAAAAATAGCAATAGAACTTGTAACTTATAGTTGCTTATTTATAAATATAGTACGTGCGGGTAACATGGTCCTCTAGTTAATATGGGCACTTTCTTATAACTCAAAAACTAAAGCCTTGTTTGCTTAAATGTATCTGAGATACGATAGCTGTTTAGATCAAATAATAAAGGATCAAAAGGGCGCAGTCTTATTGACGCCATTTTGATAGTTGACATTGTAGTAAATATTTTAGTTCATTTTAGTGTTGCGTAGTGTAGTTGGTATTTATTTAAGTTGATTTTTTGAAGAGTTTTAATTATTACCAAAGCTTGTTTGCTTTTTTTCTTAATATATTAGCTATAGTATACTTTGTGTTTTCACCTCTGTCCGTCTGCTAGTTATGGTTTTATAGGGCGGCAAAACTTAAAATGACCATATTACCCTAAAATACCTTAGTGGTTTATGAATATGTGCGTAGAGGGTAGGACCATGGAGTAAAATTGTCTTTACTGCATTTTTGCTCTTAAATATCTATCTAAAATCAATTGTCTAGTGCGGTGTACCTAAAATTAACATAAATTGTTAGGTTTTGAGAGCATGAAAAACTGTAACTTCATCCAGCAGTTTTAAGAACGGATCTTTGACAGTTCTTTTTAGTCAAAGGCCTTATTAAGATAAGCTTATTGATAACCTACTGCTTATAAGAGAAGAAGCTTGGGCCGTAGCCAAAGGCTTAAAACTCTAAGAAATCATTTATATCAGTTCAAGATCACGAATAATTTTTACGATTTTAATACTTCGACATAAAAGGTTTATATTGGCTGTATTACAAAGGTAATTTTAATAATTTCTAGAAGTTGATCTAAAGATAATAAAAATTGATTCCATCGCGCTCTCGCTTATTCGTAACAGTTCGTTCAATTTCGGATCTAGCTAAAAACTTTCGGCTTCGACCAATATGGGCCGTAGTTTTGGCCGAAGCTGAAGGTTTCACTCAAGTTGGTTTTTTGGCCGAAGGTGGACGAAGCCGAAACTTCGTTCGGGCACTACCATTATTTATAGTATTATTATATTGTCTGACGACTTTCAGCAGAGAGTGCGACGGGACGGTAGGGGATGCCTTGGAAGCAGAGGAGCCAGCCATCGTGCCCACGCTGCGGCCCGCCGGCCCCGCGCGTCCCGCGCTCGCCATTCGCTGACCGACATTCGCGCAGTACGATTCTCGTGCCACTCCTATCCTACACACATTTAAAAAAAATACTTCTACGACGTGAATTTAATTTGTATTAAAGTAAATCACACTAACATAATACGAATTAAAACAATGCTATTTGCGCGATTGGTTTTGTGATTTCAAAGTTACCGTTTTTGACAAACTGCTTTTAACTTTGTTCGCATAGAATTCAATTCACGCATAAGTTTTATATGAAATATGGTACTGTTAAAATGTAAATAGTATTAAATAATTTACGGCCCATGTCATTACTTACATAGGACCAATTATTTTGGGAGCTAGATCCTAACTAGCTATTATTACCGATTCGCTCTTGATTGTCATATTATAATTTATTTAACAACATAGGCAGCAGTTAGTAATAAGGCATTATGTATCTTATGTTTGGGGAAATATTAATTTATAATGTCATTTCTATTTTAAATTTGGATGAGTATGAAAAATATATTTTATAACTTTACCTTAAGTGTTGTTGTAAGTCTGTAAGTACATTTTAACATAAATACAATAGCACTAGGTGTCGTCTTCCATTCATAAGCGTTTACTGAAGCTTTAATATAGAATATAAAATGTATCTATACTAACTTATAAAAATATAGTAATGGAGGTGCTAAAAAATGTCAAATATTTCCGTAATTTAAGATTAAATGCGCTTAAAGATAAGTTTAACGCATTTTAAATCATTATTTGAAGCATTCCGTATCCGTATATTTATACCGGCACGGAAACTTGGCCACTCGTGAATTTGCTGATTATTTGCACTGAAACGTTTTTTTAACAGTAAATTAAGGGTAGATGCATTCAATAAGTGTCTCTAATGGTTTTAGAACATAGAAATTTAATGTTTACTTCACCGAAATTTTTCTTTTCAAGATAACATGTTTTCACTAAAATTAACATCTTTCCATTGTCACTTTAAAAACACTACAAAGTTAAAAATTAAGTCTGTTTCTTTATTGTCTATCAGTTTTAATATCGGGTGTTTCCTCCTCTAGCCCTGATAACCGCTTGCATTCGATCTGGCATGCTTTGAATGATGTTTCTGACATCAACTTGCGGTATGCTGTCCCAAGCGGCCAGCGCTGCATTTCGGAGCTCATTTAGAGTTTGTGGCGGTTTGGAGCTGGACTTTATCTTTCTTTTGAGCATACCCCATACATGCTCAATTGGATTTAAGTCCGGGCTACGAGCTGGCCACTGTAATTTTTGTATTCCAACCTCTTCCAGATATTCCTCTACACAATGTGCGACGAGCGGGCGTGCATTATCGTGCATGAGGAGGAATTGGTCGTGTCCAATGAATCCCGAATAAGGCATTACGTGCTCCTGAAGAACTTCCTCGATGTATCGAGTAAGAGTAAGCCGATTATCGACGATGACCAACTCTGTACGTGCGTCGGAACTTACACCTCCCCATACCATTATTGAGCCTCCATGGAAACTCACAGTTTTGGTGGTGGTAATGGGTAGAAACCTCTCTCCTCTTTTTCTCCACACTCGTTCTCGACCGTCTGGAGCACGTAAAGCTATTCGACACTCATCTGTGAACAACACTCTAGCCCATTGCTCGTGGGTCCAATTGATATGTTCTCTTGCGAACTGAAGTCGGGCTACTCGGTGCTGTCTGAGAAGTTCTGGACCTCGTGCTGGTCTACGAGCTTTTAAATTCACTTCCTCCATTCGTCTTCTCACCGTACGCTCACTAACATTAACGCCTCTTGCGATTTGGAGTCGCTGGCGTATCTCAACAGCGGTCAGGTAGCGGTTTCTCAAAATCTCCATAACAATAAAACGATCGTCCCGGGCCGATGTGCACCTTACGCCCCCACTGCCTGGCCTGCGGGTGTAGCGGCCTGTCTCCTGGTATCGTTTCAGTGAATACTGCATTGAGGACCGTGGTACGTTAAGCACAATAGCAACTTCACGCTGTGTCAGCCCTTGGTCAATTAATGCTACTGCTTGTGCAACTTGTGCTGGTGTTAATGGCATTTTTATTGGCTTTAAAGCACCTTTAGTTATTTAATTAAGACACAAGATCACAATAATTGAATAACCTTACAGTAAACTTTTCACAACACACAAATTTAAAATGTGAACTTAGTCGCTCAAATGACCCGATTCAACTAAAAATTAAAGAATTCGTCATGGTGCACTTAAACATAATGAATTACCCTCTTGAACTTGAGGGTAAACATTTTTTGACATACTTGCATAACAAACATTCATCAGAAACACTTAAAGCTTTTGCTATCGCGAGATAACCGCTTAGCCAAGTTTCCGTGCCGGTGAGTGTAGTTAACATATTTTTCAAAAGGCGCTACTGAATGTACTAAATTATATATACTTAAAATATTCCTATTTTATAAGTTTTCATTAGTTTTAATAATAAATTAAATTACACGTAACTTCAACAAATAATTACCAACATTTAGAGCGCAAAAAGAGAAAAAACAACAGAAAATTTACATATTTAACTCGCTAGGCGTAAATCGATTATAACCATGCAAGAGTCGCTGTGTACCTACATTACAACAATGTGATTATAATCAGAGGTAGTAGTAATAGGTATATAGGAACGGGTGCGCCGAAAGTGGGTTAGCAGCGATGTGACCGCGCGACGACCTAATGACTGCCTTGATCGATGGACTTTCAATACGTTTGCTAGTTTACATACAGGTACAATTACAGAAGAGAAAAAAAGAACAAGTCATTTCTGCTTCTTTATTAAAAAAACTTGAAAAATATGTTTTTTTAATTAATGGCAAAGGTAATGTAAGAGTTTGCCTTCATAAAAAATTATTTTGCTAAAATTGACCTGAGTTAATATAATATTTACATGAAAATTTACCATTGCTTTGCTTTTTTCCATATTGTTACTGTCTAATGCTTAAAGTATGAACATTAGACAGTATCAATATGGAAAAAAACAATTTCAACAAATTTGATTAGTTTTAACACATAAAACAAAAATAGTAACTCGAGAACCTTTCTTTTTCATCGGTTGTCAGACCTTCGAACTATACATCGGCCCATTGCCATTTCCTCACTGATCCGTTGGACTATATGGGTTACTCTGATTTATAATGTACTCTGTGCTCTCCTTCCTCTCCATTAATAAATTTAATATTAATTAAATACTAAAATATTATGGTGCAATACATAAATAATATATGTGTTTTATAATTAGCCGCTCAATGTATAAGGCATATCTCTGTTTATAATGCATCGCATACATAATTTATATTAAAATAAATTTACTCTACTTATAATCAAATAATTATTTTGTAACTATGTTTTAATTACTATCTTTACAAAATTGATGTTAAGATATGTACATAAATAGAAATAAGCCGTTGGTAAGTGTATAATATAATGATGTAAGATTTCAAAGAGGATGCAATAAATTTTTTTAAGGATCTGTGGCATTATTTCTACGTCCGCTAATCACCAAATTATATACTCATCCGCCATTTTATATTTTAAACTTCTTGACTTTGTTATTTTGGGTTTTGACTAAAATGTGATATCCAATCCAATATAGCCTTTAAAAGATCACTGCGAAACAGAAACTTTTTTATTCAATATAGATTATAAGTAATAGTATTGAAAGTCGCTTTTTTTAATTTACCACTGGTTCGGAAAAAAACCTCTGTCCTGGGAAGAACCAGCAAGAAACCCAGCGGGACTATTTTTTTTAAAATAACAGCTTACAAAAATATTACAATTAACAACACAAAACAAATTAGAAATAGCTTGTTAGCGATCACCCTTCCCAGAGGTTATTATCATCCATAAATTCCTTAATATTATAATGACTCTCTTTTATCATAGATTTGTCCTTGGTTGCCACGCTTGCCAGGCGGGTCGGCAACTGCAGATATAATTTTAAGTTATTATCAGGAATATGCCGCTATCCATCTCGTGTTTTAGATTCCCTTTGTCTGTCAACACCCACGGGACGATATGGGATAACGGTTATTGTTACACCGTCACCACACGGTAAGCAATACGGCACCATTAATTAGGTAGAACTCTTGTCTACTTTTTTTTGTAATCTTATATCAGTGACAGAGTGAAATGTGAATATGTGAGTGCGTCCATACGTGCGTGCAAGCGTGTGTGCGTACGTGCGTGCGTGCAATGAATGAAATGTACTATGCATTTTGCATAGTACATTTCATTCTAATAGAAAGTTATGGAAAAAAAGTAATTTAACCACGCCCCCTTCTATCGAGAACAAACAAAGGCGTATGCAAGCCCTTTAATAACGAGTAAAATTGCCACCATAAATCACCCGTTTTAGACGGTAGAAATAGCAGGCCAACGGCCTGAATCTGATAAAATAATAAAAAGAAATTTTATAAAACACTGCTACAAAATACATTGCTGCATTCCCACTGTGGTTTATACATGATGATAGCGGGAGCCAGCAATGTATTAATTCCAGACGGCGCCAGCGGTAATTTCCTAGGCTATAGACATGCGCATAAGAAACTTTTATTAATTAAAAGTAGCTACAAGGTTTTGGAGGGAAATATTCAGTATTGTTTTGAGCTTATATAGCGCTGGTGTTGCCAACTGACATAAATTTCAGTGTCGTGACTTCGTATTTATTAATGTAACTTTATACCTAAAATTAAATAATAATTACCACTATAAATGATTATAATATATTTAAAAAGTATATTTATAAAAAATATAACCACAGAACGCAAGAATGAAATTCTAATAATAAAGTAAACATAGAAGGGAAACAAAGTTTAATTTAAACAAAAAAAAAACACAACAGTAGTCATTTTACCGACAGAATACCGACTATATAACCCTGGCGCTAGAAGAGTCTCCTCTTAAAGCGGAGGTATTCTTCATACCAGCTCGTTACCCACCGCGGCAATATCCACCATATACGTTCAGGAGCAATCTGCTACCCGAAGTGTTAGAACCGTCTTCGGCGCCGCCGGTACTGGAACCAACAGTACAGAGGACGCAACCTCCTCGTATAGTGGTGTCTCCTCCAAGACGGATCACCATGGTTGAGGGGAAACCGGATAGCGGCGTACGAGAAGCTTTGGAGGATAGGGATCCTCACAGCTTAAACCAGCATGTACAGGTACAATCATTAGGTGTATTAATTCTTTTTTTTTTCAAAGAATGTTTTTATGTAGGGTATGTGTAACAAACGAGCACACAGTCCACCTGATGGTAAGTGGATGCCGTAGACATCTACATCTATCATCGATTACGAATCAAAATGCAGATGCGTTGTCAGTTGTCACCCGTGAGGACTAATATGGAATACACCGTTTCCAGTGAAACGTGTCTCCGGTTCTCTACACTCACAATACGAAACACAGAAACTTTAAGCTGCTATTTTATGCCAGTATTCTGTGAGAGCGTGTTCCTTCCCCGGTCCCCACAGAGTACCACGGTAAAATGACTGCTTAATGCTGCTGTGTTTCATATGGTGAGTGTAGAGAACCGAAGATCGCTGTTACTCAAAAATAGGCATTCCATCTTAGTCCTTACGCGTGACAACGTATCCGCATTTTAATTATTTATTGAGAATAGATGTAGATGTATGTGGACTAAGACATCCAGTTATCATCAGGTGGACTGTGTGTTTATTTGTCACCCTTATTCTATAAAAACATATGAATTTTGTACACAAAACGCTTTGACCCATAAGTTAAACTAAAATATTTTTATTACATTCACCGCTGTACTACATTCGAGGCTTAATTATAACTAAGATACCTTTACCTTCTCCACGCTGTTGAATATATGACAAAATAAGTTAGGCGAAGTGTAAACTGCAAACATATACTTGGAGTTTTGGCGCATACTTGACCGTCGGTGAATTGTTGCTCCTTTTCTATCGTTTTTTTTTTAATTTGAAGAGGATTTTGATACGTAAAATGTTATGCGATTTTATGCACATGTAAACTATGAATGGAAATGCCGAAACAAATGTTCCGGTATTGATAATTTAAATCTTAAAATTATTTTGTCCGCTTAGGCTCCATAAAAATTTGATATACTATAGTCAGTGAATGTCCACTAGGCTAAGCTGTCGTCATTATCTTCCAAAAACCTTTCATAATCATGCGTCATCTAAATGCGAAGAAGTATTTCAAAAAAATTTTTGACACTGGTAAAAGTATAACCGTTCGCGTTCATTACCAAAGAAATAAAAAATACTCCAAAACTTGCGAAAGCGAAATACGTCAGCATTATGTTGCTATTTTAAGCCGGTATCCTGTGAGAGTGAGAGATTTGATCAACCATGCAACTCTACCTATATTGTATGAGTACAAACGAGCGCTCTCTCTGCTTTCCTTTTTCTACGGCTAAACTTTAAGCGCTCGTTCTCATACTGCTATGTACTATATCAATTGTATAAACATAGAAACAGTGCTAATTCACACTACGGCAAATCATATTACGACAAATAAAAGTAAGAGATAATAAGCTACAACAAATTCGTGTGGAAGCTTAAGTTGGATTCACATGTATATTCGTTTAGACCCAGGAAGGCAGCAATATTTTGTTTTGAAATTTGTGAGGTCTTAATATAATACTGAGACAACCTTTAGATTATACGGATCCCACTACGGTCAGCTTTTTATGGAATAAGGGTGACAAAACGAATACTCCGTTCACCTGGTGGAAAACGGTTGCTGTGGCACATGGACCCTCATCTATCATCGATTAAAAATCAAAATGAAGATGTGCTGTTACCCCTGAGGACTAAATAGAATGCCTCGTTACCGTTAAAAAGGGACTTTGGTACTCTACACTAACTATACGAAACAGAGCAGCTTCCGTAGTCGCACCCACACATTCGTGCTGCAGTCATAAAGTATATTATATTATAGCGTGGCTCTACTACAGAGAAAACTAATTATAACTACGAATAACCTTTCATAAAACAGCAATAAAGGCCCTAGACCATTACGCAAGAAAACACGAATAACAAAGGATTATTTATTTGCGTGACCGGTGACCGGGGTACGGACTGCGCCCGCTAAATTACTTGCCGCCGGCACCGCCGCGCCGGTCAAATTGAATATTTGACCTAAACTTATTTATATTTAAATCTGTTTCCTTAGAATACATGAAATTGAAATTTTGGTGTCTTTAACGAAAGGTGTATTTTTAAAGATCATACGTCAGTCGGATTTGTGTATCTTGAATTCGAAATGTAACTAATTTTAATCGGAGTTTGTACAAAGAACTTTCAAAGATCGATCCGGAAGTAAAAAACAAAATACTGTCCGTTTTTTACAACATTGAGTGGCAAACGAGTACTCAGTCCACCTGATAGTAACTGGATGCTGCGGCCCATAGACATTCACATTTATCCTTAATTAAGAATCAAAATACAAATGCGTTGTCACCCCTGAGGACTAAGATGGAATGCCACGATTTCAGTAAAAAGGGTCTACGGTTTTCTGCACTTACCATACGAAACACAGCTGTATTACGCTGTTATTTTACGCTGGTATTCTGTGAGAACGTAGTCCCGCCACGGTCGAGCCGACCTTCATGCTATAACTATAATATAGCTGTAGCGTGACTCTTAACACGTAAAAAATAGTAACATCACCTTAAATATGTTTGTCTTTTATTTCGCGTAAACAGTTTTCTGCTGAAGTTTGGTCATTGTGAATCTGGAATGTTCCTCTTTATCTTTAATCTATTCAAACGGATTTAAAATTGCTCAAAATACAAAGATAAAGACGACACACACATGAGCACGAGAAAGATAGAGAATCTAGTGAGAACTTTGTACCGAGGAGAACCTATCTGCAATCTTATTTCTCTTCCGTACAACACTGAATGTATCAAATAGATCTCAGTAGCTTGTGGTATTGAGGCATGGTACATGTGGGGAAAAGAAAAGATACGTCTTCACCGTGTGTCGGTCGTTTATTAAGTCCCAAATACAATCATTTCTTATACAATCTAACTTATGCTAAACGCGCTTGCGCAGCAGAGTCACACGGGACTCGCGCATGAAATATAAAACTTCTAGGTAATGCACTACATCTCCCCAAAAGTAAGGGGTACCTCACTACCCTCTTCAGGGAAAAAAAAATGATTAGTGTACATATAACTTAAGACTAATAACATAATGAATGTATAGGTACTTGTCTGAAAGGCAAACATTTTTTTTGATTACAAAGATAAACATTACAATTGAAATGGCTTTGTGTTATTTTTATGTAAAATAATTTCTTTGTTATTTTTCAGAAATTTTACATTAGGTGGTAATTCTTCCAAAACTTTATAAGGTCCTTCATACAAACAATCTAATTTGTTACCTGTTTGGTTTTTTATTAAGATCAAATCTCCTGGCTTATATTGTACTTTATTACATTTTTGATCATACTTAATTTTTCTTAAATTTTTACTTATTAACAAATTTTCCTTAGCATCCAACTGTGCTTTTTGTAAACGGTACTTTAACTCCTTAGGGTAATCATCGAAATTATACAGTGGGTCAACATGTGTTGATAAATTACTAGGAATATTACAAATTTTGCCGAAAACTAGTTCGTATGGAGTATATTTTGTTTTTGAATGAACGCTTGTATTGTAACAAAAACACCAAAAAGGGACCCATTCGCTCCAATCTGACTTGTTATTATTGCACTGAATTCTGAGGTAAGCGCCTAAATGTTTATGTGTATTTTCAATGCCTCTTAAGGTTTCATGATGATAGGGCGTTGAATGGATTTTTTCTATATGTAGCAATTTGAAAACTTCGGACATAAGTGATGAGGTAAATTCGGTCGCCATGTCACTTAAAATTTTTCTTGGAATTCCATAACGCAAAATAAAATTATTAACGAAAGACCTAGCAACACTTTCGCTATCCTTTCTAGGTAAAGGATAAGCCTCTACAAATTTGCTTAAATCACACTGGATTGTTAAAATATACTTATTATTATAATTATCTATATCTAAAGGGCCCATAATATCTAAATTAACCTGTTCAAACGCTGAGTTAGCAGTTGAAGTGATTGTCAGAGGATCTCTAATATTTCTGTTAGTATGCTTTTGAACTTGACAACTTTTACATTTGCGGACATAGTTCATGACGTCATTGCTCATACCTGGCCAGAAATAATATTTTTTAATATTATTTAACATACGATTCATGCCTGCATGACCACTTGTTGGTAACAGGTGAAAGTCATTAAGTACCGTGGTAATTTCTTTCTTATTATTTATTCGCTTAATGTCTTTAATAATCAAAAATCGTGGTGACGCTATTTTATACATTTTTATGCTGCGCAGCAAACTCTTAATATTTTTCTCATTACTCTTGTTTTTAATTATGAGTAATTCTTTTATATTTAATTTTATGCACATTTTTTCTAGATCTCTCGCTAACTCTTCTAGAGACGATAACGATCGAGAATATAGAAATATGGTCGATAACGACGGGTTATACGTGCAAAGTTTAGCGTCGGACAAAATATTATACGCATTATTCAAATGTTTTTCGTTACTATTTCCTGGAAAACGCAACTCTATTATGTCATTGGGTCGTTTTAACAACTCTACAGTAGTAGGTTGATCAGGCCTACTAACTGGAGGCTGTTTGTCTATCTGTCCGGTGTCCGTTTGGGGCTCTAACTTTTTCCTTTGAGCTCTAGTTAAAACGGGTACTACTTTTTCCTGCATTTCTTTCAAATCGCGTGACGTCACCGGGAGTCGACTTAACGCATCTGCAGCTGCGTTATTTCGCCCTGGGACGTATTCTACTTCGAAGTCGTATTCTTCAAGGTATAGTCGGAATTTTGTTAAACGACTAGACGGGTCTTTTAAACCGAATAAGTAAACAAGGGGTCTATGGTCCGAAAAGATTTTAAATTTTCTGCCGTACAAGTAAGGCCTAAAGTGACGGACTGCCCACACGATAGCTAATAATTCTAATTCTATTATTGGATATCTAGTTTCTGCCGGGTTCAAACTCCTACTAGCGTAAGCGACAACCTTTCCATTACTATTTGAGAGTACGGCGCCTAAGCCTAACTTAGATGCGTCTGTCTGCAACTGAAATGTGTTATTTTCCGAAAAGTCGGGATAGTCCAACACTGGAGGGTTCGTTAAAGCAGATTTTAATGTAATAAACGAACTTTCGCAATCTTTAGTCCACTCAAATCTAATACCTTTTTTAGTTAATGCATTCAATGGGAACACAATATCAGTAAAACGTGGAATAAACCGACGATAATAGTTGGCGAACGCGACGAGTCGTTTTACTTCGTCAGCAGAAGTCGGGCGTGGGTAATTACGTACGGTGTCAATTTTACTGGGATCTGGGAATATTCCGTCTTGAGTAATTTTATGACCTAAATAGACTATTTCTTTTCTTAAAAATTCGCACTTAATTGGGTTTAGTTTGAGATTAACTTTTCTTAATCGATTCAATACGCTAATGAGATTTTTGTTATGAATATCGATACTAGAACCGATTACGACGCAATCATCTAGGTATAAAAAACATTTTTCGTAATTTAGGCCTGCCATGGCTATAGTCATCAGCCGAGAAAAGACACTAGCACTTGTCTTGAGACCCATTGGGCACCGCTTCATTTGATACTGTTTTCCTGCCGTAAAAGTAGTGTACTTTCGTGACTCATTATCTAAAGAAATCTGATACATTTTATTTAATGTAAAAGAAGTATATTTACGGGAACTTGGATTTAAGGACAGTTGATAATAAGATTGGGAGAGGTCTAATTTTGAAAAATAAATACTGCCTGACAATGAATCAAGTATCTCCGTTATATTGGGAAGCGGAAATTTGTCATCTTGAATTCGATCGTTAATTTCCTGTAATCTATGACCAATCTCCATTTTCTTTCGTTATTTTTATCGACCTTTTTGGGTACTAAAAGTACTGGGCTAGACCATTCCGAAACGGTTTCCTCAATGATGTCGTTTTTTAACATTTCCTGAACTTGTTTTTCTATCTCACCTTTTAACGCCTGAGGAACCCTATAAGGCTTAGAATAAACTGGGGTCACGTTATCTTTTAAAACTATGCTATGTTCCATTAAGTTCGTGACTGATAACGAATCACCTGGTAAATGGAAAACATCTGCGTATTTGGCACAGATTTGTTCAATACTGAGTCTTTCTTCCCTATTTAAATAACTCAAATCAAGTAAATCGAATAAAGTTTTTATTCGCTCAACAGTTTTTTCTTCGCTTTCGAGGTGGCATACCTCGAAGTTACTAATGGAATGGACATTGACCTTTGAAAAATCTATCTCAATATCCTCATTTCTCGTATTCAACACTCTAATAGGAATACTTTTATTTAATGGTTTAGCTAACATTCCTGCTGTGCCGGACGGGCGAAACTCTCCGGAGTAAATGTTGTCGAAGATACTTCGCGAGTCGCTCACGTCCTACACCTATAGGTTCCGGTGGGTACTTTCACCGCCGTCTTTGTGGGTGCCGCTGAAATATTGTGGACTGTGGTTCAAATCAAAATGCACGATTAACAAATACAAATAGCAAGGTAGTAGCCAGCGGTTCGACTGATTGATTAGTCGCGAAATTTTATAACTATTGATCACGGTTGTTAAACTACGGTTGTTCACTATTGGTTGGTCACTGTATATTTCAAAAGATTTCTTTAAATTGTACGGTGGTATCAAAGATCTATTGGTAGTAGCTGGTTTTCTAACACTACTGACTAGCAGCTATTATCAACTAAACTAGCTGATTTTATCACTTGTGTAACTGCGGATATCAGTTACGACCTTTTTAGGCTAGCTAACACTTTCACTATGTGTAACTGCGAATATCAGTTACGACCTTTTTAGGCTAGCTAACACTATCACTATGTGTAACTGCGAATATCAGTTACGACCTTTTTCGGCTAGCTAACACTTTCACGATATGTAACTGCGAATGTCAGTTACGACCTTTTTCGGCTAGCTAACACTTTCACTATTCACTATATACTGCTACTAGTCACTTCAGCTACCACCGGATACCACTCACTTCACTTCACTGTCACTGGTAGTTCTTCAGACTACTACTGGTACTGGGTCCCGAGCCCCTAAGGTAGACTTTGGCAATACTTTACAGTGAGCCGCTTGCCATTTTCCGTTTTGCCTCTTTATTGCATAAACTTTTCACTATACAAATGGCATAAATTACAATATTTTCAATACAAATCTAATTGCTACACTAACATGCTATACATCAATAAATCGGTAGTCTGGTACTTTATAAGTATATCATAAAGGTTACTCAAAATATTAACATTGTAAAAAGTTATTAAACGAAATGTCCCAAATTTTCATAATATTTGGGTACATTAATTCTTTGATTGTTATATATCTACCAAATGCGTTTAATTATACAAAAATATCCCTACACTTCTTTAATCTATAAGCCATATGCTAATTCAATGTCATATTTATAACTCTTTTAGAACATAAAATTATTTTCCTTATTTTTAGTATGAACTATTACGCAGTTAATTAAAAAACTTCTAGAGAGTTCCACGATAAGACGCGCTGTGATTGGTCGATTTTTCTTAATATAATAAAAGTTGTTTATATTACTTGTTATCAAAACGACATTCTATACAAATATACTAAGAGTTATAAATATGCTAAACAACTATATTAATACACGTTTTCATCCAGTTTTGTCGGTAATTTCATTATTAATACAAAAAACAATATTCTTTATCACTTTGTTTCTTAACGTTGTTAGGCCGTCGCGAACATCTCTCCCGCCGTGCAGCGTCGCGACGATTTTCTCACAGCGGCGCTGCATCCATTTCGGTGAGCGACGTTGCTTCTACTTCGGCAGCGGCACGAGTTTCCTGGTTGGCCTCTTGATTAGGCCGTTTGCTGTGCGTACCTCAACAGTGCGAATCTGTCCGTCCACACCGGGGTAAACAGCTTCCACCCTCCCTCGTGGCCAGGTGTTACGAGGTAACTGGCCGTCAGCTATATGGACTGGATCGCCCACCTGGAGATTGGGACCTCGTCCATGGGCCTCCCGCCGGTTTTGAAGTTCCGGTAAATACTCTCGGACCCAACGCTGCCAGAACATGTCAGCGAGTATCTGGGAGCGTCGCCAGTGTCTTTTGCTATTCATATCCTTTTCATCAAATACTCCAGGTGTCGGCAGTCTCGCAGATCCTCCTAAAAGGAAGTGATTTGGAGTGATGGATTCGTCGTCGTCGCTGTCTACAGAGATGTGAGTCAATGGTCTGCTATTTACTGTGTACTCCACCTCGCAGAGCAGCGTGGCTAATACTTCCTCATGCGGATGTCTCTCATGAAGGACGGTGTATAGTGCCGTCTTCACGCATCGTATGAGATGTTCCCTCTTGGTTGGTGTTTTGTGCAGCAAATTGATAGGAAGTCGGGCGAGCTTTAGGTTGAAGCTCAGCTGATCGGTACCCGGTTTCCAGATTAATCCGAGTATCTTTTCCTCGGTTCCTTTGTTTCCCAGATCAACTGACTCAGATGCTTCATGGTCAGGTTCTAATTCTCTTACAAATTCTGGTGCGTTGGAAACCCATTTTCTTAAGGTGAAGTGCGCGTTTTTGTGTATGTCGCGTACTTCCTTCGATATTCGCATTGCCTCTTCCAGAGACTGGAAACTGTCGAGATAGTCATCCATATAGTGGTTTTGAATGATAGCTTCTACGGCTTCTGGATACTTGTCTATGTGTTTTTTAGCGTTCCAGTTCTTCGCGAATATGGCTGTGCAGGGTGAACTGGCTGCACCGAAAATGATCGACGTCATTCTATATTCTTGTGGAGCTTCATTACGTCGATCCCCTCTCCAGAGATATCTTAAGGCATCTCTGTCTTCGGGTCTGACTTTAACCTGCATGAACATTTCGGCTATGTCCGCGGAGACAGCGATTTTATGGTGGCGAAAACGCATCATGACCCCTGGTAGTGATTGCAGTAGGTCTGGACCCGTGAGCAGGAAGTCGTTCAACGACACCCCCTTTGTTCTGGCTGCGGCATCGTGTACTATTCGAAACTTCTCTGGCTTCATTGGGTTATGGACGTCGAAATGGGGTAGGTACCATGTTCTTCCCGGTGTGCAAGTTTTCGGTGCTATCTCGGCGTATCCTTTTTGTACAAGAATTTTTTCGAAAAATTCGGAATTCATTTGTTCATCATACTTCCTTTTTAGATCTTCGTCTCGATCTAACTTTCTTTCAATGGAAACGAGCGTTTTATTGCTGTTTCATAATTTCCAGGCATCTCGATATCCTTTTCCTTCCAGAGAAGCGCTGTTTCTATGTGCCCGTCTTGTAACTGACGGGTGCTGCTATTTAGTATATCTTCAGCTTTCTTCTCTGGGTCGGAGTCTGGTCTTCTCGGATTGATAATGAGAGATTCCAGCGCGAAATATTCGCGGAGTTGGTCATCTATATTTCCCTCGCTCTTGTGCAGCTCATTGGCCGCGTGGACGCGCTGATACGGGGCTTTAGTGTGTGCCCCGTGTAGCACCCATCCTAATTCTGTGAGCGAGACAATTGGCTGGTGCGGCGGACCTCTTCGGATTTGAGTGGCTATCAGAAGTCTCCAATTGTCCTGTCCTATTAGGATCCTTGGGTTGCCGGAGTCATATATTAGCTGCTCCTTTAGGTCTTTCAAGTGTTTGCACTTGGCTATGTCTACAGCACGCACAGTCTGTGGCCCCAAGTTTAGGCTTGCGACCGTGCGTGCTCTGAATGGCACCCTTTTGCTGTGGAGACTCTTCAGCGATACTTTAATTCTTCGGGATTCCGGTGAATCGAGGGTAGTGTTCCCGATAGCGGTGATCTTAAACGGGTCGAACCGCCCTTTAGCTCTAATTTGTTTGGCGATCTCTTCATCCATTAGTGAAACTGTTGACCCATCATCCAGCAGGGCGTGTGTGTTTACAGCTCCCGCCGGTCCAATTACTCGCACTGGAATTATTTTTAAATAGACTTGATGCTTTGACACACCGAATGAGTTAGCAACAGTTTCTTGAGGTTCTTTTTGTTTGACCTCAGTCTTCTCCTTTGTATTACTATGGAGAAGTCGATTGTGTGTCGCGGTGCATCCTTCTATTCCACACTTATTTGTTTTGCATTTGTGTGTCTGATTTCTATAACGTAAACAGCGGAAACATAAATTATTTTGCTTTGCGAGTTCCCATCTTTTGTAGATATCTGCTTCCTTAAATTTTTTACATTCGAATCCGTAGTGACCCTCTTTTTCGCAAACTCTGCATTTCGGAGACGGCTTAGTAGTAGCCGCGTGTGCTCTATGTACTGTACGATTGCTTTGTGCTTCGTTAATAATTTCTGGAGGCGCAAATGCACTGCAGAAGCGAGCTTGCTCGGTAATAAAATCGCTGAAGCAGCCGAGGTCTGGTCTAGAGTCATATTTTTCAGTGTAGATTCTATACCACTGGGCACGTATAGAATTTGGCAGTTTGTCGGTGAGGTGTCGTAGCAGCTCTGCGTTGACGAGGTAATGATCTCGCTTTAGGGCTCTAAGAGTGACGACGCTTCCCCTCACTTTGCTCGCGAATGTGCAAATGTCTCTGGGCGCTTCTGTACAGCGTGCTAATCCTCGTAACTTCTCGGTTTCTGCTTGCACGATTGAATCTGGACGCCCAAATTGTAGCTTCAGTTCTCGCATAATGTCATCTGGCTTAGCATGCCCGATGAGTTCTGAACTGACTGTTTCCAAGGCTCTTCCTTGTAGACTTCGTCTTAGTCTAGCTGTGTTTTCAATGTCATTGAAGTAGCCTCGGGTTGTTTCGTAAATGGCACGGAATGAAAGCCACTCGGTATGTGCTCCGCTAAAGCTTGGCAGTGTCATTATAGCTTTCGACGCTGCGAAAGCATGCGACGATAGTGGCGCACTCTCTAACTTTGATTTGTCAGCGAGCGCGGCTATAGCGGACGTGAGCTCCGATATAAATGGACGGAGCCCCCTGTCTTCACTTATGACGGGTTCCTGGCCAGCTTTATTTGGCTTGGGATCCTTTTGTACATCTTCTGGATAGGAATCCTGGTTGGTGAGCTCTGATACAAGCGGTAGGAGCCCCCTGCCTTCATTAACGGTGGGTTCCTGGCTGAGCTTCTGTGGCACGGGATTTTTGGAGTGACCATCTTCATCATAGTCGTCTGATTCTTCTTCTTCTTCAGCCATCTGTAAAGAGATCTGCGCAAGTTCTAGTTTGATCTTCAATACTTCTTCACGAGCCTTCAAAATTCTTCTATTGGGCCGAACAGTCTTCTTTGACTTCGTACTGCAATTGGTGTGGCCCCTCGGTGGCTCTTCGGTGTGGGTGTCTTCCCGGGATGTTGGCGATGATGCACGGCTAAAGTCATCGTTGCCTTCTATATGTTCCCTCTGCTTCGTTGTGCGGGCCGTAGTGGTCGGCGCGGGCAGGGGTATCCCCCCCTCGGGGGGGGGCAGCATGGCGCCTCAGCGCCCTCTATCGTTGACGGTGAGCGTGGTGGCATCTGGTAGTGGACGGCGGCGTTACTGGCCGACGAACCTCCTTCCAGACCGACGGTCCACGCCTTGGCTTCCCTTCCTTGCGAACTGGTGATCGGCATCTTGAATCTGAAAAATTCTGCGGTTTTAATACGGTAGTGACTATTTACCCGGTTCCGAAATACAAACGGACATATCCGGCTTGAAGGACCAACGAATGTGCCGGACGGGCGAAACTCTCCGGAGTAAATGTTGTCGAAGATACTTCGCGAGTCCCTCACGTCCTACACCTATAGGTTCCGGTGAGTACTTTCACCGCCGTCTTTGTGGGTGCCGCTGAAATATTGTGGACTGTGGTTCAAATCAAAATGCACGATTAACAAATACAAATAGCAAGGTAGTGGCCAGCGGTTCGACTGATTGATTAGTCGCGAAATTTTATAACTATTGATCACGGTTGTTAAACTACGGTTGTTCACTATTGGTTGGTCACTGTATATTTCAAAAGATTTCTTTAAATTGTACGGTGGTATCAAAGATCTATTGGTAGTAGCTGGTTTTCTAACACTACTGACTAGCAGCTATTATCAACTAAACTAGCTGATTTTATCACTTGTGTAACTGCGGATATCAGTTACGACCTTTTTAGGCTAGCTAACACTTTCACTATGTGTAACTGCGAATATCAGTTACGACCTTTTTAGGCTAGCTAACACTATCACTATGTGTAACTGCGAATATCAGTTACGACCTTTTTCGGCTAGCTAACACTTTCACGATATGTAACTGCGAATGTCAGTTACGACCTTTTTCGGCTAGCTAACACTTTCACTATTCACTATATACTGCTACTAGTCACTTCAGCTACCACCGGATACCACTCACTTCACTTCACTGTCACTGGTAGTTCTTCAGACTACTACTGGTACTGGGTCCCGAGCCCCTAAGGTAGACTTTGGCAATACTTTACAGTGAGCCGCTTGCCATTTTCCGTTTTGCCTCTTTATTGCATAAACTTTTCACTATGCAAATGGCATAAATTACAATATTTTCAATACAAATCTAATTGCTACACTAACATGCTATACATCAATAAATCGGTAGTCTGGTACTTTATAAGTATATCATAAAGGTTACTCAAAATATTAACATTGTAAAAAGTTATTAAACGAAATGTCCCAAATTTTCATAATATTTGGGTACATTAATTCTTTGATTTTTATATATCTACCAAATGCGTTTAATTATACAAAAATATCCCTACACTTCTTTAATCTATAAGCCATATGCTAATTCAATGTCATATTTATAACTCTTTTAGAACATAAAATTATTTTCCTTATTTTTAGTATGAACTATTACGCAGTTAATTAAAAAACTTCTAGAGAGTTCCACGATAAGACGCGCTGTGATTGGTCGATTTTTCTTAATATAATAAAAGTTGTTTATATTACTTGTTATCAAAACGACATTCTATACAAATATACTAAGAGTTATAAATATGCTAAACAACTATATTAATACACGTTTTCATCCAGTTTTGTCGGTAATTTCATTATTAATACAAAAAACAATATTCTTTATCACTTTGTTTCTTAACGTTGTTAGGCCGTCGCGAACACCTGCGATAAAAATCCCTTCCTCAATTTCTTGAGCTAAAATAACGCTATCTTCGCTTAAAGTGCAAGGAATGTGTTTGATAACTTCGCAACGGGCGGGTATGACGTGTCTATACCTATCACTCCATCTACCCATATTAAGACAAACTACGGAACCCTCATTCGATAACTGTAAGGTTCGTGTTTCGTAGTTGATTATCGCATTATAACGCTTAAAAAAATTATCGCCCAATATACCGTTAGCAAAACAAGAGAGATTCTTAAAAACGTAAAATTTCTCTCTAAAAGTTATGCCATTACAAACTAAATCTAAGTAAATATAACCGTCTGAAATTAATTTACCACTAACGCCCTTAATTGTTATTTTATCATAATGTAACTCATTCAAATACTCCTGGTTATCGAGGAGCCACTCATATTTCATAACACAAATGCTCGCGCCCGTATCTACTAAAAGACTTACCTTGCTATTATTACTTACATTTAAATCTACTACATTGTTTATGCTATAATTACAAACGAAATGATCACTAATTGTAGGGGCGAAAAAACTCACTATTCGGTGCAGATTGAGTGCGTTCCACGCTCTCAATGTGCTCCGATTGTATCTGAGAAACGCGGGCGTTTACATTTGGGCGAGATGGGTTGTACCAACCTCGGCCTCGCGAAGTACCCCGTTGGTACCTACCACGATTGAGCCCTCGAGAGTTACCCCTGTAAAATGTCCTGGAATTCGATCCGCTTTGCGCTCTCTGATGGTTATAATTAGTATTTGAGCGAGCGTTATTAGAGCCTCTTTCATTTCTATTAAACTGATTGTCACGACTGCGGTAAATGTTCAACACATGCTCGTTACGAGCTGATGATGTGCTCTCGTCCAGCGCGGTTTGAATCGCTTCTGGAAGAGACTGGAATTGTCGGGAGGCTATGATAATGCTCAAACGCGAATGTGATAATCCGTCTGCGAAACGTTTAATCGCAATTTTCTCGTTCAAAGGACGAAGTGTTTCGTATTTTTTGTCATCACCGTCAGCCTGTGCTATAGTCAAGTTGACGAACAACTGTTCTAACTCAGAGCTGAACTTATTAATAGACCTACAGCCTTGGCTTGCGCTATTAAGCTGCGATTGCAATGCTACCGCGGATTTCTTCTGAATTAAGTGAGTGCGCATATCTAAAACCAAACTACTCACGGACTCGTAGCTAGATTTTAACCTCAGCTTGGCGCTAGGGGTCAGTCTAGTTTTCAAAACGAAATCAATTAATTGTTTTTTGCCATTTTCGTTAAGCATATCACTATACATCACAATACTATCTATCAGTTGAGTAGTAATATTTTCGTGGCCTGTCATTATTGGCAATAGGGCTATTGCCGTTTTTAAATCAAAGGCGCTCATGCTGGCTGAGTTATTGGAACTTTCTGTTTCACGAGACATTAAATTTAAAATATTACTGTACAAGATATGTATGTCGTCTATGCATCTATTAATAACCTGAAAATCATCGCTACTTTTCTCAGAATTCTCTATTTTTAGTTTGATTTTAGACGAAATATACTCCAAACAACTGTACAGATTTTTCGCTTCACTAACTTTTTCTTTTGCTGCATCGGAACTCTCTCTACGTTTTGGTCCGATTTTCACTAGATAATCTCTAATTTCTTTTAAACTACTGTACACATTATTTAGTTCAGCCAGTGACATTGAAAAAATCGACAAATATAATTTGTAACAGTAAAGGGAAAGGAAACTATTATTACACAATATGTAAAAACACTTAAAAAATTATAATTTCACTTACTTGTTAAAATATCACGTACATACTAATTACAAGGGCGGGGCGATGGTGTTTGTGGATGTAACCATTTTTAGGGCGGCGCGAGCAAGCGGGAACAGCACTGCAAACAGGATGTGTGGCTGCATGGGGTCATCTTTTTGAAGCGGGCCGGGTATTACCCTGGACACCTCTTGATGTTGGGCTGGGTATTACCCTGGACTGCACTCTTGAGATCTTCTAGTTAGTTGTAGGGCGGGCGATGTTTTCAAGCGAGATTGCGTTGAGTTCTCGCCTCAGAGTTTTCACGGCACTCTTCCTGCATTTTTTCATCAGGTAATACATAGATAACTGCTGCAGCCAGTATAACCACGGATACAATCATGAGGGTTTGTATGATGTGGCTTGTGTGAGCGTCTTCTAGGCTTGTATTTGCGGATGCTGCACCATTTGCGTTTTGTGCTATGACTACTTCTTTCGACTGCGATTTTCCCATTTCGTACCTTTATTTCTCTTTGGATTTCTGGCGTGTCTTCTTGGTTTTTTTTTGTTTTCTTCAAAATAGGGCGCTTCTTTTTTCTTTCTTCAGAATTTGTGCTTCTTTCTTCTATATGGTTTTCTTCATTCTTCTGTAAGGTTTTCTTCTTTCTTCTATAAGGTTTTCTTCTTTCTTCCGAATTTGACTTTTTTTTTGCACTGGTTTTTCACTTAGTGGGTAATTTCTTTGTTAGGATCCTGGCATGGTCGCCATGAGGCATGGTACATGTGGGGAAAAGAAAAGATACGTCTTCACCGTGTGTCGGTCGTTTATTAAGTCCCAAATACAATCATTTCTTATAAAATCTAACTTATGCTAAACGCGCTTGCGCAGCAGAGTCACACGGGACTCGCGCATGAAATATAAAACTTCTAGGTAATGCACTACAGTATGAATATTACTTACTTCCATTATAGTGTTTATAAGTTCATTTCTGGACAGGTTTTCCCCACATATTACCTCATAGGGAGGATTTTTCCATAGTTGGCACGTTTGGCAATCGCAGTTAGAGTTATTATCAGGAAGATGCTGCGGCTCATCTCCTGCGATATGGGATAGTTCTTGCATCTCCACTACGAGGTCAATTACTAAAAGAACCTAAAGTAAACCTAAGACTAGGTCTCTATGAACCAGTCTCTAATGTTATCGCACAAGCTTTACTTTATGCACAGGTATTTTAAACAACTATGTCAAGTAACTTCAGTAACCACATAACATCAGGTGGACTGAGTGCTCGTTTACATCTTATTCTATAAAAAAACACCATCTGACCTCATCATTACCACACATTAGAACGTTATTTAAACGATAACACAAGAGCATCAATCTGCCAGCGGTCAATTTCCCGCCCAAGCCCTCTTTTCTTATATTGTCTGATCGCGCAGATAGTATGGGACGATATAATCGGCGAGCCGGAGGGCGCTCGAAGCCCGGAGTGCGCGTGGAGGCTGAGCCACGTTTGTTTCCGGCACTCCCGCGACGCCTGCTACACGCTACTGGCCGTGCTGGTAGCACCGCCCTGCGCACTGCTGCTGGGCTGCGGCTTCGCTTGCCTCGCTTTCGAGGTGGGTACTCTACACAACTGGTTCTATCCATCCATTTTAGCCTGTAAAAGTCTACTGCTGAACATATGCCTTCCCTATATTCCAAAAGAACAAATACACGAATGCATTTGTAAACGATTGTAGCCAAGATTTTTTTAATGTGAAGAATTTTCATGTTACCTTGTCCATCTACCTAACACAGCCTAAAAAAGTCCACAACTGAAGGAAATGAAAGACTTGTGGCGGCGCTGTCGTCGCGCCACAAGCGAAACACATCGAAGCCTAAATCGCCTCTCACCCTCTTCCTTCCACGGCCACAGACACAGACTCCGTCATGGATTGCCTTATAGGCCATTTTGCCCTAGTTGCCATGCTCAGATGGCACGTTGGCAACCATAGTTTTTATTAATTTGAGTAGTTACCATGACGATGCTTCTGCCCATGCAGTTTCTTACTGTCGCCTCTTACGACACCCACGGGACGGTATGGAGAAGTCGATATTCTTAAGCCGCCGTTACACGGTATGCAACAAGTTAACTCCTCTCGAATGCCTCTGTTGATGAACGGCTGGATATATATATTTTCAAATATACACCAAATTGTAACGTAAATATATGAGAGCCGCGGTAGCTCAGATCGTTAACGCTCGCTGTAAATGTAACAGAACGCGAGTAACCCGGGTTCGATCCCCGCCGGCCACCAATGAAATTGTTATTGCAATTTTAAGTGCTGACTTACCGCGTGCTCGGCGGTGAAAGCAAACATCGTGAGGAAACCTGCATGTCTGAGGAATAAGAAAAAAAATTTCGAAGACATGTGAAGTTCGCCAACACACATTGGGACAGCGCGGCGGACACTTCCTTGCCCTAAAACCCTCTCAGATATGAGGGAAGGCCTGTGCCTAACAGTGGACGTATATAGGCTGTAACTTTTACCAAATTGCTGCCTTGATTTCAAAAATTCTTTTACCTCTTCTTTAGTTTGTGGAATCTCATAATAGAGACTCAAAAGTTTTGCCTACTTACAACCCTTGGAAGGTGGGTTGATTGGTTGGTGGGCTCGCTCTTACAATGCTGTTCTCCATGAACAGTCAGGTTTGAATTTGCAATTTTCGGATATTCACCGTCATTTTTGGACAACGGAGCCTGAATCGGGAGTCCTTAGAGAGATACAGATTTACTCTTTGTTAATGTTTTAAGAAAGACTGATTCCACATACCACAGGAAAGGAGTCGACATAATAAGTATCGCTCTCGGATTAAATTAAATCACAACAAATCAAATCACAAGGTACTTACAGAAGAAAAAGAATAGAAGCTGTAACATAAGACATTTGGTTAGTAAAATGTGGTGATGATAAAAAGTTGTAGAAGTTGATGGGAAGGCTTGAGTGGGTGAATTTCTTAAAAAAATACCATTTAAATTTACATTAGTAAAATCATTTTATTTTTGCATAGATTTTCCGGTGACATTGGAATATTAATATTTTGCACATACCTACCCTTATTTAATTGCCACAACATTGCATGTTTGTACACTTTATTCTAGGTATGTTAAAAAAAACTGAGAATACATTAACATAAACCTTGACAAAAATTTTGCGATAACTTAAGTTTTTAAGTAAATTCTAACAACCAAATACAATGGAGAATGTTGATTAACGTTTTGTACCAACTTTTCCTATCGTTACCGTTACAGCCTATCAAAAGTCTACTGTTGCACATAAGCCTCTTCCATGGATTGAATCATAGAAATAGAAATAGAAATAGAAATAGAAATAGAAACTTTTTTATTCAATGTAGATTATAAAAATACTTATTGAAAGTCACTTTTTTAATTTACCACTGGTTCGCAAAAGAAACCTCTGTCCTGGGAAGAACCAGCAAGAAACCCAGCGGGACTATTTTTTTTAATAATAGCTTACAATCATGTTTACAATCAACAACACAATACAAATTAGAAATAGCTTGGTAGCGATCACCCTTCCCAGGGGTTATTATCATCTATAAATTCCTTAATATTATAATAACCCTTTTTATACAAACTTAGTTTAATAACATTTTTGAACTCTGTGTATGACAAATTTTGTATATTTTCTGGGATTTTGTTGTAAAAGCGTATACATCGCCCCAAGAATGAATTACTGACTCGGTGGAGTCGAGTAACTGGTACTACCAGCTTGTGTCTGCTCCTAGTATTTACAGAATGAATATCACTTATTTTCGCAAAACTACTTTTATTTTTGTGTACGTACATTACATTTTCATAAATGTATTGAGAGGCCAGAGTTAATATATTAATTTCCTTAAATTTTTGTCTCAGTGACTCTTTTGGTTTTAAATTATATATTGCTCTAATGGCCCTCTTCTGTAAAATAAATATAATTTCAGTGTCAGTCGCGTGTCCCCATAGCAAAATACCATACGACATAATGCTATGGAAATAACTAAAGTAAACTATTCTAGCTGTTTCAACACTGGTAAGAGTTCTAATCTTTTTTACAGCATATGCTGCAGAACTAAGTCTGCTAGCTAGTTTTGATATATGGGGGAGCCATTGAAGCTTTGCGTCCAGTGTGATTCCAAGAAAAATGGTGGTATAAACAAGACTCAGTTCCTCCCCATTTAAAATTACATTAGTATTGACATGTTTAACATTAGGAGTTAAGAATTTCATACATTTAGTTTTAGTTCCATTCAAATGCAAATTATTAACATTAAACCAATTGACTAACTTAGCTATAGCATTATTTACTTCGTCGTAATTTAATAACTGTCGTTTTAATTTGAAAATTAATGAAGTATCATCAGCAAATAATACTATATCATGGTTATCCCCTACTATGTAAGGTAAGTCATTAATATATACAAGAAACAGAAAAGGGCCGAGAATTGAGCCCTGAGGCACGCCCATTTGTACAATGGACCCGGAAGAACTCATACTAGTAATAACAACTTTTTGTGTTCTGTCACTTAAATATGAAATAATTAATTTAAGAGCATCATTTCTTACACCGTAGTGTTGAAGTTTCCTGATTAATGTTTCATGGTGAACACAATCGAAGGCTTTGGATAGGTCACAGAACACACCCAAAGCATCCTGTGAATTCTCCCATGCATTAAATATATATTTCACAACACCAGCATCAGTTGTCGAGCGACCCCTTGTGAAACCAAATTGATTTTTATGAAGTAATTTATTTACATTAAAAAAATTAACAATTGATCAAGAATAATTTTTTCAAAAATTTTACTAAGTGTTGGCAGTACAGAAATAGGTCTAAAATTAGCGGGGTCCAATGTACTACCAGATTTAAATAAAGGTATTACTTTACTATGCTTCATTAAATCAGGAAACACACCAGATGTGATACTACTATTAAAAATAATAGATAGGTGAGGTGCGATTGTATCTATTATAGACGCAATAACTTCAACAGAAATCCCCCACAGATCGGCGGTTCTCTTAATATCAATAGTCTTAAAATATTTTACAATATCTTTTGATGAAACTTTATGAAATGTAAAATTCTTTGTACACACATTTACATTTTGTTTAAGTAATGATTCGGCGACGGTAGGAGAAGAATTCAGTGACTTAGTGGTTAAGATCGGAATATCAGTAAAATATTTCTCAAAAACCATTGCAACGTCCTGATCTGATTTAGTTAATTTATTGTTAAAACTTAACTGGTAGTTTGAATTGCGAGAGTTGACCTTACCAGTTTCACTATTAATTATACTCCATGTCATTTTAATTTTATTAGAAGCAGTCTTTATTTTGTTGCTTAAATACAATGACTTGGCTAAGGAGCACCCTCTTTTAAATATTTTGGAATATTTTTTTACATATTCCCTAAATTCGACGCTAGGATTATATGACCTTTCATTGTAAAGTTCATATAACCTTTGTCTACTCTTATGGACTCCTACTGTCGCCCATTCATTAAATGCTTTACGATTATTCAAGGAGAATGTTTTAGAAGTAAACGTATTATTAAATTCATTGCAAATGAGCTTAAATAATGTTGCATACAAAAAATTTGGATTATTTTGGTATGAAAGTAATGGAAGTTTTTTTACTACGTTACTTCTAAACTTCTCCAAGCGATGTGCATTTACTGGAACAAACACTACTTTTTTGTCTACTTGCTTTTTGTGAACATAAGGTAATGAAACAAATTGTCCACAGTGATCAGAGCTCAATTTTTGAATTATACATTTATTGAACGGCTTAACATTTGTAAAAATGTTATCTATACATGTTGCACTAGATTCAGCAATACGTGTTGGCTCCAAAAATAAATTAAAAAGACCATAAGATTTAAACAATGATCTAAATTTAATATTAGTGGAGGAAGCTTCTAGGAGATTGATATTAAAGTCTCCACATATTACAACAGATTTATTCTGTTTATTAAGCTTAGCGAAAACTTCCTCCATAATTTTTTCAAAAGTATCATATAATGAACATGGGGGTCTGTAAACGCTCACAACAATGAGGTGCTCAAACTCAACACATGCCATTTCTACAGTTCGCTCAACAGAGAGGCTCACAATATCTTTACGTTCTTTATATGATAATAATTTACTAGCTAATATTAAGGAGCCACCTCTTAAAATCGTTTCTCTATTGAAAGAACTGAGCACCTGGTGATTACTAAAGTTAAACATTAAATTATGAGCTTTTAACCAATGTTCAGTAATACATAAAATATGAATATTGTTGCTATTTAAAAACAATTCAATTTCTAGCTCTTTGCCTATCATGCCTTGTATATTCTGATGCACCAGGTGTAAACAATTTTTATTATCATTTTCTGGAGTTATACAATTGCAACTATTAAGGATTTGTAAGCTACATTCTAAACTATTTAAATTATTATAACTGCTAGAGATTACCTCTATTGTCTCATTTTCTAATTTAAATTACTTGGAACGGATTCCAAATTACATGTCAAATCATTATGCTGCTCAATAGGAGCAGATGTCTGGGTAGCCAAGCCCTTGGCTGAGTTAATATATAAATAATAAGATAGCACATTTGCTATCTGTCTTAAATTATATTTGGATAGGTAGTACCTATCTGTAGTCAAAAAATTTTTAATTAAATTATTAATATCTATTAAATTAATTCTATTGGTATAATTGTTACAATTAAATGTCAAATTTAAATTATTATTACATGATAAATTATTCATTAATAAATTTAAATCATATCTTATTTTATTCTCCTGTGGCCAACCCTGTATGTAAGGCAATGTAAACAAGATAATTTTATGTACATTTAAAGTATTGAGGTTATCAATATATTTTAATAATTGATTTTTGCTTACATTGCCTCTTCTCCCAACAAAAATTATTAATGTGCTATTAGGAGAAAACTTACTGGTTAAAACTTTATTCATTATATGACTAAAGGATGCTCCAGGCATACAATAATTACTAATCAATTGTCCTTTTAAATGGTTATTTAACATCATGCCCAAATTTTTACCTATGTCATCACAATACATAATAACTTTATGTTTTTTAATATTTAAACTACATTTTAAGTTTTTATTCTGTGTTATGGCACCGTCATAGAGTGTTGGTGAAAATAAGGAGTCATTGCTATTTACACATATTGTCCCCGATGAACATGGTATGGAGCGTTGATTCTCACTCTGATGTTTTATTAAGGAGTCAAAGCGCTCCTCATTGTATTTACATGACTTTACCAGATCATTCATGGCCAATATGTGTTCTTTTATCTCAACCTGAGCCGATGCATATTTATTTGAGATAATTTGTAAGGAGTTTTTAAGCGACAAAACTTCTGAATTGAGACACTCTATTTCAGTCTCATAACAGTTTTTCATATTTTCCACCTCAATTGCGTATAATTTAAGTTTATTAATTAATACATGCTTTTCCTTACATATATTTATATAATTTTTTGTATTAATTTTTGTTTTAATTAACTTTTGTACTTTCCTAACATATTTATTAATTTTTATGTATTTCTTTAATTTTCTTCTACTGCATGTAATCCTTTCTGCTGTTCTAGATGTGACAAAATCATCACCAGTCAAATCGATTGTTGTGGAGGGATGCAATGTTTTTGAAGATTTACATTCTATGAGCTCATTGAACAGACTTTGAGTTTGGGACACTTTCAATTCATCTAAGTATTGTTTTAATTGCAAAATCTGCTCATTAGCCTCACTTAACTGCAACTGCAATGCAGCAATTAATCTGAGGGATTCCTCATATTCTTTGCTGCATCGGTCAAACTCATCGACTGTTTCCTGAAGCTGGTCCCTTTCTTTTAAAACATTTGTGTAGTCTTTATGCAACTTAACCATATCACTTTTTAGTTGATTATTTTTGGCAATTATATTTATTATTTCCTTTTCGTTGTCATCCCTTTCTTTAAGCAACAGCTCACACTGCTCTTTTGACGCCTTAAGTTCTAGAAGCGCCATTTGAAGTTGGTTCTCCATTTGGCGCGTTTTGGCGTTGCGTGTATTCATTTTACTATTATGTGTAAATAGCAAAAGAAAACAAAGAAAGAAAACCGAAGAAACAGAGTAAGCTAATATCTAGATCTATGGGTCTACTTACAGATCTCAAATTAAATTATCAGGTAAATAATTCAAATTGAAATCCAAAACTGCATTAATTTAAAAGGTAAATCTTAAAATATTAAAGGGATAACAAGAAAATTACAATAACTTACGGAAAGTTCAAACGATGTTCGTTACAGCTGTCTCTTTTAGTTGAAACACAAAACACTATTTAATTAAAATACTTATGACTTTTACTTATTTTACCAACACAATTAAGTATTATTTAACAACTGTAACCAAAAATTGAGGTGGATATTATCAAATTACAATATTTAATTTTGCTAAATTGTTGGGAGCTATTATTTTACAACTTGTCACTTGGGTTGCCACAGAGTATATCCTATATCCATAGGAGGGATATTGGCCATAGTTGCCATACTTGGCAGACGTGTTGTCAACCGAAATGTTTAGTTGTTATTAGTAGGTAACTACTACTAGTCTTCTAGTTTGTTTCTCTTTTTGAATAGAATACGGGTGACAAACGAGCACACAGTCCTTCTGATGGTAAGTGGATGCTGTGATCCATAGATCGATTAAGAATCAAAACGCAGATGCGTTGTCACCGCTGAGGACTAAGATGAAATGCCTCGTTTCCAGTAAAAAATGGTCTCGTAAAAAAATTACCGGATCTCTACACTCACTCACCATATGAAACACAGCAGCATTAGCTGCTATTTTACGCTGGTATTCTGTGAGAACGTGGTCCTTCCCAGTTTTCAATTATCTGAAACATACTGTACTGTGTTTGACGGTCAAGCTAAAAGACGACGGCGCGGCTAAAGCTAGTAATCTTTACAAACACAAACATAATTATAATAAAAGCTCTTGTAATATTACAGCAAATATGGTGCTCGACGCCATGCTTAAGGTGCTTGAAGATATACTTCGCGTCGCTCCGCACATTGATGCAGTCCTGCATGGCGGCGACTGTCGCACCCGTGATGGAAGCAGTTGGCTATGTTTGCCGACACGTCCGCGTCAACCACCGTCAAGATGCGCCAGATGATAGAGACCTGCTAATTGTGTAGTGTCTTTTTCTAGTTTTTTGTGGTTACTTTCTTACAACAATTCTTCCGATATTAAATTAATCAAAAGAATAACAACCAAATTATTTAGCGTTTCACAAGTACGCCTTCCAAAATATATCTTACAAATTATTATACTATGTCAAATGAATCTAACGTTTTTTATAATACTGTAAGAAATATCTTTAATAATGAGGCTTAAACTTATAAAAAAAAAACTATCCTAGTAATTTGTTTTATTTTATCGTTTATTAAAATTTAATTTCTACATAACATGGCAAATTACCTACCTAACGTAGCGAGTATTTTTGTCATCTAGCAATGTAACCACTTTTTTATTTCATTAATTGGCTGTTTTAGGAAAATATAAAAAGTGAGAGCTAATTAATCCCATGCTCAGCAAACGTTACTAGTTGAGACTGAGCTGAAATTTTTTGTTACGGACATGATCACACAGTGTTATCATCATTATAAAGTTGCAATTTGATTATAAGTTTTTCGTTGTCGTGTTTTACCTAATAATAATATTCTGTAATCTTATATGTTACTTGATTATAAGGTCGAAAGTTTGCAAAAAGCAAACATTTAATTTAATTATTATAAAATTTGTTAATTTATAACTTTAAAAAAAATAAACCTGTATGATTTAGGCGTTTCATTATTCTCTGGAGTAAATTTAAAAAAAAAACGAATTGGCGCCAAACATTTCGACAAAGTTCAAAAAGTTTAAATTCACTACGTTGATTTTAGTTTTTGGTAAAAATTAAGTTAAATTCTAAAATATAAAATATGGAGGAAAGAGATTCTGTTTCAAGAAATAAAGAGAGCAGTTCTAGCGATAATTTGTTTGTTATTGCTAGATGTCAAAGGTAAGGTTTTAAAATGATTTTGACCTAGCCTTTTTTGTTAATTATATTTCCAACATTTTTGCGTGGATTATTTTCTTGTGAATGAGGAATGTAATGGTAGAGAGAATGGTGATGAAAGAGGTATGTAACCTCTTCCGCAGAAAACACATTTAATTTATAAAATACTAATAATATTCTTGCACTCTTTATGCTTATATATTTATATTCAACTTAAGTAAGCGATGTTTTCCTCTTTTATTTTTATTACAACAATATGTTACGTTATTTTCAGAAACAAAGAGATTGTTCCTAATCAAAATACAAGTACAAGTAACAACCAGGAATCATCCGAAGATTCGGATATCGAAGAGGTAGGCAAAAATTTATAAAAATGAATAGCTGCACGTGTTACAGGATTTAAAACGGCTTTTTTACATTTTAATGGCCAATATGTAAATAATTATAACTGGAAATGATACCGGGTACCGAATATACGGCCGCGGACCATCCGGTACAAATTGTTAACTGCAAAAAGTTGTGGCCAATGCCGCGATTTACACTAAAACCTAAGTTATAAAATCTTTTGGTATAGCATGAGTTTCAAAGACATGTGGAACTATGTTACACGGACTAAGCATAAATGTAATATAACATCGAAAGATGAAAAATGTTGAGTCTCTGATGAGTATAAAGAAATAGTAGCAGAAATAGTATCATAACGCTGCAGTGTTTTATATAGTGAGATACGAGAAAATGAGAGCTTCATTACTGATAATGAGGGATTTCATCTTAGTCCTCAGGGGTGGCAACGTACGAGTATAGATTGTCGTAGGCTATCGTTTAACCATGTGTTTGACTGTGTGCTAGTTTGCTTCCCGTACTTCTATAAAATAGGTTGTAGTATAGGTATACTTGCGGACTTGATATAACCATATATATAACTATGAATTTAATAGTATGTTCCGTAAACCCACCTGAAATTTATGAGCTCAGTATTCACAAGGCATTCTGTTAATAAAGACGATTTTCTAACATTCGACCACTCTGACCTATAACTGACCTCAGACATTAAGTATTATTGTTATATTCAAAGTTAATCTTCTATTACTCCTTGTACTCATGGTTGCAACCAAAAGTCTAAATACGATGTAAACCTTATGCATGAGTCATGCATAAGGCTTACATCGTATTATACTTATTCGGTCATGCAGCATGACCGAATAAGTACACCAGTAGAAGCAAAGCTGACGTGAGCAATAATCATTTTAAAGTTGTCGATCTTTGCTTATTGAGGACAATTAGTATATTTTCCTTGGTGCCATAAGCAAACAAAGCATACCGTATTGGACTGATACGTAGAAGGATGAATCGAATCATAATTTAGTGCCAAAACTCCTTTTAATTAATTACGGTCATTTTAACACAGGGCGTAAGTAACGGTGATATGACTCATAAGGTGAACTCTTATGAGTCATATCATCGGCTTAGGCGGTGTTCAATGGCAGGAGTGCTTTACGTCTGCAGAATACCTACTAAAACAAAAGGCAATCATTTCGTGGGTGTCGACGACAGAGAGAGGAAAACTAAAACAGATTCCTGGTAACAGCTTAATAATATTGAAAAATGCAGTTGCCAACCCGTGTGTCAAGTGTGACAACTGAAATATTAACTAATCTATGGAGGAGGCCATGTTTAACAATGGACTTTCAATAGACTGTACATAATAATAAAAACTAATAAATTGTAAAGATATTATGTTGTCGTTTCGTGATCAAGTTGTCATAAGAAGATGTCACTAATGTGTTGTTACAATACTAGTGAATCTAACAGGTAACTTGTGCAGAATAAATTCCTAAATTGAAATATTTCTTTTATTTAGCGTATTCTTGTCGTGTACTGTCGATCTGGGAGATTAGGAGCAGCATACTATACGCTTCAGACTGGCGAGGTTCGTAGATTTTTTTTAAATTAGTACTAGGCCCTATAGAGGGCGACCTTTTAGTCGATTGACGGATTCTTTACAAATGAGCTTATAATGGCTTGTCAATGAGTTAGTACTGATGGCAGCGGGTTCAAATCCTGCAAGGAACAAGTACTTTTATGGCTTAAAATTAACTGTTTCGTGTCTAGATTTCTAATTGTCCTTGTGTAACTTGGGGATAATGTTTAAAAAAATGAAAGAACGAAAAGAAACAAACACTTGATGGTTCTATTATACGGAACCGTGGATTTTTAAAAAACTATTTATTACACAACTCAATATAATTGAATTAAATTAACAATAAAGAATTAGTAAACTTATGATATAGTAATAACTGGGACTTAGAAAGATTTTGTAAAGATGTAGTAACGACTTAGTAACGATGATTGAGACTTGTAGATTAATTGTAGACTGACTGTAGAGTGTAGACTGCCCGGCGTTCGTCAGGAGATCGGTTATATAGGGCTTATGTCGCCGACGCAGCAGCGTGAAAGAGATGCGTTAACCAATCTCCTAACATCGATGGGGAATAACAGTTCGTGATGGTGCAACTATGTTATGGTTGTAGTACAAATGGGTCGGCTCGACCGGGGAAGGACCACGCTCTCACAGAATACCAGCGTAAAGTAGCAGCGTAATGCTGCTGTGTTTCGTATGGTGAGTGTAGAGAACCGGAGACCTTTTTTACTGGAATCGAGACATTCTCTCTTAGTCCTCTGGGATGACAATGCATCTGCATTTTGATTCTTAATTGAGAATAAATGTGGATGTCTATGGGCCACTACATCCACTTACCATCAGATGGACTGTGTGCTCGTTAGTCATCCAATGCTATAAAAAAGTTGGCGACTTCAGCCCATAGACACCTCAAACATAATTAAGACAAAGAAAGCTACAAATGCATTGTCACCTCCGAAAACCTAGACAGAATGTTGTTAGCTCAGGGGCTTAGCGCTCCGGCGCCAATGAAATTGTTATTTGTAATTTTAAGTGCTGATTTACCACTTGGCGGTGAAGGAAAAAATCTTAAGAAACCTACATGTCTGAAAAAAAAACATACGAGTATGTTGGTTTGTATTTGGAGAAAAGGCCTGGTAAAGGTAAGCGGTGTAACCCGCCTCCCACTCCATGGGGTGACCGTATATCCCACAAAGGAACTGTGAAGAGCTGTAATGGTGATGATGATTTAAATATAAGGTTGTTTTACTTTATTTTATTACAACCTTTGAATATCTACTGCACACTGAACAAAACAGTAGATTAACTCCCGTTTTAGTTTCTTCTTTTGCTCCTTATCTGGGTGTCATGGGACGATATGGGGTAGGTTCACACCCATTACGGGGCTTATCCCTATTGAACCTCCAAAAATCTGATAAGTAACGTCAAAATGCTAGGTCTGACATCTATCTCGTAGTTAACTGACTCATTCTGCGATTGTAACAGTTACTGTCCTTCGAGGATATTCTGGAAAATTTTCCCCAAAATGGGAAAGACCCAACTGTAGACATTCAACTAACATTCCTTTCATACTTCCACCTAGCTATATGTACTAGACGAGATTATAGATCGCCCACCGGAGCACCAGATTTTCGTTAGCCTCTTCCGACAAGTGGAACCGATCAAAGTCCTACTGGACGGCAAGACGCAAGGCACCTTTGTCAGCGCTGTGAAAGCTATAGTTTTCAACAACGAAACTAATGACGATGGCCGATGCAAGCTCATCTTCATATCAGCTAAAGAGTACAGTACGTAAAATTATCCTAACACAATCTTAGGTTAAACATTCCTTAAGATATGGATTATATATATGTACGTGAACATCGAAAATAGAAGTGCGTTTTTTTTTAATATTTAAAAAAAAGGTGAGAAATGAAATCATTCGATAGCTACTATATCTCAAGCACAAAAAGAAAATCTTGTTTGTCTCATACGTTGCGTTAAGGCAGGTTAAATAAATTAATGGCCGTATGAACTAAGATCCCTTTGCCATTTGAAAAAAAAGTTATGCAAACAAATACTGCGAGTACATATAAAGGTACTCTGTTGGACATTAGACCGCAGGTCTTTCACGGAACTAATATTTGTATGGCAAACAATTGTTCGCGGTCTGGATTTCTTTGTGCAAATTATATATGTAAAAACTGTGGTTACCATATCGCTTGTCTAACGTGGCAACTATGGTATCTATGGGAAGGCTTATGTTAGACAGTGAATTTTAATAGGCCGTGATGAATGAAAAGAACCAAAATAGCCATTACTATTCTGAAGAGGAATGTCATCAATTTATAATAGGTCGTAGTAAAAGATTAAGTTATTTAAATTCATTTTATTTTACTTATCATCGGCTGATGTAAAATTTTATACTAATCTTTTTATTTATAGTATGACTGCAGCAAGAATAGGTCGGCTCAACCAGGAATAGACCACGCTCACACAGAACACTATCGTTAAATAGAAGCATGACGCTGCTATATTTTGCATTAAGAGTGTAGAGGACCAGAGACCCTTTTTAATGATATCGAGGCACTCTACCTTAATCCTCAGGGGTGACAACGCATTATTAGGTCGGTTCTTAACCAAGGAATGATGAAGGGCCACAGCATCTACTTACTATAATGGGTTATGTGCACGTTTGTCTCTCTTACTTCTTAAAGTCTGCCACTGAATTTCCTCAAATACCCGGGGTGGGCAGAACGCAAATAGAGGTTCAATAATACGACCCCTGAGGTAGGGATGACCTTTACCATCAACACAATTAAAATTAAAGTTAAAGTTGCTAAAAATTTATTTGCTTATATCCGCATAATGAAGTAAAATTATATGTCCTACCTAGTTTGAAGAGCACCTCACGCCCTCCGTCACCCGCCTCGGACACCAGCACCCAATTTCAAAACTTAAAACAAAAGAGACTATATTCGTTGTCAACGTAGGGGAATCTCACAGCCTGTAGTACTGGCTATCTTTAGATTCTTCTGTTTTTGGCCTCTTCAGAGCAGTGAATTTTGCTGCGGAAATAGTTAAGGGTCTTACCACCAATGAATCACAACTTTCGCATACCTTTCTGAAATATTAATTTATGTGGCAACAGACTACGAAGCTTGCAAAAGGCGCATACTCACCCTGTCCTTACCACACGAGCCCCATAATGGCACGGAGGAAGAGCGCACGATGTTCCTCCGCACGGCAGTGGACTTCAGTCAGGTCCAGAGCGTGCATGCACTGGGCGCATTACTCCGATACCTAGACTTGAACTGGTCCAATCTGACTTTGAATATGCAAAGCAAACCGCAGTTCCTGAGCTTGAAGAAAATTTCTTTGTAAGTGAGCCTATGAATTAGTTTTATTAATTTATACTCTTTACCGTTACAGCCTTTAAGGTCCACTACTGAACAGAGACCTCCCGAATAAATTACCCCCCATAGCAAGGATATTTGCCATAGTTGTCGCGCTTGGCGAGCGAGTTGGCAATTGTAGTATTTCGTTTTTAGTCTGTTTTATTTTTAGTAGTTCTATCGCCTCTTCCAACACCCCCGGAGTGATATGGGGTAGTGTAGTATAGTGGGAACTTCTTACAATTACTTATAACTTAAATCAAATAGTAACGTAAATAAAGAACATTACAAATAAATAATAACCAATAAGTACTAGATCGATTTTGACAGCACAAACTTATCTCCCAAAAAAAATTAATATTGCCTTGTTGTCGGGCGCAATTTTTTTTTTCATTATGCATTTTGATTATTATATGATCAGTGGTGAAGGAAAATATTGGTAAATCTGCATGTGTCTTAAACCACTGGGTTTTTTGGTGACATCAGGGGTGGACCGTGAATTTGTGGGGCCCTGGGCTAACACCACTTGAGGGCCTACTGAATCAATCAAACTAATCAAATCAAACAACTGTTTTCTATAATGATGTATACGGTCTGGAAAAAAATTATGTGACTTAGATACACAAACAGCAATTGTAAGATATTATTGCACAAGAAATTAAAAGGTTATGTGTATTTATTGATCAAATTGTCAATCCTTTGTTAAACCAAAATTTATGGAAAGAACTGATAAATTATTTAGTCGATTGTTGAACATTGTTGACCCATATTCGTTTTCTATGTACGACATCCTGGAAAAAGAGCGCCCCGCTTCACTGCTAGTGCTTGACAACTTTAAAAAATCAATAAAATAGTAAAACAATTTGGGACAATATCAATAAGTTTCTCTTCTCTATATCATGCCTCATTGCCTTGGCATCTTCTATTTAAATTCTAAACAGCTTATCCAACGCGACGTTTCAATAAAAAATTCTGCTTCTACAAAACGTGCCTCTTTTCGGAAATTAACTCTCTTATCCTTATTTCCTCTAAATCTCATGAAATTTTCATAATATCACCATAATTATTTTCGGAACTTTGACAGCTCATGTCTTCACTGGGGACTGGTGGCCCTTTATATCCACGTGGCCCTGGGCTGCAGCCTAAAAAACCTATTATAGCCCCTGAGTGATATTTTTGTACCATGATACTGTTACTCTTACTCTACAATATACCTCTGTATTGCTGAACTCGTAGAGCGGACATTGTGACCATAGACGAGGATACGTACCGCGGACTGCAGGTGTTCAGTTCACTCGCACACCCCAGTAGCTTCAAGAAAGGCGTTCAGGGCAGCAACAAGGAAGGCCTCAGTTTATTCCAGTTATTTAGCAAATGTTCCTCTAGGGTTGGCCATTCACGACTGAGGTGAGAGGAGGATTTTTTTTAAATTGAAAATTTAGACGCATTGTTTATTTGTTTATTTCAACTTTGTTGCACAAAATTGTACAGAGGCAAACTTAACGCCTTAAGGCGTTCTCTACCAGTCATTCAACAATAAAAAGTAATACATTTTAATAGAATCAGACGTGGCTTTGTGGATATTTGTCTTTAATAGATGTCAAAAATTAATTATCTGAGATCCTAGTATCTTACCTAGTTTATAACAGCTTCCAACTAGATAACACATTTTATTTTGGCACAGATTGACGTACAATAATATACTTTATGACAAAAATATGTAATTTTAATAAATTTGGCTTTGCACGTCGAAGACATGCCAAAAAGTCGTTACTTAGCATAAATTGTTGCGAAACCACAGCGCTGATTTTCAGTAATAATAAAAAAGCTTTCGAATTATTTTATTTCTCTGACATGCAGGTTCCCTCACAATGTTTTGATCGCGTGGTTAATCAGAATTTTAAATTCAATTAACAACGTCATCGATACAGTAGTAGTGTCTACCTAGTTAGAACAGCTTTAAACTACGTAGTTCACGTCATTTTTATTAGGCGGATCTGCACGTGATCTATACGCGGTAGAGCCATGCTGCAGTTATATTAGTAGTATAGTTGTACGAATGGGTCGGCTTGACCGGGGAAGGACCACGCTCTTACAGAATACCAGCGTAGAATAGCAGCTAAATTCTGCTTCCGATTCTCTACACTCATCAAACGAAACATCGTATGATGAGTGTAGAGAACCGGAGACCCTTTTTAGTGGAAACGAGGCATTTCGTCTTAGTCCTCACGGGTGACAACGCATTTGCATTTTGTTTTGTAGATGTTTATGGGCCACAGCAACCACTTACCATCAGGTAGACTGTATGGTCGTTTGTCACCTTATCCTATTAAAAAAATCTTACCTAATTATTTTCAACATCTCTAGTACTATAATACAAGTATCGTATATTAACCGGTTGACAGTGAAATCCAATATATCCGCGGATACTATTTTTACTACAAAATGTAGTAATGGAACGTAACGAGGTAAGTAATGGTATCCTCTTCTGCCCACTTGATTTGACTTTTTGTTGACTACACTCTAATCTATTTATACCACCAAGTAGCTGATCTGTACTGCTATGATTCCGACCTGAGGAGTGCAGGGAGTTAGTGTAATTACAGGCATTCCATTTTATTCCTCAGAGGTGACAACACATCTGTGACCTCCTTTTTTAAGTCGGTCACTTACCACGTGAAATGTAAGTTTGTTACTTCAATTTTATTAAAAAAAAAAAACTTAATGTAACTCAACCTAAGTACTACTCATACTTTACCTAACTTTTATTTTTCATACCGTTACAGCTTATTAAAGTCTACTGCTGAGCATAAGTCTCCCCCATAATATTCCTCATAGGGGATATATGCCGCAATAGCCACGGTTAACAAGCGAGTTGGCAACCGCATTTCTTATTATTAGTCGTTATTAGGTAGCTGCTGCTGCCCATCTCCTGATTTGCTTATCTCTGTCGTATCTTGCGACACTCACGCAACTACACGCTAACGGTAAAAGTACATCGTCATCATCGAAATATTGTCCATGCAAATAAATAGAATTAAAGTGTCTTTTTTAAATGTCGAAACAACAGCGCTTTATTAAATGCATATAAAAGTATACATACGGTACTAATAACAAAAAAAACAACTTTTAAAACTCTTTTCTGTCTGACCTTCTATCGCTCTTTGTTTGTTCCGAATAATTTCCAAAATGACTGAAACGATTTTGACGGGACTTTCATTAGCAGATAACTGATGTTATAAGGAGTGACTAACGCTACTTTTATATTAGGGTACCGCGCAAAAAAGTAAACTAAAAATGAAGTCGCGGTGAACAGCCTTTTATAATATAAATATACTATCATTCAGTATCGTATTAAAAACATAGGGAAAGGCTATTCATCACAAAAAGTCAATTTAGACAATAACACATAACGACAGAGTGCTGCTTCGGCACCCGAGCTCGGACTTAGCAACTTTGCAACGTCGTCTCGACGTCGTCGAGTTCTTCACGAGATCGCAGAGCGATTCCCTCATGAGGAACATTTGCGCATCGCTGAGATTTATTAGGAACGTAAACGTAAGGACACAATTGATTATAATATATTTATTTTTTACGTGGTAGAGCCATACTGCTGGGTCGGCTCGACCGGGGAAGGACCACCATCACACAGAATACCAGCGTAACGCTGCTGTGTTTCGTATAGTGAGTGTAGAGAACCAGAGACCTTTTTTACTGAAAACTAGGCATTCCATCTTAGTCCTCATGATTGACAACGCATTTGCATTTTGATTCGTAATCGAGGATAGATGTAAATGCCACTTACCATCAGGTGGACTGTATGCTAGTGTCACCCTTCTCCTATAAAAAAATTACTAAAGCAGCACGAATAAGTCGGCTCGATCCGGGAAGACGTGATTCTTCTCGCTTATGACTGATTTACACGAATTAATTAATTAAGTAGTTAACAAAATTTTAAGTTAATATTAATTAAGCGTTCACACGTTATCAACTCTTAACATTTGAAGCTCTTTAGTTTGTCTAATAGGTAAATAGTAATATCATGAATTCTGTGGTTTCATTCATAGTGAAGTTTTGGATGAAATAAAGGATGAAATAGTCAGCGAAGAAAGTACCTAAAACACTGAGGAGTGAGAAGAATAATATGAAACAAATGCAATTTTGTTTCATGAACCAGCAGAAGATAAAAAAGTGTATTTCTCTATACTGCGAATATCAGTAGAATCCGTTAATTACTTGTTGTGTAAAGTGTAGCATATACCGATTAGAGACACTCCAATACAATGTGCGATAGAACCAAAATTAAGTACCACGCTCTTAAATAATAGATAAATAAAATAGCAGCAGTTTAATGCTGCTGAATTTTGTATGGTGAGTACTGCATACAACCGGGAACTCTTTTTACTGTGTATGAAACGAGTCATTCTATATTACTCTTTAGGAGTGACAACGCATCTGTATTTTGATTCCTAACTGAAGATAAATGTAGATGTCTATAGGCTACAGCATCCACTTAACAGCAGCTACTGTGTGCTAGTTTGTCACTCTTATGCTTAAAAAAATATCACTATTTAACTAAGTAGTTAATTTGAATATTTACTCCAATAGATTTTTTCTTCTTACTTATTGCGCCACCCAAAAGCAAGACGCTTTGTAGGAACTTGTAACTGAAGATTCTGAATCTTGTGCAAGCGATAAAATTTTTACTAAAATGACTTTTTTACTGCCAGATATTCTAGACCTTCTCATTTTCAGGGCATCCTTGCTAAAATCAAAGCACTATCTGCTAAACCCTATCAGTGGAAGTCGTTGTATAACGTGAGTATTGATCGATTCTACAACATGTCTACTCTACATAATCTACAATATATAAATTGCTTTAAATTATTCTATTGCGAGTGCTCTTAACCCAAGAACATGATGTGTTTTGACGTGGTAGTACCACGCTACAGTTGCAGTTCGAATGATTTGACCGGGGTAGAACCACGCTCTCACAGAATACACCAGCCTGAAATAGCAGCTTAATGCTATTTCAGGCTAGTATATGACGTTATATGACACTGAAGGGCTGTGTTTCGCATGGTGAGTGTCGAGAACCGGAGACATATTATACTGGTTACGAGGCATTCCATTGTAGTGTTTAGGGGGGACAACGCGTCTAGTTTCTAATTCTTAATTGAGGATAAATGTAAATGCTTATGGGTCACAGAATTCACTTACCACCACATGGACTGTATGTTCCGCTTCTCACCTTTATTCTATAAAAATTGGATGTGAAGAAATCGAAAGAGGTCAGAATCATGCCAAATAGAAATCCGTAACCTGTACTACCCGCCCATTTTGAAATTAAGGTGGAATAGTTTTCATTACTCGTGCGCCCATTAATCCTGGACTAATTCCAGAAACATATTGGTGCAGAAAATATCTATTAACAACGCATTACTTTCATTTGTCATGCATCAAATTGGTGCTCTAATGGCGGAACATTTTGAATGAAACTTTTTTTACGAATTTTATCGTGTTTAAATAATGAGGCATACCGTCTTAGCCCTCAGTGGTGACAATACATCTGCGTTTTGATTCTTAATATACGATAGAAGAAGATATTTATGGGTCACAGCGTCCACTTACCACCAGGTGGACTGTGTGCTCGTTTGTCACCCCTATTGTGTAAAATAAAAAGTTGCCTTTTACGGCACCTACGGGATATGGTTGAGTGGTGGATTCTATTACGCTACCACCAGAGAACACGCTTGCACCTATTGCTGATAGGTCTTAACATCACTGCAAGTCTGTATTGCATCTAAAATAATGTGATGCATCTTAAAACGGCGGCCGCTTTCTTCCGTTTGCTTAAAAAGAAATTCCCCTTCCAGAAATTAAATTCTTTATTAAAGCGGGTATAAAAGAAATGAAAATGAAAAGTGCTTTATTAACAGAACCAATTGTTTTAATAAACAGGTAATATCCGTTAGTTTCTTCACTAGTCAAGCCTGTATCGAGGAAACCTGATACCAAAGTTCATTATGGGTTATTTTACTCGTATACATTATCAGAGAGATTATGTGTATAAAATAACGCATAATGAACTTTATTAACATGTTACAGCCTTTTAAAGTCCACTGCTGAACATAGGCCCCTCCCATAGATTGCGTCAAAGGTTTGCCATAGTTGCCACGCTTGGCAAGCGGGTTGGCAAACGCAGTTTTTTATTTGTAGTCGTTATAAAGAAAACGCTGCTGCTCTGTCAATGCTTAAATTTATACGTAGCAAAAGAAAAATACAACAACCAAGCAAAGTTTTATATAACAACTCGATTGTTTTAATTATATGCTTGTAAAAAGGAAATAAAAATTAAGAATAATATTTATATAGTTTTTAACATATACAAGAAGTCTAGGGATCCGGCCGGCTTCGCACGAGTGATTTCTGGATCTCGAAAGCAGCGCCACGTTCCAGGTCCAATTGTGAATCTAAACCATTTTCAAATCAACTTAATCACACATACACAAAATTTCACCTAAATCGGTCCATCCGTTTGGGATGAGTTAACTTACATACATAACTTGTAACAAACACCCTGTGGTTCCCGTTAAGTGCGTTATCAGAATCAGTATCCAAGCGTATAGAAATATTTCTTTCCCGGAAAATTAAAATTAATTTTACTTGCAAATTGTATGTGGTTTTATTACTTCTAACTGACACGAGTATAAAGCGGAGTCTTAGTCAATCCTCTTACTCCCCGTACAATGTAAAGGTAATAAAACTACATAGAATTTGCAAATTATTTTTTAAATAAACATAAACATATTAATGGTTGAGTTTTTGGAAAAATGTTGTAATAATAACGCACTTAACGGAAACCACAAGCTTTTTGTTACATGTTGTATAAAGATATTAAAATCCCCACAGACGTTGTACAACGCTGTGCTCATATGCGAACTGTGTGAGAACGCGGGCAGCTCCAGCGAGATTCTCCAGCAGCTCGCCTCTTGCGACAACCATAACTTGTATGAGGTAAAGATCCGACAACTTTTTGCATTGTTGAAAATTTACAGATTAAACATTATTATACAAAACTGAAATAAGCAACGAACTTACGGTCCACCCAATGGTATGTGGTCATTGCAGTCCGTGAACACCCTGAAACCAACTTCAAAGGAGTAAGGCAGAATTGTTCAAAGCCTTTTTTATATAGAATAAGGGTGACAAACGAACACATAGTCCTTCAGATGTAAATGGATGCTGTGGCTTTGGTGAAAGGGTCTCCGGTACTTTACAATGAGCACATGAAATAGTAAGTATTAAGCTGCTATTTCTTGCTAGTATTCTGTGAGAGCGTGGTCCTACTCCGGTCGAGCCGACCCATTTGCGCCACAACCATAATATAACTACAGGGTGATTTTACCACTTATTTTGCTTCTTAATCGAGGAAGAATGCAGAAGTCTATGAGGTACAGCATCAGGTGGACTGTGTGCTCGTTTGTCACCCTTATTCTATAAAAAAGAAATCTTTAACATCTTTAAACTCTAGCGCTAGTCAAGACAGACCCCTAAGCAAAAGAAGCCCTCCTTCCTTCCATTTTTTATAAAATATATAAGGTCTTCTTACGAACAGTACTAGCATTAAAAGTTATTACCCAATAACAAACACTTATGTTCTTTGTTTTATGTCAGATGGCATTATGCATGAATAGAATCATTGACTTCGATCTGTCCAAGTCTGAAGGAAAGTTCACCGTGAAAGCGGGTGTCGATCCTGACCTGGACTTGAGTGAGTACAAACAAATTAGATAAATTGAACTTATGTACTTAGTTATAAATTTATATTTCTTTGAGAATCATGATTACTTTGAGAAAAGAATATTATGAATTCCGTTGTATTATTGTAGATTGTTTGAAATAAGATTTTTCACACATAAATAACTTATACTAGGAATTCTAGAACTACGACCATATTATAAAAATGATAAAATTACTAAATTGTAATAATAATATCAGCGTAAAATACGAGGGTGGCACTGAAAATTTCGGGAATCAAGGAAGTGACACAACATTACTTATTTAAAAATGTATTTATTGCTTTTCGAAGTATTCTCCGCGAAATTTGACACATTTTTCCATACGATGGAACCAATCATTGAAGCAACCATTCCATTCGGAACTTGGGGTCTCCAAAATGGCCGTTTTGTATGCGTCCACAGCTTCTTCAGGTGATGAAAATCTCTGTCCACGCAATTTATTCTTAGGGAAAGTATAGAAATCATTAGGGCTTAGGTCGGGGCTGTACGGCGGATGGTCTAATAATTCTATGTTTTCTTGTTCTAAAAACTCTTTTGTTCTGTGTGAGAACTCGCATTGTCGTGATGGAGGATGATGCGGTGGTTGCAGTTCTCTTTACGGAGTTCAGAAACGACCTGTGGCAAACAAATGCTAGCATAACATTCTGCATTAGCCGTTCTTTGTCCCTCAAGAGGAATAGTTGTAACATGGCCGGTTTTGGAGACAAACGTGGCCACCATATTTTTTGCAACACTCCGTGAACGAACAATTTTTGTCGGCTTTAACTCATTTTCGTACACCCAAACTCGTGACTGGTTTTTTGTTTCGGGCTCGTACGCGTATACCCAGGATTTGTCGCCTGATACGATGTTGTATACAGCATTTGATGATCCTGCGTGGAATCTTTCGAGAGTTCTGACGCACCAAGTAACGCTCTTCACAGAGCGAATGCGGTATCCATCGGGAAAACAACTTTTTTACACCTAATTGTTCATGCAAGATTATTTGTATTTGACTCATGCCAATTTCTAAAGTTGCCTAATTTGCGGTATGTCACATGTCGATCTTCCTCAATCAGCTTACGCACAGCATCAACGTTTTCTTGTGTAACTGCTGTTTTTGGACGACCTTGGCGGGGATCATCACTGAGCTTGACACGTCCACGTTGAAATTCAGCAAACCAGCGATAAATTGTGGTTTTGGATGGGGCTTCATCAACAAATGCAGAAATCATCCGGTCAACACACTGTTTTTGTGTTAAACCACTTCGAAAGTCATAATAAATCTCTCTTGAATTTTCTCGAGTCAATTCCATTTTCTCAACGACTAAACAAGTTTGACAAAACTTTGTGACAACACCGATAATCTTTTTTAAATAAATAAATGGTATTCGATTTTTAAAACCAAGGAGTTTTCAATTAAAAAGATTTTAATATGACACGAACAGTGGAAACATTCCATTCCCGATACTTTTAGTGCAGTCTAGTAGTAGGTTAATGCTGCTGTTTCGAATGTGAACGTAGAGAACCGGATACCCTTTTTACTGGAAACGAGGCATTCCATATTAGTCCTCACGGGTGACAACGCATCAGCATTTAGATCCGTTATGTAGGATAGATGTAGATGTCTATAGGTGGGATTGTGTGCTCATTTGTCACCCTATCCTATAAAAAAGTATTATGCCTTTAGATTCTTTTATAAAACTGAAGTGACACCATTGTGACGAAGTTACTGTCCACTTGATGGTGAGTGGGTACTCCGTTTACACCACTAAGGACTAAATAGTTAATTTGCTAGATTGAATTTTTTACTTTAGTATGATCCGATTGTTTTGGCGATTGCCAATGAAGGGATTCTTATGTTTTCTATTGTATATCGTGTTTGGATCGAATGTTCGGTAAAAAAGAGGGGAGACTCATCCAACGTCTGAATATCCTATTAGAAAAAGGATAGTGAGGAAAGAATTAAGTCATATTATTCCTGCCTGTCCAACATTGATATTCCACTCCTGAACATAAGTCTACCCCACTGATTGCCCCATAGGGGGGGGGGAGTTTGCCATCGTTAGGCAGTATTTATTGATTTTGAATTGTTGTCAGGAAGATGCTACTGCCCAGCTCCTGTTTGACCTCTTACCCGACACCCATGACACGATGAAGTAATGAATAAACTTACACTGTCATTTCAATTCCTTTTGTTATTTTTTAATAATAAACTAAATCCGTCCCATCAGAGTAACATTCATGAAATAGATTTTTGATTAGTGAGTTGTTTCTTATATTATAGAGAAACAAACGATGGTGAGCCTTCACGGGCTTATGTCAGAAACTGCTAAAGTGGAATTGGACCGACTGCCGACTTTCGTAGAGGAGTGCACTATGCTGTACATGCCGCATCTCGGCTACTTACTCGGTGTGAAGGCCTGGGCTGACAACTTGACCATGCAACAGAAGGAACTGCCAAATATGAAATTTATGGTGAGCATAGAGAAGTGAGACTGTGTTTTTTTAATTCAAATTTGTTGCTATTATGTAGACATCTTGTCCATCATATATTCTAATCTAAATTATATAATTCCGGAGCTTTAAAGAAGATACTAGCTTTTACCAAAACTAAAATTTACTTCTTGTTAGAGTACAATATACGTGCTGTTTTCGAGAGTCATTACGGATCGTCTCGCAAGCACACTCGACGACTTACAGCTTCTATACAACAGACCACATACATACCTTTCAGCAAACTGTACAGAAGACCGAAGAGTACAATCTTTCACTTTATCTTGGGTATGTGGACTATAAAAAAGCCTTTCCGTCGAAATTTGGGCGGTGCTACAGTACCTTCAGCAGTGCCAAGTCGACTATCGGTATATCCAGTGCTGAAGTGTTTCTACAGTAGGGCTACGATGGCTATCCGAGTACAGAACCAGAGTACGAAACCTGCAGAGGGGTGTAAGAGAGAGTAACGTTATATCCCCGCTGCATTAAAAGATGTTTTCAAGCTACTGGACCGGAAAGGTACGGTATTATCAGCGGGGGATACATACTCACCTTCTATTTGCCGACGATGTAGTCCTTATGGCAGAATCACTCGAGGATCTAAGCACTACGCTCAATGACCTCAATAGTGTCTCCCAACGACGACGAACATGGACAAAACAAAGCTCATGTGTAATGTCCATGTCACACCTATGCCAGTAGTTGTTTTGAGCACTAAACTCGAAGTTTTTGACGAGTACGTTTACCTGGGATAAATAGTCCGACTAAGTAAGTCCAACTTCGAACGAGAGGTCAATATAGAGATTCAACTCGGTTGGGCAGCATTCTGGAAATTACGACACACCTTCTTGTTAGGTATACCGCAAAACCTGAAATCGAGATAATACAGCCAGTGTGTGATGCAAGTGATGACTTATGGATCTGAGACGTGGTCCTTCCCTGCTGGCCGTATGAGGAAGCTCAAGGTCGTTCAGCGAGCAATGGAGAGGGCTATGTTAGGAGTTTATCTGCGTGATAAACTTAGAAATGAGGACATCCGCAGTAGAGCCAGAGTGACCAACATAGCCCAACGGTTTAGTAAGCTGAAGTGGTAACGGGCCATATAGCTCGAAGAACCGATAACCATTGGGGAAAAAAGGTTCTCGAGTGGCAGCCTCGTACCGGTGGGTGTAGTGTAGGGTGACCCCCCACAAGATAGAGTGATGACCGGGTAAGCCATGCAGGAAGTCGATGGGTGCAGGTGGCTCAGGACCGTGCTTTGTGGCATTCCTTGGGGGAGGTCTATGTTCAGCAGTGGGCTTGTGAAGGGCTTTAATGATGATGATGATGACATATATAAGTTCACCAGTAAGATATTTTTATAGAATAAGGGTGACGAACGAGCACGCAGTACTCCCGATGGTAATTGGATGCTGGGGTCCATAGACTTCTATTCTTGATTAAGAATCAAAATGCAGATACGTTGTCACACATGAGGACTAAGATGAGGTGCCTCGTATCCAGTAAAAAGGATCTCCGGTTCTCTACACTCACCATACGAAACACACTGGTTGAGCCTACTCATTCATGCTATAACCATAATATAGATGTAGCGTGGCTCTACCACGTAAAATAAAAGTAGACAATTATGTTATTGAAAAAAAAAAGAAAAATAATGGCTTGCGGGTCACAATAAGTGGGCGACAGTAGAAATTCACAAATATAGAAGAAGGTTATGTGAGCTTTTTATCGAACGATCATTTAATCATAGTGATACGTTTAGAGTATATGTAAAAAAATATTCTAAAGTATTTAAAAAAGTGTGCTTCTTTATTGTATTCTATTCTTATACAGTATTATTAGACCTTGCGGTCCACCACCGTGTGATTTATAAGAAGTTTTCTTCCTCGCACAACTTCCTTGTGACTTGTGACTTCGACTGCCACCAGAGATTTTTTCCGGACCGATACGACTTAGGGACCTTCAAGAAAAGAGTCTGCTCCTTTTTAAAGGCCGGCAACGCATCTGCAATTCTCCTGGTATTGCAGTTGTTTATGGGCGGCGGTAGTCACTTACCATCAGGTGAGCCGCATGCTCGTTTGCCCCCTCTCCTATACAAAAAAACTTGTTTGAATTGTCATAAAGATTCAGATATCCACATATTAATTTTGATGATATGTTTATACACAATTTTACACTAATGCCATCACATAGTTGTTGCCAATTGTGAAAAAAAATAGTTTTGGTATGCCAAGATTTTTTTATTTTTGTTTCGCCTTGAATATTCAAATAATAAATCGTACTTATATTCTCGTACATTTCAAAAATTATTTGCATTGTAATGCATGCTAATTATTTTCAGTTCCAAAATAATGACTACATACACTATAAGAGCAAGGGATGTGAAGGTGAGTTAACTCTTTAAAAATATATATCGATATGTGTTAAGGCATGAGTAACCATTTTCATAATTTTATCTGTTTAACTATATGCCTGACTTTCTGTCCGTGTTAATCTCTAGAATGGCTACCCGATCGAAATGCAACTTGAGAAACAGATGGTGAGAACGATAAGATACAGATGTAATCTAGGCTTATACGAGTATTTTATCCCAGTCATCATCATCATCATTACAGCCCTTTACAAGTCCACTGCTGAACATAGGACTCCTCCAAGGTATGCCACAAATCACGGTCCTGAGCCACCTGCATCCGTCGACTTCCTGCATGTATTACCATGTCGTCACTCCATCTAGTGGGGGGGGGGGTGCCCTACCTTACGCCTACCGGTAGGAGGCTGTCACTCAAGAACCTTCTTTCCCCATCGGTTGTCAGTTCTTCGAGCTATATGGCCAGCCCATTGCCACTTCAGCTTACTAATCCGTTGGACTTTGTCGGTCTCTGTGGTTCTACTGCTCAATATCCTCATTCCTAAGTTTATCACGCTGAGAAACCCCGAGCATAGCCCTCTCCATAGCTCGCCGAGCGACCTTGAGCGTCATCATACGGCCAGCAGTGAAGGACCACGTCTCAGATCCATAAGTCATCACTGGCGACACGCACTGGTTGTACAATCTTATCCGAATAACTAGAAATAATTTTGAGAAATAAGAAACTCTTTAAATTAAACGGTTTTTGATGATTATCTTAACTCTAAATAACGCCACATGAACAGATCCTACCCAGGTGAAGCCGGGTGAGGGTTTCTAGTTATTTATAAAACCGGTAATTCTCGCTCTCCTAGATTTACTGTTTGAAGACGTAAGAAAGAAAGATGATTGATGATGATGATTTCTTTCTTCATTCGACCGCAAATGGTACATTGATACAGAAACCTTTTTATTCACTATAGATTATAAATAATACTTGTTGAAAGTCACTTTTTTTTAATTTACCACTGGTTCGGAAAACACCTCTGTCCTGGGAAGAACCAGGAGGAAACCCAGCGGGACTGTTTTTTTTAGGGTTCCGTAGTCAACTAGGAACCCTTATAGTTTCGCCATGTCTGTCAGTCCGTCTGTCCGTCCTCGCTTAATCTCTGTGACCGTTAGCACTAGAAAGCTGAAATTTGGTACCAATATGTGTATCAATCACGCCGACAAAGTGGTAAAATAAAAATTGGAAAAAAATGTTTTATTAGGGTAGCCCCCCTATATGTAAAGTGGGAAGTGATTTTTTTTTAATTTCAACCCTAACGTGTGATATATTGTTGGAAAGGTATTTAAAAATGAATAGGGGTTTACTAAAATCGATTTTGATAATGTCAATAATTTCGGAAATAATCGCTCCAAAAGTAAAAAATTCTAAACTACGGAACCCTACACTGAGCGTGGCCCGACACGCCTTTGGCCGTTTTTTTTAAATAACAGTTTACAATCATGTATGTATACAAACAACACGAAACAAATTAGAAATAGCTTGTTAGCGATCACCCTTCCCAGAGGTTATTATCATCCATAAATTCCTTAATATTATAATGACTCTCTTTTATCATAGATTTGTCCTTGGTTGCCACGCTTGCCAGGCGGGTCGGCAACTGCAGATATAATTTTAAGTTATTATCAGGAATATGCCGCTATCCATCTCGTGTTTTAGATTCCCTTTGTCTGTCAACACCCACGGGACGATATGGGATAACGGTTATTGTTACACCGTCACCACACGGTAAGCAATACGGCACCATTAATTAGGTAGAACTCTTGTCTACTTTTTTATTACTATCCATAAATTCCTTAATATTATAATAACCCTATTTATACAAGGTCTCTTCTATTTTTCCGAATACCGAATTTGATGAACTTAAAGATTTAAAATTTTGATCATAACTCAGAATTGGATGCCAATGTAAGAATATAGAGAGCAAAAACGTGTTGTAAAAAAATTTTGAATACGTAATGAATTTAACACACAATTTTTACATTTTTACAATTATATAATTGAATACAAAATGTTTAAAAAATTCTATTTGTTTCTATATTCTATTTGTAAGAACAAGTAGATATATAAATTCTTGATATCTTTGCATTGCACGCAGAGCTGGATATGATGATAGGCGACACGTACCCAGAGATAGTCGCTCACGAGACCAGGATTATGATGCGATTGACGGCTGTAATGTTGGAGAATCTGCACACACTCGCTTCTGTGATAGACAAGTGCGCCGAGCTCGATTGGTAAGGGTTAATATGGTACGGGTTTTAAGACGGCTCTATAATAATGTAAGATGTGCAAGTTAAAGGGACACTAAATAAGTTGACAACCACCCATGACAAAGGCAATTTTACTACTGTATAAAAATAAAATCTATAGATATAAATAAAATTGATATGTCTATTTGTTTTTACATGCTGTTAAAACATATGTGTGTATATTTATAGACAAATAATCATTTTTAAATTTATTGTCAGTCTGCCTGTTTTTTATATTTTTTAAAGAATAAGGGCGACAAACGTAAGTAGATGGTAAGTAGATGCTGTGGCCCATAGACATCTATCTAAATTTATCCTCGATTAAGAATCAAAACGCAGATGCGTTGTCACCCCTGAGGACTAAGCTAAGATGGAATGCCTCGTTTCCAGCAAAAAAGAGTCTGGATCTTTACACTCACCATACGAAACACAGCAGCATTAAGCTACTATTTTACGCTGGTATTCTGTGAGAGCGTGGCCCTCCCCAGTCTAGGCGACCGATCCGTGCTACAACCATAATAAAGCTGCAGCGTGGCTCTACTACTTTAAAAAAGTCTGTCAGGCTATTCTGTATGCCTGTTCAGGCTAATTTCCAGAATAGCGGAACCGATTTTGATGTAATTTTTTGAACAGTTATTGAGCAAAATTTATTGATTTGAAAAAAATAAGATGAATAGTCTTTGATTACCTTAAATCCGAATAACGTTACATTAATAGATCCTTTCCAGGCGAAAATGGGGTGGGTCGCTAGTCTAATATATAGTAATTGCTATTGGTCGTGTTGCTTGTGGACCCGTGCCCAGGTCAGACCAAAAAAAATATCAGTTTTTAAAGTTTTCCGTCAAGAAGTTCTCGAATAGCTGCCCGGAGCCAGAATGTTGGCGGTGTTTGACCCCTGTGCCTCAGAAAGCACGTAAAGCCGTTGGTCTCGCACCTGCTCTCTCTCCGGTCGTGTCGGATTACCGTCCCATAGGACCACGTGAGTGAAGGAATAGAGAGTACACCTGTACTTGCGCATACACTTGGGCACTATAATCCTGTCCTGCGCCTGTGTACTGTCCAATGGCTAGTCTCCATTCAGGCTGGCCGCTGTGACCGAAATTCGGTATGGAGGACAATACTGTGGGAACTTATTGTCTCCTACTGATGTATATTTTATATAAAAAATACCATGTATTCTTTACCCAGTGGTTACCTAGAAGTTTCATCCAGATTCCGATAGTGACTTCTTATATTTAATCCAAATACTTTCAAATTAAGAATGTTGCTAGTTTTAAAAAAAAATATTGAGTTGTTATCAAAAAGACTGCTGACATCTCTTGTTTCAATTTTCCTCTGGCGCTTATTACATCACCTACGGGATGATATGGGATGGTAAATTTTCTTACGGCTCTACTGTACACAAGAACAAGATTTTTGTTTCTACGCCTTTCTTATGAACGTCAACGTTATGTATACGTCCCAATACTGGACACAGGCCTTCTCTCACTTGTGGGAGGGTTCTTATGAACGTAATTTGTAATAATTATGAAACAATTAATATGAACAACATAATACATATTTAAAATGAATCCCCATCCACAGCCTTATAGCAATTGCAAAAGTTTGCAAAGAATTAAATTTTGTTCGACCTACCCTCACAACTGAGAAAGTGATCAAAGTGAAACAGGGCAAGCACCCACTGTACATAACGACCTGCGACAACTTCGTGCCCAACGACGCGGAGAGCAGCCGTGATGCAGGCTTCGTCAAGATTCTGACGGCGCCCAACTCTGCGGGGAAATCAGTTTATTTGAAACAAACAGGTAATGTGGTCTTTAATACCGAATTGATATACTTAAGAGTTAAGATACTGATCAAGATCCCTTTGTTATATTTTATTATTATTAATTTTTATGATAATTTACGAAAATTTAGAAGATTTGTAAGGATGTTGTAAACCGGAGTGGTACCACGACCTAACAGAATACCGGCGTGAAGTGGAAGCTCTGCTTACGCGTTTCGTCTGGTGAGTGTAGATGGTGGAGGCCCAATATCCAAATATGGTAGCGGAATTAAGTGAAGATCTACCTCAGGAGGGTACCAGCACCCCTGGAGTATCCTCGCTGAGCATCCACGACCAAGTTACTTCACTCCTGAGCGTGGGTGCACAGGCTGCCCCTCGTATTCTGGGAGGGGCGGGGGGGGGGGGGGCAAAATTCCGCTCAAGACTACAACTGCTCGGGGCAAACGAAGCAACAAGACCAAGGTGACCCCTGCCACGCTATCCATGAATTTCTGCAATATCAGGAGACTTCATTCTAACCTAAACGCCGTCCTCTACCATCTCGAGACGGCGACGGCCGGCTCTGCTCTTTCTGACCGAGACGCAGGTGTCCTCTCCGGCTGATTCTTCGTATCTCTCCTACCCGGGGTACAAACTGGAACATTGTTTTGTACCTCAGGCTGGAGTTTGCGTATATACGTCAGAGAGGACATCTGTTCTCGACGCCTCGGCAGTCTTGAAGGTTCGGACCTGTCCATCCTTTAGCTACGCGTAGACAGCGATGACCATCCGCGCGTCTACGGATGCCTCTATAGGTCCCATAGCGGTAATGCCGAAACAGACCGACTCCTCGACCACATCCAAATGGCTACAGATTCTTTGCTACAGCAGATCCCCTCCGCAGAGATCGTGATCCACGGAGATTTTAACACGTGGTCTGACACAACTGGTTACTTCGCCTACGCGGATTCCAGTTGTGGAGGATCATACACTTTCCCTGTTGGACCTTCTGCTGGCCTCTCATCCAAACGCCCCTTTACGTTCTTCAGACCGTTGTCTTGTCCGGAGTGTGGTGCCACTCAGGCTGAAATCACGGTTGCATTCTGCAGGCTACCGTCGTGTTTGGCACTATAGGTCAGACGATAGGGATAGGATGCGGTCTTTCTTTGCATCCTACCCTAGATAGCGGGTTTGCCTCTCGCCGGACGATCCCAACGTGGTTGCTGATTTTGTCGCTGATGTGGTACTTCAGGGTATGGAACTTTTTATTCCTTACTCTGTGTGCCCATCGGAGACAAATCTTAGCCATGGTTTGGTCGCTCCTGTAAAATAGCATCATGCTATAAGCAAGAGTGCTACCAAGCCTGGGCTGACGCATCAACGTCCCGAGATATAAACACCAGCACTCTAAAAAAGAAGTATAATTCCGCCTCCAGGTCCTTCAAAAGAGTTCTGATCCAATGACCAAAGCAAAGACAGAGCACATGGGCAGAATTGGCGAGAAACTAGTTAGCCTTCCTTCTGGAACCCGTGCATTCTGGTCTCTCGCCAAGGCTGTCCAGGGAAATTTCTGTCAGCCATCTCTGCCATCTCTGCACAGGGAAGACAACTCACTGGCCCATGCCGCAAAGGAGAAAGTCGATCTGCTAGGCTCTTTCTTTGCGTCCAACTCGACTCCCGATGACGGGGGGAGAGTATGCCGCCGACCATCCCGCGGTGTGAGTACGGTTCACACAGCGCTCGGTTCGCAAAGCACTCCACTCCCTGGACATCCACAAGTCGAGTGGGCCTGACGATATCGCCCCAATTGTGCTGAGGACGTGTGCTCCAGAGTTGGCACCGGTCTTAACGCGTCCTTTCCGGTACTCCTACTCACTAGGCGTAGTTCCAAAATCATGGAAGATGACTTTCGTCTACGCAATCCCTAAAAAAGGCGACCGCCCAGACCCGTCCGACTACAGGCCCATCGCCATCACCTTCTTGTTATCCAAACCAATAGAATCCATTGTAAGCTGCTAGTTCATGAGGTACCTTGAAAACTCACTATTGATATCACATAATAGATACTCACTAGCTGATTAGTGATCACCAATACGGTTTTCATCGTGGTCTATCAGCTGGTTAACTTCTGGCCTACCTGACTCATAGATGGGCAGCGGCAGTAGTTTCCAAGGGGAAGCATTGGCCGTTAATTTGGATATTGCGAAGGCCTTCGATCGGGTTAGGCACAAAGCGCTTCTTTGGAAGCTCCCTTCCTATAGGCTTCCCAATAAACTGTGCAATTGGATCACCAGCTTTCTTGCAGATCGGAGCATCGAGGTCGTTGTAGACGGTGCAAGCTTCGATTGAAAGCCTAATAATGCTGGTGTTCCACAAGGCTGCGTGCTATCACCAGCGCTCTTTCTTCTGCATATCAGTGATATGTTGCAAACCTGCAACATTTATTGTTATACAGATGACAGCACTGGTGATGCTCTGTACACCGGCCGTGCCAATATTTCTCGGGAAAACGTCACCGAGTACCGGGATTAACTTGTTTCTGAAATCCAGTCTTTGCTGAACAAAGTCTTGGATTGGGGGTGACTAAATCGAGTCCAGTTTAACCCTCAGAAGACTTGAGTTTGCGCGTTAACCGCTAATAAGAACCCCTTCGTCGTATCTCCTTAGTTTCAAGGCACTCCCCTTGTTGCCTCAGTCAGTATCAAATTTCTCGGCGTCGACATATCGAGTGACGTGTAGTTTCTTGGTCACTTGGAAGAGAAGGCCAAATTGGCTTCTAAAAAGCTTGGCGTACTCAGCAGGGCGGGACAGTATTTCATGCCGGCACACCACCTGCAACTTTACAAGGCGGAGGTTCGGCCGCACATGGAATACTGTTCCCATCTCTGGGCTGGGGCTCCCCAGTACCAGCTCCTTTCACTTGACCGCATCCAGCGCAGAGCGGCTCGAATCGTCGACGACCGAGTGCTTTCTGATCGGTCGATTCACTGGCGCTGCGAAGAGATGTTGCATCTCTTTGCGTATTTTATCCTATCTATCACGGGGAGTGCTCTGAGGAATTGTTCGGAATAATCCCAGCCGCCAAATTTCATGAACGCACTGCGCGGCAAACCTCCCGATACCATCCACACCATCTGGACGCTTGGCGGTCTACCACTGTACGTTTCACTAGGAGTTTTCTTCCGCGTACGACCTCTCTGTGGAATAATTTACTACCGGCGATTTTTCCGGACTGATACGACCTGGGTACCTTCAAGAAAAGAGCTGACCCCTTTCTAAAGGGCCGGCAACGCAACTGCAATTCCCCTGGTGTTGCAGTTGTTCGTGGGCTGCGGTAATCACTTAACATCAGGTTAACCGTATGCTCGTTTGCCCCCACTTCTATAAAAAAAGTTGAGGTTGAGGTTGTTTTATAAAAATGATTTTCACGAAAACAAAAACATTTGTTTATCTAATAGAATACATGGTTTCGTTTATTTTTTCTTAAATTAATACAAACCCCACTTAGATTATCTAGTAATAGTGGTTATTATGAATTGGTTAATATGACGTTTGTCGCCAATGTAAATCAATACTTGTCCGATTGAAAGACCAACTTTATAAATTTTATATATTTCTATTTTCTGTAGCCCATAAACAGACTACTGCAAGATTGATCTCTCCGAGAGAGAATAACGTTATAGTAGATTCTTAGTAAAGCCTCCTGGGCTCGGACACGTTCGTAGCGTATAAAATCTGCAGGTCTGATCGTATACCTGGCTCACATCGGCAGCTTCGTACCGGCAGAGTCTGCCGAGATTGGCATAGTGAGCCACATTTACTCCAGGATACAGTCCACCGAGTGCGTGGCCGCGCATATGTCCGCATTCCTCATAGATTTGAGACAAGTACGTGTCATTTTTTATGTTGAACATTTGTTACTCAATAAACTAACTCTGTTCAAATAAGTAGATTAATACATACTTAGTATTTTCACCCTTTTAACTAACGGTAGAGCTTCTTGCCTAGTCCGTATAAGTAGGTAGAAAATAATATACGTGTATTTGTCAAATGACGTCACACACATAAGGTCTGATAATAATAGGTATACATCAGGATGTATGGAGTTTAATTAAATAATAGGCGAACACGGGGGGAGGCACTGAGGAGAACCCACACTCCAGAAAGGTACTGACCTTGGATGAGTAGTGTGATAAGATAGTAGTGTACCACCACCTTCTAATCTATTGCCACCAGCTAGCATTGCACCAAATGTCCTTTGCCGGTTTAAAGGAAGTTAAGTGTCAATATGCATATACACTGGCTATACGGCATTCCGTCTTCGTCCCTAGAGGTAACAAGGCATCTGTGTCCATTTAGGTCTACGCAGGACATCACAGAAAACCGGCGTGAAATAGTAGCTTAATGCTGGTTTGTTTCGTATGGGGAGGTAGAGAACCGGGTCCCTTTTTACTGAAAACGAGGCATTCCATCTTAGTCCTCACGGGTCATCTACTTTTTGAGTAGTTTTTTGTAACAGAGAATAGATGTAGATGTCTATGAGTCACAGCAAGCACATATTATCAGGTGGACTATGTGTTTATCATACTATCCTATAAAAAACATAACCCTAGTGCATGAGTGTATACACTAACGCAGGTGTACTTTTTGGCACTCTATCTCCTTACTGCCATAGTCCAATGGGATGGAAATCAGAGGTCAGAGTCAGAGGACCAGAAAGAGATAACGAGTAGAACAAACCGCTTTACATGCTTCCCGTGATAAGGGGGTGAAACACTGGAAATTTCCTGACTCCAGACTATGAGAATTTCTTGACAGAAATACCCATAGACTGATTTTGTCCGGACTCGATCAGGATCACATGAACAACCGTCGCACTTACTACTACTAGACCAAAGAAACAGTCACTTTTTTAATATAGAATAAAGGTGTAAAACGAGCACGCAATCCATCTGATGGTAAGTGGATACTGTGGTCCATAGACATCCACATTTATCCTCAACTAAGGATCAAAATGCAAATGCGTTGTCACCCCTGAGAACAGAGATGGAATGCCACGATTCCTGTAAAAAGGGTCTCCGTTTCTCTACACTCATACAGCATTAAGCTGCTATTTTAAGTACGATCCGACAAATCCCATAATACAGCTGCAGTGTGGCTCTACCACGTATAATTATAAAAATTCCTAAGTAGTTCACAAATGGACATACCATAATAAACCATAATCCATAAGCTTGGTAGGCAAAACTACGTTTTTTTTTTGTAACTTTAATTTTTTAACAGTTAAGACATTATTAACATGAACACTTTTTATTACCAGTCTACAAAAGTCCACTGCTGTCATATAGATCGCATCATAGTGGGGGATTTTTCCATAGTCGCCATGACTGACAGGAACCAAGGCAGTCGTATGGGCAGATTTCCTCATATGAAATATGTTTGTAACGGCAAGAAGGTTGACAAACGCAGTTTTTTTTTAGTTGTTCATATCAAAAGATGTGCCCATATGCTGTTTCTTCTCCCTTTAACGTTTCTTAAGACAGCTGTTGAGGTATGGGATAGTGGATTCCCTAACGCCGCGCAGTTAATACACGTTGGCACAATTTATTTATAATCGCAATTCAACCGTTTAAAATCATTTTATCAGTTCACTAGGTGGTAGAATTTCTTTTCTAATTAGGAATCCATCTGAGAAAGTACAGATGGAACTGAGTAGGTCCAGGTGGAACCGGGTGGTAACTTATTATTTCTGCCACAAAAGAAAACTGAAGTGTATAAAGAGTCAGTTACAATTACAGGCTTTTAGGTATAGGTACGCCTTAATCTTTAGAGGTAACAACGCATCCATAGCCTTCTTTGCTTAAAGTTTGTTGGCGATATCCATCAAGCCTATCTTTGCGCATGGGCACACGGGGTGAGTGCCCAGGACCCCACGATCCATGGGCCCCTCTATTCTATTATTTACTGCCTATTGTTAATAGCCACATGACAGATATAGGAATCCCATTTATCCTAAAGCGCCCAGGGCCCCCAATGAGTCTAAGATAGCTCTGGTATCCATGTCATCCATACAAGGAAAAATTAGTCAAAGAAAAAAATAGCTCCAACTGGCACATTCTTGAGAAGTAATGTTCAGCCACAGATTTGAAAAGGTTGCTTATTTGATGCTCCGTTTAGATGGCCCTGGCTCTCCAGGAGTCCACAAGCAACTCGCTGATCATAGTCGACGAGTTCGGCAAAGGCACCTCGGAGACAGACGGGCTGGCGCTGCTCTCGGCTTGTCTCAACACTCTACTATTCCGCGGAGAACAGTGTCCTCACGTGTTTCTGTCCACGCACTTTCTCGATATCAAGGAATACGTTCTTGATACGCCTATTGTGAAGTTTCTTGTAAGTTTAAATATTATTTTCAACAGGGTTTTAAATATTTTTTACCTGAAACATAATATAATCAATAATAAACACTAATTTCTTTTACTGTTAATTATACCCTAATGTGCGGTATTAATCAAACCCACAAAGTGGTCAATATAAAATGATCCAGGGGCTCTTTTCTCAGTTTATTTTCAAGTATGAAGGGCTTCTTTGAATAAAACAAATTTTACAGATTTAATTTAAACATAAAAATAGTTTTATTTAATATGTAGTATTCTCATAAATATAAGAAATCATTATGAAAGGCTTCTTAAACATAACAAGCAGTCACAAAATCTACATTCAATTTCTTAACATGATATAATAGAGCTTTTCATTTTCAAATCTGAACAACTTTATGTGGGTTGCAACATTTCTGCTTAACACGGTCCAATTTGCATATTTATAAAAATAATACTATATTTGTTTCTAGCAAATTTCAAAAAAGGAGAAGATTCTGAATTCGACTTTATATTTTGTTTTGTACCTACATTACGTGATATCTTTGCCAATTGTGGGTTACAAAGGTTACTAAAGGGTGGTTAAGTAAGGATAGAATTTAGTCTCAAAACGTGATTTTGTACTCTTTGAGTATGACGTACAGTTATCTTTACTCAAGATGGTCTCATTTAAATATGAGAAAAAATTCTACCCTAAAAGGTGGTAGAAAACGGGGGATAAAATTTTAATGTAATTGTTTAGACGATGGTTTGCCAACCTTTTTTAAGTCGAGCCTCCCCGGACTGTAAATATTTTCACGCCTTCCTTCAATTTTTTTACCTGACAGAATATAAACGCACATAATTGTAACAACATTCATTATGACAGAGTTGCACTTAACACTACTTGCTTAATTTTAGTCTATCTTGAACTGAATTTCTTGGAGTTTATAAGCCTTAGGCTACGGTCGATGATTGTGGTAATAGCCTGTTAATCGGCTTCGGTCAAAAATTGACCTTCGTTCGGACGCTGCTTTTGTCATTTATTTTTTTTAAACAGGGTCAGTCTTTACATATTTGTTCCAACTTCCAATACGCGTTTATAATATTCGGTGCGTAGACGATGGAATACGTGATTCGAGGCGGCGAGCCGGTGTTCCTGTTTCGGGTCATAACCGGGAGCGCAGACGGTAGCGGAAATGGCAGCAGGGACGGTGGCGGGTACGGTTGCGCACCGGGTCTAGAGCGCATGCGCACACGTGCTATGGCCATAGCTGACGCCGTGCAGGTATACAAAACTTACGCTTAATTTATAACTTTACTTAAAAATTTGTAAACCTGTGAAACAAAAAGAGCTGATAGTCTTGAGACGCTGAACAGATTTTCTTGAAATAGGTAGCTAATAAATACTCTCGATAAAGACACTTTCAATCGAAAAAAACTTAATCAAGATAGGTTCATCCGTTCAAGAGGAATGGTGCCAAAGACAGATTACATATCATATCAGATACACACTACAAACTTAGGTATAACATCCCTCTGTTTTCGTCGGGGGTAAAAAACTACCCGCGTCTCTCTTGTAACCTACTTTGAACTGATTTATATCACATTTACTACTTACGTAGTAGAACTTCCTTTACGCCTAAGAGTCCGTCTGAGTAAGTAGAAATTGGTTCTTACTTATCTTTGTCGTTAACCTCTCTTATATTTCAGGGAAATTTGACACATATACATGATAGGACAGGACTCCCTTTTTCCGCCCATGGATTCCACCAAGAACCACTCTCTTTCCATTGCTGCTGCCAAGCACAGCTGTGTTTCGATCTAAAGGGTATAGGGAGCCACTATAATTGCAGACTGTAAAGCTTTTCATCTTAGTCCAGTGATATCCTGAATTATATGGATCGATAGATCCCACTCGTTTACCTATCTCCGCCGCCAAATTGCACTGCCTTCATTGCTCTGTTCTATTATAAATTATTATATAAGAGCCGTGGTAGTTCAGATGGTTAGCGCTCGCTGTAAATTTCACAGTATGCGAGCAAATCGGATTCGACCCCCACTGGCACCAATGAAATTGTCAATTGCAATTTTAAGTGCTGATTTACCACGTGCTCGGCGGTGAAGGAAAAAATCGTGAGGAAACCTGCATGTCTGGGAAATAAGAAAAAAAAATATTTCGAAGACATGCGAAGTTCGCCAACACGCATTGGGGCAGCGCGGTGGACAATTCCTTGTCCTAAAAAAACCTCTCAGAAATGAGCGGAGGCCTGTGCCCAGGAGTGGGACGTATATAGGCTGTAACTTAAACTTTTTTTTAATTTTAAATTATTATAAAACATTACAGTTTTAGCACGAATGAGTAGGCTCGACCGGGGTAGCACCAAGCTCTCACAGAATACCAGCGTAAAATAGAAGCATATGATGTTGTGTTTCGTATAAGTAGTGAGTGTAGAGAACCGGAGACCCTTTTTACTCGAAACGAGGCATTTCATCGTTGATTCTTAAACGAGACTATCAGGTGGACTGTGTGCTCGTTTGTCACCCTATTCTATAGAAAAAAATATTTAGGAGTCAGTTTGATCGCCAACGATAACGAACTATTTTAACTGACTTCAAAAAGGAGGAGGTACTCAATTTAACTGTATGTTTTCTTTTACATGTAATTACCTCACAACTCTTTTCTGGATGAACCGATTTTGGTGATTCTTTATGTGAATGCTGGTGCTTCTCGTGTGGTCCCATATAAATTTGGTCAGGATCTGACCAGTAGTTTGAGTTATCCTTACTTCGAATACATTGATGTTTTCATTTTATTTATATGGAAGTCGGCTGTACAATATTTTTAATTTTACCACTTGTGTTTGGCCAAATAAGTTTGTCTCCATATCATGCGCGTGGGTGTCGCAAGAGGCGGGAGAGAGGAAACTGGAACAGATTGATAGCAGCATCTTCCTGATAACAAAGCAAAACCATAGTAAGTTATGGTTGTCACCTGGCTGTCGAGCGTGGCAGCTGTAACAAATCTCACCCTTACGAGGCAATCTGTGGGTAGACCGATGTTCAGCAGTATACTTTTGTAGACCGTAACGAAATTAATAAATGAAATGTCTCATATCTGTGTGTTGTTCTGTGGCTGCAAATAATTTTTTACCTTTCTAAATCGGCCACGAAAGCATTATTGTCGTAAAAGTTAAATATGCTTTTATATCGATTATATTTAAACATTGGGACCCTAGGCTAGACTAGGCCAACTGGACTAAAACCCTAGGAGTTAGATGATCGTTAATATGTTATTTCCAAATGTTTTTATATTTCTTTGTATAATTTATTGTGCATTAATGTTTAAAACAAGTCCCGGATGGGTTTTTACTAATATTTCCCACACACAGAAATTTATTCTGAACCAATAGAAAAGCTAAAATAATAATATTTGTAATCTATATTGAATGAAAATTATTCTATTATACCTGTTCCATTATAATGAACACTCAGTAATCATTTATTTACAGAACAATACTTTACCACCTCCAGAGAAGAAAATACAAACCAAAATAAAATATGCCATAGAAAAATTGAAAAACGACCTTATAGCGGAAGAAATTTAATTCATTTTACATTAAATTATTTAGCTTGCTTACAACAACTTACATTTATATAAAATTTAAAATATCAAAAACAAACCTTACAATCTAAAAAAAAGTTCGCATTAGTAACGACTGAAATAAATGACATTAGCAAAATGGAATGTTCGTTTTATTTAAAGGAACGTTCACATAATTAAAAAATATATCGTTCTGTATCAAAAATCATAAGACAAACAAATCATATTCACATAAACTCGGATCACATATGTCACATATTAATAGAGAGACAGCTAGGTAACACCGATTAAACATTTCCATAAATTATTTAAAACATTTTAAATATTCATTTCAACAGCTTTCATATATTCTACAATGACTGTAAACATGTAAACAAACAAACAACAGCAACACAATACATTAAGCGCTGGGTTCCCAAAGCGTGCGTCGCGGCGACGTAGAGAGTAAATAGAGGGCTACCACTCCAGAAACTTTTGCAACTAGCTTGTTCTGCTTTGGTCCAGTCCAAAATGAATTTCCAAGTCTTAATTTCAAAAGCTTTAAGAATTCTCAATCCCTTTCGCCACATCCTATTTATACGAAGCTGCAATTTCGTGAAGAATGAAATAAAAGTAGCAGTAGTGTCTTATCCTTATTGATAAAATTTGTTAAAATCAGGAAGTTTACGATTGAGCCATAGTGTGAATGTCACTTATCAAATACTTTATCAAAATATGTGTGTCATTTCACACATATTTTGATAAAGGCGCGCTGACAAAATACTATACATAATTATACCTCTGAGTGCGCGAACTAAAAAAATTTGGGAACCCCTGCATTTAGCAATAGCTCAGAATAATATATAGACATGTTATATAGATATGTTATTTTAATACTTATGTTTAAGTTGTTTTGAGGGAAGCAAACCAGGAGAAATTGCGGTTGCCTCACGTTAGCTGACCGTGGCAACTGTGGCAAATATCCCACTGTGAATAATATATGGGAAGATCTATGTTTAGCAATAGACTTCTGATAGACTGGAACGGCATTTCGTCAAGTTGACGTGCTTTTTATGCACTGAAAATTATTTTCTAAATTTCTAACGAATTGACAATTACTATTATAGGCCTTCGAGACGCTATAATAATAATTGTCAATTTTAAAAATAATAAAAATTCAGTAATTAAATTTATTTCAAAGATATACAATGCATTCAAATATTGAAGTAGATATTTATACCCTTTATTTAGAAAAATACGTCATATCCAAAAATTATACTAATTTGCTTAATTTTCTATACCTTAAGATAATTTGTGTTATTTCTTTAATTTAAAAAATATTGTGTACTCTTTGTGGGCTTTTTAAATGACGTACTGAGTACTAATTAGGTTTAAGAAAATATGGGGCAGGTTTTGAATAAAAATTTTACTGATTTTATATCGTGTGATTTTAATTAATATTATAAACATAAATTTAATGGACATACGTAACAAATTAAAATTAAACGTGATCAAATCCGTAAAATTAGATATACTCAACGTGACGTATTCGTGTAAATATAAGAAATAATTATGAAACGTTTTCTTTCCATTTTGTTGTTGTCGACCTTGCGGTCTTTGAGCCGTATGGAGGTGGCATTACAGAACAATGGTGATGAAGCGTGGTGAAAGGCGACTATGGGATATTACTATTGATTGTGGTATAACCATCTTGTTTACGCCAGAAGTAAAATGCTCGACTAACGTAATAAACAAACCAGTGAACGAGCAACAGCGTCAAACATGTTCACGTCTAGCACTGCGAAAGGCAAACCCTCCACACAATAGGAGAGGCATGGCCAGCAGTAGTCATCTATGGGCTGACGAAGATGAAGATATTTTCACAGAATACGGGTGACAAACGAGCACACAGCACCCTCAGTTTCAACGCACTCCCCTTGTTGCCTCAGCCAGTATCGGAATTCTCGGCGTCGACATATCGAGTGACGTGCAGTGTCGTGGTAACTAGGAAGAGAAGGCCAAATTAACCTCTAAAAAGCTTGGCGTACTCAGCAGGGCGGGACAGTATTTCATGCCGGCACACCGCCTGCAACTTTACAAGGCGCAGGTTCGGTCATACATGGAATACTGTTCCTATCTCTGGGCTGGGGCCTCCCAGTGCCACCTCCTTCCACTTGACCGCATCCAGCGAGAGCGGCTCGAATCATCGACGACCGAGTGCTTTCCGATCGGCAGGATTCACTGGCGCTGCGAAGAGATGTTGCATATTCTTTCGCATATACCATGGAGAGTGTTCTGAGGAATTGTTCGGATTAATCCCAGCCGCTAAATTTCATAAACGCACTACGTAACAAACCTCCCGATACCATCCACACCATCTAGACGTTTGGCGGTCCACCACTGTACGTTTCACTAGGTGTTTTCTTCCGCGTACGACCTCTCTGTGGAATAGTTTACCACCGGCGATTTTTCCGGACCGATACGACTTAGGGACCTTCAAGAAAAGAGCTTACTCCTTTCTAAAGAGCCGGCAACGCACCTGCAATTCCCCTGGTGTTGCGGTTGGTCATGGGCTGCGGTAGTCACTTAACATCAGGTGAACCGTATGCTCGTTTGCCCCCTCTCCTATAAAAAAAACCTGATGGTAAGTGAATGCCGTGGTTCATAGACATCTACATCTATCCTTGATTACGAATCATCTCGTTTGCCACTCTATCCTATAAAAAAGGCGGATTGGCAACCGCAGTTTATTTTTATTTATTTTTAATTGTTATCAAGAAGATGCTGCAGCCTATGTACCGTTTCAGTTTCCCTCTGACGGCTCTTACACCGTGAGACAATACCGGGCAGTGGATTTTTGCACCGCCACTACACGGTATAGTTCCATCAATACAATATAAAACGAAAATTGTTAAAACTTCACTTTTTTGTTACTTTTATTACGTAAATATTATTGGCTACCTGTTTGTCACATTTATTTGTTTATTATTGTTCAAGAATAACGTAGGTGTGTAAATCTAGTAATGTAACTGGAAACAGTAACTGTTGTACTATTTTTTTAAATAAAGTGACAAATGAATTTAGAGTTTTAAAGAGGACTAAAGACGCGTGGTCACCTCTGAGGACTCAGATGGAATGACTCACAACCTGTAATAATACTGGTTTTCTGTTCAGGCGGTGGTACTTACCTAGACGGACTTCTAGACAGAAAAGGAGTCTCACCGCCTAGAAAACTTACGTTTCACAAAAAGATTTGTTGACTTAAGTCAAAAATATACACTCAACATTAGATCATATAGTGATTTTAAATATTTCTTTACATCGTTTACCATTACAATACAGTTCAAATTAGAATAGAAACACGTCAATGACCTAGAATCATGGAGTATAGAGGTAAGGAGGACAATCTCCCATAGAATAGTTGAAAATGTGTAAGCAGTAAGCAGTAAATAATAGTACAAAAACTCTCCACAAGAGCGCTCGAGTAACTACAGGGTATAATAAATCGCCGTAAAATACGTTGAGTGATTTTAAAAAGAAAATTTTTTAAAGCAATAAAATAATTATTATAAAAATAATTATGGTAAAAGACCAAAAAAATTATAAAAAGTTTTTAAAAATTTAGACTGTAGCTACAGTGGCGCCACCCTTATTTAGCGCTTTCCTACGGACACTCTTTTATACAGAGTCTGTACTCCTTACCTCTACACTCCATACCTAGAATGACTGCTATATATCAACTGTTACTTGAAATGTACGGCTTGCAAAGAAAATTCATTTTCCACTTTAATAAAATAAATATTATTTCAAAAATATATGTTTTGCTCACCCTACCTTACTGATTTGAATTGACAACTATGACGTCAGAATATGTTGCCAAGTCAGTCCAATTTTTATTTGAATCGCATAGTAAATGTAATTTTGTAAACAAAGAAGCCAAAGTTGGTTGCAAATATTTTGGTAACTGAATTCTTTCTACTATATAATCATGGACAAATATTAGGCCTTGCAAATGCCTGAAGCAATTTAAGTATTATCATAGACATGTATACATAATATATTATACTTTATATTTGCTTATCAAGTAATATTATGTAAATATTTTCTCCTAAATTTCGGACAAAATTCGGTCTCGAAAGACCCATTGTTCACATAATATACTTTATTTAAATTTGCGGTGGACCGGAGCGGAGTAACCATAGCGTTTTTTTCCCGATACAGAAGTCTATTTGCAAGAGGAAATCTGCGCACACTAAACGGTTTGTGTTGGTAAGCAAAACCGAAAAACAATACAGTTACTAGAGTAATTTTTAAGTTTAAAAGGAAGTAAAAATAAATTGTGATAAAAAACTATTTTCATTAACAGATCTCTTTTTGCAGCAAAAAACTAAACAATATAAGGTACTTTTGTAGGACGTCGATTCAGCCGCGCAACTAGACTTAGTCTAGTGAGCAATGCGGCTGCAACTAGTTTTATTGTACGTATAGGATCGTGTTGACTCATGCTTTGACATAGGAGATCTCTTGCGTATGGCTACTTCCTTCCGGTCCGCCGGTGGCCCGTGTTTTTCTATAAATGAGAATGATAGTTTTCATTTTTATTTTAGTAAATGTATATAGGCCAGAAGGTTTTCATAGTATATATCATAGAGGCAGTGCACAGTTACAGACACAGCCTACATGGATTTCATCTGCGCCATGAGGTCCTCGAGCGAGAGCTCGGAGGCGGCCACGGCGCCGCCCGTGCTGGATTCCGTGCTGCTGTCCAGCGCCACGCTGTACGCCACCTACACCAACCCCATACCCTCAGTATTTTAAGCCCACAGCTGGTTATACGCTAAGTACCACAGATTAGCCACCACGCTAGGCAGGCGGTACGGTCAACGCACAGTTATGAGTTTGTGGGTTTTTCTGTATTTCTTACATGGGGCACGCTGAAAGTTCTAAGCCCGCTCATAAATGTTTGAATTTCGAATGTAATATTTTTAAAAACAAGAAATCCATGTAATAATTTAAATAATTTCAGACGTGAAGTCACATGCCCATTGTTTTTTATTACAAGCTGAAGTAGTCACCCTCACCAAAAATGGAATAAGCGCGAAAAGATTTTGGGTCGATGATTTTTATACAACTAACTTTCTGCGACATCACACGGCTCGTCTTCAAAATGCTTTTGAGAGGAAATCACCTCATTTGAACACCATAAAGCGTTGGTACGCAAAATTTGATGGTGGCCGTACACTCCATGATGAAATTCGTGAAGATCGACCCTCAACTGCGATCACTCAGGAAAATGTAGCTACTGTCACACGAATGAAGAAAAAAACAGCTCATCACCCACGAGGAAGAAATTTGAGAATATCTGGGTATAGGTATGAGCCATATTCAAAAAAAAATTTAGAATTTAGAAACCTTTGTTGCCGTTGGATTTCCCGTGAACTCATCCCAGACCAAAAACGGGGTATAAAAAATTATGTTAAAATAATATCACGGATGTTCAAATGCTGTGTACGATATTGTTACAGTGGTAAAACATTGTTACATTACAGAAAAAAAGCAACATGGAGGGTGTTCGAATGCGAAGAAATGGACTAAAAATGACTAAAAACCTGTCTGCACGATCCCACTTAATGAGCAAAAGACAGTCAATGCTATGTGGTATACCACCATTTATTCGTCCAGTGACTGAAAAGGTTAGGGCAAAACAAATAAGTAATTGCATCCTAATGCACCATGACTATGCTTCGGCGCACACCGCGAACAAGGCAAAGTTAGTTTTGGCTTCTAAAAATGTTGAGCTCGTGACCCATCCCGACAGTCCAGACTATACACAATGTAATTTATTTATTTTCCCAAAAATCAAAGATTTGATGAGATGTTTGACACTTACGGAGCCAGAAGAAGCCGTGATAGCTTTAAACCAGCATGTGAAAATCATGCCATCAGACCAATAGTGCTCATGTTTTCAAAAATGATTTGAACGAATGATAGGGATATAAAATGTAGATGGTATTTAAAATGTAAGTTACTTTGAAAAGCAGTTACTTTACTTTTTTTATGTCCAGTTTACATATAAATTGTTTTATTAAGGAGTTACGCAAAACTTTCAGTGTACCCCACGTATTCGTTTCCAAGCAACAGTCGGTCGCCATTTCACAAAACAAAACAAAAAATACGAGTATTCTTCCATTTGGTGTCGAAATAGGAATTGACGGACTATACGTAATCTTCCAATTTATTCAACTGACTTAAAAAATGGAGGAGGTTTTCAATTCGACTGTATTTTTTATGTGTTACCTCAGAACTTTTTTCTAGGTAAACCGATTTTGATAATTCTTTTTTATTTGAAAAAAAAAATTATTATTATTTTATTTACAAGTGCTTCACACGTGGTCTCATATAAATTTGATCAAAATTTGACGAGGAGGTTTTGAGTCATCTTTAACAATGCGTATTTAATTGACCTCGACTAGATTGATAATGTTTTCATTTTATTCATATTGAAGTGGGTTGTACAAATTTTTTAATTTTACCACTTGTTTTAATTTTATAGACATGTAAATTCCCTCACGGTGTTCTTCACTCTGAGTACTTAGTAAATTGCGACTTAAAATTGCGACTGACAATTTCAGTGGTGCCGGTGAGACCAAACTTTAGTTGATCGTGTACAAATTATTTTGTTATTTATCATCATCATCATTTATATAATATGTATACGTCTGGAAAAAAAATAGGGTGTAACATATGAACTGAGTAGAAGCCTATGGCACTGATATTTTACAAAAAATAAAAATAAAAATTTTGAATTAAACGTTTGAAAAAATTCTTTTGAACAATTACTTTGCCCTTGAGCCTGTGATCGTGCGAAGTGACAAGGTCAGAGATGGCTACTGAATTTATTGTTTTATTGCCGTTCGTAAAGTAGGGTGGATATGATTTGAATTTCCATTATATTATTATTAATTTATTTATTTAATTAATAATTTGTGTTTTTATTTTTTGTGAAATATCTGTGCCATAGGTTTCCACTCCGTTCATCTGTTACACCCTATTTTTTTCCAGCCGATTAAAAATGTCATCTTTTATTAATATTAATCTTTTATAATTACCTGAACGCCATCGACTAGCCTCAAATTGGACGAGTCCTCTTCTTCAGGCGCGTTTTCGTCTATGAGGCAAATTCCTGTAATAAATATGTTTTCATTATTGTAACAACGTTTATATAAATAATTGGACTGACAAACAAACTTACTATCTATCTGATGGTAATTGGCTACTACGACACATGGACACCTGCAAACTGCTTCAAGTAAGGAAGACTATACACGCGTTGTCATCTCCGAGGACTTAGACGGAATTGGTCACAGCCTCTATATTGGCTCTCTCTCTCAAATTTTCATATCATATTGCGCAGTAACTTCAAATGCGTTGTGTAGGATGTGCAAAAGTCAAACTAAAAATATGTACAGTAAATATATTTTAACGTAAACTTTTTCCTTCCACTGGATGGCGTGACGACCTGGTAAGACATGTAAGAAATTTATGAATGCAGATGGCTCAGGATTGTGTTTTGAGACATTCCTTGCGCACTTTCATAAATTTTTGAGTTCAGAAATGGACTTGTAAATGATGATGATGATGATATTTTGTTGTATTTTCTTTTAAACATATATAATGATAACCTAAAATAACTGCGTGGACGGAGAGAGTGAAGTTGTTAATAAACCTCAAACTATTTTTATTCTACGCACATAGTACTTGGTTTTATGTGGGTGTATGCATGCTTGCTTATGTGTGTGTGTGTGTGTGTGTGTGTGTGTGTGTGTGTGTGTGTGTGTGTGTGTGTGTGTGCGTGCGTGCGTGCGTGCGTGCGTGTGTGTGTGTGTGTGTGTGTGTGAGTGTGTGTGTGTGTGTGAGTGTGTGTGTGTGTGTGTGTGTGTGTGTGTGTGTGTGTGTGTGTGCGTGCGTGCGTGCGTGCGTGCGTGCGTGTGTGTGTGTGAGTGTGTGTGTGTGTGTGTGTGTGTGTGTGTGTGTGTGTGTGTGTGTGTGTGTGTGTGTGTGTGTGTGTGTGTGTGTGTGTGTGTGTGTGTGTGTTTATATGAAGAATTGAGATTGTACCCTAGAAATTTTTTGGCTAGGCGCCCGCCTTAGTCACTACACTATGAACGCAAACGGTGGTTCCATATGTTTGATACTTCGCGTTCGTCGTCGCAACCGCGCTAGGCTCGCACTGTGGACGCACGTGTTAGATTAAGAATTAAATTTTAGTTACGATTAATAAGTATTTAATCCGTTTGTGAATTAATTTTGATGTTTTAAGAACTGTTTAGCTTCTAAAAGTTGTTGTATTGACTACCTTCTAAATGCCTCTCGTTTAGCTACCATTGTCCTTACATAATATTTTATAGGAACAGTAATCTAGTGGAAGTATCAATTCAAGTTTATTAAGGGAGAATTAATCAACTAGATAAGTTGGTGTAGCTGTTGGTTTGCATATTTGATACATTTTACTATTATTTTTTAATTTCTTAAATGTTTAAATTATACTGTAAGCAATACTGATGAATATTTCTTTTTTTTTAATTTTGAGACTAATTTATACCACGTTGTCTTGCTGCACGAATGCATGCAAATGCGTTATTCATGTTGCATGCGTGGTTCGTGTGTGCATGTGTGCGTACTGTATGCGTGCATGTGTGCGTACTGTATGCGTGCATGTGTGCGTACTGTATGCGTGCATGTGTGCGTACTGTATGCGAGCTCACCCCAGCTGTTGTCGGCGTGCAGCGGACGCGCGTCCTCGCAGACCTCCGCGGCGAGCTCGACGGGCGGCGGACGCGCACGCGCCTCCTTCTGCCGCGCCACACACTGCGAGTCCGAGCACTGCGGGTTCGGCTGCAACAGTACACTACACTGCAGCTACGTATTCATCTACAGTTACAGCTACAGGTAACAACAGCTGTGATGGTGCTATCGTCGCGCCTAAAGCGAAAAGGCACCGAAGCCTAAATCACGCCATCAAAGTTCCCAAATACTGCGATATTATAAAATAGCTCTGAACTAACAAACAAATCGTTGACCACTCCCCAGGCTGAATATCTTGCCAAGCGGGAGATCTTCAACTTGACGGTGAAAGGAAGAGGGAGGGGATCTACTTCAGAACTTTGATAGCATTATTTAGGCTTCGGTACGTCACAGAGCTACAGGTATAGCTATACGTACAGGTAACAGCGGTTGCACGCCACAAATACACGCCATGCATACTCTTGTGTGCAACAGAACTTAATAACTTTACCAAGTATAATTAAAAAATAATGTTAATTAACGTTACTTTCATACGAAAACCTTTACAGAATATGCAAACTTAAACCACTAAATAGTCAAATGATTTAGTAAGTACTTATTATACTATACTATATTATTAAGTATTATTATATAGACTGATATGTTGGTCTAGCAGTGCGCGATTGCTCATCATTAGGTCCCACATTTTTTTCCCAGGTCAGACAATAATCAGTTATTTGATTATTCTGTTAAGAAATCCTCAGTAGCAGTCCGGAGTCAAAAAGATGGCGGTGTTTCACCCCCATGTCTCGGAAGGAACGTAAAACCGTTGGTCCTAGACCTTAGATGTCAGATTACCGTCCCATCGGACTATAAGAGCGAGGAAATAGAGAGTGCACGCATACACTCGTGCACTATAATCCTGTAATGTGCAGATGAACTCCGTTGGTGTCTCCGTTGAGACTGACCGCCGCGCGCCGTGATCGGAATTCGATCTGAAGGACATTAGTATATACTACACTGCAGCTACAGCTCTCAAACACTTCTATGTATTATACCGGTATTACTATTAGACCGGTAATTCAGTAATTTCCGAGTAAAGTATGCTGCAGCTGGGTTGTAGCAAGTATAAGTCGGCTCGACCGGGGAAGGACCACATAATAATAATAATAATAATAATAATAATAATTTATTGAGAAATAAAGCCTTAAACATAAGACAATGTTATCGCAGATTAATTGTGACAAAATGGCTAGCATAAGGGACTTAAAGATAAGTTGATCCCCTGACTTTCATGCTAGGACAACCTGTGTTATGAAAGTCAGTGGTTCGGCTCCTTAAAACGTATTCTATATAACAGCATAGCGAGTTGATTTAATTGGTGATTACATTATTGCGAGCATTTGAAGAGCAGGCAGTTAAGGAAAAAGAAAATACAAAAAATAAAATAAAAATAAAATAAAAAGTAAACAGCATAATGATTACTTATGCCTCTAGTAACGATGAGCATATGAGAGAGAAGATGAAAGAAAGATATAAGCTGCAGAAAGTTCATGCGAAAACATTGATTGAGGAAGTACGTGAAAGGTGTAGAATAGAAGCGGACGAGAGGTTGTCGCACAACTTTAGGGAAAACTCCAAACTCTTCTGGAAAGAGGTTGGAAGGTCCCGGAGTGGTGCGACAGCTTTAAGAATGAACAAAGTGCTTTCGAGAACCAATGACGTCCTCTCAGAAAAATCGGACGTCATGCAGCGATGGAGTGAATTTTATAGAAAATTGTATGCGTGTCATGATCTTAGTGAAGGATCCGGGGGTGACGCCGTGACTGGCACGCCAGACACGGACCTCGATGACACTGAGGTCATCAGCATGAAAGAGATTGAACGTGCGATTCGAAGTTTGAAATGTGGTAAGGCTGCGGGACTAGACAGAGTTACTGCTGAAATGGTCAAGTACGGTGGGCCTCGCGTCTGGGACAGCTTTCATCTGCTGTGCAATTTGTGCTGGCGGACGGGAGATGTCCCGGATGATTGGCGATCCGCGGTCATTGTGCCTTTATATAAAGGTAAAGGTTCACATTTTGACTGCGGGAGCTATCGGGCGATCAGCTTGACCAGTTTAGCAAGTAAAGTTTATTCGAAGGTTTTGACACGCAGGATGCAAGAGAAATCGGAAAGATTCTTATGGGAGGCACAATGCGGATTTAGACCTGGAAGAGGATGCACGGATCAAATGTTTTCTCTCCGCATGATCACGGAGAAGCTTCTGAGTGTTAACCAGAGGATTTTCTGTGCTTTTGTGGATCTGGAGAAAGCATTTGATAAGCTTATAAGGAAGAAAATGTGGGAACTGTTGCCGGGATATGGTGTGGATGGTCGATTGTTAAGGGCTGTGCAGTCACTCTACTATGACTGTAAAGCCTGTGTGCGGGTAGGGCATGACCTGTCACCCATGTTTAGCGTCCAAGCGGGCGTAAAACAGGGTTGTGTCATGTCTTCCTGGCTGTTCATACTGTATCTCGACAGCTGTTTACAGAAGCTGAAAGATAGCTGTTTGGGTGTGAAATTGGGTGACATAAAAGTTAATTGTCTGCTGTATGCTGATGATGCAGTGCTTATTGCACCATCAGAAGCAGAACTGCAGGCATTAGTCACGTGTATGAAAGAGGAATGTGAAATTAAAGGTCTCCGTTTGAATGCTAATAAAACTAAGGTTCTGGTATTTGAAAAGGACGAAGAGAGAACGAAATGTGAAATATGGGTAAATCAGGAATGTCTAGAACAGGTAAATGAAATTGTATACTTGGGGAGTGCTTTCAGCCGGGATGGAAGATGTGATTTAGATGTGGATAGGCGTGTCGCTGCCGGAAACAAAGTCAATGGTGCCCTGAATGCATTAATAAAAAGGCAAGGCGTGGTGAAGAGTGCACGCCTTGCAATACATAACGCAGTGTTGGTACCGACTTTGTTATATGGCAGCGAAACCTGGGTATGCCAGAAGAAGCATAAAAGCAAGTTGAATGCAGTGGAGATGCGATCTCTTCGTAAAATGTGTGGCGTTACCATAGCCGACCGAAAGCGAAACGAAGAGATTCGCAATATGGCAGGATTGAAAGATGACCTTATCACAAAAATTGATAGGGGCGTACTCCAATGGTTTGGACACGTTGAACGAATGAGTGAAGACCGAATGGTGAAGAAAATATATAGAGCGAAAGTAAATATTAAAAGGTGTCGAGGTAGACCGAGACTAACTTTCGAAGACCATGTGAGCAAATTGCTCGAAGAGGGGAGGGTCAAGAGTACTCGGATACCTAGACGTGCATGTATGAAGAAGTTAATGAACCTGAAAGAAGCGAAAGAGGTATGTAAGGATCGTGACACTTGGCGATCTGTTCTCTCTGGCTACCCCGTTAGGGATTGTGCGTGACGATAAGTAAGTAAGTAAGTAAGTAAGCATAATGATGATAATGTATGGCATGGGTAGTGTGTGTGTGTGTGTGTGTGCGTGTGTGCGTGCGTGTGTGTGTGTGTGTGTGTGCGTGTGCGTGTGCGTGTGCGCGTGTGTGCATGTGTATGTATACAGTTTGTAGGGTTTAGGATATTAAAGCTTCAGTGGCACTGTAATTTAATTCATTAAGGTACGAAATTACCTTTTTTTTAACTTCATAGGCGTTCAACTTATTTATCTTTAACGTTTTATCGAGTTTATTGTATAACCGCGAGCTTGACGAGGATAATTGCTTTTTAGCAAAAGAAGTCCTACATGTTTTGACAGGACATGCTGCTTTTTGACGTCTCCTTGGCGTGAAAGAACTATTTGGAGGTACAGTAGAGTGTAGATGCAAAATTGAGCGAAGGATGTAAAGTTGCCTAACTGTAGGTACATTACAATCCTTATAAAGTTGTGCGGTCGGGTATCTCCAAGGCCGCCTATGCATAACCTTTAACACTGCCCTCTGTGCGCGCTCAACTTTAATGAAGGTGGTCTTAGAGGCACAACCCCATATCGGGATACAATATGAAATGATTGACTCACAAAGGGCGGTGTACACAGATGACAGGATATCTGCATCAGCGGAACTACGTAATGTTTTAAAGATGTAGATTAGGTTACGTAACCGACTTGCAACGGATTCTACTTGACTATACCAGTTCAAACAATTATCCACTTGAATACCCAAGTATTTAATGGTAGGGGTTCTTTGCAATTTTGGGCAATTACAATGAAAAGTCCCATTGGAACAATTATGAGCACGCATATCGAAGCACTCGCTTGGTGGTTGTGCAGAGGGTCTTATAGAAAAGGTTATTAATTTAGTCTTATCTATATTTAAGGTTAGAAAATTACGATTTAGCCACGTCATAACCATTCTAAAATTATTCTCTGCCATCATAATTGTATCGGACCAGTTATTCCCAGAAACAACAAGGACCGTGTCATCAGCATAAGTAACAATACGGCAATCAGATAGAGGTAAGTCACAAAGCTCATTTACGTAGGTCAGGAATAACGTGGGCCCTAAAATGCTACCCTGAGGAACTCCAAATTCAAGGGCTTCGGGTTTGCTGACAAAAGAGTCTATCTTTGTGCACTGCGTCCGACCTGATAAGTAATCAGCAAATATTTCCAGGATACGACCCCTGATACCCAGCATTTCCAACTTATTTAACAGTATTGGGACAGAGACAGTATCGAATGCCTTAGAAAGGTCCAGGAAAATACCCAGACAATTCCTGCCTTCGTCGAGTTCGGTGACTACATGCTCTACCAGGGAAGCAACAGCATCCTGGGTAGACCTGCCCCTTCTAAAGCCAAATTGATTTTTGGAGATTAAGCTATTAGATTCAAGAAAGCGAACCAGATAGCGATTTAGGATACGCTCAAATACTTTAGACAGAGCGGGCAGGACAGAAATTGGGCGGTAATTTGTGACATTGCGTCTGTCCCCACTTTTATAGATGGGGTGTACAATTGCCCTTTTCAGGGCGACAGGAAACTTCCCAGTGGATATCGCCAAGTTACATAGGTGAGTAATTATAGGTGTAAGAACTGGGTTTGATTTAAAAATTTGGGCTGGTATGCCATCCCACCCGACAGCACTGTCATTTCTTAGGCTCATAATAACATCATGTACTTCATCTTCATCGATTTCGAGGATGACCATAGAATGTGAAGGAGAGTGCAAGAAGTTAGGTGGTGAGTCAATGGATTCTAAATTTGATTTAATTTTATTTGCAAGTTCTTTCCCTATATTTGCAAAGAATGAATTTACGGCATCAACTGATATTTTAGCATCATCGCACAAATTTAAAAGTTCTAATGGTGGTATACTTACTTTATTTGTATTTGTAACCATTTTAATAATTTCCCAGGTTTTTTAGGACTTTTCTTAGCCTTGAAAAGTTCAGATCTCTCGTAGTCTCTCTTGAGATTTTTTACAAGATTAGTACAAAAATTCCTGTAGCGTTTGTAAGTTTTTTCCAGTATCACGTTATTTGGGTTACGTTTGACATTTTTATGCATGCGGTCTCTGTTTCTAATGCACCTCAATACTCCTACAGTTATCCAGGGCTTTATTGTTCGTTGTCTGCATGGAATTGTAAAACAAATGGTATTTCTTTTCACTATAGGGATTAACGTGTCTAGGAACAGATCGGTCGCCCTATTAACGTCGTCGAACGAAAAAATTATAGAAAAGTCTGTGTTATTTATTTCATGTGCTACTTGAGGAAAATTGATTTTATTGCCAATTCGGCTTGTTGGACGGTTAACAGGACTTAGATTAAAATTTAAATTTAAGAGGACTGGAAAATGGTCAGTTAAAGATGTTTCTATCACAAGAGTTGTGGATCGAACCCTACATTCTCAGAGAATAACCAGCTTGAAATACCCGCTCAATGTCGCTGTGTATGGTGAGTGTAGAAAACAGAGGGCCCTTTTTTTACTGAAAATGAGGCATACCATTTCAGTAAAAAAGGGCCCTCTGTTTGTTATTTGCGTTGTAGCATGGTGCGGATAACAGGTCACTGGATGGTAACTTGTGTGCGATTTCAAGATATGACCAAATTATTAACTATGAGAAAATAACACTATATTTATTTTTATTAATGTTTCTATTGTGTTATGACTCATGACTGTTAGATTAACATTGACTTTACAAATCTCACATTATATAGTTTTTATACTGACAAAATTATTAAAAGTTTAATTTATTTGATTTGCAAACGCAGTTACATATTATGAATGAATGAATGAATATACTTTATTGCACACCACAAACAAATTTACAAAGATCATAACAGAGAGCAGATTACATGTACAATTTGGCGGCCTTATCGCTACATAGCGATCTCTTCCAGGCAACCAAAGGTGTAAAGGAATAAAACAGTGAATACTAGGTAGGTGGTGCAATATAAATATACCTAATATAATATCAATACATGCAATAAAATAACATATAAATAACTAATACATTAAAAAAATATGATACACATATACATACCTATATACATAAACATACATACCCACATATATACATATATACACATTATATATATATATATATATATATATATATATATATATATATATATATATATCCATACATACATATACATACATACACACACATACACATATATACATACATATATCCTCAAATATATACCACTAACAATAACATAAACAAATAAATACAAAACTACATAATCACATAATTTATCCTAATGATTTTCGAACGATTGAGACAAGTAATGCTCTTTAAGAAGTCACTTAAAGACTACAATAGTCTGAGCTTCGCGTATATGCAAAGGTAGGGCATTCCAGAGCTTAATAGACTGTACAGTAAAAGATTTATTAAAGAAAGATGTGAGTTGGTACCCTTAAAATGAGTTTTCTTGAAGAGCGTAAAGGTTCCCCTGGAAGCCCAACAAAACTAAATTTCTCCTTAAGATAAGGAGGAGTAGAAGGGTGAAATAAGCCACAGTACAGAATAGAAAGAATATGCATGTTCCGGCGAAATTGGATAGATAACCACTTGAGACGTGAGCGAAATTGGGAAATGTGGTCAAATTTGCGCAATCCAAATATGAACCGAATACTAGTATTTTGAAGTCTCCAAGCTTAGTTAGCTGGTCTTTAGTTATGTCTACATAGCTTGCGTCAGCATAGTCAAGAATCGGAAGGAGAAGAGACTGTGCGAGCATAATTTTTGTAGGAATGGGAAGAAATGATCGAAGGCGACGCAGTGAACTAAGATTATGCTTACTAGCGGTCATTTATTTTTTACTACTACAGATGTGCCTCATAATCGGACGTAAAAACTTTCAAGCGAATATTGTATTCTGTAGCTAGAGTTTAACAAAGAATCTATACATATAACAAAATTGTAGAAATGTCGTGTCTGTAATTATAATGTTTTCTGGAAAAAACAAGTCCAGGGGACTAAATAAAAGCCACTGAAGCCAATTTAGTGATTTTAAGATTTTTTGTCTGTCTGTCTGTGTATCCACGATTCACACAAAAACTACTAAACAGATTCGCATGAAAATTTGTGTGTATGCATTTAGGGATGCGGGGCAACTTATAATCTACTTTTTATCCGATTATGGAACTTCAAAAAAGAAGGGTTAAGTATTTCCTTAGATGTTAAATACTATATATTATGGTTGTAGCAGGAATGGGTCGGCTCGACCGGGGAAGGACCACGCTCTCACAGAATACCATCGTGAAATGGCAGCTTAATGTTGCTGTGTTTCGTATGGTGAGTGTAGAGAACCGGAGACCCTTTTTACTGGAAACGAGGCATTCCATCTAGTCCTCAGGGGTGACAACACATCTTCATTTTGATTCTTAATGGAGGTAAAATGTAGATGTCTATGGGCCGCAGCATCCACTTATCATCAGGTGGGCTGTGTGCTCGTTTGTCACCCCAATCCTATAAAAAAACTATTTTATACGATTAATGTGTTTTATTAAAATAAATAAAACATTTATAAATAAGGCATAAAATAAGCTTGCATAGTAAATTGAACTACGCTAACAATCTACATTTCACTTTTTCAACCCAGTGCCATCTAACGTAAAATAAAAAGTAGCGACATTTTAGTGTAGTCAGTTAAATATAATATATAGTACTATAGTATGTGCCAAATCGATTGAGAAAACGCACAATGACCTCAGATATGAGTAGAGTGTCAAAAGGCATAACTTGTGATAACAATATTTAAATATTGATATTATTCACACTTCTAGGTTGTTTTTTGTTTCTTAAATAATATTGTCTGTGGTTCCTATAAATATAGTAAAATCTTACGGTAAAATGTGTTATATTTTATATTTCAATTTATGGTTTATGGCAGCAAATCATTTTATAATAATTTCATATTTAAAAAAATGAAGCAATATAATCACCATATTGAGCTTTTGCAAATTCATCCCCTTAAAATAAACAAAACGCGCGTTAGGTCAGTTGTTCTAAAAGAAACGTGACAATGGCAGCCAGAGGTGCGTCACCTTTTTTGGGCCGGTCCGCATGCACCGAATAAAAATAAAGTTCTTATATAATATTGAAAATAAAGTTTTATCTTTTGAATAAGTACGTACTTAATACTTATTCGGTGTCGTTATCACTCGAATATTTATATGTGTTATAAATGTATGCTTTTTGTTGTTAAATGAATAAGGTACTTTATAACAATAAATGATTTTTCTTCTACAGCGATCTTTTAAATAACTTTTCAATAACAGTTAATAAATATATATTATATCAATCGTTATAAAAAATCATTATAAATAAAGTACTACATATAAAATGTGCTTATACATTGAAGGTTTGTAACCCCCGGTTAACGACCGAAAGCTCATTGTCCGTTTTTCTCAATCGATTTGGCACGTACTATAGCTGGCCAGGCAGACGTTGTTCTGCCGTATCCGACGACCCTCTGTCATATAAATAATATACATCGAGGGTCACTTATTGGCATAAAAACTATCCTATCTCTCTAATTGGACCAAACTTCATACAGTGTACAAAATTATATTGAAATCAGTTCAGTAGTTTGGGAGTTTATCGCGGGCAAACAATGTGAAACGTAATTGTTTTATATAAAGATAATAAATTAAATATTATAGCTTACATTATATGTTGAAAAAAACTATATTTACGGGTTTTATCGCGATTAATTAGCTACTTTAATTTATTTTTAAATTCCCGACGTTTCGGGTGCTTTACAGCATCCATGGTCACGGGGGAGACTGAAATGTTTGACGTCCCAATGTCATAGTTAGCCCGGCTACCTTCAGTTTTTTAATATTCATTTTTGGTCCGATCTACGCAAAACGAGCTTACAGTACCTAATTAATACTTAAATGGATGATAGTGACATCAATCGAAAATCATAAAATTAAGGATGTTTCTAAGTTTAATTTCTAACCTATAAAAAAAATTAGTAGCTAAGTATTAGTTTTTACCTATAAATAAACCGATAAAAATTCAATTATTATAAACATCCTTAATTATATAAAGTAGTTAGTTTAAATAAAGAGATTTACATACATAAGCACTCACGCCTGTTACCCAGAGGGACAGGCAGAGACTACAGACTTCCATTTGTCACGATCCTGACACACCTCTCTCGCCTCCTCTACATCCATATACCTACGAATACATGCTGGTCGATTAAGGGTACTTTTAATCTGGCCCATTTTCAATATATCGCCAATTATGTCGATAAACTTTCGCCTAGAACGTCCCCTTTCAACTCTGCCGTTCACTTCTGCAACATAAATTTGCTTTGTCACTTTTTCCTTATTAATTTTTTCCACATGACCAAACCACCGAAGCATTCCTTTCTTAATTCTGGGCATCATCTTGCAAACCCACACTATTCTCTTATCACACAATTTCTCACCGTCACTCAGATTCAGCCCTAACATACTACATACATATACTACATATCTTTAACGACCGTATTTCTACTGCGTTTATTCTTACTCTCGTGCATCTTCTGCAGCACCCAACTTCCACTACCCTAAGTTAAAGTAGGGACTAATGCATTGTGAATTGCCATACGTGCTTTTTTGCAACATTCTGACTTTCCACAATAGCGTGTAGAGCCCTATTTATTTTATTTCTTAAAAATTAATTTATTTTTTTATGATTTATTTTATTTAAAAAACTGTAATTTAAAAAGATATATGTACAGGTTTTGATTTTTTTTTCTCGAGAAATGATCGATATTTTTTTTTCATTTGTTTTGTATACCGTTATTCGTTATTTTTTTTTTCATTTTTTTAAATCGATTTGACATTGTTCTAACCCTAGACACGTTAAACTGTAAGCGGTCATCCGCACCATGCTACAACGCAATGACTAAGTTCTCAGGGGTGGCAACGCATTTGCATTTTGATTCTTAATCGAGAATCGACATAGATATCCTCTATGAGCCACAGCATCCACTTACTATCAGATGGACTGTGTCACATTTTTTTCTAATAAAAAAAAACAAAAGCTGCGCGTAACGCTTTAGGGGCCATTCAAATATTACGTAACGCAATTTGGAGAGAGGAGAGTCTTGTAATACGTTACGATGCGTTACAGAGGCGGGAGGGGGGTTTGAACAACGCATTACGTAACATTGTTTTTTATTTACATAACATAAAAATATTAATAAACATATAGGAAATTAAAATATCCCAAGTTGGCGACCCTTTTCGCTTATGTCTTACGGGGAATTCCTCGATTGTCGACAGAAAAACATTATGGCGCGTCACATTGGGGGGAGGGAGGGTCAAAATGTTCAAAAATTGTGTTACGTAATACTTGAACGCCACCTTTAGAGCAATATTTCCTTTTGAGCGCTATTCGATACAGTTTTATTCTTACGAGGGTGGATTGAAAAGTACTCGGCCTAACACAGATCCATTCAATTCTAAAAATCAAATCTACCCACATTATTTAGTTCAGTTCAGACTAGTTCATTGTGTGAAGTTCGAAACGTGTGCGATAATTAGTTGTGATTTTATAAATTTATTAACAAAGTAATCGGACATAATTTCCGCGAATGGAGCAAATCGAGCAGCGTGCCGTCATTAAGTACCTCCCATAAGAAGGGGCTATCATCAAAAGCCATCCATGATGACATGGTCAGTACATTAGGCGATTGTGCTCTCTCATATTCATCCGTCAAAAAATGGATAGCAGAATTTAAGCGTGGTAGAGAGAGTGTGAAAGATGAACCCCGCTCTGGAAGGCCTTCGACGTCAACTACTGACGAAAATATTAAAAAAGTACTTGATTTAATAATGGGAGACCGCAGATTAAAAATTAGAGAGATAGCCGAGATTATAGGCATCTCTTATGAACGAACTCAAAACATCATTGTCAACGAGTTGGGTTCCCACAAGGTGTCTGCGAGGTGGGTTCCGCGACTGCTTTCAGTTGAACAAAAAAGGACGCGATTGACTATTTCACGCGACTGTTTGGAGTTATTTGAAGCCGATGCAGATGATTTTTTGAATCGTTTTGTTACTATGGACGAAACAGGGGTTCATTACTGTACACCGGAAACAAAACAACAATCAAAACAGTGGAGAAGACCTGGTTCACCACCCCCTAAAAAGGCTAAGTCGATTTTGTCGGCAAATAAGGTGATGGCTTCAGTGTTCTGGGACTCGAAAGGTGTGATTATGATTGATTATCTTGAAAGGGGTCAGTCTATAAACTCTGATTACTACTGCACCTTACTACGTCGTTTACGAGAGGAAATAAAAGAAAAACGTCGAGGAATGCTCAGAAGAAAAGTCCTGTTTCATCAAGATAACGCCCGTGTTCACACGTCAGTACAGTCAATGGCTGAAATTCACAACTGTGGCTTTGAACTGTTACCGCATCCGCCGTATTCACCTGATCTGGCACCATCAGACTTCTTTCTGTTCCCTAACCTAAAAAAGCACTTGGGAGGTCAAAGATTTTCGACAAACGACGAGGTCAAAGCAGCTGTAGACGCATATTTTGACTCTAAGGAAGAATCATTTTTTCTCAACGGTCTAAATGCTTGGAAGGGGAGGTGGCAAAAGTGTATTGAACTTGATGGTGATTATGTAGTAAAATAAAAATATAACTGATTTAGTATGTGTTTATTTTCTTGGTTAGGCCGAGTACTTTTCAATCCACCTTCGTAGAAGCATTTACGTCAAATGTCATTTCTTCCCACGCCTCAACACACAAACCATTCATTCATCTTCTAACGAACATCGCTCTAACCTATTTTATATTTCAAAAATTGTGAACTTGCGAATATATTGAATATTTAATGAGACTCTGTGTTTGCATTTATGTCCAATACGGGACAACTGGTTTATCACCCTTATGCAATAAAAATAAATTTTAAAAAATTACAAAAACTGTATCACGGCTGACAAAGTGCACACCTAAATAATAACAACATTTTCTTAGTAACATTAAACAAAGTCAGTGTTGGATTGACGAAATACCTTCAAACACATCGTCGGAAAGAAGTCAGTCAGTGCGCTGTACCCCAAGTAATGGGTGACTGTGCCGAAACCAAGCAGGTACTTCAGGGCATTTTGAACTGAAAAACAAAATTGTTAGTGTAAAATTTCACTTAAAATGTGCTGGCGGGGGAGCAAGGGGAGGGTCGGTGCTAATCCCGCACTGTTTACGGTAACATGTTTCGACATAAATTGGTTAGGTACCGAGATGAACCAGCCGAATAATGTTCGCCCGATTATTCGAATATTCGGTTCGGTGAAATCCATATTCGGCCCATCTCTAGTAATCATACTGGTATTCTTTACCCTTTAAACCGACATACATCAGAACAGGAAGCGCTGCTATTTAGCAGTAGAAACACATAAGAAAGTGGTACCCAGACAGACTCTTACACAGAAAAGGTATCCTTCCACCTGGTGCTGTGCATTTGTAACTAATGATCAAATATATTATGTACAAAAACTTACCTAAGAAGCCGGCGACAATGCCCATGGTGGTGGGGAGACTGGCCGCGCACACACCGTCCCGCTTCAAAGTTTTCTCGTCGATGTTTGAAGCGACCACGAGTGGCGGAGCACACTGCAAGTTACATAGTCATTATACACTAAATGATATATGAACTTTCGGTGTAGTGGCGGTGTAAAAATAACCACTATAATATGGAGTAGTGGACATTTTAAATCATTTAACATCATCCAGGGGGTGTCGTGCGAGGCGACAGAGGGAATCAAATCAGGAGATGGGCAGCAGCGTCTTCCTGATGCAGTATACTTCTATACGCTGTAATCAACTAAAATGAATCAACTTTCAAAACAGTATTGCCGTGTAACTTTATAAACTTTATAATACAATTCAAGTGAATTAAAACACAAAAACACACTAGGTGGTACACGATTGTGGTCTCCGGTCTTCTTATTTAATAGATCAACTACTTAAAATTAAATGAAATATTGATTGTTTGATGACGACGTTTATTTGTCTAAAACATACAGTAATAGTTATATAGTTATATGAAAGTTCTATTAAAGTACTCTGTGTAGCGTTCATTAACATTGGAAGTAAGTAGTTTACGTGGTAGAGCCATGCTGCAGTTATATTAGTAGTATAGTTGTAGCACGAATGGGTCGGCTCGACCGGGGAAGGACCACGCTCTCACAGAATACCAGCGTGAAATAGTAGCTTAATGCTGCTGTATTTCGTATGGTGAGTGTAGAGAACCGGAGACCTTTTTTGCTGGAAACGAGGCATTCCATCTTAGTCCTCACGGGTGACAACGCATCTGCATTTTGATTCGTAATCGAGGATAGATGTAGATGTCTATGGGCCACAGCAACCACTTACCATCAGGTGGACTGTGTGCTCGTTTGTCACCCTATCCTATAAATAAAATAAAAATAAAAAAATAAAAGTAGTACCTAATTTATGGTTTCTAATCCAGGTGGTAGGACTTGGACCTGAACCTATATATACTTAGTCAGGTCATAAGTTCTGTCAAAAACTTTTTACAAAATTAATGATACGCTTTTTTATAATTATACAGAAATTATATACGAAATGAAAGGTAATTTAATTTAGAATACAATTTTATTTACATTATTCAAAATGTCCTTCCCTATTATGAATACATGCCCTTAATCGACGAGGCCAATCATCATTAGCAGCACGCACCACACACATATCTATTTCTGCCGCTGCTTTAGCCAAAGATGTCCAAAAAAAATCCAAATTCTGATGAGGTTTAGCACAGACTTTCTACTCTAAATGTTGCCATATCTTATAATCCAGTGAGCTTAAATCTGGACTAGAAGTGGGCCAGTCTTCACGTCCGATAAAGTCAATTCCATGGACGGTCAAACAGTTTTGCGTGCTTCGTGCCCTATGAGCTGGTGAAGAGTCCTGTTGGAATATCCCATGTCTATTTTTGAATAGTGTTTGAGAAAGAGCTTCCACTACGTTTGTTAGGACGGTATTTTGGTACACCTCGGCACTGGTTTTTACACCTTTTTCAAAGAAAAACACCTCAGTTAAGCCTGAATATGAGACTCCAAGCCAAACCATGAGTGAAGAGAATAATGTGCTCATTGAACCCTTGGAATACGGGTGCTGGCTTTTTCACTGTTGTGGGCATATAATTTTGTTTATTATAACTTTATTTAATGTTAAAAATGTTTTCATCCGAAAACAAAATTTCGCGATATATTTTTCCCGCGTAACACCGTAACAAAGCGCGGGATCTATCCAGCCTAATTTTTTTCGAACGCTCGTTCAAAAAATTTCCGGTCTTCGTACGATAAGCTCGTAGTCGTCGTAGTCGTAGTAGTAGTAGAAGAGCTAAGATTTTTATTTACGAACAGGATTTCGTTGGATTCGTGTCTTCACTGCTCTGATGATCGAAGCTTGAATCTTCAGTGAATCGTTTGATAGTGCGATAAACAAATCGTAAGGTTATTTTCAATTTTTGTAGAATATTGAAAATCTCTTTTGGCGCGTAACCACAGCGGTGCAACGAGGCTAGAAGTTTAAAAGGTTTTCAAATTCTTGAGGAAACCACGTTAAAAAAACGCGCTAAGTACACTACCTCATAGGTGGCGTGAAAACGTGTGCATATTATGACGTTTACAACTTTTACAACTTTTTGAATCGTTAATCGTTATACCTCATAAACAGTGGCTCGTAGGAAAAAAGTATTGACACATTTTTTGTAGATAATTTTATGATCTACAACTTTTTTCTGGGGTATTTTTTTAGATAAAACTTACTGTTTTGCTGAAAATCGCAAATCATTTTTTGACCTTTGACCTTGGGTAAAAAATTTTTCATACACGGGAATGGTATGGAACTTTTTATTACACAAAATTTTATTTATAATTATATTTTGAACAATTTGACTGCGACTTATTTAAAATGCTTGTATTTAAAATACAAATACAAAATACATATTTTGTATTTTGCATTTAAATACTTTTTTTAAAAAAGCTTTTGTATTTTTTTATTATTATTTTTTTGAAAACGTTACCCCTAACACTAAGATTTTCTCTTGTATCGTGGGGGCAGTTTACAAACATAAATTGCACAAGGACAAATATCCAGACCTGGAACAATTATTTGTAGGCCATACAAATACTTGTTCCGTGCGGGATTCGAATCCGCGACCCTCAGCGCAGCCACTCATTGCTAAGCCACTGCGCCGCGGAGTCGTCAAAAAATAATTGTTGTAATAATTAATACACACATTGAAATATACAAAAAAATATTGGAAATACTTTTCAAGACATATTTTCCATTTTAAATATGCAAAAGACTTCGTGATTAATTTTTGTCAACATTACCAGTGAAACTTCATATAAAATGAAGGAATGGTGCTTGGCGCGGCTGTAGTGGTCACTGGAGGGGCTGCTCGTGACGCCGACGCTTTATGACTGACAACTGACAAGCATCAAATTAAAGTTTTACCGTCTAACGGTAAACCGTAAACTACGTGATGCGGCTATCGCTAAATGACAGGCTCTGGAATCTATGTGCTAGATCGCCAAAAGCATCTGAAATTTACTTGGAAGTTACTGGTAAATCTCCAACAAGCCCCTGCCCAATCGGTGGAATTCATATTATCATTGCATAACAGATATCTTAAAAGTTCAACAAACCATAAACGAAGCACTGAGAAAACAGGGGTTGGAAGTCTTAAAAGAAATTGAAATATAGTTTTTAGTGGAATATGTTAAAACATATGCCTAGCCCAAACCCATAGCTGAAGACTTTTTTCATATGGCGGCCTGGATAATGCGACCTCACAGAAGGCAAACGAGCGATAATGTTTCTCTTCGATCAACAATACCAATTTCAATTTATTGTTGATCGAAGATGTTTCCAAACAAATTGTATTATTAAAAAGTGTAATAAATAAAGAGAATTAAATTGAAGTAAAGGTATTTTGTAATTAAAGGAAGTATTTTGAAAATACCTGTTTTACATATATTATTTAAAATACAAAACTATTTTGGTATTTTGCATTTGAAATAGTAAATCAAAAAAGTATTTACTTTTTGTATTTAAATACATTTTTATAGTCAACCAAATCTAAGAAATACATTTTGACAGCTGTCAGACTTATCGCACCAAGCATGCCAACCAGAAAATGGAAACGTACAATATTCGATTCTTAAAAAAATCGATTTTGTTTATTAAGAGTTGGTAATCATTTACAGTTCGGTTTGAATAATACCAGAATAAATTAAAAACGGATAATTAGAAACTACTAACTAGTATTTGCTGTTACTGCTTATTTCTAGAGGCACAGTTATAAAAATTTAAGATTGAAACTAGACTAAAAATAAACTTATTCAATCACTTTCAGTACAACTAGTAGAGATGTCGTTGTTTATATCAATTATTATTTGATTTTCAATAATGCAGTCAAAATTAATATTTCTGTCAAAGTCATCCATAACCAATTTTTTGGTTTTTCTACCATTTTCGTCCAATCATCCTATGTGACATGGGCACATGCTTCAACGAATATTTTTATAGCATTGGGTGAAACGAGCACACAGTTCAACTAATGGTAAGTGGATATTATGGCCCATAGCCATACACATTTATCCTCAATTAAGAATCAAAATACAAATGCGTTGTCACTCCTGAGGACTAAGATGGAATGCCTGGATTTCAGTAAAAGAAGAGAAGTAAAAAGGGTCTTCGGTTCTCTACCCTCACCATACGAAACACAGCAGCGTAAAATAGCAGCATTACGCTGGTATCCTGTGAGAGCGTGGTCCTGCTCTGGTTGAGCCAACCCATTCGTGGTACAACTATAATATAGATGTAGCGTGGGTACGCACAAAAAATTTATTATAGAAGTCAAAAGTTAAAGCCGAGTCACAAAATAAGAAGACAAACACAAAATTACGCACAGAAACTCTCAAAACAGAAACAGAAACTTTTTTGTTCAATACAGGTTATGAAAATACTTACTGAAAATCACTTTTTTCATTTACCATTGGTTCGCAAAAAAACCTTTGTCCTGGGAAGAACCAGCAAGAAACCCAACGGGACTAGTTTTTTTTATTAAATAGGAGCTTACAATCATGCGTGTTACAATTAGCAACAAATTAGAAGTAGCTTGGTAGCGATCACCCTTCGCAGGGTTATTATTATCCATAAATTCCTTACTATTAAAATAACCCTTTTTATACAAACTTAGTTTTTGAACTTTGTGTAATTACGTCAAATTTACATTCTAGGATTTTGTTTTAAAAGCGTATACATCGCCTCAAGAATGAATTACTGATTCTATTGAGTCGAGTAACTTGTACCGAAATGGCGGGATATTGAAATTATGTAGTGGTTATTTTAACACGGCCTTGTATAAGAGTTTTTTGCCTACACAAATGTACTTTGTTGAAGTAAAAAAAATAAACTTGTTTTATTCATGATCCATGTAATTTAAGGAATTTTGAAAATAAAAATTAAATTAAACAAATAATATAATTAAAGAAATTAATGATTCGATTATTAGAATATTTTTAACAATTATTTGAAAATTTTGCTGATTATTCGCATAACAATGAATCTTAATCATCCAAAGGAAAGGAAGTCGATGGATGCAGGTGGCTCAGGACCGTGCTTTGTGGCATTACTTGGGGGAGGCCTATGTTCAGCAGTGGACTTGTGAAGGGCTGTAATGATGATGATGATGAAACACTACGGTAGCCGTGTAGTAGCGGTTGAGAATATCCACTACCCCATATCTTCCCGTGGGTGTCGTAGGAGGCGACAGAGGGAGACAGGCAGAAGATGGGCAGCAGCATCTTCCTGATAACAACAATACCATAATAAATAAAACCAGCCAAGAGCGTGTCGGGCCACGCTCAGTGTAGGGTTCCGTAGTTTCCCGTCCGTCACAATAAGTGTTCCCAGTTATGAGTTTAAAGGTGGGTATCCATTATGTTCGCGCTCCTGCAACTGCTCCCGGTAGTGGGTACGTGCGCGAACATGCAGCGTGCAACATTGCACGCTCCGCGGCAGGCGCTCCGACTTTCCATCCAAGTTCAAAATGATTTTCCCAGAAAGTCCTAATAAAGTTCTACTTTTCAGATTTTTTTCATATTTTCTAAACTTATGGTTCAAAAGTTAGAGGGGGGGGACACATTGTTTTTTACTTTTGGAGCGATTATTTCCGAAATTATTGACATTATCAAAAAATGATTTTAGTAAACTCCTATTCATTTTTAAACACCTTTCCAACAATATATCACACGTTAGGGTTGAAATTAAAAAAAAATCACTTCCCACTTTACATATAGGGGGGCTAATAAAACATTTTTTTCCAATTTTTATTTTACCACTTTGTCGGCGTGATTGATACACATATTGGTACCAAATTTCAGCTTTCTAGTGCTTACGGTCACAGAGATTAAGCGAGGACGGACAGACGGACAGACAGACTTGGCAAAACTATAAGGGTTCCTAATTGACTACGGAACCCTAAAAACTGCGGTTGCCAACCCGCTCGCCAAGCGTGGCAACTATGGCAAATATCCCCCCATGAGTGACGAAGCAAACAAACGGCCCCCAGTCCCCGGCGGCCCCGCTATTCCTAGCTACGGTGGCGACCATGATAACGGCGGGGCAGGGGGTGCTAAGAATATCCGGTGGAGGTTCGGTTGCCTCCTACGATGACTCGACCTGGCAACATATAACGCACGCACCCTGAGGACTGACGAGAAGATACTGGAGTTGGAAGAAGAGGTAGACAAGTTGCGTTGGCATATTAGTCCGAAGAGAGGGGGGGACACGGTAATCCTAGATTCCGGCAACTTGTTCTATCACCGGGAGGGCGACCGTCTGTCCCAAGGAGGTGTCGGATTTATCGTCCACAAGTCTCTCGTCAACAACGTTGTAAAGATTGGGAGTGTGTCGACGAGGGTCGCGTACCTGATACTCAGAATCACCAAACGGTATTCGCTGAAGGTGATACAGGTTTACGCAACAACCTCCGCACATACCGGTGAGGAGGTGGAGGAAATGTATAAGGATATTTCCAGAGCCATGCATTCCTCCAAAACTCACTACACGGTGTTGATGGGAGACTTCAACGCAAAACCAGGCATAAGAGAAAGCGGTGAGCTGAAGTTGGAGAAATTTGGAGTAGGGCAACGGAACCGTAGGGGCCAGCAGCTGGCCGACTTCATGGAAAAAGAGGGACTCTATGATGAACTCTTTCTTCCAGTAGCGGCCCCACAGGAAGTGGACCTGGTCGAGCCCCGACGGTTCGACAAAAAATGAGATTGACTTCATTATGACGACCAGACGCCAACTGTTCAGTGATGTCTCAGTGATCGCAAGGGTGAAAACTGGCAGCGATCACCGAATGGTTAGAGGCACACTGAATCAAAACGTTAAGTTGGAGAGGTCTCGTCTAATGAAGTCAACGCTCCGTCCCCCTCGTGCTCTAATCCAGAATCCCGAAACCTTTCAGCTCGAGTTACGTAACCGCTTTCAGTGCCTAGAAGATTGCAATGCAGTGGACGATATGAATGACAAGCTCGTGGAAACTGTCCATGCGGTCCGAGCTAAGTTCTGCAAGACCGGCCGCAGAAGAACACAAAAGCTCTCCGATCACACTCTTAATCTCATGGCTGTTAGACGGGAGATGAGGCTGCAATCTTCAACAGATTTTACAGCATACAGGCAACTGAACAGACAGATCTCCAAACGCATGCGGCGAGACTTACGCAAATTTAATACTGCTCGTATTGAAGAAGCGATTGAGCGGAACCAGGGCTCCAAAGTCTTTGCCGGAGATCTGTCTGCCAGTAAGAGCCAACTGTCAAAGAATGAGTGTGGCAGCATCGTTTCCGGGACACCTGATATTCTGAGTGAGATTGAGAGGTTCTATGGGCAGCTGTACACATCATCGTTGGAGCCACACGCAAGTGTGAGTAACGATCCAAGAGTGGGTCTTATCCGACATTATTCCGATGATATCCCGGACGTCAGTCTGCGCGAGATTAGAATGGCTCTCCAGCACCTTAAAAACGGCAAGTCCCCGGGCGAGGATGGAATTACAGCGGAGCTTCCGAAAGCGAGTGGAAAACCGGTACTTGAAGTCCTTCAGAGGCTCTTTAATTCCGTCCTCCATGGTGGCACTACTACGGAGGCGTGGAGCAGAAATGCGGTGGTCTTGTTCTTCAAGAAAAGTGACAACGCCCTCTTGAAGAACTACAGACCGATATCCCTTCTGAGCCGCGTCTACGTGCTGTTTTCGAGAGTCATTACGAATCGTCTCGCACGCAGACTCGACGACTTCCAGCCTCCCGAACAAGCCGGTTTCCGAAAAGGCTTTAGTACCATAGACCACATACATGCCCTTCGGCAAATTGTACAGAAGTCCAAAGAGTACAATCTGCCACTTTGCCTGGCTTATGTGGACTATGAGAAAGCCTTTGAAATTTGGGCGGTACTACAGTCTCTTCAGCGGTGCCAAGTTGACTGTCGGTATATCAAAGTGCTGAAGTGTTTGTACAGTAGGGCTACGATGGCTATCCGAGTACAGAACCAGAGTACGAAACCTATCCAACTGCAGAGAGGTGTAAGACAGGGTGACGTTATTTCCCCGAAACTCTTCACCGCTGCATTGGAAGACGTTTTCAAGCTACTGGACTGGAAAGGATACGGTATTAACATCAATGGCGAGTACATCACTCATCTTCGATCTGCCGACGATATAGTCCTTATGGCAGAATCGCTGGAGGACTTAAGCACTATGCTCAATGACCTCAATAGTGCCTCCCAACGGATATGTCTTACGATGAACATGGACAAAACAAAGATCATGTTTAATGTCCATGTCACACCTATGCCGGTAGTTGTTGGGAGCACTAAGCTCGAAGTTGTTGACGAGTACGTTTACCTGGGACAAATAGTCCGGCTAGGTAAGTCCAACTTTGACCGAGAGTTCAATCGACGGATTCAACTCGGCTGGGCAGCGTTCGGGAAATTACAACGCATCTACTCGTCAGGTATACCTCAAAACCTGAAAACTAAGTTGTACAACCAATGCGTGTTGCCAGTTATGAGGACGCTCAAAGTCGCTCAGCGAGCTACGGAGAGGGCTATGCTCGGAGTTTCTCTGCGTGATAAACTTAGAAATGAGGATATCCGCAGTAGAACCAGAGTGACCGACATAGCCCAACGGATTAGTAAGCTGAAGTGGCAATGGGCCGGCCATATAGCGCGAAGAACCGACTACCGTTGGGGAAAAAAGGTTCTCGAGTGGCAGCCTCGTACCGGTAGACGAAGTGTAGGGCGACCCCCCACTAGATGGAGTGACGACCTGGTAAGACACGCAGGAAGTCGATGGATGCAGGTGGCTCAGGACCGTGCTTTGTGGCATACCTTGGGGGAGGCCTATGTTCAGCAGTGGACTTGTAAAGGGCTGTAATGATGATGATGATGATGAAACACTACGGTAATATACATAGCGACATATCATTGAAACGACGTCAAGTAAAAAAAAGTTAATACTGGTTATTTTTTAATATTTTGCTTTGTTTGAAAAATTCAAATTAAATTAATGATAAAAAACTAAGCACGTTGTAATGAAATATAGATAACTTCGTAATTCTTCGGATTTACGTGAAAGGTTATTTTAAATCGTGTGAGTACGCTTGTGCAAAGTTATTCCGGAATGATTAACGTGAAACGTCAAAAGGTATTTCTTAGATTTGGTTGACTATAAACTATTTTATATTTGTACATCTCTGATCTTAACTCTTATTTTCTGGTCTAATTTAACCGGACTAAAATTTTTTATTTAATTTTTTAATAAAGATACTAAATACTACACTAAATTATAAATTGTGTGAAATGTTAAATCACTTTTGAGCAGACTCAGTATAGTAGTAATGGGCGTTGAATCAACGAACGGTTTAAATAGACGGTCTACGTTCAATCGACGTTTCGACGGTCTACAGTTCATTCGTTAACTAGTCGAATTCATAGACGGCTAAACTGAGAGTCCACAGCGTTCTTATCTACTAACAATGCGAGGACGACGCCGTAAACATACCCGGTTAATGTAAGTGCATGCGTTCGTTGAATTAGTATCATTGTACAAACCGATTTAAACCTTAAGTATATGACATAGCAGTTAATATTTCTTTTTTAATAGAATTGTTTGAGTGAAAAGGCAAGAGCATTCTGATATTGCGCGAAAGAGCATGTCGACGGTCTGGCGGACTATTGTTTACCTAAACTAGATAATATTACCGTGCCTAAACGTTGCCGTTGTTTAGAAATTTGAAATTAGTGTGTCGACTCGCGTCGCAAGGTCAAAGCTAAAGAAATTCCAATTCCAATTCCAATTCCAAGAAAGGAGCAGAGGGGACATTTGGCGTGCCCCCTTGAATGGTGGAGAAAACACCAATACGTACGTCTACCCAAATTAAAAAAAAATAGGTATTTGTAATCCATTGTAACATTGTAGCAACATCTGTTCCTTGCGAACGGATGTTTTCTAAAGCAGGTCTTATAATTAATGAAAGGCGAACGAGACTAACGACAAGCAAAGTTGAGCAAATTATGTCCTAAACGTAAATACACCTGAGGAGAGATTTTAGGGTTTTTAAGGGTTTTTTAATTCATTTATAAAAATAATTTACATGATTCCTCTGTACATACATTAATAAAAAACGAAAACAAAGAAAAAAGCAAATAAAAATATTCATTAAACACCTATCCATAAAAATATGTAAATAAAAAATGTAAATAATTAAATATGTACATAAAATCAGTTGATCTTCTAAATACGCCTGAAATACGATAGTAGTAAAATATTTTAAAAACGTATTGACTAGTCCTAAGCCTGGAAAAGTACGAAGGGAAGTTAAAATCGATTGATTGTAAAATTCGATAGTAGGTATTTATACACCAGTGAGAGCGCTTTGTGCTCAAATCAAATTTCTTTGAATTTTAACTAACTTTGCCGTTCATTCAACTGTCGAATAGTGGGCAAAACTAGTTAAGACACCGTCGTTGCGTTGCGCCCGTAGACACCGCGCTTTAGTCGATTGAACGTCTGCCGTTATCGCGTTAACTAGTCGACGAATTCAACTAGTTGATCACCTAGTCGATGGACGGCAATAGACGGTCTAGTTTCGTTGACGAAAATTACGTCGACGACCCACCTCTACAGTATAGATCTTTTTTTTAAATAAACATATCGAATAGAAAAAATCGATAGCTAATACTGATTAATATCAGATATCGTATTCACATTCGAATAGAATGACAAACGTTGTTTATTATATTTACTGGGGGAACAGCGCGTACGCAGTTCCCACTACCAAAAATTACGCGTCCGAGTTATCCACATTAGGGATAATCGCAGGGGTCAACCCAACCGCAGTGCAATGGAAAGGCCTCGCCCTGGGGGAACCGCCTTCCTGATCACGGTATCCCCTACGCCAGGTAAGTATGATTTCACTAGCTCGCTAAGCTGTACTCATTCATTTACAGAAAATCTCAACACCGCGAGTTACAATTTTCACAGCACCATCTATCGACATTTTCTTAAACTTTATTAAGTAAAAATCATAAACTGCCATCTATCAGCTTATAGATGTAAAACACACAACTCACAATGTTCTTTTTTGGTTTCAGTCAAAGATCGCGCTATTTATAATAAAACCGGCCAAGAGCGTGTCGGGCCACGCTCAGTGTAGGGTTCCGTAGTTTCCCGTCCGTCACAATAAGTGTTCCCACTTATGAGTTTAAAGGTGGGTATCCATTATGTTCGCGCTCCAGCAGCGCTCCGCGCTCCTGCAACTGCTCCCGGTAGTGGGTACGTGCGCGAACATGGAGCGTGCAACATTGCACGCTCCGCGACATGCGATGCCAAGGAGAGACCAACCGAACAATTCGATAATACCCGACCCAATGTAATAAGTACCTACAGCGCCATCTCTCGGGGAATTGGGTTACTAATTAATACATAGACGTGCCAGAAGTTTTCGATGGTAATTTTGGATTGCGAGAACCGATTTTAATAATTCTTTTTTTGTTTGAAAAAAGATACGATCAGGATAATAAAATATGTAAACGAAGTTAAAAAAAAATGCCTGCTTAAACGATTATACTACAAACTTAGTCCAGAAATTATTTTGTACAACTTTTTGTCTTTTTTGTACAAAAACTGTTTCCATCCAGGTTCAAAATAATTTTCCTAGAAAGTCCTTATAAAGTTCTACCTTTCAGATTTTTTTCATATTTTCTAAACCTATGGTTCAAAAGTTAGAGGGGGGGGGACACATTGTTTTTTACTTTTGGAGCGATTATTTCTGAAATTATTGACATTATCAAAAAATGATTTTAGTAAACCCCTATTCATTTTTAAATACCTTTCCAACAATATATCACACGTAAGGGTTGAAATTAAAAAAAAATCACTTCCCACCCATTCCCATTCCCATTTTTTTCCAATTTTTATTTTACCACTTTGTCGGCGTGATTGATCCACATATTGGTACCAAATTTCAGCTTTCTAGTGCTAACGGTCACAGAGATTAAGCGAGGACGGACAGACGGACAGACAGACATGGCGAAACTATAAGGGTTCCTAGTTGACTATGGAACCCTAAAAATGATAACTATCAATATTAGTATATTACAATTTTTATTCAGTCATATTATTATCTTAATATATATAGATTACGTGTCACGTTGTATGTCCGTGACGGACTCCTAAACTACTTAACCGATTTTAATCAAATTTGGACACCATCTGCAATTTGGCCCAAATTGAGAGATAGGACAGTTTTTTTGCCCATGAGTGAGTGACCCACAAATTTTAAGGAATTTTAATAGATTAAAACTACTTTTACGGATTTTATCGCGTTTATTTTTACTTTTTATTTTTAATTCCCGACGTTTCGGGCGCTTTCCAGCACCCATGGTCACGGGGGACTGAGATGACTGACGTCCCGATGTCCTTGTTAAACCCGGAGTACCTTCAGCTTTTTTAATTATTGTTTATGGTCCGATCTATGCAAAATGAACTAACTCTGTCTTGAGGTCTTGCAGTGGTATGCTTGGGTTTAGTTTTAATTTTATTGATTATAGGATCCCAAGCAGGTGATAGTACCCAGCCTCCTTCTCTATTGAAATTAGGATGTTTTTTAATTTCAATAGCCTCACGTATCATCCTTGGTAGGAATCGGTGTTCTTTCGCGAGGATTTGTGGTCTATCAAATCTGATGTAATGGTTGGGGCCGTCTAGGATATGATGGAAGTCTGCTGTTTGTGATCATATCCTAGACGGCCACGACCACCTGCTTGGGATCCTATAATCAATAAAATTAAAACTAAACCCAAGCATACCACTGCAAGACCTCAAGACAGAGTTAGTTCATTTTGCATAGATCGGACCATAAACAATAATTAAAAAAGCTGAAGGTACTCCGGGTTTAACAAGGACATCGGGACGTCAGTCATCTCAGTCCCCCGTGACCATGGGTGCTGGAAAGCGCCCGAAACGTCGGGAATTAAAAATAAAAAGTAAAAATAAACGCGATAAAATCCGTAAAAGTAGTTTTAATCATGTGTAGTGTTCGCGTAAATATAAGAAATCATTATGAATTTTAATAGGACATGACAAAGGGTCGTCGAAAAGGGCAGAACAATGTCTGCCTGGCAAGCTAGTATTTATATAAATAAATATTTTCTTTTAGTTTTCTTATATTCTGTACTGTGATATAGTGCGCAATGAGAGCTAATATTGTTCCGTTCACCAGAGGTCGGTAGTTGACATTGAGCTGAAGTTTTTGTTACACAAGGTCATTTAATTGAGAAGTTAGTTTTATTAATACACAAAACAATGTCTCAGTGGTTTGCCCTATAATCTTTTGTATACACTTTTTCATTTTTTTTTTCTTTTATGAATATCTGTGGTTTAGTTTATTTAATTTTAACTAATTATTATAAATTTTTCGAACAAATTAACTTCCCCGCTATGAAATCTAGCAAATATTACACCTCATTTTAAGGGGCGCCGGCCTGGTGGTAGAAAAAGTCGTGGATTCGTCATGCAAATGATAAAGTTGTCATTTGCATTCACGACACAATAGATTTAATCGAAAAATATATTAAATTTACAATGATGCCGAAACATTACATTATAATAGATAGGTTAAAATTGTACACTATACGTATTATTATTATTTATTATACAATTGTTTCTACAATAAATAAAATTATTTTTGGTTTCGCATCGCATCCTTTTTTAACGTTCTTGACGTTCTTCTCCATTTTATTCGTTATGTGTCGAGCACGAGCGTCGCTATGCTATTTGAAATGAGCACTCAATTTCAAATTGTGCGCTCATTTTATTGGGACGTTTTTGAGACGCAAGTGTGTATCTTGGATTTTTAGTATATCATTGGTAATGCATTATTTTAAAAGATTTTACCGCGCACACACACAAAACAGTCGATGGGTAGGCAAAAATGTTGTTGCCCATAAATCACTTTTTAGGATAATTGCAAATAAAAGTAGAAGCTTTATTTACTTGTATTTTCAACTGCAATAAGGTTATATTAATTATTTATATATCTGAACTTAAGTTTAAAATTTGGCTACTCTTTGAAAAATAACCCTCTATATTAAAATTGATGATATTATGTGTCACTTCAGTTTAAAAATGGTGTAAGATAAAATAAACCTTAAAATTATATAGAACAGGGCTGTCCAAATCGAGTTGTACTTTTATGCGCACCGCATAGCTAATTTTAGGGTTTTTTATTTATTTTTATTTTATTAAAGATCTGAAAGGCATTAGTCACGTGTATGAAAGAGGAATGTGAAATTAAAGGTCTCCGTTTGAATGCTAATAAAACTAAGGTTCTGGTATTTGAAAAGGACGAAGAGAGAACGAAATGTGAAATATGGGTAAATCAGGAATGTCTAGAACAGGTAAATGAAATTGTATACTTGGGGAGTGCTTTCAGCCGGGATGGAAGATGTGATTTAGATGTGGATAGGCGTGTCGCTGCCGGAAACAAAGTCAATGGTGCCCTGAATGCATTAATAAAAAGGCAAGGCGTGGTGAAGAGTGCACGCCTTGCAATACATAACGCAGTGTTGGTACCGACTTTGTTATATGGCAGCGAAACCTGGGTATGCCAGAAGAAGCATAAAAGCAAGTTGAATGCAGTGGAGATGCGATCTCTTCGTAAAATGTGTGGCGTTACCATAGCCGACCGAAAGCGAAACGAAGAGATTCGCAATATGGCAGGATTGAAAGATGACCTTATCACAAAAATTGATAGGGGCGTACTCCAATGGTTTGGACACGTTGAACGAATGAGTGAAGACCGAATGGTGAAGAAAACATATAGAGCGAAAGTAAATATTAAAAGGTGTCGAGGTAGACCGAGACTAACTTTCGAAGACCATGTGAGCAAATTGCTCGAAGAGGGGAGGGTCAAGAGTACTCGGATACCTAGACGTGCATGTATGAAGAAGTTAATGAACCTGAAAGAAGCGAAAGAGGTATGTAAGGATCGTGACACTTGGCGATCTGTTCTCTCTGGCTACCCCGTTAGGGATTGTGCGTGACGATAAGTAAGTAAGTAAGTAAGTAAAGATCTGACTTATCTAATAAATATTACACAAGGCTTTATATAAACTAAATGTTGTATTTAAGGGGTGATCTCATAAATTTAGGGACACATTACGCCCTCCCTCCCTCCTTAAGGGTGCAAAAATAGAGAATGAAGTTTCTAATTTTTTTTATAGGGGAAGAGTGACAAACCAGCACAGTCCACCTGATGGTAAGTGGATGTTGTGTCCCGTAGATTGTAGATAACATTTAACCTCAATTAAGAATCAAAATACAGATGCGTTGTCACTCTTGAGGATTAAGATGGAATGCCTCGATTCCGATAAAATCACTACACTCTATCTCACTCACCTACGAAACACATCAGCATTAAGCTACCATTTTACGCTGGTATTCCGTGAGAGCGTGGTCCTTCCCCGGTCGAACCGACCCATTCGTGCTACAACTATACTTCCAATATAACTGCAGCATGGCTCTACCACGTGAAAATCAACGTCGTCGTTCTTGTACTTTTATTTACTCTGTACTATAACTACTTTGTATAATTGGGGAAAGATTTGAGTGTTATATTTGTTAGAGACAGTCTTCATCATGCATCTTGGGTTTTTTTTTGTATATCAATGATTACCACGCATTTTAAATTTAAAAGATAAAAAGGTACAGAATGTTTGAGATTTGTTTTAGAGATTAATTGATTTTTCTTCACCATTTGCTTATATTGCTTATTCTAAACCTTCTCTGCAAATTTGGTGAGTTATTTCGAAATAACACGTATAATTAATAATAGTAGTTAATAATAATAGTAGTTTAGAGTTTAAGAAAACTTAAACATGCAATGATGATCACTAAGAACAGTGGTTCATAGTCATTAAATGATTGTATTGTCATCGGCCCTTGTAACAACAATACAAGTTGATGAAAATTACATTAAAAGATTCCGTTACATAATAGATAGACAAGATGTTAAAAACAACTAACCGCAAAGCAAGCAGTCTCTCCAGGCACAATGAACTGTATGTGACCAGAGACAGCATTCTCACTGACTCCGGACTCAAACCAGTTCTGTGAGAGTTCATTGCAAGCTGTGTTGATAGCCATGCGAGCCTCGAAGTTGTCCACACAGCTCAGCACCAGGTTCACTGGCCCACCAGTCAGGCTTCCAGTGCTAGAATTTTATATACACATACAATAAGTTAACGATTCTTAATTACTAGGTATTAGGACCCTTTTTTCTGTCTTAAAGTCCACTTGGGTAGGCGATCTTCTGACCTACTTCTGCCGCTAAATAGTAATGCTTGCACTACTGTGTTCGGGTCTAATATAGGTCAGGTATAGAGAACCAGAATAATTACAGGCTGTGTGTCATTCCGTCAAGTCCTCAGGGAGACAATGCATCTGTATTCTTCTTTGCTTGAAGTTGACTGCAGATGTATGGAAAGTAGTATCCTTTCTACTTTCCATACATCTGCAGTCTTTTAGTTTGTTAGTTCAATTCAATTTAAAAAAAAATTACATTCCATACAAAATTCTTAAAATGAAGTATTAATGTTCTGCAAATTTAAGTAGTATTGATACTCGATAGTTGTTACGCTATTGATTCTACTGATAGTGTTGACGTGCCTAAAGAGTTTACCATCAATAACATCGATGATATGAAGATCTGCATATTATTTACAATTATTGGTGTAATAGTAGCATTTTTTATATAGAATAAAGGTGAAAACGAAAACCTTAACACGAAAACGAGCTCATAGTCTAACTGATGGTAAATGTTGTCTAAATCTACCCAAAGTTAAGAATCAAAATTTGCTAAAATTGAGCTCCCATTTTACACTGATTTCTGTTAGAGCATGGTCCTACCACGGTCTAGCCAACCTATTCGCGCTGAAAAGATAAATGACAGGGCGATTTTCTTACTGACGATGCTTGCGTAGCCTCCGAATATATTTTGTTCTCCAAGCTGCAACATCGCTGCATTCTATTATTACTTTTCCTTTAGCCTGGCATTTTTTTACATTTGTTTCCCTTAAATTATTCCTCAATGATGTTCTGCCATATTTAAAATTCATATCAGGTTTCAATTCCAACCAGTTTATTTATGGTAGGAATCTCTATACCTACTAGCTGTAGTAGGCTCTACCACATATAAAAGGACAATCTGTATTATGTACTTAGTTTCTATTCAACAATATTAATGAATGTGCATAATATATTTTGGACTGTGTAATTAACATTATATTGATCTTATATTATATTTACGTTATTTTAATATTACCATTACTAGGAATTCATCTTCAGGATAAAATCCGGAACAAAGGTATCCAAGCATCATAGCACAAAAAGAAATCACAACCGATGCAGAAAAAAGGTTCTCAAGTGGCAGCCTCAAACCAGCAATCTTCGTATAGGGCGGGCTTCGGACAATGTTTCATAGCATTATTTGGGGGAGGCTTACGTTCAACAGTGGACATGTGATAATGACACACATGATAATGATGTGGTTCCATAAAACTACTTTTACTAATGATTTCTTATATTTACGCAAACACTATACATTGATTATAGCTATTTTACGGATTTTATCGCGTTTTATTTATTTTATTTTTAATACCTGACGTTTCGGGTGCTTTCCAGCACGCATGGTCACGGGGGACTGAGGTGACTGACGTCACGATAACACGGAGTACCTTCAGCTTTTTAATTATTGTCTTTGGTCCAATCTACGCAGAATAAACTAACTGTATTTTGAAGTCTTGAAATGGTATGCTTGGTTTTAGAATTAATTTTATTAATTACAGGGTCCCAAGCAGGTGGTAGTACCCGGCCTCCTTCTCTATTGAAATTAGGATATTTTTTAATTTCAATAGCCTCACGAATCATCCTTGGTAGGAATCTATGTTCTTTCGCGAGGATTTGTGGTCTAACAAATCTGATGTGATAGTAATGGCCATCTAGGATATGATCGCAAACTGCAGACTTCCCGGAACGTTGATGCTTCAAGTCAGCTATGTGTACTTTTACTAATTAAGCATTTTTGAAGTGTCATTCCAAAAAAAATTCTTACTCAAAATCTTAAATCTCCGAAAGTTCACTGTTTCGAAATTAATAAAAAAGAATTTGCAGTCTGCATTAAAATACGCGCGTGTTTTTTTTTTACTTTTATTAAAGTAGTTTTTTAAAAACTTGCGCCCCAGAAACAAGTGGCCGGATACAGTTTGTTTGGAATTAAATTATAACAGAACTTAAGAGAATATTAGAGACTAGCCCCAGCTTCGCTTGTTAATTTAGATTTTAGATAATCAAAAATCATTTATTTTATCAATATTTCATTTTTCCTAAAAAGTTTTGCGGATAAAAAAATAACCTATATCCCTCTCAGCATTGCTTTCTATAGGTTCGTAAAGTTCCATCACAATCAAAAAAATTTGAAAATGGTTATTTTTTTATATCATACAAATAACTCACTGAGATAAATAGAAACCTGTTATTCCAATACTACAGTCAGTACATTCAATATTACTTCAATTTTATTTTTAAGTGTATAGATAATTCTCAAAGCACAACCCCATTGGGTCTAGCCTCGCATAAGGTGATGTCTCTTGCATGATGTTGTAATAATGTAAGCAATCTAAGCCAAAAATATATTTACCTAATGGTATCACAAAACTTCTGAAAGTTATCTACAGTGGTGATGTTGTAATTGTGGGCGTCTATAGTCACATCGGGGTTGATGGCTTGCAGAGTGGCAGCGGCCGCATCCACCTTGCTAAGTCCCGCCTGGTGAGGTTGGAAGAACAGACGATTCATGTTGGCCAGCTCCACTTTATCATAGTCGAATAGTATCAACTGAAAAAGAACAATTGTTGTATTATTATAGGTTTGTTTTTGTAAGATATTTCATTCAAAAATACAATCTACTATTTAGAATTTCATTTAACATAATAAAATACACCAAATGATTATTGTACTTTTTAGTGAAAAAGGAGAAGGCTTCAAAAAAGAATCATATACTCAAGTTAGGTAGCAAAGATCGATTCACTACGGCACTTCGTTTTAAAATGCCAGATTCTCCCGCGAGTGTACGCCGCACGCGTGCAAATGCTAAGGCGGCGCGACACAAAGGCAACCGTATTTTTCTTTTTTTGTGTAGAATGGAGATGACAATCGAGAGCACAGTCCACCTGATGGTAAGTCGACCGCTCAGATCCGTCAAACTACAGGCCTATCGCCATCACCTCCTTGTTCTCCAAAATATCGGTATCCATTGTTAACAGCTAGCTCATGCGCTACCTTGAGGATCACCAGCTGATTAGTGACCGCCAATACGGTTTTCGTCGGGGTCGATCAGCTGGTGATCTTCTGGTCTACCTGACTCATCGATGGGCGGAGGCAGTAGAGTCCAAAGGGGAGGCATTGGCCGTTCGTTTGTACATCGCGAAGGCCTTCTTCGATCGGATTTGGTACAAAGCGCTTCTTTTGAAGCTCTCTTCTTTTGAAGCTCCCTTCCTATGAACTTCCCGAGAAATTGTGCAATTGGATCACCAGCTTTCTTGAAGATCGGAGCATCAAGGTTGTTGTAGATGGTGCATGCTCCGATTACAGGCCTATTAATGCTGGCGTTCCACAAGACTGCGTGCTATCACCAACACTGTTTCTTCTGCATAATGCATATCAATGATATGTTGCAAACCGGTAACATTCATTGCTATGCGGATGACAGCAATGGTGGTGCTCCGTACACCGGTCGTGCTAATATTTCTCGGGAAAACGTCTCTGAGTACTGGAACAAACTTGTGTCTGAAGTCGAGTCTTTGCTGAACAGTCTCGGATTGGGGGCGACTAAATATAGTCCAATTCAACCCTCAACAAGTTTGCGCGTTTACCGCTACAAAGAACCCCTTTGTCGTATATCCTCAGTTTCAAGGCACTCCTCTTCTTGCCTCAGCCAGTATCGGATTCCTCAGCGTCAACATATCGAGTGACGTGCAGTTTCGTGGTTACTTGGTAGAGAAGACCAAATTGGCCTCTAAAAAGCTTGGCGTACTCAGCAGGGCGGGACAGTATTTCATGCCGGCACACCAACTGCAACCTTACACGGCGCAGGTTCGGCCACACACCGAATACTGTTCCCATTTTTGGGCTGAGGCTCCACAGTGCCAGCTGCATTGTTCTGCTGTTTCACAGTATTCTGTGAGATTGTAGTCCTATCATGATCAAGCTAACCCATTTCTGCTGCAGCTATGTATAGCAAGCATAGCTGTAACTTGGCTCTACCACATTATGAATGAATATTATATACCTTGCCAATTCCACAGCGCGTCAACATTTCAGCAGTGACACTGCCAACACCACCTACACCAACTACGGCCACAGACAGCTCACGTATCTTCTCATAGTTGTCCACAATGCCCATTCGTTTTAAAGCCATAAGCCGACTGAAATACACAAAATGAACTTTGTTACAAAAAACAGTTGACGTAAGATTTCTATCAGGCTTAAATCTGATTTATATTAAACCCCTCAAGCGCCATAAAAATCCTATGCAGTCGCATGCGTCCGCAGCCACCCGCAGCACTTAAAACCATTAAAACTTATATTTAGAGACTACTTTTTTATGAAGAAATTTGATAATAAAACACTATACTAAGACACTATAAAAAAACCAAAAATCACAATAACATTCACGCGAAACCACTGTCAGCCCTCAGAACTAAAATGAAATACCTCGAAGTCTGTAACCATACTAGCTTTAACACTTATTAGGGAAAAATTCAAAATTTAATTTCATTATACAGTTTGGTTTTACAAGGGGTCACTCGATTACTGATGCTAATGCTGAGCTGATTAAACATATTTTCTGTGCATGAGAATTCAGAGGATTTTGAACTTTGGGTAAATTTTGTGAATTTCTAAGGCTTTCAACTGCATTCACCATGAGACATTAATCAGGAAGCTATAATAATAATAATAATAAATTTTATTGCATATTGCCTCTAAAACACACAGTTACATTCACGTTAAAACAAAAGAACATTATAATTATTTGAGACAAAAGGAGACGGCTCAGCTTTGTCTGTAACGAGATACAGATCTCATACAGGGCTGTTTTTCAGCCGCTCCCTCCTCCCTGAGGTGTTTTGCGGGAGTCCAAAGTAGCAGGCTCCCCATTTACCTGACTTATACTTTATATCATCATAATGTCAAAAACAAAGCAGCCAAACTTATTACAGTAGTAGATAAAGGCACACAAACAGTAATTGTGATTAATGGGAGTAATTCTTCTGGATCGGTAATATCTATGAGTGTTCCATAGGACTCAATTCCCTTCCTGACTTACCTTGGTAGGGAATAACCATGATGTTTTATTTGCTGCTGATACTTCGTTGATTTTTCAACTTAAAAGGCAGTTATTAAAATATGAAAAAGTGAATAAGTGAAAACGAAATGTATTAAATTCACCACACCTAATGTTAAACAGGGGAAAACCAGTGTGATTTTAAATGGAGAGGAGTTGAGTCTTATTGGATTCACTGCTTTTCTCAGAAGTACAGTTGACACAAATCATCATTGAGCCTTTCATATATCTAAATTAGCTTAGTTCTTAGTTCTGCAACATATGCTTTAAAAAAGATTAAACGCCTTACGTGTATTGAAACAGCTATATTAGTTTATTTTAAATATTTTCATAGAATAATGTCATATAGAATCTTACTATGGGGTAATGTGACTGACATTGAAACTATCTTTGTTTTGCAGAAGAGAGCCATACAAGCAATTTATATTCTAGGTTCATTAGTATCCCTTAAAAAAGTTTTAAAGAAATAAATATATTAACTTTGGCCTCTTATTATATTTACCAATTCTGTAAATACTAGGAACAAGCACTCAGAGTCAGTAATTCCGTCATAAGGCAATGTATACATTTTTACACGAAAGTCTCAGAAAATATGCAGAGTTATCTATCAAAAGGTTTATAATGTGAGTTATTAGGGAATACAAAATTTACACTGTTGCTTGGTGAGAAATATATGTAAGAGTTGGTAATTTACACAGATAGAAGGCCCTACCACCTCAACATAAAATAGAATACAACTATAAAGCAAGTCTATTTTATTAACAATATGGCCCTTCTATTGTGGTTATGTCACAATAATTTTGCCAATGGTTTGTCACACCTTGTCTTGAGGTTTCTCGGTGGGAAAGGAGTTGGCAGTTATTAAGTGACAAAGTGGCTTAAAACAAAACACAACTAAATACACAAGTTATGGACAGCACAATGTAGAGCAAACATTTAGTTATAGGAGGGGAATAGCCTGAGCAGGGAATAGAGAATTAGGTTAAACTAAAGTTAGAACATTATATTTTAATACTACATTATGTAGTTATAGTTTAATATTATACATTTGGATATATTTTGAGATCATATTGACATATATGTGGTATATATTATACATAGTAGAGCGATACTGCAGTCATATTAGTAGTATAGTTGTAGCACAAATGGGTCGGCTCAACTGGGGAAGGACCATGCTCTCACAGAATACCAGCGTAAAATAGTAGCTTGTTTCGTACAGTGAGTGTAGAGAACCGAAGACCTTTTTTACTGGAAACGAGGCATTCCATCTTAATCCTCACGGGTGACAACACATCTGCATTTTGATTTGTAGTTGAAGATAGATGTAGATGTCTATGGGCTGCAGCAACCACTTACCATCAGGTGGACTGTGTGCTCCTTTGTCACCCTATCCTATAAAATAAAAAATATATATATACATATGGAATCAGGGATAGTTAAGGAGGGTATTAACATTCACCGGTTGAGGAATTGTTTTGGGAGGGATGTCATATAAAGAAATTGTGTGATTTTGACAATAATGAAAAAAATGTGGTCTGGAGTATCTTCATCCGCACCACATTCACAGAGGGAATGATCTTTGATTCTAATTTTAGCTAAGCTAAGATAATAATATTGTCAAGGAACCTACTTAAACCCAGAAAAAATGGTAAATGTAATCAATATTAATATATAAGTAATGGGGTTCTAACAAAAAGCGTAGAATTAAATAAGAATATTTAATTGTAATTTAAAAAATTGAAATTATAAGAGTAAAGAGGTGAACATATTGTATGATTTTTAACACAAACTTCTCACATAATGTTAGAAATTCAAACTTAAAGAGATGTATGCACGGGTATAAAATGTTTCAAAAACGTTTGGGTACGAATTTTATAAAAAAATGCTCAAAATACCTGTATGGATTGGAATCAACAACCTCCGCAGACATAACATCAATTTTCTGCCTAACGGGTGCTACATTTCCCTGTACAGCTGCTAGCTTTGCCTCTAAATCTCGAACTTTCTTTTGCAACTCTTCAACAGTAGACATTTCAGAAAATCTGAAATTATAAACACCAATGAAAGAATATTTGAGCTCAGAATTTCCGAAGTTTTCCTTATAAAAATGAAACGTCAACTTGACAGTTGACACACTGCCACGGATGAAGGACGTGTTTTATTATTGCCATTTCCAATAAAAAGCTAATAAACGTAAATTAATATTTAAACGGGAGGAATAAATAATTTTATGTATAAAAACAAGTAAGTGTAATAGTTTAATTTACTATTTAAAATAAATTCATATTAATTTATTGATAAGTAAACAGGAACAGAAACTTTTTTATGTATTATTAATAAATGCGGTAGAAATGCGGTCGCTAAGGAGTATGTTAGGGCTGAATCTGAGTGACAGGGTGAGAAACTGTGTGATAAAAGAAGAGTGTGGTTTGCAAGATGATGCGGTGACCAGGATTAAGAAAGGAATGCTTCGGTGGTTTGGTCATGTAGAAAGAATGAATGCGGAAAGACTGACAAAGCAAATATATGTTGCAGAAGTGAATGGAAGAGTCGGAAAGGGACGTCCTAGGCGGAAGTTTGTCGACCAAATTGGCGATATACTAAAAATGGGCCAAATTAAGAGTACCCTTAACCGACGAGCATGTATGCGTAGGTATATGAATGTGGAAGAGGCGAGAAAGGTATGTCAGGATCGTGCTAAATGGAAGTCTGTAGTCTCTGCCTACCCCTCTGGGTGACAGGCGTGAGTGTTTATTATTATTATTATTATAAACTTTTTTATTCAATATAGATTATAAATAATAGGTACTTATTGAAAGCTTAAACAACAAAAAACAAATTAGAAATAGCTTGGTAGCCATTACCTTTCCCCAGGATTATTATCATCCATAAATTCCTTGATATTATAATAACCTTTTTTATACGAACTTTTCTGGAATTATGTTGTAAAAGCGTATACATCCCTCCAAGAAACCAAAAATGAATTTCTGACTCGTTGGAGTCCAGTAACTGGTACTACTACCTTGTGTCTGTTCCTAGTATTTACAGAATGATTATCACATATTTTTGTAAAACTACTTTTATTTTTGTGTACGTATCTATATAACATTTTTCATACATGTATTGAGAGGCCGAAGTTAATATATTAATTTCCTTAAATTTTTGTCTTAGCGACTCTTTAGGTTTTAAATCATAGATTGGTCTAATGGCCTTCTTCTGTAAAACAAATATAATTTCAGAGTCATTCGCGTGTCCCCATATCAAAATATCATACGACATTATGCTATGAAAATAGCCACAAACTAATAAGAGTACTAAAATAGCTAAGGTAAAGTAGACTAGCTATTTCAACGACGGTAAGAGTTTTAATCTTTTTTACAGCATGGAACTAAGAACTAAGTCTGCTAGCTAGTTTTGATATATGGAGGCCCCATTGAAGCTTTGTATCTAGTGTGATTCAAAGATTTGTGGTATCGACAAGACTCAGCTCCTACCAATTTAAAATTAATAATTTGACTCCTGTGCTACGAAAGCCTGTGTTACAGGAGTCAATGCTCTTCATATCTCTTGTCTATTTTGTATTTTTTTTATTTATTTATTATATGGACAACAAAACAGATAACAATCAAAATACATTAAAAATTACACATATACATATAAAAGTTTCGTGCCAGATTGTTTTCCTAAGTATGTTGACACATCATTTTCATATTTTACTACAGAGGAGATCTAATCTACGCTTAACAATATTAATATTAATGCCGTACATTACTACATAATACAAAAAAAAACAAATTTTACGTACAACAAGTTTAAAATCTATGTGGTATGGGACATAACACAAAAAACAAATTTTACGTACATCAAATTTAAAATCTATGTGATATGGGAATGAGCGTGTATGACTGTAAGCTCTTTTACTGCTCTTTTGAATATTCTTGATCTTGGGTCAAAAATATCCAAGCGGGAGTCTTTCGTGGATATCTCGTTGTAAAGTCGACACATTCTTATTATCGGGTTGTAAAAAGACGTATTATTCTTATAAGTCTGCAGGTGAAATGTCTTGTTAGGAATTCGTGGATTGCGCTTTGTAATTAAGTTTAATTTACTTAAGAGGTAACCGGAATCAATCTCATTATGGAGAATTTTATGTAAATATATAAGGTCATATTCCTTACGGCGAATAAGTAAAGAGGTCATTTTAAATTTGTCGAGTCTCTTACTATAACCGACAAGACTGCGACCAAGACCACATTTGTAGCTAAGTATTCTAATGGTTCTTTTTTGGACGCTTTCTATACTAGCCGAATGCACTGTGTAGCAGGGAGACCAAATGACACAAGCATATTCAAGAATACTACGGACTATCTATCTATTTTGTATATAATATATAACTTACACTGTACAAAATTTGCCCCTATATGTGCACTCTTACGTTGTGTGTGCGTGCGTGTGCGTGTGCGTCTGCACGTGCGCGTGCGTGCGTGCGTGCGTGCTTGCGTGTGTGCGTGTGTGCGTGCGTGCGTGCGTGAGTGTGTGTGTGTGTGTGTGTGTATGTGTGTGTGTGTGTGTGTGTGTATGTGTGTGTATCATGTGTTCTGTATCTTTGTAATTTAATTTATTCATGATGTCCTCTATATATTGATATATCCTCTATCTATATATATATATATATATATATATATATATATATATATATATATATATATATATATATATATATATATATATATATATATATATATATATATATATATATATATATATATTTGTATATAATAGTTATTATAGTTATAAGTAATATAGTTGTCTCACAATGAGAACCCTACATTGTTGATGCAAAGCGTGTGAGGGATATTTGAAAGGGAGAAGGCATAGCACTTTAGAATGGCTCTTTGAGCCCTTTCTAGTCCCAACATATGAGTTTTCCCTGACCTCCCCATACTGCAATACAATACCTTATGACAGATTGGCAAAGAGCCTTGTACACGGATAGGAGGAGGTCGATGTCTGCAATATCTCTTAGGTTCTTAAAATATAAATGAGCTTTATTACTCTACACGTAACATTTGAAATATGACGGTTCCAAGTTAGCTTCTCGTCAATTATCACTCCTAGATATCGCACGTGTTTAACCATTTCTATCTCTTTACAACCATATTGTCCGCCAGGAAGTAAGGGTATTTTATTGCATGGGAAAGTGTGCATCTTGGCTTTAAAGCTGCTGAAGGGATTAGTAGCCTCTGTTATACTTAAACATAGATATTTCATCTTTTCTATGTTTAACGATAGCAAACTATTTGCCAGAGCCTCTGAAACTTCACACAGTCCTCTTTCTGTAAGTGTTTGCACACTATCTCAAGTCTGATGATGAAATAGCAGGACAGTGTCAGCCGCGTACATTAATAAATCAGCTTCTTCTAATTCTATGTTGCAGAGATCGTTAACGTACAGCAGGAAAAGAATTGGTCCAAGGGACTCCGTAATCACAGTTTGTTTCGTCAGTAATATGTGTGCCAACTTTAATCTGCTGGCTTCGATTACTTAAGTAATCTTCAAACCAATCATAGGTAATTCCATGTATGGATGCAACTCGCTCCATTCACTTCAGAAGTATCATCGGTGATACAGTGTCAATGGCCTTTCATAAGTCCAAGAAGACCCCAACACAGTGATTATTATTTAAATAGTTTGCCACTATTTAAATAATAATAATATCAGATGTTGCGCGAAAGCAAAGTAAATATAAATTTAAAAATTAGTAAATGATTGAGATTTTCTTTCAATATTTATTTATTTATTTATTTATTTTATTCTTTATTGCACCAAAGATTTTGTACAAAAGGCGAGCTTAATGCTATATGGCATTCTCTACCAGCTAACCTTGGGTAGAACAGAGAGTGAGTTATGGGCAGTAAAGTTGTCATGATCTCAATGATCTCAATTCAATTCAAAATGTACATGCTACACATACATAAAATATATATATATACACATACATATTATATACACTTACACACATATATACATATATACACACATACATACACATATACATACATATATATATATATATATACATATATATATACATATATATACATACATATACATATAAATATATATCTCCATAAATTTATATACAAATAACTAAAAAATATTCCCCCCCCCCTCTCCCTCTCTTACTCCATTTCATAAAATTCTCCCGGGTTGGTCCTTTCAAAAGTTGGTAACCTCAAACCGCAACGCGACACGTCCCCCGCACCGCGCACTGCGACGAAGAGCAACATTTAGCGCAGCCAATGAGGGCTAATAATATTCTGTTCATCAGATGTCGCTAGTTGACATTAAGGTGAAATTTTTTGTTACACAATGTCACTTAATTGAGAAATTAGTTTTAAATAAAAGTTTATCAGTTTCTATAGTATTATATTCATACACAAAAAATGTCTCAGGGCTTGCTCTTAATTTTTTGCACATTTTCACCTCTTTTTTGATTTGTCTCCTTTTATGAATATCTGTAGTTAGTTTTATTTATTTTTAATCTAATTTATATAAAATATAAGTAATAGTACAGAAAAAACACTAACATTTACATTTTTCTAACAAATTAACTTCCTGTCAAATGTTACACCTCATTTTTAAGTAGCGGCGCCCTGGTGGCAAAAAAGTCGTGGATGTCCTCATTAGTGCGCGACCGACCTCCGCAAGCTCGTGTGAGAACTCAACGCCTACGCAAGCCCAGCCGCGGGAATAAATAGAAAGCCCGGCCGGCTGGAATTGATTGCGCCCTCCTTTCTGCCATGCGCCCTCCTTTCTGCCAAGGAGGGTCGCCTTCGTATACGGCTTAGAGATCTCTAGTCAGATCGTTAAGCCAATTCCTAAAAGGTTGGGCTTAGTGGGTAAAAGTCACCACATAACCACGCAGCCGGCTGCGTGGTATGCTATGAGCTTTCCCAACCTCCCTCCCCCGTTTTCCGGAGGGTTGCCCATATTTGCTTCGGGCGCAAAAAAAAAGGCTGGAATTGATTCATTCGCGGCAAATAAGAGCTCCGGACAACAAGCAAAAAAAAGAAAGAAGAAATCCCTCTCAGTGCTCCCTGTAGTATAGATTAGAATTATAGTACTGTCGCGATACTGTAAATAGGAAATAGATAAATGGATTCATTGTACCCGTTAATGGAACGTCACTAGCTAGTTAGTTTTATAATAAATCACATAGTTCATTTGCTCTGTCTCTTTATCTGTAACTGCGCGATCCACTTCAAACAGTGTAGTTTCAAGTCATTACACAAATATTAAAATTAATTTTAAGCTTTATTTATAAATATGATATTTATTTGAAAAAAAAAACACCCGTCATCTTGCTTGTATCTAACAGAATCATATATAATAATAAATTAACGCCTAAAGGAAGGAACAAACTTAGCCTTCTTTTTTGAAGTTCCGTAATCGGATAAAAAATAACCTATAAGTTGCCCCGGGTTATTAGCTGCCTACATACAAAATTCCATGGAAATGGGTCGATAGTTTTGCGTGAATAGTGAATACACATCCCCTGCACCCCAAAGACAAAAAAAAATTTGAAAACCAGTAATTTGGGTTCAGTACACTTTATTTGGTACACTGGACTTGTTTTTTCAAGAATATATTATAATTACAGACACGACTTTTCTACCGATTTATTATATGTTTATGTAAAATAAGTGGATAATATTATTGTGATGGAATATCAGTTCAAATAATACTGATAATTGTATTTTTTTCTTAAAAACGCTATATCTATAGGTATTTCTAGGAAACAAGGGTGAAGGCGTTTAACATAAAATGAATACACAAAGACAAACATACAAACCCAACACTTGTTGGACAGGATCGTTGGAATAAAAAAAAATTAATGTCTATCAAAAAAATATCACAACCAGAAAAACATAATTAAAATTCAAATCCAAACATGGGTATCTTTAAAAGAGCCCGTTCAAGGTCCAGCTTAAATTTTTTTTCTGCTTAAATTGTTCTAACCAAGTTTTAGGAGGCTCTGCTCAAAGGCTTGTATTAACAATATATCAAGTGTTATATTTTTTTGTAAATAAAACTACATGTGACCTTATCAAAACATGATAGTAAAAGTTTTGGGAACTTCAAACAATAATTAATGATTTGCTGAGAACTACAGTGAGAAATGATAATTGACTGGCAACTATACGAAGTTATAAAAATATATTCCGAAGCTTAATATAATATACAATAACACAATAGCCTCTATTTGCATAAAACATGGTAATTATACAGATGTAGTTTTATTATGCCCACATGTTTTGCTATTTTAATATAATATAGCAGGCTAATTACATTTAAATCAAAATTACCTATATAGTATTAAAAATTAACAAATTAAACATTTTTATTTCAATTATAATATGTTTTACAATGTCAAAATGTAGTTTACAATGTCAGAAATTCATTAATGTCATAAATGTTTTCGTCAATTAACCAATAATACAATCTTTTTTTTAAATAAATTCATATTATGTTTTAATTTCGTCAGGTATTTTGTTGTATATACGTACCTACACACATTGACAAACAGCATTTACTATATTCAGCTGACTTCGGAACGTCGCTTAGAACTAATCTATTCGGATTTCTTTTAAGCCTAGGATTAATATCAGATGACTTTTTAAAATAAATATGAATGCTGTTTTACAAATTTACCTTGTTAGTAAAGACAGATTTCTGAATATTGGCTTACAGGATTCTCTAGTTGGGTTACCACATATCGTCCTTATACACCAATTAACTTATTAATTATGTGTCAATTGTTAGATTAGAATAGATTACAAGAATATTTATTGGAAGTCATTAATGGTTTTAGAACTGGTTCGGAAAAAATGTCTGTGCTAAGCGGAAACCTTTGATTTAATCGAGGATAAATGTAGATGTCTATGGGCTACAGCATCCACTTACCATCAGCTGCACCGTGTGCTCGGTTGTTACTCTTATACTATAAAAAAACTAATTAAAGCAATCATTTTAATTTTTGTTAGGTATTATTATGTAATACTTTATATAGTTTTAGGGACCTTCAAGAAACAAGCTTACACCTTGTTAAAAGGCCGGCAACGCACCTGAACTTGCCTTGCCCCTGCCCCCGGTTTTGCAGTTTTTCATGCGTAGCGTTCGACACTTATCATTAGGTGCGCCGCATGCTCGTTTGCCCCTTTACTATTAAAAAAACGATTATAGCAAACTATTTAATACGTATTTATAATTACCGTGTAAATGCGGCGTCAGATATTCAACTATACCCTATCATCTTATGTGTATCGTCAGAATTGACAGAGAACAAATTCCTTTTAGGAGCTCAAATCATTTAAAAAAATGCGGTAGGCCACCCACCTGCCAAGGGTGCCACTATGGTAAATATGAGGCAATCTATGGTGGAGGCATGTGCTCATTAAATATGCAGTAATGAACAAATGAACCGTGAATGTACGATGTGAGACCGTGAAGTGGCGGTGTAAGAACATCCACTATACCATCACATACCGTGGGTATCGTAAGAGGCGACGGAGGGAATCAAAACAGGAGATGAAACACTTGAAAGTTACGATATGAATGCTTTTGACTCAGAATCTCCAAACAGCTCACCAAAAACTAGCCAGACACTATTACCTAAAGAAAAATTATTAGCAAAATCACTATCCATGGAATTACATGTTGAATCATTAAACAATAGTTTCCAATCCTTAGAAGATTTATCACACAGTTTAGAATTAGTAAATGGACTTGATATTGTGAGCAAACAAAATATTAAAATAGATGACTTACAAATTAATTTAAAGAGTTGCGAGTCTGAACGGTAAAATATTGTAAAATAATGAATTAAGACGAAAAGTCACCAAATTGATACAAGAGCTACTTATTATGAAAAATATATGTAAAACCCCACAAATTGTTAAAAAAAACAGCGCAAGAGTTTGTCCTCAAGTTTTGTTAATAATAAGACTCCAGATAAGAAAAAGACAGAGCAAATTTTTGTTTTGGAAAATACAATCGCAAAATTACAACAAAACCTGAAATTATGTCAGGAAGAATGAGAAGAAGTAAGAAATCTATGCACAAAAATCGAGAACTTAGAAAAGCAAGTGAAAGACAAAACAACACCAAAACCTGATTTGGAAATTAATAAAGATACTAGATCATTACATAAACCATTAAAACACAAATTGTCTATACTCACAAGTGACAAGAGATATAAAATACTACAAAATGTAAACAGAAATCATGTTCTAAGTTAATATGAGTTATGTCACTTTGTTACTACAATTGCTGGGATAGAGATAATTTAAAAAAATATACAGAAAAAATTAAGGGACTATACAAAACACGACTACTGTGTTGTGATAATCAGAGAATCCGATTTTAATACCTCAGAAGACTATAAAGGTCTGGTGAAAACAATCAAAACCAGGCTGGAACAAGTAAAAAAATACAAACGTAATCGTAGTTTCACCAACATACATATGTGTATACAAAAATGGATATCAAAGGGACTTAAGGCACGTTGTAAAAAAAGCGGGATTTACTTTGGCATTTTAGGAGAAATAAAAGCAAAGATGCTCTGTCACTATTAAAAGAATATTCATCAAAAATAAGGAATAAAAAACACACAACGTTCACAAAATGACAACTATATAAATAAGTCAAAAAAATAAAATGAAAGAAACTTGGTCCGTTATATATAAATCCAAAACAAATATTCTCAAAGAACCAATACAGAAGCGAAGAGTAGGTAATGAACATCTCTCTCATCGTACTATAAAATTATAACATTGTCAACCTTGTTACCTGTGAAAACGAATAAAATGATTGATTGATTGATGGGCAGCAACGTCTTTCTAATATAGACTAAAATAAAAAAAGCTGTTGCCAATCCGCTTGCAAAGTGTAGCAACTGTGGCAATTATCACCCTATGAGCAATGATGTATAAAGTCATTGCCTGTGAGGCAATCTATACAAGCCTCCCCGCTTGTTCACCAGAGGACTTTAATAGGCTGTAACGAGGGTTGGATTTAGAATCGTTTGGAAAAAATTTGGAGGAGTAAGGTGTTGTATTCGATAGAGGTTTGGTCCTCGACTATATTAATACCAGAAATGCGTTATTTACATTTATTCGTAATTAAAGTTGATATAGTTTTGACGAAATAATGTAGCATTTCATGTTTTTTTTTATCAACACATGGCATAGTGTTTATTTATGATATTTCACCATTGGCCTGATTTTTTTTATAGAATAAATATGACAAACGAGCACACAGTCCACCTGATGGTAAGTGGATGCTGTGGCCCATAGACATCTACATTTATCCTGGATTAAGAATCAAAACGCAGATGCGTTGTCACCCGTGAGGAATAAGATTGGTGTCTAGTAAAGAAGGGTCTCTGGATCTCTACACTCACCATACGAAACACAGCAGTCATCATCATCATCATCATCGTTACAGCCCTTCATAAGTCCACTTCTGAACATAGGCCTCCCTCAAGTTATGCCAAAGCACGGTCCTGAGCCACCTGCATTCATCGACTTCCTGCATGTCTTACCAGGTCGTCACTCCATCTAGTAGGGGGTTGCCCTTCACTTTGCCTACCGGTACGAGGCTGCCACTCGAGAACCTTTTTTCCCCAACGGTTCTCGGTTCTTCGAGCTACGAGTATATGGCCACTTCAGCTTACTAATCCGTTGGGCTATGTCGGTCACTCTGATTCTACTTCGGATATCCTCATTTCTAAGTTTATCAAGCAGAGAAACCCCGCGCATAGCCCTCTCCATAGCTCGCGATTTTGAGCGTCCTCATACGGCCAGGAGTGAAGGTACAAGGAAACGTAAGGAAACGTACTCGTCAATAACTTCGAGCTTAGTACTCCCAACAACAACCGGCATAGGTGTGACGTGGACATTAAACATGATCTTTGTTTTGTTCATGTTCATCTTAAGACCTATCCACAGCACACAGCAGTATTAAGCCGCTATTTTACGCTGGTATTCTGTGAGAATTGAATATTGATTGGCACCATAAAATAGATGCAGTTATATTTTTACGTTCGAGTAGATTTCAAAATTTCACAATGTAGTTCCATTCACGATGAACGTGTGAGAGAAACTATATTCATGAACGGAGGTAGAAATATACAGAAGATGGGCAGCAATTCCTTTCTGATTACAGCTCGAAATAATAAGAAGATGCATTTGACAATCAGCCTGCCAAGCGCCTGCTATGGATGAACGGGAGTAGAAATATATTAGTAATGTAGAGGCGGAAATGAAACCATTTGGTCTCGTGAGTATCTTAAAAGGCGTCAGATGAAAACTAAAACGGTGATGAGTGGCAGCATCTTCCTGATAACAGCGCCAAGTGATAGAGAGCTGCGGTTGCCATTCCGCTTTCCAAGCGTGGCTACTACTGCAAATATCCGGAATATTTTACAAACAATGGGAGAAGCCTATGATCAGCAGTGGATAGCCATATTAAAAGAAAAAAGTAGCAGCCTACATACATCCCACTACTGGGCACAGGTCGCAGCAAGTTTTAGGAAAAAAAGAGTTGATTAAGTTGTCTCCAACGGGGCATGACTGACTTCACTTCAACCTAAAAGTAATTACTTACTGATTTTTTTAATATCTCAGATATGCACCCGATATTTTTCTTCACCACCGAGAACGTGGTAAATCGAAACTACAAATTTCAATTAAAATATGAGTGTTGTCAGCGGTCCGATCCCTAGACGCGTTAGAAAATTTTCAGGTCAATAATGGACATGATTCAATTAAATGTCACTATTTCTCTCAATCATGGACTAGGTACTTTATAATATTATGAATTACGAAGGTGTGGCTAATAAATAGATAAATATCGCTTTTAAACTATAAGGATAATGAGAGTTTTGTAATAATTGCGGTTTCTATCAGTTTATGTATAGAAAAAAAATATTAAAAAGGGGTAAATTTTAAAGAACGCACCGAAAAATATTTGTAGGATAGACGACTTTTTCGAGGTTATATTTACTGAATAAAATTATTTTAGATTTTAGAGCTAATGAGCAGTTTAGCAGCACACTTAAAGCGTCGACAACTGCTAAGTTCATTTCATCCCAGTAGCTACTCCAGCGCTGTTGTGGAGAGTTTTTGAGCTGTTATATACTGCTTACAGATGGCCACTTATTCAACTGTTCTACTATGGGAGTTGGTACTCCTTACTACTACACTCCATAGTAATAAAACTTTTTATGTGTTATAAATTTAACTTTGAAACATCTCATATTTTATGATTTTCGACAGATGTCACTATTATCTATTAGAGCAGTAATTATAGTCAACCAAATCTAAGAAATACATTTTGACAGCTGTCAGACTTATTGCACCAAGCATGCCAACCAAAAAATGGGATGGTACAATATTCGATTCTTAAAAAAAATCGATATCGGTTATTTAGAGTTGGTAATAATTTACAGTTTGGTTTGAATAAGACCAGAATAATTTAAAAACGGATAATTAAAAACACAAGATTTGTCAGTTTCTTTGTATTTGTTGTTACTGCTTATTTCTAGAGGCACAGTTATAAAAATTTAAGATTGAAACAAGATTAAAAATAAATTTATTCAGTAATTTTCAGTAGAACTAGGAGAGCTGTTGTTGTTTAGTTTAATTATTATTTGATTTTCAATAGTGCAGTCAATATTGAACGTATCTTTGAAAGTCATCCATAATCAATTTTTTTGTTTTTTCTACCAATTTTGTTCAATCATCCTTTGTGACATGGGCACATGCTTCAACGAATATAGAAGAAACAGTTTAAACAGTTAAAGCCGAGTCACAAAATAAGAAGACAAACACAAAATCACAAAATTACCCACAGTAAGCCCACTAAATGGGGGAGATTGAAATTACGTAGTGGTTTTTTCAGCGCGGCCTTGTATATGAGTTTTTTTGCCTACATAAATTTACGTTGACAAAGTAAAAAATATAAACTTGCTTTATTCGTGATTCATGTAATTTTAGGAATTTTAAAAATAAAAACTTTATTAAACAATACATTTAAAAATTGATGATTCGATTATTTGAGTATTTTTACCAATTATTTGAATATTTTTGTCGATTATTCGCATAACAATAAATTTTAATCATTCAAAAACTACGTTAAGGTTCATAGCGACATATTGTTACGAGCTTGAGGTTCGTGACAATAAAAATTGCCGATAGAATTACCTAAATTAACACTTTAATTTTCTTTACACAAATTAAAACTTAAAACACCAATAATTAATCACACTGATTCACTTTATTCCGCTCCGAAGCTTCGCTTGTCTCGCCAAATTCAATACTTCCCCGATCCCGTATTGCAGCGCCTTTATATAGGGCTCTTCCACGAAAACATCCAGAATATTCAAGTAAATACGCGCGCCAACCGACCAAGCGCAGAAAATTCGAGTCTCAGCTTCTAGAAGCTTAGTTCTTCGTTTCTACAACAGATGGCGCTGTCGGTTGAAAGATTAGTGATGTCATTTTCTGGAAAGCTCTCTCCTCGCTCTGTTACCCGACACCAGATGGCGCTAGTGCCAGATGTCAACTTAGCCGCGCAACAATATCATTGAAACGAGTAAAATTATTCATATTTGTTATTTTGTTAATATTTTGCCACAGATTACCTCCTAATAGATACCGCATCATGGAATATTTGTTCTGTTTCGATTTCACCAAATTTCGGGTTGCGGGGGACGTGTCAAATGCGCTGTGATTGGATAATTCAAGGTTGAACTTAGAATGCTCCGAACCATAGTGATGGGACAGGGTTGGGACGTTGATCGATAAATTTTGACTTAAATGTTAGTCCGGCTATCTTCACTTTTTGAATATTGATTTTTGGTCCCGATCTACATAAAACGAGCTTACAGTATCTTGAAGTCTTGCAGTGGTATGCTTGGTTTTGGATAGATTTTGTTAATTATAGGATACCAAGCAGGTGGCAGCACCCATCCACCGACTGTGGCCGGCTTCACTCGGCCGCTGCGACGCAGGCTGTGGCCTGGGATCAAAAGCTTGTTGTCTTGCAATACTTGATTGACATGCTGAAGCTCGGCAGCCAGATGTATTCTCTCACAGATCCCTTGTGCTCTCTGAAACAAATGTTTACCCACAGTAGCAAACTATGAAGTAATGATGGTGAGATTCACCATTTAAATATCGGTTGGTATAGGCCTTTTTCCTATACATAGTATGACCAATAGTGTTTTTAGGATTTCGGATGACTAAAACATCTAGGAAAGCTAAAGTATTATTTGCTTCTAACTCCATCGTGATTTGTATTTTGGAGCCTATGGAGTTAAGGTGGTCTAAAACTGCAGTTGCTTTGTCAGACGGTAAAATTTTGTAAGTGTCGTCTACGTACCGCTTGTAGAATCTTGGATTTATAGGAGCAGTAAGAAGTGTTTCTCCTCAAAATCCTCCATGATATATGTCGGCGACTATAGGAAATACAGGTGAGCCCATCGCTACACCATCAATTTGCTTGTAGAACTCTCCTTCTACAATAGATAGTCAGATGTGAAGCAGTGTTTGAGTAATACCGCATATTCTGCAGGCATGTTGTTATCTTGTAGCTTCCTAGTTACAATTTATAAGCAGTCTTCAATAAATAGGCATGTGAATAGTGACTGACCACCAAAACGACCATAGTTTCATTGTCAGCGAGATGTATGTCTTTTATCTCACTAACAAAATGGTGTGAATCCTTTGTGTGTGTTCTGACATGTCCTTTCGGTGGTGACGGTATTTTGCTTAGTGTTGCACCTAAAAGTAGTATTATTAATTAAAAAACCATACGGTACGTGTTTCAAATTTAGATGTACTTAATAATAATTGGTGGAGCCACGTGTTTAAGGCTGCCGAAGTCTAGTTCCCCGGTCGAACCTTAAACCTATTACGCGAGATATTAACTAAAGTGGACTGTATATGCGGTTGCTTCTACGCTTACGTAAAGGCGACTACTACAGCATGCGGTATAATGCACTCGCTCTTCCCTAAAACTAAACTATTATTGTGCCAAATCGCTGAAAAGGAATCCTGCCTTATTAGGAGAACAACAAAATTGGAGCGGGTTAAACTATGTAAGGCAGGGATTAATTAAAGGAGTGTTGACTCACCGGGGTTTCTTCTATCCTGTTGAGCACTATAGCTGCAACTTCTGGAACTTCTTCTGGAACACTCCGGAGAGAGGCGGTGCGCGACTATATCTCACACGATGTGAGGCGGGTCTCCTGGAGCTCGACTGCTTCCAGGCTAAAGCGGTTTCTACTAGCGGTGTGGTTTCAACGACGACTGTGACGGAAAGAGCTGTTGTTCCAATGACTGGCGCGGTGGAAAGAGCTTTTGTTCCAATGACTGGCGCGGTAGGAAAGAGCTGTTGTTCCAATGACTGGCGCGGTAGGAAAGAGGACGCGCAACGGTCGCGCGTGCCTTATATGTCCTCGGCCCCGATGATTACGTGACATTCTAGAATCATCTTCTTGCCCCTCCCACCCCACCACCCCGATGTGTCGATGGAGGATCGAGGAGGGTATGAATGATATCGTTTGTCGGAAAGGAACAAGCGGCTTGGCACCTCTACCGTCAAATATAATAATCCAATGGTTTTTTCCGCGCAACCATCTCCCCCGCCCTTGAAGGATTTCCTTCAAAATTAACTAATACAACTAGAGCTAAGATCAACTAACAAAATAACTAACTAACGCTAAGATTACTTAAATTCAACTACAATTTAATCTAGAAAGCTAATTTAAATTATGGAAGAGGCAGGGGGCACAAACGGACAACCGGACGCAGGTAAGACCCAACCGTGGTCTTAACGCGAGCTATCCTAACTACTCCGTCGGAACCGGGAAAGACCTCTTCGACAATTCCTAACGGCCAGTGGAGAGGCGGCGTATTCTCTTTGGTGAGCACAACTACAGTTCCTACAGCTAAAGGCTCAGTTGCTGTGTTCCATTTTTGCCGAGATTGCAAAGTATGCAAGTATTCCATCCTCCATCGTTCCAAAACGATTGCACTAACCGATCTAATAATTTGTGGCGTGCGGAAATGCTAAGTCTGTTCTCATCCATACCTGCGGCTGGCAAATAATTTAAAGGCGTTAAATTCAAAAAATGTGCTGGAGTTAGAGCCAGCGGTTCCGAGGGGTCACTAGACAACGTACGTCAAAGTGGGCGACTATTCATTACGCATTCAATTTGAGCGAGCACCGTACTTAGCTCTTCGAAGGACAAGATTTGATCTCCTATTACTCGGTATAAATGACTCTTTAGACTCTTGATATTAGTCTCCCAATTGCCCCCAAAATGACTCGCGGCTGGGACGTTCAGAGACCACTCAATGCGGTTCTCGGCTAGAATGTGAGCGAACTCCTAATTATAATACTTGCTAGCTAAGAGCTCATGTAGTTCCGATAGAATACGTTTTGCACCGACGTAGTTCGTACCGTTATCCGAATACAATCTACTTACAGGGCCTCTGCGGGATAGAAATCTTTTAAATGCACCCATAAAGCCTGCTGTGCTTAGATCACCAACGAGTTCTATATGCACCGCTCGAGTAGTTAGACATACGAAAATGCAGACGTAAGCCTTTGTGGATCTTATACCACGCCCGCGAGTGAGCGTGACCTTAAACGGACCAGCGAAATCAGACCCGGTGTGCGTGAAGGGCTTTACTGATTGTATTACTCTACAAGATCTAAGTTCCGCCATTTCCGGAAATGACGGCTTGAGGCGTGCCCGAAAGCAAGCTATACATCTGTGCACCCGATTGCGTATTAAACTACGTGCAGAAAGAATCCAATAATTCTGACGCAAAATCGACATCAACAAGTCGGGGCCAGCGTGCGAGTTCAATTTATGATGGTAATCGACTAATAAGTTCATGATATGGTCTTTACGCGGTAAAACAATAGGGTGCCGTTGGTCGAAACTCAATTGCGAGTTGGACAAGCGTCCACCTACCCTTACAATCCCATCCTGTAAAAATGACTTAAGGCGTTGAAAGGCGCGACTACAAGCTCTATTCGATTGTAATCTTCTAATTTCTTCAGAGAAGTGCGCACGTTGAAGTTCACGTAATACTAGCGACTCGGCATAGTTGTAATCGGATGCTAAGACATACGAACGTCGCGGTAACAGCTTCGCGAATCGACAAACGTAAATTACGCTACGCAATAATTTCGACCAAGAGGACAAGCGGTTCGCCAAAGCAATGATTGGAGAAACCTCACTCGAAACGTTCGCCACTAGAGCGTGTCTCTTCTCTTCCGGCGGTTGTGACACTGACGAAGGTTCGAAGTCGGTTATTGGCCATTGCGAGGGATCCAAGTGAACCCAAGCAGGTCCGTGGAACCAAAGCGGGTGGTCCATTATTTGCATCGGGGTGAGTCCACGGGATAGACAATCGGCGGGGTTTTCCGTACCGGACACGTAATAAAAGTTCCGCGTTTCTAACTCGTCTTGTATCTTGGCCACTCGGTTCGCAACAAACGTATCCCAACGGTGGGGTGAAGAATGAACCCAGCATAAGGCGACGGTGGAGTCGGAAAAGGCCAATATCCTTTCTATGTGAACTCTATCCCTACATGCGCTGATAACTGCGGTAATAAGCTTGGTGAGTACTAATATTGCGCAAAGCTCTAAGCGCGCCAGAGAGACAACCTTACGGGGGGAGACTCTCGACTTAGAACTAATGAGGCTAATCGAATTTCTACCATTATTCTGGACGTGGAAATATACAACGCCCCCGTAAGCCTTCTCGCTGGCGTCTGCAAACCCAACGACTGTTATGGCGCTACTTCTATCTACGTTTATATGACGCGGTATTTTAATTTCTCTTAATAAAGGAAGTTCCTCTCTAAAGCGCTGCCACAACCGAAAAATGCTGTCAGGCGGCGAGTCATCCCAGTCGCATTCCAATAACCAAAGTTGTTTAATTAAAAGCTTAGCGTATAATACCACCGGAGCTACGAAACCCATGACGTCCCATAATCTAGCAACGCATGACAGTATTGTGCGCTTTGTGCATTTTTCTACGGGCGGATTTACCTTAAGGCTAAACACGTCGGACTCTGGTGACCAACACAGACCGAGCACCTTGTGTGTATCAGAATCGTCGAATTCCTTTATCGCCGAAAGACGGTGTGATAGTGGGATTGTATCCAAAACCGGACGCGAATTACTAGCCCACTTCACAAGATCGAATTGACCCGATTTCATGAGCCTTATAACCTCGGCGGTGGTTAGGGTTGCCTCCTCCACGCTATCGACCGGGTACACAAAATCATCCATATATAATCCGCTCTCAATTGCCCTCTTAGCTTTAGGATAAGAGGGACCTTCATCGTGAGCGAGCTGTCTCACCGTGCGTAACGCATGAAATGGGCTCGACTTTAAACCAAAACAAACGCGGTTAAATTCAAACACCATTAGAGGTTCCTTTGGGTTGAAACGATATAAAATGCGTTAGAATCTACGGTCGCATTCACGGACCCCTATGCAAAGAAACATTTGACGAATATCGGCGGATAGTGCTATACTAAACAAACGAAAATTGACTATTATATTAAATAAACTGCCCTGTAAATTTTGCCCACTATAGAGGATATCGTTAAGCGACAGGTGAGTGCTAGTTTTAGCACTAGCGTCGAGCACTACACGTAACTTAGATGTAAGTTTGTCCTCTCTAATGACTCCGTGGTGTGGTATGAAATACGACGGTGTGTCTTCGTAATTATCTAATTTCGAAGCCACAAGTGATATGTAACCTTCTCTTATGTATTCGTTAATGACGCCGTCGTAAGCTTCCTTTAACTGGGGTGAAGCGAGCATCCTACGCTCCAAGCTGTAGAAACGTTTTTCCGCCATTTGACGCGAATCGCCGAGAGATAAAACATCTCCTTTAAAGGGTAGCGCTACACTATATCTACCGTCGCGATCACGAATGGTCGTGCGGACGTAAATTTCCTCGCATAACCTGTCATCTGAGCTAGCTATGGGTGGGACGTTCACCTCCTCCATCTCCCAAAATTTGCGGACTAACGACTCGAGCGGTTCGACAGCCATACCACAATAAGAGGTTGCCGAAATACTATCTATGATGGGGGCGGAGCCAAGGATCACATAGCCCAATACGGTTTCCAGCGCGTAAGGCGCGGTATGCGAAGAGTTGCCCCTGACCTTATTGTTTAACAAAAGATAAGGGAAAAGCGATGTTCCAATGAGCATGTCTATGTTTCCAGGAACGGCGTAAGTGTCGGCAGAAGTTACGTTGTACCAGTTCTGGCGCACTTGTAGAAAGGTTGTACCAGTTCTGGCGCACTGAGTCACAAGTACGACGTTCGTCGACTCACGATCCTAAAAAAAAAAAAAAAAAAAAAAAAAAAAAAAAAAAACAAAGGTTTTGGCATGCTCTGATCACGAATCTGCGGTCCACTTTGCGTAGGATGCACGGTTCCGGAGATGTGCAGATCAATTAACTCTTATCTAATTGATATCCGCTTCGAGCCTCCACCGTCATTAGCGCTCCATTGTTCTTATCTACTTATCTATTGTTCATTCAATACCGTCATTATCTATTATTCGTCAGCGTGTGGGTCGGCTTATGCTATTGTATTATACTTCTTTGTTCCTATCTACAACACTAATCTGAATCATCAATAAAATACATTACCTAATTTTGTTAAAATTTTTATTTATAAAATACAAAATCTTATTACTTATTATCTATAAAATAGGAGCGAAACATCTCATCCACTAATGAGACAATGTACAATGTGTTTTCTGTAAATATACTCGTAAAACTATGCATTGAACATCCCTGAAACTTATATAGCAAATACATTAAGCAATATTCGCCACAAACTGAAGTCCACTCATTCTGAATCCTATCAACATTCCAGTTCCATCTTTTACAATTTCTTTTAAAAAACTCTAGATGATATCGTACAGGTGCCCGTCCGAATGAATCAAAATATTGACCGACGTCATTCGTATCGATATATAAAGCTACCCAATGTGACCCTGGTTTATCATCTGTATCCAAATTGCATATTATATACGTTGGTACGTGGGTGTACATGGGTAGTCTATTGGCAGCATAAACATTATTTTCTAGAGTGGGGTGAATCTTTTTCAGATGTTGTTGTACATCTAGTGTATCCATAATATTACTGCTATTAGTAGATTATTACAGTACCAATCTACTCAATGACTAATATAGGAATGATCAATTATAGTGATATCTAAATATTAAATTACATTCTTTGTGTTATACAAATCGTATTTGAGTCACCAATACACTGAACAAGACACGACAGGAAGGACGTAGGAATGTAGAGATAAGCAACAGAATGTAAGGTAAGCTTGTTGACGCATAAAGATACTATCAATTCTACTGCAGAAATTCTTTAGATTAGAATTATTACTCACTGGTACTATATAAGACCAAGCAACTGCAGTCATGGAGTTAGTGTATGGTCGTTTGACCGCAGTGGATCTATCAATACTACGTTTGTGTTACTTCAACGCATCAAAGGCCATGGATGTAAGTGTTTATTCTATTGACAAACTTACTTTTCTTTCTGTTATTTTCTTACGTGTGTATGATTTAGTGTTAACAAATTATATTTAAATATTATGTGTGTGTATATGGTTAAGCCGTGGTAGCTCAGATGGTTAGCGCAAAATGTAAAATTCACAGTACGCGACCCGGGTTCGATCCCCGCCGGCACCAATTAAATTGTTAATTACAATTTTAAGTGTTAATTTACCACGTGCTCAGCGGTGAAGGAAAACATCGTGAGGAATGCATGTCTGAGATAATTTCGAAGGCATGTGAAGTTTGCCAACACGCATTGAGGTATCGCAGCGAACATTTCCTAGCCCTAAAACCCTCTCAGAAATGAGAGGAGGCCTATGTTCAGCAGTGGACTTTAATAGGTTGTAACTTTAGCTTTTTTAACTTTTATGATTAAGTGTTACCAAATTGACATTAACATGATAACTGTGTTGTTGCAGAAATCATTGAGCTTCGATGAAAATACATATAAACAGTATTACTACTCGCCACTCTCCCCTCAAGAAGAGAGTGATGACATCGTCATTAATAATAACACATGCGATGGTGGAAAAAGAAAATCGCAATCGATTGATCATTTTTTTGAAGCTGAATCAACAATAAAAAAGAGGAAGCTGTTATCATCAACCGTAGCACGAGCCGCTAGAGATGGTGTATCATACATTTCTACTAATTCTGACGATGGAGACCAAGCGACGCATCTCATCAAAATTGAAATGTACGATATGAAGAAGCTATCCAAGATTCCAACTACTGATCATTGGAAACATGCTTCCACGAGGATTAAATATTACGTAAAGACTAATAAGGATAGCATCTACGACAACACAAACGCCCTCGTATACAATATTACAAAGACAATAGCAGAAAGTGAAAAAGTTAAAAAATACTTTTTTAACAATGACAGTCATTAGCTGATCATTAGTGAATGTGATTCTGTTTACTTAAATTACTTCCGTGTACTCATTATATTCTATTTCTAATCCTTTGTTAGACTTAAATATCGGACATTATTTGAAATTTGGGTATCAGTTGGTCTACCAACACTGAACTGTTACTTACTCTGCTACCTAATTTCTTCTTTACTATAAGGATGGCAAACTTCAGTGAAGTGTGCACCAGTGCTTTCTTTTCCACAACCATCGAAGAGAATACGGAACTATTCAACAGCGAATTAAATCAGGAGTTGTCTAAAGTTTGTGATGAAATGGAGAAGGATCAACTGTTCGATTCATCGTATGATGATGATTTGTATAATCACTGTGCGATGGTTGAAACACAGTTTAAGTAAGTAAAATAAACATTCATTTCGATCATAATTTACACAATGTCTTGTACAGTTTTTAATAAATTTAAACATTTTAGTAGTCAACCACTACAACTTGGAAGAGGAACGAAGCGAACGAGCAGCAAAGAACCCAAGATCATCAAAAAACCAACAACGGAAGCAGTAGCGCCTACCTCTGCAGGGAACAGTATCAGTAACGATGATCAAGTGGAATGTCTAACGTGTCATATATTTATCAAGAAACGGTATTTAGCTAATCATTTTAAAAGTAATGTTCACAAAAATAATCTTTTAAATTCACATAATTCTTTATCAAACGTTAGTGTTATTGAATCTGCTTTTGGAAATAGGATTTTAACTTATAAAATCAAGAGTAGAGTAGATAGTTCGACATTGGTAAATTTTGAAACTCCTGAACTATTTTTAAATTCTATTAAAGATGATATTTTATTTTTAATACAAGAGTGTATTCATCAACACATAATTTTTAAAGTAAACTTCATATTGCATGCTGATTTTGTTCAACAAACTAAAGATATTCATGATACGTTCGATTTTCAAACGATTAACTATATTATTTGTCAAGGAGATGACTTAAATATTTTTTTTTCATCTTTAAATGATACAATTACTACTAAAATTAGTGCATTTGAAAAAAAAGATAGTGGATGGAGTCTAAAAAACATAAAATCTATAGACATGAATGTTAATAAATTTAACCCCCTACGCGGTACTTCATACATAGATCTTCCTCTTGACATAAAATTAAAAAAGGCTGTTATAAATGTAAAAAGCAAGGATTATTTTTGTTTTAAATGGGCGTTACTCTCGGCGTTATATCCCGTAAACAAAGACGCGGATCGTGTATCATCGTACGTTAAACATGCAAATAAACTTAAATTTGATGGTATTTCCTTTCCAGTTAAAATTTCTGACATAGCAAATGTAGAGAAATTAAATGATATTAGTATTAATGTTTTTGGGTTAGAATATAATAAAGAAAAACGATGTAATTCTATAGTAGGTTCATTATTTTTAACAAAGTGTCGTAAAGATAGACATATCAATTTATTATTTTTTTCCAAGGATACAAAAAATCATTATTGTTACATAAAAAATTTATCGCGGTTAGTTAGTAAACAAATTTCAAAAGACGGTCACATCATGTATATTTGCGAAGCATGTCTACTTCACTTTCCATCTAAGGAAAGTTTAAATAACCATGAACAATACGATTGTGCCCACATTTGTACAGAATTAACAAACAGTGAAACTTTTAAAAAAAAGAATTGGTTTGGTCAACCTATTTCAAATGGTAAAATTAAATTTGATAGTTATGAAAAAAAGTTGAAGATACCATTCGTAGTTTATGCTGATTTTGAAGCATTTTTAAAACCAATAGAATCATGTTCTAACGATCCTTCCAAACCTTTCACACACAATATTCAGAAACATGAAGTACATAGTTTTGGTTATTATATAAAATGTTCATATGATGATAAATTATCAAAATATGTAACGTATTGCGGACCCAACTGTGCACAAGTGTTTATGGAAAGTTTATCTAACAATCTCAAAGAAATAAATAGAATTCAAAAATATCCTCCACTTCCGCTAACAAATGAAGACAAAAACCAAATTTCAAATGCAACCATTTGTCATATTTGTGAAACAGAGTTAGCAGAACATTTTTATGATTTTGATTGGTACACCGGTAGTTTTATAGGTGTTGCTCACGGATCATGTAGCTCGAAGTTCAGAAAAACGTCGTCGTATATACCAATATTTTTACACAACCTTAGTCGCTATGATGCTCATTTTATTGTTCACGCGTTAAACTTTTGTGATGGTGAAGTCGAAGTTATCCCTCAAAATAAAGAAAAATATATATCCTTTTCCAAAAAATTAAAAATGAATAACCACGAAATTATATTAAGATTCATAGATTCATTTAAGTTTTTATCATGTAAATTAGAAGAATTGGCCAAAAATCTCAGTAATGATCAATTTCAAGAATTACGTAGAAATTATCCTAATGATGAAGATTTCTTTCGTTTAAAATGGAAAGGCGTTTATCCATATGAACTTATGACTAATTATGATAGTTTAAGCCTAACATCGCTCCCCGAACAAAATTTTTTTTATAGCTCGCTCACAGATTCCCATATTTCAAATGATGATTACAATCATGCTAAAGATGTTTGGGAACACTTTGGGTGTTGTAATATGCTAGATTATTCAAACCTGTATTTAAAAACAGACGTTTTACTTTTAACCGATGTATTTAAAAACTTTAGAAAGTTATGTATTAATACTTATGATTTAGACCCTGCCCATTATTACACAGCACCCGGTTTAAGTTGGGATGCAATGTTAAAATATACAAAAATAGAATTAGAACTTTTAACAGATTATGAGAAAATTGCATTTATTAGATCAGGTATCAGGGGTGGTGTATCTCAATGTAGTAATCGTTATGCTAGAGCTAATAACAAATATATGGGGGATTATGATGCAGGGAAACCAAATTCATATATCATATATTTTGATGCCAACAATTTATATGGTTGGGCTATGTCTCAATGTCTTCCTACTGGTGGATTCGAATGGGTAAATCCGAATACAGAATTTAATGTGTCTGAGACATCGAACTTCGGTTTTATTTTAGAAGTTGATTTGGAATATCTAGATGAACTTCATGATTTACATTCGGACTTTCCTTTATGCCCCGAAAACATTTGTGCAGGCAATATTAATGAAAATAAACTAGTCCCAAATTTAAATAATAAAGATAAATATGTAATTCATTACAGAAATTTAAAGCAGTGCATAGAAATGGGGGTTAAATTAACTAAAATTCATAGAGTTTTAAAATTTAAACAGTCTCGCTGGTTGAAGATGTACATAGATCTAAACACAAAATTAAGAACGTTAGCAAAATCAGATTTCGAAAAAGATTTTTATAAATTAATGAATAATTCAGTCTTCGGAAAGACTATGGAGAATATTGAAAAAAGGGTTAACATAAAATTAGTTACACACTGGGAGAACCAGGGCAAAGCTTTAGGTGTTCAAGATCTAATCGCTAAACCACAATTTCATAGTCAAATTTCAATTTCTAATTCAAACCTAGTTGCGGTTCAGTTGCGAAAAACAAAGTTAATATATAACAAACCAATTTATTTAGGGTTTTGCATTTTAGATATTTCAAAAACATTAATGTATGATTTTCATTATAACTATATGGTTAAAAAGTTTAGTAAAATCAAATTATTGTATACAGATACGGATAGTTTAATATATCATATATTTACAGATGATTTTTACTCTGATATAAAACCTGACCTTTCATCATACTTTGATACCTCAGCTTATGATACAAATAATATTTTTGAATATCCAAAATTAAATAAAAAGAAATTAGGTTTTTTTAAAGATGAAAATAATGGTAAAATCATGAAAGAATTTGTGGGTTTACGATCCAAAATGTACGCTTTTAACTTAGAGAATAAGACTATAGCCAAGGCAAAAGGGGTAAATAAATGTATCACTAAAAAGATGACCATGGATAATTATAAGTCTTCTCTATTTAATAAAAAAGTGCAATATTATAGTATGCTTAGATTTAAATCACTTAAACACACAATTTTTACACAAAAATTAAATAAGATTGGTTTATCATATAATGACACAAAGAGGCATATTTTAGATAATAATATTGAAACATTAGCTTGGGGTCATTATAAACTGCGTTAAGTGTTGTTAGTGTTTAATTTTATGTCTGCATGTAAATAAAATTTGTATTGATTGTAAAATAATGATAATAGTATAATATGACGTAGAGTTTATTACATATTTAATCGTTGTTTTATTGTAAATAATTTAAGTTAATTGTTGTTTATATTTGCGTGTGTTTTTTTTTATTTATTTGAGGTTGAGTTGATTGTAAAATTATGATGTACTAATTGTGTTAGAAATAGTATACAGATCATTCTGTTTTATATAATGTTTGCAATATATATTAATTGTTAACACCAACACTTTCATTTTTTATTTCACCCCTTAAAACTTTAGACGTGTGTAATGTTTCACTTTATCCATCCATTTACTGCTATTGTGGCGGGACCAAGTGGATGTGGGAAGTCAAATTTTGTAACAAATTTCATAAAATCAGTTACAGAAATATGTAATTGTGATTTTAATCAGATCACATGGTGCTTTGATGAAATGCAACCTTTATATAATTTACCAAATGTTAACTACCATCAAGGAATTCCAAATGTTAATATGTTTGATGGTGAAAACCCACATCTTGTTATTATTGATGATCTAATGAGAGAGTCCGATGGAAGAATTGTGGATATATTTACAAAAGGTAGTCATCACAGGAATCTTAGTGTATTTTATTCAACACAAAATTTATTTCATCAGGGTAAAGGGCAAAGAGAGATATCCTTAAACTCAAGTTATATAATATATTTTAAAAACCCTCGAGATAAAACTCAAATAAGATATTTAGCACGACAAGTGTCACCAGATAACCCAAAATTCATTGAAGATGCCTACAGGGATGCAACTCTAGAGGCGCATGGATATCTAATGGTAGATTTAAAACAGAATACCAATGATTTTTGTCGTATCAAGACAAATGTCTTCCCATTTAATGGTTTCTGTACAGTCTACGTCCCCACAAAAGAGTTTAAATACACCAAGAATCAAACTTTTCAAATCATTGCTAAATGATGCATCGTCGACTCACAACGCATAAACATTTGCTAAACGCTTTGCACGCTTGAACCAAAATATCCAAGAGCATTACTTAAAACGTGTGATGAAGAAGAAATTAACTGTATTTGTGAGTGTATTCATAACGTTTTACAAGGAAAAGTACCTCTTAAAGATCAAGATAAACAAAAATTGAATAAACACAAAAATATACTCCGTCAAATAGTGCGTAAGTGTAAACATAAACTAAGAAAAAATATAATTATACAAAAAGGAGGGGCTTTCTTACCAATAATATTAGGTGCAATATTGAGTGGATTAGTGAGTGGACTAGCCAGTTAACATGGAAAATGCAAAGAAAATGATACTTATCGAACCTGGATTGATTGAAAAATTAAAACAAGAAAATAAGGTTAATACGAGTAGTAGTTTATCTCGATTAGATATTGAAATGCAAAATATTATGAATAGTAAGACGGAAGACCGAAAGAAATGGATGTTATATTTACAAACACTGCAAAGATACCTTCATTTTACCGAAGAGGATCGTCAACCACTCAGATTACCAATTTATTCTGATACATCTAATGAAGATTCAAACGAGTCTAAAATTGGTTTTAAAAAATAAAGATAGAGATCTAAAAACTTCAGTTGATGCTGAATCTTTGTTGGAGGAGAATCGATCCATCAAAAGTAAAGAAAATGTTGAAAATCCACTTTACACACCAGCTCAAATACTCAGTTTAATACCAAAAACTTATAATAAAAAAGGACAGTTATTATTAAACTTAGTTGAAACAAGTAAAGGTAAAATACATTGGGATAATGAAGGTACAGTCATAATTGATAATGAAAAAATTCCTGGAAGTAATATTGTTGATTTAATAAATGATTCGTGGTTTTGTCACGTAGAAAGAATGAATGAGGAAAGAGTGACAAAGCAAATTTATATGGCAGATGTGAATGGCCGAGTCGGAAAGGGACGCGCTAGAAAAAAGTGTATCGACCAAATTGGCGATATTTTGAAAATGGGCCACGTTAGAAGTACCCTTAACCGACGAGCATGTATGCGTAGATATATGGATGTAAAGGAGGCGAAAGAGGTATGTCAGGATCGTGCCAAATGGAAGTCCGTAGTCTCTGCCTACCCCTCTGGGTGACAGGCGTGAGTGTTTATGTATGTATGTATGTAAATGATTCACTAAGACCCTTAAAAAGAAGTGATCCAGTAGGGTGGGATAGATTTGCTGAAGCATTAAAAGATATTAAAGTACCACTTACTTATATTGGAAATCCAAAGAGATGTGAGTTTATTAACCAACTTCAAGCAAAAGATCTGAACAAACCCTCTGAGATTGAATTTCAAGAGTTTTCTACACCGAGCAGTAGAGATAAAAAGTCTACAACTAAAATACGTAAAAGGCTTGAGTGGGAAAAATGGACCCCGTACTAGAAGAAATTAACAGGATTTATTATGATCCATCTAATCCCGCTGGTTTTGGTAGTATTGATAAATTATCAAAAGCCATGAAGGGTAAAATGAATAAAAAGCAAGTAAAGGAATGGTTAAAATCACAAGAAACATACACATTACATAAACCCATTCGAAAAAAATTCCCGCGTAATAGGTACATTCTATCAAATATTAATGAACTGTGGCAAGCTGATTTAAGTGATATGCGAACTTATTCTCAATATAATGATGGTTTCAAGTATATACTTTGTGTTATTGATGTATTTAGTAAATATGCTTTTGCAAGAACAATGAAAAAGAAAAACTCAGAAACAACTAAAGAATGTTTTGAAAGTATATTTACTGAAAGTAATTTAACACCTACTCACATACAATCTGATAAAGGTACAGAATTTGTTTCAAAAGATGTACAAAAATACTTTAAATCCAAAAAGATTAATTACTATACCACTAACAATCCTGACATTAAGGCCAGTATTGTTGAACGATTTCAAAGAACACTAAAAATGAAAATGTGGCGTTATTTCACTCATAATAATACTTATAGATATATAGATGTTTTACAAGATTTAATATACTCTTACAATCACAGCTTTCACTCTAGTATTAAGATGTGCCCATGTGATGTAAATTCCAACAATATTATGACAGTTTGGACTAATCTTTATGATAGACGGTCAAACAAACTTTCTTTAGAAAATCCTAAACCAAATTTCAATGTGGGTGATTATGTTCGAATAACTAAATATAAACATGCTTTCCAAAAAGGATATGAATCAAATTGGAGTGATGAAATATTTATTATATCTTCAATAATTGATAGATCTCCGTGGGTTGTTTATACAATAACAGATTTACAAAATGAACCAATAGTTGGTACTTTTTATGAAAGAGAATTACAGAAAATCACTTACAACCCCACCTCACAATATAAAATAGATAAAATAATTGACACTCGTTACTCAGGTAACAGAAAAGAAGTATTAGTGAAGTGGAAAGGTTATCCAGATAAATTTAACAGTTGGATTTTAGCTTCTAGTTTAAAAGAAATATGAATAAAGAAAGTTTTTATTTAACTTTGCTCAGCAATAGTTCAATGGAATACTTTCCTGATAACAAGACCACAAATTTTTCAACGAAATTACCGAAAGCTATTAAATTAGAAGGTGAATGGTCGGTTGGAGTTGTCGAGTTTCAATATCCATGTACCATGTTTACTGTTCAAGATCATGAAAATGTTATATACATTACAAAATCTATGTTAATGCCTAATGAAGATAAATCATCCACAGTGTACTACAAAAAACATATTCCAGCTACCAACTATGATAATGTTGAGCATATTTTAAGAGTGTTAAATGGTATCGGAGAGAACTTGAAATTTCGCTATGATGAATAACAAAATTTGTGTCTATTTCTGTTTTGGATAAAAATATAACATCCGTAACATTATCACCCAAATTAAGTTTACAACTAGGTTATGAACCAAATAAAAATCTCCTAGAGAGAAATTTTGGAAAGTGTCCTGCTAATTTACACTTAGGGTTACCATCTCAACTCTTTCTATATTGTGACATTATCGATCCTCAGATTGTGGGTGATGTTATGACTCCTTTACTAAGAGTCATTTCATTAGATCCTACAAAATACATTTATGGTGCAAATAAAATGCACGTTTTCTCTCAACCTCATTACTTACCTGTTATGCGAAGAGAGTTCGATACGCTGGAAATAGTTATAAGATCGAGCACAGGACAAAAAATACCATTCCAGTTTGGAACCGTGTGTATTAAACTACATTTCCGAAAATTATTATAATGAATTCTCTTCGTGATCATCATAAATGTCCATATGAAAATTATTATACACATCAAGCTGGGTCAGGAGTTGGAGTAATTTATAAGGGTGCACCATACCAACGCGGTCATGGTATTGGGAGCTTCTTAGGGGGGGTTATTTAGATCAGTTTTACCTTTACTTTCAAGTGGTGCTCGAGTGATTGGTAAGGAGGCATTAAACGCTGGAGTAGGACTTTTATCGGATATGGTTGAAGCGCGTCCTATGGAAGCCTCAATAAAAGATCGTCTAAAGCAAGTTAGTACGAATTTAAAACGAAAGGCTGATGAGAAAATTGATCAATTCAACATGACAGGATCTGGGTATAAAACTAAAAGAAAACGATTGACCTCGTTCATTCCACCATTAACTGCTAAAGTGAAAGCTGCGAAAAAACTTGGTCTAAAACCAAAAAATAACAAAGATATATTTTCAAATTAAATATGTCTTTCCTTCATAATCATTCTTGCGAGTGCGTTAAGTCAGAATTGGATTTGTTTGCACTACCGTCTACACAAACTAGCATTGAAAATGGATTGTGGATTCATTATAAACCAATTTCATCTCTTGGTGATGATGGACCTATCGAGTTTCAAGTTCCTGGGACAGGCGATGACTACATAGATTTGTCTCATACATTACTCCACATAAAGGCAAAAGTATTAAATCAAGATTCAACTAACTTGATATCTACTACAATAGTAGCACCTGTAAATAATTGGCTGCATTCACTTTTTAGTCAACTTGATGTTTATTTAAACCAAAAACTTGTATCACCACCTAATAATACCTATGCATATCGAGCATACATGGAAACCCTTTTAAACTATGCTCCTGCTGCTAAACAATCTCATCTTACTTGTAGTCTTTGGTATGATGATACAGCAGGAAAAATGGATTCTACGGATGGTAAAAACATGGGATTTGTTAAAAGACAGGAATTGATTAGTGAAACTAAGGAAATAGAAATGATTGGTCATCTTCACGGTGACATTTTCAACCAAGATAAATTTTTAATTAATGGTGTTGAAATGAGTGTTAAATTGGTTCGATCGAGAGAGAGCTTTAATTTAATTGCTGGGTTAAACGATGTAAAGTTTAAAGTTTGCATTACGGACGCAACTCTTATTGTTCGACGAGCACGAATTAATCCAAGCGTATTACTCGCACATCAAAAAGTTTTAGCTTCTGCCACTGCTAAATATCCTATTACTCGAGCTGAAGTAAAAGTTTTAACAATTCCATCGGGTGTTCAAGGAAAAACTCTTGATAATATATTTTTAGGGCAGGTACCCAAAAGATGTATAATTGGATTTGTGAACAATTCTGCATTTAATGGTTCCCTTACTAAAAATTCATTTAACTTTGAAAACTATGGTATTAATTCTTTCAGCTTATATATTGATGGTCAACAAATACCTTCAAAAGCTTTGCAACCATCTTTTAATAATAGCATATTTACATCAGCATATCATACTCTATTCTCGGGAACTGGTATTCACTTTCTTAATGAAGGAAATGGAATCTCTTGTGAACAGTATGCCAGAGGTTACTGTCTATTAGCATTTGACTTAACTCCTGATTTATCAGCCAACTCATCAGCTCATTGGAATCTCATAAAGCATGGTAGTGTAAGATTAGAAGTACGATTTGAATCCTCACTAATACAAACAATTAACTGTATAGTTTATGCTGAGTTTGATAATATTATTGAGATAGATAAAAACAGAAATGTTACTGTAGACTATAGTAGTTAAGGTTATAATATGTGTTGTGTGTTAGATTTTATGAGTTATGTGTAATGCATTTTGTGTGTATGTAACTATGTGAAACATTATAAAATTAAATAAAACAAATTGTATGCAATATATTATTTTTTATTTCTTTATAAATATTCTATTTAATCTAATACAAAACTCTGTTCGAGTTTAAATTTTACATAAGCACACTGACTAAACCACTGAACATGCTGCTGCCAAGGATCATCATCATCTTCCCAATCTTTTAAGCCACCACCACAATGGAAACACTTGGTCCTGTCTGCATGGCCAGTATAAAAGAAACCGGCTTCTGCAAGATCTTCAGGTTTCTGTCGCATAACGAGAGGCCAGTTTTCGAAACTGAGCAACCGGCTAGATTTTGAACTGAAGAATGGATATTCAGCTCTTGAGTACTGCATATTCTTCTCGTTTTCATCTCCACTCAGTGTTGTAGTTTTGTTCTTCAATGATGTGTTCTGTACACGTATGCCACACTCATCTCTTTCTTCTGCTCTTGTCTTCCTGTAATTTAAGTAAACAGAATCACATTCACTAATGATCAGCTAATGACTGTCATTGTTAAAAAAGTGTTTTTTAACTTTTTCACTTTCTGCTATTGTCTTTGTAATATTGTATACGAGGGCGTTTGTGTTGTCGTAGATGCTATCCTTATTAGTCTTTACGTAATATTTAATCCTCGTGGAAGCATGTTTCCAATGATCAGTAGTTGGAATCTTGGATAGCTTCTTCATATCGTACATTTCAATTTTGATGAGATGCGTCGCTTGGTCTCCATCGTCAGAATTAGTAGAAATGTATGATACACCATCTCTAGCGGCTCGTGCTACGGTTGATGATAACAGCTTCCTCTTTTTTATTTTTGATTCAGCTTCAAAAAAATGATCAATCGATTGCGATTTTCTTTTTCCACCATCGCATGTGTTATTATTAATGACGATGTCATCACTCTCTTCTTGAGGGGAGAGTGGCGAGTAGTAATACTGTTTATATGTATTTTCATCGAAGCTCAATGATTTCTGCAACAACACAGTTGTCATGTTAATATCAATTTGGTAACACTTAATCATAAAAGTTAAAAAAGCTAAAGTTACAACCTATTAAAGTCCACTGCTGAACATAGGCCTCCTCTCATTTCTGAGAGGGTTTTAGGGCTAGGAAATGTTCGCTGCGATACCTCAATGCGTGTTGGCAAACTTCACATGCCTTCGAAATTATCTCAGACATGCATTCCTCACGATGTTTTCCTTCACCGCTGAGCACGTGGTAAATTAACACTTAAAATTGTAATTAACAATTTAATTGGTGCCGGCGGGGATCGAACCCGGGTCGCGTACTGTGAATTTTACATTTTGCGCTAACCATCTGAGCTACCACGGCTTAACCATATACACACACATAATATTTAAATATAATTTGTTAACACTAAATCATACACACGTAAGAAAATAACAGAAAGAAAAGTAAGTTTGTCAATAGAATAAACACTTACATCCATGGCCTTTGATGCGTTGAAGTAACACAAACGTAGTATTGATAGATCCACTGCGGTCAAACGACCATACACTAACTCCATGACTGCAGTTGCTTGGTCTTATATAGTACCAGTGAGTAATAATTCTAATCTAAAGAATTTCTGCAGTAGAATTGATAGTATCTTTATGCGTCAACAAGCTTACCTTACATTCTGTTGCTTATCTCTACATTCCTACGTCCTTCCTGTCGTGTCTTGTTCAGTGTATTGGTGACTCAAATACGATTTGTATAACACAAAGAATGTAATTTAATATTTAGATATCACTATAATTGATCATTCCTATATTAGTCATTGAGTAGATTGGTACTGTAATAATCTACTAATAGCAGTAATATTATGGATACACTAGATGTACAACAACATCTGAAAAAGATTCACCCCACTCTAGAAAATAATGTTTATGCTGCCAATAGACTACCCATGTACACCCACGTACCAACGTATATAATATGCAATTTGGATACAGATGATAAACCAGGGTCACATTGGGTAGCTTTATATATCGATACGAATGACGTCGGTCAATATTTTGATTCATTCGGACGGGCACCTGTACGATATCATCTAGAGTTTTTTAAAAGAAATTGTAAAAGATGGAACTGGAATGTTGATAGGATTCAGAATGAGTGGACTTCAGTTTGTGGCGAATATTGCTTAATGTATTTGCTATATAAGTTTCAGGGATGTTCAATGCATAGTTTTACGAGTATATTTACAGAAAACACATTGTACATTGTCTCATTAGTGGATGAGATGTTTCGCTCCTATTTTATAGATAATAAGTAATAAGATTTTGTATTTTATAAATAAAAATGTTAACAAAATTAGGTAATGTATTTTATTGATGATTCAGATTAGTGTTGTAGATAGGAACAAAGAAGTATAATACAATAGCATAAGCCGACCCACACGCTGACGAATAATAGATAATGACGGTATTGAATGAACAATAGATAAGTAGATAAGAACAATGGAGCGCTAATGACGGTGGAGGCTCGAAGCGGATATCAATTAGATAAGAGTTAATTGATCTGCACATCTCCGGAACCGTGCATCCTACGCAAAAATGGACCGCAGATTCGTGATCAGAGCATGCCAAAACCTTTTTTTTTTTTTTTTTTTTTTTTTTTTTTTAGGATCGTGAGTCGACGAACGTCGTACTTGTGACTCAGTGCGCCAGAACCGGTACAACCTTTCTACAAGTGCGCCAGAACTGGTACAACGTAACTACTGTCGTCCGCCAGAGTCAAATTCTTAAATTCAATCATTGCCGAGGTGTCAACCGAAACGGTTGGCAACCGTTCAGTGACCCTATCTACTACTAGTGCATTGCATTTATATCAAAGTTAACATTACGATCTATCCGAGAATAAATTTTTAAATTTATATATCCCTGTGTTGATTTACTAGTGCCTCCGATGCCTTTAATTACAGGACATGAAAGTGACCTATTTATTACTAAGCCTAAGCGCTGACAACATTGTCGCGTTATAAAGCTATTTTGGGCTCCGCTGTCCAGCAGTGCACGGACGCTTTGTTCGTTTCCACGCGAATCCCTAACCAAAATACGTGCCGTACCCAGTAACACGGTTGAAGGAGGTTGTGCTCCCATATTTGCCAATGAGCACAGAGCGACATCACCAGGTCGACCGCTAGAATCGTTGACCTTAGTAGGGGCGAATTCCTTATCCGCTTTACTTGACGCCACTATATTGCTATTTTCAAAATGTAATAGCGTGTGATGTTTCCTGGCGCACTTGCTACATACGGAACTCGAATTGCATTTTGCAACTAAATGCTTATCGCTTAAGCAGTTCAAACATAGGTTGTTTGTCTTTACTAATTTATAACGCTCGCTTGGTGAATATTTACGAAAAGTCGCACAATTATATAAATTACCGTGTCTATCTTTACATACTAAACAAGTATGCTGGAGTGATGTTGGCGTAGCGGTTACGTAAGTTAACGACCCTGCTATTTTAGATGGTTGAGTCTGTCTACGGTCGACGCACCTTTTATTCTCCTGTTTAACGTTCGGAGAGCGCTGCATCACCTTTATTTGATCTCGCACGAACGATGCTAATGAATGAAAGGAAGGCATCTCCGAGCTACGATGCTCCATTTCAAACGCACGCACGGTGTCGGGGTCCAACTTCTTCAGTGCAATATGGAGAAACACCACGTCCATAAGATCATTAAATTTCAAATTCTTAAGTGCAGCCACCGATGCCACAAATTTATCTAGAAATTGCTCTAAGCCGTTGATGTTCGCGGATGATATAGGTTTAAGATCGAATATCTGGTTCAAATATTCGGAAGCTAACATTCTCCTATCTTCATATTTAGTTTTAAGCGTTTCGAATATTAATAAGTAATTGTTTGCTGTAGGTGTAAAACCAGAGCAGATCGACTGTGCCCTGCCACTAAGTTTACTGATTAAGTAATATAATTTTTCGGCGTCCGATAACGATGGGTTTTAGTTTAGTTTAGTTTGCAACGGGCTGTTTTCCGCAACTCCACGTCTCTGCGCGTATTTTGCGTGTGGGCAGGAATAATGTGATTATTCGAGCCATGAGATCTCCCCGAAGAAGTTCAACATTCCCTTGATGTTGCATGCAACTTCGGGGAGTGATCCCGGCGTGCCGAGATGTTTAGCCCTGTACGTAGCGACCTCCGGACATTTCAGTAGCACGTGGGCCGCCGTTTCTTCCTCCCCCATACATGCCCTGCACAGGGGACTATCTGTAACACCTATAGTAAATAAATGTTTGTTAAAGGTGCCAACGATGGGTTATTGTGTATATTGTTTTGAAAACTACTCAAGAAGAAGGGCCACGTCTTAATATCACCATTGAATACCGGAATATCTATTGGCGGCAACCTAATCGAGTCGCTTGGACGTACCTGTTTTTCCGGCTTTGCTTCGTTTGAGATAGTAGGGATCTCGCAATTCTTTTCACGCGACACAACATATCTTCGAATGCCAGCAGCGGTTGGTAGTTCACTATGTATTTCGGGTCGATTTGTAATTCCAAATGATTAATTTGGTCTAATATTTTTTCGTAATCTATTCGTAGAGAATCTATCGTTTCGATTTCAGTCAAAAAAGTTTCCCGCACTGCTTCTATATGAATGTTCTTTATATAATCACTTATATTCTGCATACGCGAAAAGAGTATGCCCCTCTTAGCATAAAGCGTTTTAATTTTGATTTCACTTCCACTAACTGCCATTTTAAACTATTATAATAAAGTTATATCAATCACAATTAATCTCACAACGCACAAACAATAAAGGATGGACACTCGGTATGCCGTATTACGTAATTAAATCGAACACCTGCGCAGCGAGTCGAGGTGACGCGTCATTTGCTAGACTCAATAATTTTATCAAGATTGTGGGTACGCGTATCAAACGGTTCCTATTACACTGTTTCAATTATTTAATAGGCTTTAAATTTAATCAAATACGAGCGCTATAAAACGAATAATTCTGTTTGCGAGTACCTAATCAAAATTTAAATTTAAACGAACACTATTTAAGTCTATTCTATAAATTGGAGTGCATTATCTAATTAATTAATTCAACAATTCGACCAAAATCCGGCTCGAAGGACCATAAAATGGTGGAGCCACGTGTTTAAGGCTGCCGAAGTCTAGTTCCCCGGTCGAACCTTAAACCTATTACGCGAGATATTAACTAAAGTGGACTGTATATGCGGTTGCTTCTACGCTTACGTAAAGGCGACTACTATAGCATGCGGTATAATGCACTCGCTCTTCCCTAAAACTAAACTATTATTGTGCCAAATCGCTGAAAAGGAATCCTGCCTTATTAGGAGAACAACAAAATTGCAGCGGGTTAAACTATGTAAGGCAGGGACTAATTAAAGGAGTGTTGACTCACCGGGGTTTCTTCTATCCTGTTGAGCACTATAGCTGCAACTTCTGGAACTTCTTCTGGAAAACTCCGGAGAGAGGCGGTGCGCGACTATATCTCACACGATGTGAGGCGGGTCTCCTGGAGCTCGACTGCTTCCAGGCTAAAGCGGTTTCTACTAGCGGTGTGGTTTCAACGACGACTGTGATGGAAAGAGCTGTTGTTCCAATGACTGGCGCGGTGGAAAGAGCTGTTGTTCCAATGACTGGCGCGGTAGGAAAGAGCTGTTGTTCCAATGACTGGCGCGGTAGGAAAGAGGACGCGCAACGGTCGCGCGTGCCTTATATGTCCTCGGCCCCGATGATTACGTGACATTCTAGAATCATCTTCTTGCCCCTCCCACCCCACCACCCCGATGTGTCGATGGAGGATCGAGGAGGGTATGAATGATATCGTTTGTCGGAAAGGAACAAGCGGCTTGGCACCTCTACCGTCAACTATAATAATCCAATGGTTTTTTCCGCGCAACCAATAATAATAATTTTTTTTTACGTAACCTCCACACAAGGATTTTCTCCTGTATCGTGGGGGCAGTTTACAAACATAAATTTCACAAGAATAAACATCCAGACCCGGAACAATTACTTGTAGGCCGTACAAATACTTGTTCCGTGCGGGATTCGAACCCGCGACCCCCAGCGCTGTAACTCATTGCTAAGCCACTACGCCACGGAGTCGTCAAATATTAATAATAATAGGATATTAATGAAGTTCATGCAACACTAGAATAACATTAATCACATTATAACATTCACCTGTTTTATGGTTTATAAATCCGTTAATAATAGTTTAATTTCGACGTGTAACATTCAATTCACAGTAACAGTAAATTGATTAAATATTAGAATATCACGTTTCAATCAACCACTGAATGCTATTACTTATTGTGTAAGTTTGATCATTGGTATTACACTTTTTTAAAAATGTAAAATTCCATACTAAAACTGGTAAATATAGAGATAGTATAGCGGAATCCAACAGCCTTCTACGGTTTTTCATAATATGAAGATTGTCTTCCGTAGAGTGTCTTGAGCATAGCACACTATTTTTGGTGGGCAACCATTGGTCCCCTCGACATGTAGCGTCGATCCACATCTTTTCCTTTCGGGGCATTTAGGAAACCTATAACATATAGGTACCACAATTATACGCCACTATTTGTATAAAATAATGACTTCAAAAGAAAAGTGAACGATGACCAAACAAAAATCGACTTATAAATCACAACACTATCGATACACGTGCTGTCGTTAGACAAAGATAACTATTTTAATTTACGTAATGAGTGAAAGGGACGTATTAAAAAAGACATCAACGGGTGCTCAAATGATATCACTTTGCAACATTTAATATCCAGTGTAAGTTGAACTCCGTTGCATTGAATGAATGAATGAATGAATGCATTTATTCTCTCTTCACAATAGGTATTCTTAATGCTAAGTGTTTACAAAAGTGCCAGACAGGTACCTAACTTGTGAGAGACTGGTGCCTGATGTAGGTTTAAAAAACCTGTATTACAGGTCACCAGGGCTCCCCCGCGTATAAAGCAACAATCTGAGGAATACAAATCAGAAAGGAGATTATAATTAAGTAACTAAAATGAACTGCAGTAATTACAAGTTTCACATCACAGTGTGTGTGTGTGTGTGTGTGTGTGTGTGTGTGTGTGTGTGTGTGTGTGTGTGTGTGTGTGTGTGTGTGTGTGTGTGTGTGTGTTTGTGTGTGGGAATGTGTGTGTGAGTTAGTGTGTGTGAGTGATTGTGAACGTACTTGCTGTTGCGTGAGTTAGGACTAACATATAATTGCATTTAAACCCAAATAAGGAGAAGAAAGCGTGAAGACTTCGACGACATTAATATAATTATTTGGGCGACTTTAGTAGGTTTTCGGTCGCTTCATAGTCTAAAGTTTTCAGATATTTTGTAAGAACGGATTTGCAGCTCGATTTAGGTAATGGTTGGTTGGTTTAGGTTGCATTTGAAATAGGTTAACGTGATAAGAATAAAATTTACTTACCGATGAAATATTATGCCATCTTTTTGATAACTGGATGTCTTAGCTGACTTGCCACACCATTTCACTGCATAGGAAGCCATTTGTAATGTATTTTGGATATCAAAATTATTTTTAAATTTTAAAAAACTCGGACGTGCCTACGGGTCACAAACTTGGTCGACAATGATATCGTGATTCTTAGCGTCACTTCACATGCTAGCTACAGCAAGTATGTGTTGCGCGCGTTTGTGGCCCTGTATGCGGAATCTATTAGGAGGTAATCTGTGTATTTTGCTTTGTTTGAAAGATTCGAATTTAAATAAGTGATAAAAAACTATACACATTGTAATGAAATATAGATAACTTCATAATTCTTCGGATTTACGTAAAAGGTTATTTTAAATCATGTGAGTACGCTTGTGCAAAGTTATTGCGGAATGATTAATGTGAAACGTCAAAAGATATTTCTTAGATTTGGTTGACTAATGTTACTATAAAATTCAGTAATTCCTACTAAAATTAAATAACGAAAGAACTAAAAGGTGAACGTTAGAATTTTCAAATCATTAGAAATTTAATTATTTAAAAATATTTTTTTTATATTGAAAAGGGGGCAAACGAGCATGCGGCTGACCTGATGTTAAGTGACTACTGCCGCCCATGATCAACCGCAACACCAGGGGAATTTGTAATGTTATGCTACTTACATATCATTTTACACTATTTTAAATTTATTTTTCCATTCTGTTTTTGATTTTTTGCATTCACCACAAAACTGGATATTTTGCATCACCTTTATTTCCATAGGATCCTGTAACATTTTTAAACCATAAGAACACAATAACAAATCATTTTCACTTCGTATTTTCACGTTATCAGCACTTTTTAAATCGGTGTCAATGGAGTCTACCTTTTTCGGTCTTTTATTTAGTTCTCCGTAACTCTGCAATTTCGGGCTTCGTGCGCGCTGTTGCGCTACCTTTTTTCCTATATCAATAATATCTCATTTTTCACTTAAATCTTGTCGTTTCTCTATTACGAGCCTAAAACCAAAATTTGACATGTTTTGACATCGTTGTTTATCTGGTTGTCATGGCAATTTTTATTCAAATTCGTTACCGGCCTGATGTTTTTACTTCAATACTTCCACAAAAATACTCTTTTCCTCTTGGCAATTTACAAAAATTTGCTTTTAATTTAAATAATTTCCCGTTCTTATCCCAGATCCGTCAAAAAGTATAAAAGCCGAATAATCGGCCAATAAAGGAGAAGGAGAGTCTCACTTCAGCTTTCATACTAGAAGCACCTCTTAAAGGCCTTATCCGCACTGCACCGGGATCCTGCAAGCCTCTGCCTTCACCTGAAGTCGTCGTCTAGCCGCGCCTACGCCTCCACCTACTAGTGCCCGCGCTATCTTTAGCCGCTGTGCGTGCTTGCCTCAAACGCTGCGTGTGCCTACTCCGGGCGCTGCGTGTGCCTACTCCGAGCGCTGTGTGTGCCTACTCCGGGCGCTGCGTGTGCCTGTGCCTACTCCGAGCGCTGTGTGTGCCTACTCCGGGCGCTGTGTTTGCCTACTTGCGCTGCGCTGCGTGTATCTGCTCCAGATGCTGCGTGTACCTGCTGCAGACGCTGCGTGTACCTACTCCAGACGCTGCGTGTGCCTACTCCAAACGCTGCGTGTGCATACTCCGGGCGCTGTGTGTGCCTACTTCAAGCGCTGCGTGTGCCTGCTCCAGACGCTGCGTGTGCCTAGATCAGGCGCTGCGCACCTACCACAAGCATAACCTGTGCATACTCCGTTTCAGTACTCGTTTATCTCTGTTATTTTTTTTAAATTGTAATACACGTCACCCATCATCATCTTCATATATTTTTTTTTATAAAAAAACTGTAAATATCTTTTCAAATTTTTAATAAATTATTTTTTTTTGGTTGTTTCGTTGTTGTTAGGTTAGGTTCTTTAGTTTTTAACTGTCGCTTTACGACAAATTGCAGGTGCGTTGCCGGCCCTGTAGAAAGGAGCTCTTTTCTTGAAGGTCCCCGCTCTGGTCGTATCGGTCCGGAAAAATCGCCGGTGATAAACTACTTCACAGAGAGGTCGTACGCGGAAGAAAACTCCTTTTGAAACGTACAGTGGTAGACCGCCAAGCATCCAGATGGTGTGGATGGTATCGGGACGTTTGCCGCGTAGTGCGTTCACGAAATTTGGTGGCTGGGATTAATCCGAGCAATTCCTCAGAGCACACGCTATGGTATAAGCGAAAGAAAATGCAAAGAGATGCAACATCTCTTCGCAGTGCCAGTGAATCGAGCCGATCGGAAGCGCTCGGTCGTCGACCATTCGAGCCGCTCTGCGCTGGATGCGGTCACGTGGAAGGAGCTGGTACTGGGGAGCCCCAGCCCAGAGATGGGAACAGTATTCCATGTGCGGCCGAACCTGCGCCTTGTAAAGTTGCAGGCGGTATGCCGGCATGAAATACTGTCCCGCTCTGCTGAGCACGCCAAGCTTTTTAGAGGCCAATTTGGCCTTCTCTTCCAAGTGACCGCAAAACTGCACGCCACTCGATATGTCGACGCCGAGGATTCCGATACCGGCTAAGGCAACAAAGGGAGTGCCTTTAAATTGAGGAGATACGACAAAGGGGTTCTGTTTAGCGTCTAAGGCGCAAACTTGTCTACTGGGCGTTAAACTGGACTAGATTTAGTCGCCCCCAATCCGAGACACTATTCAGCAAAGACTTGACTTCAGACACAAGTTTCTCCCGGTACTCGGAGACGTTTTCCCGAGAAACATTGGCACGGCCGGTGTAAAGAGCATCACCAGTGCTGTCATCTGCATAGCAATGCATGTTACGCGTTTGCAACATATCATTGATATGCAGAAGAAACAGCATTGGCGATAGCACGCAGCCTTGTGGAACACCAGCATTAATAGGCTTATATATGAGCTTGCACCGTCTACAACGACCTTGATGCTCCGAACTGCGAGAAAGCTGGTGATCCAATCGCACAATTTCTCGGGAAGCCCATAGGAAGGGAGCTTCGAAAGAAGCGCTTTGTGCCAAACCCAGTCGAAGGCCTTCGCAATGTCCAAACTAACGGCCAATGCCTACCCCTTGGACTCTACTGCCTCCACCCATCTTGTGAGTTAGGTAGACCAGAAGATCACCAGCTGACCGACCACGGCGAAAACCGTATTGGCGATCACTAATCAGCTGGTGATTCTCAAGGTACCTCATGAGCTGGCAGTTAACAATGGACTCCATTGTTTTGGAGAACAAGCAGGTGATGGCGATAGGCCGGTAGTTGGACGGGTCTGAGCGGTCGCCTTTTTTAGGGATCGAGTGGACGAAAGCCGTCTTCCATGATTTTGGGACTACGCCTAGGGAGTAGGAGTAACGGAAAAGACGCGTTAAAATTGGTTCCAACTCTGGAGCACACGTCCTCAGCACATTTGGGGGGATTCCGTCAGGCGCACTCGACTTGTGGATGTCCAGGAAAAGGAGTGCTTTGCGAACCGAGTGCTGTGTGAACTACACTTCCGGTATGGAGCACTCGCGAGGTGGTCGGCGGCGTTCTCCCCCCGTCATTGAGATTCGAGTTGGACGCAAAGAAAGAGCCTAGCAGATCGGCTTTCTCCTTTGCGGTATGGGCCAGTGAGTCGTCCTACCTGTGCAGAGATGAAAGAGATGGCTGACAGAAATTCCCCTGGACAGCCTTGGCGAGAGACCAGAATGCACGGGTTCCAGAAGGAAGGGGAACTAGTTTCTCGCAAATTCTGCCTATGTGCTTTGACTTTTCCTTGGCAATGACTCTTTTGAAGGACCTAGAAGCGGAATTATACTTCATTTTTAGAGAGCTGGTGTTTACATCCCGGGACGTTGATGCGTCAGCCCAGGCTTGGTAGCACTCCTGCTTATAGCATGATGCTATTTTACAGGAGCGACCAAACCATGACTGAGATTTGCCTCCAATGGGCACCACAGAGAAAGGAATAAAAAGTTCCATACCCTGAAGTACCACATCAGCGACAGAATCCGTAACAACGTTGGGATCGTCTGGCGAGAAGCAAACCCGCCCCCAAGGGTAGGATCCAAAGAAAGACCGCATCCCATCCCAATCGGCTGACCTATAGTGCCAAACACGGCGGCAGCCTGCAGAATGCAACTGCGATTTCAGCGTGTGTCACTCCGGACAAGACAATGGTCCGAGGAGCCTAAAGAGGCGTCGACTGAAATCTGATATCCGTCTGGGTGGGAGGTCAGTAGAAGGTCCAACAGGGAAGGTGCATGATCCTCCACATCTGAAATCCGCGTAGGCGAAGTAACCAGTTGTGTCAGACCATATACCAAGGCAAAATCATTAACAGATCTCCCCGCATGATCGGTTAAACGTGAACCAAGCCATTCGGCGTGATGGGTGTTAAAGTTGCCGAGGATCACGATCTCTGCGGAGGGGATCTGCTGTAGCAATGAATCTGTAGCCATTTGGAGTCGGTCTGTTTCGGCATTACCGCTATGGGACCGATAGAGGCACCCGTAAACTCGCAGATGGTCGTCGCTGTCTACGCGTAGCTAAAGGTTGGACAGATCTGACCCTTCAAAACTGCCGAGGCGTCGAGAACAGATGACCTCTCTGACGTATACGCAAACTCCAGCTTGAGGCACAAAGAAGTATTCCAGTTTGTACCCCGGGTAGGAGAGATACGAGACATCAGCTGGAGGGGACACCTGCGTCTCGGTCAGAAAGAGCAGAGCCGGCCTCGCTGTCTCAAGATGGTAGTGGACGGCGTTTAGGTTAGAGTGAAGTCCCCTGATATTGCAGACATTCACGGATAGCGTGGCAGGGGTCGCCTAGGTCTTGTTGCTCCGTTTGCCCCTCCCCCCCAGAATACGCGGGGCAGCCTGAGCACCCACGTTCAGGAGTGGAGTAACTTGGTCGTGGACGCTCAGCGAGGGATTCTCCAGGGGTGCTGGTACCCTCCTGGAGTAGTCTGACATTTAATTACGGTACCATGTTGATGGGGGAGGGGGCGATTTGGGCGTCCGGCCACCTGCACTCACCAGACGAAACGCGGAAGCAGAGCTTCCACTTCACACCGGTATTCTGTGAGGTCGTGGTACCACCCCAGTTTGAGCCGACCCTTACGTGCAACAGTTAAATATAACACTGTTAAATATAACACTGTTAAATATAAGTTATTTATAATATATAAGTGTAAGTTATTTATTTTATTTTATTTATTAGTAATTGCAGGTTACTACTTTTGTATTTTACGTTAGATGGCAATGTTTTCAAAAGGTGAAACGTAGATTGCCAGCGTAGTCTCAAATTATTACGCAACGGTTAAAATTTAATTTTAGGCTTTATTTATAAATAATATAAATTATTTGAAAACACATCAATCATTTAAAATAGAAATTAACATCTCAAGGAAGGAAATTACTTAACCCTCCTTTTTAAAGAGTTCCTTAACCGGATGAAAAGTTGCCCTAGGTCCCTAATTACCTACACACAAAATTTCACGAAAATCTGTCCAGTAGTTTTTGCAATCTTGAAAACACAGATAGACCGACAAAAATTCTAAACACCATTAATTTGGCTTCAGGGCTCTTTATTTAGTCCCCTAGACTTGTTTTTACCAGAAAATATTAGAGTTACAGAAACAAAATTTCTACAGATTTATTATATGAATAGATTGTTTACAAACAATAAAGAAATATGAAAAAGAGTACATACTTTATACCCAGAAATCCTTTCAGTTGAGTTAGGTCAAAAGGCTGCGGCCACAGCCTTCGTTGTTATTTTTTTACCGTCCAGAAATAGAATTGAGCACCCAGAAATCCTTTCAGTTGAGTTAGGTTAGAAGGCGGAAAGGTGGGCGGGTTAGATAATTATCATATTATTATGGAGTGTTACTTCTACACTCCATACATATGATCTAACTCCCTTCTTACCTATTCCTTCCGTCAAGTGGCAGTTAGATTTGAAGGGTAAGAGACTTATTATAGTTTACAGGCAATAAGGCATCACAATCATGTTTGCAAACACATATGTACCCTTCTTTATTTCAATCCAATGGCTGTAGCTCTAAACTATCAGATGAACTGCGGCCATTTGTCCTCTACCCCAGAACGTGTCGGCGGGGTCGAACCCGGGTACCTCGCGTACTGTGAGCATTACTGCGAGCGCTTAGTCACTGAGCTACAACGACCCTTATTGTCATAAAATATTCTCGTAATCCTCAAAGTTTTCGTTAATAGATTTCCGTAGTAAGCTCATTTCTTTTACAACCGACGAAAAAACGGAGGAGATACTCAAGCCGCCGCGTATATTTTTTTATGTATGACCACGCATAACTTTTTACAGAGTAGTCCGATTTTATACCTCGAAACTGGTCCCATATAAATTTGGAAAAAAAATTACCCAAGAGTGGAAAAATAGGGATGATTTATTAGAGAGTATTCTGATTTCGATAATTCTTCTTTTATTGGATAGGGTATATACCTCAAAATTTGTTTCATTTAAATTGGGATAAAATTACCCTAAGGGAGGGAAAATAGGGGTAATTTATTGTTTACTCACAGATTTTAATGCTGAGTTGTCTATTACAACATTACATAATATTAACATTACATTACCTAAAAACCTTACGATGTGATCACATTGAGCTTTAGACATGTCAGTCTCTTATGTGTAGACCTCTCACTCTCTGCATTTCTGATAAAGCTCGTTCATCGTGATGTTTGTGTACCTATACCTTATTTGGCTCTAGATCAGACAAAGCAATAGCCTCAAGTGGTTTTACTCTACTCAGTGCCACATATGCCTGCCCTTTGGCAAATACTTTCTTTCCGAGGCTGATAACAGCTTTAAATAATAGTTAAGGTAGGATTATATAACAGTTAGGTAATAGCTGTAACACGACCAAGCTCGAACTAAACGAAATTATCACGCTGGAAGGGCGCCATCTTGTGGAACCATCAAAAACTTGGGATTGCATTTTTATTTTTAGCAAGTTCTTTAGTTTGATTTATTCTCTTATTTTATTTTTAATAAAATCTCTGAAATTGTCGCATTTCTTACGGTATAGGGTAGGTACGTACACTGGACCTGAAATGGATCGTCGCCTTTGGGTACTCTATGAAAAATACAGGGTTATTTTTATATAGTTTGTTTATCGTTACATATAGGTACCGAATTTATAATTTAATCGTATATCAGATATAAATATACAGATGTAGATATAGATCTCGTTGATGATAAAGTTAAAAATAGAATTATGAATGTACCTACCAGTGATAGGCTAATACAATAATTGACTAAAAAAAGGTTACGTCATGCACTAATCCTATCAGTCACCCACTAATCTATTAAGCTTTTGAACGTAAAACTGCTGCCGGCGTGTCTTAGCTGAAGAATCCTTACAAAAAAATTATACGGAAGGTTACTAATAGCCGCCGAAACCCGAAATACAATTCTGATTTAGTGGTACATATACAGTACACATAATAACTATTAGTTACTAAATAAATACTGAGTGGTACCACTGTGCCGGGGACTTGTTATTAGTATAGAGGCGCTAAGTCTATTTTGTGTTAGTTTAAGGTCATAAACATAATTTAAAGAAAACATGCGTATTACTAGGTGTCAAACAATCGTACATTTATAAAGTAGATCACACTCACAGAATACAGAATACCATCGCAAATTAGCAAATCAACGCCGCTGAGTTTCGTATGGTAAGTGTAGAGTAGAGAACCGGAGAGCTATTACTGGGACCGAGGCATTTTATTTTAGTCTTCACGAGTCACAACGCATCTGCATTTTGATTCCTAATCGAGGATAGATGTAGATGTCTATGGGCCGCAGCAACCACTTACCATCAGGTGGACTGTGTGCTCGTTTGTCACCCTTATCCTATAAGTATAAAAAATACTGAAGTGGAACCCGTTAAATAGGTGTGTTTTATATTTTAATATATATATTATAATTATTTGCATTTTAATTTGTAATCGAGGATAGATGTAGATGTTTATAGGCCGCAGTAACCACTTACTATCAGGTGGACTGTATGCTCGTTTGTCACCCCTATCATATAAAAAAATAAAGACTGCTAAAAATAAAATTAAAATGACGTGCAGAATAATTAATAGTAAAACCGGTAAAGACAATCCTCGTAACACAAACCATCAATTGAAAATTAATAACAAATTGCCTAGATCAAATCAAGAAGTTGTAGCGGTGTTTGAGAAATATTTCACTGATATTCCTACACTAACAACAGAGCCATTTAATACTTCTCTAACTATCGCCGAGTCATTAGTCAAACAGAATGGTTAATATCTGTTTAAAATAATTTAGATTTCAAAAAGTATTACCACAAGATATTGTCAAATATTTCCAAACCGTTGACGTAAAGAAAACCGCAGATTTATTGGGGATTTGCGTTACAGTTATTGCATCAATAATAGATTTAATTACACCTCATCTTGCTATTGTCTAGATATTAAATTTTTTACTAGAATCGAATGTGTCGGTGTATTTCCTGATTTATTGATACATAGTAAAGCAATGAATGATAATATGAAATATATATAATATATGATAGATGAAAATAAAAAAATGAATTTCATTAAATATTATGCAATAATCTGTATTGAATAAAAATCATTGATTTCATTTCATTTCAATGTCCTCCAGATCGAATTTCGTTCACAGCGGCAAGCCTCAACGGACACTAGTATTATGTATTCTGTGCTATCGGCGCAGGACAGGATTATAGTTCACAGGTTTATACGTAATCACAGGTGCACTCTATATTCCCTCACATTCGTAATGTGATGGGACGGTAAATCAACACTATCGAAAAGAGATCAGGCGCAGGACTAACAGCTTTACGTGCTTTCCTCGGCACGAGGGTGAGACACCGCCAATTTCCTGACTCCGGGCAGCTACTGATAATTTATTACGAGTAGCGGAAAAACTCAATAACGGATTTTTTGGCCCGACCTGGGACTCGAACCCCGGACCTCACGATCATCAGTTACACTACTTCAACCACTAGACCAAAGAGGCAATCACGCTAATTATAATAAAAAAATCAATTTTTGAAATTTTTGTCTGTCCGTGTGTTTGTTTCAGCTAATCTTCGAAACGGCTGGACCGATTTTGACGATATTTTCACTAGCAGATAGGTGGTGTTATGAGGAGTAACTTAGGCTACTTTTATTTAAAAAAAATAATTGGTTCCAAGCAAAAAAAAACTAAAACCCATGAAATTCAGTCATTACAAATTCAACGCTAACGAAGTCGCGGTGAACAGCTAGTATGTATTTAAATTTGAGGTCAAAATTCACATCGGCTAACAGTGCACAGTGTAGAGTTCGCAGAGTGTAGAGCCTATACCCTCCATTGGTTGGCTGCTCTCCACAACGAGAGAGGGATTTGGTTGTGAATTATTAGATCCGCTGTTAACCAGTTGTCAGAGACGTTTCATTTTTTACCGAGATGCACCCATGAAGTACCGCATATGTAAAGTAAAAAAAGTAAAGTTACAGCCTATATATGTCCCACTGCTGGGCTCAGGCCTCCCCTCATTTCTGAGAGGGTTTAGGGCAAGGAAGTGTGCGCCGCGCTACCCAAATACGTGTTGATGAACTTCACATGTCTTCGAAATATTTTTTTTCTTATTCCTCAGACATGCAGGTTTCCTCACGATGTTTTCCTTCACCGCCGAGTACGTGGTAAATCAGCACTTAAAATTGCAATTAACAATTTCATTGGTGCCGGCGGGGATCGAACCCGGGTTACTCGCGTTCTGTTATATTTACAGCGAGCGTTAACCGCGGAGCTACCACGGCTCACCGCATATGGGTCAGGTTAGGTTAGGTTAAATTCTTTTTCTGTGTTGTCTGGAAGAGATTGTTATCGATTAGATGACCGCCTTGTGTTGTGCACAAAATTGTATTGTATTTTATTGTAAGATATTTGGAAAAAACATCGGAAAATTCTTCCATACCTATTAATGTTTTTAGAGAAGTAAAAAATATGAGTGGTAATAAAAAATATAGATAATAAAGATTACGTTTCATTTTCTTAATAATTTGTTCACGAATCTTATCACTATTTCCCGAACTATAATTTTAAACTAATTTGTATAATGATAGTCAATTAAAAATATATGAATGAATTGTTTTAAATATTATATGGTCTTTTCTCATTTAAATACCTTAAAGTCATTTGTAAAGCATTTAAAAACTTGAAGTCAGACTTCAATATTACGTAACATTTTAAAATAACAACTTATTGAATTGAGCAACATATTTATTTCCTTTACCTGACCAGCCCCGATCAAGGCTAACTTCTAAATACTTTTAGTACTGTGATCGATCTCTGTAACTGTGTTGATGTTTCACGTGGTAGAGACAAGCTATAGGTATGTTATAGTATAATACAAAATACCAGCGTAAAATTGTGGAACCAGATCTTTTATATTTTTGACCTGAGTTTATGATTTACAGCTCTATCGCAGTGTTATCTTTCCTGCTAAGCATGTGGAATGATAGAATTCAATTTTTTATGAGGGTTTTATCTATTACTTAAATTCACAAAACGGTAGAGTTGTATTATTCCTGCAGCTGGGTAAAAGTCTCACAGAATACCAGCATAAAATAAACCATAATGCTGTTGTTTTGAGACCCTTTTTATTGGTCGAACAATTTTATCTCAGTCATCAGGGGTGACGACGACGGTGACGATGATTCTTAATCAAAGAGAGATGTAGTTACATTTGGATCAGAGCATCAATTTACCGCTGGATAGCCTGTGTGCTCATTTGTCACCCTTTCTTCTATAAAAAACATAGTCAGGTGAAGTATTAACTTCAAGCCTCAATCAGGCCAACATTACAAACAAATGTTGGTTTGCTTTGCCTTATTGATGTTATTATCTCCACGTCTCTGATTTAATCACAAAAGGGCAAATCTGTAACATCAATTAAAAAAAAACACTGTCACAAGCCGTAAGCTGACTTCACATACTTGTTACGTAGTAGAGCCACACTGCAGCTATATTATAGTTGTAGCACGAATGGGTTAGCTCGACCGGGATATGACCACGCTCTCACATAATACCAGCGTAAAATAGCAGCTTAACGCTGCTGTTTTCCGTATGGTGAGTGTAGAGAACCGGAGACCATTTTTTACTGGAAACTAAGTATTCCATCTTAATCCTTCGGAGTGACAATGCATCTGCATTTTATTTCCTAATCGATCATAAGTGTAGATAAACCAATATATAAATCAAGTATACTGTATAATTATGTCATCCTTATTCTATGAAAAAAGGATTCGAAATATTTGTATTACTCAGACATGATTTCTCTACTTATACCTTTGGGGTTGCAACAAATAATTGTGCTTATCACTAGGCCTATTAGATAATCTGTGGTTTGGGCATTGACCAGAGTTCACATGGTACATTTTATTACACTGTAAGTGGAACCTCAGTTCATAAAGAGAGAGTAGAAAAATAACCTTAGTAGTTAAGTGACGCGCGAGTTTGCCGGTTGGCCACTAGTTGTGCCCCTAGACATGTGGTACATTCGATTGGCTTAATGTTGAAAGAACATTATTAAAACACAAATTGAACAATTTGAAAATAATCGTGAAATATTATATGTACTACAGTGCTAGTTTATTATTGATCTATTAAAATAATGGTACAGGAAATTTAAACGTTAAAGAAAATTAAATTGTTAGTTTAAAACGTAAGTATTTTTACGACGTATTTTTTTTATATTAATATTTTTAGGATATTATAATATATAATAGAATAACATAACACCGACCACCACTTCTTTAAGGGAAAAAGAAGTTTTAAAAAAATAATAATGTTATTGGTATAGTGCTAATTTTAACTCTACAAAACAGTACCCGGTTCACCGAGCTTTGCTCGGTATTTTTCGCTCGATTTTTTTTTAATTCGTGTGTTTTGGAAATTATATTTAGATACAAATTACATACTGATGAAATATAAATAATATTTTTTGATCTTAGCTACATAACAGGAAAAACTGAACTGGTTATTTGCATAAAAAATCATGAGTGCAATTATTTTAATTTAAATTTTCGTGTTTTTAAAAAATACATAAAAAAGGGCTCGAAAAAATAGATTTTCTCAAAAAAGAAAGGAACTTGAAAAAAAATTAAAAAAGTCGGTCGGTCGGGGCTCGAACCGGGGTTTTACGATTCTGTGACCGCCCATTATACCAATTAAGCTATTTATAATCATTAACAATCTGTCAAAATTTACCTTCTTATTCTAACGATATTTTCATTGCCTAAAAACATGGACAAAAAGACATTTTTTTAAAAATAAATCCTAGCTAGATCGATTTATTATCCCCGAAACTCCCTGGACACTAAATTTTATGAAAATCGTTGGAGCCGTTTCCGAGATCCAGATTATATATATATATATATATATATATATATATATATATATATATATATATATATATATATATATATACAAGAATTGCTCGTTTAATAGTATTTTAACTCTACAAAACATAGAGGGCAATAAGACTCATGAAACTAAAACCATGCACCAAATACACCTTTAAACAAAAACAAATGACTTGTGTTTGTTATATTTTTGGAAATAAATCAAAATCATTTTTCCACTTTCTCGATGGTGAAGGAAAACACGGACAAATATCCAGAATTAAAACTATTTATAATTATTTGTATGCTGTTCAAATACCTAGTTGTTTCGTTCTGGATTTGAATCCGTGGCGCGGTATCTAAAGCTTTTACTACAAGGTACCAGAAAATATGCAGGACCCGTCGATCAAAAATTTAATTAAGCAATTAATAGGGGTTATTATACTACTAAAGAATACATGATTAATAATAACCCCTGGGAATGAAGTGGTTTATACCATACTGTTTCTAAATATTTCCATACTTATGTATCAAATATTAGTGGTCATCCGGTTAATAATGTTACTTTTTTATAACTTAAAAACTTGTGCCTTATTTGCATAGATACTTATGCTTGTTTACTTACATCTTTTACGTGGTAGAGCCATGCTGCAGTTATATTAGTAGTGTAGTTGTAGCACAAATGGGTCGGCTCAACCGGGGAAGGACCACGCTCTCACAGAATACCAGCTTAGTGCTGCGGTGTTGCGTATGGTGATTGTAGAGAACCGGGGACCCTTTTTACTGGAAACGAGGCATTCCACCTTAGTCCTCACGGGTGACAACGCATATGCATTGGATTCGTAACCTAGGATAGATGTAGACTATGTCTATGGGCCCCAGCAACCACTTACCATCAGGTGGACTGTGTGCTCGTTTATCAACCTATCCTATAAAAAAAACAGATGGCTCTATCTCTATGATACGTTAGCCCTTTATCAAGCAATCACTGAGGGCCATCAAATAATAAAACGTCAAAAACCGGCCAAGAGCATGTCGGGCCACGCTCAGTGTAGGGTTCCGTAGTTTCCCATCCGTCACAATAAGTGTTCCCACTTATGAGTTCAAAGGTGGGTATCCATTATGTTCGCGCTCCAGCAGCGCTCCGCGCTCTTGCAACTTCTCCCGGTAGTGGGTACTGTTGTTTCCATCCAAGTTCAAAATGATTTTCCTAGAAAGTCCCTATAAAGTTCTGCTTTTCAGATTTTTTTCATATTTTCTAAGCTTATGGTTCAAAAGTTAGAGGGGGGGACACATTGTTTTTTACTTTTGGAGTGATTATTTCCGAAATTATTGACATTATCAAAAATGATTTTAGTAAACCCCTTCATTTTTAAATACCTTTCCAACAATATATCACACGTTAGGGTTGAAATTAAAAAAAAAATCACTTCCCACTTTACATATAGGGGGGCTACCCTAATTAAACATTTTTTTTTTGATTGAATTTTTATTTTACCACTTTGTCAGCGTGATTGATACACATATTGGTACCAAATTACAGCTTTCTAGTGTTAACGGTCACAGAGATTAAGCGAGGACGGACAGACGGACAGACAGACATGGCGAAACTATAAGGGTTCCTAGTTGACTACGGAACCTTAAAAATCGTAGTTATATCGACGCCATTTTGACTGTTGACAGTATAATAAATATGGTCATTAATTGTTTTTTTAAGGTGATTTGTCGAAGTATTCCTAATTATTGCCAAACTTGTTTCTCTTTTATTATAGTTTACGCATACTTTGCGTGTGATCTCTATCCTCCTCCTAGTTTTGGTTATCTATGTGGATAAAGCGGCGGCAAAGGTTAAGGTCACCAAATTACCCTCGCGTACATTACATTATGATCTCTTCAGAAGTGAGGGGAGGCCTGTGCCCAGCAGTGGAATGTATATAGGCTGTAACTTTACTTTTTTTAGTTTTACATTATATTGTAAATTATTTAAACAAAGGACCGGTGGGTACTTGTTGGTTCTTCCCAGGACAGATTTTTTTTCCGAACCAGTGGTAAAGCTTTAATGACTTCCAATAAATAGATATTCTTGCCGAATAAATACGATTCTAATCTATTCTGTTATGTTCTATAGTTGAAATAATCTTAAGCACCGCGCAATAGAGCCGTTTACCTAGCTTTCATATTCAAATAAACATTATATAGTTCAATAACTAGCCACAGCTTAAAGTTGTTCCGTAGCTTGTAATAAAAACAGGTTTCACATCTACCTCTGATAAACCGAAGAGCTCGGGATCCGAAGAGATCGGATCGGGAATAAAAGTCAAATGACTTTTACGATAGTAATTTTGTTAGACGCACAGAATGCAGCTGATAACATAATATATTTTAACTTTTTTAATTAAAGCTTTTTCGAGAAACCGAATAACTAGTTTTATAAATAAACTATAAGAGATATAAAAAAATCTAACAAAAATTTTCAGTTTTTTATTTTATTTAAATAAGCTCCATATACTTTATCTCTTAAAAGTTTTGACGCTAAATCGATTTTAACATACTACTACAACGCCATTTCCCAAAAAAAAAACATTTATCAACCTAAAAAATGAATAATGACTGCTCTTATTATCTATTAATAACTTTTTATAATAATAACGTCAAGCCCTAATCCTATACTATTAAACGAGCAATTCTTGTATATATTATAATCGGGATCTCGGAAACGGCTCCAACGATTTTCGTAAAATTTAGTGTCCAGGGAGTTTCGGGGATAATCAATCTAGCTAGGATTTATTTTTAGAAAATGTCTTTTTGTCCGTGTTTTAGTCAATGAAAAACTGCTACAATATCGTTAGAATAAGAAGGTAAATTTTGACAAATTGTTAGTGATTATAAATAGATTAATTGGTATAATGGTCGGTCACAGAATCTTAAAACCCCGGTTCGAACCCAGACCGACCGACCGACTTTTTTAAATTATTTTTCATGTTCCTTTCTTTTTTGAGAAAATCTATTTTTTCGAGCCCTTTTTTTAGTATTTTTTAAAAACACGAAAATTTAAATTAAAATAATTGCACTCATGATTTTTATTCAAATAACCAGTTCCGTTTTTTCTGTTATGTCGCTAAGATCAAAAAATATTATTTATATTTCATCAGTATGTAATTTGTATCTAAATATAATTTCCAAAACACACGAATTAAAAAAAAATCGAGCGAAAAATACCGAGCAAAGCTCGGTCAACCAGGTACTTATATTTAATCTGTGCCCTAAGTGATCCTATGCCTCAAGTCATTTAGTCCTCTTGGGCACATTGAGGACTTGGGGTGTTGTGATTATCGACTGTCTGGTGGTATAAGCTGCCCTCATATTAATCTCCCAAAAATATCGCAATGTGACGCATCAACATAATATTGTAAAGAAAGATAACATGCATAGGTATTTAAATTTCGGAAAATGTACACCTATGTATGTAGCGTTTGTTGTATTATTTTTGACCGAAAGCCTTTATAAGCCCAGTGCCAGAATAATTGAAAAAAAAATTAAAATTTTCTTTAAAAAAAAAGGTTGAAATTTTATTCTACTATTCAGCAAGTGTTTTCCTATCTGAACTTGTCTCATTTCGGCGGGATTTTACCTACATACCTACATGAAACGTGTTTTAATAGGGTTTCCTATACTAGTACGTAAATGAGTCGATGACTCGAAATCCGTGAATGACCTACTTTGTCTTGCCATGTGATGGTGGCGTCATAAAAGACCACTAACCTCTACATATACAGCGTACTTGTATATATTAGAGGTCAGTGTAAAAGACAGACAGACAGACGACTACGGGATATGCCAAAAAGATCTTATGGCTTTAGATAGATGGCGGTATACACTTAGCGTAAATGCCAGACGAAACGTCTGGTACTGTGATGGTTAATACGCCTGCCAAGCGTGATGTAAAGGCACTGACCTCTATATGTACACGTATAGAGGTCAGTGTGTAATGGCAAATTCTACCTGCAACCAAACCTGCAACGGGATAGGCTCCATGTCCACTTCACTTTTGTGGGCTGATGATAAGAAGAAACTGCTTATTACTTGTTTATTTTACCCAATAAATAAAAACTTGGACATAAATTGAGTTATATAAAAACAAACGAATAATATAGTACGAATATTATGGCCATCCGGTTAATATGGTCACTTTCTTATAAATTAAAAACTAAAACCTTTTTTGTATAGATGACTTTGTGATACGATAGATCGGTCAATCAAATAATAAAGGGTGAAAAGGGCTATGCTTTAGCGACACCATTTTCACAATTGATATTATAAATAAACATTTTAGCCCATTTTAGTATGGTCTTTATGTATAGTCAACCAAATCTGATAAATACATTTTAACAGCTGTCAGACTTATTGCACCAAGCAAAAAATGGGAACGTACAATATTCGATTCTTAAAAAAATCAATATCGATTATTTAGAGTTGGTAACCATTTAATTTTACAGTTGGGTTTGAATAATACCAGAATAAATTAGAAACGGATAATTTCAAACACAAGATTTATCAGTTTCTTCGTATTTGTTGTTACTGCTTATTTCTAGAGGCAAAGTTATAAAAAATTTAGGTTGAAACTAGATTAAAAATAAATTTATTCAATCACTTTTAGTACAACCAGTTGACCTGTCAATTTGATTTTCAATAATGCAGTGAAAATAATTTTTCTTTCAGTCATTCATAATCAATTTTTTTGTTTTTTCTACCACTTTTGCCCAATCAATCAAAAAAAATCAATATAGAAGAAACAGTCCAAAAAGTTAAAGCCGAGTCACAAATAAGAAGACAAACACAGATTCACAAAATTACGCACATCCCGAAACGGCGGGAGATTGAAATCACGTAGTAATTTTTGTGAGTTTTTTTGCCTACACTACACGTTGACAAAGTAAAAAAATCAAACTTGTTTTATTCATGATTCCTGTAGTTTAAGGAGGTTTAATAATAACAATTTAATTAAACAAATAATACAATAAAATTAACGATTCGATTATTTGAATTTTTTTACCAATTATTTGAATATTTTTGCCGATTATTCGCATAACAATGTATTTTCATTATCCAAACACTACGTTAAGGTACGAGTACATAGCGACATATGTATCATCGTTTCACGACGTCAAGTAAAAAAAGTTGAAACTGGTTATTTTTTTCTTTTTTGCTTTGTTTGAAACAACGACTGAGTCGTTGGTGTGAAAGATTTGAATTTAAATTAGTGATAAAAAAATATACACACTGTAATGTAATATTGATAACTTCATAATTCTTCGGATTTACGTAAAAGGTTATTTCAAATCGTGTGAGTTACGCTTGTGCAAAGTTATTGCGGAACGATTAATGTGAGTCGTCAAAAGGTGTTTCTTAGATTTGGTTGACTATAGTATAGTTTTTTAAGTAGATTTTTCGAAGTGTTCTTAATTATTTCCAAAGCTTGTTTGCAAATTTTTTTTGTTAATATATTAGTTATACTATACAACTTTGTGTTTTATCTGTGTCCTTTTCCCAGTTTTGGTTTTATGGAGTGTCAAAGTTCAGGGTTTCCATATTACCCTCACGTACCTTATAACTTGTTTGTTTGTTTTTAAATAGAATTCACAGAATCCACCTGCTGTTTAGTGGTACATATACACCTCGGTTAAGAAGATAAAATACAGATGCATTGTTAACGCCCTAAAACTGGGGCTAAAATGGAATGCATAGATTTTTTGTAATTTTTTTTTAACTTTTGTGGGTATTATAATTATTTTTCAAATAATAAATAAAGAAGACTTTGTGAAACAAGGACATTAAAAAATCGTTTTTTTAAACGTCCATGCCTGAACATTTATAATTTTCGATAGAATACAATATGCTGATATTTTTAAAGAGAAAATAAGAAATAGAAGTCAGTGCTAAGAGTTAAATGAATTAACGAATTGAATAATTAAAACTTTGATTTCAGAATTTGAAAGCATTTTATTCTTACTAGTTCTTTGAAGTTCTTTTAATTTTTAATATTTTTTAATTTATTTTCCGGTTTGGAGTAGACTAAGTATTGTAACAATCTCAAATGTCGTCTGAATATTTACATTTAAAACTTTATTCCCTATTTCGCACCGTTAGTGATTGATTCCTATAAATTTAAATGTAATGATGTCCTGAATTATTTCTGTTTAATTAAAATAGAGCTATCAAATTAGTTCACAATTCACGATGGAAAAAACTTTCAGTCGTATTATAAACCTCCTTTTTTATGTCGTCTAAAGAGTAATAAATAGGCTTAGCAATCACGTGCTCGACGGTGAAGGAAAACATTGTGAGGAAACCTGTAAGTATGGCTAAGGATTATAAGATTAAGAGGGCATGTGAACTCCTCCGACATGCACTACAGCAGCGTAACGGAATAATCGCTACATAAACCTCTCAGGAGGCCTATTATGTAGGCACACAACTGCCTGACTGCCTCATTGGTCTAGTGGTCACGTGGGTTTTAGAAAGGGAATGGGGTGTAAAGATCAAGTCTTTTCCATGCGCATGATTGCGGAGAAGTTTTTGGCCAAAAACCAGAAAGTTTTTTGTGCATTCATGGACTTGGAAAAGGCTTATGACAGAGTGGACAAGAATGTGTTATGGCAAACACTGAACTCATATGGGTTGAGCGCTGGTTTGATACAGGCATTAAGGTCTCTTTATAGCGACTAAGCTTCTTATTGTGTCAGGATCAATGGGGTCTACTCGGACTGGTTTGGCATCCAAAAAGGTGTCAGACAGGACTGTGTAGCTTCCCCTTGGCTGTTCAACCTATTTATGGACCGGTGTTTGCAAACTTTGAAAGATGAAGAATGTGGGTTAAGAATGGGCGAGTTAACCGTCAAATGCCTTTTGTATGCCGATGATCAAGTCATATTTGCGTCATTGGCGGCTGAGTTGCAAATGATGGTTACATTAATGAACTGGGAATTAAAAGAAAGGGGAATGAAAGTGAACGCATGTAAGACGAAAGTGATGGTTTTTGAAAGAGAAGAAAGCAAAACGGTATGTGAAATAAGAATAGAAGGAGAGTTAATTGAGCAAGTAGATGAGTTTGTGTATTTGGGATGTGTATTTAGCAGGGATGGTAGATATGATAGGGATATAGAACGACGAGTAAATGCAGGGAATAGAGTGAATGGGGTACTACACTCTATTATGAAGAACCAGAATGTGTCAAAACAGGCACGTATGGTAATTCATAATGCTGTGTTAGTCCCTACTTTAATGTATGTTAGTGAAAGCTGGGTGTGGCGGAAGAAGCACGAAAGTAGAATATATGCTGTAGAAATGCGGTCTTTAAGGAATATGCTAGGGTTGAATTTGAATGACAGGGTGAGAAATTGCGTGATAAGAGATAAATGTGGTATGCAAGATGATGTTGTGACCAGGATTAAGAAAGGAATGCTTCGGTGGTTTGGTCATGTGGAAAGAATGAATGAGGAAAGAGTGACAAAGCACATTTATATGGCAGATGTGAACGGCCGAGTCGGGAAGGGACGCCCTAGGAAAAATTTTATCGACCAAATTGGCGATATTTTGAAAATGGGCCACGTTAGAAGTACTCTTACCCGACGAGCATGTATGCGTAGATATATGGATGTAAAGGAGGCGAAAGAGGTACGTCAGGATCGTGCCAAATGGAAGTCCGTAGTCTCTGCCTACCCCTCTGGGTGACAGGCGTGAGTGTTTATGTATTATGTATCAAACACTAAAGCGCCGTTATAGTAGGCTTAGCGGCATTATAGGGGCTACACACGATCACTTTTAACTGTCAGTTTTGACTAACCAGTTTTAACTGACAGTTAAAACTGACGTCCTTTGCACCCACACACGTTCAGTTTTAACTGTTCTCTGTCGAGAGGACACCTGTGCCTGCGAATACATTTTGGCACTCCTGTTCTACGCAAATGGCTAGTCTCCGTGATCGAAATTCGGTCTGTAAGACATTATTATGTGTAGGCAGTATAGGCCTACTATCTTTTATATGAGGCTTACGAAGCCTATTATACTATACTATATTGTTTTAATTTGCAGTCGGACGTATACAGATTTACAGGCATTTAACTTTTAAATAGGTGTCGATTGCACCATAAAAAAACTACACCGTGCAGTTTGGAAGTTCTAATTTTAGATCAATAACCTTTTTATTAGTAGGTTCTTAATGGATGTGTTTATTTTATGAATTTTGTACATAGTAAAATCACTGCTGCAGCCATATTAAAGCACCGTATGATTTATACGTGATAGAGCCATGCTGCAGCTATATTAGTGGTATAGTTGTGGCACGAATAGGTCGGTTTGACCAAGGCAGGACCACGCTCTCACAGAATAACAGCGTTTGACGCTGTTGGGTTTCGTATGGTCACTGTAGAGAACGGGAGACCCTTTTTACTGGAGAGGAGGCATTCTATCTTAGTCCTCACAGGTGAAAACGCATTTATATTTTGATTCGTAATCGAGGAAAGATATAGGTAGACGTCTATGGGCCACAGCAACTACTTACTATCAGGTGGACTGTGTGCTCGTTTGTTACCCTTCTGCTATAAAACAAATAAATAAGTTTGCCCGAACGGAAAAGGACCACGCTTTCACAGTATTATCTTCATCGTCGCCATCATTACATACATTACACTAGCTTGCCAGGCAGACGTTGTTCTGCCTTTTTCGACGATCCTTTGTATATCGTATTAAAAAAGTTTAAATTCGCAAAAAAAATTGTGGGTCACTCATGGGCAAAAAACTATCCTATCTCTCAAGTTGGACTAAACTGCACACCGTGCGCGAATTTGATTAAAAACGGTTGAGTGGTTTAGGAGTCCATCGCGGACAAACAACGTGACACGTAATTTATACATATTAAGATTACAACAGAAATCCACAGCTAAACATAGGTCCTTAATATTTAAAATTAAATGTTTAAATGTACTACTATATTTTTGCCACCAGAAGAACCAACTGTGAAGATGCAGCGCACGCCACCCAGCACGGAGCGCACGCCGCTGGTGCAGCCTACCTACGTGTTCGAGTCCAGCCTCTCCAGGAGCTATCAGAAGAGACTTCGCACCTTCCAGTGCGTCGTGTGCATTTTAATATTGTAAGTAACTTAATAAGTACGTAGTTTATTTTTATGATATGTAGTTAAATATATAATACCTACCGTGTGATGGCAGTGCAAGAATATCCACTAGCCCATATTATCCCGTGGGTGTCGAAAGTGGCGACAGAGAGAAACAAATCTGGAGACGGGCAGCTGTTGTTTGTTGTGCAAGTGCAGTTTTTTAATTTTAGTCGTTATTAGAAATAATAACGACTAAAATTTAAAAAAACTGCACTTGCAAACCCGCTTGCCAAGCGTGGCAACAATGGCAAACATTCCCCCCCCCCCACACCACCTATGAGGCAATCTATTGGGGAGGCCTGAGTTCAGCAGTGGACTTTGATAGACTGTAGTGGTAAACTATTAAACTATTAATTCTTTCCGTGACATTTGGAATATTACTGGGTGAAATTTCCTTAATCTTAAAATTCAAGGCCAAAGCAGCTGCTATGAAGTTAGTTAGTTAATTAAGTTTTTCACGTGGTAGACCCATGCTGCAACTCCTATATAGTTGTGCCAGGGGTGAGTCGACTCGATCGGAGAACGACCACGCTCTCAAAGAATACTAACGTAAAATAGTAGCTGAATACTGCTGTGTTTCGTATGGGGAGTGTAGAGAACAGGAGAGCCTTTTTACTGGAAGCTAGGCATTCCATCTTAGTGCTCACGGGTGACAACGCGTCTACATTTTGATTCCTTTGATTCCTTCATTTGAATCCCATCGGAAAGCTGGCAGTGTTTCATCCCCATGCCTCAGAAAACACGCAAACCGTTGGTACTACGCCTGATCTCTCTCCGATCATATCGGGAAACCGTCCCATCGGATTATGAAATTGAAGGAATAGAGAGTGACCCTGTGTTTGCGCATCCCCTGAGCACTATAACCCTGTCCTACGCAGATGGCTAGTCTACGTTGAGACTGACCGCCGTGATCGAAACTCGGTCTGGACGACATTATTGTCATTATTTCTGCCTGGGTTGGTGCTACAAAATGCCACCTCATAGCTACCTTCTCGAGCGCAGGATACATTTCAGAGAGTATGCGCCTTCTCCCTTTCATTATTCCATTACCTTTGGCTTAGGCCAGTCCCTAGTAGTTCATAATGAATATGTCGTAGGATAATTAGATAAACCGAAATTTTCATCAAAAATCTAGGGTTATTGCGAAAACACGGCTATGACAAATCTCAATCTTACAGAAAAAAGATTAGGGGTTTTGCAACTTTTAATATACTTAACTCTGATTGGCTTGATTTTGGTTTATAGACTTATGAGTAAGAGCTTATGAGTAATTTTTTATTTGAAGGCGGGCGTGGGTGCTCTCCCTCCACGCCCGCGGCTCTATGAAAACACTCTAGGGGTAGGATAGAAAAGACTACGTGGCGCGGGCGTGCTGATTCAGTTTTAGTACAGATTCGGTCAAACGCCTAACTCTATCCGTGTTTTCGCGATATCTCTAGATTTTTGAGGAAAATACGGTTTTTATAATTATCCTGAGACATGTATAATAAAGAAGAGGAATAATTTGCCAGCATCTGTCGATCTATCCTATTACAATGTGGGTGTTTTCAAGATAAAAGTGGCTTTTTATATGCTACTAAGCACTTTACCATCTTCAACTACGTTACCAGTTACCACTTACCATCAAATAAGAAATAGTGGTCAAACATTGGCTTATTATATTTTTTTGTTATGTGATAATTTCCCACTAAATTGATCACAGTGATATATTTAGCGAAGATTAACCCCGCCTCCCCACTTATACCTAAATTAGTCCACCTTGTATTTGATATTCTGCTTTGCTGCTAGTGGGATTACGAAGGAATAGGTGGAGGAAGACTTCAATGGGGCCCCCATTATATCTAAATTAGCAGGCAGACTTAGTTCTGCAACATATGCTGCAAGAAAGTTTAGAAGTCTCACCAATGTTGAGACAGCTAGTTTAGTTTATTTTAGTTACTTTCATAGTGTAATGTCTTATGGAATCTTGCTACGCATCTCTCTCTCTCTCTCGCTCTCTCTGCATCATGCTTGCGACATCGAAGACATGATTGTTTTGCAAAAGAGAGCCATACGGACGATTTATGACTTAAATTGTAGAGTCCCTAGAGAAAAATTTCAAGAAATAAACATATAACTTTGGCATCGTAGTATATTTATGAAAACCAATGACGTATTATATATAGACACGTCATGAACGAACATCGCGGCACTTAAAAACGGCGAAAATACTAGAACTACTTATACGCGTGAAGAAAGAGAAAGAAAATATGACACCGTAGGTACGGCGGGATGCCTGTTGCTTGACTACTAGCTGCATGCGCCGGCCGCCATTAGACAACGTCGTCGAATAAAATGAAATGAAAATAGGTAGTTTTGTGAACTTATGCATGAAATGACACATTTTTGTCTTTAACTTTTGGGGTATAATTTGTACATCGTCTGAAAACACACGACGGCATGTTTTCTTTATGTTTTGCACAGGTTTACACACACGAATCACGATATAATAAATTAAAAACAAACGTAGCGTCGCGCGACAGGTTGGTGCGTGACTAAGCGCGATGTGGCCAATTGGCTTCATTTCGTGTTGCCATTTTAGAGTGCGGACAACGTATCTATAAGTTTATACATCATTGATGAAAACGTAATGTATGTACATAAAAACATTTATAGATTTCATAAGAATAAAGATGTTCATACTTTAAACACTAGGAACAAACATAAGCTTGTAATAAAACTAGACTCCACAGAATTAGTAATTCATTTATGGGCTAATGTATACGCTTTTACAACGAAATCCTAGAAAATGAACAAAATTTGTTATCACACAAGTTTAAATGTTTTATTAAAGAAAAATTGTACAAAAAGGGTTATTATAATATCAAAGAATACATAAATGAAAATAACCCCTGGGAATAAGGTGATCACCACCATGCTGGTTCTATAAAATTTCATTCAAGAATTGTACAAAATAAATTATTGTAAAATGAAATATGTTTTAAAAAAAATCCCGCTGAGTTTCTTGCTCGTTGTTCCCTTAGAGACTGACCTGAGGACTGAGATTTTTTCCGAACCAATAGTAAATAAAATAATGACTTTCACCAAGTATTATGCATTAATCTATATCGAATAAAATCATACATTTCATTTCAAAAACTTTATTGTGTACTTTCAGTGATACTGAGGCCATTTACAATATCGGTTATGGTCACACTATCATATAATATATATTGAATTAAAGTTTTCATTGACGATATTTAAAATTTTAAGGCAACAGTTATAGCAAGTATCCTCTAATCTATTATTATTTTTAAGCGCCGTAATTATGCTTGTCTTGTCTTGTAATCTGATAAGCTTAAAGAAAAAATACTTAAATATGGTAAACAGACCAATTTTTTTACTAGCATTGTCGTTTACAATTTAACGTTGAAGATATCTTATCAAAAATGAACTATTATAGTCTCTAATAATGTTAAAACATAACATAAACATAACATAAACACTCACGCCTGTCACCCAGAGGGGTAGGCAGAGACTACGGACTTCCATTTGGCACGATCCTGACATACCTCTTTCGGGGGATGAGTCGCTCGCATCCGTAGGCTTCGACCACCTAACCTTAGGCCCACCCTACACGTGTCCCCCGGGTGGTGCTAAACGAGCGACAAAGCCGAAAAAATAGACTCGGCTCCTCGCCGTATGGTAGCGGCGTAAAATCTACCACCACCCTTTGTTTCGCACCATGACTCAGCAAATAAAAATAATGTTAAAAATAAATCAGTAAAGAAAACTACAGAATAAGTAATACAGAAAACGTCTTAGACCCCAACAATACTTAATTGCCGGAAAACGGTAGCCAATTTGCAGACAACGACCTACTTCTCCTCTCCTAATCAATTGTAATCGAGTGATATGACTAGAGCATTGTCTAATATAATGGTTGTGCAAGTTAGGTCGGCCACATACAGTCAGAATTCTGTTTTAAAAAACGGTTTCGGAATATCGATTCGGGATTTCGAACGCAACAAATCCATATAAAATCAACGACCTATCACATATGTACAGTAGTTTTCCGTCCGAAATTTTCATCAATTCGAAATTCCACATGATTGCCTGTGCATTCGGAACCCCGCGGGGAAAAAAGTCGTTCCGAACACAAGTCTTCTAGAAATTCTGCGTGAGTCGCATCATACATTCGTAAATTCCGTACGAATTACGGAACGTGCTCAGTATAGTGTTGCCACTTTAGCGACTTTGTCGCTAAATCTAACGAGTTTTTTGTTAATTTAGGGAGTTTACTTGAATATTTAGCGACAAATAATATTCTGGTGACTTTTAGCGACATTTGCACTTACTTCAGTTTTTATTACTACCTGACTACTTTAGGCGTAGGTAATTCTATACTTTATGCGTTAAAGAAGTTATTAAATGTAAAGGAACCTAAACAAAGGGTTTCTCACTCAATGCTTCAATGCAATCTCTGACTCAATGACGTCTCTCAACTGTAATATAATAATATAATAATAATAATATTCCACAACTATCACACAACGCCATCTAGTCCCAAGCTAAGCAGAGCTTGTGTTATGGGTACTAGACAACTGATAAACATACTTATATATTTCTAAATACGTAAATATTATAGATAAATTACACCCAAACACAGAACAAATGATCGTGCTCATCACACAAACATTTGTCCTGGGTTGGAATCGAACCCACGACCTCCGGCATAGCAGTCAGGGTCGCTAACCACTAGACCAACAGGCCTGTTAAAAACTGTGTTTTGTTAATCCGAAAGGAAATAAAAGTAGGTATGTGTGTGATGTACTTATGCAATACCGATTCGATATTCCGAAACGGTTTTTCGAAATGAAACTCCGAATGTATGTGGCGGCCAATTATTTGTACATATAATTGTCAAGTAATTTAAAGTACAAATAATTGTCCCACAGGGAACAATATTGTTTGAAGGGCCTCAAAATAAGAAAAATTAATGTATTCTAAATTAATTAATTAATGTAGTCTAAAAAAATCTAAATTTATATTTTTAATTTCTTTTATAAAATGAAAATAATATTGTAAAAAGTTATATTGTAAAACAAAAGGTTTGGAATAAAAGGCTTTCTTATTTTTATTTATTTATTTATTTTATTGATAATATTATTGTTTTGCTTGGCAGACATATATTGAGGTTCTCTGATCCAGGCAGAAAACGAACTTCCGTGGCGTTCATATGCGCGTACTTTTGCATTCGCTCTAATATTAAAATGTTTTCTCAATGTTTATTAGCTATTGGTTAGTTTTAGTTTTAGTTTGACAGTATTAAAATGTATCTAAACACGACAATACCCACGATGTATAATCTGTGCTCTTACTGTTGTGGTTACTCTATACTGTGATGATTGGTAATAAATACCACAAAATCCAGTGGTTTTATTTGAAGATGTTAAATACAACGCTATGATACGCTATGAAATTAAAGCGAGCGTACAGCCAGTAAGTTCGCTTTAATTTAATATTATTATATCTTTTGATAAAAAAAAAAACTGAATTTTCGGAATCAAATTCCTTTATTGTCATGTAATTTTAAATTATACAAATATTTAATTTAAAAAAAAACACCATCTCGTCATCATTAAGTAGGAAAAATAATGTTTAAATTTAAAAAGTAAACGTAAAGGTCAAATATCGAACATGTTTTTTTTTTAAATTCCGAATAGGCTGCGGGTTCATGAACACAGCCTAATAGTTTATAGCCACTCGTCATACCGGGTTATAAAAACAACTTCGTTTGAAACAAATTCGTTGCCATAGATCTAGCCCACTTCATTCATCGTAGTTGGGAGTGAACCTCATCGACTTCAAAAAATTGTAAATTGCAAAAAAATGATAATGTGCCAAATGTTTATACCTAATAGTCACTTAATCTAAATAATAAAAGAAAAATGATTAAAAATAAAAATAGCATTGACTACTATTTGAAAATAAGTGTTTTAAGCGTAAAGGTGCCAGTTTTAGCAGTAATTATTTTACTAATATGAGAGAAGAAATGCGGAAGTAATTACTTATCGAAAAGAATTAACTCTGCACGATTTTTAAGATAGTAAAGAAAGTTCTCGTACTCGAGATATTTCAGTAGAATGACTAGGTATACCGTTATTGCGGTTGAAAATACGGGGAAATAAGGCTTCTACTTGTATTTTAAATTATCCCAAATTGAACGTGATTTGTAGGCAACAACGTTTGAGTTTTAGGTTTTAGCCTATCGATCTACGCTTACGAATGTGTGCAAGCACAGTGAAATCAGTAATGCTTACCACGCATTTTGAAATTAAAAGATAAAAAGGACAAAATGTTTGCGATATTTTTAATAATTTTTTTCACAATTTTCCCATATTACTTATTCTGAACCTTCTCTGCAAATTTGATCTGTTATTGTAAAACAAACCAAAAATTTAAAATGATCTTCAAACGGCTGAACAGATTTTCTTTCAAACGAAAAAAAAATCAAAATTGGTTCATCCGTTCGGAAGCTATGATGCCACAGACAGACACACAAATACACAGATACAAAGATAAATACAAATACAAAGTTACATACATTAAACATAGAACCCTCTGTTTGCGTTGGTGGTTAACAAATAAGCCAATAATAATATAAATATAAACGTCTTAGTAGCCTTTGACAAGTTGACTGTTAAGCCCGATCCACAGAACACTATCATGGTCGCCACACACGGTCAGTTCAACTGATCATTCCAACTGATCAGTTCAGAATAAAACTGTAAAAATTTTTCAAAATATCGGATTTTCGATATATCGATGAATAAACTTATAAATATGTAAAACTCCGATATTTATAATGATCGATATATCGAAAATCCACGATTCTAAATAAAAATCAACAGTTTTAGTTTGAACTGATCAGTTAGAATGATCAATTGAACTGACGGTGTGTGGCGACCATTATTTATTTATTTATTTATTAGGATTACCAACAGAAAGAGCCGTGGTAGCTCAGATGGTTAACGCTCGCTGTAAATATAACAGAACGCGAGTAACCCGGGTTCGATCCCCGCCGGCACCAATGAAATTGTCAATTGCAATTTTAAGTGCTGATTTACCATGTGCTCAGCGGTGAAGGAAAACATCGTGAGGAAACCTGCATGTCTGAGGAATTAGAAAAAAAATATTTCGAAGACATGTGAAATTCGCCAACACGCATTGAGGCAGACATTTCCTTGCCCTAAAACCCTCTCAGAAATGAGGGAAGGCCTGTTCCCAGCAGTGGGACGTATATAGGCTGTAACTTTACTTTACTTTACCAACAGAAATCACAACAGTAATACAAAGATCATTTTCATAACATATTAAGCACATTATAATTGTATTTCTTTTTATAGGTAATCACAACATGTATTATAAAGAAATAGAATTATTACTCCTTGCAGATTTACAAAACCTGCGTACGTTCTGTTATGACTAGATATGGGCCGAGTATTCGTTTCATATTCGGTATTCGGCATATTCGGCAACTTTACCGAATATTCGTATTCGGCCGAATATTCAGCTAAATCACCGAACATTCGGTATAGTAGTATACTCAGTGTCCACTATATTGAAATGTAAGAATTGAGTAATGCCATGTCTTTCATAATTTTACTGTTGAATGATTTATGAATATAAATATATTCATTGAAATTAATATATTTATATTTATTTCCAATTATAACAAAAAGAAAGCTTGATAAAATGATTTTGGAATCAAAGAAACATACATTACATTAGTAAATTTCACTTTAATTTGGTCGACAGTTTCTCTAAAATAAGTCCAAATAGTAGTTCTCCTGCCACTCATTTTAATTGTATAATTATAAATTTTCACTAAGAATAACACTACGAATTTTTTTCGCACAAAACCAGTCAAAGCATAAGCATGTGTGCGGGCAATTTGCTCAGTACAAGATGATGTACAAAGGTAGGCATGTCAGGTGTAGCGGGGGAGTGAGTGGCAGGGTCCGGCGCTAATCCTGCGCGCTTAACGGTAACAAGTTTCGACAAAAATTGGTTAGGTACCGAGGTGATCTTGCCGAATAATGTTCTGCTGAATATTCGGTTCGGTAAAAGTTATACTGAACTTTCGGCCGAATTCGTATTCGGTGAAATCCATGTTCGGCCCATCCCTAATCATGACAAATGCGGGTGTGTCCTTTGCTCATATCCCTTCTAAACGCTTTTGCTAAATTCAAGCCATTCAAAGTAAATTCCTGCGCAGCATCGCAGGACCTCCTTTTTAAGTGAGAAACGTGGATCTCCACAGCGACCTCAAGATGCCCACCACACAGTCGTATTTTAAGGAATTATCCATAAGATATACTTCAATTAAACAAAGGAACACCCAAATCCATTAAAATGTTAAAGGCGGGTACATACTCCCCAGAGAGGAAAGCTGACCCCACACCTTGACCCCTATGATAAATAACAGATGATGGTAACACGATCCAATAAAGGGCAATACCAAGGGCTGACGTTCTTCGAGACGGTTGTGAAGTTATGAAAGCCTCAAGATCAACACACGATTACTCGTAGCCGGACCTTTTGTTTTTTTTTCCGAAATGCGGATGCGTTGTCACCCATAAGGACTGAGATGGATAACCTCGTTTCTAGTAAAACGAGTCACTGGATCTCTACACTCACCATACGAAACACAGCAGTATTGAGCTACTATTTAACGCTGGTATTCTGTGAGAGCGTGTTCCTTCCCCGGTCGAGCCAACCTATTCCTGCTACAACTATAATATAGTTTCGGCAGGGCTCTACAACGTATATGATATTTATACGTTGTAGACCATATAAGGCTTTCTTATGTTGCACGTTCTCTGTATTAACACACCAAAATTATATAACATTTTTATCTTTGACAGAATTTTGCTATCCGTGGCGCTACTTGTGACCGTTGGATACAACCTGGGCCTACAGGAGAGCATTGACAACGCCGAAGTCGAAGATGGCAATTCGACCTTGCCTAACAATCTGTTGCCTATGTTAAATATGACTTGGCCGCTGAAAAGTAAGTCCCTTCTCATTCAATTGTTTTATAGAAGTAACTGTTTAATTTACACGGCTGAATAATTTATTGTGATGTCTAAACTGAGACCAACAAAAAGATACAGAAAAATAAACTTTTACGACTTTTTCTGTCACGAGGGAAGCGCCACTTGTAATAAAGTGAAATATTTGACAGAGTAGCGGGGTAGCTAATTTGTTAGAAAAGTGTAGAGGTCAATGTTTATTTCTTAAATATAAGTTATATTTTATTTAAATTAGATTAAAAATGGATAAAGTAAACTACGGGATATTCCTAAAAGTAGAAAAATTATAAATAATATGTAAAAATTTATGAATACAGCACCAAAACATTGAATTTTGTATAAACATACATTACGAAAAGCTTTTAATTAAAACGCAACTTTTAACTATTCATTTTCTTTCCAACGATGTCGACGAAACCATGCTCAACTTCTTAAGTTCGTAAAATTGTAAAGGTCCATATGTACTTAATGCACGTTGTTGTCTGCAAATAATTTTAGATGCATATCTGTGCATAAGTGCATTGTGTCTTACAACAACTTGAATATTTTGAAATGTACACAGCGCTCTGTGTATCTTTCCAAGTGTCTGACATATTGTTTTAAACGTTTATTTAAAAAAAATAGGTAGTCATATCTTAAAAATAAATAATGAATAGAAATATACCTCGTAAATACGGTAGAGTTGTGTTGGGTAGTGGTAACGCCAGTTAACAATCTACTTTATCAACATTACATTACATATCGCATTGAGTTCGTCCTAAGTTATATCTACTTTATCAACATGACTAGTGCATATTTTTTGTTTCCTTCCTTCCTTCCCTTTCCTACCGCACGCGCTGCCGCCGAGGTGAAAAAGAGGATCTCGGCGCGCGTCATTATACTAAGTGATATTACGCCATCCGCAACGCACGGCCACCCGTCGCGTCTTATGTACATTAACTGCAAACCGCGCAGGACGAACATTGAGTTCTCCTGTTTATGTTTAATATTCACCGCATCAGACATTGTGTCTTTGTAACTCATAAAAGTGTGAGACGCCCCCGTAAGGGCAAAGGTGGAGAGTGTGGGACTTCACGAGACTGTTCCGAGAGTGCGTGTGCGCCGAACCACGTGGCGAGCTCGCTGCATAGCAGACACTCCAGGAGGAAGGCGCGGCAGCCCTCATCAGGTCAGTGCGTGCTATCCCACCTATTTATTTTCCCCTTTGCCGTATGCACCAAAATTACAGTCCACTAAATCTTTATCGAAGATATCTTAAGTTACTGGCGTCTCCATTTTTAATGGTCACTTCTCGCTGGATTGACCTTGACTTTCCGCCCTTATTAGATCGTTATCGTAATAAGCGTTTATATGATTGATTATTTATATTTTAATCCGACTTCGGATTAACTCCGCCCTTATTAGAACACTAGAATAGGTCCTAATAGGTGACATTCATAGTAATTTTAAGGCTATATTCATAGAATGAATAAGCATATAATTATCTATATAAATTATTTGTTGTATGTTCACATCACGTCATCAACTTTTAACTACATCTACAGATTATACTGTTAAATTACATTTATTATTTGCACATATATTTAAGCATTATATTCGTTATAAATAACTTCATAATTATTATAAAAGTTAACAATTAAAGTTCATCGTTGACAAAACTAATATTTAATAATTCAACCGCGTAGCGAGGTCGCTTACAGACTACCCGCTTATAATTATATTATTTTTGCCGCATAACTTAAGTTGTAATGCCGCCTAAAAAACAAATAGCATCGAATAATAGCGATTCCTCGGATAATGAGGGCACACCTGATGCTGAGTTGGTTTTATTGTTAGCTAAACGAGATGGCTTATTTCAAATAGTGCAAAAAATATATGATATGTCCTCGGACATCCACATAAACACTTCCACGATGGAGCGTTTTCTTGATGGAAGTTCTAATATTAATGCTTTACGTATTGAGTTTAAACAGGTCTTAGATAATTATAATTCACATTTATTAAAAATAAACCCTATTGCTAAACCTGATTATAACAGCCTCATTGCGTTTGAGTCTCTTTGCGGTAGAATAAATAGGCTTTATTTACAATATTCGCAATCTAATTCACAAAGTACTAGTACACCGTCTAAAGCCAGATTCACACTTCCGCCTATCGAACTTATGCCATTTTCGGGTGACATTCGCTCATGGCCTTTATTTTATGCTAGCTTTAAATCAACCGTCCATGACAACACATCGCTTACCGACGCTGAAAAGTTATACTATTTGCTAGGTAAACTAACGGGCAAAGCCCTATCTGTATGCTCAGGTATAACTCCTTGCGCTGAAAATTATAAAATTTTATTGCAAGCACTCGTCGACAAATACGAAGACCGGCGTATGCTAGCATCTACATATATTAATCAGATGTTCGAATTTAAGCCATTGCAATCGGCCACCGCAAATAATTTTGATTTATTTACTGATAACTTTATAAGTGCAGTGCGCGCTTTACAAAACTTAAAGTTAGATAATCTCGCGGACTTAATTGTTCTTCATATCGCGCTTAAGAAGCTGGACCCGGATACCATTCGCTCTTTCGAATATAGTCATAACTCGATGGTACCTACCTTTGATGATTTAGTAAATTTTATTAAGACCCGCTCCAAAGTTTTGCAACGCACCGATTCTAGTACAAATTCTAATAGCGCACCAAACAATCGACGAGGTAACGGTAATAATCGTCGCTGTAATAATACTTCGTCGCCGAAGTATCAGGCGTACGTAAGCACGACGACTAGTTGCTCAAAGTGTCTGTGCGATAATATTGTGCATCAACACCAATTTAAGTGTGCAGACTTTAATAAAATGACGCCGCAGGAACGATTTAAATGCGTAAAGAGTAACAATGCATGTGTGAATTGTCTCAGTTTAAGTCATCGAGTGTCTAGTTGCTCTTCAAATTATAGTTGTCGAGTTTGTAAATTTAAACATCACACATTGTTGCACTTCCACCGCAGAAGCGATAATGCTTCCCCTGCGCTGGCGCGTTCTTCACCGCTTCAGCCAGTTACACTGAAGTCTACAACCCCCGCGCCCTCACACTCGCCACCCCTCACCGCAGGTGCGCGTTCAGACGTCGCGCTGTGTACTTCGTTCAAGAATGTTTCTCAACGTTCACCGCCTCCCGCGCGCGCAAAACGTTCGCAGAGAACTGTTTTATTATCAACCGCTCAAGTATTTGCTTACGATGCTAAGGGAGAGAAACAAATTATTCGTATATTATTAGACTCCGCGGCTCAAAGCCATTTTATGACTAAAGAGTGCTGTCATCGTTTAGGCGTTCAACAACACGATACCGAATGTACTGTAGTAAAGGGATTCGGTGGAGTTGAAAAAATTGTAAAATCGAAATCGATTGATATTAAAATTTTCTCACGATTCGACTCGAATATTAACTTCAATATTTCAACGCTAGTTGTTGATCAAATCACCGACCTTTTGCCCACTGCTGTGGTAGACACATCTGTCTTATCACACTTCCATGGCATAAGACTCGCTGATGAATGTTATAGCATGCCTAATCAAATTGATGTTTTGATAGGCGCATCCCTTTTCCCGCACTTACTATGTCCAGACGTAATTTATTCGTCTAACGACTTGTCCGGGCCCTCGGCTTTGAATACGGTATTTGGTTACGTTATTATGGGCTCAGTGCCGACACTTCAGGTAAATCATTCTTTAACGTGCTGCTCAGTTCTAGAGTCTCCTATCGTTGACAAATTAGTGCAACGATTTTGGGAGCTTGAACAGCCACCCTCCGCACCGCCCATTCAGTGTCCTTCAGACATTGAATGTGAAGAGTTTTATAAATCTACGACATCCCGCGATCCTTTTACTGGTAGATATATTGTTGGCCTGCCATTTAAAGATGACGTTTACTCTCTCGGAGATTCTTATGAAACCTCTCGACGACGATTCATGTGCTTGGAGAGGAAACTTCAAGCCTCGCCTACATTAAGGTTAGCATATGATGACGTCATAAAGGAATACTTAGCTAAAAATTATATATCCCCCGCACCGCCGTATGACTCTCATGAACCCGCTCCAATATATGTCATACCGCATCATGGAGTCTTACGCGAAGATAAGAAGTCAACGCGTCTGCGCATCGTCCTGGATGCTAGCAGTAAGACTAGCACTGGGCGATCATTAAATGATATTCTGCATTCAGGACCAAATTTGCAAGGCGACTTGTTCAATATAATTTTAACTTTCCGCTTACATCCAATCGCTATGACAGCCGACTTTCGCCAACAATTTCTGCAAATAGTTGTTCGCGATTCTGATCGTCGTTACCAATGCTTCCTATACCGCTTCCGTCCACAAGACCCACTTGTGTTATACCACTTCAATCGCGTGTGCTTCGGTTTAACTTCGAGTCCATACCATGCATTGCGCACGGTAAGACAGCTCATTGATGACGACGGCGCAAAGTATCCGCTTGCGAGTCGTATCGCATTTACTTCGCTATATATGGACGACATCGCGTTCTCTATGCCCAGTGAATCCGAGGCCAGTGAGACCTCTCGGCAGCTGATAGACTTATTCAAGGGTGCCCAATGGGACCTGATAAAATGGCATAGCAACCATCGATCTGTTTTAGATGACCTCCCTACTTCCCATAAAATTACAGGAGAAGTAGAGTTCGATAAATCAATGCCACATAAAATACTAGGCTTGCATTGGTCTACCGATAGTGACGCCTTTTATTTTAAGATATCTGTTCCCGCTGATGTGACGTGCACTAAGCGCGCCATCTTATCTACTGTCGCTCGCCTGTGGGACATAATGGGTTTCGTTGCTCCCACAGTCGCGTACGCCAAATTGTTAATAAAGCAGCTTTGGCAACTTAATTTAGATTGGGACGACATACCACCACCGCCAATTATTAAGATGTGGAGGCAATTCTGTGCTGAATTACCAGCTCTTAATGATTTACGTATCCCGCGACATGTTGGTGTATCCAAAAACTGTACTGCGTCACTCCTGGGGTTTTCCGACGCCAGCGAGCACGCATACGGTGCCGTAGTCTACATACATGTAAAGAGCGTCAATGGTAACACCGTCCAGTTGATTTGTGCAAAGACTAAAGTCGCACCGACGAAACCACTATCTATTGCACGCCTTGAGCTTTGTGGAGCGGTTTTACTCTCAAAATTGCTTCGCAGAGTACTCGACAATTATTCTCTTGACCTTGCAATATCAGTCTATGCCTTTGTAGATTCAAAAGTAGCTCTGTACTGGATAAAGAGTTCGCCACACAAGTGGCAGACTTTTGTTGCAAACCGCGTTGTTCAGATTACCGACAATATTCGCGCTGATAACTTTTATCATGTCGCAGGTACTGAGAATCCCGCTGACATACTTTCACGTGGCGTTACGCCAAATAAATTAGTTTCAAACCCCCTGTGGCTCCATGGGCCTCAGTGGACTTCGTTAGATCCATCTCAATGGCCTCTTCGTACTTTAGACAATGAGGTTATTGCAAATATGCCTGAGAAGAAGATTTTGTCGCACACTGTGTGCACATCCGTCTGTAATTCTGCGATTTATGAGCTCGCACTCCGCATCTCTTCTTGGAGTAAACTTCTACGTATAATTGCGTACGTGTGTAAGTTTGCTAAATTATTGCCCCGCCGCAGCACTACTGTAGTGACTGCTGATGATCTCAGTTTCTCTGAGGTTATAATCCTCCGCGCCCTGCAAAAACAGCATTTTGCAGTGGAATATTTAAATATTGAAGGTAACAAACCTTGCTCGCCCGCTTTCAATCGTTTAAGGCCTTTTATTGAGAATGGTTTAATCTGCATTGGTGGTCGTCTTTCGAACTCCGCATTAGATTACACACAAAAACATCCAATTATACTCCCGCGCAGTGATCATGTAGTGAACATGATCATTGACTATTATCATATTAAAAATTTACACGCTGGGCCTGAATTGTTATTGTCATTGCTCCGTCAAAAATTTTGGATACTTTCCGCACGCCGCACTGTGAGAAGCAGAGTCTACAAGTGTAATATATGTTTCCGGCTTAGACCCCGTCCAACTTACCCTTTGATGGCTGATCTTCCCCATAGTCGTGTAAGACAAGCTATTAAGGCATTTACACACACGGGCTGCGATTATGCCGGTCCTATCGCATACACTCCTGTACGTCGTCGTGGTGTACGCAGCGAGAAGGCGTACTTATGTGTTTTCACATGCCTCACGACTCGAGCTGTACATATAGAAATCGCTACAGATCTTAGTAGTTCTAGTTTCCTCGCTGCGCTTAAACGTTTCCTCTCTAGACGAGGGCCGATTCAGTTTTTATATTCGGATAATGGAACGAATTTTAAAGGTGCCGCTTCGTATCTTCGCGATCTCTATAAATTTCTAAACGTTGAATACCGCCCAAAGCTTGAGCAAGAGTGTGCTGAGAATCGTATAACATGGAAGTTCATCTGTCCCAACTCTCCTCATTTTGGAGGCGCCTGGGAGAGTATGATCAAAGTCGTAAAAACGCATCTGTTCCGAGTTATCGGACATCAGTTACTTTCATACGAAGAGCTTAATACTGTTATTGCGCAAATTGAGTGCTTGGTAAACTCGCGGCCCTTGACAGTATTAAGTTCTGATCCTGCAGAGCCTTCAGCTCTTACTCCGAGTCATTTTTTGAATACCGCACCTTTATTGTCATTACCCGCACCCAAAGTCAAATCTGACTCTACCAGTCTGTTACACAGGCATTCTTTACTGGATAAATTAGTTCAGTCGTTTTGGGACCGGTGGAGGACGGAATACCTTCACGGATTACAAGTTCGTCAGAAGTGGAACACCCCGTCTACGGCTATCGTACCAGGCATGGTTGTAATTGTGATAAATGATAATGAACCGCCCCTTGCTTGGCCATTAGCGATTGTCGAGTCTGTTCATCCTTCGAAGGATGGCGTAGTTCGAGTAGTGACCGTGAGAACTACTAAGGGAACATATCTCCGTCCTGTTGCTCGTATTTGCCCTCTCTCAAGACAATAAATCACGATTATTTTGATTATAATTATTTATCTAAATTAGGAATTAAGTTTATATATATTAAAAAAGTATTAAACCGCAATATTATATTTATGTATACATTTTCTCGCTTACCAAGTAAGGTTAGTAGATGAGACATGCGCATTGAGCGCATCCTCTCACTTTATATACCGCTTATTTATTTGTTTTCCTTTTACTTTTATATTACGGTTGTCTTTTAAAGGTGACCCTTTAAGGGCGGGAGGAAATGGTAACGCCAGTTAACAATCTACTTTATCAACATTACATTACATATCGCATTGAGTTCGTCCTAAGTTATATCTACTTTATCAACATGACTAGTGCATATTTTTTGTTTCCTTCCTTCCTTCCCTTTCCTACCGCACGCGCTGCCGCCGAGGTGAAAAAGAGGATCTCGGCGCGCGTCATTATACTAAGTGATATTACGCCATCCGCAACGCACGGCCACCCGTCGCGTCTTATGTACATTAACTGCAAACCGCGCAGGACGAACATTGAGTTCTCCTGTTTATGTTTAATATTCACCGCATCAGACATTGTGTCTTTGTAACTCATAAAAGTGTGAGACGCCCCCGTAAGGGCAAAGGTGGAGAGTGTGGGACTTCACGAGACTGTTCCGAGAGTGCGTGTGCGCCGAACCACGTGGCGAGCTCGCTGCATAGCAGACACTCCAGGAGGAAGGCGCGGCAGCCCTCATCAGGTCAGTGCGTGCTATCCCACCTATTTATTTTCCCCTTTGCCGTATGCACCAAAATTACAGTCCACTAAATCTTTATCGAAGATACCTTAAGTTACTGGCGTCTCCAGGTAGATTATTTCTCATCTACTACATAGTATAAAACAAAGTTGCTTTCCCTATATCCCTATGTAAGCTTAAATATTTAAAACTACGCAACGGATTTTGATGCGTTTTTTTTTATAGATAGAGTGAGGGAGTTCAAGGGGAAGGTTTATATGTATAATAACATCCATGAAATAGTGGAGAAATACTGTTATTTTTGAGGTTTTTAATGTGATGTCGTAAATAATTTCATTTTTTCCTCTTATACATTGCAAACGCAGGCTGAACCCTACAAGATTTATCAAAATAACGTATAAGTATTGTACACATTAAAAAGGTCTACAGAAAACTCCGCGATGGTAGGTATGTATATGTTTATCTCTTATGGATATCCCTCATTTACTTTTTACGACAAATAATGGCTAATTTTCGAAGAATTTCGAATTTTAACCAATATAGCATTAATCCTTATCCAATTAAATACCTTAAATACATTGTTGATTTAATATAAATCTATATGGCCCTTTACAGCATATGATTTAAATGAATATTTTCGAAGATATTACAGATTTAAAAATTGCGGGACGTAGCGTTTGCGGTGGTACCGGCCGAACGGGGCGGCGCTTCGATCAACAATATTGTTGATCGAAGGGACGGCGGGAGCATGCCTATAAATAGCGCGTCGGACCGTCGGAGGCCGCGGTTCTTCCTATAGGCAAAGAGTATAGTAATATATACGGAAATGCCCTATAGCATCTCTAGTATATATTCAGTAATCTATGCTACAGCCAATTTGAATTTAGCAGCAATCGGACGCGTTTATTATCAGAGCTCTCTAGCGAGGAAAATATGAAAACGTGCTTTTCAGCGCGACAACGTATCAGTAGGTAATTATAAGTAATTTACAATAAATAATAGTATGATAGTAATTTTAAAATATAAATGATATTCTATTCTAAGGTTAATTTTTAAATCGCACTTATAGTAATGATAAGTACATAAGGTTAGATAAGATTAGATTTAATAAAACCATAATATATGGATTGGAATTTTCTATTAAGATCTTGGTTAAAATTTAGAGTAGGATCAATTTAATCAAGGAGATTTAAATATATATATATTAATTTCATTAAAATCGTAGTTTAAGGTATTTCAGTTTAAAAAAGTACTGAATAGAATAGGTATCTTTGGTTTTTATGATTGTTGATAATCATTTGTCTTTAAATGGTAAGTATTTAGATTTTTTTACTGCGGCACATACTAATAAAATGGCAATTTGTTCATAGGTAATCATACATAAGTCTAGAATTGAGTAAATTTTGTACAGAAATTATAAAGTCATGTCTGGAAGACGTCGTCGTTCGAACATAGGTCGGAGTACAGTGAATGCCAGAAGAGTACGTTCATAAAGAGGTGAAGAATCGTCAAGGATGTGGTACAGGAGAAGATATATCGATTCCCCGAATCCCTCTGATACCATCGGATTTACCCTTCCAATTTAAACGTTTACAGTTTCCGGTAAAAACATCTTTGGCAATGACCATTAATAAATCGCAGGGTCAAACCTTCAACGTTGCAGGCTTAGATTTGAGCGTTGACTGTTTTTCACATGGCCAACTGTATGTCGCTCTTTCAAGAGTAACCTCTAGAGAAAACATGTTTGTATTGTCTAATGACAAGAAAGCTGTGAACGTTGTGTATAAAGACATCCTGTAATATATTACTTGTTGTAAAAATAAAATAAATAGGTAAAAATGTAAAAAGTAAATAAGCAATAATGTAGTGTATGAATTTAGATATTCCAAAGATAACAGGAAATCTTCATGGTAAGTATAGGGAAAGGGGAATTGTTTTACTCCAAATTTAACGTGTGCAGGCCAAGAGCAGTAATGAATTAATCAAAACTACTGGATCGATTTTAATCATTTTTTTGAGTGAGTGACATAGGCTATATATTTTATACCCGTGCAAAACCGGAGCGGGCCGCTATGTTTTTATATTATACAACGTTCACAGTTTTTCTGTAGTGTATTTTTTAGTATCAGCATTGCACCCGAGCGAAGCCGTGGCGGGTCGCTAGTATTCTATAAAGTTTAAATGTTAAATAGGTAGATTACGAGTAAGATATTAAAATTAGAGTTTAATCATTGAAGTAATATTATGTAGTACGTTGCAGAACAAGCACAGCGAATAAAATCTGTGACAGGAGGCACAAAGTAACTTTATAAGTTATTATATTTGGGATTTGGGTTTATTATATTTGGGCCCGTGGGCTCTAACGCGTGTTCAAAACGACCAAGTTTCGGTGTATCTTTGAGTATATATTATTATACTATATTACTTCAATGGAGTGTAATAAACTTTATTAAACTACATGGGGTGACACTGTGACGGTCTTGTAAGACATGCAGGAAGTCGATGGATTCAGGTGGCTCAGAATCGTGTGGCATTCTTTGCAGGAGGCCTATGTTCAGCGGTGGACTTGTGAAGAGCCGTAATGATGATGATAATTGATGATAAAAGTGTTATTATTTATTTCGTTTTAATTTTGGATTGACAGTATTCAAAGCCATGCTGCAACTATATTATGGTTGTTGCACGAATGGGTCGGCTTGACAGGGCGAAGACCACGCTCTCACAGAGTACCAGCGCAAAATAGCAGATCAAAGCTGTTGTGCCTCGTATGACCTCTTTGTCACCCAAAAGGTAAAATGGCGGGATGGATTTTCTTACGCCACCACCATACTTCATGCCGGCTTCTAACGTCTCTTCTTTTCTTACCAATGATTGTCTTTACGCAGGCAGTCCACCCGCAGCTTGGGTGAAAGATCAACCTAGCGCCGACGACATAACGTCCGCAGTATCGGCGGGTAAGGAAGCGCTGCAGCAAAGAAAACTAATGGAGAGTACACTAGCGCCCTTGGCTTTGGACACGCCAGCCGCCAGAGCCCAGCGGGCTACTGCCACCGGCGCTAGAGTCAAGCCTCTAGCAGACACGGCCTTTGCCGTCGAACACGCAACCAGGGTTTTAGCTAATGGGTAAGTGTTTAATAATTCTCTAAATGGCTTGTTTAGGAGTTACTACGTTAGTACTATATTCTTACCTATATCAGCCGCTAATCAATCACAGTACGCATATATCTGTGTACCTGTCTGAATGGTAATAGAAAGCCAGTTTAATTACTGGCTGTGAGGCATTTCATCGTAGTCCTCGGAGGATACAATGCTTTTATGGCCTTCTTTGTTAAACGTTGATTGTAGGTCCATGGGGTTCAGTAGCCATTTACGACCAGATGGATTGGAAGTCAGTATTTCACTTTAATCTAATATATTTTATGCTATTTTATACGTGGTAGAGCCATGCTGCAGTTATATTAGTAGGATGGATAGTTGTAGCACGAATGGGTCGGCTCGACCAGAGAAGGAACACGCTCTCAAAGAGTACCAACGTAAAATATGTAGTAGCTTAATGCTGCTGTGTTTTGTATAGTGAGCGTAGAGCACCGGAGACTCTTTTTACTGGAAACGAAGCATTTCATCGTAGATATCACGGGCGACAACGTACCTACATTTTGATTCGTAATCGAGGATAGATGTAGATGTCTATGGGCCACACCAACCACTTATCATCAGGTGTACTCTATGCTTGTTTGTATACCTATCCTATATAAAAAAATATAAAAATGACTTTTTTACAAAGACCCTAAAGGATATTTAAGCGGAACTATAAGAACCCTTTCTCCAAATGCCAACCTTAAAAGACTCTGATGAACGAATGGTAGCAAAAACCAACCCAATAAAATATCCTAATTTATAGCTGATGCATCACATCACATGTGATGCATGAGCAATGTGAGGATATCAGATTAAGATCTATGTCTACCAATTCGCTTGCCAAATTTGGTGAGCAGAGCGCGGGAAATGCTTTCAAACTTGTCAAACTAAAGACTAAAGTAGGCAAAAGAAGATATCATAAGAGTAAAAAGGGGCCTGCAATTAAACAGGAAACGTAAACATGACGGAGCGTGCTGTTTTAAGTAATTAAGCAAAATATGCACATATTATACTGTAACTCGTTTTTTGTTTTTTACACATTTTATATTGGCTTGACCTGTATGTATTTGGATATTGTATGTGTGTATGGATGTATAAATATTAAAAAATTTAAAAATATTAAATGTTTAAATGTATTTTATTATCATTAAAAAACCAAACACAAAAAGTACTATTTTCTCTCATGTATTTCTCTTTCATTTGCATTTCTCTAGCAACCTGTCTCTTTTCAGCGGCAGTTTGTGACGTAAACAGCCGACGTTTAAACTAAGCGTTAAATTTCATTTAAAACCAGAAATTTATCTCTACTTACTCAGAACTTGTCTACTTGAATAATAAATTATAAAATTAATGTATTCTTATCTTGAATAGACGTTTTAAAATTTTCTACGTGTTGTTATTTCTTTTTCTTTATCGCTAAGTATACTATTCCTTTCCTGTCTCATCAGTCTCCTGTATTTCACCGGTGATACTCCGGTTTTAAACAATAAATACACATAAATCACCAGATACTTATCTTACGTCCGTTACACATCACTACCTGCAACCATACACCTAAAATGAGTAGGAAGGGCAACTATCTCATTCTTACCAAATTTAAAAAAATATATACATAACATAAACACTCACGCCTGTCACCCAGAGGGTTAGGCAGAGACTACAGAGTTCCATTTAGCACGATCCTGACATACCTCTCTCGCTTCCTCCGCATCCATATACCTGCTCTAAAAAAATACAAGATTAAAGTAAAAAAAAGCTTTCTGCACCATTAAATAATACAATAGATTATATCATAGATCGAAGCAGCATCGAAGACAGTGCGTTCTCTTTTATACAAAGATGTAGGTACATTAACAACACACACGCCAAGCATCCAATTGAGATAAACTAAAGGAAGTTGGTTAAGTCGATTGATTATGCGCTTATAACAAGAATGGGGACAACGCTTCTTTTCACTTAGGGGGCGTCCATAAATTACGTGAGGTGTTTTTTTTTAAATTTTCTGTCCCTCCCTCCTCCCCTGGTGAGATTTTTTTCAACCCCCTCCCCCATGCCCCAATCTCACGTGAGATTTTTCAAAATGTGGGTTTCTTACGTAAACGCGTTGGATTGTTATTTAGATTATTGAGTACTGTGATTAAAAAAAAGAATATCTACTCTAATTCAGTCCATGGAGAATCATGCGCGGTCTCAAAAGAGACTATTGGAACCAACATATCCATATGATGGTCCATATAAATCAAAAAGGATGGACATTAGAAAAGTAAGTTTCAAGTTTATTGATTAAAGTTTCAAGTTTCGCATTTTATTGATTAATCTAATATTTCAAGAGTTATTGGCCGCGATAGAAAAACTGGTTCATTAAATGGGCCATAAATCGTAAACGGTAAGTTTTACAAAAAAGTTTACTGGAAAAAAAGAATTTGCGAAATTTTATTTCCTACAATAATGGTTTCTGTAACTTTTGCCTTAAAGTGCATAGTTTCCGATCGACTGAAAACGTTTTATCAAGATGGCGCTTAAAGCGCCACCTAGATCTGTCAGCATTTTGTGATTTTATGCTCTTTGGCTTGACCATAGGTTTGTCTAATTGGTTTAATAATCTGACATTTCAGTTGTGGTTAATCGTATTACGATATATCTTAAGCATGTACGACCTGGATTAAATGCACCAAAATAGTATAATTTTTTTTGTTTTTAATCAGATATTTAGAATTGCGTGATATTTGCCGAGACCCCACCCCTCTCCAACGTAAGATTAGATGAGATTTGACTCGAACCCCCCCCCCCCCTCCTTAAACATCTCACGTAATTTATGGACGCCCCCTTAGGATAACTGTGAGACTGAATAGTATAAAGTAATCGACTGTAAATTCCATTAAATATAACATTATTTAAGGTAAATACAAATATATTTTATGGACGCCCCCTTAGGATAACTGTGAGACTGAATAGTCAGTGCCGTCTTTAAGGCAGGGCCCGCAGGGCCCTGGCCCGAGGCCCCGAGGTAGGCAGGGGCCCCACAATTCTGAAAATTTTCGATATACAACAACAAATTTTAAATTTTATAACATAATAAGAAAAATATCAAATCACACACTTGGTAAAATAGAAACAAGATTTAGAAAATTTGTTTAAAAATTTATTTTTGCACTAAAATAACAGTAATTATATACAGCTTAAAAAACTTTTTTTCCTTACATAGGCCCCAGCCAGTACCTTGGCCCATAGCCTCGTTGATCCTAAAGACGGCACTGTGAATAGTATAAAGTAATCGATTGTAAATTCCATTAAATATAACATTATTTAAGGTAAATACAAATATATTTTATGGACGCCTCCTTAGGATAACTGTGAGACTGAATAGTATAAAGTAATCGATTGTAAATTCCATTAAATATAACATTATTTAAGGTAAATACAAATATATTTTATGGACGCCCCCTTAGGATAACTGTGAGACTGAATAGTATAAAGTAATCGATTGTAAATTCCATTAAATATAACATTATTTAAGGTAAATACAAATATATTTTATGGACGCCCCCTTAGGATAACTGTGAGACTGAATAGTATAAAATAATCGATTGTAAATTCCATTAAATATAACATTATTTAAGGTAAATACAAATATATTTTATGTGCCGGAGCCACGCTGCAGCTATATTATAGTTGTAGCACGAATGGGTCGGTTCGACCGGGGCAGGACCACGCTCTCACAGAATACCAATGCAAAATAGCAGCATAATGCAGCTGTGTTTCGTATGGTGAGTGTAAAGAACCGGAGACCCTTTTTACAGGAATCGAGGAATTCCATCTTTGTCCTCAGGAGTGACAACGCATTTACATTTTGATCCTTAGTTGAGGATAAATGTGGATGTCTATGGGCCACAGCAACTACTTACCATCAGGTGGACTGTGTGCTCGTTTGTCATCCTATGCTATAAAAAAAGCCTGTAATCAGACAGTGCTTAACATTGGCCTTCCTCTTGTGCTTGTGGATTATCTATATATTTTTTTCTCAGGCCAACAAAGAAAGCTAGACCTGGAAACCAAATCAAAACCATGCTTAAATTATTGTTAGAACACGTACTCACGCACACACAGGTATGCATCTAAAATTATTTGCAATCAACAACATAATTTGAAGTACGTACGAATGCGTCCTGTGCCCTATTTATCAAAACTCTATTTCTAGTCTAGTTCTAGTCTATACTTGTTCACAAGTTACACTTTACAAGAAAGTTCTAACAAGTTCGTGTAAATTACGTTTATCAAACAAAATCTATAGGGCTTGTAAAATTTAACACTTGTAGATTCTACTCGTAAGTACTAAAATCAAAAATGTATGTCGCATTCTTTTTCCGCTATTTTTTTGCTTCCGGGCCAATTAGGATACGAATAATAAAACTTTTTGTCAGGACCGAACACAACCAAATAGTTAATGAAATGACTTCCGTGTCGATCTACGAATAATTCTTGATGTTGATGTGGGGCATCAATTTTCATCAAGGTACCATCTAGACAGCTACAAATTAATGGCATTCCTTTTAACATAATATGAAACTTCTGTACTTCTGTACCTCCTGCATATAATTCAGCCATTTAACGTAGTTTTCAAACATTACTGTATTGATGGCTGCTGCAACACTGTGGTTTGCATTGCACTTACACTGCCTTTTGTTACACCGTGCATGTTTTTTTTTTGCGCCCGAAGCAAATATGGGCAACCCTCCGGAAAACGGGGGAGGGAGGTGGGGAATGCTCATAGCATACCACGCAGCTGGCTGCGTGGTTATGTAAAGACTTTTACCCACTAAACCCCACCTTTTAGGGACTGGCTTAACGGTCTAACTAGAGATCTCTAAGCCGTATACGAACGCGACCCTCCTTGGCAGAAAGGAGGGCGCAAGCGGCGAAAAGCCGCTTAGACGGGTGCCTAACTAAGGCAGATTAAGGGATGTGTTATGTAGGCTCGGCCTGAACCACCAAGAGGCAGTTCAGGTCAGCTGAAAGCTTGGTGGGGGGGTCCGAGAGAGAGTTTCTCGATCTGCGCACACTATAGCGAATGTGGATAGGGGCTGCATAGGCAGCTGTCTCACGAATGAGATGATTTGTGTGGGACTCTGAGGCTTTGAAAAATCTCTCAGAGGGTGATTTAAGGAACTTCTGGATTGTTGGGAGCTCTAAGTCTCGGTGTAGGTCTGCATTACGGACATAATAGGGCGAGTTAGTGGTCCTATGACAGAATAGATTTTGAACTATTTGAAGTTCATTTATAGCTTTGGGCTTAGCATGTGCGAAAATGGGGGCCGAGTAGGTCATGACAGGTCGTATGCAGACCTTATATAGGGTTCGCTTGTTGCGGAGGGACATTTTACTGTGTCTGCCCAACATGCTGTTGAGCCTACCCATATAAAATCGTGCGGTGCGAGTAACCTTCTTGATATGGGGTTCGAAAGTGAGCCTTGCATCAAGGGTGACGCCTAAATATTTGGCTGTAGTTTGCCATGGACAGGGGTTCCTAACATCCCGATTGGCGGAGTGGTGGTGAGACGGCGTCGTTTATATTCGAAGCAAACGGTGGAGCTCTTCTTCGGGTTTACGTCGATACGCCATTTTTGGAACCAAGCCCCTAAGTCGCTTACTGACTTTTGGATCTTGTTCCGAATCTGTGGCAGTGAATTGCCTTTAGAGTAAAGGGCTGTGTCATCTGCGAAGAGGGCTAGTTTAACACCATTCGACGGGATAGGGAATAGTAGATCGTTGGTGAATAGTATATATAGGAGGGGGGCAAGCACAGAGCCTTGAGGGACACCGGCTTTGATTTGACGAGTAGAGGATAGCGTGCCTTCGTGTCTAAAGCGAAAGGTACGATCCTTCAGATAGGAGGCTACAAGGCGAACGAGACGGTCTGGGAGGCCTAAGTCGTACAATTTGTAGATAAGGCCCTCGTGCCAGACTCTGTCGAATGCCTTGGCAATGTTGAAGAAGACGCGATGGTTTTTTGACGACGAGGATAAAACCCGCTGAGGATATATTCCACTGTGCGGTGAACGTGCTGGGGGCACGAGTGTTTGGCTCGAAACCCGAATTGTTGTGGGATGACAAGAGGGTCGCCGTCTGTGGGAAACAAATGGCGCCTCATGCGCACGAGAATGACTCGTTCGAAAAGTTTGCCCATGGCCTTGAGGAGGCTGATGGGACGGTGATTGGAGGGGAGGTGGTGAGGTTTGCCTGGCTTGGGAATACCAATGACAGTTGCCTCTTTCCAAGAGGTGGGAAAATAGCTGAATTCGAAGCAGGCGTTGAAGGTTATGGCCAATAAGGCGAACCGTGCATGTCAGAAACAGCATTGTATTGCGCTCCGGTTCCCAACCAATGTAGAGCTATTCGTAATATTAATTTAGTTGACAGGGCGTGGTTTCTGTTTGTATTTCTTTCTAAATGGCTACCCAAAATGGTAATTAATTGTTCCAATTTTTCAGCTTTAAGTCGAAACCTTTCATTAAATTCATAGGTTATCTCCATATTATAACCGTAGTCAGTTCTTGTTCTATATGTTTTTCATTCCATTATTCTAAAATGTTCATCATCGCTTGAGTCATTTGACCACATTTTAAAAAGGACAATCAAATTAAAAAATATTACAGTACTACTTATGACACTTGTAATACGGAATGATGAAAATGAAAATCCCTTGTAAGTTACAATTTGTAGAAAATCATAGCAAATCCTAAGAGTGTCCAGCTGTCCAGCGACTCTCCATTCCGTCTTACAATTGTTTTAAGTAGTACTGTAATATTTTTAAATTTGATTGTCCTTTATAAAATGTAGTCAAGTGACTCAAGCGATGATGAATATATTAGAATAATGGAACCAAGAACATATAGAACAAGAATTGACTACGGTCATAAGGAGACGACCTATGAATTTAATGGAAGGTTTCGACTTAAAGAACTTTTTGTCGCGAATCAGTTGTAACATAGTTATTTTATTATCATTTCTAGACGTTTTACAAGAAATCGCAAAATATTACCGCGAATACACTTCATATTATATATAAAAGGTGGAAATATTTTGTCGCTACTATCTGTGCTACTAATTTTTTTAATGTCCCATCAAAATTAGGCACAGACGATATACCATACAGCCATGCGTTTAAATAAGGATATCAAATAAAAAACAAAACCAAAATTGCGGGAAAAGAATGAAGCACACATTTTTGATTTTAGAACTTACAAGTAGAACCTATAACTGTAAAATTTTACAGGCCCTGTAAATTTTTTTGATAAACGTAATTTACTCAAACTTGTAAAAACTTTCTTGTAAAGTGTAACTTGTGAACAGGTAGACTTGTGAGTTTTGATAAACAGGGCAAAAATCACGAATACAAGTGTAAAAGTAATGTGCGAAATAAACAATGACTTGAATGACAACTTGTAACTTGTAATTTACGCGTGTAGTTTTGATAAACACATATTTGTAATAATTTTTTTACAGGAAAATTGCATGTAATACAAGGCTTGCAAATTTTGATAAACAGGGCACAGGAGTGAACTTTTACGGGATGTTAAAGATGGAAAAAATAAAGATATATGGAGTGTGTGCGTGTCAAGAAGTTGAGCATGGTTTCAACATCACTTGAATGTTCGCAAGGCTCTGTCTAGCTTCTTTGTTGGTCTGAGACTTCGTTCGCCACGCTTGATACCTAAGCGGATAATCATCGTAAAATTGGTTTATTCGTATTTAGTTTCATTTAATTAAGTAACCTACAAACAACGTGTTTGTTGGAGCAAGTATTGACTTAGAACAAGCAATACTAGGGTTGCCAGCTTTTTTGGAACAAATATAGTATTTTTCCCAATAAGGATGCAAAAATATAGTACTTTTGAGAAATTCAGGAGAAAAAAGTACACATTTATTTATTTTTGATTTTTAAGTGTTTTTCCATATATTTTTGTTATTGGTCTTTGTTATGGCCGTCAATGATCTGTTACATTTAAAATAGTTAGCATATAGCATATATCAAATATCAATTTAGATTCATATTACAATAATTAACAATTAATTTTAATTAAATTAATATATGCTCTACTTCTTTTTTCTTTTAATTTTACATTAATGACGGAAAAAATTCTTTCTGTAAAACTTCTTGTTCCAGACTCCCAATCACAGTTACTATAAAACACGCGACAGTTGAAATAGGGATAAAATATAGTATTTTTCGTATTATATTATTTTTCTAAAATATATAGTACACGTGACTGAAATAAAGTACGATACTATATATTACAGTAAGGGTGGCCGCCCTAACCATTACGTACACAAACAAATAATTTTGTAAACACAATGAAATCAATTATACCGATTTAAGGCCTAACTAAACAGTTTTATATGACATTTTTAGTTATAATTAAATTTCAATAGTCTGTAATTAACAAAGAATAGTAACTTTTCTACATTTTCTACTAGACTGGCGTACAGTCTGCATAAATATGACCCGCTAAACGAAGCAGTTCATGTGTGCTCCGCGACCATCGGTGCTGTAAAGCACTCGAAACGTCCGAAATTTAATTTAAATACAAAGTCCTCTAGTACATATATGTAGAAGCTTAGTGTAGACATAAGCAAGCTATTATAAGTTTTAAGCATAAAAGTCTTTGATACTATGCAATAATTATTAGAAAGAATTAATACATAAGGAATATCGGTAATTATATCGAATTTATTATATGCAACTGGTAAAATTAAAAATTTTGAACAATCGACTTCATTATAAATAAAATGAGTACATCATCAATGCAGTCAAAGTCAATTAAATATGCATTATTAAGGATAACTCAAAAACTACTGATCAGATCTTAATCAATAATGATTTCTTATATTTACGCGAATACTACACATTGAAATAATACTAGTTTTTACGGAATTTATCGCGTATATTTAACTTTTTAATACCCGACGTTTCGAACGCTTTACAGCACTCATGGTCACGGGCGGGACTGAGATGTTCAACGTCCATATGTCATAGTTAACCGCGGTTACCATAGATTAAAATTTAACTTTTGTTCCGATCTATGCAGTATGAACTTATGGTATCTTGAAGTCTTGCAGTTGTATGCTTGGGTTGGGATTTAATTTTATTTATTATAGGACACCAAGCAGATGGTAGCACCCAGCCATCTTCTCTATTGAAATTAGGATGTTTTTTGATTTCAATAGCCTCGCGAATCATCCTTGGAAGGAATCGGTGTTCTTTAGCGAGGATTTACGGTCTATCAAATCTGATGTAGTGACGGGGGCGATCCTGTACGTGTTCACAGACTGCAGACTTCCCGGAGCGTCGATTCTTCACATCAGCTATATGTTCTTTAACGCGGGTTTTTATTGATCTTTTAGTTTGTCCTATGTAGGAGAGACCACATTGACAATCAAGCTTGTACACTCCTGCATCTTGCAGAGGGACATTACACTTGACTGATGGTAAAAACTGACCAATCTTCTTCAGCGGCTTGAAGTATGTTTTGATGGAAGCGCGCTTCAAGATGTAGCCAATCTTGTCAGTGACTCCTCTAACATATGGCAGTACAGCAGGTACACGCTCGACTGTGGCCGGCTTCACTCGTTCACTGTGACGTAGGCGCGGGACTCGAAGCTTGTTGTCATGCAAAACTTGCTTGACATGGTGGAGCTCTGCAGCCAGGTGTTTACTGTCACAGATCCCTCGTGCTCTCTGAAACAAAGATTTACCCACGGTAGCTAACTGTGAAGGATGGTGGTGAGAATCACCGTTTAAATATCTATCTGTATGGGTCTTTTTTCTATACACAGTATGGCTCAAGGTGTTATCAGGATTCCGAATTACTAACACATCTAGAAAAGCTAAGGAATTGTTTGCCTCTAACTCCAATGTGAACTGAATTTTAGAATTTATAGAGTTAAGATGGTCTAAAAATGCAGTTACTTTATCTAAAGGTAGAATTGTGAACGTACGTAGACGACACTTTCACAATTCTACCTTTAGATAAAGCAACTGCATTTTTAGACCATCTTAACTCTATAAATTCTAAAATTCAGTTCACAATGGAGTTAGAGGCAAACAATTCCTTAGCTTTTCTAGATGTGTTAGTAATTCGGAATCCTGATAACACCTTGAGCCATACTGTGTATAGAAAAAAGACCCATACAGATAGATATTTAAATGGTTATTCTCACCACCATCCTTCACAGTTAGCTACCGTGGGTAAATCTTTGTTTCAGAGAGCACGAGGGATCTGTGACAGTAAACACCTGGCTGCAGAGCTCCACCATGTCAAGCAAGTTTTGCATGACAACAAGCTTCGAGTCCCGCGCCTACGTCACAGTGAACGAGTGAAGCCGGCCACAGTCGAGCGTGTACCTGCTGTACTGCCATATGTTAGAGGAGTCACTGACAAGATTGGCTACATCTTGAAGCGCGCTTCCACCAAAACATACTTCAAGCCGCTGAAGAAGATTGGTCAGTTTTTACCATCAGTCAAGTGTAATGTCCCTCTGCAAGATGCAGGAGTGTACAAGCTTGATTGTGAATGTGGTCTCTCCTACATAGGACAAACTAAAAGATCAATAAAAACCCGCGTTAAAGAACATATAGCTGATGTGAAGAATCGACGCTCCGGGAAGTCTGCAGTCTGTGAACACGTACAGGATCGCCCCCGTCACTACATCAGATTTGATAGACCGCAAATCCTCGCTAAAGAACACCGATTCCTTCCAAGGATGATTCGCGAGGCTATTGAAATCAAAAAACATCCTAATTTCAATAGAGAAGATGGCTGGGTGCTACCATCTGCTTGGGATCCTATAATAAATAAAATTAAATCCCAACCCAAGCATACAACTGCAAGACTTCAAGATACCATAAGTTCATACTGCATAGATCGGAACAAAAGTTAAATTTTAATCTATGGTAACCGCGGTTAACTATGACATATGGACGTTGAACATCTCAGTCCCGCCCGTGACCATGAGTGCTGTAAAGCGTTCGAAACGTCGGGTATTAAAAAGTTAAATATACGCGATAAATTCCGTAAAAACTAGTATTATTTCAAGATCTTAATCAAATTTATATGTGACCACATGAAAAGCATTAGCTTTCAAATAAATAAAAATCAAAATCGGTTCACCTAGAAAAAAGTTCTGAGATAACACACATAAAAAATACAGTCGAATTGAGTACCTACATCCTCCTTCTTTTGAAGTCGGTTATAAAATAAAAATTTTACTTACTTTACTTAAAAATAAAGAATTTTTGCGTAGATAGTTGTAGTAGTAGTATGTATACTTTTTCAGAAATATTAAAATATAAGTAACTTACTTATAACTATTGTAGAAAATGAATAGACTTTAACATTTTAAGTATCTACGAGCTTAGTTTTTAATAAATAAATTCTATTATATAAGTGAAACGGAAAACACAAAATGCTCTGTACAATTTTAAATTTACATACCTACTTTAAAAAAATTAATGGTAGGCATATCATTTATTTTATCAATTTATCAATTAACAAAAACAAGTTTTTCAAGATTTTTTGGATATATTATAACCCAGATCACTTGTGCTGCTCTCCAGACAGAGATAGAGACATTTTTTTTAAATATTCGTGTTTTATTACGCAAATAACCGAGGCAGTTTATCGCTATAACAGACAGACAATTCAATTGTATTTATGTGTATTGATCATAGACCTTTTCTATATAGAGCTATCGATCCGCCGCGTCGCGCGGATGATTTCTGGACCTCGACAACAGCGCCACCTATCGGGTCAAATTATGAACATAAACTATCCAGGGACCCAAAACGCACGCAAAAGATTTCATCAATATCGTTCGAGCCATTTTCGAATTTTAGCGAGACTAATGGACAACGATTTATTTTTATATACAGAGATAAGGGTGACAAACGAGCACACAATTCACAAATGCAGATACATTGCCATCCCTGTGTCAGATGGATGGATGTAGGTGGCTCATTACCGTGCTTTGTGACATTCCTTGGGGGAGGCCTATGTTCAGCAGTGGACTTGTGAAGGACTGTTAAGAAGATAATGATGATGCCATCCCTGAGGACAAAGATGGAATGCATCGTTTCCAGTCTCCAAAAAAGGGTCTCCAGATCACTACACTGACCAAACGAAACAGAACAGAAATAAGCTGCTATCTTACGCTGGTATTCTGTGAGAGCGTGGTTCTTCACCGATCATGCCTACCTTTCCTGCTGCAACTATACCTGCAGTATGGTTCTACCAAGTATAAAACAAAAACTAGACTAGTAGTAGACTTGGAAATAAAATAAGATCTACGCATGTACGAGTAAGTCGCACAGTTTTAAATAAACTTAAGAGATAAAGTAACCAGAGCTTTACAAGCTTATTATTATTGTAGGTAGTCGCTTGACATAATCTTACAAGTTTCGTAAGTACGCTGTATTTTCTTGTAATGTGGCTACAGTGTTATTTAGCTACGCAATTAAATGAGAATCTAATTCTTACCTTCAACAAATTTGTTTTATTTAAAAACATATTAGGTAAATCATCGACCAAATCATGAAATGGCGGCGTATAAAGAAATGCCCAGGCAAATTACAATCAAAACAAATCTTTTGAATGACCTTTGAATACCTACCTTTTCTGTCACCATGATGGTACCACTTTGAACTGAGATGTACTAATAGAATTCATAGCGGGGAAGTTGATTTATTAAGAAAATGTAAAGGTTAATGTTTATTTCTGTATTATTACCTAGTTATATTTAATATTAGTTAGATTAGAAATTAAAGGATATTCCTAAAGGCAGAAAAATTAAAAGCAAACCAGCCAGGCATTACGATGCCTTGTATGTTAATTTATTACTCTAAAAAATGTGAAGGTTTTATTTAAAAGTAATTCTTAATTAAACAAAATAAAAATTAAATCTTGATCTCATTGACAACTAGCGACATCTAGTGGGTGAAATATCATTAGCCCTCAAAGACATAATATGCATAGATAATATATGTATACTATAGTAGACATATGTGTAAGTACGAGTACATAGACGTATTACGCAACCCTGTCAATCATAGTAGCCATCTAATATTCTAAGCGTATCGATGACAAAGTGATCATATTACATAACCTACATCGTAACTAGTTACGTTAATAACCGATTGCGGTTTCATTCTTCATTCTTCCGTAATGGATCAACTATTTAAAATTATATTACATATCGACCGAGTGATGACGATTATTTGTCTAAAATATACACAAACAGCGTCCTATTAAAGTACCTACTCTGAGCAGCGTTCATCGTTCACGTTGGATTTTTTTTATTTATTTATTTTATAGAATAGGATGACAAACGAGCACACAGTCCACGTGATGGTAGGTGGATGCTAACATCTACATTTATTGTCGATTAAGAATCAAAATCTGGATGCGTTATCGCCCGTGAGGACTAAGATGAAATGTCTCGTTTCCAGTAAAAAGGGTCTCCGGTTCTCTACACTAACCGTACGAAACACATGTGAGAGCGTGGTCCTGCCCCAGTCGAGTCGACCCATTCGTGCTACCACCGTAATACAGCTGCAGTGTGGCTCTGCCACGTAATTTTTTACCACTTAAGTATTTTTATAGAATAAAGGCGACAAACGAGCACAGAGTCCATCAAGTGAACGCTGTGACACATAGACATTTATCCTCAATTAAGATTTAAAATACAGATAAGTTGTCACCCCTGAGGACTCAGATGGAATGCCTTCTATTCAGTAAAAAAGGTCTCCGGTTCTCTGTTTCTAATCCAGATAGTAGGGCACCCACCGAGGTACAGTACTAGAAATAACTTACTATGATACGTACTCTCCAAGTATATCAGCATAGTCGATACGTACACAGAAAATCCGTACGTCAGCGCAAAGGTACCAACTTACCAACTTTTAATATGTCTAATATATCGATAGGTGATAGGAATCCTTTTGCCTAGGAATCCGTCTGGGTATATAATACTTCTGCTGCCACTCATCAGCTTGCACTGCCGTATTCCCGTCTGAAGGATTTAGACAGCCAGTATAATAACGTCCTTCAGATCGATTTTCGATCACGGCGGCGTGCCGCAACAGAAACTAACCACAGGCGCAGGAAAGGATAATAGTGCCGAAGTGTATGCGCGAGAAGAGTACACATGCACTCTTTATTGCCTTACTCTCGTAATCCGATGGGACGGTAAACCGACACGACCTAAAAGAAATCTGGCGCAGGACCAACGGCTTTAAGTGCTCTCCGGGACTTGTTTTTCTTGGCGGAAAAACTCAATTATTTGTTATTTTGGCCCGACCTAGGATTCGAACCCAGGACTTCATGATCGGCAGTGGCACTACTACAACCACTAGACCAACAAGACAGTCGGTATTACAGGCTGTGATATATTCTTCTATATATCTTAATCTTCAGAGGTGATAACACTTCTTTGTTAAAACTTGTCTGCAGATGTCCATAGACAGCAGAAGCCACTTACCATCAGGTCTGTAAGTTAGTTTGTCACTTCATTTATTTAAAAAAAAATTAAGATTGATAACATATTCTTGTTTACACTCTCTCTAAAGTAATAAGTCTGTGAAAGCTGGTCTTCCGCCGGTTGCGACGATCTTAATTTCCTGCAATTAGCGTTGCCAGGCATCCGGATAAAGCTGGACACTGTCAGGCTTTTTGATTGCGTGTCCGGCCAAATCAGACGGTGTCCGGCCTGTCTGGCTTTTGTTAGGCTTCTTATATTTGAGCATTTTTTACATTTTTCATGTACTTAAATACATACTATTGCAATTATTCAAATTAATATTGGAATAAATATTGAATGATTAATAATAAAGAACACTGATTTATTCTTGTAATTTTAATTTAAGATTTTATGGTGAATGATATAAGCATTGTTTTACTTTAAAAAAATATATTATCGTGTTATACTAAGACTAAATAATTAAGGGAGTCCGGCCTTTTTACCAAAATGTCTGGCTAAGCTGGATGGTCTGTCCGGCTACCTGGCAACCTGGATGAAGATACTTCATCTGAGCTGCAACTGTATCAGGTAGATGTAATATTAGTTCCCGTTGAAGTTACGTATATTTTTATTCTAAAGATTTTTCTAACAATAATAAAACAATTTTTTCATAAAAGTTTGAAAAAAGTGAGTCAACAAAGAAAGGCAGAATCAAACAAAAGATTGTATGGGAAGAAAGCGAGACAAACAGCTTTAATAAGAAAACCACTGACCTGGGAAATTCTCTTACTCCCTAGTCTCTGCAAGAAATTCTACTATCATCACTTGTGCACGGCTAGTTTAACTTCTTTCCATGTAGGGACATTTGCTGCGGAAGCCACGCTTCGCAGATAAATTGGAAAATGCAATAGATAAAATTTCACAAACGCCTTATTTCTATCACTGTCTCATCTCACACGACTTCTATATTTCTCTAAGCTGACTTTTACCATAAGACGCAGGCGATAAGAGAATTGGCTCATTGAAAAGAGAAGAATTTCTTTAAATCTGAAATTACTGAGGATTTAGAGCCACAATATAGTTTGTATTGCCAATCTCGTTCAAGAGGTCAAGAGGTTCAAGAGGTCACGTCTAAGTTCATTTGGTAAAATACGATCCTAAGCTGTGTCGTTCATAGTTAGTTCGTCGTTCCGTACAGTTCGCGGATCTTATGATGAATTAGGCTTTGCGCATGCGTAGTTGAAATTAGTTTAGCAGTTTTTTGTTGTATAGTTTATAGCCACATATTTCGATGTAAGCCTTGACTAGTATTTTTAGTTATTTACGGAAGTTACGGTAAACTAGATTGGGAGGCAATGAACGACTGAACGTTTGACCTATAACAGAAGACCGAGCTTATTTTTAACCACCGACGCAAACAAAGGGGTGTTTTATGTTTAACGTGTGCATGTATGTGTCTCTTTGTGGCATCGTAGCTCTAACACCGATTTATATTTAGTTTTTTGTTGTTTATGTGACTTGATCGAGAGTGTTTTAGCTGATTCAAGAAAATCTTTTCAGCCGTTTGAAGATCATCAGCTCTATTTGGGGGGTGTTTTTATATTTATATTTTCAATTTAATATTATTGTATCCTTTGAACTACCCATATTTAGGTACGTGATCACTTTGAATTAATTTAATTTTACGAACTTGATCGCGCAATCATGGCACGGGTGGTAGCACTTACTGATTATACGGTATACAAGAGTAACATTAAAAATTTTGTATAACCGACTTCAATACGACCGAATCAATGTATTCGAAGTCAATTAAATACGCATTGATTAAAACTACTTTTACGGATTTTTTCGCGTTTTATTTATTTTATTTTTAATACCTGACGTTTCGGGTGCTTTCCAGCACCCATGGTCACGGGGGACTTTTAATCAATGTACAGTGTTCGCGTAAATATAAGAAATCATTAAATACGCATTATTATGGGTAACCCAAAAACTACTGGTCAGATCTTGATCAAGTTTATATAGGACTACAGGAGAAGCTCCAGCTTTCAGATAAAAAAGGATCATTAAAATATGTTAATCCAGGGAAAAGTTCTGGGGTAACACACATAAAAAAACATGCATACGGATTGAATACCTCCCCCTTTTCGAAGTCGGTAAAAAATCCGTAAAATTCGTTTCATTCAATCGATGTAGTATAGTAGTACCTTCAAATGGACGTTCTCATTATCTATTGACAAATGCATGACAATGCAATCATATTAAACAGAGTGCAAACAAAAAAATCTATATAGACTCTATATAGAGCCTATTACAAATAAAACATTATCATTAGAGCCATATAGAGATATCGAAGCCCACAGAGCACGGTCCTGAGCTACGTAGTACTATTATTTATTCTATGCCTGAGCTACTGGCATTAATTAATTAACCAACAGGTACAAAGTCATCATATAATAAATAAAATATATATTATTACGACGTAATATAGTGGGAATGCCCGACACTTGGTTTGCTTTACGCGGCTTTAACTCAAGAAACTTTCTTTCAAGTAAATGCTATAAGACAATTAATGGATTTGTTAACTGCCTTAGCAACTAATAGGATTAAGTTATAAGACGGTCTGCAGCATCGCTTGCACCTGACGTGTTTTAATAACAAACAACGTTTTGCTTAAGTTATGTACCATAGTACATAAATTATTACTTTAATATACTGCATGTACTTGTTACTTCAACAGAATAAATAAAAGTTATGAATCTGTGCAAGTCGTAGTTACTTAAAATATGTATAAATACATAAGCTAAATTAATCTTAAAATTTAGGCCTGTCCCAAAGCGCGCACACACGGACAGATAATACCTAGATACTTGCTGATTGGAAATTCAAGAAATTATAAAAAAAACAGTACACAATATGGTCTAAAAATTGCGGCGATCTGACAATTCTTTATTTCTTATGGGGTAGTAAATAAGTACAATTGTAGCGTATTGTCCGAATTGTTGTTTTTGAAACCCAATAGATATTATTACCGTGTCAATAGTGTTAGTAAACCGCGAAACTCGACACCGCCTCAGCTTGGCTTCGTCTCAGCTCGAGCGGTCGCGGCACGTCACCGAAACACGAGTAGGTTTCCAATATAATCTCAATTCTCAAGGTATTAGTGACCTATCTTGAACACCTATCGTTTCACCACGCACTCCGCATAACTCCGCAACATAAATGGAGCGGAATGGTCACTTGATAGTACAGCACCGGAATTATCTATTCTATCGTATCGAATTCGAATCGTCATCGAGCAACTTTGTATAAAAAAAAAACAGAACAATGTTATTAACAAAACAGAACTACAAACAAAAAAAAAACAGAACTGTTTTGTTTTCAACTTAGTCATATTTTTTCACACAAAGCCGTTCATATTTCCACACAAATTTAAGTCGATGCCAATATTTTACAGTGGTAGAGCCATGCTGCAACAAAATTATGGTTGCAGCACGAATGGGTCGGCTCGACCGGGGAAGGACCACGCTTTCACAAAATACCAGCGTCGAATTAGCAGCTTGATGCTGCTGTGTTTTGGATGCTGAGCATTGTAGCGCGCATTGTAAGGGTCGATCGGTAGGCAAAGCGCTGTTGTCCATAAATCACATTCAAATTCAATCTGGAATAATTTCAAATAAAAGTAGAAGCCTTATTTACTCGTATTTTGAAAAACTGCAATAACGGTATATCATTATTTATATACTGGATGACCTTTTTTACCGCCTAGGAAAAATAGGGTGTAACATGTGAACGGAGTAGAAACGTTTGGGACTGATTTTTTACAATAAATGAAAACAAAACTTTTGAATTTATGAAACAAACTAATTAAAAGCTATCGAAATTCAAATCATATCCACCCTACTTTACGAACGCCAATAAAACAATAAATTTAGTAGGCATCTTTGACCTTGTCACTTCGCACGGTCGCAGGCTAGGGAGGATATGATCTGAATTTCGATAGATTTTAATTAATTTATTTATTTAATCCAAAATGTTTGTTATTATTTTTTGTAAAAAATCAGTGCCATAGGCTTCTACTACGTTCGCATGTTACACCCTATTTTTTCACACGGTAAAAAAGATCATCCAGTATTAGAACTGAAGTTTAAGATTTGGCTACTCTTTAAAGAATAACACTGTACATACAGTTCTGTGATAGTACGCATCGCCTAAATTGAAAAAGTAAAGTTATGACCAATTAAAGTTAATTAAATTAAAGTTAAGACCAATATGTTAAACACAATTTATGATGATTGTCTTTACTTAGGTGAGCTTTCATTCTAACTCTAGAAAAATAATATGGGTCTTCCTATTGATCAATATAAAGAAAAGAGTCATCTGTGACGAACAATATAAAATTCGGTTAGGCTACCTATTATACAAACCAGTTGTACGTACGTGGTTCAAACATTATCCACTAGATGGCACGAATTGTTTCTTAACTTGCGGTGTTGAGATTTTCTGTAAATGAATCAGTATAGTTTAACGAGCTTGCGTAATCATACTTACCTGGCGTAGGGGACACCGTGATCAGGAATCCGGAAGGCAGTTCCCCCAGGGCGAGGCCTTTTCATTGCACTGCGGTTAGGTTGACCCCTGCGATTTTCCCTAATGTGGATAACTCGGACGCGTAATTTTTGGTAGTGGGAATTGCGTACGCGCTGTTCCGCCATATATTATTAAAGTAGTTGAGAATGAGAAAGTCATTAGGTGCTTTTTCTACAATTCTAAGATACATAGGTTAGGTTATTATAATTAGTAATTATGCCTTCTTACTTCTGTATAATATATGCTATAAACTATAAAGTACTAGAGACACATATACAAGTTACAATTATTTTTCTAGTTCAAATCCTTCCCTTCGTCCCGGAGGCGTTGGCGTCGGGCCCGTGACGAACGGTTCCTTTACGGAGCCAGCATACTGCAGGCCGCCCACAACACCCTGCGTTATCTCCAAGTATCGCACACAGGACGGCACGTGCAACAATCTAAACAACCCCTTACGATGGGGTGTGTCAAATACGCCGTTCCGGAGGGTGCTGCCACCGGATTATGGAGATGGTAAAAATATTTCAGTTTATAAAGTTTAGAACTATATTATAAGCTATGATCTTCGCTTGTCAAAATGTTGTGTTTTAAACAATGATCTTATAGGGAAAAGAAGATCATTGGTTTTGAAAATATAAAAACAAGTTTTCGTAATAGTTTCGATAAATCTATTATAATTGAAACATAGAAATCCCTCAGCTCGTACAATTAATTATATGGTTTACTAGACTGTGAAAATGCTATATTAAAATTAAAAAGATTTTTCTAAGTAAAATTACAACGTCGGATTGATTATGATAATGATTTAAATGTAGTTATGATATCAATGCATGTATTATGTAGGTCCTTTATTGAAACCTATTCTTAGTACTTCACTTTTTAATAAAAATATTCTTACTCAATTAATTTTGCGTAACATCCATACTACCCAATAAAAATAATGTTTAATCACAATAAATAATAGTACTACGTAGTTTAACCAAGTGAAAACAAAATTATATATATATATATATATATATATATATATATATACAACACGTAACATAATTAACGCACTTTGAGAAAGTAGTTTGTTCAGAATCGTTTACTGAATCGATTCATTTTTAATATAGGTAATTATTATCCCAAAAATAATTAAAACTACGTAAATTAGTCACACTAAATCTGTACAGTCAAAATAAACTGAAGTAGACCGTAACTTAAGGCAATAAGACTTTTAAGAGTGCAGTTTTATTTGTATTATTACTAATTCTGTCATTCAATAAAAATAAAGAAAAATGAACTTTATTTCAAGAACGTTAAAGTCTTTTCGTTCGTGGTTCTGTACTGTGACCACAACATTCGTCGGGAATAAGTATAATTTGATAATTATAATCAGTGCATAAAAATGTTTAACTAAAAATTCAGTGTATGTATTATGATTATAACATAATATACTAATTGGGGTGTCTGAGGGTGTGCGTTAAATATTGTATACGTTACATATTGTGTATATATATATATATATATATATATATATATATATATATATATATATATATATATATTCTGGTGGTAGAAGATACTGCTTTTCTGATTCTGATTTTCCCCACTTTCACAATCAAAGGGATCTTCAAGAAGTGAGCTTACTCCTTTTTAAAGCCGGCAACGCGCCTGGATCTCCCCTGGTGTTATAGTTAACAGTAATGAACAACTGAGCGGCGGCCGGCACTCAATCACTTACGCCGCATTCTCGTTTGCCTCCTCCACCTTCTCCCCGCAGCCTAGCTCAATACAGCAGCGAGATATCGATATATTGTTTCAACTCTTTTATATCGATTATCGATATTAAGTGGCCATTGCTATTGCATCCCATGAACAACGTCATCTCTGTCTAAGATGAATGTTGTACAACCATATATAATACTGCCCTTCTCTACTCTTCATAATGGAATGTTTCAGGCATCAGCTCCCCACGCGTGGGCGTGAACGGCTCGGTGTTGCCTAGCGCGCGCGAAGTCAGCGTGACCGTGCACCGGCCCAGCTACCCTCACGACTCTGCCTTCACCGTCATGCTGGCCGTCTGGGGCCAGTTCGTGGACCACGACATCACCGCTACTGCACTTAGCAAGGGTCAGTCTGACAAGCACACACACACCTATATGCATACCTAATTTCTTGATACGCCGCAATTTCATGATTTAGCCGATATTTTTTTGAAATAAAACAAATTCACAATATTAATAATTTAGACTCTTATTTAATTAGGTAAATAGACAACACTTTAGCAACTTTAACTCTTTGCGGCACAGATTTTAATTTTCAGAGAAAATCACATATTTTTGTTTATATCAAATAAGATAAGGATAGTTATAAGTAGTTTTGTTGGTTTATTATATGTAGATTGGTAGGGGGGTTATATACAGGTTGGTTATCGTGGGTGACCACTGTGAGGAAAATGGCTAAATATAGTCTTTATTTTTTTATTATCACACAATTATGTTATACCCATTTTTGACACATTTAGGAACAATAAATGCTTCATACGTATATAAAAAATACGAAATTTGTTAGCACTACTAAATAAAAGATAAAATTACTGTTAACGATGATCTCCAAAGCAAGTCTCTTTTGTCGACTGGTCTTCTAGGCCTACACAAAACTTCCTAACAACTTGGCCTCCTAAATCTTTCTCCACTATACTCCCAACGTTTCCAGTATATATTTCAAAGAGAAGACAATAGCCAATAGATGCACACTTTGTTCAAATCTTGTATCCTCGTTTCGTTGGTTTTTTGGGCATATACTGCCTGAGCTAGCTCCTTCCTTTGAATTTCACCATTGACTCATCTATTGGAATATTCTTCGTAGGCTAATAAAAGCTTTTTTATGGATGAGTCTCTAATTTTATCAATAAACGGTCTGATTTTGTACAATTTGTCATAGTTAGTATCTGTCCTACTAGGAATCTAGATTTTATAATTCATATATAAGTTCCCTAGAATCCAGGAAAATTTCGTCAGTGATGATATGTACTTGTCTCGTAAGTCGGTTGAATAAGACGAGTAATCTTGGTAACTTGGGCTCTTTTTTATTCCCATCCCTAAATTAAGAGCAATAAAAACTTTTATTTCTTCTTCTGTGACAGGCTCATAAAGTCCTCCTTTTTGTTCTGCATATTAGTTAGTAAGAATTGTAATATATTGAACAAGCTCTCTCGTCCAGAATAATCGAAAAATCTTTAGTGAAGATAGTTCTCTGTGAGCGACTAGAGATAACAAGATAGTAGACAAAATCACCAGCAGGTAGAATTTTTTTCATTTTGGAGCCTATTTTTAAACCTGAGCAGAAGATGGTCCTGGTTGTAGTTCTGGTGATGATGATGGAACTAAAGGCTGAGAAAAAGATAATCCTGCTAGAGGTGTATCATCTCCGCAGTCAAATTCCTAATTACGTAGGTATGTACCTTGGAAGTCTTCTTCGATAAAAATTTCTCATCGTCTTATTCTGTCCTTCAATGATGACCTCATCTTCGATATCCGAACTCTCGCAACCGGCATGATAGCCATCATCGGAAGGTATATCAACATATTGCAATAAGGCATTCTCAATTTCCCAGTTCAATAAGCATCTTCTTTCCATTTTCTGCAAAAATAAAACCAATACAATTTATATCTACTTTTGAAAACCTTTTTTACCTTTATAGTACGGTGGTTACCATTGCTAACCACCTTAAATTACGCGTTATTATCAAAAACCTTTTTACGTTTGCCTATTATATTTATTGAATAAAACTATTATTTACGGATTTTATCGCGTTTAATTACATTAATTTATTGTTATTATTATCCCGACGTTTCGGGTGCTTTACAGCGCCCATGGTCACGGGGGGGACTGAGATGTTTGACGTCCCAATGTCATAGTTAGTCCGGCTAACTTCAGTTTTTTAATATTAATTTTTGGTCCGATTTACGCAAAACGAGCTTATAGTATCATGAAGTCTTGTGAAAATTTTGTTAATTATAGGATCCCAAGCAGATGGTAGCACCCAACCATCTTCTCTATTGAAATTTGGATGTTTTTTAATTTCAATAGCCAATAGCCAAACGCGATAAAATCCGTAAATAATAGTTTTATTCAATGTGTAGTGTTCGCGTAAATTTAAGAAATCATTATATTATATTTATATTTGTTATACGTAATTAAGAATATTTCAACAAAAAGAGAATATAAATAGTTCATATTTGTAAATAATTACTTACCAATTAAATAAAACAGTTGCGACACAATTAATTCAAATTTCACTAACTTTCGTTTCAAAGTTTACTTATCGTCCATCTATCAAAACACTGACCATTAACGCTGTTCAAATGTTTTACATTTTATATCGTACATATTCAATCAAATTGGAAGCAATATATGTCACTATATCGTAAAACAAGCGAATAAATAGGTGGTTATCTCTACTGACCACTATGAAGCAAAGAGTTAGAGAAAATACAGAGAAAAGAATATGGTCATTTTATCTATTAAGTTTATTATTTAAATCTATACTGTGCCACATACGTGCATAGATTTTTAGGCATGTTTTTGAAGCACTTATTTTATATCCTAATCTAAAAACTATACACACAGTACATAAAAGTGTGTATGTAACATCGAAATAGCTGCCTTATATTGAGTTGAAGGCACTGGCATGCAAGTAAACATGAGTAACGATTTTTTTTAAATTTAGTTGTCTGTCCGGGTTAATCTTGAGTATGACTGTGTAGTGTGGCTCCCGGTATCCACTAATGTAACACCTATAATAAACTTGAGAAAGTATTAAACAGGACTTATAACAGAAAAGTTGTCACATTTAATAACATTATTACGTGGGACAACTCATAGAATACTATAATACACAATAGAATGGCTGTCAACCTTATTTTGTACGAGATTCGGCGTCGCCGGGAGCACACATACAAGCAATTACGTCGTATTATCAGTTAATCACTACTACAAACCCGATTCGCCGTGTTGACAGACGGATTTTAATACATATTTATTAATTTGTAAATAGCGTGCAATTTGGCATTTTCTAAATAATTTGCATGCGAAATTTGGAAACGATTTTAACGTCAAAACACATCATAAGGGAGCCACACTACACAGATAATAGATTTATACGAGTGAATTGACGTGTTAGTGGCATTTTAGTGGCTACACGGGCTCCGCCCACCCCCCGTTCTATTATGTACGTATTATAGTATTCTATTGGACAACCTATCTTTTCCTAGTCCCGTTTAATACTGTCTTAACTATAAAATAGATGTTATATTAGTGGATACCGTGAGCCACACTACAACTGAACCGATTGTATTTAAACCTGACTAACAGATAGAGAGCGATGCCAGGAGAGATCTTTAACGAAAAATTATGAAAACAAATAGTCGTTGATTAAGTATCTTAAACCAAAACAACGCCATTAGATCCCATCCACGAACGACGCCAGGGTGGATCGATAGTATTAAATAATAAAACCGTCAGTACTTATCTTGCTCCTTGTCAAACGAACTTACAGTTCACCTGATGGTAAGTGGCTACAGCAGTCCGTAGACACTTGGAACCAACTTCAAAACGAAGTATTATTTATAATCTATATTGGATTTTAAAAAAAAAATCTCTGATGTCACGTGTCAATGGTTAGTACGGTTGACAAAAGGACATGTTACTAAAATAAAGGTTTCAAATGAAATACATTAATAAAAGAAAAATTATTAATAAAATATCATTGACATATATTACCAGCGTAAGGACCGGCCCGACCGAACAACTAAAACGGACCAGTAGTGCGCTGGCCCTAAAATTACAGTTTAGGGCCAACGCGAATCCGTCGACAGTGGTGCGCGTGCATGACAGATTTGCCTGTCATAAATATGTCTAGTTGCGTGGTAAAAGAATGCAAAAATTACGATACAAAGATTAAAAAAAAACATGGGATATCGTAACAGCGGTAAATAGCTTTATATTAATTTTATTATTACTAAATTATTATACAAACGCATTTTAAAAGTTTTACTTTTCAGTTAGTTTAGTTACGTTACCAAGATTAGGCCAGGGTTGGATTCAGACCCCCAAAAATATTGTAGATGGAAAATAAAATTATACTAATTTTAAAAAAATTATATCACATTTGATTTTTCATGTTTCTTTTTTCCCGGGATTTTGGCGTCACGCGTCTAGTTTATCTATACGTTTCGTTTTTTCACGGTTTTATTTTTATTTCTGTTTAACTTTTGTCTAAAGAACTATGTGTAAGTTAAATTTTGAATACTGGTACCTAATATATTTTATATTCAATAAGGGTAAAACGAAAAGAGTACAAAAGAAACCATATCTGCTTAATTGAATCTGAAAATCTGATTCATAAAATATTTTGAAATTCTGTTTTCAAACCGATTGCTTCTGGAGCATAGAGTTTTATAGTATTTGTGTATCAAGCATGCCACATAAATGTATCGATCGAGCATCGATTTACCAGAAAGGAACCTAATTCTAATTTTATTTAAAAAAGCGGTACTCATGTACAATACAGAAATTCTCGATATCGTAGGTAGGGTTAATATTAAAATGTAAAAGGACCCAATAATAGTACAAGTCGACCTTTAGGTAAAATTATGATATTTTCGCTTAGTATTATTACGATACTAAGTATAGACTACAAAATATGAAATAATGTTACAATTACAATAATTGTACTACGAAATCCGACCCTGGTTACGTCGTGTTTTAATATGCCGTTTGTATTATGACAGATGCGCTAGTTTTTCTTGTATGAAAAAGTTATGAGTAATTAGTGATCGATGGATGGGCCTATCCTTCCTTTTGAAATCATTGTAAAATATACGTTGGAGTTGTTACTAAAATTTATATTTTGGTTTTACCTTCTAGAAAAACGTTAGAATTTTTAAAATAATAACCCGTTACCCACCGCAATAGCTTTCCATTTACTTAATTTGATAAAAATATAACACTAACATAAAACAATCAAAAACTTTACAAGAAAACTACGATTAATTCGGATTTGCGAATAAATTCAAAGACGTTACACAAATGAGCGCGCGACAGCTTTGCAGAAGCGAAGGGGGTAGTAATCGCAAACTTACTGCATCTGAGCACACGGCTAATATATTTATATCATAATACAATAAAATATAATATCAATATTTCACAAGTTGGGCTCATAGCAATATTATAATTTAACATGGAATATTTAAAAACATAAACGTAACCTAACACTATTCAGAGAACTTTCTTCATTGGCACGTTCATGTATGTATTCCGATACTACCACAGATTAAATAATGTTAACACTACTCCAGAGGGCTAGAAATCGTTCGCGAAGAAAGTCTCTTCTCTTCGTATTTTGCTGAATCCTGGAGCATAAGATTTTAAGTTTGTTAACGTATTGTTAAATTGGTTCCAGGTGAAAACAGCAGTTCCCTGTCTTGCTGCAACTCTAACCAGACGCACCCCGAGTGCTTCCCCGTGCAGCTGGACGTGGAGGATCCCTTCTATCGGGACTTCAACCTCACCTGCATGGAGTTCGTCAGATCAGCGCCCGCACCGACGTGCCATTTTGGTACGTTAACATTTTACTATTAAGTCTATTTAATAAATTTTAATAAGTATATTATTATTAAAAAAAAGAACTAGACAGCATATTTCCCATATTTGTTTGTATATTTCATAAAGATAAAGATAAATATATTTTATTTTGCAAATATGGTTACAGTACATGGTAATATAGGTAGTGAGTTCAGCCATATTTTACCATGCATGCAAAATATACAGAAATATAAACTAATCACCTAAACAGCTATAAAAAAATAAAATAATGACACAAAAACAAACAATTTAAATTTTTAACATTATACAGTCTTAATCTCAAAATAATTTTTTTGTCAGTCAAGAATTCTGTTACGCTGTATGTTTTGATTGACTTGACTGTCAAGAAGCTACGAAATATGGAGTGTTACTTCTACACTCCATACTACGAAGCCTTTTTTTTAAATATCGATAGCGGCAATTCTTTCCAACTTTTAGGTATTTTATCATATAATATGACTCATATAGAAGATGAAGATGTACACATAATATTATAATACGTCATCGAGTCAATTACGACAAATAATTGTGATACTGTCATTTTTTTTAATTTAGGTTTACTGGCGGACATAGCAACAGATATTATACATTATATTATCATCATTGCAGCCCTTCACAAGTCCACTGCTGAACATAGGCGTTCCCAGGGTATATCACAAAGCACGGTCCTTAGCCACCTGCATCCAAAAACTCGACTTCTGTATTTTTTACCAGGTCTCTACATCATATAAAGGTATTGGCTTACCGTTACGAGGCTACCCGACACCGACACCCAGTCCCCCGTAACCATGGGCGCTGTAAAGTACTCAAAAATCGAGAATATGAAATAAAATATTTAAACGTGAGATAAAATCTGTAAGAACTAGTTTCATTCAGTGTCTAGTCTTCGCGTTAATGTAAATCCTTACACACAATTTCAGGAATTAGAGAGCAGCTGAACCAAGCGACAGCATTCATAGACGGGTCCACAGTGTACGGCTTCACGGAGAGCAAGGCTTCACAGCTGCGGCTCGGGACCGAAGGGAAGCTGAAGATGCTGAAGATTGGACCCTATGAACTGCTGCCGCAGTCCACGGACCCCAACGACGGATGCAACACCGTCGAGATGAACGCTCTCGGTCGTTACTGTTTTGAGTCTGGTGAGTTGCTTCTATCTTTTTAAAATATAGAACTACATATGACGACAGAGCCACGCTGCAGCAATATAGTTGTAGCACGAATGGGTCTACTACCTACTACAATGGAACTACTACGCTCCCTCAGAATACCAGCGTAAAATAACAGGTTAATGATGCTGTGTTTTGTACCGTGAGTGTAGAGAACTGAAGACTCTTTTCGCTTGAAAGAAGGCATTCCATCTTAGTTCTCAGGGGTTATAATGCATCTGCATTTTGATACTTAATTGAGAACAAGTGTAGATCTATATAAGCCTCAGCACCCACTCATCATCAGGTGGACTGTGTGCTCGTTTGACATTCTTATACTATAAAAAGTAAATAAACAAATTAATGTATTTTGGTTTCTCAATCTTTGAGTATTAAGCCAACCTCAAAGGGTCAACAGACTCCGCATATATAACATCACTGGCGATCCGCCCGGCTTGACGGGTGATTTCTGGACCTCGACAACGACGCCACGTGCCGGGTACAAATGTGAATTTAAACCATCTAGCGATCCATTCAAACACACACAAAAAATTTCAAAATCGGTTGGATAGTTTCAAAGTCTATAACGGACATAGGTAGAAAGATTTTTTTGTGTTTTATATAGATGGACCTTTCCGATCGGCTTAAAAAAGTTGTAATAAATAGAACCGAGTCTTCAGCTGCACCGATAATAATGTGTGCGCCGGGCCACAAAGATCAATATTTACCTTTAGTTATGGGTTGCACCAAAGATCAGTATAACTTTTTGTCATAATGCATAATACATGAACACATAAACACTCACGCCCGTCACCCAGAGGGATAGGCAGCGACTACGGACTTCCACATGGCACGATCCTCTGCCATACTAATCAACATATAAATAAAGTACTACTCGACTCTAAATATATACAACATATAAATAAAACCCGAATGTTTTCTGTAAGAACCAAGTACCTGGTTTCTACGAGTATCGAGCTCAGAAGATAATTTACATTATATTAACCTTAGATCATTGGGTTGAATGGTCTAAGGTATTAACACATGTATAACCATTTTCAAAATATTCGTCTGCCTATCTGCCTATTCGTACAGTGGTTTATTATTTTTTTGACTATTTTCTTAAAACGTTACTTAATGCACTATAATTTTCTAATGTATCGTGGAGACGATTCATCATAACCATCATCATCATTATATATCTTTATTTCTAAGTTTATCACGCAGAGAAACCCCGAGCATAGCCCTCTCCATAGCTCGCTGAGTGACTTTGAGCGTCCTCATACGGCCAGCAGTGAAGGACCACGTCTCAGTTCCATAGGTTATCACTGACAACACACAGTGGAGACGATTAAGATACATAAATTGCATAATGACAAATTTGTCTGGACCTTCTGCTGACCTCTGATCCGGACGGATATCAGGTCCCCATCGATGCCTGTCTTGGCTACTCGGACCATTGTCTGATCCGAAGTACGGTGCCACTCACGTTCCCATCGGGGTTGCGTGGTTGCCGCCGTGTTTGGCATTATAGGTCAGCCGATTGGGGCTGGAAGAATTAATTTTAGGTCATACAAATACTTGTTCTGTGCGGGATTCGCACCCGCAGCTCTCAGTGACGCTGACTGACATCTTTTTGCTATTATCTATTATCCAGCGCGCCGCGAAGCCGCCTGTAACAATTACTGATATTAACCCGTTGTCAGGTGATGATCGTGCGAACGAGAATCTGCATCTCACTACGATGCACTTAATCTGGGCACGTCAACACAATCGTGTGGCAGCTGAGCTCCAGAAGCTGAACCCCGTGTGGGACGACGAGACCGTCTACCAGGAGACGAGGCGGATCATCGGAGCACAGATGCAGCACATCACGTACTCAGAGTTCTTACCTGCCATACTCGGTAAGAAAAAACAAACATTTTTTATGAAAATTTTCTACCAATATTTATCTTGTAGAGCATAAGAATATCTACTGTCCCATATCGTCCTATGGGCATATGGGCGTCGTAAGCGGCCATGGAGGGCAACAAACCACGAGAAGGCCGCAGCATTTTCCTAACACTCACACTCACAATAATGAGTCAATACGGCCTAGGTTCAAGCATTGGACTTTAATTTATATTAATACTTGTATAATGACCAGTCGAATAATTATATTCGTCCTTTATAATAGCTGAATAACGTTTATTTAAATTAAGTTATAATTATCTCTATATTTTACTCTTTCTATTGGTATTTAGTAAAAAGAGAGAGCAACTTTAAGCATTTCTTAATATGACGTCCATTTTTATAACTAATGCCTCTTTTTTGTATATTTTAAACTAAAAAATATAATGGAAAATTGTTCCAGTTTTAAGACGCTAATATAATCGGCAAAAATATATTTTATAATGTTGTTATACAACATGTAGCATTAATCTCTGTGATTCTCGTTACGTGCGCTATCAGTCAGGATCAGTATTCAACTTTTATTTGCAAAAGTGGCCGGGTAGTAAGTGTGTTTTCAAATACCCCGCTTTACCGATGGGCGTGTCAGTTGGAGGTATTATGACCATATACAATTTGCAAATAAAAAAATATTTAAATTAATTCATATATTTAGTTTTCTGAAGTTAAATTATTTCTACACATTTGAATATTGATTCTGTCAGCGCACTTAATATTAAAGAGTATATAAATAGCAGTGTCACGTGTAACCTACCTACCTTTGATTATATACCTGTCTATATAATCGAAGCTACCTACACAATTATTTCATTATTATTAATATTATTATACAGGGCTATTAAGAGTTGCCATATTTTAAACTTAAGGTCTAATATATAAATATTGATATACTGTTATTGCAGTTTTTGAATATACGAGTAAATAAAGCTTCTATTTTTATTTTAAATTATCCCAAATTCAATGTGATTTAATAGACAACAACGATTTGTCTACCGCTCAACACTGTGTGTGTGCGCAGTAAAATAAGTTAAAAAAACGCATTACCACGCATTTTGAATTTAAATGAATAAAAGACAGAATGTTTGAGATTTTTTATTTAATTTTTCTTCACCATTTGCCTATATTACTTATTCCAAACCTGCAAATTTGGCCGGTTATTGCAAAATAAGCCTGTATACACAAGCAGTATGTCCGCAGGCAGTGACGTCATGTGGGCACTGAATCTGACGGTGCAAACAGAAGGTTACTCCAACATGTACGACCCGGAACTCGACCCGTCCATCGCCAACCACTTCTCCGCCGCGGCGTTCCGTTTCGCACACACACTACTTCCGGTCAGTTGGTATTTATTGCATTGTTTTGTTTTTAAGCGGCACGATATGAGTATCTGAGAGATGACTACATATTTATGACATTTGCTGTAGAGGCTATCGGTCCGTGGGGACCACATGCGGTGAAGTTCCTAAAGGAACTGCATCCGCGACTGGTCGTCGCTGCTTTTGATACGAGAGCTGGTTCTTTTCTCGTTCAAAGGCTAAGTATAGCCATTCATCGAGAAAACGCAGCCAGCGTTCTTGGCACGATACCGCGGGGAGTAGCTGGCTGCATGATAATTTAAGTTTTCAGTTTTTGTTTTTCTTCATTATAGTTTTGAATATTTATTAATGTGGTGGAGCCATGCTGCAGCTATATTAATTGCATAGTTGTAGCACGAATGGGTCGGCTCTCACAGAATACCAGCGTAAAATAGCAGCTTAATGCTGCTGTAATTCGTATGGTGAGTGTGATACTCATTCGAAGATAAATGTAGATGTTTGTGCGCCACAGCATCCACTTACCAGGTGAATTGTGTGCTCGTTTGTCAACCTTATTCTATAAAAAATCCTTTAAGTAGCCCAATTATTCGTTGGATAGGATTATATAAAAGGATATTTATAAACAAAATGGGTCGCGAATAGGATAGGACAGTTTATACGTGGCTCTACCACGAACGAGAGCGAACGGGATAGGGAACGTACCCATATTATTATTGTACGTTCCCTATCCTAAAAAAAATATATTTATATTTTTTTAGGATTTTCGACCCCTCCCTCCCGTCGGTGATCAGTCGTAGAATAAGTCAAGACCCCAACCCCCATTTAGTTTTCACGCAGTAATTTATAAACGTGATTTTTAATCATTTCGCAGACAAAAAGTGAAAATAAAATAATTTTGCTTATAGTCGTCTTTATTGCATATGATTGCATGCATACTTATAATTACTAGCGAATTAAATATCATAAAAAGAACAACATTCGTAAAATATGTAGCTATACATTTAATGTATATTATGTAACTCACAGTACCTTAGTTTACGAACACACACATTAATATTTATCTCATACGTCTTCAACAAATACGTCTCCAGGATCCATCCACTCGGATACATCGTTATTAGAGAGAGGCAGTAGTATCAGGAGTTTCATCAGACTTGGTTATTTTCTCGTCATCGATGGCCTCGACGTCTAACGCTTTCTTCCAAAACACATAAAGCCTCATGTGGCCTCCTGTGGAGAACCTGCAGGGGTCGCACGCGGGACAAGTTATCCACTGCACCACCATGCAAATTTTTTCGATGGCTGTTCATTGATTTTTTGAGGCAAAATAAAGGCCACAAATTGAACATATTCTTCCGTTGATATCGTCTCTGATGGATGGGCAGTATAAATCATAGGGTGTTTCTCAACTCTGTGAGAAATCAAGCCGTAGTGTTATAGATTGGCGCACAAGCAATGATGGAAACATTTCAGATCCAACTTCCTCTGGACTGCGTATACGGAAAGGGTTTTGTGACATCGGAAATGGTGCCGGTAAAAAGCCTTGGTAAAGAACATTTCCCTGAAGCTGATCCCTTTCTTTTAAAACATTTATATAGTATTTATGCAACATAACCATATCACTTTTTATCTGAGTATTTTTGGCAACTATATTATATATCATAGGTTATAATAACCAAACAATTTTTTAAAACATGCTTAAAACATAAGCTGTTTTAAACATTTAATAAAATACACTCAGAATACCCACCTACAGGAAATAATTGAGGAGACGAGCATTTTTCTTAGTTCCAATCTGACAAAGTTCTTCGATTTTCAAAAAAGTAAGACGCTCTAGTTCTTTTGGATTTTTTTGTGCTCATCTCTTAACGGTAACATTTAATGAAAGCTTTGTACAGACGACTCTACAAGGACATTATTGTACCACCACGAATATTTGTCGACTTGTTTGATAACTTCACTGAACTACAAACTGACTGATAAATAGTGTCTGTGTTAAATATAGGTCGAAAAAGCATGATATTTTTTCACTTACTATCATTCAAATAGTGCGGAAATTGTTAACTTACTGCCGCACCACGATTGTTTCAGGGATTGATCCGCAACGTGGAGGTGAGCAACGGCAGCGTGAACTACGTGCACCTGCACGACATGCTGTTCAACCCGTACGCGCTGTACCGCGCGCGCGGGCCCGCCGCCGCCGTCACCTCCGCGCTCGCCACGCCCGCGCACGCCGCCGACCCGCACGTAACCGCAGAGGTGCGACCTACATTATGCTCTCCTAGTACATAGGCGCAGGTCACCGCAGAGGTGCGACCTACATGTGCTCTCCTAGTACCTAGGTGCACGTCACCGCAGAGGTGCGACCTACATATGCTCTCCTAGTACCTAGGTGCACGTCACCGCAGAGGTGCGACTTACATATGCTCTCCTAGTACCTAGGTGCACGTCACCGCAGAGGTGCGACTTACATATGCTCTCCTAGTACCTAGGTGCACGTCACCGCAGAGGTGCGACTTACATATGCTCTCCTAGTACCTAGGTGCACATCACCGCAGAGGTGCGACTTACATATGCTCTCCTAGTACCTAGGTGCACGTCACCGCAGAAGTGCGACCTACATATTCTCTCCTAGTACCTAGGTACACGTCATCGCAGAGGTGCGACCTACATGTGCTCTCCTAGTACCTAGGTGCACGTCACCGCAGAGGTGCGACCTACATGTGCTCTCCTAGTACCTAGGTGCACGTCACCGCAGAGGTGCGACCTACATATGCTCTCCTAGTACCTAGGTGCACGTCACCGCAGAGGTGCGACCTACATGTGCTCTCCTAGTACCTAGGTGCACATCATCGCAGAGGTGCGACCTACATGTGCTCTCCTAGTACCTAGGTGCACGTCACCGCAGAGGTGCGACCTACATGTGCTCTCCTAGTACCTAGGTGCACGTCACCGCAGAGGTGCGACCTACATGTGCTCTCCTAGTACCTAGGTGCACGTCATCGCAGAGGTGCGACCTACATGTGCTCTCCTAGTACCTAGGTGCACGTCACCGCAGAGGTGCGACCTACATGTGCTCTCCTAGTACCTAGGTGCACGTCATCGCAGAGGTGCGACCTACATGTGCTCTCCTAGTACCTAGGTGCACGTCACCGCAGAGGTGCGACCTACATGTGCTCTCCTAGTACCTAGGTGCACGTCATCGCAGAGGTGCGACCTACATGTGCTCTCCTAGTACCTAGGTGCACGTCACCGCAGAGGTGCGACCTACATGTGCTCTCCTAGTACCTAGGTGCACGTCATCGCAGAGGTGCGACCTACATGTGCTCTCCTAGTACCTAGGTGCACGTCACCGCAGAGGTGCGACCTACATGTGCTCTCCTAGTACCTAGGTGCACGTCACCGCAGAGGTGCGACCTACATGTGCTCTTCTAGACCTAGATTCAGGTCAATAAAAAAACTTGCCACGCGATAAACCTCGCCAAAACTATGAGATCTAATCGGCCCAAAAATTTATATCTATTCAGAAGCTGAAGGTATCCGGATTAACTATGTCATCGGGATGTCAAACACCTCAGTTTCCCCCGTGACCATGGGTGCTATAAAGCACCCGAAATGTCGGGACTTAATAATAAGTTAGTGTGCAGTTTACACGCGATAGTTAATTTTATTTTATTTATTTATAAAAATTATTTCAACCACATTTAAAGCACCACACAAAGAGGAGACAACAATAGAAAACACAGTATACTGTATTTTATCTCATTCTCTCGCAGTTTAAATTCAATAGATGTAAATGTTTCTGTTTCAATGTATTTGTTTCATCGAGTTTCGAATTACAAAGATTCTAAAGAATTCAACAATTTTTTTGTTATTGCTTGTTGAATTAAAAAAAAACTTTGGGTAAATCCAAATGTGCATGGCGCATGTTATACGTCAATTTTTATTGTATTTTAAATACACAAATAACATTATTACTATTACTTCTAATCTATCTAGCTAAGAAAATTTTACGTTAAACGTCAAAAGAAAAAGTTTGCAAATCCAAAAGTGCACGTTTTTAAAGAATATATGATCGTGAAAAAATGTAGAAAAAAAATTCTCAATCAACAATGGAAAATATTTTTTTTACTTTACTATGTTATTATTATTAAGATTCATTTTTTATTATCGTTAATTATTTAAGATAATTCTGTTAAGAGTAACAGAATTATCTTAAAACGATCAAAAATCAACTTTAATTTTAAGATATTTGTACTGACTAGGAATAAATTTATTTTCTCATCAACTTTATTTCGTTTTTAAAAAGTTTTTTATCTAGTCATAACCAGTATTTTAATTTAGCATTCCCCAAAGTACACCTTCAGGTCACTCCATAAAGTCCGAGACGTATAAGTGTATTTAAATCCTGCGAACATTTAGCGAAACAATATATTATATAAAAAATTAATAAAATGTATATAAATAAAAATCTGTGATTATATACAAATTGTATCAATATTTAGTAAAATATATTATTACAAGGCTGCTCAAAACACCGAAAATTTCTGAATTTCTCAGTCGAAAAAAAATTATTATAACTAAACAAAACACATGATACGAGTAGATGAAGAGATTAAAAAATAGCTCAGCGGGGTAAATATGATACCCCGCCGAGCTATTTTTTAATCTCTTATATATATCTGGCTTGATATATCGACACCGTAAGCCACTAAAACCACTTTTTTAATGTAAAAATTGCAATTAATTAATTTTTAAAAAAATAAGTTCAACAATCATTTATTTTTCTGACAATGTGCTTACGTATTACGTCATTTATATGTTCAATATGATTGTTATATACGATTTCATGCGACAAAACGCCGTCTTTTTTAGGCGCTTGTAGAACGTACCTACGTTCTTGACCAACCTCGCAATAGTGATGAGGTGAGACGCTTTACACAGGGCCTAAGACCCGCAAGTAAACCGACGTGCTTACCAGAAATAGATACGTAGGACGTTGCTTTAGTTCTACATTTGTTTTCCCAGCTAAGTAATCACCTCTTCGAGCGTCCAGTAGCAGTCAACACGTCTTGGCAGCCACAGAGTTCGGGCCCGTGCGGGCTGGACCTCATCTCGCTGAACATCCAGCGCGGCCGCGATCACGGCCTGCCCGCCTACCCGGCCTGGCGCGAGCACTGCGGCTTCTCAAGGCCAAAGAACTTCACCGATCTCGACGACATCTTCGACGAGCTCTCGCGTGAGCGGATCTACAAGATTTATAAGTAAGTGAAACTTTTTTACGGATTTTATCGTGTATACTAACTTATTTTAAGATCGGATTGAAAATTAATAATTTCAATCTAAATGTAGCCGTAATTAATTATGACAATGGGATGACGAACACCTCATAGGGTAACCAGATGGTCGGGATTCGTCTGGATTCTCCCGTTTCACATGATCTCCAGACTCCCGACAAAACTCCAAATCTGAGAGAAGACAAACGATATGTTAATGATTAACGAATGACCTTTAAGAAAGTGATTGCTAATTACACTGAACTTTGAAGTTAATTGTTTGAATATTAAATCTTTTCTGAATACTACTAAAGGATCCACAATGGTGTACTCAAATTAGTTATGTTTAAAGTACTTTCTGTGGCTTCTTAATTTAAGAAAAACCATAAAAATTTTATTTTTAATATTTATTTCTCCCGACAACAACTCCATAATCCCAAAATTTTATAAATTGGTCGAGATATTTTGTTCTTGCGATTTGGCAGACCCACCTCAGTCCCCCCGTGACAATGGGTGCTGTAAAGTATTTGAAATGACGAGAACTTAAAATAAGTTTTATATACGCAAAAAAAATCCGTGAAAAATTCGTTTCATTTAAATGTGTATAGTTGGCGTAAACATTATAAATCGTTATTTACAAATAAACCCGGGATTGAGAAATTACACGTGCAATTTGTACGCGCAATCTGAACGCGGTAGAGCCATACTACAGCTATGTTATGATTGTAGCAGGAATAAGTCAGCTCGACCATAGGCTGTAACTATATCGAAAAAACCATTTTTGTTGATAGCAAATGATTCTAGATGCATCTGTGTACGTGATTGCGTGTTCGTATAATAAGTGAGTAAGTGTATATTAGTATATTAATATATTAAGGTACATTAAGGTAAGTAAAGCTCATATGTGGTAGAGCCATGCTGCAGCTACTCGTATATTATGGTTGTAACGGGTGTGGGTCGACTCGAACAAGGTACAGGGTGTTTCGTATGGCGAGTGTAGATGTAGAGAATCGGAGATCCTTTTAACAAACGAGCCTAGAGTCCACCAGACGGTAAGTGGATACTGTGGCCAATATACATCTACATCTATCCTCGATAAAGAAAGGGAGAATCAGAATGAAGATGCATTGTAACTCTGGAGGATAACTGTCTCGTTTCTTCGTCTGGTATTCTCTGAGTGCATGGTCCTCAAACGGTCGAGCCGACTCATTCGTGCTATATCCATAGCATAGCTGCATCGTGGATTTACCACATTATATGTGGTAGAGCCATGCTGGAGCTATTGGAAATGAGACATAGTTTGTGGTCCGTGTCTGCTTGTCTATGGGTGTAGTGTTGAGGGTGAGGGTGTGGGTGTGTCGCAGGAGCGTGGACGACATCGACCTGTACACGGGCGCGCTGGCGGAAGCGCCGCGCGGGCGGCTGCTGGGCGCCACGCTCACGTGCCTGCTGGCCGACCAGTTCCTGCGCCTCAAGCGCGCCGACCGCTACTGGTACGAGACTGGGGACCCGGACATAGCGTTCACGCCAGGTCAGTCGCTACAACCTGTGGTTACAATCTATATGTATTATCTGCTATCTTATCTCATCGATGTCTCAGCGCGCACTTTAATAAAACACATCCACTCTTGCCCTCGTGCAGTTAACTGATATACCGCGGTCTTTGTAACAGAAACAGTATTACTAATACACAATAACCTAAAAACAAGTTGTTGACGAGTATGCCTGGGACAGATAGTCCGACTAGGTAAGTCCAACTTAGGCCGAGAGGTCAATCGACGTATTCAACTCGGCTTGGCAGCGTTCGGGAAACTACGACACATCTTTTCGTCAAGTATACGTCAAAACCTTAAAACAAGACTGTAGAACTAGTGCGTGTTACCACTGATGACTTATGGAACTGAGACGTGGTCCTTTACTGCTGGCGGCAGTATGTGGAAGCTCAACTTGGCTCAGCGAGCTATGGAGAAGCTCGGAGTTCAAAGTGACCGACATAGCCCAACGGATTAGTACGCTGAAGTGGCAATAGGCCGGCCATATAGCTCGAAGAACCGACAACCGATGGGGAAAAAAGGTTCTCGAGTGGCAGCTTCGTACTGGTAGGCGTAGTGTAGGGCGTCTCCTATTAAATGGAGTGACGACCTGGTAAGACGTGCAGGAGGTGCAATGGATGCAGTTGGTGCTCAGGATCATGCTTTGTGGCATTCCTTGGAGGAGGCTTATGTTCAGCAGAGGAATTGTGAAGGGCTGTAATGATGATTAGTATATAGTCAATTAAACAACACATAATAATAATTACTGTACATTATATAATTATATGCAAAAAATACACTGTGCACGTCCCATAGTTTCACAGTTTAACTGTAATCGAGGAGACAGTTTACATACGTAAATTGTACAAGGACATACATTCAAAACCAGTTAAACGATTTATTTGCTATACAAATACTTTTTTCGTGCGGGAGTCGAACACGCAACTCTCAGCGCCAAACTCAATGCTAAACCAATTCGCCACAAAGCCTCCTCTACATTCTGAGGGGTTTCCTCCACATTTCATCCATCCGTCCATTACAGTCTATAAAAGTCCACTGTTGAGTCGACTATTGTTCCGTAGTCGTGTCTATCACTTTAAGTCAAAGTGACAGTAACACCATAGGACTTAACGACAACGTGGCACAGCCATGCTGTAGTACATTAGTACGTAGTATAGTTGTAGCACGTGCGACCACGCTCTCACAGAATACCAGCGTAAAATAGCAGCTCAGTGCTGTGTTTCGTATGGTTTTAGAGAACCGGAGACCCTTTTTACTCGAAACGAGGTATTCTATCTTAGTCAGGGGTGAAAACGCATCTGCATTTTGATTCGTAATCGAGGATATATGTAGATATCTATGGCTCACAGCAACCATTTACCATCAGGTGGACTGTTAGTTTTTTTATTGCCATAAGTTTAGCAATGGACTTTGTAAGGCTGTATCGATAGATGATTAAAACTTATTTATTTATATTTTTTTAATTGCACGCTGATGTGATTATTATCATTACGTTGTAAAACCTGTATTCTAAATTTAAACTAAGCGTGAAGTTTGAGGCAAATACTCCTAACACAGAGGATATACATACATACGTCATTAAAAGAAAATGGTATTCGGAAAATACTTCTATTGCATATCATTCTTAAAGATTATCTTTTTTATAAATTTATTTTTACTCTGTAGAACAATTGGCTGAAATCAGAAAAACCACACTGAGTAACGTGATTTGTGCCAATGAGAACATGTTGAGTCAAGCCCAGCCAAGAGTTATGGAGACTCCAAGTGACGTCAACCCACTCGTGAACTGCATAGAACTACGACAACCAAACTTCGAAGCTTGGAAGGTCCCTGGGCCGGCGGGCGTGCCACCACGAAAAAGTAAAACAACTAAGAGACCAAAAGTTTAGGTAATAAATCCAAAAAAAATGTGTAAGTGCATAATTTATTAATGTTTGAATGCATTTTGTCAAACACGCTGGAGAGAGTTTAGGCTAAGAACTCATGGAGCGATATTTGCCCGCGCCAGTAGCGATAGTCGCACCGGGACACAAGTAGAATACAAGAAATGTAGAGACTATTATAATAAATTTACCGCAGCGCGTGTGGTTGTTTGCGGTTAGCGATGCACCGGCGGCTAACAAAGTATTAAAATCACTATGTTTAAAAGGAAAATTTTAGAATAGCGTAGGCCGGTCGCCCGATCGATCTGCGTGTCTGAGGACTTGTCTGGCAATCGAATCCATTGCAAATAACTCGCATGTGCTTTGTGCCCGCCCGACTTGAAATCATTTCTCGCCAATCATTTTACATGATAGATCTACACTGCCGCTATATGGTGGTTGTAGCACAAATGGGTCGGTTCGAACGGGATAGGAGCTCGCCCTCAAAGAATACCAGTGTAAAAGAGCAGCTTAATGCTGCTGTGTTTCGTACTGTTAGTGATAAGAACCGGAGACCATATTTATTGGCAATAAATTCCATCTTAGTCCTCATGTGTGACAACGCATTTTTTGCATTTTGACTCTTAATCGAGGATAAATGTAGATGTCTATAGGCCACAGCATCTACTTAACATCAAGTGGACTGTGTACTGCTTTGTTACCCATATTCTATTAAAACAAAATTGCGGGCGTTACCGTCTCATGAGCATCAAAATAAAATGGCAGTTCATCTACTGCTGCGGACACGGGTTAATAACGCTCCATGGGTTCATAGCCTAAGTACCTACCTAACTAGATATTTAAAGTTAAAAGAAACAAGCGCATTCGCAACCACAACAGATTTCAATACTCAGATATATTGGTTTCAATTTATGACAACCATATATTAAACTTTCTGATTTCTGTATAATCTGTTCGCTTCGATACGGTCACCGTTGTGTTGCGACGTCACGGCACGTACCGCATCTTGTCGGCGTGCGGCGTACACCCGCAGGAAAATTTGAATTTAGCATTTTAAAACGAAACGCCGTAGTGAAAGATTGTTTTTGCTAACTTTGCTACGCATACAAAATCCATATTAAAAAAAGAAGAAAATATTTTTTTATTTTCTTCTTTTTTTTCTTTTATATGTATTCAGTACGTCATTTCGTTAAACGCCTTATTATAAACACAGGTAGCAATGACTGCGACACTTCGAGTGATGAAGAATAGTGTCCATTATACTTTCGTTTATGTTACCTACCTACTCATATTTTCCATTTAAATTCTCTTTGCTTCCTAACTTGTGTTTATTATTTATATTCGTATTTTATTACTATAACTATAAGAATAAAATAGTATTCTATTTTAATCTTAGAATAGAAAATCATTTATAACACAGTAAAATATAATAAAATAAAAACAAAATAATAAAATAATTGCGCCTCCTGGTGTACCGACTACGGAGTGTAGAGATAAGGAGAACAAACTTTAAAAAAAGTGTTTGTAGAAAAGCGCTAAATAAGGGTAGCGCCACTGTAGCTATTGTACACAATTTCGCCGTAATTCTTTTTATAATAAAATATTTTTTGTTTTCAAAATTTTTATCTTCGAAATCACTCTCCAACGTGTTTTACGGCGACTATTTCTGGGTAAATGATTTAGTAAATATATTACTAAATTATTTAAGATAAAGTAGGTAGTTGAGGTTTTAAATACTAGTTACTACAAATATTAAACTCAACTCAGCACACTTCACTCCGTCGGTAACTGCTAAGTTCATTTCATACCCTCTAGCTACTCGAGCGCTGTTGTGGAGAGTATTTGAACTGTTATTTACAGATGGACACATTTTCAACTATTCTCCCTCCTATGGGATATTGTCCTTCTTACCTCTATACCGTGGTACCGACACTATCTTAGCGAACAGACTATAGTAAAACCATTTCGTTATTCTATTTTGCTCTCACAGAATGAACAAATGATATAATTTAATAAAAAAACTCTTACCTACCATGTATTCATACTTTGTTATTTCTGTGTATTTAAATCAAATAAAATTATATTATTTTGACAACTACGTGTATATAACAGCTGGAGTGGAATCGTTTGTCATTGGATATCGATATCTTAACATTTTGCAACCTAAAATAAGATATATACAAAATATATCTTCATTTAATTTTCCTTTTCCCGATTTTACGTTACAATTTACGGTCTTATACATAAAAGTTCCTAACCCCCCCCACCCACCCACCCCCCACCACACACTTGTCGAGTGGCGTGGGAAGTAGCGAGGAAAGGAGGCAGAGACGCAGCGTGGCCTCAATACTCGTCATGGCCATCGCTCCTTGTTTTGTCGGTTTTTTGGGCGCGAGTCAAAGGACTGGCAATATTAGCGTGAGTGGCTGGCCACACACTCGCGTAAAGGCGCAAACGCAGTCCGAATCTAGCGCTCGGTACGGAAGCACGTCACGCGTCATTTAAAAATCATAAATAATGAACCTATCGTCATCATTGAGCCATATTATCCGCTGCCATGACGAGGAACATGACGTGCGGCATGACGAGTATTGTGGCCACACTACGTTTCTGCCTCCTTTCCTCGCTACTTCCCTACCACTCGACGAAGTAGTGTGTAAGGGGGATAACTATTAGTGATAACAACAAAACACTTGTTCAAGGGCACTTGCCCTGATGTTGATTAATATAAGAAGCCTAAAGTTATTTTGTCTTAGGTGCCTTAAGAACTTGAGATACTGTCGTCATCAATTGTCATAAAGTCAATCAAAATTTGCCCTACTGAATGTTTTAAACCTAATGGCTCAGCCACACAGTGCTCCTCGCGTTGTCTATCGTGCTGCTCATCGCTCTGGCTCTGATTCTCGCGCGGCCGCGATGTTGCCCTCTCTGCCCACACACTGCTCAACTTACGAAATTAATCGCGACGCTCTGCAGCTCCGCACTAGGTCGCTCGCGCTCGCAAGCTCGCAACACAATGGATGTTGGAACTGTGGAAGCGCGCGAGCTAGAAAAGAAATATAGATCGTCGTCCTCGCAAACACAGATGGCGGATGACATCTATTCATCGCAGTAGAACGACACTACCGTAACGAGCGTTCGATTAGAATTGGAATTGCGTTCGCGCGATTGTGTGGCAGGCCACTCGCACTCATATTGCTAGTCCTTTGACTCGCGGCAAAAAAACCGACAAAACAGAGAGCACTGGGTATGACGAGGAGCACGACATGCGACATGACGAGTATTGTGGCCACACTACGTCTCTGCCTCGTCTCCTCGTTACTTCCCATGCTACTCGACGAGTGTGTGGCCGGGGGGTTAGATTTAATTCTATGGGTATTTAAACTCGTAAATGAATTCCTTTAGTTTTGTAATGATTACCTCACAGATTTCGAATTTAAATAGATATTTACTTACATCAAAATTCTTAGTTTATAATATTTACGTAGTTTAATTAAGTGACAATCACTGTAAACTTTATTTGAATAAATTCGTTTTCATATTTCATCTCTTTTATTTTAAAACTTTTTAGCATCAACTACTAAAAAAATGACAGTGTAGCGGCGGTGTGAGAATATCCACTGCCCGGAGTCGTCCCGCGGGTGTCGTGAGCAGCGATAGAGGGAAACAGACTAGCAGCGTCTTCCTAATCTATACATAATATAATTAATCTGTAGAAAAGTCGTGTCTGTAATTCTAATATATTATTGAAAAAACAAGTCCAGGTAGCTAAATAAAGTGTACTGAAGCCAAATTAGTGGTTTTTATAATTTTTGTCTGTCTGTCTGTTTGTCTGTTTATTCACGATTCACGCAAAACTACTGGACCAATATCCGTGAAATTTTGTATGTAGGTAGTTAAAAACCCGGGCAACTTATAGACTACTTTTTATCCGATTACGGAACTTCAAAACAGAAGGTTAAGTATGTTCCTTCGTTTAGGTGTAAATTTTCTATTGTATATGATTATGTTAGTTATACGCTGAATGACGGGTGTTTCTGTTTTAAATAAATACTATATACATAAACCATCGTATAAATAAAGTTTGAAATTAATTTAAACCTTTGTGTAATAATTTGAAACAAAGCCGACGTTGTATGTGTCAGTTTTTAAAACAGCGCCATTTTATGATAAATGAAATAAATATAATAATTAACTTCAGTTACTAATAAATTACCTTTATATGTTTAAATAATTAGATTTATAAAATTATTTGTTCTAACGTTTATTTTTTCAGTTTGGGACTCGTGTCTGAGGGTCGCACCCCAACTTTCTATCGCTGATATTTCTAGATAATATAGTTTTGTATTTCATTATTTCATATATCTAATATTAGCGCCATTTACTTACTGCTAAATAAACTAATGACGGTCACCGATAAAATTAAATAATAGAATGCTACTGTATACTTATTCATTTTTATCTCTTTGATTTTTATCTCTGTTTGAAGGAATAATTCATGGCATCGTTGGCTGTTTAATCACTTGGAAGATGTGGTCAACAATCGACCAAAAACTTCAATTCAGTTTTTATGAATTTTATTTACATAAACAAGTACGAGAGATCGCCGTGAGATTTCATTATAGCATGGGATCAAAACGTGTAACATTCTCGCGAGGACGAATGAAACTGTTATAGGAAATTTTACGTGCTGACTTACAACGTGTTCGGTGAAATGGTGGAGAATAACTTCGTAGGGAAATCTAGATGTCTGAGTAGTTAAAAAAAGGTTGTAGATTGTAAAAACTATTAACACGCATTGAATCATTGCGGTATATTCTTGCGGTATAAATATGCTTTCATTTACCACGTTCTCGGCGGTGAAGGAAAACATCGTGAAGATACCTGCATATATAGAGAAAGTCGCCCAGTTGAGGTCATACCGCGTTGGCGTCAACGCATTGAACACTTTTTTTGGCCGAAAACTGCGGCCTGTGCTCAGTTGAGGGAATTATGTAGGCTGCTATTTTTTACTTTTAATGGGGCAATTGTGCAGTGTTTATTTCTTACATATTTTCGGAGATGTTAATTTTTGTTTTTATTATTTCAATCGTAAATATTTAGGATAATAAAGATGAGTAGAACTCAGCATCGTTATCATTACAGCCTGCCAGGCCTATGTTCAGTTCAGTGGACTGTACATAGGTCTAGCATGTACACTAAACTAAACATAGGCCTCGCACAAAGATTGTCAAACATGCTGGATATTCGCTGTAATTGCCACACTTGGCAGGCGGGTTGGCAACGACAAGTTTTATTATTTTGATCAGGAAGATGATGCTGCCCAACTCTTGTTTCTTTGGGGCCAATGATATGAATCAAATATCGCAAATAAACATATAATACTTACCGTAAATTTATTGACGATCATGAAATTCATCGTTATTTTGTTAAAACTAAATTAAGTTTAACTATTAATGAATGTAAAAATAATATATATATATATATATATATATATATATATATATATATATATATATATATATATATATATATATATATATATATATATATATATATATATATACGGCTATTATAGGCTGTAACGGTACCGCGCTAAGAAAACGCGTGGTTTGACTATGAATTTTATGAATTGACGACATGAAAAGTCATACTCCGTCGTCTAGAAAGTACAGCTCTAAGGTGCCTTCCTATCAAATTTTTGCTTTCTAGGTTTCTTCTTTTCATTACCTTTATCTTGAAGTATAAGTTTTATGAATACAAATATAATTTGTTTTTGTTTTACATATTTTATTCTTCGTAGATAGAACCATGCTACAGTTATATCATAGTTATAGCACGTTTTCTCAGAATACCAGCGTAAAATGGCAGCTTATTCCTACAGTGTTTCGTAAGGTAGAGAAACGGAGACCTCTTTTATACAGGAAATGTAAAAGAGGTCTGGCATCCCATCTTACTCCTCAAGGATGACAACGCGTCTGCATTTGGATTATTTAATGAGGATAGATGTAAATGTCTATGGGCCACAACATCCACTTACCATCAGATGGATTGTTTGCTCGTTTGTTCGTTGTTACTAGCAAGTGAAGCATGGATGGAGTAACGACCTGGTAAGATATGCAAGAAGTCGATAAAAGCAGGCTTAGGAACGTGCTTTGTGGCATATGCTTTGGAGGAGCCCTATGTTCAGCACCGGACTTAGGAAGGGCTCTAATGATTTAATGATGAATATCGGGTTGATACGTTTAAACATACAAAATCCATTTTCAAATAGGTAAATATTCATGCGGTTGATGTGGCGTACACTTTTTAATTAAATTTAAAAAAAAAATCTTTGGTTCTAATTTGTTACAAGAATTACAGTTTAACATATGGATGTATGTGTATGACTCAGTATAAAGTTTTAGCATTGTTATTTAACTATCCGTAGGAAGGTGTTGACCTTGCTCTGAAACGAGTCCTACTGTTGACAAACATAATTTAAACAAATTTTCGAATTAATCACGCAATTATCTACCATACGCACTACTACTAATAAAAACTATACGGAGTTAGCGAGTTGCAGCAATAAAATTAACATGGCCCGGTTGTTATGGTGTCTGACGTCATTTATTGGCGTATCCTAAATCTTGTGTTGAGTCCTCTTAGGTCGTGTGTGACATAATGCTGCAAATTTGTACAGTAGAACCTGCATAATAAGTAATAACTCGTGGTTTATTTATTCACTTTATTTTGTGACTTCGTTTTGCAACTTATTTGCATTTGATTTGATTTAATGAGGACATCCACGACCACCACAGCGACGCCTCTTAAAAATGAGATATTATTTTGACAGACTTCATAAAGGGGAAATTCATTTGTACGAAAAATGTAGTCTCTAGTATATACAGTAATCTATGTTGTAAAGGTTAATGTTTATTTCTGTAGGGACTAATAGTTGTATTTTGTATTAGATTAAAAATAAATAAATCGAACCACAGATGTTCATAAAAGCAAAAAAAAGTTTGTATTTCAATTTTTTGAACACTTAGCTCAAAAAAATTAATCAGTACAAACCACTGAGTCAGTGTTTTGTGTATTAATTTAATACTCTAGAAACTGATAAACTTTTATTTAAAACTGACTTCTCAATTAAATGACATTGCTTGACAAAAAACTTTACACCATTGTCGAGTAGCGACATCTGGTGAGTGTAATAATATTAGCTCTCATTGAGCCTTTCAACTATTTTTTCATCTGTGCTTACTTATTTGTATAATTGATTTTAAGATATAGCGGAGGTATGCTAGGTATTAAAATTTAAGTAAAGTAGATAAGAAAATCCATTACCGTATAAAATGCAGTGGGTGTGGTAAGAGGCGACAAAAAGGGTAATGAAACTGGAGATACGTAGCAGCATGTTAACACAATAAAAAAACTGCTTTTGACAACCAGTAAGTAAAAAAATATGGCAAATGGCAAATATCCCCCTATGAAGCAATCTGTGTGGGAGACCTATATTCAGATGTTGACTTTTGATAGGCTGTTTAATTATAAAACGTGCTAAACATCTGGAATTACTTCAAACCTCGATGTTTATATAAAAAATTGTAAATTGAGCCAACTCAAAGCGGCTGTTTAGAAAATAACTTTCAAAATTTGTGTTCATGGTAAGGTTGCCACGCGTACTATAATATACTTATAGATGGTATTGTACTATATTTCAGTCAATTGTACCTACTATATATTATAGAAAAATAAAATAATACGAAAAATACTGTATTTTTATTCCTAATTCAACTGTGGCGCTATTTTATATTAACTATGATTGGAAGTCTGAAACTAGTAAGTTTTAGGAAAATATTTTTTCCGTTATGAATGTAAAATTGAAATAAGAAAGAAATAAAGCGTGTTTGTTGATTTATTTTAAAAGGTAATAGATCATTGATCACCACCAAAGGAAAGAGCAATCACAAATATAATAAATTGGAAAATATATAATGATTAAAAGTAGATGTGTATTTTTTTCTCCTGAATTTCTCAACGCTACTAATATATTTTTGCATCTTTCTTGGGAAAAATACTATATTTGTTAAAAAAAGGTGGTCGTTGGAGAAAAAGGTGGTTCATGGGTATTTAGCGTATTCCGTCAATTTGATTTGTTACAGTCTCAAAAACCCATAACTTTTTCCTACTCATAATATTTTTTCCAAATGCTTTCATTCACTCTCTTTCAATTTCACCACTTAAAATTAAAAGTACATACTACAAAAACGATAAGTTCGAGTTTGCGTCATATCCATCATCCATCTTTAAACACCTGCTCATGCCTGCCTCATATCGGGTTATCGGGTAGTGAATAGATACATTAAAATGAGGTGAATAGAAACCACGTGATGAATAGAAACAAATCTGATCATTTCATTAAGTTGCCCCTAGGTTTTTCTACAGATCGGGAACGTGTGTTTATCTCTCCTGTTTATTATAGCTAACATTTTTCCTTTATTTTGGCAATTTTTGAAAACCTAGAGATAACTTTATCAAATAACCAGACTTATTTCTATTCAACCCCGAGATTTCTATTCAACCCATTGCAAAAAAGTAAGAGACTAGAGAAAATGTCATAAAGGTATCTTCGTCTATGAAAGATGGTGATATAACAACTCCCAGATCGGCGACAAGAAAAGTATCGATATCGAAGTATGCTCAACAGTACAAAGTTTATGAACAGATGTTGGACACACTGCGTAAGCTTGATAAACATAAGCATACACATTTACCTTTCCATAAACCGTGTAGTGGCGGTGTAGGAATATCCACTACCTCATATCATTCCGTGGGTGTCGTGAGACGCGACAGAAGGAAACAAATTACGGGAGTATGTAAGGATACCATATGTCAAAATTTGCCCTGACATGTCAGGACTTTTGAGCTCTTGTCAGGATTGCGATCAAAGTTAGGAAATTTCAGGCTTTTTAAATTTTTTAATAATATACAGCAGCTGTTTGCGTGGAAGGTGTGAAATCTGCGACGTGGATTGAGAATGCACAAAACCAATAGTTAATTAGGTTATATTTTGACGCTTGTTAATGCTTGCAACATAATGTCAGGATTTTTCAATGGAACTCAAGTTATTTGCCAGGACTTTTCAATTTTCAATCTGGTAACCTTACCCCTATGAGGCAATCTATGTCGGAGGCCTATGTTCCGCAGCGGACTACAGTAGGCTGAAGCGGTAGCGGTGACCTTTCCATGTAATGTTTCATTCTCGCAGGTTCCCTAACGATGTTTCCTTCACAACACATAACTACCTAGTAAATTTTGAGAGAAGTCTTGAGAGAAAGCTGCTGAGCTTCTTGTTAAATAATTAAAATCAGCCTGAATTCAATAATTGACATTGTTGTCTAGGTTATGAATGTACGATGTCAGTATTTTTCGTTCAGTTTTGAATGATACACATGTAAGTAATTGGAGCTGAAACATATTTCATCGTAGTCAGAATGCCAATGAGGTCAACGAACCTATAAATGTAGGACTGTTAATAAATAAAAGTTTGCTTTCATCCATTAAGAATTAAACGCGAAAATACATTAAAGTAATATGTGCTACTGCTACGTCTTATCGTACGCAACAACACTCATAAAAACAAGTAATAAACAATTTATTCAAAAGTATCACAAGCATCACAACGATACTGCATACCGATGTCACTAATTCTGTAAACGCCGTTTGAATCGATATTCTTGTAATATGTTAGCAAGAATACTTGAATGTTTTGTGTTTTTTTCTTCTTTGGATTCATGCCAGTATGCATAAAAGTTCTATATTTAAACCAAAGGACACGTGAATATTATGTACTTTATCATTTATGAAGAATTAAAAAAAAAGACAATCAAAGTAGAATAATATTTTACAACAAATACGCAAAATATAACAATAAGCGTCTCCGTATACTTTTTGTGAGGAGTCTGCAAAAAATTATTTAAAATAACTGTTCAGATCACTGAACGATATTAAGGTGAGAGAATCGGTTTAATTATTTTATCATCGTAGAAAAAACTACAATCTCACTAAAAAATAATGGGATAATTTTAGAAAAATATAAAACAACTGAAAACTACGATAATATTTGATTAAAATGTAAATACAAAAATGAATGTATACAGTATCTTTACTCTACCTATTTAGGTCTTTTTACACTACCTAAATACCTACTTAGATTTTTGCAGACAATATCAAAATCATTTTAAGTAAAAGTTCGCATCGCTTCATAATAGATATTTATTATTATCTGCAGTGGTTTAACTCATCTTCGATAGATGTTCTCTCTACTGAACAACTACTCTGTCATCACATGGACAATAAACCTCGCAATAACAAAATCGTGCTTTAGAGAATTTCTTGTGTTGTTAAACTGTGAACGCAATTGGAACAATGACGTAATTAAACCATATTGGCATGGTTCCTGTCGCATAAAAAGCAATTGGCAACGAGATTGACACGTGGCATCTTAGTTATTCGAGTGAATTATGTCATAACGCCGACGCTTCGTACACACAGACATAATCGCATTAAACGCATCTCATTTTTCAACGGTAGGTATATTGCTTTAGACTTTTAGATTTCAGCCATAACGGCTGAAATTTAAAAATCTAAAGCAATAATATCAAAGAAAATTATTCGAAAACAGAAGCTGAAGCCGTATGGTGGTGGTAAGAGCACCCATCACCCCGTGGAAGTCGTAAAGAGGCGACTGTGAGAAATTATAGTCTTATGGTACAGATGGTCCGTAGGTACAGATGATGTAACCACTCGTAGTTAGTTTGCTTTTATTTTTTTGTTTACCAAAAGTAAAATATTCAGAGGCATTTTTTACGTGGTAGAGCCATGCTGCAGCTATATTAAAGTTGTAGCACGGTTCAACTTTTATGTTGATACGAAACCTGGATATCTGAGAACGATTACAATACAAATTTGGGGTGAAAATTCTATGACACATGTTCAGAACAGCCTGGAACAGCTTTATCTAAAACAGCAAGACGCATAACCGGCGGGGAATAAATGACCCTGGACATCCACGATAAAAATTGTTGCCCAATATCAAGGTACTACAGGAAAATTTAACTTCGGGATAGTAAAAATAAGTTAAAGTAGTCATTAAACGCGATAAAATCCTAAAATAGTTTTATTCAAAGTTTTATTATACTCGTAATTATAACATAGATCCTATATATACAGAAGATTATTCTCTTAAAGTGCATCAACTGTTGTTAATATTTCATCTACCTATAAAGTAAAGTAACAGACTATGTACGTCCCACAACTGGGCACAGGCCTCCCCCCATTACTGAGAGGGTTTTAATGCAAGGAAATGTCCGCGCTGCGCCAATGTGTGTTGGCGAACTTCACATGTCTTCGAAATATTTTTGTTCTTATTTCTCAGACATGCAGGTTTCCTCACGACGTTTTCCTTCACCGCCGAGCACGTGGTAAATCAGCACTTAAAATCTCAGGTGTCCCGGAAAAGATACTACCACACTCAGTCTTCCGCTTTGACAGTTGGCTCTTTCTCGCATACATATCTCTGGCCTACATATCTCTGGCATACATATCTCTGGCAAAGACTTTGAAGCCCTGGTACTGGCCCTGGCTCTCGATCGCTTCTTCAATACGAGCAGATCGATCGTATGTCGATTCGTACGATACGGTATACGATACACATCGATGTGTACGAATTTCATTGGTGCCTGCGGGGGTTGAACCTGGGTTGCTCGCGTACTGTGTAACTTACAACGAGCGCTTAGCCCCTGAAATACCACGGCCACTTATATAAGTACTTAACGGAAATAAAATTGAAGTGTTTGTCGTAATATCAAAAGCACTGCCTTATATTAAACCAAGGGTGTTACATACCAAAAAGATATTAAAATTTTTGTCTACCTATCTGTCCGGGCTCATCTTCGGAATGGCTGAATCGTTTGTAACGAAACGTCACGAACAGATGCAAGGCCAGCAATGATCTTGGCTAAAGGAGACAGTCCATTTCAGGACCAGTCTATGTACACTATACCGTAAAAAAGCGAAAAATTCAGGGATTTTAATAAAAATAAAATAAGACAATAAATCGAACTAAATGACTTGTTAAAAACAAAAAAGCAATCCCATTTTTTGATTATTTTACAAGATGGCGTCCTTCCAGTCATGAAATTATATTAAATATTATGTCTGACAAGTGACTTGAGTCATGAAATAATTATAGTGTGATAGTTTTTTGTTTATTCCGAGCTTGTTCGCGTAGTTGTGAACTCGTGAAATTTATTGTGTTTTCTTTGGATTTCTTTGGATTTTAAATAAGACAACAGATTTTGGCATGTTATTTCAATTTTTGTAGCCGGTACTAAAAATGGTGGCGCTTCAAAGCGGCACAGACATTCTGTATGGTATAGCCAGTCCAGCGTACTTGTTTAAATAGATCAATAACCTCATGACAGTTAACAGCTAACGTCAAAACGACATCAATTCGCCATTATTATATTGTTGCAGTTTTTGGTAACAATAAAATATTAATACCACTGAAATAAAGACAAATTTATTTATTTTAAATGTTTATTGCACTTAAAATGTACATTTGGCGGACTTAATGCCTTTAGGCATTCTCTACCAATCAATCACGAGCTAAGAGGAGAACTTTAGCAGGTGCTATAAAACATGAGGATAATTTATACGTGAATATATAAATACGTGAATATATGGTATGTATATTTTTATATAGTATATAAAAATATACATACCATAAGTGTAAATACAAAACAAATATACATAACTACAATAAACCTAAGTAATATACTCAATACCTGATACATTACATACATAATTTTTAAATAGTACATAATACATACATTTTAAGCATACTTACATACGAACATATTATACTAAAACAATCTGAATAATTTATAATATCAAGTCGCATATAAGCAGAAACAATTAAATATGATATTTAGTTGCTGGAAGAAGAAAGAGATCAGTCACCATCCTCTTAAAGGTAGCAACAGAAGTCAGTTTCCTGATATGAGGGGGTAATTTATTCCATAGCCTTATGGCCTCAGCGGCGAAAGACTGAGACATAAATTTGGTACGGCGAGGAAAAACACATAAGGTAGTTTCCTCGGAGGATCGCAGGTTACAGTCGTGAGAAGCTGAGAAGAACCCAAATACTAAAACTTGCATTTCAGGTATTGGGTAGTGCATGGACCATAAAGGATTGAACAAAGCGTGCGAAGAATTTTGATTCATCTAAGCTGATGGATAGGGAGTCATTTAAGCTTAGAACGATATATGGATACATGATCGTATTTACGAAGACCAAAAATAAAACGGATGCAATTATTTAACAAACGATCCAATTTGCACAGTAGTCAATTAATAATACAAGAATCTTTAATTTACCCTCTCGTACATCATCAAGAACTTTAAGGAGAGCAGTGGTTGTACTATGTCCAGGACGAAAACCTAAAAGATTATTTTTATAAATGTAGCTAGATAGCTGTTTGTATGTAGCTTACTTACTTACTTACTTATCGTCACGCACAATCCCTAACGGGGTAGCCAGAGAGAACAGATCGCCAACTGTCACGATCCTTACATACCTCTTTCGCTTCTTTCAGGTTCATTAACTTCTTCATACATGCACGTCTAGGTATCCGAGTACTCTTGACCCTCCCCTCTTCGAGCAATTTGCTCACATGGTCTTCGAAAGTTAGTCTCGGTCTACCTCGACACCTTTTAATATTTACTTTCGCTCTATATATTTTCTTCACCATTCGGTCTTCACTCATTCGTTCAACGTGTCCAAACCATTGGAGTACGCCCCTATCATTTTTTGTGATAAGGTCATCTTTCAATCCTGCCATATTGCGAATCTCTTCGTTTGTATGTAGCTGATTCTAAAATTTTTGAAAGAAAGGGAAGTATAGAAATTGATCGAAAATGGTTAACAGAACTGGGATTATGTAACTTGGGAAGTGGAAGGATAAATGCTTTACGCCAAAAAGATGGAAAAACCCCAGTAAAAAAAGAAAAATTGATGATGTGGGTAATGATTGGGAGAATGTTTTCAAGTATGGGGATAATCATATTTCTACTCACATCATCATGGCCAGCTGCTTTAGATTTAATGGAAAAAATAATTGTACGAACATCTTTATCAGTTATTAGAGAAAAAGCAAAGCAGTTTGCGTCGATTTTCGTTAGTGATGAGATACGAGAAATAGTTCTATGTTTAGTGGAATTAACGAATATAGGTGCCGGTGCAAATTCATGGATTTGAATGACCAAAAATGTACCAAACCAGGCATATGCTTCATACCATTTCGGACTGTCTCCTGTATCAGACTTTTTTTATTAGATTAAGAGTGACACAGATCACTTGGCGTTAAGTGGTTGCTGTGGCCTATAGACATCTACATCTATCCTCTATTAAGAATCAAAATGCAGATGCGTTGTCACCCGTGAGGACTAAGATTGAATGCCTTCTTTTCGGTAAAAAGGGTCTCCGATTCTCTACACTCACCATACAAAACATATATTTACAGATTATGTTGCCATTTTACGCTAATATTCCGTGAGAGCGTGGTCTTTCCCTGTTCGAACGGACCTATTCGTGTTACAACCACAATATAGATGTGGCATGGCTCTAACACGTATCACGAATTTTGAAAAATAACGAAAAAATGATAAAATAATAATTATTTCAGTACCTTCAACGTAAAGAGCACCACATTAATCGATCTGACCCAGGCGATGCCAGCACCACATTAATCGATCTGACCCAGGCGATGCCAGCATCACATTAATCGATCTGACCCAGGCGATGCCAGGAAACAATAAAAAAATTAAATTCAATAACGATCATCCAAAGGAGCCGATTTGCTGTTATTACAAGTATATTATTATAGCTTAGTTTATTTAAATCATCCATCGTTATCGCACAGACCCGATTTGTATGTACTGATGTGCATATATAATAATATGTATTATAATATGTACTGATTTTAGTTACTGTGTTATCGTGTCTTGACCTTTGACCCTTTTGTTACAAATATATGACATTTCGTCCTACTTTGTAGAGCGTAAACATATCTGGATTTCTACCGGATTTTCTGATTTGCATTGCCTCTTTACTACCTGTATAATATTATTACACAACGTATTAATGAGCGTATGACTGCCTTGTTGGTCTAGCTGCCGTAAACGCAATTGTTGATTATGAGGTCACGGGTTGGAATCCCGAGTCGGGTCAAAAATCAGTTTTTGAGTTTTTCTGTCAAGAAATTCTCAGTAACAGCCCTCTGTCAGGAAGTTGGCGGGGTTTCACCCCCGTGTTTCCGAAAGCACGTTAAGCCGTTGATCCTGCGCCGGATCTCTCCGATCGTGTCGGGTTGCGGTCCCATCGGATTATGAGAGTGAGGGAATAGAGTAACTGTGCTTGCGCATACACTTAGGCGCTATAATTCTGTCCTGCGCAAATGGCTAGTCTGCGTTCAGACTGACCGTCGTGACCGAAATTCGATATAGATGACTTTATTATTATTATCTGGGGTATTTATATAGTTTTCTCATCTGGTAGGGCTGTATTAATATATAAATTAAATTGATAAATAAAAATATACATAAATATATATTACTATAGTAAAATATATAAATAGAAATAGTTATAGGAGCCGTGGTAGCTCAGTGGTTAACGCTCGCTGTAAATATAACAGAACGCGAGTAACCCGGGTTCGATCCCCGCCGGCACCAATGAAATTGTTATTTGCAATTTTAAGTGCTGAATTACCACGTGCTCGGCGGTGAAGGAAAACATCGTGAGGAAACCTGCATGTCTGAGGAATAAGAAAAAAAAATTTCGAAGACATGTAAAGTTCGTCAACACGCATTTGGGCAGCGCGGCGAACACTTCCTTGCCCTAAACCCTCTCAGAAATGAGGGGAGGCCTGAGCCCAGCAGTGGGACGTATATAGGCTGTAACTTTACTTTACTTTACTTATAGGTATATCTTACTATATTATTATTGGGTTATTAATAGTAATCACATCTGGTTGGGCTGGATAAATATATAAAGGGAAAAATTAATATACTTAAATATATATTTAATATACTAACATAAATAAATAAATAATACATATATAAATAAAAGCCCAACCACATGGAAGCCCTCGGCAGGGGAGACCAAACGGACGAGGGTTAGGGGGAAAAGGAAAGAAACCGGCGGACGATGCGGGCGGTATCGAGGAGCACCGCCTTCTGCATTTGAGCCCGGAGCGGTCCGTCACGGAGTCCCAGTCGATGGCCCGAGAGGCTGGCTGGGATTAACCCGTTTGCAGACACGACTACGGGAATAATTTCGGTCGGCTGACCACCCCACATGTCGGTCACCTCGTGAGCCAGGTCCAGATATTTTGATTGCTTGTCTGTTTCGGCTTTCTCGAGGTTCTCGTCATACGGAATGGTAATGTCGACCACAAATATCCTTGACTGTGCCCGGTCCATCAGCACAATATCAGGCTTATTCGCAAGGATAGTCCTGTCTGTGATGATGGCCCGGTCCCAGTAGAGCCTGGCGCGGTCATTTTCGAGCACGGCTTCCGGCAAGTACTTATAATACGGCAATTTCCGGTCCACGAGACCGTATTTCAAAGCGAGCTCCTGGTGTAGAATTCTGGCTACTAGGTTGTGCCTGTGCAAGTACCCAGAGTTAGAAAGCGCCGAACAACCGGAGATGACATGCCTAAGTGACTCCCCGGGATGGCGACAAGCTCGACAGACGTCGACAGTGCCATCCTTTAGGATGTATCTCCGATAGTTGGTCTTAATAACCTGATCCTGTATTGCACAGACAAAACCCTCGGTTTCCCCGAAGAGGTCACCGAAACGTAGCCAGTTGAGGGAAGCGACTGTATCTACGAAGGGCTCATGTAGAGCCCTGTAGTACCTCCCGTGGAGCTCCTTCTCCTTCCATACGGTCTCTCGGTCGGAAATGCTAAGCACTGCTGGGTCCTGCCATTGCTCGTTGGCTAAGGATAGAATATTATACGGACCGTAGGTATATATACGGACCTACTTATGTTTGACAGGGCTATGGTGAAATTAGCCTGCCGTGCTTCATTGCATTTTTTTTAAAGGAGAGGGCAAACGAGCATGCGGCTCACTTGATGGTAAGTAACTACCCACCCATGAACCACTGTGGGAATTAACCCACCAGGGGAATTGCAGAAACGTTCCCAGCCTTTAAAAAAAGAGTAGGCTCTTTTCTTAAAGGTCCCTAAGTCGTAACGGTCCTCAAAAATCTCTGTTTTTTTATAGAAGAGGGGGCAAACGAGCATACGGTTCACCTGATGTTAAGTGACTACCGCCGCCCATGATCAACCGCAACACCAGGGGAATTGCAGGTGCGTTGCCACCTCTTGAGAAAGGAGTAAGCTCTTTTCTTGAAGGTTCCTAGGTCGTATCGGTCCGGTCTGGTGGTAGCCGATTCCACAAGGAAGTTGTGCGAGGAAGAAAGCTTCTTTTAAATCGTACAGTGGTGGAACACCAGTCATCCAGATGGTATACATAGTATCACGAGTTTTGTCACGATGTGCGATGATGAAATTGTGCGCCTGAAATTAGTCCGAACAATTCCTTAGAGCGCTCCCGGTGGTAAATGTGATAAAATACGCAAAGAGATGCAACATCTCTTCGCAGTGCCAGTGAGTCAAACCGATCGGAAAGTGCTCAATCGCCGGCGATTCGAACTGCTCTGCGCTGGATGCGATCAAATGGAAGAATCTGGCACTGGGGAGACCCAGCCCAGAGATGGGAACAGTATTCCATGTGCGGCCCAACCTGCGTCTTGTAAAGTTGCAGTTGGTGTGCCGGCATGAAGTACTGTCCCGCTCTGCTGAGCACGCCAAGCTTTTTAGAGGCCAATTTGGCCTTCTCTTCCAAGTGACCACGAAACTGCACGTCACTCGATATGTCAACGACGAGGATTCCGATACTGGCTAAGGCAACAAGGCGAGTGCCTTGACACTGAGGAGATACGTGGATCTTTTTAGTGGTAAGAATTAGTCGCCTACAGTCCGAGATTTTGTTCAACAAAGTTCGATACTTCAGACACACGTTTGCTCCGGTACTCGGCGACGTTTTCCCGAGAAATATTGGTACGGTCGGTGTATAAAACATCAACAGTGCTGTCGTCCGAGTAGCAATGAATGTTACCGGTTTGCAACATATCATTGATATGCAGAAGAAAATGCGTTGGTGATAGAACGCAGCCTTGTGGAACACCAGCGTGTTGCTTCTTGTAATCGGAACATGCACCGTTTACTACGACCTTGATTCTCCGATCTGCTAGAAAACTGGTGATTCAATTGCGCTATTTCTCGGAAAGTCCATAGGGAGGAAGCTTCGTAAGAAGCGCTTTGTGCCAAACCCGATCAAAGATCTTTGTTATGTCCAAACTAACGGCCCATCTATGAGTTAGGTAACTCAGAAGATCACCAGCCGTGCGACCCCGACGAAAACCGTACTGGCGGTCACTAATTAGCTGGTGATCCTCATGGTATCTCATATGCCGGCAGCTAATAATTGTTTATATTATTTTGGAGAATAAGGAGGTGATAGCGATAGGCCTAGTTGGACGGATCTGACCGGTCGCCTTTTTTGGGGATCGGGTGCACTAAAGATGTCTTCCATGAGTTAAAATAATTAGATGTATAAAAATAGGTTTAGTTTACAATATGGGACTGAAGCAGACGAGACTGACTATCCGCCAGGACATTAGGTCGCTAACTTGTTTGTTTTTAGGAGACGTTGCCGGGTCTCGGCTACTTTAGATAAAATACCCTGGATAATTAGAATGTTGGTCAAAGGTACCTACAATCGATATAATCACCACGTTTTGTATAACTCAATGATCACTACGCTGTGTATTAAGTAACAGGTTTATTAACTAGTAGACAATTCCATTACTATGAGCTAAGACTTTTTTCAGTTAGTTTCAGGTATACCTCAAACTCTGAAAACTAGATTGTACAATCAGTACGTGTTGCCAGTGATGACTTACGGATCTGAGACGTGGTCCTTCACTGCTGGCCGTATGAGGACGCTTGAGGTCGCTCAGCGAGCTATGGAGAGGGCTATGCTCGGGGTTTCTCTGCGAAATAAATACAGAAATGAGGATATCTGCAGTCGAACCAGAGTAACTGACATAGCCCAACGGATTAGTAAGCTGAAGTGGCAATTGGCCGGCCATATAGCTCGAAGAACCGATAACCGATGGGAACAAAAGATTCTCGAGTGATAGCCTCGTACCGGTAGGTGTAATGTAGGGTGACCCCCCACTAGATGGAGTGACGACCTGGTAAGACATGCAGGATGTCGATGGATGCAGGTGGGTCGGGACCGTGCTTTGTGGCATTACTTGGGGGAGACCTATGTTTAGCAGTGGACTTGTGAAATGAAGACTTTTTCTGCCTAAGTTTGCGTTTGGGTATGTATCTTGGTATGTATTTAACAGTGGTAGAGCCACACTGCAGCTTTTGATTTTGCACGCATGGGTTGGCTCGAACCGGGGAGTTACCACGACCTCACAGAAGACCAGCTTTAAGTAGATGCCTTGTTTCTGCATTTGGTATGGTGAGTGCAGGTGGGCGGAGGCCCAATTCTTTCCGTACGAGTTTTCTTCCTCGTATGATCGTTTACCACCGGCGATTTTTCCAGACCGATAAAACTTAGGGACCTTCAAGAAAGGAGCCTACTCTTTTTTTAAATGCCGGCAGCGCACATGTATTTTTCCTGATGATGCAGTTCTTCATGATCGGTGGTCGTCACTTACCAGTAGGTAAACCGCATGGTCGTTTGCCCGCTCTTCTATAAAAAACTATCAATGAATAAACTATGACCATTACACTGCTGTTTAATGCTGGTATTCTTTGAATGCTCTCCCTAGTCAAGCCGACACATTTTGTGCTACAGTCATAAATACTTACAGCTCTGCAGCATAGGGTTTTAGGGCAAGGAAGTGTCCGCCGCGCTGCCCCAATGCGTGTTGGCGAACTTCACATGTCTTCGAAATATTTTTTTTCTTATTCCTCAGACATGCAGGTCATCACGATGTTTTCCTTCACCTCCGAGCACGTGATAAATCAGCACTTAAAATTGCAATTCATTGGCGCCGGCGGGGATCGAACCCGGGTTACTCGCGTTCTGTTATATTTACAGCGAGCGTTAACCATCTGAGCTACCACGGCTACCTCCCTCTCAGAAATGAGGGGAGGCCCGTGCCCAGCAGTGGGACGTATATAGGCTGTAACTTTACTTTACTTTCTGCAGCATAGCTCAATGACGTAATGACTTAAAATCGTTCAATACAACACAATACGTTGAATACATTATTAAGGCGTGTGAATCCACATAAGTTGTATAATCCTGTCCAAAGATGTAACTTCTGGATTATTTCATCCAAACCTAGAATTTAACAATGAACACTAATAATCTTCCGTTCATTAGATGTCGCTAGTTTTTTTTATAGAATAAGGGTGACAAACGAGCACACAGTCCACCTGATGGTAAGTGGTTGCTGTAGCCCATACTGAATGGTTTAAGGGCCCATAGACATCTACATATATCCTCGATTACGAATCAAAATGCAGATGCGTTGTCACCCGTGAGAACTAAGATGGAATGCCTCCAGCTGCTGTCGTTTCCAGTAAAAAGGGTCTCCGGTTCTCTACTAGTGAGTACCATATGAAACACAGCAGCATTAAGCTACTATTTGACGCTGGTATTCTGTGAGAGCGTGGTCCTTCCCCGGTCGAGTCGACCCATGCGTGCTACTATACTACTAATTTAACTACAGCATGGCTCTACCTCGTAAAAAAGTTAAATAAAAAAGTTAAAGTAGTAGTTGTGACTGAGACAAAGTTTTTTGTTACAAAATGTCAGTTAATTGAGAAATTAGTTTCACATAATAGTTTATCAATTTCCAGAGTACCTATACCTTTAAACAAGCAATTCTTGTATCCTAGAAAAGATATCGCTACCTGAACTGACGGGCCAACCGGCCTTTTACTGACAGAGGATTAAATAGTTAGTGTAAAAGAGAGGCAGAGAGTCTTTGTCATTAATTGTATTAATTCTAGTTTATTTTTAAATAAGCCTAACCGAGTTTTATGGTTGGGTTAACTTTGGCCTTGCCATGAATAATCGTCCTAAAAAGATATCAAAGCCACGCATAACCATGTGTAATACCTTTTCAGAATCCCTATTAAATGCGCCAAAACTTGTAATACAGGGTCACTTTTCGGTAGAGTATTTTTTTTTCACAGTGGGGTCCGAAGTAAATAAAAAGTTATGATTTGAGAAAAATAATAATCGTAAAACTTAACATTATCTTCAACACACCCAATAAACAACCATAAATAGCATGTCTAACGCAAGGACTCATCAGTACCAATCTAGTGAAAATTATAAAAAAGATAGAGGATGTTTATCTTTTGGCATTCTAATAAGAATTAGTTAAAAAAAAGTCAATTTTCTCATAAAAACACAAAATAAATTATAACTCTGCAGGGGTTGACTTTAAGGACCTCCCGTAGAACAACTTTTTGCAGCTGATGACCCCATCTAACCCCTAGTTGCGTTTGATCCACGACTTTTGGGCCACCCTGTATATAATCGGAATCTCGGAAACGGCTCCAACGACTTTCATAAATTTTAGTGTCCAGGGAGTTTCGGGGGCAATAAATCGATCTAGCTAGAATTTATTTTTAGAAAATCATCCGTGAAATCCGTGTTTTCAGGCAATGAAAAACTGCTACAATATAAGAAGGTAAATTTTAACGCTTTGTTGATGATCATAATAGCTCAAGTGGATATCGAGCGGTCGCGAAATCGTAATGCTTTGATTCGCGTCCCGTCTTCGGTCCGGCTTATTTCCTTTTTTTTTCAAGTTCCCTTCTATTGTGAGAAAATCTATTATATCGAGCCCTTTTTTTTAGTATTTTTTAAAAATACGAACATTTTAATTGCACTCATGATTTTTTATTCAAATAACCACCGTTTTTTCTATTATGTCAATAAGATCATAAAATATTATTCATGTTTCATCAGTATGTAATTTGTATCTAAATATAATTTCCAAACACACGATTTAAAAAAACCGAGCAGTGCTCGGTCATCCAGGTACTTATATTCATACACGAAAATGCCTCAGTGGTTTGTTCTATAACTTTTTGAACTTTTAACTCTATTTGAAATTTTTTTCTACATTTAGTTACCTATATCCATAGTTTGATGTATTCATTTCTAATCTAACTAATATAAAATATATACCAAAATACGGAAATAAACAATAACCCTTAATTTTCCGCAGAAATCATCTTCGCAATGAAATCAGTCAAATATTTTACCGCATTGCAAAAGTGCCGTCGCCAGCGCCGCCCTGGTGGCATAAAAAGTAATGGTTGCCCGCCAGCCCGTCCTCATTAAGGTTGCTTTCACTCAACGGATCATTGATATTTCTTAAGAATAGTTGAGCATAATTAATCATTATTAATTCTTATATAATCTCTATAATCCGCGTCATCAAAATTTTTATGCAAAACCTAAATTATTTTCTGCGAAAATCCAAAAAATAATGGACGCTCTGCCTCGAATAGAAAATTTCAGAAATGTAATAAATACAAGGCCTATCTGTGCTAGTATTTGTACCTACTTAATGCACAAGCTTAAAAGTAAAATACATAAATGAATAAAAATGATTCGATAAAAAGAAAATTTGGCGGGTAATCAAAAGATGGCGCTATGCTCGACCTCAGTCAATAACACGAAGATAGAGCTACGGACGAATACTTTGCCTCTATTCCTATTTCCTACATTATGTATTTTATTAAACGAGATAACTGAAGAAAATACTAATTTCTTGGAATGATATAATTTATTAACTTTTTAGGTTTTTCCTATCATTAAAAATGGCTGAGATATTGAAGAATCAATGTGTGTTTTCCCGCGTCATGTTCTCGTCAAAACTCGACCGACACGACAGGACTCCATGTACAAGACGAAGCGCCGTAACGTCATCACTCCCGTCTCGCTGCGTACCTACTCTAAACGTATTAAATTACTACAGGTGGACCAAAAGTCCGTTAACTTTTGAATCGGTAGCTTCGTCGGGGAGCGGTGGCGGGGCGGGGTGGCGGGGTTACAAAATGAAAGAGCGGCCGATCCGACGGGAATTCACAATTTAGTGTTTTAGTGCCATAGCGTCCTTCAGCCTTCAGTCCTTCACCGGAGCACAACGTGGAAAAATGAAGCTCCATCAATTCAGTTGATTAAGAGTTGGGTAAAGAAATTCGAAAAGACAGGTTCAAGGTTAAAACAACCAAGATCCGGCCGAGCTAGGACATCAAGAGATCGCGAAAATGTGGAACGTGTAAAAGCGTCTGTTCGTGAACAGCCGAGACTCTCTACTCGAAAGCGGTCTAGCGTCTTAAATGTGCCCAGAACGTATTTAAACCGCATTCTTCATAAAGATTTACGTTTTCATCCGTACAAAATCCAAATGGTACAGGCATTAATGCCTCAAGATCACGCTACCAGGCTGCAGTTTGCCAACGAAATGCTAGAGAGGTTTACCAGCTTTACCAACATTTTTTTCTCAGGCGAGGCACACTTACACGTTAACGGGGATGTCAACAGGCAAAATTGCAGGTATTGGAGTGACAATAATCCAAAATTGAAGCATCAAAAACCCCTGCATTCACCCAAGGTTACTTTATGGGCAGCTTTGTCAGCAAGAGGCATTATTGGTCCCTACTTCTTTGAAGACCAAAGGGGACGCACTGTTACAGTGAATACAGAGCGGTATATTGTCATGTTACAAAACTTTTTTGCTCGAGGGAGCAAAATGTTTGATGGTTCAACGCTACAAAATTTTGATGATTTTTTATCAAAGATCGTGGTTTCAGCAAGACGGGGCAACATGTCACACCTCCAATAACTCATTGACTGCATTTCGAGAAATTTTCGGCCAAAAAGTGATATCCAAAACAGGCGACATTAACTGGCCTCCTCGCAGCCCGGATCTGTCCCCAATGGATTTTTTTGTTTGGGAATACCTTAAAAGTAAAGTTTTTGAGACCAACCCAGTGTCTGTTGCGGAATTGAAGCAACGTATTCGCGAGGAAATGCAAAACATTTCTCGGAACACTTGTCAGGCCGTCATTGAAAATTTTCGCTCCAGGTTACAGCAATGCCAAAATAATGAAGGAACACATATGGATGATGTAATTTTTAAAAAATAAATTCCCTTTTTATGTATTTTCATAATTGATAAACGCTTTTCACCTGATGTAATTAGTTTTCATTTTAATTTAGTTTGAAAAGTAAAAAAACTTATGGCCCATCCTATATTTCGCTTGTAATTTCGAACGGGTAAATCACCACTGTGATTATTATTTTTTACTAAATATGTCATACAAATATTGTGTCCCAGGGTGCTACAACACGACCAAACGAACACCAGATATACTATTTTTTACGGTCCCAATCGAGCCAAAGTTCAGAAAAAGTTGGATGACGATTATGAAGAGAGCACATGATCATATCGGGCCAAAAACTACCGCATTCTGTTGTGAGGATCATTTTAATGTAGGTAAACTTCATTTTATTGTGTTTTTGACATATCATATCATAATCATGATTCCCACACATTACACTAGACTAGGTACCTACCTACTTGTAAGTATAGAGATTAGATTTCACTTTTCATATCACACTGCCATCGATGTGTAAACGTACATAAGAGTGCGATATAAAATAAATATAAATAGGTAACTATCACGGCTTACTTAACTAAAATAAAAAAAATTCAATATACCTTAACCACCCGAAACATCGGGAATTAAAAATAAGTTAAAATAAGTAAATTAAACGCGATAGAATCCGTATATATAGTTTTAGTCAATTAAATATACCTTGTTTATTTAAATTAAAATAAGTTTAAATAATCTTTGTTTATTCTAATATTGATTTCTGTTTACTTCAAATACAAGGCTGTTCAAACTACAGGAGCTAGCGGGTTGTATTATTTGTAATATATTCATAAAATTGCAACAAAAATCTTGTAATCATTTCATAGTACAAGCAACTTAAAGCTTGCGACTGCAGACTATTAAAAGAATGTGTTTGAAATATTTGAAACAGAAACTTTTTTATTCCATATAGGTAGATGATAATTATACTTATTGAAAGTCACGCTTTTGTTTAGTTACCATTGGTTCTGAAAAAAAAACTCCGTCCTGGGAAGAACCAGCAAGAAACCCATCGGTTTAAAACAGCTAACAATCATATTTGTTACACAGTAAATTAACACAAAACAAATTAGAAATAGCTTGGTAGCGCTAGCTATGTTTAGAACCTGAACTAATTAATTTAATAATTTTGAACAAACATGGCTTTTAAAAAATAAACATATCTTTGATACAATAACAAATCTACCCACAATCCACTCCCACATCTCAGCCCCGTTTCCGTTTAGAAATCGAACCCGGAGATAGATGGTGAGCTACACACCAGAGGTCGTCATAAAGTAAATTCATTTTGATTTTCAGATTGAAAATGACATGGACAACTATGTCAAGTATAAACTAATAGGAGGTCTGCTAAAACTTAAGAAAGGCGTATTGCTTCACAAATTTGCATGTCAAAAGCAATTAAATGAAAAACTTGTACGGTGCGTTGTAGAAAAAAGTAAAACAATAGAAGTTGGTAAGATAAGAGAGATTTTGAGTGAAGATGTAAGAGACGTTGCGTCTACTACACACAATATTGAAGATGTTTACATTGTAAATTCTACAGAAGCCGAAGAGGATACTGTAAAAAATTCGACATTTAATGATAATTTAGACTGTAACAGGGACAAATCTGTTAAGAAACAATACATAAAAATTCAGGCAGACTTAAAAAAGAACGTTCATCACTAAGCTACTATAACTGATGATAAGTTTTTTTTATGTGCCAGCAAACAAAAGTAATGATATAAAAATGCAAGAAGTACAATAGGTAAATACAAGTTTTAAGAAATATTTACATTAACATCTGTGTTATATAATGAATGCGATACAGGTGTGATGATACCGATACAGAAGTTGAAATTGAAAAGATGTCTTTTAAAATGTGCATGCAACAAGTTTCTTTTTATGTTTATCCCAGGAACCTCAGTTACTTCTAGGTCTCCCTTTTCTCTCCCGTTACTTTATCCACAGGATAAATAATAGTACTACGATTTTGCAGTAGAAATGTATACCCTGAAATGTGACGATAGTTTAAAAAAAAGATTTGTTTATACCATTCTAATGCTATTCTAGCGCCAGATTTTGGCATTTAAAGCAGCTTCGTCAGGATGATTTTCAGAAAAAATAATTGCTGATTGCCATTGACTTATATACTACTAGCTTACTAATTGCATTTTGTATGACGTTCTTTGTACTTTTTCTGAAATCATCCAAAGTACTGACTAACTTATCAATGCCTTTTAGAAAAAGATACAGCAACGTTCAAATCATCATAGATTGTCTAGAAATACAGATTGAAAACTGGCTAATGTTGTGAATCAAGCTTTAACATTGTCCGAGTGCAAATAATGAAATACCATCTAATATCTCATATCTATAATTCCGTACGGTCTCATAAATTTTATATCCGAAGGTGATAGAGATAGAACATCAGACTCTCAAATCTTTGAGGACTGTGGGATTCTTAACAAGCTACAAATAAATACAGCTGTAAAGTCTGATCAAGGCTTCAATAATGTGTCTCATCTTTTGCAGCAAAATGATTTTAACTTAATAAGACCACCTAGTGCAGTGCTAAAGTAACTCCCACGGCTTTAAACAAAACAAAAAATTGAAGCTTTACGCAAACTTGAAAAGAGATCTATTGGAAGGTTAAGAAACTGCATTATTGACACGCCATGCTACTTTTGACCTTAAACTAATTAATTTATTAGACTGCATTGTTATAAGTAATTTCTACAAATAAAAGATTGTTAATGCAACATATTCGTTTATTCACAGTTATAATTCACTTCTTGGTTCTCCTCTTTTTGATAAGCTTCTTATAAACTTTTCTGCCAAAACATTAGATGCCATCAAAAACATAACTTGTAAAAAAAAACAAGTCTATTCAATTCCTCCTTAAGGGTCCTTCTGTTTTAAGTTATTACGTAATTAGCTAACCTAACAACATTTTATAGTGACCATATGAATGTTAAAAATCTTTTATGTTTTAAATAATGGATTGACTTGGCCATCGCATGAAAACACAATGTATCTCCACAAGTAGTACATATATTAAATTAGATTGCTTAGTGCGATTGCCAAGTCAATCTGTACATTTAAAACATAAAAGAATTTTAATATTGATATAGTCACTGTAAAATTCAGGCTTCTAGTTTAACTGACTACGAAGTTATAAGAGGGCGAAAATGGCCTGAATTGCTTCGCGAAAAGTATGGTACGTCCGTGCCGTCTCTTTGCTCGACTTGGCGGGAGCCTGCCGCGCCCTCAGATATGAAACAATCCTGCGTACCTCACGGTAGAGAGTAATTGTCAGAGATGGGCCGAATATTCGTTTTATATTCGGTATTCGGCATATTCGGCAGCTTTACCGAATATTCGTATTCGGCCGAATATTCGGCTAAATCACCGAACATTCGGTTTCATAGTATCCAATATACTACAATGTACGAATTGAGTAATGCGATGTTTTTTACTGTTGAAAGTGTATTTTATTTATGAGTTAAATCTACTTACTCTAGAGTGCCTCAAATGCATAAATCTATATATTTATATTTTTGAGGAACTGTAGATTTATTTCCGATTATGGCAAATAGAAACTTGATAAAATGTTTTTGGAATAAAACGAAGAAACATTACATTACATTAGTACATTTCATTTTACTTTGGTCGTCAGTTTCTCTAAAATAAGTCGAAATAGTAAATCTCCTGCCGCTCGTTTTTAGGGTTCCGTAGTCAACTAGGAACCCTTATAGTTTCGCCATGTCTGTCTGTCCGTCTGTCCGTCCTCGCTTAATCTCTGTGACCGTTAGCACTAGAAAGCTGACATTTGGTACCAATATGTGTATCAATCACGCCGACAAAGTGGTAAAATAAAAATTGGAAAAAAATGTTTTATTAGGGTAGCCCCCCTATATGTAAAGTGGGAAGTGATTTTTTTTTTAATTTTAACCTTAACGTGTGATATGTTGTTGGAAAGGTATTTAAAAATGAATAGGGGTTTACTAAAATCATTTTTTGATAATGTCAATAATTTCGGAAATAATCGCTCCAAAAGTAAAAAACAATGTGTCCCCCCCCTCTAACTTTTGAACAATAAGTTTAAAAAATATGAAAAAAATCTGGAAAGTAGAACTTTATAAGGACTTTCTAGGAAAATTATTTTGAACTTGGATGGAAACAACAGTTTTTGTACAAGCTCATAAGTGGGAACACTTCCTGTGGCGGACGGGAAACTACGGAACCCTACACTGGGCGTGGCCCGACACGCTCTTGGCCGCTTTTATCATATAATTATCAATTTTTACTAAGAATAAAACAACGAAATACTTTTTTAACACAAAAATAGTCAAAACTACTACTACTAGATGAAGCAATAACATGTCAAGTGTGGCGGGGGAGTGAGGGGCAGGGTATGGCGCTAATCCCGCGCGCTTTTCGGTAACTATTTTCGACATAAATTGGTTGGGTACCGAGGTGACCCCGCCGAATAATGTTCGGCCGAATATTCGGTTCGGTAAAAAAATTACCGAACATTCGTCCGAATATTCGTATTCGATGATATCCATATTCGGCCCACCCCTAGTAATTGTGTTCTGTGGTTTGTTTGTACGTGAATGGCTGAGCAGTCAAAGATTTAAATAGTGAGTAGTGGGAAACGTGAGGGATGGCGTCATGCTGTAAACGCGCGTAATCTCGGGAATTTGAACAAGCGTTAGAACTTCTCGTAATAATAACTTCAATATTGGTATTACTGTTACTGCATGTATTGTCGTGAAATAAAAACTATATTATAGTATGATGTGCGTAAAATAAGAGGCTCATTGAAAAGGTAGATAATGTACGTTAGTTCTACTAGATTATTACATTGCGTTGTACGGTATTTAGTACGTTACCTATATCTACCGGATTTGTTTGTGACGTTATGCTATACCTATTTAAAATATCATTTTAAAATTACCGTCCATCTACTCTCTATGTACCTACTCTGCAATCTTAGAATAATAACAATAACAACTGCGACTTTTTCGAAGTTAAAGTGTGTGTGCAAACTAGAGCAATTCTAATAGTTTTCACGCAAATAAAAATATTTAAGTATGATAATATGTTATCAAGCTCCAGCGCTCACGGACGTCGCCTGATAACAACAATAACACAATCTAGAAACTTCTACTTACACGTGAGATAATTTAAAGTACGAGCTCGTAGTAGCCTCATAACTAGCAGAAATAGATAGCCGTACTAATTAGATAACGAGTATCCGAACGTGTTCCACGACGTTCTAGACTCCTAGCTCTTACAGTGTTACTGCTATGCTATGATTTTGATCATGGCGGGGATGTCAGACTGTATACTTGGACAAAAAAAATCTGATTATGACGTTAGTTGTGTGAACATTTGTATCTTCTATGTATTCCACAAACATAACAAAACCTTTTTTCAATCGGAGTTATGACCACTCAAAGCTCGAAAATTTTGTTTCGGATTATTTTACTACTGCTCGTAGCCTGATTAATTTTGTTTACTTTAGGCATTGAGTTACATGTACTTCGATATATCGATGACTTCAGGAGACATCGCTGGATAACACATCATGTTCCTCACCTGGAGCTACCAATCATCATAGAATGCCAGTTCCATTGTCTCGAGAGTCAGTTTATTGCAGTCTCTAAAATATATGTATTATTTGCTCTTACTAGGAAGAATGCCACCTCCAACTTCTCTATTTTAAAGACCTGTCCCTTTTTCCATACTCCGATGGCAGATGTTTTAGGTAGGTACTCTAAATTCGAATTTACTTTTTAAACATTTTTATGTAGAGTTAATTTACTTTAAAATTATCATCATCATCATCATCATTACAGCCTCTCACAAGTCCACTGCTGAACATAGGCCTCCCCCAAGTAATGCCACAAAGCACGGTCCTGAGCCACCTGCATCCATCGACTTCCTGCATGTCTTACCAGGTCGTCACTCCATCTAGTGGGGGGTCGCCCTACACTACGCCTACCGGTACGAGGCTGCCACTCGAGAACCTTTCTTCCCCATCGGTTATCGGTTCTTCGAGCTATATGGCCGGCCCATTGCCACTTCCGCTTACTAATCCGTTGGGCTATGTCGGTCACTCTGGTTTTACTGCGGATATCCTCATTTCTGAGTCTATCACGCAGAGAAACTCCGAGCATAGCCCTCTCCATAGCTCGCTGAGCGACCTTAAGCGTCCTCATACGGCCAGCAGTGAAGGACCACGTCTCAGATCCGTAAGTCATCACAGGCAACACGCACTGGTTGTACAATCTAGTTTTTAGAGATTGAGGTATACCTGACGAAAAGATATGTCGTAATTTCCCGAACGCTGCCCAGCCGAGTTGAATCCGTCGATTGACCTCTCGGTCGAAGTTGGACTTACCTAGTCGGACTATTTGTCCCAGTAAACGTACTCGTCAACAACTTCGAGCATAGTGCTCCCAACAACTACCGGCACAGGTGTGACATGGACATTAAACATGATCTTTGTTTTGTCCATGTTCATCTTAAGACCTATCCGTTGGGAGGCACTATTGAGGTCATTGAGCATAATGCTTAAGTCCTCCAGCGATTCTGCCATAAGGACTATATCGTCGGCAAATCGAAGGTGAGTGATGTACTCGCCATTGATGTTAATACCGTATCCTTTCCAGTTCAGTAGCTCGAAAACGTCTTCCAACGCAGCGGTGAAGAGTTTCGGGGATATAACATCACCCTGTCTTACACCTCTCTGCAGTTGGATAGGTTTCGAACTCTGGTTCTGTACTCGGATAGCCATCGTAGCCCTACTGTACAAACACTTCAGCACTTCGATGTACCGACTGTACTTTAAAATTATATGAAGTTTTAATTAAATATTAACCGTTATCAAATCTATGGTAAGACTAAAACAACAAATTAGTGCAAAATAATCATCCCCTTGGCTTTACGACACAGGCCCCGTTTAATACAGATTACTTCTTTGATTTTTCTATTTATAAAAAACCGATAACTTTGATCTCTATTTTTTTGAAGTCTATTTATCACATATAATAATACCTAATAATAATTTTAATTTCATTTTCACACATGTTTACATAGTACATACAGGAACAAATATGATTACAATTAAAGAAAGTAACAGTAGTTAAGTCTAATAAAAATAACATACAATAATAAAAATTAAAACTATGTGCAGCTTAATAATGTAGACTCTACAAAAGAAAAGTTGAAAACTCAAATATATAATATTAGCTATAGTTCGTGCCAAATCGATTGCGAAAAACGGACATTGACCCTCTCAGCTATGGTTTTTATTAGAAATGAAGCGTATATACTAGAACAGGTCAAGGGACTAAGTATTTAACGAGACTAGGTTGCACCTATTCCAACTTTTAAAATACTCGATCCATCTAGTCTCACTGTGCCTACGCGTCGTACTCGTATTTTGTTGCCGTAGACTGTAGTTACTATAGTTCGTGCCAAATCGATTGAGAAAAACGGACATTGACCTTTCGGTCGTTTAACCTGGGGTTACAAACCTTCAATATATAGGCAATTTTAATATGTAGTACTTTCTTGATTTATAATGATTTTTTTATAATTTTTTTATAATGATTGATATAATATATATTTCTTAACTATTATTAAAAAGTTATGTAAAAGATCGCTGTAGAAGAAAAATCATCTATTGTTATAAAGTACTTTTTTCATTTAACAACAAAAAGCATTAAATAATATTACATATAAAGAAACGAATGATAACGATACCGAATAAGTACGTACTTATTCAAAAGATAAAACTTTATTTCAATATTATATAAAAACTTTATTTTTGTTCGGTGCAAGAGGACCGGCCCAAAAAAAAACCTTCAATATATAGGCAATTTTATTATGTAGTACTTTCTTTATTTATAATGATTTTTTTATAATTTTTTATAATGATTGATATAATATATATTTATTAACTATTATTAAAAAGTTATGTAAAAGATCGCTGTAGAAGAAAAATCATCTATTGTTATAAAGTACTTTATTCATTTAACAACAAAAACCATTAAATAATATTACATATAAAGAAATGAATGATAACGATACCGAATAAGTACGTACTTATTCAAAAGATAAAACTTTATTTCAATATTATACAAAAACTTTATTTTTGTTCAGTGCATGCGGACTGGCTCAAAAAAAGTGACGCATCTCTGACTGCCATTGTCACGTTTCTTTTAGAACGAACTGACGTAACACGCGTTTTGTTTATTTTAAATATATGATTTTGCAAAAGCTCAATATGGTGATTATATTGCTTAATTTTTTTTATATGAAACTGTTATTAAACGAATTGTTGCGTAACTTACCATACATTGAAATATAAAATATAACACATTTTTCGCGATGCAACGTAAAATTTTACGATGTTTGTAGGAACCACAGACAATATTATTTAAGAAACAAAAAAACAAAACATATGTGCTAACCTAGAAGTGTGAATAATATTACATCTAAATTGAGATTTTGTAAGTTACGCCTTTGACACTCGGCTCATATCTGAGGTCATTATCTGTTTTTCTCAATCGAATTGGCACGAACTATACCTACCTGAAACACTATTATTTATTCTGTGCCTGAAATAGGTTGAGTACCTGTGTTTTAGATCATCACTTACACTATGGTTTTTTAATGTAGGATATAAGATAATTTTAATAATTAAACTATATTATACGGTAAATAAAATAACTAAATAACAATTATTTGTAACCTACAATTAATACAAAACTATTTTAGAATTTCTAACAACTTCTCAGTGTTTTATTATTAATTTTTAATTAATTTATTCAGAAATTCCCTAACAATTATAGTACATGAGAATAATATGGTCATCCGGTTAATATGGTCACTTTCTTATAACTCAAAACCTACAGCCTTGTTAGCATAGATGGTTTTAAGATACGATAGCTCTTCATCGGTCAGTCAAATAATAAATCTATGTACCTAATAATGAATCAAAAGGGCGCTGCTTTATCGTCGACATTTTGACTTTGGTGTAATATATAAATCAATGCATTTTGACAGTTAACTTTATGGTCAATATTTTTGTCGATTTTACCACAAATTATATAGTCAATTGTTGGTGACAAACGGTGTAATATAGTGATTTTTTTTTAAGTTGATTTATCGAAGTGTTCCAAAGCTTATTTGTTTTGTTTTTCTTAACATATTAGTTATAGCATACGACTTTGTGTTTTTGTCTCTGTCCAGCTCATAATTTTGGTTTTATAGGGCGGCAAACATTGAGTTATACAACACTAGAGGAACAAACCACATTACCGCGCGTCGAAAAAATGTAACCACTATCCAAACGCAACGACGTAGCTTTGAAACTAATAACAATTTTAAATAAACATATATCTATCTCACTTACACAAGTTGCTAAAACAATATCGTCGCTAAGATTAGATAAAGATAGACACACAAACGTGCAATGGCGTGTTGGTGTGGCTTACTATATGAAATTTTACCTAAAGTACGCAATAAAAATGAGTTTTTTAAGCTGCAGTTAATTGTTTTTATATTAAAAAAATAATATTTTATTTTAAAATCTTTATTGCGTCCCCTTAGAAAAAAAGGATACAAAGCTTATCAGATGAATAGAAGTAAACATAATGATGAAATAAAACATATTTTTATTAGTATTTTTACTGTACTAGTAGATCAAACAATATAAAATAGGTAATAAAATATAATTAATATCAAATTTATATGAAAGTATAATTAAAATAAAATTATTACTATTAAATAAGTAGGTAATAAAATATATTTAATAGATAATTCATGAATAAACTGAAATGAGTGGACAGGGATGTGTTACGGCAAACGCTGAACGCATTTAGGTTGAGCGCTGGTTTGATACAGGCATTAAAGTCTCTGTATAGGGACTCGAGTGCTTGTGTTAGAATCAACGGAGTCTACTCGGACTGGTTTGGCATCCATAAAGGTGTCAGACAGGGCTGTGTAGCTTCCCTGTGGCTGTTCAACCTATTTATGGACAGCTGTTTGGAAAATTTGAAAGTTGAAGAATGCGGGGTAAGAATGGGTGAGTTAACCATCAAATGCCTTTTGTACGCCGATGATCAAGTCATACTTGCGTCGTCGGCGGCCGAGTTGCAAATGATGGTTACATTAATGAACAGGTCATTAAAAGAAAGGGGAATGAAAGTGAACGCAAGTAAGACGAAAGTGATGGTTTTTGAAAGAGATGAAAGCAAAACGGTATGTGAAATAAGAATAGAAGGAGAGTTAATTGAGCAAGTGGATGAGTTCGTATATTTGGGATGTGTATTCAGCAGGGATGGGAGATATGATAAGGACATTGAACGACGAGTGAATGCAGGAAATAAAGTAAATGGGGCTCTACACTCTATTGTGAAAAGTCAGAATGTGTCAAAAAAGGCACGTATGGCAATTCACAGTGCTGTATTAGTCCCTACTTTAACATATGGTAGTGAAAGTTGGGTGTGGCAGAAGAAGCACGAGAGTAGAATAAATGCGGTAGAAATGCGGTCCCTAAGCAGTATGTTAGGGCTGAATCTGAGTGACAGGGTGAGAAACTGTGTGATAAAAGAAGAGTGTGGTTTGCAAGATGATGCGGTGACCAGGATTAAGAAAGGAATGCTTCGGTGGTTTGGTCATGTAGAAAGAATGAATGCGGAAAGACTGACAAAGCAAATATATGTTGCAGAAGTGAATGGAAGAGTCGGAAAGGGACGTCCTAGGCGGAAGTTTGTCGACCAAATTGGCGATATACTAAAAATGGGCCAAATTAAGAGTACCCTTAACCGACGAGCATGTATGCGTAGGTATATGAATGTGGAAGAGGCGAGAAAGGTATGTCAGGATCGTGCTAAATGGAAGTCTGTAGTCTCTGCCTACCCCTCTGGGTGACAGGCGTGAGTGTTTATGTTATGTAAACTGAAATAAGAATAATAAATTATTTTGTATAAAAGTTATACAAAATAATTTATTATTCTTAGTTATATATATTATTATTATTAGTAGTTTTTATTATAATTTTCGAAATATCTAAAATCAGAGGTAACAAATTAACTTACTCCATTAATTTTTATAGTCTCCCATTGATGTAGGATAATCACAAATGCAGAAAAGTGGTAACATTGAACCTAAATGGCAATATTCGATAATTTTATTTAATTATTTGAGGTTTTTTTACGTTTATACGAAAACAAGAGCTAAAAATTATGTGTTGAAAGCTTTGAGTATTCAACCAACAACAAAAAAAAATCTAAATATAATTACAGCCAAACATTACCTCTCACAAGTTCAAGATTGGTACTGAAGTGTCAGATTCTTGGTTTCTACAAGCTACAATCCTAAGTGTACCGCCTAAGAGGATCTCTTGGAAATCTGTAAAAACAAAACCAATAATCATCGATCACTAATAGTTACTTATTAGTGATCGATGCCAATAATAGAAAAATTTACTACTTTTTGTAATACTTTATTATAAAATCTAAATAAAAACTACAAACCGGTTCGGCAGAAAAACCCGCATGGTTAATTAACTCATCGATAGCTAAAGTTGCGGCGTTCATCACTATAGTGCAATACTTTCGGTTGCAGTGATACCAGTTTATTTTTTATAAAAATTGCACACTTTTGCTGCGAGGTAGCAAGTTTCGATTTGACTTATTTGGCCTGTATTTTGTATAATATTTTAATAAATACTAGTTATCGATTATATTTAATTGTATAATATTCAGTATCGTGTTGAAATTGAGCTGAATATATAAATCATTTAACAAAATCCACTACACATCTATATGTAATGATTATTATTCATCACAAACTGATTTAGTTACCAGGAAATATATTTTCGTTAATATATATATATATATAACTTGTGTAGTAAATTATATTTATTTAAAAATAGATTATTTTTCACTTTATGAACTATGATGGCCACACTCGGTATTGGACGATAATATCCACAAAGTATGAGCTTTAATGATAAAATTACTTTAATATTATGTTACAAATACTCACAAATTAAAAGTCAAATTGTCCTTTTGTATACTTGACGTTTTTGATTGTTTTTTTTTTTCATGTAAATACACTGCAATTCGGCATTTTGTCGGAGCTCGATTTACTGGCACGATCACTTCGGAATAACGCACGACGCGGAGCAACTAGTTTTATATAACGAGTATGAGTCGGACTCTCGTACCTTTTACAGAGGGGTCTGCCTTGCGATGCCGTCTCCTTTGGTTTAATACTCAAAGGTTGAAAGTGATTCCGCTTGATTTATTACGTTTTTGTGACCTTGAATAGCATTCTTTCACTACGCATTAACTCATTTTTTGTCGCGGCTCAACTCTGTCGGCGTCACATTGAACACTGAACTGACGTTAGCTAGGCATATGGCTATGGCCATATGTGCAGTGGCAACGCTTTGGCGCGGTTATTACTGATCTATAAATCAATGGCGGCAAAGCTAAGGGTGATCATATTCACGTACCTTATATTACATTTATTATAACTTAAATTATATATCTTTAGTGACTTGTTGAGCTTGTAATATAAAATGGTCTTAAAAGATATAATATGTAAATAACAATAAAAAACCTCCTCCTTGTTATCTGGAATTTTACGTACCTACGGTTATTTAGATACAAAACAAAACTTTTCTTGTACCCCAAGATACTTACCGCTTTAATTTAGTTTGGACACAGAATAAATAATAGTACTACGTAGTTAGAAGCCCAACGGCACTTATATAAATCATTGCCCAACGGTCAATAAAATAATTGTTTATAGGTACCATAGAGTAATTGTCATTCAAAATTTCGTTCAAAGTTGAAGCACAATGAATGTGTGCATAAGCAGTCCATAATTACCATTGAGTTATATAACACTAGAGGAGCAAACCCATTGAGTTATACAACACTAGAGGAGCAAACCACATTACCGCGCGTCGAAAAAAGTGTAACCACTATCCAAACGCGATGACGTAGCTTTGAAACTAATAACAATTTTAAGTAAACATATATCTATCTCACACAAGTTGCGAAAACAATATCGTCGTCGTAAGATTAGATAAAGATAGAAACACAAACATGCAATGGCGAGTTGGTGTGGCTTACTATATGAAATTTTACCCGAAATACGCAATAAAATGAGTTTTTTAAGCTGCAGTTAATTGTTTTTATATTAAAAAAGTATATTTTATTTTAAAATCTTTATTACGTCCCCTTAGAAAAAAAGGATACAGAGCTTATCAGATGAATAGAAGTAAACAACATAATGATGAAATATAACGTATTTTTAAGGTACTAATAAATCAAACAATATAAAATAGGTAATAAAATATAATTAATATAAAATTTATATAAAATTATAAATAATATAAAAATGTTTAATATAAATAGGTAATAAAATATATTTAATAGATAATTCATGAGTAAACTAAAATAAGAATAATTAATTATTTTGTATGAAAGCATATAACATCAGAGGTAACAAATTAACTTACTCCATTAATTATATAGTTTCCCATTAATAGTATTTTTATTATTAGTAGGATAATCACAAATGCGTAAAAGTGGCAACATTGAACCTGAATGGCAATATTCGATAATTTTATTTAATTATTTGAGGTTTTTTTACGTTTATATGAAAACAAGAACTAAAAATTATGCATTGAAAGTGATTCTGCTTGATTTAATACGTTTTTGTGACCTTGAATAGCATTCTTTTACTACGCATTTACCCATTTTTGTGGCGGCTCAACTCTGTTGGCGTCACATTGAACAACACGTTAGCTAGGCATATGGCTGTGACCATATGTGCAGTGGCAACGCTTTGGCGCGGTAATTACTGATCTAGTGTTATATAAATCAATGATAATTACGTTTGCCCAGACGTACACAAGCAATTGAGTGTTGTTTGCAAGTAAATGACGTTTTCCCCAAAAAATTGGGAAATTGTAATAATAGACATAGTCATGAAATTAATATTTAGGTTGCGTTTAGAATTCTTTATTAATTATTTGCAAAGAGAGAAATATAAAATTACTTATATTTGTTAACTAATGTTTTATTTAAATTATTTATACACGTAATATCTTATACTATGATGTAATATCTCGTGTCATAATGTAACATAACAACATAATAGATATTCACATATCTATTATGTTATTATATTATTCTGTTAGAAATGATATATCTATATAAGCATATAGTATTATATATATATATATATATATATATATATATATATATATATATATATATATATATAATATATATACATACTATATATATATATATGTATATAATATATATATACATATATATATATAGTATATATATATATATACACAAATATAATATATTTTAATGAATAAGTCTTTTGTATTAAAAAATTAAATATTTGTTAACTAATGTTTTATTTAAATTATTTATATACGATATATCTTATTATATAATATATATTCACAAATCTATTATGTCGTTATATAATTCTGTTAGAAGTGATATAATTATATAAGTAGTTTATAGGTATTTATATAAATATATAATATACTTTATTGACTAGGCATTTTATATTAAAACGAAATAAGATTCGGTTATCAAAAATGTCTCGAAGTGCCAGTGTACTTTTCAAATGATATTTTTATCAAACCGTGCGAACTGATTTAACAAATAAATAAATTTAACCATTAACACCATGGCTAATTCTATACGAAACGGTAACAACGGTCGCAACGTTTTTCAATTGAACACGTCGTGAAACACTCTATTGAAGCCGCTATTAAAATAGAGTGTTTCAAAAGCCGCTATTGATATTCGATCGATAGTTTCGTTTCGTTACTCAAAAAAGCCGCTACTACCCACCGCTATCTGACGCGCCAAAAGTCGTACGTAGCCTTAAGAGGCTAACGTGAAATGGCTTCACTTTGCGTGCGCCCACTGCGGTTCTAAGCCTAATAATTCTATGAAAGGTACCTGTTCTCTTTAACATTGTATTGCGTAATTACTGTTCTTATACATATTTATTAAAAATATGTATATAGCCAATATCTAATATTATATTCGAGAAATTTTGCACCTTTTGTATATTACTTATTACCTAACACTGCATTTATTACTTATATCAGCCTATATCTTATCTGTGACGCTGTTTTATATAAGTGAAATAATAAGGTTAAAAAGCACATGAATAAACATTTTCACATTATCACAGATTAGTAAATAGTTTACATTATCGGATCATAGGTACCTACACACAAAGATTTATATAGTCATACACAATGATACAAATGTAAGCATAGATAAGAATGTATTTACAAGAATATCTAACTCTAACGAAAAATTTCATCAAAATACACTTCAAACCATTATTCAAGGGACAAAACAGGAGCGACAATCCGTCGACAGCCAAGTTCCCGCCAAAACTCCAAAAAAAATTATCTTGTGAAACATAGAACTAGAATATTTAGATTTGACTTTTCTAGGTAATTTAAAATCTTTAATTTTTTATAGATTGGAAACAGTGGAACCACAGGAAAATCATCATTGCGTTATTATTGATATCTAAATATTACTCATCGAAGCATGTACTAGAAGAAGCTTATACTACTACTACTACTACGTACTAGTACACATGTTACAATAATATTCATAAAGATTCATAACAAAACGTTGTGAATTGAATTGGAGCAATGTAAATCATAACAAAAACGCTATTTTTAAATTTTTGTCTGTTTGTTTGTTCCGGCTAATTTCCGAAATGGCTGGACTGATTTTGACGGGACGTTAACTAGCAGGTAGCTGATGTTATAAGAAGCAACTTAACAACTTCAGCTATTTTTATTTTTTAAAAAGAATTAGGGTTCCGAGCAATAAAATTAAAACAACAAGGAACAATTAAACAAAAAAGTAATAAATTCCACCTACGTGCACGTAAATATGCTTAAAAACTTTCTATCAAAAAGTTTTCTCTATAAATATAATTACATAGATTAACTAACCGTCCCCTGCGATTTCGTATCGTAAATTAATTACGATTGGATTTTATGGGTTTTAATTTTATACACAGTACCCTAACCCTAATTCTATTTCTATAATTAAAATAGCCTAAGTTACTCCTAGAAACATTAGCTATCTGCCAGTGAAAGCCCTGTCAAAATTGGTTCAGCTGTTTAAGAAAATAGCCGGAACAAACAGACAGACAAAAATGTACCGTATATAGCTTCATAAGCATTTAGTAAAAAGCTGTTATTTTGACTCCAGCCTCACGAATAAGCCGAAAAGGCTTCAGTACTATAGACCACATACATACCCTGCGGCAGATTGTACAGAAGACCGAAGAGTACAATCTGCCACTTTGCCTGGCGTATGTGGAGTGTGGACTATGAGAAAGCCTTTGAATCCGTAGAAATTTGGGCGGTGCTACAGTCCCTTCAGCGGTGCCAAGTTGACTGTCGGTATATCGAAGTGCTGAAGTGTTTGTACATTAGGGCTACGATGGCTATCCGAGTACAGAACCAGAGTTCGAAACCTATCCAACGGCAGAGAGGTGTAAGACATGGTCACGTTATATCCCCGAAACTCTTCACCGCTGCATTGAAAGACGTTTTGAAGCTACTGGACTGGAAAGGATACGGTATTAACATCAATGGCGAGTACATAACTCGCCTTCGATTTTCCGACGATATAGTCCTTATGGCAGAATCGCTGGAGGACCTAAGCAATATGATCAATGACCTCTATGGTGTCTCGCAACGGATAGCTCTTAAGATGAACATGGACAAAACAAAGATCATGTTTAATGTCCATGTCACACCTATGCCGGTAGTAGTTGGGAGCACTATGCTCGAAGTTGTTGACGAGTACGTTTATCTGGGACAAATAGTCCGACTAGGTAAGTCCAACTTCGAAGGAGAGGTCAATCGACGGTTTCAACTCGGCTGGGCAGCGTTCGGGAAATTACGACACTTCTTCTCGTCAGGTATACCTCAAACTCTGAAAACTAGACAACCAGTGCGTGTTGCCAGTGATGACATACGGATCAGAGACGTGGTCCTTCACTGCTGGCCGTATGAGGACGCTCAAGGTCGACAGCGATCTATGGAGAGGGCTATGCTCGAAGTTTCTCTGCGTGATAGACTCAGAAATGAGCATATCCGCAGTAAAACCAGAGTGACCGACATAGCCAACGGATTAATAAGATGAAGTGGCAATGGGCCGGCCATATAGCTCGAAGAACCGATAACCGCTCGGGAAAAAAGGTTCTCGAGTGGCAGCCCCGTATCGGTAGGCGTAGTGTGGGGCAACCCCCCTCCCCCCTACTAGATGGAGTGACGACCTGGTAAGACATGGAGGAAGTCGATGGATGCAGGCGGCTCAGGACCGTGCTTTGTAGCATTACTTGGGGGAGGCCTATGTTCAGCAGTGGACTTGTGAAGGCCTGTAATGATGATGATGATGATGATGTTATTTTGACATTACAAACACACAATTCAGTTTGATTTATTGTACAGTTATACCTAAGCTTAATCCAGGGAATTTTTTAATAGTAATATACTGCTTCATTACCTGTAAGCCTGTGACTCAGATCCTGTAATCACAAAAAAATTATTTTAATTAAATTTCAATTTATATATAATAGCAACATAGGTTTATAAACTTTGATTATATACAGGTATTTAATCAAAGTTTATGAAGTTCTCTAATGTAGGTATAAAAGTCACGAAAACTTATTTTGCGTTTAATCTTGTCACTGGCAGAACGACGACGACAACAACGAAAGGTAACTAAACTATTATAAAATATTGGTGACTATTTATAAAATAAAACACAATGGATATTTCCTACAACTCGGTGTTCGCTCTTGATGTAATAACAATTTGCACGTAGTTGCGTAAGACGTGCAATTCACAAACAGGAAGTGGGTGTTTTTAGACTAGATAAGCGATTATTAGAAAACAATTTTTCTTTACTCGCATACAGTTCACGACGGAAATGGAAGACAGATTGACAGTAGTAGAAGACAGGAAGACATTGGGTGCGTTTGGCAGAAAAAAGCGCTAGCAAGCGCTTGTAAGCAAAATGGCGATCGTAAGCGGTAAGCGCTGTCAAATCGAAAGTAGCTATTTTCCTCCAGGACACGATGTTAGTTTTAACCGGGGAACCTAGCCTAATTTAAATATATGTTTGTAAAGTATTCATATTAAAAACTTACCAATGATGAATTTTTATTAACATGTATATGTTTATTCATGTCATTATATTACTTGAAACTAATATTGCACAAAACAACTTACAATCTTTACTTCAAAACAAACAAATTAAATAAGCAAAATGGCGGATTGTGTCAGCGCTACTGAAGTAGCAATCGTGTCCTGGCCGAAAACTATTTTAGCGCTTATAAGCGCTTGCTAGCGCTTTTTTCTGCCAAACGCACCCATTGATACAGTAGTGGAAGTCTCGCATGGTATTCGTCATAGATAGGAAACTCTATGAGATTTCTGGCATTTCACATAGACGCCTCTTCACGAAATAGGGTGATGGATACTCTAGCATCATCACCACACGGTTAATTAAAAGCTTAAACTAAGTGCGAGAGGGTTCATCACAGAGTACTTTTTACACTGCATCTAATAATGATATGATAAGAGAGGCCGCAGACTTACAATGTGAAAGAAAGAAAGAAAGAAAGAAACAGATTTTATTTGGCACATGCAACACACTGAAGTGGATTACATAAAACAAATAACATTTAAGTAGTCATACAAACAAAAAACAAAAAAAAATTACATAAAATCATGAAACAGGACATTCACTCCTTGTTTATAGATATGATAAAACAAAAAAAAACAAAAAAAAGCAAATAATAATATAAAAAAGAAAAAAAAATAATAATAATAAAGAACTAGAGAATAAGGAGTAATGCATAAGGTGTATTACAAAGGCAATCCACCCGTTAATGCTGCTCTGCTCCAAAAAGGAAAGCCACTCAGGATATGTTGGAATGTATCAGTAGTACAACACCCCAACCCTGATTTTCAGTGGCACCCTTATATATTTACAATAAAAATACACAAATAAATATAAAAATATATATATATATGTATATATATATATATATATATATATATATATATACATATATTATATATTCTTTATACGCAGAGGGCAGTTCTGTTGTGTTAAACCAAATATAATAACAAAAAAAAATTTATATACAAACCAGCTGCAGTACACCGCTTCATTACATAATTTCAATAAATAATATATACATACTCAAACACACACACACCTATACATATATATATATATATATATATATATATATATATATATATATATATATATATATATATATATATATATATATATATATATATATATATATATATATATATACAACGTGTCCCAAAATTCAACGATAAGCCGACACCGGGGGATAGACCTACCCCGGACTAATCGGGGAAAAAAAAGAAAAAAAAATATATCCCAATTATATTTTAAGTTATATAAAAAAAATGAAATTCTTCAGAAATTGAGACCGTTTATGATATTTTTCACTACCATGACCACAATTTTTTTTATATTTTTGTTTCCTTTTTTTTATAGGCAACCTGAATAGCACTGCTATCTACCACAATTCTTAAAAAATCCAGAATAACTCTTGTTTTATCACGAAAATTAATGAAACTTATTTTATTCCCTAAATTTTTTGAAGACTTTTACTTTTAACCAAATTTAACATATCGTGGTGTAAAAAAAAAGTATGAACACTGATATGGCAAGTTTTTTTAAAAATTGACGCAACTAACCAACATTCCAAAATGGTATAATACTCTAGGAAAACAAGTTATAAAAAAATATGGGTCTATTATTTCTTAACAGGGGCCGAATTCCTTAAATTGTAATTGTCAGTAATCACTTTTACTACATGCCCAAAATGGCTTCTTGTTACAATTTCTAGGAATTTTAATGGGGCATGCATACCTTAGATAGATAGATAGAGATATTTACGTTAAAAAGAGACAACAACAGGGCAGATAGAGAAGCTGTTATTATTCTCAGCAAGTCAGTTCAATACGCTCTACTCCTTTGTTTACTGCGCACCGTTCCCAATTCATCTTACGTGGCTCTCGTACATACTATCGACTTTTGGCTTGGCTTTTTGGACTGGAATCGACCTGCAAACTTAACTGGCCTGGCATTATTTGGAATGGAAGTGATCTGCAAACTGAACTGACCTGGCATTATCTTGGACTACGATTGTGTTTTGTGATTTAGAGTTCTGGCGCATTTTGGACTGTTTGGCGTTTCACATGCCGCAACTGTACACACCACAGGAATACGCTGAAATGCATTTAATCTATGGAGAATGCCGATGTAATGCTAACGCTGCTAGCAGACTGTATCGAAAAAGATACCCAAATGCTCAAAGATATCCTGATTATCGAGTGTTTATTAATATGCATCAAGCGTTTTCGGAGGTTCGTATGCCATCCAATAGGAGAAGCGCTGGAAGACCTAGATTGGATCGTGATGAAGAAGTTCTCAATGAGATAGAAAATGATTTGACAACTTCGGTACGTGCCATAGAAGAAGCTACAGGAATCCCGAAAAGTCCAAATAATGCCAGGCCAGTTAAGTTTGCAGGTAGATTCCAGTCCAAAAAGCCAAGCCAAAAGTCTATAGTATAGTCAAATAGTATGTACGAGAGCCACGTAAGTTGAATTGGGAACGGTGCACAGTAAACAAAGGAGCAGAGCGTACTGAACTGACTTGCTGAGAATAATAACAGCTTCTCTACCTGCCCTGTTGTTGTCTCTTTTTAACGTAAATATCTCTATCTATCTATCTTTCTCTAACATCTAAGGTATGCATGCCCCGTTAAAATTCCTAGAAATTGTAACAAGAACCCATTTTAGGCATGTAGTAAAAGTGATTACTGACAATTACAATTTAAGGAATTCGGCCCCTGTTAAGAAATAATAGACCCATATTTTTTATAACTTGTTTTCCTAGAGTATTATACCATTTTGGAATGTTGGTTAGTTGCGTCAATTTTTAAAAAAACTTGCCATACTAGTGCTCATACTTTTTTTTTAGACGACGGTAAGTTAAATTTGGTTAAAAGTAAAAGTCTTCAAAAAATTTAGGGAATAAAAAAAGTTTCATTAATTTTCGTGATAAAACAAGAGTTATTCTGGATGTTTTAAGAATTGTGGTAGATAGCAGTGCTATTCAGGTTGCCTATAAAAAAAAAACAAATATTAAAAAAAATTGTGGTCATGGTAGTGAAAAATATCATAAACGGTCTCAATTTCTGAAGAATTTCATTTTTTTTATATAACTTAAAATATAATTGGGATATATTTTTTTTTCTTTTTTTCCCCGATTAGTCCGGGGCAGGTCTATCCTCCGGTGTCAGCTTATCGTTGAATTTTGGGACACGTTGTATATATATATATATATATATATATATATATATATACATGTATAGGTACATACATATATATACATACATATAAACAAGCACACATACATACACATATACACGCTCATACATTATTTACAAAATTACATACTATCAAAATATATGCACTACTTAACTTTTAGATTGCTGTTCTGAGAGGAACAATTTAAATTTTTGACGGAAGCTATGTATCGATTGTATATTACGGAACGGCGGCGGCAAGTTGTTCCAACACTTGGTTGCTGCATATCGAAAACTGCCTCGAAACGCAGCGGTGCGGTGTTGAGGCAGAAGCAACCCGTACGCTGAAGCTCTTGTCACCACATTTGTTAAGACGTTGTCTTGAGCCCAGCGCAATTTTTCATAAAGATAAGACGGCGTCCTGTATTTTATACAACCAAACAACAGCGTAGCAAAATGCAACTGCCACCGGTAATCCATTTTGAGCATTTTCGCATTATTAATGTAAGGTGTAACATGTGCACGGGGAGGTATTTTAAAACAGAAACGGGCACAGGCATTTTGTACGCCCTGTATAAGTTTTTTTGAACGGTTGAGAAGTCTAGGACCTATTACTGCATCTGCATAATTGAATTTGGACAGTATCAAGGACTCGCATAATCTGATACGGACTTCCGTCTTTAATACATCCCTTATCTGGTATAGAACTTTTAATCTGTAAAAACAATTTTTAACGTTATTTATTATATGTTTTTCGAAGTGTAGTGCCTCATCCATCAATATTCCTAAATTTCTAATCTCAGTAACTCGATCAATATTTACATTTTTAATTGAAATTAAAGGACGATTTGCCAAAACTTTATTTATTTGTTTTTTGGTACCAAGTAGCATATATTTCGTTTTATTAGGATTGAGTACTAATGTATTTGCTTCAGACCAGTCGACTATACGATTTAGGTCTTCATGTAATTTTTGTATGGCTACAGTACTCTCATTTGGCTTGAAAGAAATATACACTTGTATATCATCAGCATATATATGATAGCTACAGTTTAATATATGTTTTACGATATCAGCACTATACAGCGAAAAAATCAAGGGACCAAGTATTGAACCCTGCGGAACACCTCTTGTAACAGCACAGCAATCAGATGCTATTTTATTGCCGTTTTCATCTATTACTTCGACAATTTGCCTACGGTCATTAAAATAGCTACGAAACCAATCTATAGTTTCCGAGCTTAATCCATAGTAGTTTAATTTAGAGAATAACAACTCCCTATTTAACGTGTCAAATGCACGGGAATAGTCTAGAAGAACTAGAATTGTAACCATACCGGAATCCCGAGCACTTAAAACATTATCCACTACATCGGCCAAAGCTGTTGTAGTGCTATGTCGTTTCCTAAAGCCAGACTGTACACTCGGTAGAATTTCATTTTGGTCTAAATAATGAGTTAACTGATTACATACAGCTTTCTCTAGGATTTTAGACAAACAGGGTGTGCGTGTGATTTCCCTACGCTCGGATTTTTTTTAATTTATTCTTAATTGTAACACCTTACAACTAAGGTAACAATGGGCGTACTAAATGATTCTCGGCATTCTCTTCTAGTCAACCCGTAGTGTGGTGAGTTATTATGGCAGGTGTAAATTCGCTTTATAATCTTTGGATTCAAAACCTCTCCTCGTGTACCTATGTAGATCGTTACATATAGGCAAATAAACGTTTTTGTGATAAAGTAAATATTCTATATTGCTTTTTGCTACTCTGTACTGCTTTACTAACCATTTTTTATATAGAATAAGGGTGACAATGGAACAAACAGTCCACCTGATGGTTAGTGGATGATGTGTGTGACATCTACATTTATCCTCGATTTAGAATCGAAATTCAGATGCGTTGTCACCTCTGAGGACTAAAATCGAATGCCTTGTTTCCAGTAAAAAAGGGGCTCTGGATCTCTACACTCACCATACAAAACACAGCAGTATTAAGCTGCTATTTTAAACTAGTAATCTGTGAGAGCGTGGTTCTTCCCCGGTCAAGCAGACTCATTCGTGCTACAACTATATTATAGCTACAGCGTGGTTCTACCATTAAGTAGGTAGATTGAGATGAGGATCGGTATCTACTCTGCGTTGTGAATTAGGAGATACCTATATTCAGCAGCGGACTGCAACAATTTGATAATGATAAAGTTCTGATGGGGTTTTGAGTGTAGGTAAATAAAAAATATTTTGTATAAAATATTTATTTTATTTTACTTATAATTAATGAATTCTTTATAAATAATAAAAGATTAAATTATAAAAGTACGCTATTTTGTTGTTCGATAGTTGGCCAACTTACAATTCACAAAGGAGCTCTAAATACACACAGACTGTTTATGTGTGCGTTCGCAAAGATTTAAATCGGTTCGTCGGTGCATTGCGTTGCCGTTGTGCGTTCGTACAAGAGCATACATACATCCGTGCGTGCGTGATCTGTTTTAACTTAAATTAGGATTACTTAGAGCATACATAGTATACTGATGTGTATTAATATAAGGTTTGTTATGATATTAGATGCATATATGTACGTGAATGCGTGTTCTTACAATAAGTTAAGAAAGGCTTTGGCTTAGTTTTTGCGTCGCTTAAAATTTACCCAGCTCTCCGTCTATTTTTATAATAATAATATGCTTTATATTTTTTTAAATCTTTACGAAAGAAAACAAACAGGCCTTGGTTAAGGATTCGATTCTATATATTACATATCAAAGCTAAAAAAATAAACTAATAAAACCTGTCCTTAATTATATATATATATATATATATATATATATATATATATATATATATATATATATATATATATATATATATATATATATATATATATATATATATCGCTCGATAAAATTAATTTGCCTTGACCGCAAAAATAAATAACTTTGACGGTCATCTTCGCAGACCTTTCAAATATTATGCGCTTTACAACTTACGGCTGCTTTCAACAAAAACATTTCATTGTAAATATACAACAAAGTTGCAAGTCTTGATTTTGAATCTATAAAATTATTAAAAAACTACACTACGAAGACATTCTGTAGAAATGCATATACCTACTCAGTTATAAATATAATTGAAGTGTCTGTTCGTAATATTGTTTTTTTTTTATAGAGTAGGGGTGACAAACGAGCACACGGTAAACCTGATGGCAACTGGATGCTGTAGCCCATAGACATCTTCATTTATCTTCAATTAAAAATCAAAATGCAGATGCGTTACCTGCCCTGAGGACTGAGATTGAATGCCTCGTTTCCAGTAAAAAGGGTCTCCGGTTCTCCACGCTCACCATACGAAACACAGCAGCATTAAGCTGCTATTTTACGCTGGTATTCTGTGAGAGCGCGGTCCTTCTCCGGTCGAGCCGACCTATAAAAACTGCAGCATGACTCTACCACGTATAAACTCAAAATAAAAATAAAATATTTTTTAAATTAAGAGGCCACAAAATACTTAACATTGTTGACACAATATACCTAACTAATTTAAGTAAACTTAATTTTTAGGTTGCCACATGTATTATTTGGCATTGGAGTTTACTAGAGTCCACCAATCTGGATTCTTTATTAATAGTCATAAAAGATTTAAAATTCAAACAACTTACTCCAAAGTTCAATCTTATTACTAACTCAGCTTTTATTGGGTCCTTACATACGAAATTAGCGTTTTTTATCGTACTGACCACTTTGATCTGAAATATCTCCTCTTTGCTTAAGAATTCCAAATTCAAATTTATAAATTTTTTATTAAATTCATTTAGCTGGTACATTTGAGTTTTTAAAACAGTCATTCATTTGTTTTTTTCTCATTATTTTTTTTTTGGCGTCGCTTATACCGCGCAATGGAAAACGTGAAATATCGGTATATTTACGAGTACGAGTTCTACCGTGGCGCCAGTGCTGCAGAAACAGCTCGAAGGATTAATAATGTGTACGGCGCTGGTGTCGCAAAAGAAACGTTTTTGGTTTCAACGTTTTCGTTCGGAAAATTTCGGCCTTCAGAACCAACCCCGTGGACGACTGGAAATCAAAGTGGAAAATGCAGAATTAAAGGCTATTGTGGAAGCGGATCCATCACAAAGCACTTCAGAGATAGCTGCAAGCTTCTGTGTAAGTGATAAAACTGTATTAATCCACTTCAAGCAAATCGAGGAAGTAAAAAAATTGAACGATGGATACCTCATGAATTGAGTGAATCGAACTAGCAAATACACGTCGACTGCTGTGTTACTTTGCTCAACCGACACAAAAATGAAGGGATTTTAAATCGAATCATTACTTGTGATGAAAAGTGGATACTGTACGATAATCGGACTGAACCCTAGAGACCCAGCCAAATCCTGCCCTAAACGAAAATTTACTCAGAAAGAGTGTTTGGTGGACTAGCGCCGGTGTCGTTCACTACGGCTTTCTAAAATCTGGCCAAACAATTACGACAGATATCTATTGTCAGCAACTGAAACCATGAACGAAGAACAAACTGCTAAACAACCGAGATTGGTCAATCGCTCTAGGCCACTTCTGCTTCTCGACAACGCAAGACCACACACTGCACAACAAACAACCACTAAGTTAGATGAGCTACATTTGGAATGTCAGCGACATCCATCGTACTCTTCGGCTCCAACAGATTATCATTTTTTCCAGAATTTGGACAACTTCTTACAGGGACAAAAATTCAACTCCGATGCGGTAGTCCAAACCGCTACTAGAAAGCTGAAATTTGGTACCAATATGTGTATCAATCACGCCGACAAAGTGGTAAAATAAAAGTTGGAAAAGAATGTTTTATTAGGGTAGCCCCCCTATATGTAAAGTGGGAAGTGATTTTTTTTTATTTCAACCCTAACGTGTGACATATTGTTGGAAAGGTATATAAAAAAGAATAGGGGTTTACTAAAATCAACTTTTAATAATGTCAATAATTTCGGAAATAATCGCTCCAAAAGTAAAAACCAATGCGTCCCCCCCCCCCCCCCTTCTAACTTTTGAACCATAAGTTTAGAAAATATGAAAAAAATCTGAAAAGTAGAACTTTATAAGGACTTTCTAGGAAAATCATTTTGAACTTGGATGGAAACAACAGTACCCACTACCGGGAGCGGTTGCAGGAGCGCAGAGCGCTGCTGTAGCGCGAACATAATGGATACCCACCTTTAAACTCATAAGTGGGAACACTTATTGTGACGGACGGGAAACTACGGAACCCTACACTGAGCGTGGCCCGACACGCTCTTGGCCACTTTTTATTTTAGTAAAGGACTCAATGAACTACAAAACACAATGGTGGCAAAAGTGCATAGATAACTACGGTGTATGCTTTGATTAATTAAATACTATATTTTACAAAAAAAGTGACTTTATATTCCTCCCGTACAAAACGCCAATTTCATATGTGAGGACTAAGGATATTATATCAAAGGCCATACGTCAACTTTCCAAGTCGCTGTTTGTCTGGAGGTTTTGATTTTTTTCAGGAATCTGATCGTTCAAAATGTTTGGAGAATACAGACGAATCCCAACCATCTGTCAACCCTAAATTCAATTGCCGAAAGATTTATAAAAATTAATTATCTTTTATGCGGTCACGCATTACGTGTTCTTCTACACACGTGACGCCTTTGAATCTGAAGCACGCGCGGATACAGAGTACCTCCTAGTTACACGCCTTGTGTATAATAAATATTTAAAAAAAATTCACACATTTTTTCCTGTATTGTGGTGGCGAATTACATATTATACATATGTATAAATTGCATTAGGAGTTAGGACGCACATCAAAACTCTGAACAATAGTACGTAGTATTATTATTTATTCTGTAACAATAGTTAATAGGCGTATATATAACTATTATAATAATAATTCCACCAGACCGAATTTCGGACACCCTGTGTCCAGTTTCAATGGAGACTAGCCTACTGCGCAAGACTGGCTTATATAGTGCCCAAGTGCCTGAGACAAGTGCATGCGCAATGCAAGCATAGCTCTGCACTCTGTTCTCACCTTAGAGTACAGGTATATAAGCAAGATACGCTTATGTATACTCTAAGATTCCTACTAGTGATGTAACGGATATTCGCATTCGCATTCGCATTCGCGAATATCCGCATATTTTTCAATATTCGAATTCACATTCGCATTCGCAAAAATTATGCTAATATTTAGCGAATGTTTTTAATAATCAAAAAGGAAATTATTATATGCAATATAAATTTTGTTGCTGGTGGAAGCATAAAGGCACAGCGAATCTTTGTTTTTCAAAATGCGTTCTAGCATGTAAAAGGTGCTATTCCACCTCGTAACACACTCTTGGATTATCTTGAGCTTTGGTTGATTAAGCTTTTCTTGTAGATTAACAAGTTCATCTTGAGCTACATTAAAATGGTGAAAATGTGTTGCTACATTTTTACATTTGTTAATGGCTGCAATGATCAATTCTTGTGACTTAAGCCCTTCTTTAACAACAAGTTGGATTTGGTGCGATAAACAATCAATGTTTTTAATACTTAATAAAGAAATACCTTTTTTCATGTTAGTGCCACCATCTGTAACAATACATAATACGTTTTCTTTGGGAATTCCCCATGATGACAACATAGATTCTAACTTTGCCGCTATATTTTCTCCTGTATGTCGCCTGTCATTGAATACTTCTACTTTCAATGCAATTATTTTTCGTTCAAAATTATTGGTAATTCCGTGACAAGTGAAACTTATCAGCGACACTCCAGAGCAAGAGTCAGACCAGTTATCAGTGGTTAATGCTAATTTTTAAAATGATTTGATTAATTCCAGAATTTTATCTTTTACCTTGCCGTATAATTTCTCACAAATGAAAGAAGTAAAATATTGCCGAGTTTTTAAATTATATGAAGGGCATACTTGGTTAATCAATCTCACAAATCCAAGACATTCCACAAAACTAAATGGTAAGTCCTCCAGTGCGATCATTTCGCCAATCAAATTATCCAACACCAAAGACTTGGTGTTGTTGTTATCCCACTTTTTATTTTTTTTTCAACGCATTCACTCAAAGATATTTGCTTAAGGTCAATTTTGGTACATTTTCGCGAAGAGGACGCCAAAGAATTAATTTTAGCAGCATCTTGCTTTATATGTTCTGTTTTCTTCAATTCTTCATATTCATTTTTGTGTTTATGTTATTTTTGACTAAATTCATTCAATTAACCAATATTGGCTCGGCTATGTTCAATTTAAACATGGCCGACACGAAACGTCAAACCTGTTAACGGAAACGTAAAATCCAACATTCATTACATCACTAATTCCTACACTAATAGTCCGAATGAAGGGTAATCCGACACGAGCGGAGAGGCACGAGGCACGGGGATGAAAAATCGCCAACTTCCTACGTACGGGTTGCTACTGAGAATGTCTTGACAGAAATACCCAATAACTGATTCTGGCCCGACCCGGGATTCAAATCCAGGACCTCACGTTCAGCAACCGCGTTTACGACCATCACATTGAGACAGTCATAACTATATATAACTATTATAACAATTATTAATATTAGTTGTAATAGCTATTATTATTTATTAATCATAACATTTTTAGCTTTACATTTAAACGAATAAATCCTATGGCTTTATTTTCTTCATACAACTAGTGCCCTAACCAGGCGCCCATCCATCGCGCTCTCGAAACTTCGCCTAAATACGAGTAAAATAATGAAATAGTAAATAGCTCATGGGCTATCACAGAATACCAGCGTCAAATTGCAAATAGCAATTAACGCTGCCGTGTTTCGTTTGGTGAGGAGTGAACCGGAGACCCTTTTCACTGGAAACGAGGTATTCCATTTTCGTTCTCACCACAAACTAATAAGAGTACTAACGTACACACACACACACACGAGGATAGATATAGATGTCTATGGACCACAGCAACCATTTACCATCTGATGGACTGTATGCTCCTTTGCCACTCTTATACTATAAAGAATGCTCAGGGGCTAAGTGCTCGCCGTAATTTATATAGTAGATAAGCGTGTAATGGTTTGGTAACGGTATAACGTATAAACCCGGGTTCGATCCCCGCCGGCACCAATGAAGTTGTCAATTATAATTTTAAGTGCTGATTTACCACGTGCTCGCTGTAGAAGAAAATCATTGAGTACATTGGAGTTATATAAATCAATGATTGAGAACCTGCTTGCATTTCTGAATGTGTCCGCCCAACACACTTTAAAAATAATTATAAATAGGTACTTTCTCTTTTACTATTACTCGTTTAACTGTGTGTACTCCGTATTTTACACTACCGAGTTACATTATTTTTGATTCAATAAATTTTCTAAGTACAGTACTTTATGCTATAATAATTATCATTATTATATTTTTTTAACTTTAAACTTGACTAAAGATTTTCTCCAACACAGTTTAAAAATGTCAGTAAAAATTAATAATAAACTTACAACCCTAACAATGTTTGACGCCTAGCGGCCTAGCGCGAATCCCGAACGAACGCTGCTGTGAAATGGAAATGCAAATATCAAATACCCGTGTTACAGGACAAGGACAGCATCACTCTTTCTCGAAAGTACTGGAACGTGTACGGCTTGCTTCGGTTCTTCTCGACTTATCGATTCGACCGCTGCGTTTGGAACGTACATAATTTCTTTTGCAGTAAAGGCCTGTACGTTCAATGAAATGTCGACTTTATGGCATTAACTCAAAGTTTTTTAACGGTTAAACTTATGCAGAACCTTTTTGCATAATTTTACTCGTACATTCGAGAAAGTTCTCTGCTATACGTCTGTCGAATGTGGATTAGATATATCTATTTGACACAGTTCATTATACTTCAATGTTGACACATTTATAAAGTAGTTAGTTTATTTTTGTTAGTTAGTTTAGTACATTGAGTTATACAAATCAATGGTGTAGTACCCAGTAGGTAGGTTAGGGTAGCAGACGCACTTGATTGTTGCTTGCCTTTTTTGCTATTGGGTTAGGGCTTTAAGTATTATGAATACTCAAAGGGGCCTTTGATTATATAGGTACTTGCATTGCCCACCTTATTATAATCTCAATAAAACGTCTATGAAGCAAGATATAAGATACCTCGTTCAATAATTGCAACACAACCATACTATTTTTTTTTTCTTTTTTATAAACAATAGTAGCACCTAATCTTATTGATTAACATTACTAATATTCCTTTTAACCACTCCTGGTAAGCTTGAAACGCTTGTGTTAGAAGTGGTTCGCGACAGTAGCACAGTATTATATTGTGACCGTAGCCATCGATCACTAATAAAGAACTTGTTAGTGATCGATGACCGTAGCATATTATTTATTCTGTGACCGTAGGCAAATGGCGGATTCGAACCCACGACTATTAGTGTTTTAGCACAAAGTTGGTTACGTCTGCGATTAAAAACCTAACACTACTCTGGCTGGTAGATCTAGAAGGTAGTAGATATAACGGCAAATATACTTAAGTAAATTATAGTTTCTTGCTTATTTTATTTTTATGTATTTCCACTTACTAAGAAGTGTACTAGTCTACTTACTATATTTTTGTTTATATCAAAATGTTTGATTATTTTGATTTTTTTTTAACTTTGTATGTAACTGATTTGCTAATTTTTCGTTTGTAATGGGCAAGATAGTTTTTCAAATAATTAATATTTTCTTTATTTTATTTAGATTTGCAAAAATCCAAAAAAATAACTATACTTAACTAGTATGAATCAGATTTTTTGTTTAAATCGTAATAAAAAATAATAATAGTGGTTAAAGTATAAAATTGCCATTTTAATAAAGGTCTGGAATATAGATTCATTTCTTTATGTATTTTTTTATTTATTTATTAAAATGGAGTGGCCACTTTGTATAAAAATCAAACCTGCATGTTTTGTTTGTTGCGATGTGCATTGCTTTGTTGCGTTAAAATCCGTACAATTAGCGTGTAGTGTTCGCGATTATGTAAACCTGCATTGTCCAAGATTCGTGATTAAAACTTTTTTAATTCAAAAACCATCAAAAACTATAACATTCTGAATTAAAACATTAGGTATATGTCAGTCTATTGTTTGACTTTCAGTTGTTTTTTACAATCAGTATTTGAATTAAACATAGAGGCAATTATTTATTCTGTGATTGAGGTCACAAAAATGGAGCAATTTTCGAATGCAAGCTCCAACGTGGTTCTATCGTAGTTCGTAGCAGACACAGCTCGCAATATCAATACTGCGTTTTGAAAGGATACGACTAACAAGCTGGCGACTAACAAAAGCAGAAATGTCTATTGTGAAAACCTTCGAAGAATGATGGCTAAACTCTCAGAGAAACAACCTGTACTGGTCAATCGATCTACGCCATTACTCCTCGTAGGCTGCACAATAAACTGTTTTAACATTACAAGACCTATAGGTACGCCATCCTTCGAAAGCATGACACAAAAATAAAGTAAAATATCATAGCAGCTATATTATATACTGCAGCACGAACGGGTCGGCTCGACCGGGGAAATACCACATTCACATTTTATCACAGACAAATTATTTTTGTATAATTATAAAATACAAAAAGAAGTACATAATACCAGCGTAAAAGAGCGGAACAATTCTGCTGTTTCTTAGGATAAATTAAGGGATCCTCTTTTAGTAAGGGGGCATAACATCTTAGTTTTCAGGGCGTGCTAAGTAATAACGCATCTCCATTTTAATTCCTAATCGAGAATGGATGTAGATGTCTATTGACCACAGCATCCACTTACCATCAGATGGACTGTGTGCTCGTTTGATACCCTCATTCTTCAAAAAAAAAACATAATAAACATAAATATTATTAATAACAACAAATAAAAGACAGTCACTAAGCAAATGTAATACAAAAAGAGTTTCCGTATTACCTTCTATAAAAACTTTACCGTGTATTCTTACAAGAATTCTCCCAATATCATGTCAATCAAGGGAGTGAGCACTGTCAACTTATATTTTTATCACTCTCTAGCAATTGCCTTTTGTGGTATGACTGATAGGTATCTATAAATGTAAAACGCATACCTTATGTGGTACATTTTATCACTAATGAACTGACAGGTGACAACTGTTCAATTAGTTTGCGCTGAACTTATGATATGCCGGAAAGAGAGACATTAATCATTCTAAAATGTTACAAGTTAGCAGCGAGACGGCATAAGATTGGTCCCAATACAGAGTCAGGGCGTACACACATGGTCAGGTCAGCTCTAAACGGCGAAACGAGGAACCTCGTCGTCTATTGCAAACACTCGCAACAATCATTATATTTTTATCATTATCAAATAATTTTGTTATTAAAATTCAGCTTTGGAATCATAAGGTTATTATTTACATCATTTCAGTGCCATTTATTAATCTTTGCACGCTTATCTTTTCTGATTTCCATTTCGTATAGTGTAACTAGCTGTGCTGTGTCCGATATATGCATTTTTTGTCAGAAAACAACCAGGGCATAACAACCCACCAAACCTTTATCGTATCGGATGATTTTATATTTCTATGGATGATAGTATAGGAACCTATATAGGACAAATAAACGAAACATTCATTTAGGATACAGGGTTATTTTGCAATAATTGAAGTAAAACGTCTTTACGCACCCTTGACTAGGGGGTGTAAGCTGGCGAACGCGTGACGAAAGTGTTACGAAAAGTGTGATCGGGTGAGGCAAACGGGAGTTAAATGGAGGATAATAAGCAAGAGAGAGAAAGAGTGAGAGCAGTGCGCGCGCACATTTTCTTTCTCTCTTTCTCTCATAGCCAGTTACGTTCCGTATTTTATGAATTAATATTTAATTCAATACACTAAAGTGAGTAAAATTGTAAATTCATTTTTTAAAGTTCATGTTTTGTGAATTTTCTTGAGAATACTAACAAATTATGGAAGGAAGCCGATTACAAATTTAAATATTTGTAGAAAATTAATATATGTTACATGTATACATTATACGTACATGTATATATATATATATATATATATATATACAGATTGAGCTAACGAAGTTTTACTTCAGTCGTGTCGTGTAAAATCTAGCTACTTTTTGAAAAATAACCCTGTATACATATATAGAAAGATAAGAAGATGAAATGATTTTACTATCTCACTAGCGACGCGCCCTGACTTTGCATGGGTGCGTGTGTAATCTAATGTACGCCACATTATTAGATTTTTAAAAAGAAACCTCAATGACCATTTCTTTATCAATTTTCCATTAAAAAATACTCCATGTTCTTCTGTCTAGATCCAACCTAGATACTCCTGGCATTGCTCGGAGTTCATTCGAAATGGCTGAACCGATTGTGAAGTTTCATCACAATCGGTTCAGCCATTTCGAAGATTACCCTCATTTCTTAATGTGATTCATGTCTTACTGATATTCAAATAACCCCCTGAGTTCGATAAGAGGCAGTTGTTTAACAGACAGAAGCTGCAATTTTGTTTACATTTATAGACAGGTCACACATTTATTAATATAATAAAAACATCTTCATACTAAAGAGCCCAGGTCTCAGGGCCTGGGCACTCGTCCAAATATTTTTTTACATCACACCGCTACTTTTATTTTACTTATGAAATAAACGATTTGCAATGTTGTGTTTGCCAAATTGTGGTAACACATAATGGGAAATTTTACAAAGGTGGTGTGGGCAACACTCTCTCTCTCCCTCTGGACAAGTTAAGCGAATGTAAGTGTGTACTAATAAAATTCGAGAATTACTTAATTTCGCGTTTCAATGAACATATCAAATTATTATAACCTAATAATATAAATAACTAGAAAAATCAAATACAACACAAATAAATACATATCTTTCTTTCTTTCTAATTTCACAGGGAGTAGGTACATTAGCAAGACGGGCTCATGTAACCCGCCGGCCTCCTGCAACGTAGAAATATTGTTATATAAATATGTTATATGATATGTCAATTGTAATTTCAAGTGCTTTTTTTCCTTTTTTTCCCCTGCTGAAGGAAAACATCAACAATGCATCTGCGTTTTGATTCTTAATCAAGGACAAATGTAGATGTCTATAGGCCACAGCATCCACTTACCATCAGGTGGACTGTGTGCTCGTTTGTCACCCTTATTCTATAAAAAAAGGAAATAAACATGTCTGAAGAATCAAAACGTTATGTGAAGTTCGCCAATTCGATCTGTGGTAATGCAGCCGACAAATTGCTCCATAACCCTCTTAGGTCTTAGCAATGGGAGAAGCCCGGTGGCCAGCAGTGGGACCCATATAGGGTGTAACCATTATGTACTATAATGTACAGACATTAGCACAATACTTTTTGCTTTCAATCACAAATTCAAGCTATATATGTGAAAAGGAACCAAACGGAACTCGACTATCAGGAAAATGAAAGTCTGAAATACACTTAATTTTAACAATATTAAATAAACAAGTGCTTCTACATAGTTTTCAAACAGTAGGAAACTATTTCTGATAAGACTCTTATTCGTTATCATGCTTCTTATCAGATAACAATACAAGTGAATGTTTTCATTAATCAATCATAACAAATAGGCATTTGTTTTCGTACAAACGTATCATACTTATACAAGACAATACTTATGCAATTAATTTCCTTTAATTCTGTCTATGCACAGAGTGATTATCTCGACCGGGGAACAAATCCGATCTTTAACTTCACTTTAATATTCTTATGAATTTACATCATTAGAAAGATGATTTCAACCGGGAAACAAATCCGGTATCATAATTTATATCATAAATTCCTTGCGAATTTATTAGGCGATATTACTTAGGAAAACAAACAAACTACTCCGGCCTGGGAGTCGAACCCAAGACCTTCTTATCATTAATTCGACATTTCTTTAAGATTTAACTAAGCATTTTCTTATCAGAGCGTCGTGGCTCGATAATTTGCTTTTTATAACTATGCGTCATCGGTTGATTTAATAAACTGAAACATTCTTATAGGCGCGTCGCCAACAATCTCCCCCCGTGCGTTAGCACCATCATTTGGGAGGCGTCGCGGGTACCAGGACTATTATTCTGGATGTAGGTCTCCTCAAGATACCTGTGCTAGTAATGACGTCAACCACTCTGGTGTGACCGTCTGGTCCCGGTAACGTTCTACTAATTTTGCCTTTCGGCCACGTATTTCGTGGCAACGAATGATCTATTATCAAAACAATATCGCCTTCTTTAGGTTCCATGAACTTTCCGTTATTACCTGTTCGCGGTATTAAGGTAGGCATGTATTCCTTCAGCCACCTTGTCCAAAAATGGTCGGCTAACCTCTGTGCAGCTTTCCAATTGAGTTGACCCGTCAGATGCCGCTCTAGAAATAATCCAGGTGGTCGATCACCACATGAGCGTCCCAGAAGAAAATGATTGGGTGTCAAACCCTCTTCAGGACTATCCATACTGAATGTTACCAGAGGCCTGGAATTTTCCGTATGCTCTGCTTCTAAAAGTAACGTATGTAGAACCTCCTCTCGTGGGCTCTTTTCCTTGAGCGTAGCGGTCAACGCAATTTTAATCGACCTTACTAACCTCTCCCAGGCGCCACCCATGTGCGGTGCTCCCGGAGGTATAAATTTCCATTTAATGTATTTCTTAAATGACTCATTTTTCATGCCTTCATGGCATTCTTCGCATGCTTTTAATAATTCTTTATTTGCAGCTTTGAAATTCGTCCCGTTATCGCTGTATATAACGGCCGGTTTTCCTCTTCTGGCGATAAATCGCCTTAACGCCATTATCATTGACGCTGGTGTCAATGAGGCTGCTAATTCCAGATGTACTGCTCTGGTAGTCAGACACGTGAATAAAACGCCCCAACGTTTTTCGTGTCGCCTTCCTATAGTCACACTCATAGGACCGAAATAATCCACAGCTGAGCATGTAAAAGGTGGCTCATGATGAGCTATTCTCTCCAGAGGAATATTTCCTTGTGGCACGTTCTGCGGCTTTGACCTGTATGTCCTGCACCACTGACAGTGATGTGACACACTTCGTACTACATTACGTAAGTTCAAGACGTAAAATTTCTGGTTCACCTCATTCATCACCGTCTGGTGATTGGCATGTCCAAAATGATGATGAACTTCTCTAATCATCATTTTAACGATTTCGTGTTTACCGTCTAATATGACAGGTTTTCTACTTTCCTCGGTCAAATTAGACTTGAAAGGTAAACGTCCATTTAAACGAAGTAAGTTATCTTCTCCTATTTCCATAGATAATTTACTTAAGCGTGAACTTCTTTCAACGCTTTTGCCTGCTTTCAAACATTTTATTTCCGAATAAAAACATTCGTCTTGAACGAACTTCCAAATTAAGAATTCCGCTTTTTTCAAGAGCGCCATGTCCAACGCGCCATCGGGTCCTTTAACCGACTTTGCTAAAACTTTGTTGGAACACATAACCGACTTTTCGGCTGCGTCGTCGGGTCCTTTAACCGACTTTGTTAAACTCTTGAATTTTTCTACCGCTTGTAAGGTGCGTGTAGTTGCCCCAAGGAATTTCTTAAAGCTGCTAAATCGTCCGTAGTCGGGTAGACTTAACGGTTCTTGCTTTCTTAACGCATTTACACCCTTTGGCGATTTTTCTTCACCTGTTTCTAAGCCTTTTATGGTGTCCACTTGTTTGGGCCATAAATCAGGACTTTTCCTGAGGAATTCAGGTCCTTGAAACCAGCGATGACTTACATCGAAGGTGGAAGGGAAATTTCTAGTGGCGTCGTCTGCCACATTTTGTGACGTTGGAACCCATCGCCATTCACATGGCTTACTGTGATCTTCGATCTCAGCCAATCGATGAGCAACGAATGGTTTAAAAGCGCGAGGATCTGACTTAATCCACGCTAATACTGTACGTGAGTCTGTCCAAAACACTCTCTCAGACATCTCGTACTTGCTCTCTTCACTAACTGAAGCAGCCAGTCTGCTGCCCATAAGAGCTGCTTGCAATTCAAGCCTTGGAATCGAAATTGGTTTCAATGGCGCTACTCTTGCCTTTGCGGCGATCAGCGTAATCCGCCTTCTTCCTTGCTCGTCCGTGGTGACGTAATACACCGCGGCAGCGTATGCTTTTTCACTAGCATCCGTGAAAGTGTGTAACTCTCCCTTGCCGACGCCTTCAGCAACGGGTCTAGGTACTTCTAAATGACCTAATTTCTTCACTTCCGATATCCATTTACAAAATAACACGTGTAATTCGTGTGAAACTTCTTCATCCCAAGAGATGCCTGTCCTCCATACTTGCTGGATCAACGACTTCCCTTGAATCGTTATGGGTGATGCGAGTCCCAAAGGATCGAAAACTGACATCACAGCGCTAGTTATCTCCCTCTTCGTAGGCGGTCGCAAACCCTCCATCACCTCTTCCGGTGTGCTACGAAGACTTGTGGAGAAACTTATTATGTCCCGTTTGATATTCCAAATCAAACCTAACGTGCGCTCTGTGTGCTCTTTATCTCCCAGCGAAGCACTGTCGCTCTTATATTTATTTTCCATTTTACTTAAAACTTCGGGTCGGTTGCTAGCCCATCCCCTCAGTTGGAAAGAAGCATGCTTATGTAATTCATACATATCGTTTACTATCCTTTCGGCCGTCGTCACGTCGGGAAATGCCTGTAGATAGTCATCCATATAGAAATTGCTTTCCGTAGCGGAAGCTGCTTCTGGATAGATATGCGCGTTGTCCTGCGCATTTTTATTCTTTACATATATAGCGATGCATGGTGATGATGCCGCTCCAAATATGAGTGACGTCATTCTATACTCTTCCGGTGGCGCGTCACGATTGTGCCGCCATAAGAATCGAAGGCTATCCCTGTCTTCATCCCGGATTTTCACTTGCAGGAACATTTCTTTAATGTCTGCCATTACTGCCACGCTTCCTTCTCTGAATCGTAGCAGAACTCCGAACAACGACTTCAATAAGTCCGGTCCGGTTAACAATGCATCATTGAGACAACGTCCGCCCGTCTTTGCGGCGGCGTCGAAAACTATCCTTATTTTCTTTTTTTGTGGGTGAGTAACTGCGAAGTGAGGAAGGTACCACGTACGTGGGGAAATGGAAATATGGTTCGCTTTCTCTGCGTAACCGTTAACGATGAGATTTTCAATTTGCTTCTCGTATTCCTTTTTCAACTCGCTATTTTTGTCGAGCTTTTTTTCAATATTCAACAGGCGACTTTCAACCTGCGCTCTATTCGACGGCATGCACTCATTGTCTGTGCGCCATAACAAAGCAGTCTCGTACCTATTATTAGGTATACGACGTACTGTTTTGTTCAAAATACTTAAAGCTCGTTCTTCTGGGTCGTTCACGGGCTTTCTAGCCGATACTCCCAGAGATTCCAAACTAAAATAATCCTTGATCAATTTATCCATATCTTCCTCCTTCTTGGTGGAAATGTGGTTAACAATCTTGATCGGTTTAATGCCACCCGATATGTGACCATGCAAAACCCACCCCAGTTTGGTGAGCGATGCTACAGGTAGGTTCTTACCTCCCGAAATTAATTCACGAGTAACTATGAGATGCCAATTGTCCTGACCAATTAATATGGTAGGTTTGGACCTCTCATACATCAACTCATCCTTAATCGGTGTCAAATGAGAACACCGTTGCAATAATTCTCGGCTTACCGACTGCGGAGAAAGGTTAAGTGACTTAATTGTTTGTACACTTATCTCTTCTAAGTCGCTCGAGTAAATGCCTTTTATTTTAATGTTTAAGCGATACGAACTGTCGTCGTTAATTCGCTTACCTCCCACGGCTTCGATACGTAATCCCTCTTTACGTCCGCGAGGCGCTAATTTCTGAGCCATACGCTCCTCTATGAGTGTCATGGTCGATCCTTCATCCAGAAGAGCTGTTGTCTTGACCTTTCCTCTAGGTCCATACAACTCGACCGGTATAATCTTTAAGTATGCACATGCCAGTGCATTCACTGTACTAACAGTTGTAATCTGAGCATCTTTACCCCCCTCGTCCCCTTGTGGCGAGGTTTTTTCAATGGGGTATCGGTGTAGCATTCGATGATGTGACATTCTACATCCCTCTACACCACATTTTTTCGCTTTGCACTCTAACCTCCTATGGTTAGGTGACAAACATTGGAAACATACTTTCGCCCTTTTGACAGCTTCCCATTTCTCGCGAATATTCATGTCCTTAAACTTGTAACAACTCACTATAGAGTGCTCTTTGTTGCATATAACACACTTATGTGTTACCCGACTTACAGGCTTATCCTGGGTTGTCATAACCACCTGTCGGTTGTGCCCTTTACTATTTCGGCGTTCTAAACGCTCGCTCGATTTACTTCGGCGCATATAGCGCTCGCTCACGGCACATCTGCGTACACCTCCCTTTGCGGTGTGTACAGTTTGCTTCCTGAATTCAGGACGCTTCCTTTTTTCAGGCGCATTTTCGTTGTTTAAGGACGCTCCAAATTGTTCACTCAATAAATTTAAAAACTTGGCCATCTTCTGTAACTCTGGCTCCAAAGGATACTGAGCTCGATATTCAAACCATTTAAATTTAATCATAGTTCCGAGCTTCTCCACTATGCGGCTCACTAACTCCGGTGAGTACAAATACTGTGGTTGATTCAACGCTTGTATCGTGGCAACCACGTTCGTAATACGACTTGCGAAAGATCCTATATTTCGGCAATCTTCTGCCAATCTTGGCATACGCTTTACATTCTCGATTTCGGCTAGAATGAGCATCTCAACCCTACCGAATCTTCTTTCGAGAGCGTTCATTATTTCTTCCGGTTCACACAAAGTAAACAACAACGACTTAACCGCTTCCTTAGCGGTGCCCTTTAATGCCCTCCTAAGGCGTGCGACATTCTGCACCCCTGAAAATTGGCTTTTCGTGTCTTCAAACACCGTTTTGAAAATTATCCATTCACCCGGGTCTCCATCGAACACCGGTAATTCCTGGAGGAAATGAAACTGGGAAGACTTATCTTTACCAGCTATTTTTATTGCACTCACAATCGCTTCGGTCAATTCTGACACCTCACTCGCGTGTGTTTTCTGTGCATTTCCTTGGTTGCGCTCGATCTCTGCCCCTTTGCGGCGTGATCCTTTACACGCTTCCTTATCAGTAACGTCAGGTTGTGCTACACTAACCGGCGCGCTCATTATGGTCTGCTGAACCCAACTCCTTACGAAAGGTTCCACCTGAGTATTCCGCTCTTCATCATCCTCACTCGAGTCGATCTCCTCTTCTCGGTTGAGTCGTGCCAACTCCAATTGAGACTTGGCTAAGGCAGCAGCTGCCTGTGCTCGTTCGAGCTCTGAGCGTTCGAATTTAATCCGCGCCTCTAATTCGGCTTTCAGCCTCGCCGATCGCGATGACCTACTACCTCTTTGTGACCCTTTATCACTAGTGTGCCCGATTACTGTCCTTGACGATGCCGCTTCTTCGGTCCTTTGACCTACTTTTTCGACCACCGTTTCACTCCTGGATATAACGGATTGTTGTGCGGTGCTGGCCTGCGTACCACTGGTGTCCGTCCTGTTGCTTGTCGTTGCCACGGACGTCCCTGTGTCCCACGTGCATGTGGACGTGTCGGTGGTGGCTCCACTTGAAGGAGTTGCTCCATTCGACGCAGTAGCTGTGGTCGCTCCAGATGGTTCCGCTTCTTTAGCTTTTCTTGAGAGCCCTGTCCTTGTCCTGCTCCCTTCGCTTCTCCCTGTCTGGTCTTGTGCTTTCTTCATCTTGCAGGAAGGTGATTGTTGGCCTACGGTCCCTAACTGTCCCTACGGTCCCTACAACCCCTTACCTACAACCCTTCTACACCCCAACCTAACACCACTACCCCTCCCCCCCCTTATCTCCCAACCCTACAACCCTACTACCACCCTAACAGCCCTAACAGCCCTATCAATCCTGAACGGGGCCTACCGAGGTGAGCCGTCCAGGGATGGAGTCGTGCAGGAATGGAATGGAGGAAAGGTTCAGGAACTGTCCCGCCAAGGAATATGACGAAACAGTCGAGCGGTAGTGCAAGCGCAGTCTCGCTCGAGAGAACTGCTCCACCCGAAGGTGTTATGCCAGAGCCCAACCGTTTGGCACCGTTAGGTGGTCGGGATGTATGCTGTGCTCGCCGCCCAGTTGCCGGTGACGCCTCGTCCGAGCGCCCTCCTCCGGCCGCGATGCAGTCAGGTGCCCACGCGCACCCTCGCCCGGCAGCAGCAGCGGTGGATGCTTCTTGCACCCTGATGACCCGACGGGAAATGCCGGACACGGTCGTCCGACAGGAAATGCCAGACACGATCGTCTGACAGGAAATGCCGAGCACGTTTGCCCGACAGGAAAATGCCAAGCCCTGCTTGGCCACGATGAGTGCCTTCACAAGACACCTGCGCCCGGCTGCGATACGTGCCCCATGCGAGCACACGCCCCCGGCCGCAATCCCGGTTTTCTTTCTTCCGGTAGTTCCAGGTCCCGTCCTTCAGCGCTGACGTCCTGGTCTTCTGGCCTTTGGTCCTATTGCTTCAGCTCAAACCTCCGGCTTCCTTCGGTTGCTGATCTTCACTCGGCTCCGAAGGTCTTCTTTTCCACAACCAGCAGTCCACAGCTGGTTCCTTGATCCAGCTGGCGGGGTTCGGGTGGTCTTTAATCCGGCTCCGAAGGTCCAATTGAAAAGGAACCAAACGGAACTCGACTATCAGGAAAATGAAAGTCTGAAATACACTTAATTTTAACAATATTAAATAAACAAGTGCTTCTACATAGTTTTCAAACAGTAGGAAACTATTTCTGATAAGACTCTTATTCGTTATCATGCTTCTTATCAGATAACAATACAAGTGAATGTTTTCATTAATCAATCATAACAAATAGGCATTTGTTTTCGTACAAACGTATCATACTTATACAAGACAATACTTATGCAATTAATTTCCTTTAATTCTGTCTATGCACAGAGTGATTATCTCGACCGGGGAACAAATCCGATCTTTAACTTCACTTTAATATTCTTATGAATTTACATCATTAGAAAGATGATTTCAACCGGGAAACAAATCCGGTATCATAATTTATATCATAAATTCCTTGCGAATTTATTAGGCGATATTACTTAGGAAAACAAACAAACTACTCCGGCCTGGGAGTCGAACCCAAGACCTTCTTATCATTAATTCGACATTTCTTTAAGATTTAACTAAGCATTTTCTTATCAGAGCGTCGTGGCTCGATAATTTGCTTTTTATAACTATGCGTCATCGGTTGATTTAATAAACTGAAACATTCTTATAGGCGCGTCGCCAACAATATGTGATATTCCTGTAAATACTAACTTGTCAACAAACTGTCCCGACGTACTTGTGAATCTTGATACTTGTGAATACAACTTTACTGGTAGAAGGACTTCCTTTCAGCCTGGTCCGTCTGAGTAAACACCACTTTGATATTTGTTACTACCGCCAAACAGCAGAGCGGACACTTCTGTGTTCCTGTCTTAAGAGTTTTTTTTTTTATAGAATAAGACCTGATGGATTTACCATGCTGTGGACCATAGACATTTACATCTTTTCTCAATTAAGAATCAAAATGCAGATGCGTTGTCACCTCTGTGAGCTAAAATGATATTCCATTTTCTCCTCGTTTCGAGTAAAAGAAACACAGCAGCATCAAGCTGTTAGTTTAAGCTGGTATTCTATGAGAGCGTGATCTCATTCGTGCTAAAACCATAATATAACTGCAGCATGGTTCCACCTATATGGATATAGAAAGCCGGTATCAATATTCATGACAGACTAATCTATCTTAGTCCTCAGAGGCGATGAAACATCCGTAGCGTTCTATTTTTGAAGTTGGCTGCAGTTGTCCTTGAACTGCAGTGACCATTTACCATCAGTTGAACTGTACGTTAGTGTGTTAGTTATGTTTTATAAAAAGTACATACATAGAATATAGGTGTTACCTCTTCAAGCACGATTGCACGACCACGACACGGCGCCAAACCGTGTCCGTCCGTCGCATGTGAAAAGGCCCGTTATTTTATGTACTTACTGCGAATATAGAGTGTACACAATGCCGTAGGAAAGGTCGCAGGTTTGCCGGCACGTTCCTTACACCAATGCGGAAACGGAACGTTAATCGATGTCAGCATAAAGTTAAAACAATAAAGCAAGCATAATACCTAACACGTCAAAAGGCGTACAATTACACGATACTACGTATTTTGAAGATGACACCGTTCTAATTAACAAGTGTTTATGTTTATAAGAGTTTAAAAACAATGAGGTTTGAAGTGTATGTTTTTTTTATGTTCATAATGTTCACCGATTTATTGGAAACGTTGGAAACGGCTAAACTGATTAATTTGTTTCTTTTTTTACATACATAAAGACACGCCTGTCACCAAGAGGGATAGGCAGAGACTCTCTAGCCTCCTCCACATCCATATACCTAAGCATAGGCACATGCTCGTCGGTTAAGAATACTCTTAATTTGACCCATTTTCAATATATGTATCGCCAATTTGGTCGACAAACTTTCGCCTAGGGCGTCTTACCAACTCTGCCGTTCACTTCTGCAACATAAATTTGCTTTGTCACTCTTTCCTCATTCATTCTTTCTACATGACCAAACCACCGAAGCATTACTTTCTTAATCCTCATCACAACGTCATCTTGCGTACCACACTCTTCTCTAATCAATTTCTCAACCTGTCATTCAGATTCAGCCCTAACATACTCCTTAAATACTACGTATTTTGAAGATGACACCGTTCTAATTAACAAGTGTTTATGTTTATAAGAGTTTAAAAACAATGAGGTTTGAAGTGTATGTTTTTTTTATATTCATAATGTTCACCGATTTATTGGAAACGTTGGAAACGGCTAAACTGATTAATTTGTTTCTTTTTTTACATACATAAAGACACGCCTGTCACCAAGAGGGATAGGCAGAGACTCTCTAGCCTCCTCCACATCCATATACCTAAGCATAGGCAGGCACATGCTCGTCGGTTAAGAATACTCTTAATTTGACCCATTTTCAATATATGTATCGCCAATTTGGTCGACAAACTTTCGCCTAGGGCGTCTTACCAACTCTGCCGTTCACTTCTGCAACATAAATTTGCTTTGTCACTCTTTCCTCATTCATTCTTTCTACATGACCAAACCACCGAAGCATTACTTTCTTAATCCTCATCACAACGTCATCTTGCGTACCACACTCTTCTCTAATCAATTTCTCAACCTGTCATTCAGATTCAGCCCTAACATACTCCTTAACGGCTGCAATTCTACTGCGTTTATTCTACTCTCGTGCTTCTTCTGCCACACCCAACTTTCACTACCATACGTTAAAGTAGCGACTAACACATCATTGTGAATTGCCATACGTGCCTTTTTTGACACATTCTGACTTTCCACAATAGAGGTCCATGTAGGTCCTCATTTACTCTATTTCATGCATTCACTATAGTCGTTCTATATCATCGTACTTACATATATCATTATCATATCTCCCATCCCTGCTAAATTTTATTAAATAATTCATACTTCAGAATGGTTCAAAGCGAAATATCTATCCCTTAAGTACGTAGCTTAATACTCAAAGGTAATACTGTTATTAATTATTCTGTGTCTAAAGGTAGAAAAATTGAAGATGAAGATTTAATTTTAAATATTTAGACGAAAATCTAAGTTGTTACCTCTTGAAGTCGACTTGTACTTTTTATTAAGTATTATATGTAATTACATTTTATTCCCATTTTATGAAACTGAAAAATAATCAATTATTTTTTTATTAACGTTTTAGATTAATTCTAAGTACTATTAAATATTGTGTATCTGTACCTGTAATATTTTACTAGGTATAGATACACCTAGCACATGCAGTATAGCAATAAAAGTAATATATAGGTTGTTAATAATATACATTTCGATTGTATATTATTCAAAGATGAATTATTTTTATATATGTATAATGACTATTAGACAATCGTAAAATTAATAACATTAATTTAAAACACAGCTAGTTCGTTTTAAATTAATAAAAATAAAAGAGCCGTGGTAGCTCAAATGGTTAAGAGCCGTGGGTGGTAGCTCAGATGGTTAGCGCTCGCTTTAATTTTCACAGTACGCGAGCAAACCGGGTTCGATCCCGCCGGCACCAAAGAAATTGTTAATTGCAACTTTAAGTGTTGATTTACCACGTGCTCGGCGGTGAAGGAAAACATCGTGAGGAAACCTGCATGTCAGAGAAATAAGAAAAAAAAATATATTTCGAAGACATGTGAAGTTCGCCAACACGCATTGGGGCAGCGCGGCGGACAATTACTTGCCTTAAAACCCTCTAAGAAATGAGCGGAGGCCTGTGCCCAGCTGTGGGACGTGTATATAGGCTGTAACTTTACTTTACTTTACTTTAGTTTGTTATTTGTATCAAAACAATTGTAAAACTTTGACCTAGAGTTAATCATTAAAAAAGTAGATTCAGTGTAGAGTTGGTAGAGTTCTAAAATAGGAAATAGCGCGGCGCGGTTCAATGGCCATCTTGTCTAGGTATTACTAAATTAGGTTAATGTTTATGAAACGGTCAGTGCTGTAACGGTAATTTTTATTCGCACTCAATATTTTAAATTTGTAAAAGGCTCGAGTCGTCCAACGGTGTACAATTTGTGCAATGTCTGTGTCTGCAGTAAAAATTTTTAAAACACCAATGATAAAATCTGTTGGAGATTCAAATTATCACAGTAGGTGTAAATATGTAGCTTTTAGCGAATATGTAGGTATAGTATGGAATTAGGTTGCCCTATAATAATAGGTACGTCTATATTGTAAAAGAAATAAATAAAATAAAAATAACAGTTCGGTGGACTTTATTGTCGCACGGCACGATATTTTCAATTGCCCGCAGCAGGGTTTCATCTTTTTTATGGCTATGGCTCTCTATAAAATAATCTGTACATTTGCTCACAAAAGGGAGGGTGCTGTATGGGAAAGAAGTTGAAGTGGGACCGCTCCCCTCCCGTTGATATCCCCTTCACCGTTATATTTATCACGCTCGATACTATCAGTAACCCAATTTTACCGCTTTTGCTATCGCTGTACACTGGCTTGGCTTCGTCTATTAGTTTTATTTCAAGTGTGTCTATTAAAATAGGAAGTGCAATATGCGTTACAGGTAGATAATAGTCGTAGAAGAGTGGCGTTGTATAATATTGTATTGAGACGCGGGGGCGGGCGCCTCGGATATTTTTACTCATGACGTGGGCACAGTGCGCGCGCCTCCAACGTGCGGGCTAGACAAAATGAGGCCAGGACTAAAGCGGAAAGCTGAGCTCTAGCGGGTCACAAATTGACGGGTGAAAACGAAATGGTTAAGATCAATTGTAATGCTCCACAGCTCTGTACTTACCTTAACTTTTTATACCCTATATACCAAAATACCGCAGTACAGGTACTATGCAGTTCGGTCTACAGCACTACTCCCAATCGCAAATGTACCCAAGCTAGTAGTCATAAAATATTTTTTATTTGTTTTATCTAATAACCTATATTAAAATTTTCTAACCAACGCTCAGAGAAAATTGATGTCCGTGCATTAGTTTTCACGTGAATCAGACAGAGATAAAAATTCTGTCACTGATTTGGCTTAAGTATCATCTGGTACTACTCTCCTATCCCTAATCCTAATACTTTAATCAAAAAATATTAGAATATTGCAGGCACAAGTCTCCCCCGGATTTATTCTAATATGTAGAAGTAAGAAAAAAAAACAATACTGCAATTATTACTTCAATAGTAATTTGCAATTATAGACAACCATTTATGTTTCACTTAACAATAATACTGTAAGGTTGGCCCAAGATTAAGGGTATACTCAATGTGCCACGAGAGAGTCCGATGAGTGAGTATGGCATGTCCACTCTGGATGAGAGTTGACGGGTTATGATGGGAAGAGAAAATAATAAAATGACATTATACAATTAAGCAATTTAAATCAATTAATAATAATAATAATAATTGGTGCAGGGGAGTGACGACCCCACCGCCCGCTGACGTAACAGTTATGTGACAAAACTGATACTTCAGCGCAGTCAGTCAGCATCTTGCCAAAAGGTCTGTGCCGTGCCTCGATAAAAATGTGCAAGTGACCTCACCATGAAACGGCGCCGAGTCTGGGCGTCTCTCGTTAAATGACGTGCAAAGGGCCTGCTTGGAGGTCGCCAGTCTGGAGCTAGGACGTGACAGCATGCGAACCGCCAGCCTTTCCCAATCTCTCCTTCGTTACCAAGGCTAAGTCAAGGGAAAATAGGAAGGAATATTACCAGTGCGAATACTGGCGAGTTGACGACACGCTACTCTTTTTATTAAGGTATGGACCCATTTTGGCCAGGCCCTAAACATTAAATGCAAAATGTGGCGTAGATACTTGGTATAACCAATAAGCAGTTTTCGCGGCCACATATTTCCAGTAGTTCGCCAAGGTCCCACTAACTGTCAGCCGTGCCAACTTGCGAAGTGATCATTTCTCTACAGCTGTTAATAATACCCTTGATTTTTTGGTTTATAACCATCAATTTATATTTCTTACTGTTTTCTTCTTTCGAAAAATACAGCAGGGTATGCAACTCTCCACTGACGCCGGAGCAAATGTTCTCGTAAAATAAGAAACTCGAAAAAATCTTTGTAGGTATATTAACCCATTCGCTGTCCCATGTATGTAGATACTACATATTATAGAGAACAGTGAAAGTGTTGAAGTACAAGGATTAAATTATGAGTTTCCAATTACATGATTCTATATCTTGGAAGAAGTGTGACCTCTTTTTAATAGTTGAATTTACTTCGGTATTTTTTAAACCAAAAACAAAAAAGGTGTAGCTCTTGAAGTTCCCTAAGTAGTATCTGTGCGGAAAAATCACTGGTGTTAACCGATTTTACATGGAAGTCGTGCGAGGGAGAAAATTTCTTGTAAAACCGCACTGTGGTGAACCGCCGATCATCCAGATGGTGTCATATGATATCGCGAGTTTTGTCGCGTTGTGCGGCGATGGATTACTCTAAACAATTTCTCTGAGCACTACTGTGGTAGATGCGATAGAATAGGCAAAAGGATGCAACATCTCTTCGCAGAGTCAGTGAGTCCAGCCGATGAAAAAGAACTCTAACGTCAACGATTTGAGCCGACATGCCCTGGATGCAATCTAGTGGATGGAGCTTGCACTGGGGTTCCCCAGCCAAGAGATGAAAATAGTAATCCATGTGATGTAGAACAATCTCAAATCGGCCAACCGTTAGCGTTAGAGTTAGCACGTTTTATCTTTCTACACACAACACGTTACTCTTCAGTCTCGTGAATGTTATTTAAACCGAAACTTTAGCTTCATTAATTTTAGGGTTCCGTAGTTACACAACAAGGAACCCATATAGTTTCGTCATGTCCGTCCGTCAGCGGTTTTTACTCAGACCCTAGGTGCTATGCTAAAAATCTGTAATTTGTCATAGTTATATATATATATATATATATATATATATATATATATATATATATATATATATATATATATATATATATATATATAATATATATATATTAATCAAGCCTACAAAACTGAAATAAAATCTGAAAAAACATTTTTTTAGGTACCTCCCATACAGATAACTGAAGGATGATTCTTTTACTCGTCTATTTCATCGTGTGGGGTTTCGGTGGATAGGTCAAAACACTGGAGGTGGGGCCCATTTGAGAAATATTTAGCTTTAAAGTAGTATTTTTCCCTCTACAAACTAAACCGCTGTTTTTGGAAATGTGAAATGTACACACTTATACAATATGTAACGTAATTAACGGACACCCTCAGACACCCCAATTAGTATATTATGCTATAATCATAATACATACACTGAATTTTAGTTAAACTTTTTATGCACAGATTATTTATCAAATTAGTTACACTAATTCCAGAAGAATGTTGTGGTCACAGTACAAATCCACGAACGCAGACTTTAACGTGCTAGAAATAAAGTTCATTTTTCTATATTTTTTTGAATGACCGAATTAGTAATAATACAAATAAAACTGCTCTCCTAAAAGTCTTATTGCCTTAAGTTACGGTCCATGTCAGTTTGTTTTGACTGTACAGATTTAGTGTGACTGTAATTTACGTAGTTTTAATTATTTTTGGGATAAAAAATTACCTATATTAAAAACCGGCCAAGAGCGTGTCGGGCCACGCTCAGTGTAGGGTTCCATAGTTTCCCATCCGTCACAATAAGTGTTCCCACTTATGAGTTTAAAGGTAGGTATCCATTATGTTCGCGCTCCTGCAACTGCTCCCGGTAGTGGGTACGTGCGCGAACATGGAGCGTGCAACATTGCACGCTCCGCGGCAGGCGATGCCAAGGAGAGACCAACCGAACAATTCGATAATACCCAACCCAATGTAATAAGTACCTACAGCGCCATCTCTCGGGGAATTGGGTCACTAATTAATACATAGACGTGCCAGAAGTTTTCGGTGGTAATTTTGGATTGCGAGAACCGATTTTAATAATTCTTTTTTTGTTTGAAAAAAGATAAGTTCAGGATAATAAAATATGTAAACGAAGTTAAAAAAATGCTTGCATATACGATTATACTACAAACTTAGTCTAGAAAATATTTTGTACAATTTTTGTCTTTTTTGTACAAAAACTGTTCAAAATGATCCATCCTAGTTCAAAATGATTTTCCTAGAAAGTCCTTTTCTACTTTTCAGATTTTTTTCATATTTTCTAAACTAATGGTGGTGTTTAAACGTTAGAGGGGGGGGGGGGACACATTGTTTTTTACTTTTGGAGCGATTATTTCCGAAATAATTGACATTATCAAAAAATGATTTTATTAAACCCCTATTCATTTTTAAATACTTTTTCAACAAATTATCACACGTTAGGGTTGAAATTAAAAAAAATCGCTTCCCACTTTACATATAGGGGGGCTACCCTAATAAAACATTTTTTTCCAATTTTTATTTTACCACTTTGTCGACGTGATTGATACACATATTGGTACCAAATTTCAGCTTTCTAGTGCTAACGGTCACAGAGATTAAGCGAGGACGGACAGACAGACATGGCGAAACTATAAGGGTTCCTAGTTGACTACGGAACCCTAAAAATGATAGGAATCGATTCAGTAAACGATTCTGAACAAACTACTTTCTCAAAGTGCGTTAATTATGTTACGTGTTGTGTATATACTTATATTATATACATATAATAATGTCCTCCAGACCGAATTTCGGTCACGGCGGCCTGCCTCAACGGAGGTTAGCCATCGGCGCAGGACAGGATTATGGTGCCCAAGTGTAGGCGCAAGTACAGGTGCACTCTCTATTCCCCTCACTCTCATAATCCGAAGGGACGGTAAACGGACACGACCGGAGAGAGATCAGGCGCAGGACCAACGGCTTTACGTGCTTTCCGAGGCACGGGGGTGAGACACCGCCGACTTCCTGACTCCGGGCAGCTACTGAAAATTTCTTGACAGAAAAACTTTTTTGGCCCGACCCGGGATTCGAACCCAGGAGCCCAGGACCTCATAATCAGCAGTCGCACTACAACCACTAGACCAACGAGGCAGTCATATATAAGATATATAAGGTATATTTATAATAGTAGAATTAACGTTAACGGGTAATAGTCGGCCAACTTATAAAATGCACTTGGATTAGTAAAAATTTCGTAACAATTCCATATAAAACAATCTAAAACTGGCTGCATTATAATTTTCTAACGTTATTGTAAACTGTAAGAAGGAAATATTTTATGAAGAAAACGACATTTACGTTACTGGATTACTACTACCTATAGTTTAACTTTTTCATGTGGGCAGGGTGGCTCTTTTTACTTACTACTTTCGCTTATTATTTATTTGGTAGTTATTGTAGGCCTCATTCAAAGTATTCACACAATCATATACCTAGTCTCACACTTATACAGTTTCATTCGTGATCCTCTTGGTTTACGCGGTCCTTCCTCAGGATAATTTAGGGCAGTGGTGATTTACGGGAAGGTTCGTTACGCTCATATGTACCTTGGGGTTGAACTGTCGAGAAAATATAGATAGAGAATATACAGTCACCTATGACCATCTTAGCACGGACTTTGGCATGTAAATGATTTGAAGTAAATTGCATTATTTTCAAAATATAAGTTTTTTAAAATCTTTTTCAATACCACTCCCTATAAGTCCGATTTGAAAATAAATCTATCAGTTGCCATGTTCCTATTTGGGCCCATTTTTAGTCGTTATAACGATCAAATCGCGAACTCACTTATTATGCTCATTATTAAGGAAGCCCACGACCCACGTATTGTAACAGGCACGCACTTGGTCAGTTATTTATAGTTTTCTATTAGTTAGTAGGTAACGATTATAGAAAGTCAACTTAGTTAACCCCGCCAAAAATAAAAGCCCTAGAAAGCTATTTACTCTTTATTGTACACCAAAATGCAGAAAAAGAGTAGAGGACAATTATTTAAAGTATATGTACATACAGCAGGCGATTTTCATCGATCTGAAAGTGATCTCTTTCAGACAACCTCAACGCTTATATTATGTATTCTATGGTATAGGAATAATATAAGCAATGGTTAAATCAGAGGGGTGTATAAAATAGATGTAAATATAGGTTGTTTCTAGTTAGGTAACTTTTAATACCCTAACTTAGAGATCAACCAGATGTTAAGTGGTTACTACAGGACATGGACACCTGCATAATACAGCATGGCCTTGTGGTTACGTGGCAGAGCCACGCTGCAGCTATGTGGTTGTATAATTTATAGTATTATTATACAAATGGATCGGCTGTACAAGAGAACGACATTATTACAGATTATCTGAACATTCTGCTGTTTTGTATGGTAACCACACATTGACATTTTGCTACCTACTTAATCAAAATTGATACCATCAGGTGCACTGTGTACATGTTTATCACCCTTATACTATAAAACGAACTTCCAATAAACTAAGGATGCATTGACACTAGATAAAATGAAATGTCTCATCCAACAGAATATTATCACCACTTTTGTGCCTTAGAGAATGTAATTATGCAGGCTCTCAATACCCTTCAGACTGGAACATGACTGTGCAGAGACATGGCAGCCGAAATAGGCAAGAATGGATCTAACCAGAAGACTGAAGTCCTACCGTAAAACAATCATAAGTTAAAATATTTTTAATAGGGTTTGGTAATGAAAGAATTTGTCATTTTGAATTCTTTTATTAGATATTTAACAGTAATTATAAGTAATAAGTTTTTTTTTTAAATTAATGAATATAATGTCGAATTGTCACTACATGGATATTATAATAATTTGAAGTCTTTGAAATGTAATTTACAGTAAAATTCTATTTCAAAAACAAATTAAATGCAATTGTCAGTTCAGTTTCTTGACAAATTTCTCTATTAGCTGTAGAACAACAGGTTCAACAAACCTGCCGTTTTCTTTCTAGTCTTTTATTAGCCTAATTATTGTAGAAAGTTGTAACATGGCTACTAGATTTTAGACTGGCATAGGTTTTCTTTCAGCTAGCTATTGAATATTTTGTCGTGAAACCTAAAACTTACAATCACTGTTCTACAATCACAATATGTACTTGAGTAAAAATATTTACAACTCTCGTTAAATTAAATACATAAGCATCAAAGTCACAAACACTCATGGTTCCCTCGTACTAAAACGCACGAAGACCACCCTAGACACAATTATGCTTAACACACCTGTATCACTAACACCAGGCATGATGTACACACAACCATAAAGTTTCACTACTCATACATCAAAGTCAAGCAAAAACACTAACCAAGGTTAAGCACACATTGCATCAACATGGTCTAAGTCCTGCATTGATATTTCACCATGCCACTTAACCCTGAATGGAACTTAAACTTACGTTGGCAAAATGAGTAATGTTCCTACAAAATTTAAATATTAGTAGGAATGCCCCATCATAACATTTGAGCATATAAACAAGTGTGATTCCAACATTACTCCGAAACAAATGTATGGAGCTAACAGAACCCACATATACACTAAACATGTCCTAATGAGATGTCCAATAATTTCTAAACTGCAACTTTAGTTTGGTAACGTGTCCATGAGTATTTCTTTTACACCTGTACTTAAACGGTCGGGGAATTTGATGTCAAAGGCAACAAGCAGGTCGCCTTTCCTTGTTGGCTCCTTCGGGAATGGTAAGCCATATCCTGGGAACCGCTTTACTGTATGTGGTTTGACTATTTCACCTTGGAGGTTCACTGTTAACTTCTCACCAGACATTGTTGGTACTTCAATGATTGTGCCACACAGAGCCTGTGAACAAAGAAATAAATATTAGTTAGTAAACAATCTCTACCACATTGCTTATGATACATTCAATTAACTACTTCATATGGCAATATGACGACTATCCTCCCATGAGAAGTCCATATCCAGCAGCAGACTTAGGCTGTAATGATGATAATTGATAATAATACTTATCTATTTTTTATTGTGTCAAATTACTGATGTGAAAGTTTAATGACCTATTGATATTTTGAACTAAGAATTCAAGAAAAGAAAAGAAGAAATTAAGAAGAGTAAAATATGATTAAAAAATCCTAAATTACTTACTTGTTTGAGTGAAATTTTTGCTGTATATCTGATGTCGCTGCCTTCTCTTTTAAAGAGTGGGTTCGGTTTGTCTCTAATGATGAACACAATGTCGGCAGGGATCTTATTCCTGCCCTGGTCGCCTTCCTTTTGGAATGTGATCTTGGTGCCAGCCTTCCATCCGGGTTTGACATGGATCGTCAAGACCTTATCTTCTTTTTTAGATGTACCATCTGGCTGCATGACACGACGGGATATCTTCATCTTTTTCACGCAACCGCGCGCAATGTCTTCTAGGGATACATAGAGGTCATGTTCAATTGGTGGATCCTGGGTCTTGTCTTTTCGGTTTGGTGAACCATGGAAGTTGAAACTCTGGCTACGGAACGCGCCACCGGGCCCGCCTTGTCGCGCTTGTCCCATTCCCATGTTTGCAAACGGATCCATATCGACATCCATATCCCGATCGAAGAACATCGTAGTGCCACCAGTGCTACCACCATTGAGATCAAAGAAAGCTTGGAAGGGGCTGGCAGAACCGAAGAACTGTGCAAATGTGGCCCGTGGGTCTCCGTGGAAGGTGTATGAGTAAGATTGTCCACCACCCGGTCCATTTTGACCGCCCATTCCTCCTTTCAGACCTTCCTCGCCGTGCGCATCATAGATTTCCCTCTTTTTCTTATCTGACAATACTTCATATGCTTCCGCAACTTCTTTAAACCTTTCTTCTGCGCCTGCTGCTTTGTTCTTGTCAGGATGGTACTTTAGCGCTAACTTACGGTACGCCTTTTTTATTTCATCGTCTGAAGCGCCTTTTGACAGGCCTAGTATTTTGTAGTAATCTTTACCCATTGTCGATTCAACCTGTAACAAAGAAAGCACCCCTGTTAGCTTCTGTACACTGACACCATTTTAGGAGACGTAAAGCGATGAGCCACGCAATCGCAATCCTATTCTACTAGACTGTTGTTTAATAATTTCGACATTAAGACTTACAAAATTGACGTGAAAATAGAATATATAGATATTTAACGAATACTTACAATTACACGTTCAATGCAAATCCAGAAGAAACTAGTATAAAATACTTATAAAAATTGTTCACACACAACACAACTCACAACTTCACACTATCTACTTCACAAATGAATGAAACGCAGCGCCGTCGTCGCGCTAAAATATATACATTAAAACGTCTAGAACATTCTGGGGCCTTCACTTGGTGTGTAAGCGAGATAAAATATTGAGCGTTCCGCAAGATAACTTATGATATAGATAGAGATGCATATAATTTTGACTGTTCAAACTTAGAAAATTAATGGGTTCATGACTTCAGCTTTACGTAGTAAGTAAATACAGCATGTTTCCCTTTCCCAACAATTATCATGAACAATATTTAACGAGCGAATTGAATATATTATTCACTTGAATATTATATTCAATTCGCTTTACATATTAAATATAAAATGATAATCTAATTTTTACTTTGAGCTTTATTACTCAGTTGAAAGAAAGATGTATTTCCGTGCATATTTTTATCAAAGATTAATAGAATTACATAGGTACCTTTTGTAAAAACTTATTTCTTAATATTATTTAAAATGAAATAAGTAATTTATTACTCATTTTGAACAGATGCTCCTCAATATGTAATGTTTAATATTATTCCGTTTTAATTTCTAGAGCTGGAAATTTTATTAAACGTAATGAATAATATTTATACTACATTATTTTAAATTACTGTTGCAAATAATAATAAAAAACTTTCGATTGAATTTTAATATTATGATTTGAAATGAAACTAAATATATTTACTGTGTTTAATTTTAACTTTTTAATTCCCGACGTTTACCTCAAATTTCACCTTCTTCTCGAGAAATTATATCAGTCAGATACGTTAAAATTTAGTTGTAATTTTAAAACTTATAAAATTTTATACATTTACTCAAAAGAAGTAGGTATGTAATTAACTTTTTTTAAAAGTCATGTATCCCTTTTTATTCTGTTGAATAAAAAGGGATACATGACTTTAATGATTTATTCTGCATAAATTAATTAGTCAATAAAATAAAATGACCCGTTTTTAATTTAAAACATGCTTTAGTTCATTTATGACGTTTACGGAATATGTTGTCGGACATAGATTTACAGAACGCAAAAAAATTTAACACCGAAATAAATATACATGAAACTATAAAAGTTGTTTTTAAAACCCTTCAAAAGTTTAAATGAATTATGTGAATTTGATAATAAATTTATTCAGACACGTGAGTTCGATAAAATGAGATGTGGGTCAGGCACTATAGCGTCGCGTTCACGTGTTTTTATTCTAGATAGTGGTTCTATTGCAAAAATATCAAGTTCTTAGAGCTCGAATCGAAAGGCGCGGTCGACTGAAATATGTACGATAAAGATAATAAGCCTGGTTCCAATTTCCAAAAATTTCCAAACCTATTATGTGTCGTTTCGAATATGTGTAACTTTCAACAAAAGAAATGATAAGAATTATAACACCCTACGGCGTGAGGGCGAAAAAATAGTAATATATTATATAAACAAAAAGAGGAAAGTAAGTATAAGAAAAAAGGAACCTTATTTTCCTTCTAGTTTTAGACTGTTCTGTGCTTCACAGCTAATTTTAAAGGACTTGGACAGAGTTCAAGCATTGAATGCTTTGTATGAGGTATGAGGTACCGAGGTACCTAATAAAAATGAACTCCAAAGTGTTTATTTACATATTGTTATCACAAATCTTTAAATAAGTAACCAAAAACCGAATCTATTTTTTTATGTAAGCAAGGGTGTAAAGAGTGTGCTCGCAGTCCACCTGATGGCACAGAATAAATAATAGTACTACGTCCTGATGGTAAGTGAATGCTGTGGCCCTCAGACATAACATCTATCTTAACTACGATGAAATGCTTCCTTACCAGTAGAAAAGGTTTGCGATTGTCTTTATTCACCACATGAAACAGAACAATTAATTAGGTATGTTACAATTTTACGCTACTTTGATTATATACCTACCTGTCCATATAATGAAAGTTACGCTAGTAACAAGCAAGCGTGGTCCTTTCCCGGTAGAGTCGACCCTTTCATGCTGCACATTTTTTAAAGTCTAAAAAAATTTGGTACCTATAGCGTATTACTATTATTTTATTCTGTGCCTATAGCGTATAAAGTATGTTTAGCTTAAGTAATGATTACCTATGCTAAACATATTTTACAGTACAGTCATAGTGATTAAATAGCTATTATACTACCTAACTTAAATGTCTTTGAGTATAAATAAGCCAGACAATTTGAAATATAATACCAAAGGAGAACCAGTTTCAGTTGCCTAGAAGTACAATGAAATAATAATATACAATTATTATAAGTGTAACTGATGTAGTAGGTAGGCCTACCTAAAACCACCATATAAATGCTTTCAACCATTTTATGTCTTCAAAGAGATCAACGCATACAAAAATTGCGAAGTAGAAAAAAAGAGATTCCCATTTTTTGTCTATATTATTAGTACCTAGGTAGGTACTTTATTTTATGCATAGGTAGATTAAAACTTAAGTGCATAATCTATTAAGTATATAGGTAATTTTGGTGTTAGGTTTTCTTTTTTATGAACAGTATATTTTTTGTGAAGTAAATTTATTTAAAAAAAAAAGATAACGATAGGTACCTAACTTGACGTAACTATTCGATTTTTCACATCTTATCTGGTACGTTGTCCTATTTTCACGACCTATGTGTATGTGTAAGATAAAATATTTAAAAAAAACTGTTATTGTTTTACTGTATTATTAACAAGTTATGTTAGAAATAAGAAAGGCAAGCGTTGCTTTTTCGTAACATGAATTATTATCGAGTAAATTTATTCTGTACGCCTGCCCATTTTTGAAAGCAAAGAATACGTAATGTAGCAAGTATCTATAAAACATCTTTGGTAGCAAGCAAACAAAGAGCATAACAACCAAGCTATTTAAAAGCAGTAAAATCCGTTAAAAATTATTCCTATTCATAAGAAATCGTTAACAAAGTAATAAATGAGCAAAAAAATATGAATGTTCGTGACGGTTCTAAATTCTAAAGAGCTTTTCATTTTCATTTTTGCATTCATCGGTGGATGACTAGCGCAAAGAGCAATCTCAGTGTAGTTATAATACTTGAAATAATAGTATGTAGATGGTATAATAGTATTAGGTGGTAGGACTTTTTTCTGTCTTAGAGTCCGTCTGGATACGCCCTCAGATTGTGAGAGATTCCATCTTAGTCCTCATAGACACAAAATCAGAACACATTTGTAGCCTTATATGTTTGAAGTTGGCCGAAGGTGTCCAGTGTCCACTGACTGAAGTAACTACTTATCATGATGTGTAGCTACTAGTAAGTACTGTAAGTTCGTTTACGTTCTATTTTTTAAATGAATGATTAAATGGGAAGTATGAAGTTAACGTTTTAATGATCCAGTTAAATTTAAGCCTTTTTGTTACACAAAAATTTTGACATTATAAATTTAAAAAATCATGACATTCTTCTATTGTTTGACTTTCAAATGTTTAATTAATAAAATCAAGCGTTACATGGCGGAAATCCATTACTTTAAAAAATAATTTAAAATTTTTAAAGGAACGTGTTTTGGGCTCTAGGAGATAATCGTTTATCATTACTATTACCCTTTTATTATTAGTCTTTACGTGGTGTAATTTACTACCTATAACTTTTTAAGATCCGGTGTATCAATAACATCAGTTGTCAATTGAGAAGAATTTCGAACAATGGTGCCGAAGCTCTCGGAGGAATAATCGTGACTCGTCAATTAATCTTGGCCATTATAACCTACTCCATGATCACGCAAATGCGCACTGCTCAACAAACCGATTTTATATTAGGTACAAATAACATTCAATAACAATGTTTATTACTATAATTAAAAAAAAACCTCAATCTTCAAACTTAAACTCCCCGCGGTGTAGTGCCAAAAACGCTGTCTGCATTTACTCGCAGAATAGAGAGCTATACTTAGCTTTTGGGCGAGAAAAGAACCAACCCTCTTATCTCCAAAACGGCGACCAGTCGCGGATACAGTTACCTGAAGAACGTCACCGCAACAGTCGATAACAAATGGCACAAATATTTAGTTAACTATCAGAGATATTAACGCTACTTTCTTAGTTTAGCTGTCTCTAATGTCACCCCAGTTTCCACAGTGTCTACGCAAGTAGCATCACACACTAGTGCTTTACATCTCTCCCAAGGGACCAAAGACATACCGTCGGGTCTTCTGCCATCGGCGAAACAAGAGCTCTTTGGGTAACATCGTTTAAAGATCCACAACTTTTCTTATATGAAAGGCCGTGGCGTCCAAACTCGTTGACACTGATACCCTACTACAAAAGAACTGCGGTTGACAAATCACCGTTCCCAGTCGGATTTATATCGCATTGCTGAAAAAAGTTGTCGACTATTACAAATTGACATCATATATCATCCTCCGTACTCGCCAGATCTAATCCCAATCGGTTACCATGTTTTACGTAATTTGGACAGTTTCATGCAAGAAAAAAAATACGTACCTATTTATGATAGGATTTGTGAAAAGTAGACGAAAAATATTAATTACGTACATTGCTAGTAGGTAATTACTCTGAATCAAAACGCTATCCGCCATATTAAATTCTGTCTTGACGTCACTTCGATAGTAAATAAGCTAATGTGCTATGTATTATTTTGAAAATTTTCAAGTTATCATCACGATTGTTGATTTTATTCCGTTTTTTATTAAAATGGCATCGTGGAAAACGGAATCGTAGAAGCAGAAAGTGCTAATTTACCAAGGATAAATACATCGATGGTGGAATATACATGCAATCCCGATTTTTGTTCTGCCGAGTTGAGAAATGTTAAAACATCAATGTAAGTACCTATTACCAACTTTTGTTTGAATAACAGTCTATAACATAATTCCGGATATTTAAATTATTTAAATGTGTAATATTCTCAACTTATAGTACGTAAAATAAAGAAGGATTATTTTGGTTTAATTTAACGTCCTTTTTAGGGTTCCGTAGTCAACTAGGAACCCTTATAGTTTCGCCATGTCTGTCTGTCCGTCTGTCCGTCCTCGCTTAATCTCTGTGACCGTTAGCACTAGAAAGCTGAAATTTGGTACCAATATGTGTATCAATCACGCCGACAAAGTGGTAAAATAAAAATTGGAAAAAATGTTTTATTAGGGTAGCCCCCCTATATGTAAAGTGGGAAGTGATTTTTTTTTTAATTTCAACCCTTACGTGTGATATATTGTTGGAAAGGTATTTAAAAATGAATAGGGGTTTACTAAAATCATTTTTTGATAATGTCAATAATTTCAGAAATAATCGCTCCAAAAGTAAAAAACAATGTGTCCCCCCCCCCCCTCTAACTTTTGAACCATAGGTTTAGAAAATATGAAAAAATCTGAAAGGTAGAACTTTATAAGGACTTTCTAGGAAAATTATTTTGAACCTGGATGGAAACAGTTTTTGTACAAAAAAGACAAAAAGTTGTACAAAATAATTTCTGGACTAAGTTTGTAGTATAATCGTTTAAGCAGGCATTTTTTTAACTTCGTTTACATATTTTATTATCCTGAACGTATCTTTTTTCAAACAAAAAAAGAATTATTAAAATCGGTTCTCGCAATCCAAAATTACCATCGAAAACTTCTGGCACGTCTATGTATTAATTAGTAACCCAATTCCCCGAGAGATGGCGCTGTAGGTACTTATTACATTGGGTCGGGTATTATCGAATTGTTCGGTTGGTCTCTCCTTGGCATCACATGTCGCGGAGCGTGCAATGTTGCACGCTCCGCGACATGCGACATGCATGCATGCGTATGTTTCGAATTTTCGAAACTAAAGTTGAAACCAACAGTTTTAAGTTTAAGTTGTTGTTAAGCTTAAGTTGGCAACATTAGACAACACTGAGTATCAGCACCATGGAGGTTAGAGAACAGGAAAACGATCGCCGTAGAAAATAGTGTCCCAGAAATATGGACACCGTAAGTGAGGCGCTGCGATCGCTAAATTCGCTCAACAAAAGTCACTTTCAGTCTATTTTTCCCATCAGATGCTAAACCTCTTACGCACAATAAAATATTTTTCCATTTTTTAATGTTTCTTTTTGTCAAAAATTAAGAAATTAAGGAGCATGAAAATTTTCTAACTTTATTCTTCAACTAACTTCATCTACTTATAAAAAATTCATCTACTAATAAACAGCTAACTTCGCAGTCACTACTCACCGATGGCAGCGCCGTTATAAATTCTACAAATTTTCAAGGAAAGGCGGGCTATGCTTTAGTATACAGCGATCGTTCCCCTGTTCTTTAACCTCCATGATCAGCACTGTAGTCTGTGTCTCTCTGTGTGCGAACACAGACACAAGATTTGATTAATTTTTACTTTTATAATAGGAAAGCACAGATTAAAAAATAGTATTATAAGATCATGGAAAATTTCAAATGATTTACTGAGGTCGATTTCCTCATAAACTGCACTGAATGACAAGCTTGATATACACTGTTTGAATTTATTTAGATTTTTCTTGCTACAGTCACGTGTAAATTGAAATAAGATTTTAATGATCTTTCTACTTGTTTCTGTAGTATGAATTATTAATGTTTGTGCTGTGTCGTGGTCCGATAGTCCTAAATTATGTGTACTGCATATAACAGTTGAAATATTTAAGTTAGATGCTATTTGATCAATAGATGATTTATTTCTTGTAGGTTGACTTACATGAGTAACTAAGTTATAATTAGTTAATATGGAATTTAATTCTCTTGTATTATTATCATTTTTTAATATGTCGATATTCCAAAATTACCCTTTTTATTATGATATGTAATACTGTGTAACAAAAGTCTAAGTCTATCGAAAAATAGATTCGCGTTTGAGTTTGGTATACGATAAATACATACAATAATAAGACTGTAGTCCAAAAGTTCTATGCCACAACATTCAAAATAGTGAGTGCAAGCTAACTCTTTAGTAATTGATATTAAAGCCCAATTTAGATGGTTTTTTGTAGTATGCACATTATGATACCTATTATGTAGCTGTTTTGCTTTTCATTACATTAATTCTGCAAGTTTAATACCCAAGAACTTTTAGCTCAGTTTGTTTGTTTCGAGAATATTTTAAATGTATGTAATGTCGGGAGGTTCGAGGAATAAATTAAACGTCTAGCGGTCTTGAATGTAGGTTTATTACTAACGAATCTCTCTTAGGCTATCGTGTATATACCTACATGTGCACATACACTACACACACACTACACGCCCATCGGCAAAAGAAAAAAATAGAATTACAAATTTTTTTTTCCAATGAAACAAATACTTGGTGTAAAGATCAAAAAAAAATTTACATTATTTAAAAATATTAAAATTCTTATACCTAGGTTCTATATCATATATATAACGTAATAAAATAAAAATAAAATATCGTAAACACTGTAATTTTAAAAGAATAACTTTCTATCTCTTTATTTAAATTTATTAAACTATCATCAAATTTAAGCCTAATCTAAGTTTTGGTTTTAAATTGCTTTTAGTTCGCCTATCATAACTGCATAACATTTAAAATTTTTATAAATAACTATTAATTCACTAGACTGAAAATACAGTTTTAAAAAAAAAATAAAGTAATCAAAAATATTATAAGGCGTATATAAGGTTGTTTACAATATTATTATTTTCTTAAACCTAAGCTATATTTTTAAATTTAAACCTTAATAAACTTTAAAGGTAAAAAAGCCAATTCCATTAAAATGGTAAGTATCCTTATTTTTAAGTAGATAAACTTCAACATACTTATTTAAATCACACTGTAGTGTGAGTATATGAACGTTACTAGGACTATGCTTACATAAGGGCCCTACTAAATCTAAGTAAACTATATCAAAGCGGAATATCCCGTATCGGTTATAACTTATAACCATTGGTTCCTTTATATATTTATTTAAGTGTTTATATATAAAAAACACTTGTCACATCGATTTACGTAATTAGGTAATGTTACTTATTATGTATATATATGTAGTCTCTAACTCCCGTCAAAAGAATTTTTTCTTTGTATTGTTTATCATTCGCTTATTAGCGCGTGACCGTTAGTTGGCGAAATATGATAGTCGTTTAATATTACCTGTTTTGTCTCACGGCGGTTCTAGTGCAACATAATCATAATAATTAATCATAACAACAGGGATCAAAAACAACTTACAATCTCAGCCGCGTAAGCGGTTTGTGACACCTTTGTTTTAATTTCTAAGTATGTTCATGGGAACGGTATTTGCTTACGTCGTATGATGATACCTAGTTTTAACAATGCATTAAAATTATATCGTGTGTAATGATATAATATCATTTTCAAAAGGTATAAAACTTTTACATAGGTACGTTAATAAACATTCATTATTTAAGTTATTTATTACTTCGAAAACTTATTTTTTCATGACATGAAATTTATATAAAAAAAAGAAAACACTTCAAGATACATAGCTCAAGTTTGTTTTACGAAATATTAATAATATTAAAAAGGCAATTTTATTTCAAACAGGTAACATAATTTTAGGTTCCGTTTTCCTTTATAAAGAAAAAACGTAAAAAGAATACTATTACATTAATAAATTTATAATAATAGTGTATTGATAGACTCTGGACTTTACTTTATAAGCAAAATATAAACCAAATGTAGTTTAAAATGTACAAATTTTACATGAAAAATATATGACAAAAATAATTCAACCAAATTTATTGCAATTGTAATTATATGAATTAATGTGTTTAAATATGAAAAAAATATCTAATAATATTCATATACAATTGTGGTTAAACAATTACGCCCACAATACATACACACACAACACAATTTCGCGTAGTTGTGTAAATCGATCCCTATAGTTATTACATGTGTAGCTTGTTAATTGAATTTTAGGTAGCATTAATAGTCCTAATACAGAAATACAAAATAACTACACACTTTTTGATTTGCTCGGGGATCCCCTTATTATCCTGTATTTTTGTCATTTAATAGGCTTTTTTCCATAATTCTTGTACGTACTTTCTTTTCTTTCTTCGTAATATTTTTTGACCTTTAGCTGGGTCTATTTTTCTCTATTCACTTATATATTTATTTATCTATTAGTACCGTAAATATTATCTATTAGATACCGGGAATCGGAGTATTATTCCATTTCATTTATATTTTATTTAGTGATATTTATCACGCGGGTACTTTATAAATATGGGCCCCCCATTTATTTGGGTATTGTATTACATTTTCGTAACATTCATTTCATTTTATTGCTACATATTTTTTTTAATTTTATATCAAGGTAAAATGTACCTTGGGTTGTGCGCACAACCTTGAGGTCTACGTTTAAGTCATTTTCAAAGGACTCCAACAATTGTCACTGAGGAAAACTAAGTTCGCACCATGATCCAACGAAGGATGTGACCTCAATGTACCATTATTAAGGGTAACAAATTTAAGACTTCTCTGGTCCCTAACAGTACTTATATGAGTCAACTCGTGTACATCACTTGTACTGAAGGCATTGTTCCATAGTACCCGTTACGCCCGATTTTATCATCCAATCATGGAAACATACCCTGCTCGAGGACTATATGTTATACCAGTGATGGACGTTCCCGTATCTCTCCATTACCTATTTATTAAGGTCAATTATTTTCTTCTATATCTACTCTTTCCATGCGTAATTCTTGCTCCTAACGGCTTCAATACTACTAGTTTAAGCATCATCAAACATTTGGGTGATCAGTCCAATAATGACGAAACTTAACCACTCAATCATTCGTATTCTACTTTTAAGCATTTCTTTCTTTCATTCCTCACACCTTTTAAATGCATCATTGCTAATTTTTGTACAAAATGGATTTTTTTTTCAGTCAACGTTTAACTCAGTTAAGAAACATTACTATTAAAACTCTTTTAGGCCGGCGAAGTACATACTTTTATAATAGAATAGCATTTTTCTAGTCAGTTTCCCTTTCCGTTTTTATTATGATGTGTTACCCTACTAAGGATATGCTGGTGTTATGTACATGAATATGTTATTGTTATTATTTAATAGAAGTTATACGATAGCGACGTTCTTAGTTATAAATGTTTTTTTGAACATTGCTTAATAAGGAATTAATAAATTTGACATAAATACAGAAACAAATTAATGATAATTGGTTGCAACATTTGCAATTTATAATATATAATGATTGACAAATTCATTATTATAACAAGTATATGACATTGAGCTACAATAATACAATAATATCAATTAAAAAATAATGAATAATTTAATTATATAATTTTCAATTAATTAAATTAAAATTATATGTTGTTAAAATTTCGATAAATATTATTATAGTTACTTGTCCATTAAAATTTACACATCACCATGGTAGAATATGTAGTACTAAATTATACTTAAACACCATATTGTAGCAAACAAATATTATTATTATCATTATTAAGTAGTTATTTACCGATTAATTACTGCGGTATAATACATAATTTTGAATTTTTCTATAGTACTAATGTTTTTCCTATTTTTAATGAATGATTTAAAAAAATTCTTTCCCCAGTTCTGTGTATAACATTATATAAGTAATAATATAATTTGACAATAGACATCGACACTATTATATAATTAAACTTGCATTCGGTGCTTTCGAGATGTTTTGTACCTGCTACAGAACTTGGCTAGTCGCTCGTTGTACCCCTGACTTCTTTCTGCTGCTCTGGTACTCGAAGATGTTGTTAGCTCACCGATGTGGTTGGGTCTGGACTTCCTCGTACTCTTCTTTTTTCCTTCATATTTATTTTGATAAAGTTGGTACTCTTCTTTTAAGGAAATTTTGATTAAGGTGTTTTCTATGTCTTGGAATCTTCTTTTTTGGAAATTTTCTCTCTTGTCTTCTTGATTTAATAACAATGTTACTGGAGCTTTTTGTATAATTTATTTTTCAGGTCTTTTCTTCATTTCTTCTATAACATTTTTTTCATATCATCAAGCATATCATTGTCCTTTTATTAAATTGGTCTTTAAAAATCTTCTTTAAATATAAGAAAAATTATGGTCTCTTCTTATATTCGTATTTTATTTTATTTGTCACATCCGGTATAATGTTCTTTTTGTTATTATATTTTTATTGTAAATCGAAATAAACGTATTTATTTTCTTCAACAAAACTTCATTTTCTATGCAGGGCCCGGCGGTGCGCTTGCATTGTAGCAGCGCACCGCCTGGCAGGGTCGCCATGTAATGTCGGGAGGTTCGAGGAATAAATTAAACGTCTAGCGGTCTTGAATGTAGGTTTATTACTAACGAATCTCTCTTAGGCTATCGTGTATATACCTACATGTGCACATACACTACATGTATTTGCCACCGAAGAATAAAGCTTATAGCCAGAAATATAAATCTGAGTGGGAGGAAATGGCATAGAATTTAATTGGTCAAATAAGGGGTTGGTGATGCTAACGATATAGTGAAATTTTGGGTTCAAGTCTCCAGATACAAAAATGCGGCGAGGATGAATGCATGGATGCATGAATGGGAATTAGCGGACTGAGCTATCAGCGTGCTGTCGCTTCCACATTCAAACGCCGAAGTATAGCGGATTTTCGGCATTATGAATATTGTCGAAAGTAGGCTACGTAAGCGCATGTCAGCTGAAACAGTGAACTCAAATATAACGATACGTTATCAATCAAAAATTCTTTGCTTAAGAAGCTGCCACACATAAAGACTTACCTGAAAATATAGTCGACAAATTATTACAACTGTGAATAAAAGAATAGAAGCAAATGTAGGCTCATCATCGGCATCTAGAGGTGATGATGGCCTAGAAGTCGCAATGGAATTGTCTAATTTAGTTGATTTTAGTACCAAATATTACTTAAATAAATGAAGATGTCTTTAAATAATCGCATTTTTTTCTTATTTTTTTATACATTTACAGGATGAAACTTATTGGAATTTGGTGGATTTTAGATAGCAATTTTTTGTAAAATATAGTGCAATTTTGATAAGGGTTTAGTGCTTCTTTTTTTCTTCATACGGCGACACTGTTATCAGTACCGCATTTTGTAGTCCGCTTACACTCTCGCCTCGCGACTTGCCTCGTAACTCGCCTCGCAACTTGCATAACGGGTGATTGATAACGAGTGCCTGTTTACACTCTCGCAATGCGTTTAGTTTGCGTTGAGCCAGCAATGACGGAAGACGTCGTATTTCGACATCAACTCTTGCCTTAATAAGTATTTATCTATCCTTGACCATTTAAAAAAACATTTATCCTGGAATCAAAACGCAGATGCGTTGTCACCCCTGAGGACTAAGATGAAATGCCTCGTTTCCAGTAAAAAGGGTCTCCGGATCTCTACACTCACCATACGAAACACAGCAGTATTAAGCTGCTATTTTACGCTGGCTTTCTGTGAGAGCGTGGTCCTACCCCGGTCGAGCCGACCCATTTGTGCTACAACTATAATAAAAATAAAAAAAAAAATAAAAATGTTTATTTCAATTACATAAAGCTTTAAGATACAGGGTTTGGAGATCACCTTTTAAGCAAAGAGATGCTTGTGTTAGGTGACTCCGCTCTTCCACTTAACATTATACGGTGTATGTAATTGGTAACAAAATAAAAGAAAAGAAAGTACAAATACAAAATGGATAAAGGAACGCACTTATGTGGTGTAAGTGAGTGGGGTTTTGAGTGTACGCGCACACACGTGTGTGTGTGTGTGTGTATGTGTGTGTGTGTGTATGTGTGTTTGTTCGTTTGTTCTTGTGTTTATGGGTTAATATTGTTGACGTTGAGGTTTAGGTTAGCCCTACGACAATGTCTTGGGATCGGAAGAAGCCAGGCAAAGCTTCCTCCACTAACGATTGCGTTAGTGTGGTCCTATTGGTTAATAGACAGATTATGGTAACGATGATACCATAGCCTCAATGTCATCGTAGGTTTTAGTCTTAAGCCAATTAGTCACAGCTAGTTTACAGTCACGGAGTGTTAGAGGATAGATGTTTAGCTCTTTATTCAATAGGTTGTATAAGTGGGAAGATTGCCTTTCATACTGCCGCTTGGCAAAAGTAGATCTAACTGGGACAGTTGGAGCGACCAAGTAGCTTCTTCTGCTACTCAAAATCGGCTTTTTGGGGTCAAACGGGAGGGATTTATGTTTGCTCAGAATAAGGTGGAGTAGGTAAAGTTTTCTTACTGACAGTAGGTTAGAGGTTAGGTAAAGGTTTTGGGTTGAAAATCTATAGGGTTTAAAAAGCATAACTTTAAGCAGAGATCGCTGCGCCCTCTCAAGTTCTAAAAATTTAACTTTTGTTGTTCCACCCCAGCATGGCAGACAGTATGTAAGGATAGATTGGGCTAATGATACGTAGACTTTCTGCAAAAGATTCTTTGAGGCAACGTGTCGCAATGTTTTAAAAGTCCATATTAATTTCCTAATCCTATTCATGATCAGTTCAGTATGCATATGCCAGGACAGACGCTGGTCAATCATGATACCAAGGTACTTAGTATACTGTATCCTGTCAAGTTTTGTACAAGAGCAGTCAGGAATTGGGGGGTTAGCACAGGAGTGGATCTTTATTTGGAATTCGAGTGGTGGTTGAGTGTGTGTATACTTGGTGAAGCATACGTAATTGGACTTGGAGGCATTTAGTGTGAGGAGGTTACGCTTAAGCCAAACTGCAATCTTAGACAGGCCGATTTCGGCTGACCTTTTAACCTTTGTCCAAGTGTTATCAGCAAAGACTATGGCAGTATCATCCGCATATGAGAAAATATGACCGCTGTCAATAGTCAGTCATATTGCATAGGTTATTAATATATATAAGAAACAATGTCGGACCAAGGACACTTCCCTGCCCGACACCGTATGAAATTGTTTCTTCTGAGCTAGTAAACTCCCCTATTTTGACTATTTGTTTGCGACTACTTAGGTAGGATTTGAACAGATCGAGAGGGGTTCCCCTTATGCCTATGTTTTCGAGCCTGTCTAGAAGTATGGGGACAGATACTGTGTCAAAGGCCTTTTTGAGGTCGAGGAAAACTGCCAGGCATTTGCTACCTTTATCCACTTTGTCAACTATAGTAGATGTTAAAGACAGGACCGCTTCCTCAGTAGACCTTCCCTGCCTAAACCCAAACTGAGAAGGTGACAGAATGTTATACTTAGTAAGGTATTTAGTTAAACGTGAATTTAATAGTCTTTCTAAGATTTTAGAGATGGATGGCAGAACTGAAAATGGCCTATAGTTTGACGGGTTTGACCTGTCTCCACTCTTGTACACAGGCGTTATTAGGGCTACTTTTAAAGCATCCGGGAAAAGTCCCTGCTCAAAGCAAAGGTTTGTTAAATAAGTTAGGATTGGCACAATTTGTTCGTGTGCAGCTTTAAGGAATTTAACTGGAATGTGGTCCCAACCTGGAACACTATCTGGTTTTAAGCTCATTAGTGTATCAAGAACTTCACAAAAGTCTGTGTCGAGTAGGGCAAAAGAAGAGGCCGATGTACAGGCAGATAAAGATGAGCTAGGATCGTTATTTGTTACTGTAGGAGACGGAGGTGGTGAGATATTGTCCGCAAGAATCTTTCCTATGTTAGAGAAAAAGTTATTCACTTTGTTAGTAGAGTTCTGGGGAGTATTAGATAGCTCTAGGAGTTCCAAGTTATTTGTTTTTTTAGGTTTTCGCTGTGTAATGTTGTTAATAATCTCCCACGTTTTTTTTAGGGTTTTTATGTGCTTTGGCAAGTTCGTCTCTGTCATATTTTCGTTTTTGTTTTTTGATGATGTAGTTGCAGTAATTGCGGTATCTTTTGTAGGTAACTTTTAGTACCTCATTGAAAGGGTCAAGCCTCTGTCTCCGTTGCAAGGTGTTTCGGTTGTGAATACAGCGCAATAAACCAATAGTCATCCACGGTTTCAGGGTTCTATTTTTTGACGAGATTACGGTAGTGATAGTACTAAGAACGATACAGTTTTGAAGAATTTCGATTATTTTATTAGTTAGTGTGTTAGGGTTTGTTAGTTGCAACAGGTTGGTCAGGTTGCTATCTTTTAAGTGGTCGAGTCCTTTCTCAACGTTAAAAACTGATTTTATTTTAGTAGGTTTTATTATGTTTGTATGGTTTGTAATTTTTAGGAAAGTCATGAAGTGATCTGTGATAGTTGTATGAATAATTGCAATGACTGCAGTTTTATTGGCAGGTTCGAGTTTTATATTGATATGGTCTAGACAATTTTTGCCTCTCGTGGGTAGCAAGTGACCAGGGAGGAGGCCATGCATTGCCAGCATATTGAGATAATTTAGCCTATTTGTGCGTTCATGTGATTGCTCGCTTTGATTTAGTATCAGATTAATATTAATGTCACCTGTGATAATTACATTTTTAGTTGATTCAATGGTAGTAAGGTGATGATTTAAGGAATGGATAAATTCGTCAGCGTTTGTGGTTGAGGGGGATCGATAAATCGCTATGACTATAAGGTCAGGTGAGATATGGACCTCCAAACAAGATGCATGAGTAAGCTTTATTTCCCTTATTTTATATTGACATGTGTTTTTAATATATACGACCACTCCATCGGCTTTATTGAGATGATTAGTAGATTGGTGTGAATTATAGTTAGTTATATGAGGTATCTGTTTACTTGGATTTAATCTACATTCAGTTAATATTATCAGGTCGATATCTACTTTAAGAGATACTATGTTTAGTTGAAAGTCATCAAAGTTAGAGTAAATGGATCTAATATTTTGTGAAACAATATTAAAGCCAAGGGAGTTAGACTTAATATGGTTAGTGAATTCGTTGAGTTCACAGTCGAACACTTGGGCTATTTTGTGAGTGTCTATGTCGTTCAAAGTCTGTAAGGTACTATTCATTATAATAGGATTTATAGGTGCTGAAGAACGTAGCTATACGGACATTAAGTGTATGTGTATGTGTTGTATGTGTGTTTATTGTGGAAGAGATAGCGTGAACGAGTGTGGAATTGAGGGTTAAGTGTGTGTTAGTGCGCAAAATGTTATGATAGTATAAGTTAATATTTAACCTGATAAGAAGCTTCTTATTAATACTAATACTATTTAATTTTAAATATCTAATGTCCCTATAAAAGCCAGAAAAACAGGCGTAAAAACAGCGTAAAATATGGTAAATACAACAAATAATCATCAATAGTATTACAAAGTATTCGTTACTGTTTAACCTGATATAAAACTTAATATTTATCCTAGGGCTAATTAATTTTAAGTATCTAAAGTCCATATAGGCCCAAGACAAATATGTGCAACAACAGACCAGAGTATGGTAAGTATGACAAATGGTCAACAATAATATAACATCTAGTCATTTAAGTTGTAAAAGATTATGGACCTGTGACTCACTTGTTATGGCAATAGTAGGAAAGTTGTCATCCTTTTTTATATGTACCTTGCCATAGGCTGTCCAGCAGAACTTATATCCTTTGGATTTTGCCAGATCACGCGCGAGAAAGTGGAGGCGAGCTCCTTTTGCAGTTAGCTGCTCCGAGACATAAACTGGGGTGTACTCTTCCGTCTTAAATCCGAGATGCTTGGCACATAATTTTTCGTTATGTGTTCTATTGTAGTCTTTAGACTTCTTCAATAAATCGGTCTTCAGAATAGTTGAAGTCATCTCAACTATAATTGTACTATTTTTAGTTTTAGCACGCTTGTTCTGAACTCGGTATATGTCACTAATCTGCGGTTTTGCGATATCACATCCAATTACTCTAGATAAAGAAATGACCATATTCATTAATTCTTCTTTAGTTTCTTTAGCCGTTTTTGGTACATTTTTGATCTCAAAGTTAGCTTTTCGGCAGCTCCTTTGCAAATCCTCTAACTTATCCTCGAGAATAGTGATATAATTTCTATCCTTCGTTGTTTGTGCTTCGAGTATTTCTATTTTATTTTTAAGCTCTTCATTTTGTGCCGACAGTGAAGCTATGGCGGTTTCTATGTTATCATTTGTAGATTTAATTTCCATTAGTGTCGGGTAGATTTTCTTTATCTCCTCTTGCTGTGGTGACATTAGAGATGATATCAGTGATTTGACTTCTTGTTTGAAAGCAAGGAAGTCAGAATCGCAGTAGCATTCTCTTGGTCTTTTACTTCGTTGGAAAATGAAGTTAGGAGGGGTGTTTTGTTCTGTTACCCCGGAAATATTTGATTCTGAAAGAGATTTGCAGCTCATGTCTTCCATTATAAGTATCAGGAGATAATAAAAAGTGTGTATGTAATTACAGCCTGGTTCGTAGTTGTTGTATGTATGCTGGGTATATTGATCGATAGAAGACTTATTTTATACAGCAACGTCGGAAAGTTAAATCAATCCGAGTACCAGGAGAGTATAAGCGCAAACAGGTATAGTACAGTATGGTGCGCGTAATGATATTGTGGTAGTGTGGAGTAGGAAGTTGTTTATTATGCACACAGCGTCTGTCCTTGCACGACCCAATGAGATGTGAGTAGGCGGGGTTTCGCACTCTTCGAGGGCGTGTCGTTGCGCATGAGAAGGTAAATAGTCATACCTTGTCAGTGGCCGAATAGCTTGCACGTACCAGGATACCAGGAGCACCAAAGAGGTCAATTATGTTGCGCTGTTTGGGTTGCACTACTTGCTAGCGAGCGTCCTTCAGTTTATGTGGCCCTATTTTTACGTTTGATTTAAAGGACTCGAATTTTGATTAAGTTAATTAATATTATTTAAAAAGGAAATAAAATATATATATATAGATATGGATTATGCGCACGTTTACACCAGTTGGCGGTCCGGGAGGAAGAGGAAATAATATAGCTGCGGTTCTCTGTTGAAAGCAAAAATATAGCTTGTTTATTACATATATTGCAAAAAGAAAATTTTCATAGGTATTGCAGAAAATTAAGACAAACAACATATTCTAATGACATGCACGTGCATAGTAGCTGAAATGATAGAATAAAATTTTAAATAATTTTATGAAATAATTTTAGAGGTCTATTCTTTAACAAATGAACCTCAATAACGTTTTAACTTAAAAAATAATGGATTTGCACGGAAGGGCGCCGTAAAACAACTAAAAAGAGAGCGCGAGTGTAAAGAACGCGCTCGCGTACCACGCGAGGCCCTTTGTCTCGTGTCTACCGCCTACGACGCGAGCGCCGCGAGTGGCGAGGCGAGCTGCGAGGTGAGCCATGAGCTAGCGTTTATACTCGCACCTAGTTGCTCGCCTCGCGACTTGCCTCACAGCTCACGCGAGAGTGTAAACAGGCTATTATAAAACACAGAGTAATGATTTCTTATATTTACGCGAACACTACACATTGAAATAATACTAGTTTTTACGGAATTTATCGCGTATATTTAACTTTTTTACCCGACGTTTCTAGAGCTTTACAGCACCCATGGTCACGGGAAGGACTGAGATGTTCAACGTCCAGCTGTCATAGTTAACCGCGGTTACCATAGATTAAAATTTAACTTTTGTTCCGATCTACACAGTATGAACTTATGGTATCATGGAGTCTTGCAGTTGTATGCTTGGGTTGGGATTTAATTTTATTTATTATAGGATCCCAAGCAGATGGTAGCACCCAGCCATCTTCTCTATTGAAATTAGGATGTTTTTTGATTTCAATAGCCTCGCGAATCATCCTTGGAAGGAATCGGTGTTCTTTAGCGAGGATTTGTGGTCTATCAAATCTGATGTAGTGACGGGGGCGATCCTGTACATTTTCACAGACTGCAGACTTCCCGGAGCGTCGATTCTTCACATCAGCTATATGTTCTTTGACGCGGGTTTTAATTGATCTTTTAGTTTGTCCTATGTAGGAGAGACCACATTCACAATCAAGCTTGTACACTCCTGCATCTTGCAGAGGGCGTTACACTTGACTGATGGTAAAAACTGACCAATCTTCTTCGGCGGCTTGAAGTATGTTATGTATCCTTCACAGTTAGCTACCGTGGGGAAATCTTTGTTTCAGAGAGCACGAGGGATCTGTGACAGTTAACACCTGGCTGCCGAGCTCCAACATGTCAAGCAAGTTTTGCATGACAACAGGCTTGGGATCCCGCGCCTACGTCACAGAGAACGAGTGAAGCCGGCCACAGTCGAGCGTGTACCTGCTGTACTGCCATATGTTAGAGGAGTCACTGACAAGATTGGCTACATCTTGAAGCGCGCTTCCATCAAAACATACTTCAAGCCGCCGAAGAAGATTGGTCAGTTTTTACCATCAGTCAAGTGTAACGTCCCTCTGCAAGATGCAGGAGTGTACAAGCTTGATTGTGAATGTGGTCTCTCCTACATAGGACAAACTAAAAGATCAATTAAAACCCGCGTCAAAGAACATATAGCTGATGTGAAGAATCGACGCTCCGGGAAGTCTGCAGTCTGTGAACACGTATAGGATCGCCCCCGTCACTACATCAGATTTGATAGACCACAAATCCTCGCTAAAGAACACCGATTCCTTCCAAGGATGATTCGCGAGGCTATTGAAATCAAAAAACATCCTAATTTCAATAGAGAAGATGGCTGGGTGCTACCATCCGTTTGGGATCCTATAATGAATAAAATTAAATCCCAACCAAAGCATACAACTGCAAGACTCCATGATACCATAAGTTCATACTGTGTAGATCGGAACAAAAGTTAAATTTTAATCTATGGTAACAGCGGTTAACTATGACAGCTGGACGTTGAACATCTCAGTCCTTCCCGTGACCATGGGTGCTGTAAAGCTCTCGAAACGTCGGGTAAAAAAGTTAAATATACGCGATAAATTCCGTAAAAACTAGTATTATTTCAAAACACAGAGTACCTTTAAATAAATAAAATACAGCGCGTACGGTGTGGTCATGGAGGTTAGAGAGAAGAAGAACGATCGCTACGTGCTAAAGCATAGCCCGTCTGTCTCTGAACTGCTGTCGGTAAGTAGTATCTACGAAGTTAGCTGTTTATGAGCTTCTTGCTCTTCACAAGTAGATAAAGTTAGTTGAATTTTTAAAATTAATTGTGTTCACCATGAAACATTAATCAGGAAAATTCAACACTACGGTGTAGGAAATGGTGCTCTTAAATTATTTATTTCATATTTAAGTGACAGAACACAAAAAGTTGTTATTAATAGTATGAGTTCTTCCGGGTCGATTAAACAAATTGGCGTGCCTCAGGGCTCAATTCTCGGCCCCTTTCTGTTTCTTCTATATATTAATGACTTACCTTACATAGTAGGGGATAACCATGATATGGTATTATTTGCTGATGATACTTCATTAACTTTTAAATTGAAACGACAGTTATTAAATTACGACGAAGTAAATAATGCTATAGCTAATTTAGTCAACTGGTTTAATGTTAATAATTTGCATTTGAATGGAACTAAAACTAAATGTATGAAATTCTTAACTCCTAATGTTAAACATGTCAATACTCATGTAATATTAAATGGGGAGGAACTGAGTCTTGTTGATACCACCATTTTTCTTGGAATCACACTGGACGCAAAGCTTCAATGGCTCCCCCATATATCAAAACTAGCTAGCAGACTTAGTTCTGCAGCATATGCTGTAAAAAAGATTAGAACTCTTACCAGTGTTGAAACAGCTAAAATAGTTTACTTTAGTTATTTCCATAGCATTATGTCGTATGGTATTTTGCTATGGGGACACGCGACTGACACTGAAATTATATTTATTTTACAGAAGAGGGCCATTAGAGTAATATATAATTTAAAACCAAAAGAGTCACTGAGACAAAAATTTAAGGAAATTAATATATTAACTCTGGTCTCTCAATACATTTATGAAAATGTAATGTACGTACACAAAAATAAAAGTAGTTTTGCGAAAATAAGTGATATTCATTCTGTAAATACTAGGAGCAGACACAAGCTGGTAGTACCAGTTACTCGACTCCACCGAGTCAGTAATTCATTCTTGGGGCGATGTATACGCTTTTACAACAAAATCCCAGAAAATATACAAAATTTGTCATACACAAAGTTCAAAAATGTTATTAAACTAGGTTTGTATAAAAAGGGTTATTATAATATTAAGGAATTTATAGATGATAATAACCCCTGGGAAGGGTGATCGCTACCAAGCTATTTCTAATTTGTCTTGTGTTGTTGATTGTAAACATGATTGTAAGCTATTATTAAAAAAAAAAATAGTCCCGCTGGGTTTCTTGCTGGTTCTTCCCATGATAGAGGTTTTTTTGCGAACCAGTGGTAAATTAAAAAAGTGACTTTCAATAAGTACTCGTATAATCTACATTGAATAAAAAAGTTTCTATTTGGTTGCGCGGAAAAAACCATTGGATTATTATATTTGACGGTAGAGGTGCCAAGCCGCTTGTTCCTTTCCGACAAACGATATCATTCATACCCTCCTCGATCCTCCATCGACACATCGGGGTGGTGGGGTGGGAGGGGCAAGAAGATGATTCTAGAATGTCACGTAATCATCGGGGCCGAGGACATATAAGGCACGCGCGACCGTTGCGCGTCCTCTCTTTCCACCGCAGTCGTCGCTGAAACCACAACGCTTCTCTCCCGACGCACCCCTGGGGCCCCAGAGTGTCTGTCTAGAAGAAGTTCCCTCACCTCGGGTGAGATATAGTCGCGCACCGCCTCTCTCCGGAGTGTTCCAGAAGAAGTTCCAGAAGTTGCAGCTATAGTGCTCAACAGGATAGAAGAAACCCCGGTGAGTCAACACTCCTTTATTTACTGCCTTATAGTTTAACCCGCTCCAATTTTGTTGTTCTCCTAATAAGGCAGGATTCCCTTTCAGCGATTTGGCACCGTAGTAGTTTAGTTTTTAGGGAAGAGCAAGTGCATTATACCGCATTCTATAGTAGTCGCTTTTACGTAAGCGTAGAAGCAACCGCATATACAGTCCACTTTAGTTAATATCTCGCGTAGTAGGTTTAAGGTTCGACCGGGGAACTAGACTTCGGCAGCCTTAAACACGTGGCTCCACCACTATTTCTATTTCTATTTCAGAATAACGTACAAATTTTCTTCGCGGCATTGGTGAGAAAATAATCGTGCTCCGTAATGTTTTAATTTTTGTCAAAAAGAAATATTAAAAAATGGTGAAATATTGTATTGTGCGTGGATGTGCTGTGTGTGGATGGATGGTTTAGCATCTGATCGGAAAAATTGACTGAAAAACAATTTGCTTCAATTATCGTTATTTAAAGTACCAAAAGTAATAACTTCATACGTTATCAATTCACAGTTGCACATTTAAATATTGAATACGTAAAATTATTATTTGCTTTATTAATCTTATTTTTTTTCTTAATTAATCTTTATTGAACTTTTAAGAAATTGCTGAATTAATAAGGTTAATTACAAAATTTGCAAGTTAGTAAATGCTCAATATTTATAATAATTTATAATAGTTAAAATTATAAAAAACATAATTTATGATTTGTTTACTAATAAAAAAAATACATAACATAACATAACATAAACATAAACACTCACGCCTGTCACCCAGAGGGGTAGGCAGAGACTACGGACTTCCATTTGGCACGATCCTGACATACCTCTTTCGCCTCCTTTACATCCATATATCTACACATACATGCTCGTCGGTTAAGGGTACTTCTAACGTGGCCCATTTTCAAAATATTGCCAATTTGGTCGATAAACTTTTTTCTAGGGCGTCCCTTTCCGACTCGGCCATTCACATCTGCCATATAAATTTGCTTTGTCACTCTTTCCTCATTCATTCTTTCTACGTGACCAAACCACCGAATCATTCCTTTCTTAATCCTGGTCACAACATCATCTTGCATACCACATTTATCTCTTATCACGCAATTTCTCACCCTGTCATTCAGATTAAACCCTAGCATATTCCTTAAAGACCGCATTTCTACAGCATTTATTCTACTTTCGTGCTTCTTCTGCCACACCCAGCTTATATAAAAAAAATAATAAATAATAATAATTTCGTTATTTTCTTTTTTTCTTTGAACGATATATAAATATAATATAATATAATAACACGTATAATAAACGTTGATAGATCATTTCAAACTAGCGCACAACAGACTTTGAGTATTAAACCAAAGGAGACGGCATATATACCCCTTTGTAAAAGGTACGAGAGTCCGACTCATACTCGTTATATAAAACTAGTTGCTTCGCGTCTTGCGCCATTCCGAAGTGATCGTGCCAGTAACAGTGCCATTTTGTCGGAGCTCGATTTACTGGCAGTAAATCGAGCTCCGACAAAATGCCGAATTGCAGTGTATTTACGTGCAAAAAACAATCAAAAATGATGATACTAAATTATTACAAAGTGACATTGATAGACTAATCCAATGGTGCTGCAACAACAAAATGGACTTAAATACAAGTAAATGTTATCATGTTAAATACTCCAGAAAACAAAATTTAATATATGTAAATTACTTTATTCATAATACTAAAATTAGGGAAGTAGAGGCCATTCGGGATCTTGGCGTAATATATGATAAAAAATTAACTTTTGTACCCCATTTGGATAACATAATTATGAGAGCATCTAAAATGTTGGGTTTTGTCATAAGGAACTCGAAAATATGCATTTCAAAACCAAAATATTTCTTTACAACAGCCTAGTTCGTAATATTTTAGAATATTGTAGTGTGGTCTGGAGGCCACACTATGCTACACATTCATTACGTATCGAACGTGTTCAAAAGCTGTTCCTCTGGCATCTAGCATTTTCTGTTGGTAAAGCAAAAAAGCTACGGTCCTATAATAGTAAATTGCATCATTTTAATTTAGAAACCTTAAAAAGTCGCAGAAAGTATAATGATGCAGTTTTCGTACATAAAATATTTAATTCTACATTTAATTGCCCCAGTTTAATGGAACTTTTTAAGTTTCGTGTACTTTCGAGATTACTTCGCAGCTCTATTGCACCACTTAGTCCATCATTAAGAAGAACTGTCTTGGGAAAGAATTCTCCTTATACCAGGTTCTGCTAAGTTATTAATGGATATAGCGATCTAATCGACATTCACTTTGACTCACCCAAAACGTTCTCTAAGTGTCTCCGTTAATGTATAAGTTAATAGCGTAAATTAAAATAGATTTCTTAGTTTTTTTTTTTTAATTTTTTTAGTTTATGCAGCATTAATCTTACTAATAAATATGTATTTAATTTTAGTTGAGGAACAACTTATTGTTTTTTCAGTTTTTAAGCTATTGCATAGCTTCTATCGCGGGCCTTGAGCGCGGGGACCGAATCCAGAAATTTATTCCGTAACGAAAAAACCTCACGCTCTCCACTCCGACGGGCACGGAGGTGTGGCTTGAAGGCCGTGCATTGTCTGTCGTTTCTTTTCGGCAGTTTTCGACACGGTGTTTGTGTGCGTGCAACTAGACGTATTGTACGACTCTACGAAGCTCGCACGAATCGAGACGAGCTGCTCCGAAATCGGACGAATACATAAGCAGCTGTTTATGAGAAAGTATATAGGTGTATAGGTATTTATGTACAACAGGGAATAGCTGTACTGGTAAAATTTGTGTATAAAGTGTTTTGAATATGAATGAACAAAGTGCATTTATTATTTATTTATTTAATAAAAGAAAAAAAATTGTTTTCTTATCGGTCACCACGCTCAAAAAGTGTAACTTGAATTAATATCAAAGAAAAAGAAATACTGCATAAATAAAATAAATAAATAAATAATTATAATTGCATAAGTTGATACAAAATGCTATACAATAGCTTTACCGCGGCAGTCCCCGAGTGCCACACGTCTTTTTTTTATAAAGTTATATGCATGCGGAGTTTACCTTTAAGTAATCGTTGCACTTGTGTTAATACTTTTAAGTAATTGTATTAATTTGATGTGTTAGTGTTATCAATTATTGGTGAACCTAATAAAGAGAAAAAAAACGTTAAATCTACAAAAGGACGACGTGAATTTTCATCTGTAAGTATTTTTAACATAATATTCGAGTAATATTATCGTTAAAACTCGTACTTTCTGAATATTATCGTCAAATACCAAGTGTGGCCATCATAAATCATAAAGTGAAAAATTATCTATTTTTAAATAAATATAATTTATTACACCTGTTAATTATATTAACGGAAATGTATATCCTAATAACTTAATCAGTTTGTGATGAATAATAATCATTACATTTACATGTGTAGTGGATTTTGTTAAATGATTTATATATTCATCTCAATTTTTACATGATTCTGAATATTATATAATTTAATATAATCGATAACCATTATTTATCAAAATATTATACAAAATAAAGGAAAAATAAGTCAAATCTAAACTTGCTACCTCGCACAAAAGCGTGCAATTTTTATAAAAATAATCTGGTATCACTGTAACCGAAAGTATTGCACTATAGTGATGTACGCCAAAACTTTAGCAATCGAGAAGTTAATTAACCGCGCGGGTTTGTCTGCCGAACCGGTTTTTAGTTTTATTTAGATTTTATAATAAAGTATAACCAAAAGTAGTAAATTTTTCTATTATTGGTTTGTTATTACAGACTTCCAAGATATCGTCGTAAATAAATAAATAAATAAATAAATAAATTTACTCATAAGAAATATGGTACAAAGATGTTCTTATAAAAATAATATATTTATATATATATATATATATATATATATATATATATATATATATATATATATATATATATATATATATATATATATATATATATATATATATATATATATATATATATGTATATATATTATTTTTTATCCCAAAAATAATTAAAACTACGTAAATTAAAGTCACACTAAATCTGTACAGTCAAAACAAACGGAAACGGACCGTAACTTAAGGCATTAAGTCTTTTAAGAGTGCAGTTTTATTTGTATTATTACCAATTCTGTCATTCAATAAAAATAAAGAAAATAATATATATATATATATATATATATATATATGTACATAAGTAAATTATTTATTTTAGGCTGATCGTAGTGATTGTACAACATCGTCTATATCGAAAATAAAGAAAGCTGGATGTTTCGGAAAATTCCATTAGTTGTCTCGAAAGTCACAATTCGAAGAAAATTACGTATATAGCCCCAACTAGTCCTACTCCCACTGCAAGTACGAGCCAACACTTAGAAGATACGCCAAAGAAAATGAAACTAAAAAAATGCCTTGACATAAAAAAAACAATAGCATAAAAAGGCTTCAATCGCAAAACGGTATTTAAAAAAAAAGTTACAAGTTTACAAGAAATACTAGAATCTCTGACATAAACATCTTTGATAAATAAAGAAAACAAACAGGTCTTAGAAAAGATAGGAATTGAAGAAGGCGAACTCTTAAAGAGACAATTACTTAAAAGTAAGACTGGAAAACTGCCCAGAACTAAATATTCCTCAGAGTTAGGATGTTTTGGCCTTTTGTTTTACAGAACAGATATTTAAATGAAAATATGTTAAATAACAATTTAAAAGTTATATGTAACAACTTTAAAAATTGCTCATTTATAAATACAGAATGGGACTATCCGTATAATAAATATTACTACTTATTAGATGTATGTAAAAAAATTAATTTTAAGATTGACTCAAACTATTATAAAAATAATTTTTTATGTGCTAAAAATATGTTATTATTTATGAAAAAGGCTAAAACAGAATGCAAAATTATTCCAAAGAAGGCCACAATTCCTTTCTACTTTAAGTCCTGTAAAAATGTACATTCAGGTAATAACCGCCAGGAATTGAACTCTGCTACTGCCTCTTTGAACAAAAAGCAAACGGTAAATACCGAAACTTATAAGAAGGGAACAATACCCTATTATTTTAAAAAATCAATACAGTGTTTAAATGAACAACCTGACACACAGTTGCCTTTAGAAACAAATAAATGTTTTCGTCCCTAAATTGGAATTAAATTTTAGAATATTTCACCAGAATATTGCCGGCGCTATAAATAAATCTGAGGAACTAACATTTGCAATCCGAGAGTTTTCACAAAAAGGTTCAAAGATAGATATGGTGTGTTTGACAGAAACTTTCCTTAAAAAAGGTACAGAAATGCTTTTTAAAATACCTGGTTATAAACTAGTTGCATCTTATTCAAGGGACAGTAAGCGAGGAGGGGTATGTATAATGTTAAATAACAATTTGAAATATAAAAACGTTACTAATATTAATGATTTGACATGTAAATTTAATTTTGAATGTTGTGGCGTAGAAGTAAACAAGATTACGATTATCTGTTTATATAGAACTCCTAATAGCAATCCACAAATATTTCTTGAAAAGCTAAAACAGTTACTAGCAAGAATTACTAAAAAGCATAAAAAAATTATTCTTTGCGGTGACTGGAACTTGGACATCTTAAAACAAAATAAGAGTTGTGAGGAGTTACAAAGTATATTAAAAAATTTTAACATTGAGTTGCACATTAAAACACCAACAAGAAAATTGTCATGTCTAGATCAATTAGCAAGCAACATCAAGCAAGTTAAAGCCGAGGTACATCACCTCGCCTTATCTGATCACGAAACGGGACAAACACTTGCGCTCAAAACGAACAAATCGTATGAAATATGCAGTTGGTATGAGGATGTTAGAGATTATAGTAAAGAAAACATGGATAAGTTCTGTAGCTGCATATCGTCTCTTACTTTCTCAACTGTATACGAAAAAAATAACTTACAAGAGGCGTTTGTTGAATTTCATGATTTATTTAAACTTTTTTTTGATCTTTGCTTCCCAATACACACAATAAAAAGGGCAACTAAAAAAGGGAACCATAAATGGTTGACAAAGGGCATTAGAAAATCATGTATAAGGAAAAGATATCTCTACCTTAGTCTACAATATGATAAAACAAAGGGAAAAATACTCAATAAAAAATATAAATCATATAGTTCCATACTTAAAAAGTGCATATATAAATCGAGACAGATACAAAGTAAGAAACATATCGACAATAATAAAAATAAATGTAAAGCCACATGGGCGGTAATTAATGAAAATATTGGCGACCAAAATACGAAAACACAAATTGACAGAATAATAAAAAATAATAGAATATATGACGACCCAAAGAAAATAAGTGACATATTTAATCACTTTTATATAAACTTGATAAATAACAATAATTTTAAATATAATGTTGAGGAAATAAACAAAACTATCACGACTAATAATATCCGTACAATATTTCTTAAACCTACTGATGCTATGGAAATATTTCGGATAATTAAAAGTCTTAATAATACGAACGCAGTAGGATTTGATAACATAACAACCACTGCAATTAAATTATCTGCACGAAACATATGTCAACCGCTATGTTATTTAATTAATATGTCTTTTGAAGAAGGTACCTTCCCAAGTATATTGAAAAAATCAATCGTTAACCCACTTTTTAAGAAAGGCGAAAAATACGAAATGAATAATTATAGGCCAGTCACGCGGATACCCATATTGTCAAAAATATTCGAGAAGATTATGCTGAGAAGGCTTCAAGAATTCACGACAAATCATCGTTTACTTAAAGAGGAGCAATTTGGATTTAAACAGAATAGTACAACCTCGTTAGCATGTTTTAATTTGATTTAAATTGTCACCTAGGCCATAAATGATGGCCTTCCAGTTGCGGCAATCTTCCTGGACATGAGCAAGGCGTTCGATTTCGTGGACCATAAATTGCTCTTACACAAATTAGAAAAATATGGGATAAGAGGTAAAGCTAACGACTGGTTGAGAAACTATTTATGTGAGAGACAACAATGTGTGGAAATATCTAAAGTCAATAAAGACAAAAAAGTGTTTTACAGAAGCGAAAATCAGATAAATGAATTTGACGTGCCACAAGGCAGTGTATTGGGACCATTCCTATTGCTCATGTATATTAATGATCTCCCTAATATCACTCGCCATAACACAATCTTGTTTGCTGATGACACAACCCTTATCGTGAAATGCGAAAATGCAGATACATATAAAACAGAGATAAATAAAGCAATCAAAAAAATAATAAACTGGCTTTATTGTAATAATTTACAGATTAATATGGAAAAAACTAAAATGATCCAATTTCAGACATACCAGAGAAAATTATTGAATATTAATGTTAAATATAATGATAAGATCATCGAACAAGTAGCAAGTACTAAATTTCTGGGTATAATGTTGGATCAAAATTGCGACTGGAAAACACATGTCGATTACGTTTGTGACAAACTCGACAGACTTGTCTACGCAATAAAGAGATTACGAGTCACGGTATCAACTGATGCTGCTCTATGTGCATATCACGGATATGTTTCGTCAGTACTATCATATGGTCTTTTATTGTGGGGCAATTCAGTAGATATAATAAAAGTATTTAGAGTACAAAAAAAATGTGTGCGTGCAATCTATGGAGCAGGGTATACGGATAGCTGTAAGCCCTTGTTTAAAAAGTACAATATCTTAACATTAACATGCTTGTACATTAAAGAAATATGCATATTTGTAAAACAGCATCCTGAACACTTTGAAAGGCAAATAGATGTAACTGAACGAAATGTAGCTCCTAGAAATAAACATAAATTATACTTACCTCAATGCAGGCTCAAATTGTATGAAAGGAACTCTTACGTAAATGCTATAAAGGTGTATAACAAAATACCCAACGACTTTAAAGAGTTACCTTTAACCACGTTTAAAAAAAGTTAATACAATGGTTAAAAGAAAAATGTTTTTACGATCTAAACGAATTTATGTCTTTTAGTGGAAAATAAATCCGAAGGCAGTAATATTGATATATATCTAATAATTAATTAATTACAAACAAAATGAAGATGGACATTAACACTTAAGAACTACCATTAAACAAAGTGACATTTTAATTGAATTCCCACTTGTAATTTTTTTTTGCATGTATACTAATTAAATATTTGCACACCATATAAAATGGTAGAATGTAAATGGGCCATTATTCATAATTTAAGATCATACTTTATTGTACACATACATTCTGGCAAATAAATGAAATTGAATTTGAATTTGAAAACAACACTTAATTATTACTCACCAAAAGCCTATCACTATGTACGTAAAACTTTTGGAACATGTTTGCCTGCATCGCGGACATTGAATAAGTGGTACAGTACCATCGATGGCCGAACAAGGTTTACTCAAGTAGCGCTAACGGCATTAAAATTGAGAGTGGAGAGTAACCCTGATAAAAAATTTGTTGTACCTTGGTCATGGATGAAATGAAAAATAAGCAATTGAGGTATTCCGTACCATGTTAGCAGCTAAAGGCGTTATGGCTATGTCGATTACGGGTTAGTAGGTTCGTTTATATGCGATAATTCCGATGAAGCTTCTGACGCATTTTTATTGGTAAGTAAGGTTACGAGCGCTTAATTAAAAGCACGGCTAGTAACACAATCTTTCTTGTTCACGAAACTGGCATCGAAATAAAGGCGTTGACATCTGATGGTTCAAAAACCAACCTCGCCCTGGCGGAAGAGTTGGGCTGCTTTTAGGTCAGCACTTGTACCCTTTACTAAGAAGTACCTAATGGGTACTTTACAAGAAGTATTAACGGCCATTAATAAAGATGCTAAAGCATCAGTAGCGTTCTCCGAATTGTCGGAGATGAAGTCAAATCCATAATTATCCTAACCAAACGTCTTTTAAAACTTGCGTGGTACTCCATCAATTGTTTTATTTTTATTTCATCTATCATTAATATACAATACAATTTCTTGTTAGAGTTACTCTCTAGACTAGGTTTTGAAACAGTTAACGTTTTTTTTGTGTAGCCAAGTGATGTGATGAAGGCGGACAAATTTCCAAACTTCTAATATTTCGCACATATCGTTAAGCTTCCGGTGAATAGTAATGTAAAGTTAAAGCAAAATATTTTTCTGTGGAATACTTAGCCCTAGGTAGATGTCACGTTATTTTTAAGCAGCTGTCTGTTTAAAGTTCACGTTGTTCAACTATGATATTTTGTGAAACTACTTTATTTTCCTAATTTATTAATTATTTTCCATATAGTTCATTTAATAACTCTTGAAAATCAACAACTTTTTATAAAAACAAAAACTTGGTTAACACCACCTAAGACTAAAACTGATACGGCTTTTCTTTTTACAAATCTGATTTTTAAAATAAGTTAGCTAAACCACCCATTTCGATTTATTACATGTTTTAAATTTTATCCTGAATAATGGAAAATAAACCTGTAGAAAAGTAATAAACTTACTTTAATATTTTAATAAAACATTTTCAAATAACATCTTGGTATTATGTATATATATATATATATATATATATATATATATATATATATATATATATATATATAATGCAGGCAAACATGTTCCAAAAGTTTGACGTACATAGTGATAGGCTTTTGGTGAGTAATAATTAAGTGTTAGGCCGAAACATCCTAATTCTGAGGAATATTTAGTTCTGGGCAGTTTTCCAGTCTTACTTTTAAGTAATTGTCTCTTTAAGAGTTCGCCTTCTTCAATTCCTATCTTTTCTAAGACCTGTTTGTTTTCTTTATTTATCAAAGATGTTTATGTCAGAGATTCTAGTATTTCTTGTAAACTTGTAACTTTTTTTTAAATACCGTTTTGCGATTGAAGCCTTTTTATGCTATTTTTTTTTATGTCAAGGCATTTTTTTAGTTTCATTTTCTTTGGCGTACCTTCTAAGTGTTGGCTTGTACTTGCAGTGGGAGTAGGACTAGTTGGGGCTATATACGTAATTTTCTTCGAATTGTGACTTTCGAGACAACTAATGGAATTTTCCGAAACATCCAGCTTTCTTTATTTTCGATATAGACGATGTTGTACAATCACTACGATCAGCCTGAAATAAATAATTTACTTATGTACATATATATATATATATATATATATATATATATATATATATATATATATATATATATATATATATATATATATATATATATATATATATATATATATATTGAATGACAGAATTGGTAATAATACAAATAAAACTGCACTCTTAAAAGACTTAATGCTTTAAGTTACTTTAACTTACTTTACTTTTTACAAATCTGATATTTAAAATAAGTTAGCTAAACCACCCATTTCGATTTATACAAAAAAAAAATATCGACATAGTCCACGCCCTACGTTGCTTACGCATTTTACGCAACTTAGCGACCGCAGCGCCTCATTTATTTAGTCTATATTCCTGGGACACCATTTTCTAAATCAAAAAACGATCGTTCTCCTTCTCTCTAACCTCTATGGATGCGGCTGATTCGGTAGTATCCACTAGTTACCTATGATTACTATAGGCTGCGTGCAGCTGCAGGTGCTGCAATGTGCGAGGTATGATTTCGAAGACCAGATAGGGAAACTAACGTTTATTTCGTATAACGAATAAGGCACAGAGTACTTTTGTATATACCTAGAATAGGGTGCCCGTGCGACGCGTACGGCGCGCACGGTGCTGAATAATATTGTAGTCTTTAGTGCTAACTGCTGACAAATATGCGTACAGCTTTCTTCTCTAGTCAAAGGTTCAGCTTAAAATAGCAGCGTTCTTTGCCGCGGATAATTTAGCATACTGAGGCGGGAAATTCGAATTACACATTTTCACTGGCAACACCAGCATTGACATTGACATTTATTCAATATCAACAAATAAGAATAGATTTTACTTTTACCAAAACAAAAACAATGGAAGTAGAAGAAAATAATTCCGCTGATGTTTCAAACATTGAAATAACCCCTTGTGCGGTGTGTAAATATTGTGTTAAACCTGAAAACAAACAAGACAAACCAGGACTCACATGTATAAACTGTAATAGATTTATTCATCTAACCTGTTTAAAGCGACCCGGCACACCGGGCGACTTTTCGTGTGATGTTTTCTTTGAATTTACGTGTTCCGAATGTTCAGATAATGGGGAAGAAGTATTTGATAGGAAAAAGTTTCCTTGGTAAGTTTTTTACATGAGTAAATCTCAGGTAGGGTAAACTGACAACCAAAGTGGATCTTAATGATGTCTTGATAATCCTTGTATTAGACAAGGCGTGATTTACCGGTACAAATAAGGGAGTCTTCTCTCAATGGGGAGTCCCATAATGTTACGCTTGTAATTCACAAGGAGTTAGGCAGAATCCAAAGAACACCAAGTGGAAAAGCCATCACCTTAAGAATCACAAATTCAATATTCGCCACTTTTTACGACATGCTAGGCAAGGCAGTTGTTTAACAAATGTTAACTACTTATGAATCTGATACCTAAATAATGCTACTGCTACCATAATACTGTGTAGTGGTGGTGTAAGAATATCCACTACCCCATATTGTTCTGTGGGTGTTGTAAGACGAGAGAGAGGGAAAATGAAACATTAGATAGGCAGCAGCATCTCCCTGATGAGAGAAAATAATAAAAAAGCTATAATTGCCAACCTACATGGTAACCTTAATATACGGTAGAGCCATGCTGCAGTTATATTATTAGTATATTTGTAGCACAAATGGGTTGGCTCGACCGGGGAAGGACCATGCTCTCACAGAATACTTAACATAATTTGTAAGAAATAGCTAAATAAATATCTACTACTTTCTTTCAAATGTTTCCTTTGTACTGCCATTATCTCATGAAAGTGATACACTGTGGAGTTTTAGAGAATGTCAGACATAGTCCATTCTTGTCCCCAAAATGTGTTAGTCATCCTTTTGTAACGAAACCAGCAGCTTATCCTAACATATTTTTTAAACACATTCTTTAGTAGGTATAGAAAGGGAATGTGATTTTATGCATGCAATATAAACTATCATTTCCTTAATATCCCAGGCCCAGGTCCTGCCTCACAGTCAACTATAGATTATTACGAGACAAAGAGATTTAGTTCTGCAATATTTGACCTTGTTCAAACTGACAATAACGCTGTTATAAAAATACTTCAAACTTTAAAATCAAACGCTCTAGTTGTGGATGGTATCTCATTGGAAATGCTACTTTTAAATGCGCAAGACTCTGGTAAGGCTACTATTTTAGTACTTTTGGACTATTCCTGTGCATTTGACACAATAAATAGACATCTACTGCTAGCGAAATTTAGGTATTATGGGTTTAGTTCTGATACAGTCGACTGGTTTGCTAGTTACTTTAGTGATCGTAGGCAGATTGACGAAGTAACGGATAGTGACGGCTCTAGTACAGTTTCTGAATGCTCTCCTGTTGCAAGAGGGGTGCCGCAAGGCTCAATACTGGGTCCTTTGATTTTTGCCTTGTATAGTGCAGATATTACAAAAAGCATAACAAACTGCAAGTACCACATATATGCTGACGATGTGCAGCTATATATTTCCTTCCGCCCCAGTGAAAGTACTGATGCAATACAAAAGTTGAATGATGATCTAAATCGCATAGCAGATTGGTCTGAAGCAAATATCTTAGTTTTAAATCCTAATACATCAAAATACATGCTACTCGGTACTAAAGCACAAATCAGTAAAGTGTTAGCTGCCCACCCAATGGTAAAAATAAAAAATGTAAATGTTGAGCGTGTTAACAAGGTGAGAAACTTAGGAATAGTAATGGATGAGCAGCTGAGGTTTGAAAAACAGATAATTAATACAGCTAAAAACTGCTTTTACCGGTTAAAAGTTCTGTACCAAATCAGAAATCTTTTACGCACTTAGGTGCATAAGAAATTATGCGAATCGTTAGTAGGTACTATCTAAATTTAACTACGCTGACGCGGTATTAGGGCCTAGACTTCTCGCGCGTTCAAGGAAACTAATCCAGGGTGTTCAAAATGCCTGTGCCTGCTTCTGTTATAAAATTCCTCCACGTGCCCATGTAACACCTTATATTAACAACACAAGAACACTTAAAATGGATTACCATTGGCAACTACATTTTGCCACTTTATTGTTTGGCACTATCAAAACGAGAACTCCCTCCTATCTTTATAATAAGTTACAATGGGCACAAGTCAATACTAAAATTCTTCAAGCTTTGGCGTACAGGTTGTTCATACCCATACATCATTCTGCCGCATTCTGAGGGAGCTTCAGATATGCCGCAACTAAGTGCTGGAATAAACTTCCACCGCCACTTCGAAACCTACAATCAGTGTATAGTTTTCGTACAAAATACAAAGCTATACTATTAAACGAACAGCTACGATCGTAGATTATCAATTTAAAATTTAATGTTTTTATGCTTTAGCGTGTATATCTATGTATGTTCCAGTGCGTATAATAGTCATTTTTTATTCCTTCATACATCACGAGTGTACAATCTAATTACACTATTTTCTTTCCATTGCGCGCGTAGTGTTAGCGCAGGTTCTGTGATAAAACATGCTAAATGGATGCGGTAGCATGTTATGTTGAACATATCTCTCGGGTTGCTATTGTGTATAAGTGTTTTTATATGAAATTTAAATTATTTTTACATCCTCGGTTCCAGTTATGCAATAAAATTAACATTCATAAACATCCAGTATAGCACTACAAAGGTAAGGCAGTTGTGGCCCAAAACTAAATATAAAAAGAATATTAAAAACCTACCAATTGTGTATATACTTGTATTATTAATCCAAATAAGTATATATTATATGTGCCTGTATATATAGAAAATATATGCCCATGTGTGTATGTGTATGTGTTATCCATATGTATATATTTATGTATGTATGTGTATTATATATATATTTTTTTTTTTATAGAAGAGGGGGCAAACGAGCATGCGGCTCACCTGATGTTAAGTGACTACCGCCGCCCATGATCAACCGCAACACCAGGAGAATTGCGGGTGCGTTGCCGGCCCTTTAGAAAGGATTAAGCTCTTTTCTTGAAGGTCCCCAGGTCGTATCGGTCCAGAAAAATCGCCGGTGGTAAACTATTCCACAGAGAGGTTGTACGTGGAAGAAAACTCCTTGTGAAACGTACAGTGGTGGACCGCCAAGCATCCAGATGGTGTGGATGGTATCGGGACGTTTGCCGTGTAGTGCGTTCACGAAATTTGGCGGCTGGGATAAATCCGAACAATTCCTCAGAGCACTCCCCGTGATAGATGCGATAAAATACGCAAAGAGATGCAACATCTCTTCGCAGCGCCAGTGAGTCGAGCCGATCGGAAAGCACTCGGTCGTCGACGATTCGAGCCGCTCTGCGCTGGATGCGGTCAAGTGGAAGGAGCTGGTACTGGGGAGCCCCAGCCCAGAGATGGGAACAGTATTCCATGTGCGGCCGAACCTGCGCCTTGTAAAGTTGCAGGCGGTGTGCCGGCATGAAATACTGTCCCGCTCTGCTGAGCACGCCAAGCTTTTTAGAGGCCAATTTGGCCTTCCCTTCCAAGTGACCACGAAACTGCACGTCACTCGATATGTCGACGCCGAGGATTCCGATACTGGCTGAGGCAACAAGGGGAGTGCCTTGAAACTGAGGGGATACGACAAAGGGGTTTTTTTTTAGTGGTTAACGCGCAAACTTGTGTCTTCTGGGGGTTAAACTGGACTAGATTTAGTCGTCCCCAATCCGAGACTCTGTTCAGCAAAGACTCGACTTCTGACACAAGTTTGTCCCGGCACTCGGAGACGTTTTCCCGAGAAATATTGGCTCGGCCGGTGTAAAGAGCATCACCAGTGCTGTCATCCGCATAGCAATGAATGTTACCGGTTTAATATATATATATATATATATATATATATATATATATATATATATATATATATATATTATATGTGTGTGTATCTATATAATGTACTTAAGGTAGCCACTGAAAATCAGGGTTAGGATGACACATCTTAGCGTTTCCTGAGTGGCAGTCCTATTTGGACCATTTCCCATTTTTAAAAAAAAGTTTTTAAATTAGCTGTTCACTTTTTTTTTAAGTTTGTGTAAGTGTATAATTAAGTCTACTTATGAGAATACCTAATTATAATGTATGTTTTGAGTATTTATTGCTAATTTTTTAAGAAATGGCCAAATAAATATCTCTTTCTTTCTTTCATTCAATAATGTTTTTTGGTATTGATAAAATTGTCACATATGATGGACCAAACTATAACAGTAAGTTAAGGTAAGATAGTACAGCAAAAAACAACATCTGTTTTTGAAACATGTAGTAGTTGTGTAAGAATTTCCGCTACCGCATATCGTCCCCGTTGTCGAGTGTTGGAAAAGGTGACAAAGAGAAACAAATCGGGGGATGTAGTAGTGCCTTCTTTATAACAACTAAAATATTAAAAACTGCAGTTGCCAACGCACCTGCCAGCCGTGATAAAAATGGAGATATTTGCCGAGTGCTTTTTTAAATTAAAGGGTGACAAATGAGCACACAGTCCACCTGATGGTAAGTGAATGCCGTGGCCCATAGACATTTTTACCTATACTCGATTAAGAATCAAAATTCAGATGCATTGCACACCCCTGAGGACTAAGACGAAATTTTTCATTTCCAGTAAAACTGGTCTCCGTTTCTCTTTATTAAATATACAAAACAGCAGCATTGAACTGCTATTTTATGCTGGTAATCTGTGAGAGCATGTTCCTTCCCTGGTTGAATCAACCCGGTTGTGTTACAACTATAATATAGCTGCAGCATGGTTCTACCACATTAAAATGTGGTTACGAAGCAATATATGGGGAGACCCTATGTTTAGCAGTGGACTTGATGATTGCCTTTTTGTTTCAGGGTGAATGTTTTATTACTCACTCTACACCATTTAAATGTCCAGGCATATGGCATTAGCAACAATGGATTTTTTCATTACAAAATGCACATATGCTCTTTTATTGACCGAAACTGGGTGCTACTATTTGGAACACAAATGTAAGAACCTATGATACATGATTATATTTTAGTTATTAATTCACAGTACACTTGCAACGTGAAATTGTTAATTTCAATTTTAGATGCTAATTTCCTATGTGCACGGCGGTAAAGGAAAAGTAAGTAATGCTAATGCCTGATTCTATTAATTATAAAAAAAATATTTCAAAGATGAGAAGTTCACCAACACGCATTGGGGCAGAGCGGCGTACATTTCCTTGCCCTAAACCCTCGCAGACATTAGCGGAAGCTTGTGCCCAGCATTGGGACATATATAGACTGTGACTTTAACTTTCAATGAATACAGGATTAGGTAATTTTGTTACTACTAATTATAAAATATGATGTGCATAGCGTAAGAGAATTTATCATCCTTTTTCGATTAGTGTTGTAAGAAGGGATTATCCGATGGTTATATGATGGTCTAGCGCCGATGTGATTCATCACAGATTCTTACCAAACGAAATGACTATTACTGTAGATGTGTACTGTGAAGAACTGAACACAATGATGGAGAAGCTCACACGTTTCCAACCGACTTTGGTCAATCACTCCTCCCCGCTGCTCCTGCACGACAACGCGCGACCGCATACTGCACAACAGACGATCTTGTAACTTTGAGCTGGGGTTGGAAGCTTTCCGTCATCCGCCGTCCTCGCCTGACCTTGCGCCTACAGATTTCTACTTTTTCCAGAATTTGGATAAATTTTGGCGGGAAAAAAATTCGATACCCGAGCGGCAGTACAAAATGCCTTTGAAGAATTTATTGCCTTTTCTTCAAGAAGGGCATCTATAAACTGCCACTGCGTTGGCAAAGATGCATGGGTTGCTTAGGTGATTACTTTGATTAATAGAAATAAAAAATATGGAAAAAACTTACGTCAACTTATTTCATAAAAAACGGCAATTTCACGGGTAAAGCCTAATATTAATAGTTGTAGAAGTTTTCAAAAGTGGTTCGATTGAAAGATAATTTTTTTTAAAGATCCCACTCTTCAATTTGATTTAGTGCATATTACCAACATTACTACTACTACTATTTAGTAAAAATGGGTCGAATAAATTTTATATTTTGTGTACAATGAAAAAAAAACTTATGACACTAGCAATAAGCCCCTGCTTTATACAAGTAGTAGCTCTCTCTTCGAGCACACTTAAATATCTCCCAGCCGAAGAAAGCTGTGGTGACCTGGGAGTCATTCAACGGCCATTTTGCCATTAATATGTATTGTATAATTTGATAAGAACATAACGCTTGCAAATATTAAGTAATAAATTCACCAGCAAGCAGAAAAAGAACTGGGTGGGCACGATCGCTGGCGCCCTGTCGGTGTACAACAGCACGTTTTTCATGTCGGGCTCCGTCGCGCTGGGCGAGACCGGCTGGTGGCGGCTCTTCCACTCCTTCTCACCTGCAGTCGCCGCACATATCAGTAAGAAACTTATTTTAATACATTTTTTATCATGAACACGTCTTTAAATTTGCTTCCATATTGTCACCGTTACGGCCTATTGAAGTCCACTGCTGAACATACGCTTCCCACATTCATTTGCCTCATAGAGGGTATATTTGACATAGTTGCCACGCTTGGAAATAGGGCTGGCAACTGCAGTTTTTTTATTTTTAAATGTGTTTCTCTCTGTCGCCTCTTACAACATCCACCGTATGATATGGGGTAGTGAATATTCTTATACTACCAAAATTTTTTACATTATTTTATTCTAAATTAACGATAACAAAATCGGGGGATACAATTTGGTGTTGCAGCTACATATCTATCGTCTACATCCAAAATTTAATTACACAATTAGATAGCTAAGCACAGTCTAACTACTACAAACAGCATGGAATAAATAATAGTACTACGTACAGAAGTTACACTCTTTTGATGTTGTCTGCTTGCCGACGTTTAATAGCCTACATATTTATTATTAATTAGATAAATCGCGCACGTAAGCTAAATAAAACTTTAGGTGAGTGTCCATGTTACTTTGCATCTTTTTCCCTTTCCCACGGCGGACTTTCCATGGTTACTAAGAGATGTCAATAAGGTAAAAAAAAATACGTTAAGTTAGTTTGGTGTAGTACCTATTCTGACTATGATATATATATATATATATATATATATATATATATATATATATATATATATATATATATATATATATATATAATATTTTCAACTAGTAGATTTATTTTTTTATTAACAACATAACTTTTTAGCACCCTTGATCTGATGGGGGACTGAGGTGTTCAATTATTATTATTTGGTCCAATCTATGCAGAAGGAACTTGTTGTATCTTGAAGTGTTGCAGTGAAATGCTTGGGTTGGGATTTAATTTTTTTAGGTATCCCAAGCAGATGGTAGGTCAGCCATCTTCTCTATTAAAATTAGGATTGTTTTAATTTCATTGGCCTCTCAAATTATACTTGGTAAAATCGGTGTTCTTTTGCGAGGGTTTGTGGTCTATCGAATCTGATGTAATGGGGCGATCCTGAACGTATTCGTAGAAGTTTTTTTTTTATTATAGAACAGGGATGACAAAGGACGGTTCACCTACGGTACGACGGTAAGTTGATACTGTGGCCTATAGTACATTTGCATCTATTTTTGATCAAGAATCCATGCAGATGCATTGTCAATTCTCAGGAAAAACATGGAATGCCTCATTCCCGGTGAAGAGTCAATTCAATTCAAATTTCTTTATTTTTCAATTTTAAATTTCTCCGGTTCTCTGCCCTTATCATACGAAACAAGCCAGCTATAAGCTGTTATTCAGGGAGAGCGTGGTCCTGTCCCGGTTGAGCGGATCCATTCCTGCTACAACTATAATTAGCTGCAGCGTGACGCTGTCATGTGAAAATGGAAGATGTTTGCGAAAATATGAGAAATCATTACTGTGTACTTGTATCTTCATTGTTCAGAGGAACAAATGCATATAAGACGCTTAAACGATAAGAAATTATTAGATGGTATGGATCACCCTCTTATCTACTTCGGCTGCCTAATATTAGTCCAGCTACACTGTGTTCCGGTTTGAAGGTTAAGGAGAATAAGTATATTTATGGGCTTCAGTAGCCACTTATTCTTGGTGGACCGTTTAATCTTTACGATCCGTATGGTGTTAAAAAAATATTGATCTGACTTTTCTCACGGAACAAATCTTTTTTCCAACTTTTTCTGTCTTTGGAAACAACAAATAACATTTTTTTTAATTCTAGATCAGGAGCTGTCCAAAGAAAAGGTTAAAGGGCGGCCGCGAGGGCACATGAGCATTGACAAATCACTATTTTTTGCCAAAGTATCTGAATTAGGTTTGTATTGCGTAAATACTAACAACCCGTTCCAGCTTCCCCGTGGTGGAATTTATTTTTTATTTATGTATTTAACTTCATATAGACTGAAATTTATATAGGCGGACTTAATGCCCTAGGCATTATCTACCAGTCTACCTTAGATTAGTGAATCTTACCTTAGATTAGGTAGGTGTAAAAAGAAGTAGGTACATATATATATATATATACACATATACAAATACATATTAACATAAAGTTAACTAAGAACACTGCGTTGATTCTTCCGTTTTATTTACAAGAAGTTTTTGAGCTTTGGATTTGAACAAAAATTGTTTTTTGTTCAAATCCAAGTTGGTTCGGCCCTCCTGATTTCGGGAGGAAGAGCGTTCCAAAGAAGAGCAGATAGGATTGGACAAAGTCAGCACTGTAATGAGCACAGCGAAGCAGAAGATTATTAGTAGGACGGAGAAATCTATCATGGTTGGAGCTAAGATACTGAAAATGAGTAGCTACATAAGATGGAAAATGGTGAGACATCAGGACGGAATAAAGAGTAGTGAGTGCACGTAGACTACGGCGCTGACGAATGGGAAGCCAGTTAAGTTGAGAGCGATAAGTAGACACATGATCATACTTGCGAAGATTAAAAATGAATCGAAGGTAGTTATTCAGAAGACGGTCATATTTGTTCAAGAGTTGTGCAATTAGGTCGAAACACACATCACCATAGTCAAAAGGGGGAAAAATTAAGGTCTGCACAATAATCGTTTTGGTACGGGACGGGAGAAAGTTTTTCAGGCTCCGGCCTCTCAGGTTAGATAGCACGTCAAATACCTGTGACTCTCTGACAAACATTTGTCGCTTGAGTTTACTAGCTCATAGTGGAATCAATGTGTAAGCCAAAGTCATTCAAGGTACTACTCAGTTCAAAATATAACCGTTAAAACGATTGGAGGTAAAGCTGTAGGATCCAATCTCTTTATAATCCGATGGCTACCTGCTATTATAGCCTGACATTTGGATGGGTTAACTTTAAGGACAAACATGTCAGACCAGTTCTTTATATACTCTAGGTCCCTATTAACTGAGTCAATTGCTGTGGATATCCAAACGACCCTCGCTTGTGATCTGTACAAATGATACGCACACTGAAGATTTGGCGTAATGAGATTTATAAATATTGAAAATAACAACGGAGATAGAATACCGCCTTGAGGAACCACTGGCATTCAAGTCACACCGATTCGACGAAAACTCGTCAATGCGAGCTGACTGCTGGCGGCCTCGAATATACGATGAGAATCACTCCAAAGCTTCAGATAAGATCATAGAAAGGGAAAGGATAGATGGGAGGATGCCATGACTGATGGCATTAAAGCCGTTGGAGAAGACAAACAAAGCCAGCACAGTGGCTTTAGAGTGTTCCATGCCTGCCCGAATGTCACCAGTGACTTTGAGGAGCGCGGAAACAGTACTATGGCCTGGCCTGAAGTCAGACTGTAAGGGGCTTCACAGGTTATTTGAGAAGATAAACTGTGAAGGCTGTTTATGTACATAGGCCTCTAGTGCTTTGGATAAGAAGGGAAGAATGAATATAGGACGGAAGTGATTAGGTAAAAAAGGATTCGAAATCTTGGGTACAGGAATATCGAAGGATTTACTCCACAGATATGGGAAAACTCCAGAATCCATACAGAATTTAATTATTTGGGAAATAGCAGGGAGCTATATATTGTCACAACTTGTAGCATTATACGTGATGGAGAGTACTATAATATACCTTCCTGATCTCATCCGTAGCTATTGGAGAGAAGTGAAAAGAAGCAATATTAAGAATAATAATTATAATAACTTAATATAATAATATTAAATAACAATAATACCTAATAACTTTTTAAATTTTGGATATGGAATGGGAATAAAATATAGCCTAGATCACTTCTTATATTGCTCTGTATCTGTTCATGAAAATTTATTATCATCGGTTCAATCATTCCGAAGATTAGCCCGGACAGACGGCTAGACAACAGATGGAATTAAAAAAAATGTTTAAACATGTCTTAGACATGCAAACAACCTCCTCAGTTCAATAAAAGTTAGTTCGATATTTCCATACAGACTCATCAATTTTATTTATATAAATTGTCTGTGACTATGCGAATTTTGCTTAACGAAAACCCCTGAAAAATCATCTAAAGTGAAAATTCGTGAGTTGTTGGTTTACCGATAATCATTTTTCCCGCTATCCGCAAACCTTTTTCGTGCGTTTTGTTACCCCAGGCACAGGCCGACCGAACGAAAACGAGCGAAGCCAAGCAAACGAATGCAAACTGAGTGGGTGTTATAGCTTTTTTTTATAGAATAAGGGTGACAAACGAGCACACAGTCCACCTGATGGTAAGTGGATGCTGTGACCCATAGATATCTATATTCATCTTAAATTAAGAATCAATACGCAGATGAGTTGTCGAACCTGGGGATTAAGATAGAATGCCTCGTATACAGTAAAAAGGGTCGCCGCTATTTTACTTTGGATTTCTGTGAGAGCGTGGTCTTCCCCGGTCGAGCTGTCCCATTCGTTCTAGAACTATAATACAACTGGAGCCTGGCTTTACCACGTATAGAAATTACCTACCTTCCCAACAGATAGTCTGATCTAGTGTAAGGGGATTTCCTTCATAGTTGGCACGCGAGTGGGTTGGCGAACGCAGATTTTTGTTTTTGGGTTATTAGGAAGGCGCTGCTGTGTCGCCTCTTACGGCACCCACGGAACGGTATGGATATGAATATTATATATTTATATTCTTACACCGCCGCTACATGGTGTGCCCACGTATATAGGCTATAACTTTTACGTCATCTACTTCTAGGTTACAAGCACTTGGTACTGGACGAGACAAACCCTCAGCCGGTTGCCAACGAAGCGGTACCGTTCAAGAAGAGACGTTTCGATATTGAGCAAAGTGAAGCTTCATGTTCCAACATTGTTATCAAGTGAGTTGATTTTTAGGGTTTCATGGCTCACTATAGAAAAACTGGACCCTTTTCCGATCACTTTTGTTGTTCGTCCTTCTGTCCGTCTGTCAAGGATCCTTTTCTCAGGAACAGATACTATTACAGCCTAGTAAAGTCCACTCCTGAATATAGGCCTCCCCCATACATTGCCTCGTAGGGGAGATATTTGCACTGCTGGACATAGGCCTGCCGTATAGATTGCCTCATGTTAGATATTTGTATTGGTAGCCACGCTTGACAGGCGAGTTAGCAACGCATTTTTTTATGTTTTAGTTATTGTTAGGAAAACTCTGCTGCCCAACTTCTGATTTGCTCCTTCTGTCAACTCTTACAACGCCCACGAGGCATTTCTTAATAATGGTAATAATAATAATAATAATATGGCGTAGGGAATTGACGACCCCATCGCCCGCTGACGTAACAGTTAAGTGACAAAACTGCTACGTCAACGCAGTCAGTCAGTGCCTTGCGAGAGGCGTGAGCGCCGTGCCTCGGCAGAATTTAGGGTGCAAAGGCCCGTTTGTGCTTATGGCCACACACGATACGGTGCCAGGCCTGGGCGTCTCCCGTTAATGGACGCCCAAATAATGGATGATGGATAAGAAGATAGTGCGCAAAGGGCCGCTGCCTGGGGGTCGCCGGGGCGCGTCTGGAGCTGGCGCTGGACGCGGCAGCATGCGGGCCGCCAGCCGAGCGCGAGGAGCTGCACGGTCACCTAGCAGCCTCCGCATCCATCATCCCCACCAGAAGGCTTGGTGTCGGCTGGGTCTTCTCGGACTCAGCACGCGGCACCCGCCGCTGGTGGAGCACGTCGCATGCGTTGGTCACAAGCAATGAATGCAAACGCACTGCGGGCGTACTTTAGGGCAAAAGGGGAAGAAACTGGATGTTTGGCGTACCGGGCTAGGATGCATCGTCTTTTTGCTGAGCTGGAGCCATCTTTAACCGTCACAGAGCAAAACCTGGCAGACCGAGTTCGGTATATCTTGCGCTCAAATATATTTGATGTCGCCGAACTCGAACGGCTACGACGTGAGGCTGTCCCCTCATCGGATGAAAATGCTACGGCTGAGGATTCAGCGCCACAAATGATAGAGCAACCCGCAAACGTGGATGCCGCCGTGAATACCCCAGTTGTGGTTGATTCAAACGATGATGGAACAGTCGCCCAGGAACTTAAATATGAGGAGTACATTGGAAGAGGCGATTGTGGAAACGCGCAGTACGCCTCTCGAAAATCGACCGCGACTTCCCCGCATAGCCCTAAGCAAGCGGAATCGGGCTGTCGTGAGGGCTCTGAACCCAATGCTGGTGACCTATTTGGAAGCCAGCCGGGACCTTTGCGAGACAGACTCAATTCTTTTTGGCGCCGCGCTGGCAGTCTGCCGTATCATAGGCGCCAAGGTTTCCACGGATGGACGCGCTAATGGCCATAGTAGCGCTATCCCAGCGTGGAGAAGAAGAATTGAGGAACCTATCGCAAAGGCTAGAGCTCTCATCGGCAGACTGATATGCTTCAGATCAGGCAATAACAGGCCAAGAATTGTGCGCACCGTCAGGATGGCGTTTGCTGGGACAAATGTCAGTTTGTTCCAGCCGAATATAACGCAAAAACTGACGGAGCGCATAGATGATCTGAAGCAGAGAATCGCTGCTTGGGGAAAGTGGATTCGGCGATATACCGAGAGGTCGACACGGTTCAACCAGAATCGTCTCTTCCAGAGTGATTAGAAGAGGCTCTATGACCATTGGAGCGACCAATAGTAAGTGGAACGGGCCCAGCACCGAATCAGGCCGACACTGTAGCATTCTGGCGCGGCCTGTGGTCAGAGCCCGTAAACCACAGCGAGGGCCCTTGGACGGAAGTTGTGGCGAGTCAGTGTGCGGGTATTACGCCCATAGACCCCGTCATCATAACACTGGATGACGTAGCTGAGGCGGTCCGTAGGACCCCGAACTGGAAAAGTCCGGGGCTTGACGGGCTGCATCACTACTGGCTGAAGGGGTTCATGGTGTGTCACTCTTTGCTCGCCCGACAGTTTCAAGAGGCTCTCAATCAGAAGTCGCTCCCAAGCCTCTTCACTACTGGGATCACTCATTTGGTTCCTAATGACCAGGGTACCACAGACCCGAGCAAATACCGCCCCATCACGTGTCTACCGACCATATACAAGACACTAACATCCATTTTGAGCGCGAGAATCACTCGTCACCTGGACTCAAATCAGGTGATGTCGCGCGCTCAAAATTGATGTCGGGGCGGTGGTCGTGGAACCAAGGAACCACTCCTCACTGACGCGGTCCTTGCCAAAGTGGCGAAACGCAACCGTCGGAACTTCTCCGCCGCCTGGATAGACTACAGAAAGGCATTCGACTCGGTGCCCCATACATGGCTAAAGAGAGTCCTCGAGCTGTACAAGATAGACTGTACAGTTAGAGACTTCCTCGAGCAGTGTATAGGGTAGTGAAGTACGGTGCTTTGTCATCTGGGCGAGCGGAGGATGGCTGCGGAGAACCACATAAGGATAAGAAGGAATAAGAAGTATCTTCCAGGGCGATTGTCTGAGTCCAATCTGGTTCTGCCTCTCTCTGAACCCTCTCAGTACCTTACTGGAGGGCTCCGGGAGGGGATTTCAGCTACGGAAAGGAGGGACAAAAGTGACCCACCTTTTCTATATGAAAGTTATTCGCCTCCAGTCGCTCCCATCTTATGGAATTGCCAAACACCACTTGTGAATTTAGCAATTCCATTGGAATGGAGCTGGGGACGGATAAGTGTGCGGTCCTCTATGTTGAAAGGGGAAGGGTTGCTAACTCTGAGGGCATATACTTATCTATGCCCGTCAACTTAAGAACCCTTCCCGAAGCTGAAACATACCGATACCTGGGTATGTCACAAAACATCGGTATCGATGAGACTGGTATGAAACAGTTAGCTTGCGACGTGTTTTATGCGCGCTTGACCAAAGTGCTTAACAGCCTTTTGTCCGGTGTGAATAAGGCACACGCATATAACGGCTGGGTCATGCCTGTCCTCATGTATACCTTTGGCATACTCAGGTGGACTCAGACTGAACTTAACGCCCTGGATAGAAAAGTCCGCACTACCATGACGTCCCAGGGGATGCGTCATCCGAGATCGTCGGTAATGAGGCTGTACTTGCCGCGGAAGCATGGTGGTCGTGGCTTCTTGAGCGCGCTCACCATGCATAATCGCGAAGTGTGCAGCCTCCGTGATTACTTCCTGGCGAGATCGGATGATCCATTCTATAAGGACGTCATTTCTTGTGATAAAGGACTTACCCCTCTATTCTTAGCCAACGAGCAATGGCAAGACCTGACAGTGCAGAGCATTTCCGACCGGGAGACCGTATGGAAGGAGAAGGAGCTTCACGGGAGGTTCTACAAGGCTCTACATGAGCCCTTCGTAGACACAGTAGCCTCCCTCAACTGGCTACGCTTTGGTGATCTCTTCGGGGAAACCGAGGGTTTTGTCTGTGCAATACAGGATCAGGTTATTAAGACCAACAACTATCGGAGATACATCCTAAAGGATGGCACCGTCGACATCTGTCGAGCTTGTCGCCATCCCGGTGAGTCACTTAGGCATATCATCTCCGGTTGTTCGGCGCTTTCTAACTCTGAGTACTTGCACAGGCACAACCTAGTAGTCAGAATTCTTCACCAGGAGCTCGCTCTGAAATACGGTCTCGTGGATCGGAAATCGCCGTATTACAAGTACTTGCCGGAAGCCGTGCTCGAAAATGATCGCGCCAGGCTCTATTGGGACCGGGCCATCATCACGGACGGGACTATTCTTGCGAATAAGCCTGCTATTGTGCGGATGGACCGGGCACAGTCAAGGATATTTTTGGTCGACATTACCATTCCGTATGACGAGAACCTCGTGAAAGCCGAAACAGATAAGCAAACAAAATATCTGGACCTGGCTCACGAGGTGACCGACATGTGGGGTGGTCTGCCGACGAAATTATTCCTGTAGTCGTCTCTGCGAACGGGCTAGTCCCAGTCAGACTCTCGGGTCAGCTGAGGCGGCTGGGACTACGTGGCGGACCGCTCCAGGCTCAAATGCAGAAGGCGGTGCTCCTCGATACCACCCGCATCGTCCGCTAGTTTCTTTCCCTTTCCCCCTAACCCTCGGCCGTTTGGTCTCCCCTGCCGAGGGCCTCCACCTGGTTGGGCTTTTATTTATTTATGTATTTTTATATTTATTTTATGTTATTGATATTTATGTATATTTATCTTTTCATTTTTATTTATAATTATATATTTATAGAACCCAACCAGATGAGAAAACTATATTGATACCCCACAATAATAATAATAATAATATTTATTGATAAACATATTACGTGCACAAAATTTACAGTGGTCACTAGCACCTAAACTAGGATATAATACCTGTATTTCAACCATCAAATGCCTTTTGTACGCCGATGATCAAGTTATTCTTGCGTCGTCGGCGGCTGAGTTGCAAATGATGGTTACATTAATGAACAGATCATTAAAAGAAAGGGGTATGAAAGTGAACACAAGTAAGACGAAAATTATGGTTTTTGAAAGAGATGAAAGTAAAACGATATGTGAAATAAGAATAGAAGGGGAGTTGATCGAGCAAGTAGATGAGTTTGTATATTTGGGGTGCGTATTTAGCAGGGATGGGAGATATGATAAGGATATAGAACGACGAGTGAACGCAGGAAACAGAGTAAATGGGGCCCTGCACTCTATTGTGAAGAGTCAAAATGTGTCAAAAAAGGCACGTATGGCAATTCACAATGCTGTGTTGGTCCCTACTTTAACGTACGGTAGTGAAAGTTGGGTATGGCAGAAGAAGCACGAGAGTAGAATAAATGCAGTAGAAATGCGGTCGTTAAGGAGTATGTTAGGGCTGAATCTGAATGACAGGGTGAAAAATTGTGTGATAAGAGAAGAGTGTGGTTTGCAAGATGATGTTGTGACCAGGATTAAGAAAGGAATGCTTCGGTGGTTTGGTCATGTGGAAAGAATGGATGAGGAAAGAGTGACAAAGAAAATTTATGTTGCAGAAGTGAATGGCAGAGTCGGAAAGGGACGTCCTAGGCGAAACTTTATCGACCAAATTGGCGATTTATTGAAAACGGGCCAAATTATGAGTACCCTTAACCGACGAGCATGCATGCTTAGGTGTATGGATGTGAAGGAGGCGAGAGAGGTGTGTCAGGATCGTGCCAAATGGAAGTCTGTAGTCTCTGCCTACCCCTCTGGGTGACAGGCGTGAGTGTTTATGTATATGTATATTTCAGGGGCTAATTTCCTTCCCTATTCTTAGTTCCATTACTATAATTTGTTTATCTATGTATAATATTTATAATGTTTATTTATTATATTATATTAACAAGTATTATTTAAAACGTAAAATTTATGACTATAAAAAGGAGAATAAAAAAAACAAATTAATGTTGTCACTCTTTCAAAAGCGTGTGTGCGCGTGTGCGCGTGCGTGCGCGTGCGTGCGCGTGTGTGCGCGTGTGTGCGCGTGTGTGCGCGTGTGTATGTCTGTATTAGTGTGTGTTGTTTACATGTCCAAAGAAAGAAGGCTCGCCGTACCTTCATAATTAAAAATTTTCAGCCAGTCTGTAATTTTGCTTCACTTCAAAGTTATTTAGTGATCTTATGCTATGACATCTGTTAAGTTTGTTATATAGCATAGGGGCTAGAAAGTCAAAATGTCTTCTAAACACAACACTACTGGATTTTGGAACAGGACATCTTTCTTTTCTCTTATTGCTTCGTATTAGTTTAGGGACAGTGACAAAATTAATGAAAATATTTACAGTAATACGACAGCTCCGTGGCGCAATGGCTTAGCATGGAGTTGCGGCGCTGACGGCCGCGGGTTCGAATCCCGCACAGAACAATTATGCCGGTTATAGATATTTGTTCTTGTGCTATGTAAACTGCCTAAATGATACAGGAGAAAACTCTAGTGTGGTATAACGTTTAAAAAAGGAGAACAGAAATACTGAATTCTTGGATTAACAACTGTCCAATCGTGTCACCAAGTTACATCCTATATATGTCCCACTGCTGAGACTGACTTTTAGGGCAACGAAATGTCCGCCGCGCTGTCCCAATGCGTGTTGGGAAAATCACATGTCTTCGATAATTTAATTTCTTATTTCTCGGACATGCAGGTTTCCTCACGATGTTTTCCTTCACCGCCGATAGAGTAATTAAAATTGCAATTAATAAATTCTTTGGTGCGGGCGCGGATTGAACCCGGGTTGCTTGCGTACCGTGAAATTTACAATTTGCGCTAACCATCTGAGCTACTACGGCTCTATCATGTCACCGAACTCATTTATTATAATGGGCAATAGTAGTAAATTAACTATTGGACAAGCCTATAGCGGGGACCACGAATAAAAATATGACAATGTACCATAGTGTACTGTAACATTTTTTATTATACAGGGTTATTTTTCAAAGTATAGCCAAATTTTAAACTTAAGTTCAAACATATAAATAATGATATAAATATTGAAAATACAAGTAAATAAGGCTTCTACTTTTATTTGAAATTATCTCAGAATGTAATTTATGTGCAACAACGTTTTTATCTACTGATCGACCCTTACGAATGTGTGCGTGCGCAGTAAAATCAGTCAAAATAATGCATTGTTACCACACATTTTGAATTTAAATGATAAAAAACGACAGAATATTTGAGATTTTTAAATAAATTTTTCTTCACCATTTGCCTATATTACTTATTCGGAACCTTCTCTGAAAATTGGCAGATTATTGCAAAATAACCCTATATATTTATAAAGTCCACTGATGGGAAAACTAGTATATATTATAATCCCAATATATAAAAATATGTTGCTGTCCGTTAGTATCACTAAAATTCGAAAATGATTCGACTCATTTTGGTGATTTTATTTTGGTTGCTTGAACGTTTGGCCTAGATTCACGATTGTAGGTGGCGCTGTTGTCGAGATTCAATAATCACCCGTGCTAAGCCGGGGCAGGTCACTAGTATACTAAAGAAACAATATGTAAGCGAGGCAGCCGGCATACGTCGAATTGAAATAAATATCACGGCGAGCTAGTCGCGTGCATTACTTAGTTAATAACAATTCCTTAATATTGAATGTGCGTGATTCTATATTCATGACATTGGTGTCACGGGACACATCATTATAATTTAAGTATTATTGCTATGCTATTGGTAGCATAGCAATAATACTTAAATTATAATGATGTTTCCCGTTTTGATTGAAATAATGAGAAATAACCATAATTTACTTTACTACCAGACAGGAATTTGACCAAGACATAACGATAGAGGAGCATCAGTTAGACTTCCACTCCAAAGACTATGATCTAACGAGTATGTTTCAAAGTTTTGGGCACGATACGACTGGATACAAGCCAGCGATGAACCAAGTAAGATACAAATAGTAAATTTTAAATACCCTTAAATTTTCGACACAAATAACTTTATTAAAATGTTTTATGTCGGTTTGCAATAAAGATTTACCATACTATCGCCACGTTTGATAATTTCAGTCTTTTTTCAGTGTCCACCTGATGGTAAGTGGATGCTGCGGACCATAGACTTCTACATCTACTCTCGATTAAGTGTCACAATGCAGATGCGTTGTGACTCCTTAGTACTAAGATAGAATGCCTCGTTTTCAGTAAAAAGGGTCTCTACACTCACCATACGAAATACAATGCTATTATGCTGCTATTTCATGCAGGAATTCTATGCGATTGTGATTCTTTCCTCGGTTCCGGCGATCCGTTCATGCTGCTGCAATAATAATAACGTATCGCTGTATTTTACGTAAGAGATAAGCATACAGCATCGAATAGTGAGCCTACTCGGTGAGTCGAGTTAGCTTGATAACTCGAGTGTAACCCGAATGTCGTTTATTTTTTTGTTTATTTTTTTATACACAAAGTATATTGGTACAACCACACAAGTAAAACATGCGTGTGTGTGCGCAGCACACCTACAATACTTCCCCCTTTATAAAAAAAAATAATAAATAAACTTAAAACTATACAATAAATACGAACAAAAACTTAAAACTAACAACAAAAACTTGCTATTGCGCTGGGGCGCAGGGCTGCACGGAGACCCGCGAAAGGGGCGGCTGCCGCGGCGGGCGCGGGCGCGTGCTGCAGACTGGTGCTAGAAGCACCTATCATCTGACCCATATGCTGGCCCGATATCGGAACGCCTGCCATTAACACTTGACGGCGAAGCTAGCTTTTGAACTTCTTATTAAACTTTACCCAAACAGTGTACAAGATTATCGCCCCCATAAAACTGGCTATCACATATATCCATATTTGAAAATTATCCACTTTATTCTCTACAGTATTTTGAGCCTGAGAAACAATAACTGGTTTTTCTTGAAAATTGCCCATGGTAAAAATCGTAAAACTTTTCGCACTAATGCTTTCGCAAAGGAAGTATTTCGAATGAAATGAAATACATTATAACTAACTAACAACCTAGACCTAAATGAAACTGCAGTATACGCAAAATACTAAACACAATACCTCTACAATTACATTCAACTTAAATAATGTAACTTGAATATCACGAATGAAAATATTCTGCACCTAACAAATCAAATAATACTTTCACCTCCATAGTAACTAAACCTGATTATTATTTAAACATGTAAATGTATTATATATAGTTTATATTAACACTAGTTTATCATAAATCGTGAAGGTAGCTTAACAGTGCGACCACTCCGCGTTGTTTTCACGGTTTTCGGGTTGCCCGGGCCGGGTAACGACGACGTCACCGGCGTGGGTGGCGGTAACGCGAACCGTACATGCGCAGGTACCACATCCGCTGCGTTGTCAGCGTTAATGTGGCGTGGCGTTGCTTCGTTACCATCACATTCCTTTAACACATATGCAGGCTTTAATCTGTCGATAAAAATATCTACCTGTCTATCGGGTAATTGAATTAGGTAAACCTCCTTTGAAGCCCTTTTTATCGCGCGGTATGGACCGTCGTAGGGTGGTTTCAAAGGTGTACGTATTGAATCGTCGCGAACAAATACATATTCACAGTTACTTAAGTCCTTGTGCACAAAAAAAAACTAGGACAGTTACGTAAATCGTTGGATGTAGGCTTATAACTACGAATAGTATCTCCAATCTTATCCACTAAACAATAGTCGTTGGCGCTACGGTTGTTCTAAGAGCTATCATAAAAGTCTCCCGGTAGACGTAGGTTTCGTCCGAACGTTAACTCGGCGGCGCTAACCCCTAAGTCGCGGCGGGCGGCCGCGCGAAGCCCAAGTAATACTGTGGGTAGCTCTTCCACCCAGAACCCATGTGACAGGCGAGCCGAAAGTGCTGTCTTTAAAGAACGGTGCCAACGTTCAACTGCGCCATTGCTTTGCGGATGATAAGGAGTAGTTCGAATTCTATTAACCTCCAACATTTTTAACAGCTGGTTAAAAAGACTACTCTCAAACTGGCGACCTTGGTCGCTAGTTAACTTTATCGGCCAACCGTAACGACAAATTCAACCTTCATATAAATGTTTGGCAACAGTTTCTGCCGTAATGGAAAAGCTTCGGGCCACCTAGTCCTCCTATCAATTATCGTGAGTAAGTATCTATAACCTTCTGGTGAGATCTCAAGAGGGCCAACGATATCGATGTGCACATGCTCAAAACGATCTACTTCCGGAAACTTAGATTCTATACCGTATGTCTGTTAACTTTAGAACGTTGACATTGTATGCACGGTTTTGCCCATAAACATCACGATTCATACTAGGCCAGAAATACTTTTTAGCTAACATCTTTCGCGTAGAACGAATTCCAGAATGGCTCAAATTATGTAAACTATCAAAAGCTAGGCGTTGAAACTTTTCCGCTAGGCACGGACGAGCTGTATCAGTAGACATCTCATAAAAAATAGACTTATCTAACATAGGTATAACTAGTTCCTTCAACAAAATATTATTGGTATTTAAACCAGACATAACATTCGTGATACAACTATCGCTACGCTGTTCGTTTGCAATGTCATCGAAATTCAACGCAGTTGGCATAGTCACGGCTTTGACGCGCGATGAGGTGTCGGCTATGATGTTATTCTTACCGGTTATATGTTTTATATTTGTAGTGAACTCACTTATGAAAGCTAAACGTCTAGTTCTCCGAGGCGTTTCGCTTTCATCGCGTCCTACCTTTTGAAATGCAAAGGTTAAGGTTTATGGTCCGTATACACGGTTATTTCTTGACCTTCAAATAATTTCCGAAAAATTTTATAGCTAAGTATATATAGCGAGCAACTCGCGATCGTAGGTACTATATCGTTGTTGGGTGGTGGTCAATTTTTTTGAGAAATAGCCTAATGGTTTTCAGCTATATCCTTCTTTTTGTTGCAAGACTGCTCCCACACATGTATTAGATGCGCCAGTCATAACAGCAAGTGCGGAACCTACTCTAGGGTACGTCAATGTAGCGCCCTGTGTGAGACCTGCCTTACATAATTACATTGCGTAAATGCTTCGTTCGCACTATCCGTCCAGACGATGGGAGTCTTTATCATTTTTCTTTGAGCTTTTAAGATATTTATTTAATTCTGTTAGATATAAAGTAGCGTTGGGAAGATAAGATCGATAAAAATTGACCATACCGAGAAAACGTCTTAGCTCTGAACCTTATCTTGCAACGGCCTGACGCTTCCGGTACTAATTTCGTGTCCCAGAAATTCTAGTTTAGTTTATCCGAAACGACATTTTGCCAAATTAATTGAAATTCAATATTTATTAAGCCTTTTGAAAATAACTTCTAAATGTTGCCCGTGTTGAACTTCGTTGTCACTAGCGATTAGTAAATCGTCTAAATGTTGCCCGTGTTGAACTTCGTTGTCACTAGCGATTAGTAAATCGTCTAAATGTTGCCCGTGTTGAACTTCGTTGTCACTAGCGATTAGTAAATCGTCTAAATGTTGCCCGTGTTGAACTTCGTTGTCACTAGCGATTAGTAAATCGTCTAAATGTTGCCCGTGTTGAACTTCGTTGTCACTAGCGATTAGTAAATCGTCTAAATGTTGCCCGTGTTGAACTTCGTTGTCACTAGCGATTAGTAAATCGTCTAAATGTTGCCCGTGTTGAACTTCGTTGTCACTAGCGATTAGTAAATCGTCTAAATGTTGCCCGTGTTGAACTTCGTTGTCACTAGCGATTAGTAAATCGTCTAAATGTTGCCCGTGTTGAACTTCGTTGTCACTAGCGATTAGTAAATCGTCTAAATGTTACCCGTGTTGAACTTCGTTGTCACTAGCGATTAGTAAATCGTCTAAATGTTGCCCGTGTTGAACTTCGTTGTCACTAGCGATTAGTAAATCGTCTAAATGTTGCCTGTGTTGAACTTCGTTGTCACTAGCGATTAGTAAATCGTCTAAATGTTGCCAGTGTTGAACTTCGTTGTCACTAGCGATTAGTAAATCGTCTAAATGTTGCCCGTGTTGAACTTCGTTGTCACTAGCGATTAGTAAATCGTCTAAATGTTGCCTGTGTTGAACTTCGTTGTCACTAGCGATTAGTAAATCGTCTAAATAACAAAAGACAAAATCAAGCCCTTGTAAAATGGAGTTCATAAAGCGCTGGTAGGTTTGTGCTGCACCGGGCGAACCGAAGGTCATCAACCGAGGAAACTTGAAAAACCCGAATGTTGTTATGATAGCGGTTTTCTCCACGTCACCTGGTGCGGCAGGTATAAAGGGTATGTTCCAAAATAGAACCCAGTGTACTGTCCAATGCAAATGACGTCATGAATCGACACTATACTGGTGATTCGTTCCAAAACATAGGACAGTATATGACGTCATACATTTGCGACATATTGGAAATGTGTTGGCGATTATTTCGTCATTTTGTGCTCCAAAAATTATAATATCCTCCTAATGGAGATACCAACAATTAGTCTATAATTGTTTGTATTAGAATAAATAAAAACAAATTCTGGCATGCTTTATTCAGCATACACACAATAAAAAATTGTTTTATTATGGCCGGATATCCGACACAATATGGCGGCGGCACGCCAGTACATTAAGGTGTCAATTGATGACGTCATTTGTATTCGGCAGTATACTGAAAACGTTTTGGAACATACCCAAAATAATAACTTCTATTGACGTCTAGTTTTGAAAATATATTTTTATCCGGAAGAATAAAAGTAAAATCATTCAAGCGAGGAATCGGGTATCTGCCGGGCTTTGTTATTGCATTCAGCTGGCGATAGTCCCCACAAGGTCTTATATCTCCATTCTTTTTAGAAACTACATAGAGTGGACTAGCCCACGCACTCTTCGAAGGACGACTGATGCCCAGATCCTGCATGATACGAAATCCTTCTTTAACTTTTTTATACCGGTCAGGTGGCAACGGGCGTGCTTTCGCGTGCACGGGCGGGCCTGATGTCTCGATGTAGTGGACGTCATCGTGTGATCGAGTGATGTCCGGGTACTTTAACAATAAATCCTGATACGGATGATTTAAATCAATAGTTTTACATTTATATTACATGTACATTGATAACAAATGCCGAAACATTAAATTCTGTGGTTTTATTTATTAATTAACGCGCGTTTAAATCAACTAATAATTTGTGATACGCTAAAAAACTGCGCCCAAAATTGTTTGTTTGACATCTGCTACAACGAATTCCCAACGATAAGGTCGACGTAAGTTTAAGTTTAACACTAGTGTCTTGGTACCTAAGTTGCAATTTCACTACCGTTAGCCGCGTATAATTTATATTCACTACACTGATTTGCACGATCTTTTTTCACGGCTGGTAAAACAGACACATTGGCACCCGTGTGTACTAAAAATCTAAGCCCAGAGTTACTGTCTGACACACACAAACGATTGAATGGAAAAATGGTACAGACCTCAAGATCCTCAGACCGTACTTCGCCGCTCAGTTTTCCGGCTGTGTTGTTTTCCACGTGCAATGTCTCGTACACTTGTTGCCCTTTTCTTGGAACCGGTAATGGTAGAAGCACAAGTAGTTCTCCTTCCGGGGCCGGCGGGAACCGCTACGGCGCCTGGACTGCGAACAACGCCGGTTGCGATCAGGGGCGCGAGACCGAGACCTCTACTGATCGATCTGGTCCACGGTAGCCTTTATTTTAGCCACCTCAGCCCTCAACAGGGCCAAGTCAAGGGCAACAGTAGATGCTAGCGCTGGCACGGCGTAGGCAGCGGTGGCGGCAAAGGAAGGCCGCACAGCTTCCATGACGTTATCTGCGACTGTTGCTTGGTTGTCCAGGACCTTGGAGTCAGACAAATACGGCTCGTACTTGTGTCAGAAGACGACTCTGCCACAGCACGCGAAGGGTTTCATCAGAAACCTTGTCAGTACCGAGCTCACGCATCCAACGAAGTGTCTGAGATGGTTTCTGCTCGCCCAGCTCTAGCTCGCTCATAAGTTTCTCGATCTGCCACACATTGACTCCTCATAGATGTGGAGCAGCCGAGCTTTAAGTGCGTCGTACTTGTAGGTAGAAGGCGGGTTTAGTAATATGTCCGTCACTTGCGCGATGACCTCCTTACTTAGCTTGGACACGACCAGGTCAAACTTTGCTTCATCACTCATCCTCTGAGGTGCGAGGATAGCTTCTGTGCGTACGAACCATATGCGTGGCTGGTCCGCCGAAAAGTCTGAGAGCCGGGACTGTAGAGATACCGAATCTACACCTGGCGCCATAATGGGCGGTGGCGCGGGTGGCTGGATGTCTTGAACGGGTGGCTGGATGTCTTGAACGGGTGGCTGGATGTCTTGAACGGGTGGCTGTATGTCTTGAACGGGTGGCTGGACGTCTTGAACGGGTGGCTGGACGTCTTGAACGGGTGGCTGGATGTCTTGAACGGGTGGCTGGATGTCTTGAACGGGTGGCTGGATGTCTTGAACGGGTGGCTGGATGTCTTGAACGGGTGGCTGGATGTCTTGAACGGGTGGCTGGATGTCTTGAACTGGTGGCACGTTAACAGGCGGCACGTTCTGTGGCGTTGGCGGAATGTTGATAGAATGTTGCTATATAAATTGTCCGTCCGATCACAACACACGCGAATATTGCCCACTTGTGAGTTATCATCACGTCGGGGTTACCAGTTTAGGAGCTGACTCCTTAAGGGTCCCTATTGGGGACCATAATGAAAGATGAAATAACTTTTGTTAATATTTATTATAGAGGAACGTGCAATACAGTTGGCTGGCAACTAGTGACTGCCTGAAAAATCTTATCCACAAAGTATATAGGTACAACCTCATAAGGTATACATGCGTGTGTGCGCGCAGCACACCTACAAACCTATGATACACGAAATAAGTAATTATGGTTCTGATTCCTCAATTCTTCGCATTCAACAGCAATCTCCACATTTTTACGACTCGGATTCAAGAAGCTCTCCACATCTCGCAGACGAAATCGACGATAGATGGCGCTCTGAAACCAGAAAATTACCTTCAGATGTCAGAGGGAAAAAAACCGAGGAGAAACCTCTCTTGAGACGGGAATCTTTGTTCTCTACAGAACCGAACTCCGTCGATTTACCATGGATCGATAAAGTTCCAGAGGCTCGCAGTGATCTTGTGGAGATGACAGAGTACGAAGAGATACAGCTGCTGAAACGAGTTGAGAGCATGATCGCGAAGGTTAAGGACTCGAATAAGAAGGCACATCTTCACAGGTTCAGAGCAAAGCTGGCATTGCGGAGGTTGAAGAGGCACAAGCATCTACCTATCTTCAATTTAGATAAGTAAGTACCCAATTATTACACTGTGTAGTGGCGGTGTAAAAATATCCACTACCCCATTTTGTCGCGTGCGTGTCGTAAGAGGCGACAGAGGTAAACAAATCAGGGCATAGGCAACAGCTTCTTCTAATAACAACTAAAAATAAAAATACTGCGCTTGCCGACCGTTGCAGCTGTGATAAATGTCACTCTATGAAGCAATTTATGGGAGACAGACACCTATATTCAGCAGCGGACGTTTATAGGGTGTAATGGATTGTGCAATGGAATATTTTTGGTTTTTTTAGTGGTCTATTTAACGTATAGAATACTATAATACACAATAGAACGGCTGTCAACCTTATTTTGTAGTGGGATTGGCGTCGCCGGGAGCACACATAGAAGCAATTACGTCGTGTTATCAGTTATCACACATTTTAGACTTTTGATTAATGTTTTTGACACATATTTATTTATTTTTGTTTCTAATATTTACAAAATATAAATAGTTTCGACTTACTGGTTATAGAATATGTCTCCTTTATTTAAATTCCATTTCCCGCTGTTCTTTCGACACGTAGTTATTGCACAATTTGCCATTTTTTTTAAATGATTTGCATGCGGCGACGCTTGACACGAAAATTGGAAAATATTGATTGTGTTGACATTAATACGTGTGAATTGACATGTTAGTGGCTACGCGGGCTCCGCCCACTCCCCCGTTCCATTATTTATTTATTTATTTAATTAAATAGATACACCATCGACAATATCAGCAAACATTGTTACAATCAAAGTACTACATTTTTAAATAAAGGATATGTCTTTACAGGCGTATACATCATTATAAGAGAAAAAGAAAAAAAAACTAAACAACGTATAAACTCTAAAACAAAAATAAATTAAACTAACCAATCAACGTAAAAGCACCACATCCAGTAATAATTACAATAAATAATAATTTTGAATCATTAATCTGGCAAGGCAGGTAACAGTAAGTCTTTACATTTTCTTTTAAATACACGTTCGGGGTCGCTAAAGATGTCGATGTTATGATTGTTTAAGCTGTTGTAAGTTAGCATACATCTGCTTAACGGAGAAAACTTGCCTAAATTGGTTCTACTGATGGGATTATTGAACAAATTAGTAATTGGGTGTCTAGGAATATGACAGAGGATTTTAAAGCACACTTGCTGCAGTAAACTTGGCGAAATTAGCTTACCGTGTAGAAGTTTATGAAGCGTCATTAAGTCTAAAAGTTTTCGTTGGTCAGCCAGTGAACTCATTCCAAGATGAGAAAGTGGACAGTTTTGAACTTTATATGCAATGAATCGAGTGAAGTTTTGAATACGCTCGATTCTGTGTATGTGTATTTTATAAGAAGGATTCCATATCACCGGGGCATATTCTAAACTGCTACGAATAAATGCATTATAGATAGTTATCAGAGTCTGGGCATTTTTGAAATCCTTACATGTACGTTTGACAAAACCTAACATTTTCCATGAACGCGTAACCACATTATCTATATGATCTATAAAGCTAAGTTTGTTATCAAGAATGACCCCAAGATCACGGGTGGATGAAGATTCACTCAGTACATGTTTATTAATTAAGTAACAAGATTTAACAGTAGATTTATTCTTTGTGAATTTAACGTAGGTACACTTACGAGGAATAAATTTCATTTTATTACTTTTGCACCATTCATGGATAGCATCAAGGTCATTTTGTAAAGATTGAACATCATCCTGGTTTTAATAGCCTTGAAAGATTTTAAATCATCGGCGAAAATGGAACAGTGGCTGTACTTAATGTTATGTGTTATATCATTAATAAACGCCAAAAAAAGAATAGGACCAATATGTAAACCTTGTGGTACACCCGATAGAGCCACATAATCATTAGACCTATATCCATGCAATACGACACTTTGTAATTTATTTTTGAGATAATTAGAATCAAAATCAGAATATTTTATTTGTCAAACATAGGTAGGTTTGAAGGTCTTGCGAGGGTTACAATTAGTAGTACGCTATGTTTTGTCTTAAAGACATACAAATATAAGTTTGTGTTCGTATGAGAATCATGCAATAAAAATAAAATAGAATAAAAATTAATGAAATTGTAACACCAATTAAGATTCTACATTGATAAAATTAAATAGATGACAATAACAAAATAATATAATTAGTCGATATAATTTAAAGTTAAACTTAGCCAACGAACTAAATTACCATGCACGCCGTATGAATTTAATTTATGATGGTCCACGACATCAAATGCACTAGAAAAATCTGTGTATATGGAATCCACCTGCATTTGACCATCCATTGCACTTGTAACTTTCATGACGTAATCCATCAAATTGCTAACAGTAGATTTATCTTTGCAAAACCCATGTTGTGCCGCTACAATAATATTTTTCAGATGATTTATTAAACTTGGATAAACTAAGCGTTCAAATATCTTTGGAAATAAACTTACAATTGAAACCGGTCTATAATTTTTATCTCCTTTTTTGTTAATAGGTATAACATTGGAACGTTTCCAGTCAGTTGGAAAAGACCTGGTTAATAACGATTTACTAAAAATTAGTTTTAGAGGAAGAGTTAGATATTTTGATGTCATTTTTATAAAAAGAGGAAGAATGCCGTCAGGACCCGCTTCTTTGTAGATATCTAGCGACTTGAGTATACTCAGGATTTTACGTTCTGTTATTTCTATATCATGCAAAGAACTTTGTGGTATTGTAGTATTCTATGATTTAAAGTACCGCTGGATTTCTTTGTGGTTCTTCCCAGGACAGAGGATTTTACCACCCACTGGTCAAATTAAAAGATGACTTTCAATAAGAATTATTTTATTTAATTATGAACATTCTGTGTATTTGATTGTCTCTGCTACTAATATAAAAGTACGACGAAAGGTTAATGACGTTGAGAATGAAAACGCTTTTGTGTTTTATAGGGCCGTGAAACTGCTAAGTGGATACGCGGCCGAGGACCCCAAAGTGGTAATGAATGCCGAGAGAATTTTGGACAGGTTCCAGAGATCGGTGAGTGGTTATTTCTATCTTAAGGTATGGAAATGTGTGTGTGTGTGTGTGTGTGTGTGTGTGTGTGTGTGTGTGTGTGTGTGTGTGTGTGTGTGTGCGTGTGCGTGTGCGTGTGCGCGTGCGCGTGCGTGTGTGCGTGTGTTTGCGGTTGTTTAGAAGACCTATTTACTGAATACTGGGTCTGAGGTTCCACTTCTCAACTCAAGTTACTATTGTCTATTACAAATGGTATTGATAATAGTTGCTTTTTGGCCGATTTGGATCACAGCGCACAATTTCCTCGTAACGAAAACCATTATTATTATACATTTTACCAACAAAAAATACTCGCACGATTGCAAGTAATTTCACTCCAGGCGCCTCAGGATATGGACAAAATTTGTCCGAAATGTACAGAAATGAAATTATTATGAATTGTTTGAATAAAAAAATAGTAAGAATTTTTAATTTTTAGTATAAAAATAGATGAACATTTACGGCTTAAACTGTCGATGAAGATGAAGATGAAGATGAAGTCGATGAAGATGAGATGAAGTAACCTCTAAAGAACTGCCGAATCCTGTGACAAATAAGCCTGAGAATCCCGAACAACTAAGTTCAGAACATCAAAAACTATTGCGGCAACAAATGTTTGACAATAATGCGTTTGATTGAGTAATAAGCAAGATTTATCTGGATAACATGACTTAAAAATGAGAACTCGAAGATAACCTAAACGCACTGAAAAGTAAGTGGGAAGCTATTGACAACATTTATTGAGAGTTAGACTTTGAACTAAAAGGCGTTCAATGTAGTCAATACAAAGAACAATATAATCGGTAGGAAGAGAAATACGACACTGTAAAATTTACAGTGTCGTATTTCTCAGTTTCTTTACAGTGTGAATAAATCGCTTTTATCGAGATTGATTTTAAAATTACGCCAAAAATGGAACTGCCAGAATTCAATGGAAATTATAACCAGTGGGTTTTATTCCGAGATTTATTTTTGAAACTATTCATAGAAATCTACTATTTCCTAAGCCGCAAGAAGAGAGGCTACATCAACGGCGTCGAAAGCTTAGCACGTACACTTTTTGGTCTTTTGGACGATGAATTTGCTCAATAATATTAACTCCTACGATGCATCACCAATTCGTCATGATTCATTTGCTGGTGGGGGGATTCGCCGCGTTGGCCGTATATCTAATCGTGAGGCACTGCTGCAAGGGAAAATTACTTAAGAAATCCACAACACGCCGCGAACTATTTATAATGCACCATTTTCTAATTAACCTCAGTGTGTGTAATAAACTGTTAAAGTAACAAAACCTTTGCCTATTTTATACGCCACAAATACTGACGTACTACCGCCTTAAACTGACTACATAACTATAAACTAACTTAACTATCAAAGAAGCTGTACGAGTCGCAAACTGTCGCAAACTGTGGTGCGTACACATATAAAGCGGTTATGGTCTTTTTGCAGCTTTACACAGTTTTGTTAACTTTGAATAACTTTGTATTGTCGGTGTAAAGTAAATATTCATAATTTTTAGTGCGAGACATATATGATTAATATATGTTTAAAGAAAACAGCAAAGGGCTCGTGTGACACTTGAGGTGTGCCTTTACGCTTCTCAATAAATAGATCGTCATTTAATATGTCGAAAGCCTTGGAGTAATCTGTGTATACAACATCGACTTCTAAGTTATTATCCATAGCTTTTGACAAATAATCAGTAAAAGTTACCACATTGGTATCCTCACTACGGTGTTTGAAAACCATGTTGTTGAAAACGAAATATAGGGTGTAATAACTTTTTGACTAACCTTTTTGTCAAAAAGTTTTTTAAAATTAATTTTATAAAAATGGTTTTATAACCGTTGTGCCCTCTATAAACTGCGTGTGTACGTGGTAGCGCAGTATCTACTGGAGAACTTGAGCGGCGCGGTGCGCGTGGGTCGGCGAGGCGTGGTGCTGGTGTCGCGCTGCGGGGGCTCCCTGCGCTCGCCGTACTCCGGGCTGCTGCTGAAGCAGTTCATCCGGCGCGACCCCGCCGCCGCGTCGCCTTGGCTGCACCTCATGCGCGACCTGCTCGCCGCCACGCACCGGTGAGTGTCCGCTATCCGCTCTCTGCACTGTGCACTCCGTTCTATGCACTCCGCACTCCGGCTGCTGCTGAAGCAGTACATCCGGCGTGACCCCGCCGCCGCGTCGCCCCGGCGGCACTTCACGCTTGACCTGCTCGCCGCCACGCACCGGTGAGTGTCTGCTCTCCGTACTGTGCACTCCGCACTCCGGGCTGGTGCTGAAGCCGTACATCTGGCGCGACACCGCCGCCGCGTCGTCCTGGCTGCACCTCATGCTTGACCTGCTCGCTGCCACGCACCGGTGAGTGTCTGCTCTCCGTACTGTGCACTCCGCACTCCGGGCTGGTGCTGAAGCCGTACATCTGGCGCGACACCGCCGCCGCGTCGTCCTGGCTGCACCTCATGCTTGACCTGCTCGCTGCCACGCACCGGTGAGTGTCTGCTCTCCGTACTTTGCACTCCGCACTCCGGGCTGGTGCTGAAGCCGTACATCTGGCGCGACACCGCCGCCGCGTCGTCCTGGCTGCACCTCATGCTTGACCTGCTCGCTGCCACGCACCGGTGAGTGTCTGCTCTCCGTACTGTGCACTCCGCAATCCGGGCTGGTGCTGAAGCCGTACATCTGGCGCGACGCCGCCGCCGCGTCGTCCTGGCTGCACCTCATGCTTGACCTGCTCGCCGCCACGCACCGGTGAGTGTCTGCTCTCCGTACTGTGCACTCCGCACTCCGGGCTGGTGCTGAAGCCGTACATCTGGCGCGACACCGCCGCCGCGTCGTCCTGGCTGCACCTCATGCTTGACCTGCTCGCCGCCACGCACCGGTGAGTGTCTGCTCTCCGTACTGTGCACTCCGCACTCCGGGCTGCTGCTGAAGCAGTACATCCGGCGCGACCCCGCTGCCGCGTCGCCCTGGCTGCACCTAATGCGCGACCTGCTCGCCGCCACGCACCGGTGAGTGTCCGCTATCCGCTCTCCGCACTGTGAACTCCGTACTGTGCACTGCGCACTCCGGCTGCTGCTGAAGCAGTACATCCGGCGCGACACCGCCGCCGCGTCGCCCTGGCTGCACTTCATGCTTGACCTTCTCGCCGCCACGCACCGGTGAGTGTCTGCTCTCCATACTGTGCACTCCGCACTCCGGGCTGGTGCTGAAGCAGTACATCCGGCGCGACCCCGCCGCCGCGTCGCCCTGGCTGCACTTCATGCTTGACCTTCTCGCCGCCACGCACCGGTGAGTGTCTGCTCTCCGTATTGTGCACTCCGAACTCCGGGCTGCTGCTGAAGCAGTACATCCGGCGCGACCCCGCCGCCGCGTCGCCCTGGCTGCACTTCATGCTTGACCTGCTCGCCGCCACGCACCGGTGAGTGTCTGCTCTCCGTACTGTGCACTCCGCACTCCGGGCTGCTGCTGAAGCAGTACATCCGGCGCGACCCCGCCGCCGCGTCGCCCTGGCTGCACTTCATGCTTGACCTGCTCGCCGCCACGCACCGGTGAGTGTCTGCTCTCCGTACTGTGCACTCCGCACTCCGGGCTGCTGCTGAAGCAGTACATCCGGCGCGACCCCGCCGCCGCGTCGCCCTGGCTGCACTTCATGCTTGATCTGCTCGCCGCCACGCACCGGTGAGTGTCTGCTCTCCGTACTGAGCACTCCGCACTCCGGGCTGCTGCTGAAGCAGTACATCCGGCGCGACCCCGCCGCCGCGTCGCCCTGGCTGCACTTCATGCTTGACCTGCTCGCCGCCACGCACCGGTGAGTGTCTGCTCTCCGTACTGTGCACTCCGCACTCCGGGCTGCTGCTGAAACAGTACATCCGGCGCGACTCCGCCGCCGCGTCGCCCTGGCTGCACCTCATGCGCGACCTGCTCGCCGCCATGCACCGGTGAGTGTCTGCTCTCCGTACTGTGCACTTCGCACTCCGGGCTGCTGCTGAAGCAGTACATCCGGCGCGACCCCGCCGCCGCGTCGCCCTGGCTGCACTTCATGCTTGATCTGCTCGCCGCCACGCACCGGTGAGTGTCTGCTCTCCGTACTGAGCACTCCGCACTCCGGGTTGCTGCTGAAGCAGTACATCCGGCGCGACCCCGCCGCCGCGTCGCCCTGGCTGCACCTCATGCGCGACCTGCTCGCCGCCATGCACCGGTGAGTGTCTGCTCTCCGTACTGTGCACTTCGCACTCCGGGCTGCTGCTGAAGCAGTACATCTGGCGCGACCCCGCCGCCGCGTCGCCCTGGCTGCACCTCATGCGCGACCTGCTTGCCGCCACGCACCGGTGAGTGTCTGCTATCCGCTCTCCGCACTGTGTACTTCATACTGTGCACTCCGTACACCGGCTGCTGCTGAAGCAGCACATCCGGCGTGACCTCGCCGCCGCGTCGCCCTGGCTGCACCTCATGCGCGACCTGCTCGACGCCACGCACCGGTGAGTGTCCGTTGTCCGCTCTCCGCACTGTGCACTCCATACTGTGTACTCCGTACACCGGCTGCTGCTGAAGCAGCACATCCGGCGCGACCTCGCCGCCGCGTCGTCCTGGCTGCACCTCATGCTCGACCTGCTCGTTGCCACGCACCTGTGAGTGTCCGCTATCCGCTCTCCGCACTGTGCACTCCGTTCTGTGCACTCCGGCTGCTGCTGAAGCAGTACATCCGGCGTGACCCCGCCGCCGCGTCGCTCTGGCTGCACCTCATGCGCGACCTGCTCGCCGTCACGCACCGGTGTGTCCGCTTTCCGCACTATGCACTCCGTTCTGTGCACTCCGCACTTCGGCTGCTGCTGAAGCCGTACGCACTCCGCAGTGCACACTCCGCATTGCGCACTCCGCACTCTGGTCTGCGTGCTCTTATGGAGTACCATTGTAAAATATCATCTCGATGCTGCTATTTTTTAATGTGTTTCGTGTGGTGTGTGTTGAGAATCTGAGACCCTTTTTTTACTGAAAACGAGACGTTGCACCTTAGTCGTCAGGGGTGACAACGCATCTGCAGTTTGGTTATTAATCCAGGATAAATGTAGATCCGCTTCCCATAAGGCTGACAGTGTGCACGTTTCTTACCTTTATTCTATTAAAAAATGTGAAGTCCGCAATCATGCATTGTAGTTAATAATAGGTCCGCAGTATCGACATGAAAAGAAAATAGGTAAAAGCCGACATAAGTGTGCATTATTTTCTATATGTCATTCACAGAAAGTTTGCCGATGGTCACCCCTCCCACGTCTGCGCACGTCTCCTTAGTACTGTTAGCAACTCTTCCCCAGCTGACCACTTTAGACGTCAAGATTGCTGACAAAACTTTTTCGTGCGGGTTGCAGTAAGATCAATCCTGTTTACTAATTTCTAGGTTTAGTCCAAACTAAAAGCATTATTTTACAAAATGTTTGCGCTAACTTACTAGAAACTTACGCACACAGGCACATAGCAGGCTACGAACCCCCACCGAATGCCAGCCTGGACTACTCGTACGTACGTCCTCAGCACATCGCACCCGTCAACAGTTTGCTGGCGCAGTTCTTCTGGCCTGGAATCGATGGTGAGATCCCTTTTTCTAAATAAAATTGTGTGGTAATAACTTGCATTAAGTTTTATTTTATTAAGAGCCGTGGCAGCTCGGATGCTTAGCGCTCGCTGTAATGTAAGTAGAGTAACCCAGGTTCAATCTCCACCGGTACCAAAGAAATTGTTATGTAATTACAAATTTAAGTGCTGATTTCCCACGTGCTCGGCGGTGAAGAAAAACATCGTGAGGAAAACCTACATTTCTGAGAAATAAAAAAAAATCGAAGACATGTGAAGTTCACCAACACGCATTGTGGCGGCGCGGCGTACTCTTATTTGCCCTAAACCCCTCTCAGGAATGAGGGGAGGCATATGTGTCCAGCAGTAGGACGCATATGGGCTGTAACCTAAATTTTTATTAATTAACAATATATGGATTTCAGTTATCTGATGGAACAAATAAATTATTGTATTCGTTTTCCTTAGTGTCGGAATCCCTGCAACACCCGGAGTTCAGTTGCGTTGTGACGTATAAGAAGCTGGTGGTAGCGTGCGCCTTCCTAGTACCTGACGTGGGTCCCAACGAGGCCTATATATCCTTCATACTCACCAGGCCCGAGTGGAGGAACGCCAAGATTGCCACATTTATGCTCTATCATTTATTGCAGGTAATGTTCATCATCTTCATTACAGCCCTTCACAAGTCCTCTGCTGAACATAGGCCTCCCCCAAGGTATGCCACAAAACACCGTCCTGAGCCGCCTGCATCCATCGATTTCATGCATGTCTTACCAGGTCGTCAGTCCTTCTAGTAGTGGGTCGCCCTACACTGCGCCTACCGGTACGAGGCTGCCACTCGAGAACCTTTTTTCCCCAACGGTTGTCGGTTCTTCGAGCTATATGGCCGGCCCATTGCCACTGGCTTACTAATCCGTTGGGCTATGTCGGTTACTCTAGTTCTACAACGGATATCCTCATTCCTAAGTTTATCACACAGAGAAACCCCAAGCATAGCCCTCTCCATAGCTCGCTGAGCGACCTTGAGTGACCTCATACGGCCAGCAGTGAAAGACCACGTCTCAGATCCATAAGTGATCATTGGCAACACGCACTGGTTGTACAATCTAGTTTTTAGGTTTTGAGGTATACCTGACGAGATCGAGAGTTTCGTAATTTCCCGAACGCTGCCCAACCGAGTTGAATCCGTCGATTGACCTCTCGGTCGAAGTTGGACTTACCTAGTTGGACTATTTGTACAGGTAAACGTACTCGTCAACAACTTCGAGCTTAGTGCTCCTAACAATTACCGGCATAGGTGTGACATGGACATTACATATGATCTTTGTTTTGTTCATCTTCATCTTAAGATCTATCCATTGGGAGACACTATTGAGGTCATTAAGGTTAGTGCTTAAGTCCTCCAGCGATTCTGCCATAAGGACTCTATCGTCGGTAAATCGAAGTTGAGTGATGTACTCGCCATTTATGTTAATAACGTATCTTTTCCAGTTCAGTAGCTTGAAAACATCTTCCAATGCAGCGGTGAAGAGTTTCGGGGATATAACGTCAACCTGCCTTACAGCACTGCAGTTAAATAGGTTCCGTATTCTGGTTCTGTACTCGGATAGCCATCGTAGCCCTACTGTACAAACTCTTCAGCACTTCGATATACCGAAAGTCAACTTTACACCCTTGAAGTGACTGCACTTGACTGTAGGGCTTTTTCATAGTCCACATACGAAAGGCAAAGTGGCAGTGGATTGTACTCTTCGGTCTTTTGTACGATCTGCCGCAGGGTATGTATGTGGTCCGTGGTACTAAAGCCTTTTCGGAAAAAGGCTTGTTCGGGAGGCTGGAAGTCGTTGAGTTTTAGTGCGAGACGATTTGTAATGACTCCCGAAAATAGCACGTAGACGCGCCTCAGAGGGGAAATCAGTCTGTAGTTCTTCAAGAAAGCGTTGTCGCCTTTCTTGAAGAGCAAGACCACTGCATTTCTGCACCACGCCTCCGGAGTAATGCCACGATGAAGGACGGAATTGAAGAGCTTCTGAAGGACTTTAAGTACTCATTTTCCACCCGCTTTCAGAAGCTCCGCTGTAATTCCATACTCACCTGGGGCCCTGCCGTTCTTAAGGTGCTGGAGAGCCATTCTAATCTCGCTCAGAGTGATGTCCGGGATATCATCGAAATAATGTCAGATAAGACTTGCTCTTGGATCGTTACTCGCACTATGCGTGTGGCTCCAACAATGATGTGTACAGCTGCCCATAGAACATCTCAATCTTCACTCAAATTTCGGGTGTCCCGGAAACGATGCTGCCACACTCATTCTTCACTCACTCATTCTTTTGACATTTGGCTCTTTCTGGCAGACAAATCTCTGGCAAAGATTTTGAAGCCTTCTTTAACATGAGCAGTATGCGTAAGTCCCGCCGCATGCATTTGGAGACCTGTCTGTTCAGTTGCCTGTATGTTGTCAAATCTGTTGAAGACTGCAGCTTCATTAACCATCTAACAGCCATAAGATTAAGATTGTTATCGGAGAGTTTTTGTGTTCTTCTGGTCTTGCTGGACTTAGCTCCGACCGCATGGACAGTTTCCACGAGTTTATCATTCATATCGTCAACTACATTGCAGTTTTCTAGGCAGTGAAAACGGTTTTGTAATTCGAGCTGAAAGTTTTCGTGACCCCGCATTAGCGCACAAGGGCGATGGAGCGTTGACTTCATTAGACGGGACCTCTGCAACTTAACGTTTAGGTTCAATGAGCCTCTAACCATTCAGTGATCGCTGCCAGTTTCACCCTTGCGAACCTCATCTAATAGTTGGAGTCTGGTCGTCATAATCAAGTCAATCTTATTTTTTGTCGAACCATCGGGGCTCGACCAGGTCCACTTCCTGTGGGGCCGCTTCTGGAAGAAAGAGTTCATCATAAAAATCCCTCTTTCTCCATGAAGTCTATGCAAATACCACACAACAAAAACCAGTGTGCGTTGCCAGTAATGATTAAAGGAACTGGTAGGTGGTACTTTATTACTGGTCGTATGGTAAATGAGTTTCTCTGGATAAAATCGTTAATGATTATGAATATGCCCATAGTAAAATAAGTGTTTCTCAGCATACAGACATTAGGCTTCATCATTACTTACTACTATATGGAATTGTAGTTAAGAATTGACTTATGAGTAAGAAATAATTACTGGCGAATATGTCATGTGCCCCTTCAATTTTTTTCAAAAACTTGCACACCGTACAAAACATACAGAGATTATTTACACAAAAAAGCTTGGTTATTTATGCAATGGGGCGGCCTTATTACTGACAGCAATTTCTTCAGATAACGAATGTAAGAATAGGATTTCAGGAAGAATGATATGGGAGGGAATGACTTGACTGACTGACTCATCACGAGATTTCTAAAACTGTATAGTTTTGACACTCCATTAACATGAAATTTAGTATAGTTACTTAATTCCCATTAAAAAAATTCTTAATATTCTACATCTAAGTTCCGCAATAATAAAATATTATCGCGCGCCCGGCGAAGTGAGCAGGTATCAGCTAGTAAAATTAATTTAAGGCAATGTGACTATATTGTATGTAACCGGAGAACCAAGATTACTTGACTTGGCCTTTCATGTTTGTAAGCTGAAGTGGCAATGGACTGGTCATGTCTGTCATGGAGTGGAGACCGCGTCTAGGCAAACGTAGTGTGGGACGCTCCTTGAATAGAGCGACGATCTGCGCAAGGCGGCTGGCAGAAACTGGATGCGTGTAGCCGAAGATCGGGCTAAGTGGCGCGCCTTGGGAGAGGCCTATATCCAGCAGTGGACTGCCGCAGGCTGATGATGATGATTATGAATGTGACTATAGTATTGATGTCAACAAAGTTAGCAAATAGACATGCAGATCTTTGCCCGGACCCTTGGTTCGATTTGTATATTGACCAAATTTGTACTATGTACTCTGTTATATACAAAGTCTACCAGGATTGTAGAATATTTTACTTAAAAAATCATTTACAGTGAAACAGTAGTAGCTTTCCTATGAAATGTGATTGTAGTATTTAGTTTTTATATGAAACACAGTTTTTATTATTTTAAATGTTATCAGGCAGCTGGTGCTGCCAATCTGTTTCATTTCCCTCTGTCGCCTCATACGTCACCCACAGGATGCTACAGGAGATTGGATTCTCTTACGTCTCCCCTGCACGACAGAGTTGACCTGTTAATGCTGCTTATATAAATTATTTAAGTATGTATTCATAATCAATCTATAAAAAATCTAGTAAGGCAAAATCGGTGATTTCCAACACATAATTTCTCATTTGCAATTAATTGGTATCAGCCCAAAATTTATTTACTTATAAAACCTACTTAATGTAATAAGTACTAAAAGGAAAAGGATACCAAATGTACATTGTATACTAAGTAAATTGAATAAATTAAATCCTAACAAACAAAAATTATGTTTATTTTATAAAGTGTATACATTTTTAAGTAGCTAATTTTGCATGTATCAGTCACAATGTTTTTTTAAATGTTTTTGTTAATTTTAGACTTGCACGGGCAAAGATGTAACTCTACATGTCTCGCCAACAAATCCAGCCATATTTCTTTACCAGAAGTTTGGTTTTAAGGTAAGTTCCATAATAGAAAAATTTACCATATTATGTTAAATTCACTTATTTTATCTCATTTTATTTACATACAATGCGCTGTTAGCTCTGGTGTGCAAGATGTAATGACGGTTACTAGTAGAAGTTGATTAATAGAATCAGGCGTCACTTTGCGGAAATCCGTTATATTAAACATGTTAAAAGTTAATTAGCTAAAATATATTTATAAAATTTTATGCGGATCTTAGCTAATTTTCAACAACTTTAATAAAAGTTGTCTTAGGTTGTTTATACTCAGCAAACAAAACACTGCAGAGTTATGCTACTATTTTACATTGGCTGGGAAGGTCTCCTTGCAGTTGAGCCAACCATCAACCCCTTTTTTCAGCAGTGATAAAAAGGCAAGACATTTGATTCTGCAATTTGTAATTGCAAATGTTAAGATTAAATGCTACAATTAATTTCCAGCAGTGGTCGTTTACAGGCTAATGTATAAAAAATCATGTATGTTGTTGTTATCATTCTTATGTATGCTAGTGCAATTGACTGGTCATATAGCTCAAATAACAGACAACTGATGAAAAAAATTGAGTGGCAGACTTTTACTAGCAAGCATAGTGTTGGGTGCCCCCACTACATTTTTTTATAGAACAAGGGTCACAAACATGCACACAGATCACATGATGGTAAGTGGATGCTGTGGCCTATAGACATCCACATTTACCCTCAACTAAGGATCAAAATGCAAATGTGTTGTCACCACTGAGGACTAAGATGTAATACCTCGATTCCAGTAAAAAAGGGTCTCTGGTTCTCTACACTCACCATACGAAACACAGCATTATTAAGCTGCTATTTTACACTGGTATTCTGTGAGAGCGTGGTCCTGCCTCGATCGAACCGACCCATTCATGCTACAACTATAATATAGCTGCAGCGAGGCTCTACCACATAAGAAGTTGATTGTTAAATGTCTTGTCAGGGATAATACTTGATAAAATAAAACAATTTATCTATGAAGCACCATGTTTATAGGCTGGTGGTTTATTTAGAAAGCCCTCTTCTAGAAGATAGTCATATATTTTTCTAGTTTTGTTTACATCTATCTTGAGCACCCTTCGTGCATCTAGCAGCCGTAGGAATCCTAATTTATTATTCTCTGCTACTAATTGTTTCTTTATTTCCATGTAATTCTGAGGCAATAACCTCAAATTAGAGCAGAGATTTTTCTCACTGTCCAGTAAGAGATTGAAACCTGGCAGATCTACAATATCCAAAGGCATTGAAGTTCTCTTGAACTTCTTATTCAGACCATCTTTTAGGATAAATTGTTTTGTTTTAACAGGGGACTGTCTCTCATAAGTATTTTGCATAATAGATGTAGCATATTGCTGTTCTTTAAAAGCTAAGGCATTTTCTCTTTTCAACTGTTTATAAAGTCTTGCAGAATACAGTGTCTTGATACCATTCTTTCGGTAGTCAATCAGTCGGAATATTCTTTGCATTATTTCTTCTTCTAGACTCAGTGCCTCTATGAATGCATCAAACTGCATTCCTGTCATGAATTGCATAAATGCAACTAATTTTTCAGTTTTACATCTCATCAATGTGCTATCAAACCTTTTTAACCATGAAAGCAATTTATTTGGCATTATTAAACCATGGTTTTTGATTATATTGTACCGTCGCTGCCTTTCTTTCAGTCTTGTGTTGAGAGCATTTACTAAACTGACTTTCAATGCATCCATGCACTCTTCATCATCTTCATCTTCAGAGTAACTGTCCTCCATGTTGAAAATATTTTCTGCATTATGATCGTAACTGAGTTCAAATTCAGATCTGTAGGCATTGTAACCTGCCAACTGCTGTTCCGACTGATTGTTCCTGGGGGGATTAATACTTGTCTGCAGATTGTATAAGTAAGGTATGATTGGCTTGGGGAATAAGGATTGTTCTGTTTCTGGTAGTAGCTTTAGCTCATTATATTGTACATTTTCTATGTAATACTTCTTATAATGTTCTTGACATTCGAGTTTTGATCGTGTGTGCACTACTTTGGATACTTCTTCCCAGTTTCCAAATCCATATGTAGATATTGCAGACAGTAACTTACACTCCTCTTTAGCTGACCAATTACAGTTTTCGAAAAGAGGGAAATCGTTCCTTCGTACAGCGTACTTGTGGTTGTTTTTGTGGTCGCCTAGTTCCCGGCCGGCAGCAAAACATGTTGTACACAAATTCGTTTCACATTCACAGCACTCTATAAAAGGTTCGTGCGCAACCTCACTGCATCCATCGCACTTTACTTGTAATATATCAATTGACATGTTCGCCCGCAGGTCGAGGAGTTGATACAAGACTTTTACGAGAAATACTACGACATCGACTACAAGGGATGCCGGCATGCGCTGTTTTTAAGACTAACCAGATAAAAACTACTTTAAAATATATGAGTTTTATTTGAATTTCGCCCTAATTACTATTAAATACCTAATAAAAGCTCTTGTCATCTAAATATTTTTTTAGTTTTTAGTTTAAAAAATATTGACAATTTACATTGACAATTTGACAATCACTAGCATAGATTACTGTATATATACTAGATCACTAGTGATTAGACGTGGGCGTTATTTCACGTCACTAGATACAGTAACTGGCTACGCGGCGTGTAACCGAATCACTAGTTTCGAGTCATGTTACAAGTAGTGATTTTTGTAAATGCGTGATTATGATTACTGTTACCCGTGATTATTGCGGGAGTCGACTGTCGGTCGCTCGAGCGCAAAGCGCACATGTGGCATACAACAATAAACAAACCATCGTAAGTAACAGTTTTATTGTACGTTTAATTTTCATACGTAAGACTATAGACATAAACAATAAAATAGAGTAATCTCTGTTTGTAGATATTTAACGGTTTGTGATTCCGGGAAGCGAGTCACATTGAATTTAACTAAAATAATTTTTAAAACATTTTTGACGGAGTCATGAACTCGTTTATTCATAAAATTAAAATATAACTAAAAAATGAGTATAAAAAATTTAAAAATTTAAATGTTTATAATATTATAAAACTTAAAAACTGTGTGTAAATAGCCAAACAAACAAACAAATTAATTGTACAGTGTAAATAAAAGTGCAAAAACAAATGACAGTGAAAACGTTGAAAAAGTGTAAATAAACTGTAAATATCAATAATCATTGTATATACAATCAAATTGACTTGTAAATATGCATGCATTAATAATTTTATGAAAATATTAGTGTCATAGTAAACGCAAATCAATCATAAATACATTTAATGCAGTCTGTCCTAAACCTGAATAAAGTATGAAGGGAAGTTAATTTATTGATTTAACAGAAAACAGTTACTGTATAGCTACAAACACGGATTGTGATTTTCGTTTCGTGTGTAACTGTATAGTTGGTGGTGATATTTATGCAAACAATCACAGTAGCCGAATAAAAGTAGCCAGTTACAAAAATCACTAGTTTCGAAACATGTGACGCCGATGAAGTCACTGGTTTCGTTACGTTTCTTGAAAATGACGTAACGACCCACGTCTACTAGTGATCAGTGATCACAGAATTTCACATTTATCCTGACGGGCTAGTGATTGGCTGCGTTTGGCAGAAAAAAGCGCTAGGAAGCGCTTGTAAGCAAAATGGCGATCGTAAGCGGTAAGCGCTGTCAAATCGTAAGTAGCTATTTTCCTCTAGGACACGAAGTTAGCTTTAACCGGGGAACCTAACCTAATTTAAATATATATTTGTAAAGCATTCACATAAAAAACTTACCAATCATGACAACATATAAACTATACTTTAAAACAAACAAAGTAAATAAGCAAAATGGCGGACTGTCCTGGCCGAAAATTGTTTAGTTCCGCCATTTTGCTTACAAGCTTTTCCTAGCGCTTTTTGCTGCCAAACGCAGCCATTGAGTTTGTTATAGTTGTTCAAAACGGCTATTTTTTTATTAACTAGCTTTACGGCTCTAGGTTCTAGCCCTTCTGAGCCTATCATTTCTTTCAAAATCTTCATTTTTATATTTTTTCTTCACAATATGCTGATGCGTCACATTGAGAAGCCCTTGGGAGATTTTGGCGACAGCTCAACGCAGCGGACAGTTGATGACGACAGCCACTCAAGTTCATTAGGCGCCCAAGCGATTAAAATAACTTGAGGTTTATATCGACATCAAAGCACTTGTTTCGTCGTTTTCTCTAATAGTTCACACGCGCGGACACTTAATTCACAAAAATCGCATTACTTTTACGAATCAAAATTCACTTCAAGCCATTATTCAAGTGACAAAACAGGAGCGACAATCCGTCTACGGTAAAGTTCCCGCCAAAACTCCAAAAACGGCTACAAATCTATAGCATCTACAGACTAAACTAGCGATGGGTCGTCGACGCTTAGACCTTTCAACTCAATGGACTCGCCTCGCATGATTTCCCATCTGCACAGGAATTGGATTTAAAAATCTTGTGTTTATAAAAATTGTTTACGGAAACGATTTTGAATTTTATTAACAATACAAGAAGTTTCAGAAGTTACATAAGTTTCCGTCTTTGTTAGTGCTCTTTAAAAATTGCCGACGTGTGCGGTTAACGTGTGCAAAAAGAAGTCTAATACTTCAAATTTACAAAAACATGGAGTTACAAGTATGTAAATGTATGTATGTAAATATTTTTATTGTGATACGAGGGCGGCACTGAAAATTTCGGGAACCAAGGAAGTGACACAACATTACTATTTAAAAATGTATTTATTAAATAGTCACTAAAAATACATGACTACTTATTTTCATAATTTTATTTCTACGTGGCTATTTTCCATTTATCTTTCTTATGTTATGGCTATTTTTATAGGTAGGTAACTCTTGTGCAGGTATGCTGTAAGACACGAAAGTGTTAGTTACAAAAAAGAACGTCCGAGAACAACAGAGCCGAGAACAAAAGAGCAGCTTAGTATTAAGTCGAAACCACCAAAAAGCAACCGAAAGTATCAGTCCGAAAGAGAAATTCTGGCTGAGCGTGTGAATCTCATAAAATAGGGTGATGGTATTATTCTGAAATTCAACGCCACCAAAACAAGCGTATCTCTTCACTGCAAAAAGGAGCCAGCTCATCTTGGCTCCTTCTTTCCGAAATGTATCACTGAAATACACCGAACGCTTTCAGTTGTTGGGGGTTGATATATCCTCAAATCCGAACTTCGCTTGGTTCATTGAGTCCAAGCCAAAGCAGTTGCAAGGAAGCTAGGACTCTTTGCAAGTTGCGGCGATACTTTACGCAGGGACAGCTGCTTACTTTATAGGAGGACTACTGCTGCCATATATGGGCTGGTGGTGCAAAGTGCCACCTACCAGCTATGGACTCAAAGGAAAGGCATTCTTAGAGCTGAGATGTTTTAAAACTTATAGATACGTCGTACTCGCTCTAGAATGGCAATACAAAAGATAGGTAATTGCCTCACTCGCAATCGGTCGGGCACGCTCACTGGCGGCGCAAGACCTAAATTTTATGTGGGCAAGATACATTTTGCGAGGCCCTCCGCCCGCGCAAGAAGACGGATTATATAAAATGAAAAACAAAACACTTGACATTATGAAATTTTTATTTTTACAAAATCATTAAGTATCAACACCAATTTCAAAGAAAAAATGAAGAAATATTCTGCTTTTTATCCTGCTGAATTGTTTAATTATAGCCTCATAATCCAGCTTGGATGCTATATCTGCCTCAATAGATAAAACTTTCAATGCTGAAAGTATTTTCTGTGACATGAGATCGGTATTGTTAAATGACGATGTAAATGTTTTGGTACAGTTTTTTAATTATTTTCTGTAACTTATTGGAGAAGCTGTTTCACATTTGTTACGAAGTTAGGTAAATTTAGGGATCATTAATTGTAATTCTTCACATAATTCGTAAGGTTGAAAGTCACTGCTTTCACCCACTCGCAGGGCTGTGTGTAAATCTTGACAGTTATTTTAATATTAGATGGTTCGGAATATTTTTTAACTTGTTTAAATCGTAAAGGAAACCAAAATTTTCATAATGTGAGTTTAAAACCAGACAAGCATTTTTCGAAACAAGTTTGTCGATATTCTTTCCAGTCACAAAATGTACATAAACGTTCTAGAGCATTAATTTGTCTTCACATATAGTGACAACCCCACCAAAATAGGTAACAATTTTGCAAGTTCTGTCGTTTATGTACTTATGTGCATACAGCGCGAAAATATACCTACTGCAGCCACGTGGGCTGCTGTACCGCACTCTTTTGCGATTGCCACGCGCCCACGATTAAATAAAGTCAGTATTATATGTCTATCAAACAGAACGGGAAATCCTCAGCCTTTGTTGCCCCCATAGATAGATAGATACTGTATATATACTGGTCGCCCCGCACTGGGGATTCCCTGCAATAGTAACGTAAACTAATGTTGCTAGACTGAATAAAAACATATTTAGTTATGTCAAAAATATCGATTCATGACAATGAAAATTTTTCAGCGCGTTTACGGTTTTAAGTAATGCATAAACCTCCTGGGCGCGTGGCCCCCTGGATCGCGAGGCGGTAGGCGGTGGTCCACGTCGCCGACGCCTTATGCCGCCTCTGGGCACGCTCTCCCGTCGCGGCTATACTTCGCTACAGTGCGTAAATCTTTGAGTTTTTCATGGAAACAATGCCTTCCTGTGTTTTAGATGGACAAGAAAAACGTCTCATTTCATTCGTAAGTACAGTTTTTTTTAAATAAAACATTAGATGTAATTTCCATGAACTGTTGTATAATACGTGTAATGCAAGGAGCGACATGTAATCTGTGGATTAGAGTGAAAGAGACAATGTTATCCTCCGTATTGGTAAGTCACGCGCTCCCCACGAGACTATATATTTATTTTATTTATTTTTTAAAGTCTACGCTCAGATGTTACAAATTAGGTTTAAAATTGAACACGCAAACGCAACCGTACTCTTAGGAGACTAGTTTATATTTGCAATATATAAACAATAAAACTGTAACAAGACTACTTAACCCTGCAGTGGTCGCGTCTTATAAAAAAAAAAACGTAAATGGTCGCGTGGATTACCTATGTGGTTCAATTTAAAATAAGAAGAAAGATTTAAAATATCAACTAAAAGGTATTTTAATTTTATTTTAAATGTGTAACAGGGTAATATTTAGTCAACGTTTAATTATATTTAACAAACATAAAAATAAAGATTCGAGTCAGCTCACTCAAATCGAACTTGAAAGCTAGTTCTAATAAAAATATTAATTACTTCGCAACCTTCCGCTAACTAAATACAATGATGTGTCTTACCTGGATTGAAGAGCACCTCCCGCCCTCTCTCAATTGCATGCACTAACTCCGTCACCACAAGTCCCAGCACCACTACTCCCAACACCACTACTAAGAGACACCATCGACGACAATACGACACGTGTTTCGCCTCTACACGAAGCATCCTCAGGATATGTAGACTCTACGGCTGCTGGCCGCTAAGAAAGTTCGAGTGTGGAGCTTTCTAGAAAGCTTAGTTCTTCCATTCGATACTAGATGGCGCTAGTGGGAGTGTGCTAGAAAGATCTTGCCGCTCCTATTTCTGCTGCTTGATACCACTACCGCTGCTCGTCCCGAGCATTATCGACCCGGGACATCTGGTGGTATCCTGGTGATCAGGTCTGCAGCCATAATTCTCTTCCGAAGTTTGCGAAAGCTGGTGTCACTGATGTACTTTTGTGAACAGCGCTTCGATATGACTACAAAAACAATTTTGTGTGCTTGTCCCAATCACATTGCCGATTATCTACAACTTTTGCTAGGTACTTCTCCAATGTCTGATTGAATCGTTCTACCATTCCATCAGATTGTGGGTGGTAAGAAGTCGTTCTTGTTTTATGAGTACCCATAACTCGGCAAGTTTCCTGGAATATTTGAGACTCAAAATTCCTTCCTTGATCGCTGTGAATCCCTAAAGGTACTCCAAAACGACAGAAGACTTCTGAACTAGTTTATCTGCAACTGTTGAAGCTTCTTGATTTGGAATGGCGAATACTTCTGGCCACTTAGTGAAGTAATCCATCACAACCATGAAATACTTGTTACCATTTTCACTATTCGGAAATGGCCTCGCCACGTCAATGGCTATTCTCTCCAATGGTGCTCTACATTGCACAACTTCAATACACCTCTACTAGGGGTCTGAGATCCCTTTACAGCCGCACAACTTGTACATTTGCGACACTAGTCCTCGACATCGTCTGGACAGTGGACCTAGTAAAACCGTTCTCGGATCTTCAGTAGTGTTCGTTTAACTCCAAGATTGCCTCCCAAACAATCATTATGGTACAGTTGACAGCGGTCTCCCCGACCATTTTCCCATTTACGGCACAGAACTCCATCCTGAAGCAGCAAGCTATCCCATTAGGCCCAATAGCTTTTCGTGGTCGAGCTCATCGCTGAGACATCGCTTCACTTGGGCTTGGGAACACTGGCCTTCATCCCTTTCAGAATCGGCTTGATGTCCGGATCTTCCTGCTGTGCATGTTGTAAGCTGTCCTTCCATTCTTTGCTGAGGTGGTCTGTCCTGAGAATCCTCACAGATACCACATCGTTACCCTCTTGCCTAGTACTATTCTTGCAATCATGAGCATCTGTATTGCCATGCCATTTCCCGCTGCAGTGTGCGATAGTAAAGTCGTATTTCTGCCGCTGCTAGGCGGTGCTGTTAGCCACACTACCCTTTCGAGATTGATCACCTTCCCTTTTTAAAGATCGCTTAGGGCAGCTGGGTCGAAGATGGCCCCTTTCCCCACAGCCGTAGCACCTTGGGCTGTAACTTTTATTGTGGTCGCGAACTGTAGGTGCTGCAACCTCCCTAACATGAAGAGAAAGACGATCCTGCCGCTGCCGGGTGATGCCGTTAGCCGCACTACCCCCTCGAGATCAATCACCTTCCCTTTCTACAGTTCGTTTAGGGCAGTTGGATCGAAGCTGGCCCCTTTCTCCACAGCCATAGCACCCAGGGCTGTATCCATTATTGCGGTCACGAACTGTAGCTGCTGCAACCTCCCTGACGCGATGGGAACGACGATCCTGCCGCACGGCTTCAACCTCAAGTGCATGGGCCAAGGCTTCCTTAAGCGTCACGTGGTGCCCGAGCCTTACAGCAGCTCTGACATCAAGGTCGCGGATGCCGGATTTAAGCTGCGCACGAAAGGCATGTTCTAGGTGAGCGTCGCCATATCTCGCCTCCAATGCCTCAAGGAGCTGCTTGTATGTCACTTTCTTACCGAGAGCTTCCAACACAGTTAACCTTGAGTGCAGTCATGGCCTGACTTTTATTCCAGCCGTTCGCCTCCATGAAAGCCTCGAACTGGATTTTCTAGGCCGACCATGAAGAAGTCCGGTCGAACGGCGTCACTTTGAATCCACGTAGCGAAGGTGTTGTAGCTACTACGGGAGCTGTAATTCCATCTCCAAGTTCCTTTATGAGAATCATCTGCTCTTCCATATCGCGTTTGAGCTGCTCTTCTAAGCGACGGGCCTGTTCCCCCTGCTGCTATTTCACCCCGCAGCTGCTCTTCCGATCGGCGTACCTGTTCCGCCTGCTGGCGAGCCTGTTCCTGCAGCATCATCATGAGAGCACCTAAGTCTGGTGCTGCAGGTGTAGGAGCTGCTGACGAGCCAGCCTCCGTGGCTGGCAGTTGGCCCTCCGACGTCTGCGGCGTTGCACCCCCAAATCTTCTCTGGTCCGTCTCCTGCTGGCGTTGACTTTGGGTACGGACACCCTCCGTGTCTTTCTTTGGTAAAATTGGCATGATTTGATCCCACTTCTGACACCAATTGTTACGAGCTTAAGGTTCGTGACAATAAAAACCGCCGATTTGATTATCAAAATTGACACTTTAATTACTGAAAACCAATTAAAACTTAAATCACACTAATAATTATCCACACTTAACATTGTAGTTCACTTTATTTCACTTCGAAAGCTTCGCTCGTATCGCCAATTCAATACAGCCCCGGTCGCTGCCTTCAACGGCTTTATATAGGCCTTTTCCACCGAAACATCCGGAATATTCCAGCAAATACCAGCCCTCGACCGACCAGGTGCAGAAAGTTCAAGTGAGGAGCTTTTTAGAAAGCTTAGTTCTTCCATTCGATACTGGATGGTGCTAGTGGGAGTGTTCTAGAAAGATCTTGACGCTCCTACTTCCGCTGCTTGATACCAGATGGTGCTACTAATCAGCCGCCACATACCAGGCGCTAATTATAGCGAGGAATAATATCATCTCTATCTAGTCTGTGAAGGATATACTTTTGGTGACTTACATCTTGATTGAAGATGTGTGGAGTATGAAACTGGTGTATTGCCAGTAATGACATTTGGATCTGAGATGTATGATTCCATTCACGTAGCCTGTAGCAACACTGCTACAGCATGCTGAGTTAAATCTTTGGATGTTTTTTCGTTGCTGAAACCCAACATATTTATAACAAACTGTTTGCTGTTTCTTTTCTTATTTTTAGTGTACGTTGTTATGCATTCATTAGATAAAAAAGTTGTATGCTGATATTTAAGCCGGGTATCTTTTAATTCTCAAAGATAAGTGCATCTTTTATATGCTGTAAAGCCACGTTGCATCTATATTATTATGGTTGTAGCACGAATGCGTCGGCTCGACAGGGGTATTGTCACGCTCTCACAGAATACCACCGTGATATAGCAGCTCAATGTTGCTGTGTTTCGCATGATGAGTACTTACTGTAAACGATGCATTTCATCTTAGTCCACAGGGGTGAATATATCTGCATTTTGATTCTCATTGGGATGTCCATGTGCCACAGCTTTTTCAGTCAGGAGGAGGTTTCAACATTTACTATCAGGTGGATTGAAAACAAAAACCGAATATCTATTATAATGAGTTGGGTGAATGTAAAACGTCTGCCTACATTGGAACGAAAAAAACAAACACAAACTTGTTTGTGCGTTGATTTGAAGTACCTAATATTATGGCGGCTGTACACGCTCGTCTCGTCGCATCGCGTGCCACTCGTCGTGTTGAGGCTTGACACGAGAACGCAGCATGTACACACTCGTTGTATCATTTGAACTCCGTATTCCCTTTGAGATGGACGTAGATGAAACTGTTGCTGCGTTTTTGCCTTTGTGCTATTAGTTATTATAACTTTACACATTTACCATAAAATTAATAAGCCATGGCGAAGAAGAAGATGGTGGATGGTTTCTATTTATCGTAATTGAACTATGTACGGTGAATATAATATAGTACGCTCTCATTTCATCATGAGACTCACGAGACCCTTTGACTTGAGCGCAAAAAACCGACACGCTTCCGAGAGCGCACGAGGGCCAAAAGACGCGACGCGACGCAACGAGAGCATGTATAACATATACACACTCGTACTCGGCTTGTCTCGTGGTGTCTCGGCGAGCGTGTACAGCCGTCATACGAGACGACGAGACTTCCTTGTTTATAAAAGAGCCCATGGGCTCAAACTTTCTTAGTTTGTGTTATAAAAAGGTACTCTTTGCCTGCTACCACGCCCCCACACTGTCGCACATATTTTGTTCCCGGTATCTGTTCCTTGTTCTAGTACGTAATATATACCAACTGAAATGGTGCGTTGTGCCATAATTTTGTTGCACAATAAATAGGAAAGTAATAACTCTAATATTAGTCAAATTTTGTTTTGCAAACAATTCTCTACTTCTATTCTTTACATCAATTACTCACAACGGAAAAAAACGAGATCGGCTGATCTTATTTATATGCTATATGTTTATTTTAGGTAATTACGTGCGTCCGGGCTGTGAACCATTGTGAGCTAAATATATAAATATAAAAAAATAAATATAACTAAATCAAAATGATCAATCGTGGTCGACACGGATAGGCAGGTCTCATTTATATATAGGTATTTGAGAGTATCGCTTAGCTCCACTGCGGTACTAAGCCATCGAATCGAATTCCGAACAAATACGAATATTAGTTGGGTTAAAATTAAAAAAGCAAACTAATTACTTTAATTGCTTTTTAGGTTGTATACACATTTTTTGTTATCAAGGCAACGTTGGAGTACTTGAAAGTACTTTTTGTAAATTTACTGAAATGTGATTATTGTGTTAAGACTGAAATGTATTTATTCATTCTGCTGTGTTTCGCATGGTGAATCCTGGAATCGCGAAGAGGTTCCTTACAGGAAACAACATCTTTCATTACACCTGTAGTGTTTATGGGTCATACGCCATAGCATCTACTTAAATCAGTTTGAGTGTGTTCTCGTTTTATCACTTAGCATATAAAAAAGGCTTAATTTCCTAATTTTTATCCAACTACAAAAAGGAGAAAGTATTCAATTCGACTGTATGTTTTTTAAATGTGTGTTACCTCAGAACTTTTTATGCGTGAACCGTTGATGATTGTTTTTTTTTATTTAAAAGCTGGTGCCTCTCGTGTGATCCCATATAAATTTAATCAAGATCTGATCAGTAGTTTTTGAGTTATCCTTAAATAATGCGAATTTAATTGACTTCGAATACATTTCAGTCGTAATGAAGCAGGTTGTACAAAGTTTTTAATTTTACCACTTGTGTAATTCGCATAAATATAGACGTCGAAACGGATTTAGATGTTATTCGACAGGTAGGCCATATTCTGGATTAATACATGGGATATATTTACTACAAGATGGTAAAAGTTACCGCAGGAAAATGAGCATGAATGTTATTTTCTCCACGCGTACGGGAACATAGTGAAGAAGATTTATTTTTGGAAAACTGAAGTGTGAAAAGAAAATACAGTCCGCCTGGTGGTAAGTGGTTGATGTAAACATGGTCATCTTCCAACTTCAAAAGCTACAGATGCGTTGTCCCCTCTGAGAACTAAGACTGAATGCTTCTCAGCTTGTTATTATACCGGCTATCAGACCCTTCAGACCATAACATAGTAGTTCAAATACTGCTGCTTGGCGGCAGAAATATATAAGAGGGTGGTATCAATATACGTGGTATAGCCATGCTGCAGCTATACTATGGTTGTAGCACGAATGGGTCGGCTCGACCGGGGAAGGACCACGCTCTCACAGAATACCAGCGTAAAATAGCAGCTTTTTTCATATGGTGAGTGTAGAAATACGGAGATTTTTTTTTTACTGGAAACGAGGCATTCCATCTCAGTCCTCAGGGGTGACAATGCATCTGCGTTTTGTTTCTTAATCGAGGATAGATGTAGATGTCTATGGGCCACAGCGTCCACTTACCATCAGGTGGACTGTGTGCTCGTTTGTCACCCTTGTTCTATAAAAAAATCGACGCAGACGGTTCATAGTTGCTACTTAAATAAAAGTGCATAAAAGCGAACGTTTTTTGGCATTAAATAAAAATAAATCAGTGTCATAGCCTGTAATAATACTGTCCTCATTTCTAAGTTTACCACGCAGAGGAACCCCGAGCATAGCCCTCTATCTCATAGCGTCATCATACGGCCGGCAGTGACGGACCACATTTCAGATCCATAAGTCTTCGCTGGCAACACGTACTGGTTGTGCAATCTAGTTTTCGAGTTTTGATGTTGAGATATGTTAAAGTTAAAAAAAATTAAAGTTACAGCCTATATACGTCCCACTCCTGGGCACAGGCCTCCGCTCATTTCTAAGAGGGTATTAGGGCAAATAATTGTCCGCCGCGCGGCCGCTATGCGTGGAGGCGAACTGCACATGCCTTCGAAATATTTATTTTTCTTATTTCTCTGACATGCACGTTTCCTCACGATGTTTTCCTTCACCGCCGAGCACGTGGTAAATCAGCACTTAAAATTGCAATTAACAATTTCATTGGTGCCGACGAGGATCTAGCACGGTTTTTGCTCGCGTACTGTGAAATTTACAGCGAGCGTTAGTTATCTGAACATCTGAGCATGATCATTAATTTTCGTACACAAAAAAAGGAATTTATTAAAATTTAATTCATAATTTGGACCTTTAAAACTTTGCACGAATCAATGAATCTTATAAAAAAAGTACAACCGAGCGATCATATTTGATAGTCATTTTATATAGATTTATACAGATATAAGTAATACCAATTGTTATTCGTACAGATGCGACCTGTAATTATACTCGCTCTCTTAGATAGATAGATAGATAGAAAATTCTTTATTGCACTCAAACAAAACAATTTGGTACAAAGGCGAACTTAATGCTGAAAAGGCATTCTCTGCCAGCTAACCTTTTGTAGTGTGGTGAGAGCTATGGGTAGAGCCGCGAGAGAAAGAAAAACTAACTTATTTATTCATACTATTCAAAACGCATTATATAATATTATGTATACATATATACACTCATACACATACATACATATATATATACATGCATACATATATATTTAAATAAAATATATACTAAACCAATAAAGCATACAATATAGTATACGAAATTATAATAAACATAATCAATAAAATTAATCAAGTAGTTTTAAATAATATGCCTCAAGCTTACGTTTAAATGTATTTATTGAAGGAGCATCTTTTAAATCTCGTGGAAGGTTATTCCAAAGTGTAATTGAATATACCGTGAAGGAATCCGAGTAGTATGCAGATTTATGCATAGGGATAGTTAGAGTTTTGTTGGTCATCGAACGGGATAAGCTTAAATATGAAAAACGCTCTTTTAGATAAACTGGGGAACAAGGATTGTGAAGAATACCATACTCTTCACTTCTCACTCTCTTACACTTCAAACAGGAACGCAGCAAGGAAAGAAATGCTTTTTGGCTGCAAATATAGAAAGCAGAGTGGTACCTACGTAGACAAAACCTAGGCAAACAAAACTATCGTCGTAGAATGTTTATATATTTATTACAAAATGTACTTAATTCAGTTAAAGTTTCTTTTCATGTTCTCTTTGTTGCTGGAATTCCCGTATCCACTGCTGTATGTTCCTTTTGTGTTCGCTGCGTGCAATTTTTACAGACTCTGGATCGTTAGGGTTCGTGGGCATCAGGTCGAGGTGATGCGCAGTATCGATCATTACCACCGCCTTCACTGTGTCACTGATACTGCTTAGAAGGCCACCTGAAATATATTAATTTGGTTAAATGTGCTAATATAACTCACTATGAAAATAAGGCCCCTAAAATAGTATTAACGTATTTCATTTACTTATACTTTTTTATAGACTATGGGTTGACAAGCGAGCACACATTAAATCTGATGGTAAGTGGATGCTGTGGCCCATAGACATCTACATCTATCTTCGATTAAGAATCAAAATGCAGATACATTGTCACCCCTAAGATAGAATGCCTCGTTTCCACTTAAAATGGTCTCGGATTCTCTACACTCCCCATACTAAACACAATAGCATTAAGCTGCTGTTTCTGCTATACTATGAGATCGTGGTCCACACCACAGTCGAGCCGCCTTATTCGTGCTTCTACCATAATATAGCTGCAGCATGGCTTTACAATAAACACAGTTACCTCCAGCCCAAGGGTCCAAAAGTCCGTTGCTGAACACGATATTAGAAGCTGCTAGTAGTCGATCGCCGCCGTACTCGAGTCTCGCGACATCAGGACGTGGGTACACGTTGTACTTCTTGTAGCAGTCCGCCGAGACCTTGGTGATGTTCCAGGGGTTCGGCTCGAACATGTCGCTCTCACCAGTCGTGCACATCGGCATCACCATTTCAGTGCAGGCCTGTCAATTACATAGGACAGAATTCATTACAAAAAGAACATTACAAAATAGTTTAATAGTAATTGAATCTATACGTACTTTAATAAAAGTGAAATTTCTGTCGGTGGTTTCGAAATAGATACCTTTATTTAGCTGAGGGGGCTATATGTTTCAGGAATAACCAGACACACAAATTTAAAAAAAATGCCTGTCTGTCTATGTGTTCGGGCTTATTTTCGGAATGGCTGACCGATTGTAAGAAAATTTCATGAACATAAAGAAAGCAATGCCGGGAGTGATCTAGATTCTAGACTTTTGTATAGGGTTGTATAGAGTCGCTAGCCTAAAATGATTTGCTATTAGAAATAATTTCATTTTATTTCTATAAGCTAGAGGTCGGAACAAGAATTCTTGAACTAAAGTAAAATTTTACTTGATGATATCTTTATTTTTTTTTAAATTTTAGTTCATGTACTAGTCGGAATCATAGAACACTATTATTCTCTACCGAGGGGTTCCGAATAGATTAGAATCTATGACTTCCATTTGTACTAGATTTATCGAAGTCAATGAGTAGAATATACTACCTATTTTTTATTCAGTATAGATAATAAAAGATTATTATTGAAAGTCATTAAAACACAAATTACCTTCTTTAACATTAACTGAATCAACATAATATTTTATATTGAATATGATCTATATTGGTCCATTAACCCAGAATTAGTTAATAACTTGACTAGTTGCCTCCTTCAAGCCTTTCAGAATTTACATGATCACTAACAGACGCACCAATAAAAATGTACAAGTTTATTATACAAATTATAAATTAAATAAAAATATACAAATTATAAGTTTGATAAAGTTAAAACTATAAATTAAATATGATGTAAAAGTTATAAATTAAATAAAGATGTCCAAATAACAAATTATAATATTTTTATATTACCTGGTAATCCCAGCCACTCGCGTCGAGGTTGCCATAGTCGTTCCCTTTTTTGTAGTCGACACATGAACTTTTGCCAGTGTAATTTGTAAACATTTCCAGCACATGCCCAATAGCCTACAAATTGTCAAATTTTAGCATAAACTAATAAAAATGCTAATGTTTTATGTAGTAGAGCCACCTTGCATCTCTGTTTTGACAGCATCACATATGGCTCTGCTCAACGAGGAATAATCATGCCCTTACAGTATTCTAGTAGAAAACATCTTTATTTTGATTATATCTCAATTGAGGATAGATTGCGATTGAGGGCACCTAATGTGGGCCGCAGCACTCACTTACCATCAGGTAGACTGTGTGACCACTTGTCAATACGACTTCTTTAAGAAAAATGTTTTTACTTTATCTTAAATAACACAAAAATAAAAACAACACGGTAAAATAAAAATTACCGCGAAAAATGTTATACAGGTTAATTCCACGCGGGATGTGCCTGCGCTAAAATAGGTTTGCCAACTATTACGAGAAATATTTCATGACCAGGTGAATAAAAATATATTAATTTGTAAGAAAGTATAGTATTCAATGAAATTAAGATGGAATGCTGCAATTATTCATATTTTTATTGCAAATTTGTATGTACAAAAAAGTATATTGTGTTTTTAATTTTTTTATCAGGCTTCAAATATAGTATTGTTACGAGCTTGAGGTTGGTGACAATAATAGGTGCCGATTGAATTACCAAAATTTACACTTTTATTACGTAACACTAATTAAAACTTAAAACACTAATAATTAACCACACTGATTCACTTTATTTCGCTCCGAAGCTTCGCTTGTCTCGCCGAATTCAATACTGCTCCGATCACGTATTGCAGCGCCTTTAAATACACCTTTTTCACCGAAAACCGAATATTCAAGTAAATACGCGCGCCAACCGACCAGGCGCCGAAAGTTCGAGTGTGGGGCTTCTAGAAAGCTTAGTTCTTCAATTCGATACTAGATGGCGCTGTTGGTTGAAAGATTAGTAGTAGTAGTTTTTCTGGAAAGCTATCCTCGCTCTGTTACCCGACACTAGATGGCCCTAGTGCCAGACGTCAACTTAGGCGCGCAACAGTATTATTGCGTACTATATATTTTTCGTAACACCGTATCGTAAACCTAATTAAAAATCGAAATATATGGTACGGTAATGATTTTTTTAGTAGAATAAGGGTGATAAACGAGCACACAGTCTACCTGATGGTGAGTGGATGCTGTGGCCCATGGACATCTACATTTATCCTCGATCAAGGATCAAAATGCACATGAAACCCGTGAAGACTAAGATGGAATGCCTCGTTTCCAGTAAAAGGGTTACTGATTGTTTATTAAAATAAATACGGAAAACCAACTCACCACTAAAAGCTTCTGCCCAGTCAGTTTCTGGTTCAAATACTGGCACACGGTCCGCACAGGGTAGGCCGGCAATGGTAGCAGGAAGTCCGTAGCAAATGGATAGTTCACCATGGCCAGGGTCTCGTACATTGATTGCAGAAAGTCTATCAGATTCTGAACGTCGGTCGTGTTTTTGATCGGATCACATAGTTTCCATTGTTTGTTTAGCCACTCTGTGTTGTTTTTGGTTGTAACGAAATTCCTAAAGAATTAAGAACGATTATTAGTTATAAAATAAAAAAAAACCCTCCTATGGAGGTAGCGTACGCTTAGCAGTGGGTTTTTATAGGCTGTAATGGATAGAAGGATATGTTGTTTTAAAACGTGGCAGAGCAACGCTGCAGCTGTGTTATGGTTGTGGTAAGATTGGGTCTCCTCGACCAGGAAAGGATCACACTCTCACAGAATACCGGCGTGGAATAGCAACTTGATGCTGCTGTGTTTCGTATTATGAGTTTAGAGAACCGAGAAAACTTTTTACTAGAAAGGAGATTCTATCTTAGTCCTTAGAGGTGATAACGCATCTGCATTTTGATTCTTAATTGAGGATAGATGCAGATGTCTATGGGTCGCAGAATTCACTTACCATTGGATGGACTGTGCGCTCGTTTGTCCTTATTGTATAAAAAAATGTTATTAAATATATCTGTATCTAATTCAAATTGAGTACTAACCAAAGAGATTTAAAAGTTTAATATTACATTTTTGAATGTCTTTGGGGTAAACAAATTAAGCATTGGTCGTGATAATGTGTGTAGTAAATTAAACACTATAAAATACGAAGCTATTTTCATTCAATGTTTAAAACTATACGTGATATACGTCCCTCTCCTAGGCATTAGTTCTTTCTGCGAGAGCTGTGGAGAGAAATTACTTGTGGTCTGTCGCGCTGCTGCAGTGCGTGTTGACGGGCTACACGTGCCTTGGAAATATTTATATTCCACGCAGCTTTCCTCACGACGTTTCCCTCACTGCCGAGGATGTCGTAAATAAAAAATTAAATCAATTACGAACCCGGGTGCTCGGGCACTGTGAAATTTAGGCTTAGTCGTTATATTAATTTAATTTAATTCAAATTTTTCAAAATTATTACCATAGACATGAAAGTAAAATCCATCATCATATTAGAACAGCATGGTATGGCAACATTTAGGCGACCTACGGCATATATAATTCCGAAGCGCCATATCACACCATGAAGGAAACCTAGGGTTGAAAATTTTGTGTAATGAGATGGGCGATATATATATGACGAAAGCGTAACCAAGTCGCAGTTTAAATCCATCTTGAGGAAACATTATCTATTGTAGTGTCCATAGTGGTGAATGTTTCTTCAATTATTTTTGTGTTAATTTAAGTATTTATAAGTACCACATATTGTTATTAAGGAGCGTGAAATGATAAACTGTTGCATTGCCGACAAACTGGCTTACAGTTTGGCTAAATTTAAAATGTAAATAATGTACACACTTTCTAAGAAATAATAAATAAAAGAATATAATTAACCCTCAGAAGTATACCTAATGACGCTCCAAGATTGTTTTATGTTCTCCTTGCACGTAATGTTGGCCACCACAAAGCTGGACGTCACGATCCGGTGGTAGACATTGCAGGGCAGCATACCAGGGAACATGTGGATGGGCGCTGAAGCGGCAATGGCCCCGGCCACCAGATGTGGATACTTCATCCGGAAGTAGGCCGCAAGCATCCCGCCGTAAGAACCTAATAGTAGTGGTAAGGTTAGGTGTGTAATAATAAACCGTTACGTTTCCTACGTATTATATTTCTTATTTAGTACTATAATATATATAGTCTACCACCAGTATATATATATAGCAATAATACGCAAAATAGCAGCTTGGTGCTGATTTGTTTCGTACGGCGAGTGTAGAGAACCTGAGAGCCATTTTACTGGAAACGCAGCAGAAACAAGATTAAGATGGAGCTTAATCTTCAGGGGTCAACGCATTTTGATTCTTAATCGAGGAAAGTTGTCTATTGGTCAAATAATCCATGTGACCAACAGGTGAACTTAAGCTAGTTTGTCACCCTTATTCTATAAAAATTACAAACTAATGTTATCCACCAAAATTACTTCTAAAAATAACTTATCATTATGTTCGCCGTTTAGTGTTGGCGTAAAAATCTACTGCGTTTAAGAAAGAAGTGAGAGGGGGAAACTGGTACAGGAGATGGGAAACAAGATCTTTCTGATAATTCAAAGTAAATCAAAATTATTAATTAATATATTTATTATTGTTGAGATGTCATCGGGAAGGAGTACACACTACACAGCATCCTGTAAAAAAGAAAAATTATACTTACTCTTTGGTTCGCAATTGCGTGTAATTTAAATTAACTTCAGCTTGACGTACTACGGAGACAAGATTGTTCCAGGACCTTGCAGGCCGCGAGCACTGAGTCAGATGAAGCTGTAAGAGTCGTGTAGACTAACAGCACTAACATACAAAAAATAGATAGAATAAAAATGCCTAGAAAGCGAACGGTGACGTCACTATAACTAACTACTCACCGCCAAAAGCAATAACTGGGTATCTTGGTTTCAATCTATTGTTTTGCAGGCAGTTGACTAGTTCGGCGTAGTCGGCAAGGGCTTGCGCCGCGGTCAGGTAGCCGATGTGCTCATTGTCGAGGGACTTGTTTCCGAATGGCATGGACGAACCGTAGTATCTAAAGAATGGGCATAAAGCATATTCTTGTATTGAAATACACTACAAGTGTTGCGTTGGGTTAAAGTTTTTAAGACTGTTGTGGTGGCTCGAGAATCTATCTTATAATGATTTATTATCTACGCGAATAATACACATTGAACGAAACTAATTTAAAAAAGAAAGAAAGAACACACATTGATATGACCTACACACAACATTGAGAAACTTATAGAATAAGGGTGACAAACGAGCACACAGTCCACCTGATGGTATAAATGGATTGTAGTGGATGCTGTGGCCCTTAGACATCTACATTTACCCTCAATTAATAAATCAAAATGAAGACGCGTTTTCACTCCTGAGGATTAAGATGGAATTACTCGTTTCCAGTAAAAAGGATGCCGGTTCTCTACATTCACCACGCGAACTACACCAGCATGTGAGAACGTGGTCCGACCCCAGTTCAGCTGAGTCATTCGTAATACAACCATAATATAGCTGCAGGGTGGCTCTACCACGTATTAAATAAGCAGGTAAGTAAGTAGCAAAAATAATCCCGTTCCAGTGATAATCTGTGCAACACACAGCACAGATTATCTCAGAATAATAGTTTCATACGTGGTAGAGCCATGTCGCAGTTATATTAATAGTATAGTAACAGAAACAGAAACTTTTTTTATTCAATGTAGATTATAAACAATACTTATTGAAAGTCATTTTTTTCATTTACCACTGGTTCGCAAAAAAAAAAAACCTCTGTCCTGGGAAGAACCAGCAAGAAACCCAGCGAGACTATGTTTTTTTTATTTCAAATAATAGCTTACTATCATGTTTACAATTAACAACACAAGACAGATTAGAAATAGCTTGGTAGCGATCACCCTTCCCAGGGGTTATTATCATCCATAACCCTTTTTATGCAAACTTAGTTTAATAAAGTTTTTGAACTTTGTGTATGACAAATTTTGTATATTTTCTGGGATTTTGTTGTAAAAGCGTATACATCGCCCCAAGAATGAATTACTGACTCGGTGGAGTCCAGTAACTGGTACTACTAGCTTGTGTCTTATTTTTGCAAAACTACGTTTATTCTTGTGTACGTACATTACATTTTCATAAATGCATTGAGAGGCCAGAGTTAATATATTAATTTCCTTAAATTTTTGCCTCAGCGACTTTTTTGGTTTTAAATGATATATTGCTCTAATGGACGACTGACACAGAAATTATGTTCTGTAAAACAAATATAATTTCTGTGTCAGTCGTGTGTCCCCATAGCAAAATACAATACGACAAAATGCTATGGAAATAACTAAAGTAAACTATTCTAGCTGTTTCAACACTGGTAAGAGTTCTAATCTTTTTACAGCATATGCTGTAGAACTAAGTCTGCTAGCTAGTTTTGATATATGGGGGAGCCATTGAAGCTTTGCGTCTAGTGTGATTCCAAGAATAATGATGGTATCAACAAGACTCAGTTCTTCCCCATTTAAAATTAGATTAGTATTAACATGTTTGACATTAGGAATTTCTATATTTAGTTTATTTGCATTTAAATGCAAATTATTAACATTAAAACAATTGACTAACTTAGCCATAGCATTACTTATTTCGTCGTAATTTAATAACTGTCGTTTTAATTTGAAAATTAATTAATGTTGTAGCATGAATGGGTCGGCTCGACCGGGGATGGACCACGGTCTCACAGAATACCAGAGTAAAACAGTACCTTAATGCTGCTGTGTTTCGTGTGGTGAGTGTAGAGAACCGGAGACCTCTTTTACTGGAAACGAGGCATTCCATGTTAGTCCTCACGGGTGACAACGCATCTGCATTTTGATTCATAATAGAGGATAGATGTCTACGGGCCACAGCAACCACTTACCATCAGGTGCACTGTGTGCTCGTTTGTCACCCAATTCTATAAAAAAACACTAGTTTTCATTCGAGATCTTAATATATTTATTATTTTAAGAATTTTATATAAACAAGCCCTGAAACAATTTAATAGAACCGGATACGATTTTTGTAAATTAGTCTCATAATTAAGAAATAAAACCGCTTGGTCATGGTCAGTAGGACCATTAGTGTGGGCGGGCAAGAACGCATGGAGCAATATTAACCCACACCTGCAGCCGTAGAGAAACTGCTAATTTATTTCAAAATTCACGAGACTGCTGTTTTGTGCGGGTTCCTGCCCGCCGCGGAGGTAGTAATACAGACTTCACCGCGTCGGTAATTCATTCTTTGGGTTTTACAACAGAATTCCAGAATTCCAAAATTTCAATTTCAAAAAAGAAATTCCAAATGTGACGTGCACAAAGTTCAAAAACTTTACTAAATTAGTATTATGTGAAGAGAAGTGTTGATATCAATCAACACTTCTCTTCACATATACCTCTGGATCACCAAACCAAGTGTCAAACTGTTAATCAGTTAATGGGTTTACCTCGTCCTAATATCGCTCCTTTCCGCTTCTCTCCAATAGCTACGAATGAGATCAGGAAGGTTATACTCTCCATTAAGTCTAATGCTATTGGTTGTGACAATATCTGTCGCCGTATGATTATTAATATTATAGACCATTACCTCCCTGCTATTTCCCATATAATTAACTTCTCTCTGGATTCTGGAGTTTTTCCGTCGATGTGGCGTAAAGCTTACATTATACCTCTCCCAAAAATTTCTAATCCTTCTTTACCTAATCACTTCCGACCTATATCCATTCTTCCCTTTTTATCAAAGGTGCTAGAGGCTTGTGTACACAAACAGCTATCACATTTTATCTTCTCGAATAACCTGTTAATCTCATTACAGGCTGGTTTCAGGCCAGGTCATAGCACTGTTTCCGCGCTCCTCAAAGTCACTGCTGACATTAGGGCAGGCATGGAGGAAACTAAAGTCACAGTACTGGTTTTGGTTGACTTCTCTAACGCCTTTAATGTCATCAGTCACGACATCCTTTTATCAATCCTTTCACTTCCTGTGATCTCATCTGAGGCTTTGGAGTGGTTCTCATCTTATATTCGAGGCCGCCAGCAGTCAGTTGGCATTGACGAGTCCTTATCAAGTTGGTGTGACTTGCATGCTGGTGTTCCTCAAGGCGGTATTCTATCTCCGTTGTTATTTTCAATATTTATAAATCTCATTACCCCAAATCTTCAGTGTGCGTATCATTTGTATGCTGATGACTTACAGTTGTACTCACACGTGAAGGTCGACTGTATATCTACAGCAGTTGAGTCTCTAAATAGGGATCTAGAGTATATAAAGAACTGGTCTGACAAGTTTGGTCTTAAAATTAACCCATCCAAATGTCAGGCTATAATATAAGGTAGACAACGGATGATAAAGAAACTGGATCCCACAGCTTTACCACCGATCATTTTTAACGGTTTTATTTTAGAACTGAGTAATACCGTGAAAGACCTTGGATTGCACATTGACTCCACCTTGAGCTGGCAAACTCATGTGGCAAATGTTTGTCAGAAAGTGACAGGTATATTGCGTTCTCTCTACCGCCTGAAGAACTTTCTCCCATCCAGGACCAAGACTCTTGAACAAATATGACCGTCTTCTTAATAACTGCATTCGATTCATTTTTAATCTTCGAAAGTATGATAATGTGTCTACTTATCGCTCTCAACTTAACTGGTTACCCATTCGTCAGCGCCGTAGTCTACGTGCACTCACTACTTTTTACTCTATCTTGATGTCTCCTAATCCTCCATCTTATTTAACTCCTCATTTTCCAACTCATTTCCAACCATGATAGAGTTCTCCGTTCTAGTAATAACCTTTTGCTTCAGTGCCCCCCTTTTAATACAAATTAAATTAAATTTGTTTTAATTAAATTTAAGTACTAATTTTGTACAATCATCGTTCTTTGGTCAATCTGTTCTTCTTTGGAACGCTCTTCCTTCCGAAATCAGGAGTTCCGAAAACCGGATTTCGTTCAAATCTAAAGTACGAGAAATGATCGTCAATGAAATGGCAGAATCAACTTAGCGTTCGTAGTTAGCCGTGTTTAATATTGTATTTAATATACATATGTGTGTATATATATATATATATATATATATATATATATAAGTCCAATATACATTGAGTCCGCCTATATACATCTAATGTGTATATGAAGTTAAATAAATAAATAAATAAACTAAGTTTGCTTATATCAAGGAATTTATGAATGATAATAACTCCTAGGAAAGATGATCGCTACCAAGCTATTTCTAATTTGATTTATGTTGTTAATTATGTAATACATGATTGTAAGATGTTATTTAAAAAAATTGTACTTGTGGGTTTCTTGCTGGTTCTTCGTAAGAAAGAGGTATTTTTTTTTTTGAAAAAGTGGTAAATTAAAAAACGTGACTTTCCATAAGTATTATTTATAAGCTACATTAAATAAAAAAGTTTCAGTTCCTGTTTCTGGTATGCAAAGGGGCCAGGGGGCTATGTTCAGCTACTTTAATAGGCTATAACGGTAACGAAGTTCTAAGTCTTGGTTTACTAGCTGCGGCGCTGCGAGCCGTGTGTTGGTTTCCCCAGACAAAACAGGTATTGGTACGGCATATGAATAGGTTATATGTAAAATACCTTTATAATACAGAATAAATTGCTCATGTGGTGTACATTTTTAAGTTAAAAGCCTACCTGAGGTAAGTGTTCTTGTTATATCGTGAAATCACGTGTAGGTACTTAGAAAGATGTGGAATTACCTGTGTTCGGCGAAGACAATTTTAGCTCGAAACTCCTCGGCTATATCCCACATAAAGCCCGTGTGCTTTGCAAACAGCTCGATTTGACCCTGCAATTGAAATTTCTGGGGTTATATTATAAGGTTACAGGTTACTTTACTCTAAATGCTTTCACTAGGCCAATTTACAAGAAATATTTTTAAGTAGGTGTTTATCGATTATTCAAGAATTAAGGACTAGTTAATTAAGCGCCTGGCTGTGGCGTTGAAGATTCGTTTCTCCATCTTTCTGCACGAAACCCGTAGTTTAGCCTACTTCAGGAAGGAGAAGGTTTACTATTAGACTCGTTGTTGTTTTCAACCGACTTCAAAAAAAGGAGGAGGTTCTCAATTGGCCTACATTTTTTATGTGTGATTCTTTTTTTTATTTGAAAGCTGGTTGCTTCTCATGTGATCTCATAAAAATTCGATCAAGATCTGACCAGTAATTTTTCTCTGTAGGATTTGTTATCCTTAATAAAGCGGATTTAATTGACTTCGACCACATTAATGATGTTCTCGTTTTATTTATATTGACATCGGTTGTACAATATTTAAAAATTTTCCACTTATTTTATGTATGTTACACGATTATTTTGTCAATTGTGAATCAATTTTCTTGAATTTTGTTGTATTAAATATAATTTTATTAATAACTTAGGAATGGTCCCATATTATATATAATTTGGAGAAAAATTCCACACCTTAGGGTGACAACATAGGGAAGTTTTGTAACTATTGACGATATTGCGGTTCTGATATTTCTTGTCCACTGAAAAGGGTAAAAAATGAAGCCCGTTCTATGTTAAACGTGGGCCTTCATATTGTAGAGGGTTTTAATATATACATTATGACTTGCTGGCTCGGCATATATAGTTCTTCTCGGCATATATAGTTAACCTTTTCAGTCGGTGGCGTGACGAGTTTCGCTTCCGACTTTATGTATATAAATGTAATTTTCTTTCGACATATTGTGAATATCTGACAGTATACATATAGCTTAGTTATGTATACTCTAAGTCAAGTTTAGTTATACGATCACTAACAGACGAACCAAATTAATATAATAAAGATTATCATAGTTTATGTCCATATTATATGTAGAACGCCACCGTACAAGATAACATTCCTAGCTTGAATTTGGAGGCTCTAAGTATTTTTTTTTATTTTTTTTTATTTATTCAGGACAACAAACAATTACATAATAATGCTTAAACCAAATAACATTTTATAAATAATATTAGTCATTATGTAACCAACACCGTTATCCACAAAGTAATATTAAATTGGTAACAGTAAATAATAAATGCACAATAAACAGAGTATAAGTGAAAAAGGGAAAATAAAATAAAATTGACAGTACTCAGTAACATAAAAATCAAAATGAGACAAAAGGGAAGAAAAAATAATTAAAAATAATTGCTAGCAGTACAAATTTATCTTGTAAAATATTTAAAGATACTATTGAATATCTACCAACTTTCTTAGAACGTTCTTGCGAAATTGTAACTGTGATGAAGTGAATAGATCAATATTTGAAAAATGCATGTTATATACTTTCATAATACGTCTAAATGGGGCGCGTTCACCCGCATTGGTTTTACATAGTTTAGGCGCAAACAATTTATGTGTATACACGTCTCTAATGCCTTGAGAACGACTAGGGACACGGATATATATTTTGTTAAGTAGTTCACTACAATCTAAATCATTTCGAATTATTTTGAATAATAGTATCAGATCAAAGTATATTCTTCTTGCTTTTAAAGTATGAATTGAAAACTTTTTTAATAAGTTACGATACGATGATTTAGCGTTTTTATTCTAGAAGTTCACCGTATTTATTATAATAGGGGTTCCATACTTGCGTTGCATATTCAATTTGTGGTCTGATAAGTGATTTGAAAAGTAGTAAATAAGATGAGGAGCTTTTAAAAAAATTACACGTTCGTGCAACAATTCCGTACATTTGATACGCTTTATTTGTTACATGGCTGATATGGTTATGCATTAAAGGTTAGATTTGAATCGTAAAGGATGCCTAAATCCTTTATTAATGATACTTTTTCTAAGGGACTGTTAAGAAGGGAATATAAGTAATTGTAGGTTTTTACGTTTTTGGTGAAAGAAATAGATTTACATTTAGGGATGCTTAATTGTAGTTTATTGATTAGACAGTAGTTAGATAGCCGGTCAAGATCTTCCTGTAGCTTCTCACAATCATTAAGGGACTTTACACTTCGATAAACTTTCAGGTCATCTGCATACAACAAAAAATTACTATTTATAAAACAAGACTGAATATCATTTATATACAATGTGAAGAGCATCGGACCTAGTATAGATCCCTGTGGTACACCTGAGGGTACTAATTTTTCGCTAGAGGAGAATCCATTGACCACAACTTTTTGGGTCCTATTAATAATGTATGAAGAGAACCACCGCAATAAGTTTCCACGTATACTATTGAACGCAAGTTTTTGAAGAAGGATGGAATGATCCACTTTATCAAAAGCTTTACAAAAGTCTGTGTAAACGGTATCAGTTTGTATTCGATTGTCCATATTATCAAACAGAAAGTTTGTATATAAAATAAGATTACTGATGGTCGATCGGTGTTGTACGAAACCATGTTGTTCTGGAATTAGTAAGTTGTGTAAACTCGGATAAATTGAATTATGTACTAAGCGTTCAAGGACTTTTGATAAGGCAGAAAGTAAGGAAATAGGTCTATAATTAGTCACGTCAGTTTTAGAACCGTTTTTAAACACTGGGGTTATATTCGCAGATTTCCAGACTGTGGGCACTAAACCTTCACGCAAACTGCGGTTATACAAATAGAACAGAGGTACGCTTATTGAGCTAGCAGTATGTTTGAGGAAAAAAGGTGGGATACCGTCTGGTCCTAAACTTTTAGTTATATCTAAGTTTTTTAGACATTGTTCTATTGTGTTTTTTGAAAATGATATATCTGAGATAATTAAGTTAGTGTTTGATGAGCAAGGAAGTGAATCTATGTCGTACGTCATCAGTGAGCTGTTCTCATAAACTGAAGTAAAATAGTTAGAAAATAATTCACATATATTCTCAGGATTATCGGTTTCGTTTCCACCGTGAGACATTACGTTGGGAATACCACATTTTTTTTTATTGTTTACAAAAGACCAAAATACTTTGATGTCTTTCTGCAAACTTGTTTCAATTTTACTTAAATATGAATTAAAGCACTGCGCGGAAAGTTGTTTAAATCTTTTTCGAAGAACAGAGTATTCCTCATAATCTACTTGGTTAGAAGATTTTTTCCACTTTATCCATGATTTTTATTTATTTTTAAATATGTGTATTAGTGGGCGTGTAAACCATATTGGAAACTTTTTAGATTTGGTTGGGCGTAAAGGTACGTGTTTCCTAATGATTTTATATATCTCTTCATAAAAGTGGTTGGTGGCAGTGTCTAAGGACGGCACCTCTAAAATACTTGCCCAGTCTACACGTTTAATATCGTCATTAATATCTGCATATTTACCCTCGGAGAATCGGTATTTTGGTAAAGTTTTACGCGCCAATTGTATGTATTCTACGTTGAAAAGTAGCTCGGCGTTAAGTGGCGGATGAAAGACGTCTATCGGAACTAAAGAGTTTAGTGGTGACTTACAATTACTTGTATCATTATTTGAAATGAAAAGATCTAAGATGCGATTCTTATTATTTTTAATTAAATTAAATTGTTTGCAACCTACAATTGATAAAAAATTTGAAACGAGCAAAGTCATTGGATTTTTGCAGTAATGTGTATTAGGAGTACATGTACTCCCGTCATACTGTAGCCACTCAATGTCGGGTAGATTAAAGTCCCCGAAAATATATATTTTTGTATTTTCATTGCACATAAGCTCATTTTGGAGAGAGTTTAAAAATAATTGGTAAGCAGTTAAGGGCTGATTTGGTGGTATGTAAACACCGCTAACAGCGTGATATTCGTTATGTTGCTTAGAATAAAACTTAAGTATCACATAATCAATATTAGATGGGACATTTATAATTTCGTCTTCACAGTGAAAAGTGGGCTTTAAAATACATCGAGTGCCATTTAGCCCCATGCGCACCGCAATCAATACACCTCCACCGTCTGTTTTACCACATAACTCTCGATTTCGATCGCATCGGTACACTACATAACGCGAATCAATGAATTCACTATCTGCAATATTCGAGGTCAACCATGTTTCCGTGAGAATTATTATATCATAATGTTCCAACAATATATTATTGAATAAAGTACTCAACTTTGTCCTCAAACCTCTACAATTCTGATAGTATACCTGTATTTTATAAGCCATCTTTATAAATGGTATACGTTTTAAGAATTACTAGTAATAATTTAAAAAAATAAAATATGAAAAAGTGTAAAATTCGAAATAAAAAACATATGGAACTATATATCGCAAAAATTTGTTCATGTACAAGATTTTTTAAAAGTAATTTAGTTGGTAATAATTGTTTTATGTTGTTTGTTAGAACACGTAAATCGTGAATTGTATTAAAATGTAAACACAAAATAGTTATTGTGACGGTGGCCGCAGAAAAATATATGTGGTAAAAGAATTGTCCCAGTCGTAAACAACACATAGAGTAATGCAACACTATAAGAGCTTGCAAATAAATCTTATAAGAAGACGTACCTTATTCATATTATTTTTAAATTTGTTACGTGGTATCATTATGTTTACTTTTCGATAATTGATGTTGTTATCTTTGTACAGCATAAATAGCAGATGTTTCGCTTGCACAAACCTATTACTAATAACTATTTCACAAGTATCCTTTGTAAGTATCCTTTGTAAGTTCACAAGTATCCTAAGTATTCCATCATTTGGTATCCTTTGATTTAATTTTCGATAGTATATCTTGTACCCTTCGTATAGCAAAAATAGCAGATGTTTCGCTTGCACGAACCAGTACAGTTCCGCGCTTGATCCACACAAATCTATATCCGTTCTGTTTAGCAGCTTCACGAGTTTGACGAAACAAATTCTTACTTTGAATAGTTAAGTGCTCATTGATATATATATATTTTGAACGGCTCCATGCATATTTATTTGCTCTGTTGTGATTCCTTTTGATAATCTTGCTGCAGAAAGAAAGTTGTCACGCGTTGCTTGATTGAAAAATTTTACAATTACGTTCTTCGGGCGTAAAATCTTAGGGTTCATATGAGGTACACGATGAATTGTAACTATGTCTTTAGTAGAAATTGGTTGCTTTATGACTTTAGCAATATTCTCCAGTATTTGTATTAAGTTCTCGCTTCGTTTTTCAGGCAGATTACTTATCTCAATATTACAATTTCGAGATTTTTGTTCAAATTCAGCCAGTTTAGTTTCTAATTCAGAGATTCGTGTCTCGAAGACCGGCGTGGATTTCAGCTGCTGTTCTATTCTAGATACGCGCTTGCTGACATCATGAGTTCTTTGGTCTAAATCATCGTATTTATCACTGATAAATTTCAGCGTAGTTTTAATTTCGTCGAAGTCATTAAGAAGGGTATTAAATTTTGTTTCTTGTTTTGAGAACCAGGAATCAAGCCTGTTAAGTAAACTGCTTTGAAGAGTCTTAAATTCTTGTTGTAGATCGGAAATTGCAGGAATCACGCTACTACCTTTCCGAGATGTTATATAAGAAGGAGGTGATTCATTTTCAATAAATGACTCGTTGACACTCATTTCTCCGGGTCTTAAATCTTGTTCAGTTTCACACTCTTGCGTAAATGTACTGTTTACAGTTGTCATGTTTATAACTTGACTGCTCTGTTATCAAATTAATCTGTGCGAAGTCTCCAACGATGCGTTCGAGTGATGTCAATATAGCATTAACGTTAAACTCCGATGCTTTACACGAGACTCACACATAGGCACGGCACAATGTAATTATGTGTAAATTTTATGTGTAAAAGGAAATTGTCTGAAAGATGTCTCTTCTTTCATTGTGTGTTAGTTTATCTTGCTCATATGGCGATAAGCTTTGGGGTTAAACGTCAAATTAATAAAGATAGTAGGCCAGTACCTCGAGCACTTATCTACGTTAACAGAGCATCGATAGAAATTTAGTAGAAAAAATGGGACCAATTCTTTTGATTACTTCCAAAAAAAAGTATTTAGGATACTCCTTCTCATCAGATCCAACTATCAGCAAAGCATACAATAGCAGTGTTCATGTCCTATATACACTGCTATTCTACGTACGGGTTCTCCCCGACGTGAATATATCAGATCAATAAGCTGAAGTGCCAAAAGGCTGTCCAAATAGTTCGGAAAATCGACAATCATTGGAGGAAAAAGGAGGAACGTGGAGTGGCAGTCTCGTACCGGTAAGCGAAGTGGAGGACAGCTCTTTATTAAATGAAGTGATGATCTTGTAAAATATGCAGCAAGTCTGCATGCAGGTGACTCAGGATAGTGCTTTGTGGCATTCCTTGAGAGAGTTCTATGTTCAGCAGTGGTCTTGTGAAAGGCTGTAGATGATGGTGATGCATGTGTATAGTACTCAAATAAAACATTAACTGGTGTTAGAGACATAGATGTACCGTGCCATTCCATCTTATTGAAACTCACTCCTGAACACCCCACACAGATAGCTTCATGTGGTGGTGATTGGACAGTTGTCGCGCTTGGCAAGAGGGTTGGCAACAGCAGTTTATATTTGAGTCGTTATTAGAAGGACGCTGCTACCCATCCATGGTATGATACCATCATCATCATCATTATCATTACAGTCCTTCACTACTCCACTGCTGAACATGGCCTCCCCAAGGAATGCTATAAAGCACGGTCCTGAGCCATCTGCATACATCGACTTCCTGCATGTCTTACCAGGTCGTCACTCCATCTAGTGAAGGGTTGCCCTACACTTCGCCTACCGGTACGAGGCTGCCACTCGAGAACCTCTCTTCCCCATCGGTTGTGAGTTCTTCGAGCTAAATGGCCGGACCATTGCCACTTCAGCTTACTAATCCGTTGGGCTATGTCGGTCACTCTGGTTCTACTGGGGATATCCTCATTTCTAAGTTTATTACGCACAGATACTCCGAGCATAGCCCTCACCATAAATAGCTGGGCGACCTTGAGCCTCCTCATATGGGATTATATGGGATAGTAGATATTGTTACACCATCACTACGTGGTAAGAGATATGTATCCGGTTTTGATTGTAGAACGAATAATAACTATTAAATATTTCAAAGGCAATGTTGGTCATAGTAATCAAATAATAGTAATTTCTGAGTTCTATTTTCACTTTACCCAGATTTCTATTTAGATCGCATCCAGTTTAACTCTTACTTTACTTTACTTACTTTTACTATGTTTATTTTTTTAAATTCCCATTATTTTCCACTGTAAAAAGAAATTACCTAAACTATCGGCGTCCTGAAGCTTGGAACCGGGCGGCAGGAAACAAGCTTCAGGACGCCGATAGTTTAGGTAATTTCTTTTTACAGTGAAAATAATGGTCATTTAAAAAAATCAAAAACACAAGCCCTGCTTTATAGTTAGTTCAGTTGGTATGCAAAGTTTTATGATCTTATTTAAAGTATTTTATGAATAACAGCGGTTTATTGTTCTGTTTAGAAGTAACTTTGTATTTTTTTCTATTGAGAAAATTTTACGAAATCATGTTTTCGTCTAACATAGTACTTAACATTAATCCTCAACTTTACCATATATTTATTTCAAAATTAATGCCGCAATATTTTCGGTATAACGGAGGATCTTGCTAAGCCATTTGAGGTTATATCCTATACCTTTAAACGAGCAATTCTTGTATATATATATATATATATATATATATATATATATATATATATATATATATATATATAATCGGGATCTCGGAAACGGCTCCAACGATTTTCATAAAATTTAGTGTCCAGGGAGTTTCGGGGATAATAAATCGATCTAGCTAAGATTTATTTTTAGAAAATGTCTTTTTGTCCGTGTTTTTAGGCAATTAAAAACTGCTACAATATAGTTAGAATAAGAAGGTAAATTTTGACAGTTTGGTAATGATTATAAATAGCTTATTGGTATAATGGGCGGTCACAAAATCGTAAAACCCAGGTTCGAGCCCAGACCGACCGACCGACTTTTTTATTTTTTTTTTTCAAGTTTCTTTCTTTTTTGAGAAAATATATTTTTTTCGAGCCCTTTTTTTAGTATTTTTTAAAAACACGAAATTTTAAATAAAAATAATTGCACTCATGATTTTTTATTCAAATAACCAGTTCAGTTTTTTCTGTTATGTCGCTAAGATCAAAAAATATTATTTATAATTCATCAGTATGTAATTTGTATCTAAATATAATTTTCAAAACACACGAATTAAAAAAATCGAGCGAAAAATACCGAGCAAAGCTCGGTCAACCGGGTACTATATATATATATATATATATATATATATATATATATATATATATATATATATATATATATATATATAATCGGAATCTCGGAAACGGCTCCAACGATTTTCATAAAATTTTGTGTGCAGGGAGTTTCGGGAGCAATAAATCGATCTAGCTAGGATTTATTTTTAGAAAATGTCTTTTTGTCCGTGTTTTTAGGCAATGAAAAACTGCTACAATATCGTTAGAATAAGAAGGTAAATTTTGACAGTTTATTAATGATTACAAATAGCTTAATTGGTATATTGGGCGGTCATAAAATCGTAATACCATAGTTCGAGCCCAGACCGACCGACCGACTATTTTAAATTTATTTTTTAAGTTCCTTTCTTTTTTGAGAAAATCTATTTTTTCGAGCCCTTTTTTAGTATTTTTTAAAACATGAAAATTTAAATTAAACTAATTACACTCATGATTTTTTATTCAAATAACCAGTCCAGTTTTTTCTATTATGTCGCTAAGATCAAAAAATATTATTCGTATTTCATCAGTATGAAATTTGTATCTAAATATAATTTCCAAAACACACGAATTAAAAAAAAACCGAGCGAAAAACACCGAGCAAAGCTCGGTAAACCGGGTACTTCCTCCTTAACTGTGTCAATCAATCATTAATCAATATTGTTCCTACTATACTGCTGAAGCCCAAATAAATGAACAAATCAAAACGAGTCAACAACGCTGACAAGAGAAATAATTGCAGGAAGACTATTGTGGTTGACTTTGTTAAAAGCTTTTGAAGGATTTGCAAACGCAGCACTGCATCTACTTATTTTCCTAAAATAACCTATCGCCAGTGTGAAACCTGGCCTGATAAACAGGCAATATTTTATATTTTGTTGTATTGACGGCGAATCCACCATCTTTATAATCCCGTGGATATTGTAAAATGCGACAGAAACAAATGAAAGGGAAATCGGCTGCAGCATATTCTGGAATCATAAAAGCATGGAACTATGCAAAATATTCCAACTTTGAGGCAACCTATGGGGGATCTATATAATGTGTTCCACAGTGGCTGTAATGATACACGAATAAAGACTACGAGTATATTTAAATATTACGTGAATTTGGATTACGTTTATAAACAGGCTCCCAAAATTTTCGAGAGAATAAATAAAAAAAAATAGGTGTTCTGGAGGACTCGCACTCACACTCCCATGCTTTATGCCGTGGTTAAGATAGTTTACAATAAAAAAAGAACGTTTTAGGTCTCGCAAGGTGAGAGTAAAGTGGCAAGCAAAGCGTAAGCATATAGGTATTCATGGTGTTACTAGAGGAAAACTAAAATTTTTGTAATAAAGGAAACCATAAAATTGTGCTTTCATTTTCCATATTTTATTCGACCGATTATTTTGTTAGGATTTATCTGAATTGGCGCGAGTAAAAATTCATTCCTTTCAATTTACGTACATATTTGCACACTTTTATTTTTTTAATATAGTAGTAGCGGCTCTCCACTAGACGGAGTAATGAACTGGTAAGATATGAAGGTCTCGATGGATACAGGTGGCTGATGACCGTGTTTTGTGGTATTCTTTGGAGAAGGCCCATGTTCAGCAGTGCACTTGTTAGGGGTTATAATGATGATGATGATGATGATCACCTTATAGTATACTGTTACAAAATATCTCAGGCATTGCGTACGCTTATATACTATGCGGTTATGTATAAAGTTTAAATAAATAAATGAATATGCATGTCTAACAAAGTATATTTCAAAGACATGATGTTAAACCCGGTAACGCATAGAGAAGTAGATTATTTCACTTCCATAAGCCTCTTAAAATATCTGTTAGCCTAGTATTATCGTATACGTAACCTTTATTATGCTTCATTTCAAGTTCACTAATAAGTACGCATGTAAACGACTGCCTAGCCTAGCGATTGCTGATTATGAGGTCCAGGGTCCGACCGCGGGTCGATCCTTGATTGGGTATTCCTGTCAAAAAATTCTTAATAGCAGCCCGGATTCAAAAAGTTGGTGGTGATTCACCCCATGTCTCGGAAAGCATGCAAAATCTTTGGACTTGCGCTCCATCGCTATCTGATCGTGCCGGATTACTGTGCCATCGGATTGTGAGAGAAGGGAATAGGGAAGGAACCTATGCTTGCGCATACACTCGGCCACAATCCAGTCCTGCGTAGATGGCAAGTTAAGACTAGCCGCCATGATCAAAATTCGGTCTGGAGAACATTATAATTATTGTATGTGTATACAGAGAGCTCTGCGAGTCTTTAACAAAGTCTCGGACCGGGAGTAACTAAGTCTAGTCTAGTGTCACCCTTAGAAGACAGTTTTGCGCGGCTACTGCTTAAATTATCCCACTGTCTTATCTCCTCAATTTCAAGACACTCCCTTTGTTGCCTTAGTATCGAGTAACAATATCGAATGGTTTAGTTTTGGTTACAGTCACTTGTAAGGGAAGGCTTAGTGTCACTAAAAAGCTTTGTTTACTCAACAGAGGGAGATGATACTTCATGACAGCCCATCGCATCCAGCATTACGAAGCGGAGAATTGGTCTCACTTAGAATACTGTTCTCATCTGTGGGGCGGGACATCCTAGTACCAGCTCCTTCCACTTGACCGCATTCGTAGTCGTATCGTCGACGAATAAGGTTTTTCTGATCGGCTTGATCCATTGGCCTTGTGAAGAGATGTTTTATCTAGAGAGATATCTTCTGTAAGAGCATCTTCTATCGCATGTACCACAGCTCTAGTAAAGCTTAGCATTAAGTTGCGTATCTAAGAACTGCGATTGCGAATCTTATTGTGCAATTTATGTATGTAAACTGCCTCCACGATACAAGAGATAATTCTAGTGTTTAAAAGTACTTGTACCTTTATCTTTGAGACGTTTTATTATATCTACATAAACAGCACGTGGACCTAAATCCAGATCCGGAATTATTATTTGTAACCCAACATTTGTAACAGAACACAAATAGGTACAATCACTGGTACCGTCCGAAATTCGAACCTGCAGCCGGCAGCGCCTCAACCAAACGCTTAGCCACTAAGAATGTTACTAAGCCATCTCTATCACCGAGCTACACTATCCGCTATTAATCATATCATCATTACAGCCCTTCAAACATCTACAGCTAAAGATAAACCTTCTTCAAGGAATGCCAGAACATACGGCTCAGCCTCAGCATCTTTTACGAGGTCATCGCTCCATCTAGTGGTGGGCCTACATTTTGCTTACCGGTGCGAGGCTACCACTTGGAACCTTTCCTTCGGTTGTTGGTTCTTCGAACTATATGGCCTTCTTTTCTGCCTATGAGTTTGTCCGTTAAGTACCATCTTCTTAACTATTTCTGTGTTCAAACAGTAGTGTTAGCACTGGAGTGTTCCGGTCTCAAGACTATAGAGAGTCAGAGGAATTACAGGCTTTGAGGTACTCCATCTCAATCCCAAGAGGTTACAACGCATCTTTAGCCTGGTTTGTTTGAAGTTGGTTGCAGGAAGCCATGAGCTGCAGTAGGCATCTACCATCAGGTTGACTATACCAGGTGGATATATTGGTTCATGTGGTATTTCAGTTTTATAATTTTTGGACCGCACCACCTTTTCACCTAAACATTTCAAAATAGATTTTTTTAATATGATAGGGAGACAAACGAGCACACAGTCCACCTGATGATAAGAGGTTGCTGTGGCCCATAGACATCTATATCTATCCTTGATTACGAATCAAAATGCAGATGCGGTGTCAGCCGTGAGGACTAAGATGGAATGCCTCGTTTCCAGTAAAAAGGGTCTCCGGTTCTCTACACGAAACACAGCAGCATTAAGTTCTTATTCTACGCGGTTATTCTGTGAGAGCGTGGTCCTTCCCCGGTCAAGTCGACCCATTCGTGCTACAATTATATTACTAATATAGCTGCAGCATGGCTCTACCACGCTATAAAAATCTTGTGCTTTTAAATAGAAAGTTATTATATATAATTATGTAAAATATAAAATTATTATATTATATATATTACCTCATTACCAGTGTAGAAAAAGATCGGTCCATCTCCTCTGTCCCAGTGATCTTCGTTCACAAGATATTTAATATTAAAAGTTTCATTGCGCTGATAACCAAAATGATCCAAAGGCACATTAAACAACTTTGTTTCATATTTGTAGTCGGCCACAGCGGTACCAAGCAGTAGCACTAATATGCAGTAGTATGTATGGGCGTATTGTAACATTGTTCTCACAATCACACTGACCATCACTGACGTCCCTTCGCGTCGGCGCGTCGGGTGATAATGAGCAATCTGACGAAGCCGGTAATGTGCCAACTCGTTTAAATAATGTGGATAATCGTGCACAAAATTCATTTATTTTAAAAACCTTTTCCTCAAACAACATACATAAATTGTACAAGAACAAACAGCAAGATTGGTAACAATTATTTGTTGGCCATTATACAATTAACGCATCGCGTAGTGGTGGCGTAGGAGAATACGCTATACTCATATCATATTTTATATTATTATTCCGTGGGTGTCGTAAGAGTGACAAAGGGAAATAAAAAAGAAGTTCCAAGCGAGGCTTCTATGGCAAATATCTGCGTAGTGTTATCATGAATCGTGCGTGTGTGGATAAAAACGTGGCAACTACGTAATGAATAAATAAATATAATAGTTTTCATGCGCGTAAATAGAATCCGGGGTCAGTAGAGCCGCTTGGCCAATGCGTTATTGTGCAGTAAAAAAACAAAGTTGCAAACGAATGCGAAGTCGGGTGCTAGGACATAATTTCCTAAAGCACAAAATAAATAATAGTACTACGTACAGAAGTTGCACTCCTTTGATGTCAACTGCTTGCTGACGTTTAATAGCCTACATAATTATTATTAATCAGATAAATCGCGCACGCAAGCTAAATAAAACTTTATCGATGCGCGTTAGTGTCCATATTACTTTGCATCTTTTCCGCTTCCTAAGTCACGGCGGACTTTCCGTGGTTATTAAGGGATGTCAATAGAAAGTAAAAAATACATTGCGAAATGTTAATTATGTTGCTTAGGTGAAGTACCTACCTATTCTGACTATGATCGACTGACCATACTTTCGCCCCTATGTGAGTTCTGCGATGCCTAACGCATGCAAATTGCAGGGTCATTTGTCGAGAATCGCAACGCTTGGTTCGGAAGAAATACGTAGATAGTGTAAACAACAATAATAAACCTAAAATACGATTCCTAACAGAAGTGTGATCTATTCTACTTACGTATGTGGCACGGCATATGTGTACCTTTATCGAGCGTACGGGTAAAATCTTCTTAGTATACAAAGTTTTAATTTCAGTATTTTGTGTTATTATAACTTAAAATAATTTAATTACAAAAGACATGATAAGTATAGGTATTTTGTAAGCAAATACTTAGGTATTTCTTCTGTAGACCAAATTATTACTTAATTCTTTCTTGCTGTTAGTACCTATCTAGATACCAAAAAAAATTAAATAAATTCATCTTTACCATAATATCCTTCTAAAATTCTTCGGTAACTTAAAGAATGATATGAAAGCTTTTGTTGGTCATTTCATTTAGTATCCACCCACGCAACAGTTAGTAGGAACGACGTTTTGCTATTATAATTTATCAAATCTATACATATAATAAAACAGTAACGAAAAAAAAACTGTACATTGAGTATTTTCGAGAAAAAATAAGTGGCTTTTGTTAGAAAAACGTAACTGATGACAAAAAGTGACTTTTTAGAATTTTTGTCTGTTTGTCTGTGTGTTTGGTACGGCTTCACGCCAAAACTACTGAATAGATTGATTTGAAATTCAGCAAAAATGTTCTTTGTAAACCAAGGAAGGCTTTAGGCTACATATTATCACGCCGTATGTTATAGGGGGTAAGCAGTATTGATTTTAAAAGGTTTTTCTCTGTAATTGAATGCACAAAATGATATGTTATTAGTTAAAATAAAAATTTAACTCTGGGAACATAATAATCACGCTATTTTTATAAAGGAGCGGGGCAGTAATATTATAAATTACAATATGTCGACCGTCAAAAATGTTTACCGCATTAAATGGTGCAAGCTTAAATCCCATAATATTGTTTTGAAAAATCGTAATTTTTGTTTAATTTTTAAACTTTTTATGTGCTTTAGGAAATCCGGGAACTTTACATGTCCTATCTGATTGTATGGAGAGTTTCACACCAATATTACTAAACAGATTGATTGGTGGTACAACAAGTTACACTATCATGAAGTCAAGTCAAACTTTTGGTTCTAAGTTATCATCCTATAGAAACGGGGGTTACCTATGTTGTCTGTGTTGGTTGATGTGTTTAATTTTCCTACGAATAATTATTATTTTTCTACTATTACGTACTTATTCGATAACTTTTCATTATTTTGAATATCGTTAGTATCGGATTAAGAAGGAATCTAGCTATGCCTTTTATAAAAATATCAAATCTGTCTCGAAACTCAAGGGTTTTTAAGATGCGCAGGTTAGTTAGTAGTAGCAGTAGTTTCTCTCGAACCCACGCAGAGCTTTAACAACGGCTAGGTGCTAGCCGTGAGCGTAATGCACTAAGTTTGTCCGCAGAAACTAGCACGCAGCGCCAATTACGACTAGAATTTAATGATGAACATGAACAACGGCTAGGTGCTAACCGAGAGCGTAATGCACTAAGTTTGTCCGCAGAAACTAGCACGCAGCGCCAATTACGACTAGAATTTAATGATGAACATGAACAACGGCTAGGTGCTAACCGTGAGCGTAATGCACTAAGTTAGTCCGCAGAAACTAGCACGCAGCGCCAATGACGACTAGAATTTAATGATGAACATGAACAACGGCTAGGTGCTAACCGTGAGCGTAATGCACTAAGTTAGTCCGCAGAAACTAGCACGCAGCGCCAATGACGACTAGAATTTAATGATGAACATGAACAACGGCTAGGTGCTAACCGTGAGCGTAATGCACTATGTTTGTCCGCAGAAACTAGCACGCAGCGCCAATTACGACTAGAATTTAATGATGAACATGAACAACGGCTAGGTGCTAACCGTGAGCGTAATGCACTAAGTTTGTCCGCAGAAACTAGCACGCAGCGCCAATTACGACTAGAATTTAATGATGAACATGAACAACGGCTAGGTGCTAACCGTGAGCGTAATGCACTAAGTTTGTCCGCAGAAACTAGCACGCAGCGCCAATTACGACTAGAATTTAATGATGAACATGAACAACGGCTAGGTGCTAACCGTGAGCGTAATGCACTAAGTTTGTCCGCAGAAACTAGCACGCAGCGCCAATTACGACTAGAATTTAAACGAGTCCGCACTACTGCTTCTCGATCTCAGGAAAGTGTGGAACAACGAGAAATGCTTTTAGCTATCGATCGGGATCATCATTCTTTGTCTCGCGCATCCGAAACGGTTACACAGTTAAAAATTCTAAAAAGTTACTTTTTGTCATCAGTTACGTTTTTCTAACAAAAGCCACTTATTTTTTCTCGAAAATACTCAATGTACAGTTTTTTTTGTCGTTACTGTTTTATTATATTATAGGAATGACGCCTTAGCAAAAGTTGTTTAATCTGATAGGCATTTCGTGTTGACTTACAAAAATGAAAGATCTGGAACGTCTCGAATCGTCTCGCACATCACGTTGTTTTCCCGTCTCCGGGCTCTTAGAATTCGAAAACAGACGTTTTAGATCTTCGATTTTAACGACCCCGTTGTCGCTGGCGTAAGCAACATCATCCGTGTACAAAGTCGCGGGCAGCAGCTAGTAGGTAATATACACAATATATAATTTTTAAAATACATTAAAACTTTTACAACTATTTTTACCTACAGTTAAATATACTAAACACTAAACAAAAACTAATTCAACAAGTATTTACATAACACTATTTACGTAAACAGCGTTAAAAAAACTTTAACATTGAATCGCCTACATCGCGCTAGCCCCGACTGCGTATAACGCCCAGGGCGCTTCGCGATTTTAGGTAATTATTTCATGCAGGTAGCAAAAGTGACAGAGGCCTGCCTAAAGTCTGTCTTAGTCAATGATATATAAACTTATAGATACGTTGTCCGCACTCTAAAATGGCAACATGAAATGAAGCCAATTGGCCACATCGCGCTTAGTCACGCAGCAACCTGTCGCGCGACGCTACGTTTGTTTTTAATTTATTATATCGTGATTCGTGTGTGTAAACCTGTGCAAAACATAAAGAACACATGCCGTCGTGTGTTTAAACGATGTACAAATTATACCCCAAAAGTTAAAGACAAAAATGTGTCATTTCATGCGTAAGTTCACAAAACTACCTATTTTCATTTCATTTTATTCGACGACGCCGTCTAAAGTGGGTGATAGACGTACGAACTTAAAGTAGGCGGTTTTTAAGATCGCGAACTTACTTGGCTCGACGTCGGCGACACACGCGCCTACTTACTCATACCGTATCCGTCCACTGAAGAAGCTTTGTGTTATTAAGGAATTATATCGTATTACATTTCAAAAACTAAAAACAATATACGAAGGCGAAAAGTGTGGGTTAAGAACTGGCTTACAAAAAGAGAGCGTTTATCACATGTGAATTTAGTAAGAGAGTTACGTGAAGAGAAGGAAGATTTCCAGAATTATTTCAGAATGCCTGAGCCTGTGTATGAAGAACTTTTGTGTTTAGTCACACCAATTATAGCTAAACAGGATACTTGCATGAGTGAAGCTATTTCACCGCACGAACGTTTAAGTGCAACATTACGATTTTTGATAACTGGTGGAACATATAAAGATGTAATGTATTCGTCAGCGATATCAAGACAGTCATTGGGGTACATAATTCCTGAGACATGTGACGCAATCTACTCTGCACTGAAAACATATTTGAAGGTATGTATCATTTATTACATACATATTTATAAATAAAATAACTCAGTACAAATAATCAGACTTTATTTTGCAATGGCACATTAACATTAATGCTTAACAAATAAATTTACTCTTGAACATATACAAATGTAACGTACTATTTTATTTATTTTTAGTTATTATTATTAAAGTTTAAATATTCAACCAGGGTGTCCGGGATACTAATAGTTTGCGAGTCTTGTGTCAAGTTAAATGCTTGTGTTTCTTGCAGCTGGACTGGAACAGCTGGCATGTGTATCAATGGTCTTTGAGGTACCTGGACTGGAACTGGATTATGTATACTTGTATTGAATGTTAATTTTTCAAACCGTCCCAAAAAATAACTTCATTGATGAGCTTTTCAGCTATGCCTTGTTGAATAGCAGTCATGTTGCCGAGTTTAATTGCGACATTTTTTCCTATAGCATCATATTCATCATCTGGGTTTTGTAATCTTTTACCTATTAACGATATTGTGTCTTCAATGGCGGCATTGCCGTGTCGCTTACGACGTGCAGATGAAGCAACAGTTGTTGCAGGTGTCACAGGTGATGACACGTTGCAAATGGTACTCTGTAAATAAAAATGATATCATTTATACTGAATTATGGTTTTTTTTGTTACATTTCCCGAGTTCACAAGAAGAATGGCTAGCAATTGCTGAAGAGTTTGAGCGTACATGGCAATTTCCAAATTGTTTAGGAGCCGTCGATGGGAAACATGTAGCTATAGTCCCTCCTGCCGGAGCCGGCTCACATTTTTTTAATTATAAAGGGTATCACAGTATTGTACTTATGGGAATTGCAAATGCAAATTATGAATTTATTTATGTAGATATTGGAACAAATGGACGTATTTCTGATGGAGGTGTATTACAAAAAACTACATTCTTTCAAAGATTGAATTCCAAGCGCTTAAATCTTCCTAGCCCCAGAAAACCAAGCGGTCATTCAGAAGAATTGCCTTATGTATTTATTGGCGACGAGGCTTTTGCTTTGAGGACAGATTTTATGAAACCGTACCCACAAAGGCAATCACAGGCTAGCTCAAGTAAGAGGATATACAATTATAGAGTATGCAGGGCTAGAAGAATTATAGAAAATGTTTTTGGAATTCTGGCGGCAAGATTCCACATTTTTCGATCGCCTATAAATACCAGTGTGCACAATATTAACAAAATAGTTTTGGCATGTTGTGTATTGCACAATTTTTTAAGGAAAAAATTAAGACAAGCTTACAGTCCACATCAGCACTTAGATAGTGAAAATCACGAAAATGGAACTATTGAATTGGGGCTGAGACCACAAAATGGAGAATTACAGTCACTACAACAAACACATAGTCGTAAACCCACTCAAAATGCAAAAATTATCAGAGAAAAGTATGAAACCTACTTTAATACTAGTGGTGCAGTGTCATGGCAACAAAGAATGATATAATAATAGTATTTTTACCTGGGTATCATTTTCACTATGTTCAGCATCAAATGTATTTTCATTATCATCAGCAGTCTCCTGTTCGCTGCTGTCTATATTGTCAGTTGATTGTTCACCTGTAATTAAATAAAAACCCTCTAAATTTACTTTTGGTTTTAATATTCAACATCACAATGTCATTATTGTAATGAAACAAAGTGCTGTAATAGGTACTCTATTTTAGGTACCTACCTAATTTAGGCACAGGCATAACAAAGAATACGCACGTATAATATAATAGTGTATAGAGAAATTCTTTAATAAATAATTAAACTTACCTTGGCCTTGATCTTTGAGAAATTCAAGCTGACTGTAATACCATAATTTTGGCACGTATACCTGGTCAGTTCCTGAACCTGTCTTCTTGCTATCTTGCACTTTTTTATGTTCTTTTCGGAACCCAGCCCTTAATGAATTAATTTTTTTCTTGACGTTCTCAATCGTAGCATCTCTTTCTACCTTACGTATAATTTCTAATAAATTATTGTATGCTTGAAGCTTCAAATTTTTGTCTTTGTAGTCGTTGCTTCTAATTTTCCAAAGACAAGGGTTATTTCGGAAAGCTTCTATAAATTCGGTTAGCAGTTCATGCGAATAAGTTCAAAAATCACACATTTTGAGAAATTTCTGAATCAAAATTAACAAAAATTGCAATTTAAACAAGCGTGCGCGTCCACGGACTGGCGAAACAAAATGGCGGCTCGCGGCTCGCAGTGCTGCCACACGTACGAGCCAAGACGAGCTACGAGTAAGATTTCAAACCGGTTGGATCGCCGACGAACTTACTCGGCGGTTTTAAAGTACGCGTACTTACGGTGACACACGAGCGAAAAAGGTCGTCGAGCCATAAGTACGCGTACTTGCTTGCCCGTCTATCACTCACTTAATGGCGGCCGGCGCATGCAGCTAGTAGTCAAGCAACAGGCATCCCGCCGTACGGTGTCATATTTTATTTCTCTTTCTTCACGCGTATAAGTAGTTTTAGTATTTTCGCCGTTTTTAAGCGCCGCGATGTTCGTTCATGACGTGTCTATATATAATACGTCATTGGTTTTAGTCTCTCAAACTAACCAAATTTTTTAAAAATAAAATTAATAAAATATGTATTAGTTGCTTAACACTTGTCTACGAGAAACTACGTGACTCGGTTATCGGAGTACATTTTATTTTGACCTCAGTTCCCGTCCCCCACCAGGATGTGACCACCGCGACTCCGGCGCATACTCGGAGCACTGCTATTATTAAGTACACGAAATTTATACTTTTATTAAGGTTTAATAAACAACGCAGTTAAGTAGTAGAAATATAACATTGTTAATAAATGACAAAAATTCTACAATAATGTTCCACAGTATGTATATAAATAATATAAGAGTAATGAGCTAATGAGATATGTACAATAATATATAAAAAACTACCTTGACCCGAAAGAAGAAAACGGATACCGCAATGATTTATCCAAAAAAACAAACGTTATATCATATTAAATATAAAAACATTATTGTTATATAAAGTTTCTTATCTACTATAGTAGTACCAGTACCATATATTAGCTAAAAATTTAGCAAATTATTTAATCTGGTACGGGCAACACCGTTGCCGGAGACGGTCTATGAAGTGACTGCAATTGTGCAAGTGCAGCGTTTTCATTTTGTAATCATTGTTTCTAACGTACGAACGATAAGCTGATATGTGAAGCCGGCGGTCAACAGGGGTCAAAATCTTCACCTCCCGATATTGTTACTCTACGGTTGCCAGCGCCTCCTGTATTTTTTCTTGTTTAATTACCTACTTGACACGATATATAAAAGCATCCTCGCAACACATGAGTAAAGAAGCTCGCGGATCGAACTAGGTTTTTTTTACATATTCTGTCATAATATGAGAAAAACGATCAACATTAACGTACTTTTCAAAATTGTGACATTTTTTAATCCAATAAGAGTGACAAACTAGCACACAGTCCACCTGATGACCTGATGGTAAGTGGATACTGTGACTCCCATATGGCTAATTACTAAAATGCTACTCTATTTTAAGATCGTGAATAAGTCGTCGTTAAGTCTCGTGGTGTCTCACGTTTGGTTTAAATTGAGTAGCATTTGAGTATTTAGGCAATAGATATCTACGTAAATCCTGGATTAAGAATGATAAGATGTGTTGTCATGCCTGAGGACTGAGACGAAATGCCTTATTTCCACAAACGGTCACCGGTTCTCTACACTCACCATACGAAGCACAGTACTTATATATTTTATTTATTTTTATTTTAAAGGATATGGTGACAAATAAGCACACAGTCCATCTTATGGTAAGTGGTTGCTGAGGCCCATAGAGATCTACATCTATCCTCGATTACGAATCAAAATGCAGATGCGTTGTCACCCCTGAGAACTAAGATGGGATACCTCGTTTCCAGTAAAAAGGGTCTCGGGTTCTCTAAACTCACCATACGAAACACAGCAGCATTAAGCTACTATTTTATGCTGGTATTTTGTGAGAGCGTGGTACTTCCCCGGTCGACCCGACCCATTCTTGCTGCAACTATACTACTAATATAACTGCAGCGTGGCTCTACCACGTATAAGCTGTCTCGAGTCTCTCTTCAACAGCTCTTTTTCTCAACCCATCGATCATACCAACCAACTTATTTAGTCCCACTTGTTTAATTCTTTTTCTCTTTTTGCCAAAAGGTTGTGTATGTTTTGGATCTCTTTTTCGAATAAATTATCAAGTATGCGTAAAAAGGCCTACAATGTACCATTAAATCATTATAGTATATATAAATCCACTTCTGAACATACGCCTCTTCCCCATAGATTGCCTGATATGCGGTTTTTTGTGTTTTTAACCTCCGATGCAAGCAACACCCCTCGTGTTATATGTTTAACGTATCTGTGTACCTGTCGGTGGCTTCGTAGCTCCCAAACGGATCAGCCGATTTAGATTTAGTTTTTTAAGTGAAAACTTCTTTAGCATCGTTGTTATTTGAAAATCTATGAAACGAAAAAGCGACAGTAAAAAGAGACAGACACATAAATTCATAAGATTTAATGTGGGAGGAAATGAGATAGGAAGCATTATAGATTATAGCTCAATGCCCGCGAGAAAAAAAGTCGTAAACGCCGCCAAAACAGCGTCGCTTACGCGTTTTGTTCAACAAGGTGTCGTGTGCCTATTTACACAGAATAAATAATAGTACTACCACAGTGTAATAAAAAGTGTTACTACGTAGTGCGTACTATGGATTAAACAAGCAGTGAAGAACGGCCAAACTTCAACTTCGTAATAGGTAAAATTGATATAAATGTTTTTGTAATTAGTGAGTGCTATATAATATAAGTTATATTGAAAGAGTAGTATAATATCTATGTCTAATATAATATATATTAAAGGGATTGTTACATTTATAAACTATAAAATTAAATTTACTTATATTATATGCTGAACTTGTAGTTTAAATTATAATATTAAATAAATCATTTAACGTATTTGTATTTTATATTTCATTTCATTTGTAGGTTTCACTTCTGTCGCGTGTAAGCTGCACGCATGTTTGAAGATCAGTTGTTTTTGTTTAGGGTGTTTTAAAAATTTTCAATTTAAGTTATCAATAGTATCATTGTATTCTTAAAATGCAAAAAATATTTATTTTGTTATAATATTTAAAAATAAAATTAGTAGTGGTTTAGTATAATATTAAAGCCAGTATTTTTTGTAGGTAGATATAACTTTTCTTTGTTAAAACGTACGTAAATTGGGAAAAAATATTGGAATAGTTAAAGTTTTACTAAAATTACATGCGAGTAAAGTTGGATCAGTTAGCTAAAGTGCCAATGGGTCAATGGTCGGCCCATATAGCTCGATGAAACGACCAATGGGGAAGAAAGGTTCTATATAGTCTTATTACCACCGCATACAGAGGGAAGGTGTGTATGAAAGAGCCGGGTTATAAAAAGGCCGAATTCAACTTCTTTTTTAAATAATAATTTATTTTCCCTAAAAAACAAAGAACTACATAAGAGCATTTATAATTACGCGTAATAAAAGAAAGGTTTTAAAACTGGCTCTTTCATACACACCTTCCCTAAGTACAAATGATATGCAGAGGCGAAAGTTTTGACTGTAGATAAACTTATGCACTACGCATATGATCTTTTTATTTTAAAATTAAAAAGAGTAAATGTTCAAATTAAAACGTATTAAAAATTTAGTTTTGAATCTCTCTGCAGTGGCAACCACCAGTCAAGTCATCTCCAGATTCTGCAGGTGTTGTCCTTAGACGCGGTGACGATGGTGTCACCGGCGTAAGAGAACGCGCATGAAAATATCTCGCCCTGGTGACCAGACAGCACCTAAGGGTTATGAAAATTATATTTATTGTTTAGTACGTAGGATATAACATAAAAACAGGCTCTGGGTGTTCGTAGTCATGTTAGAGAACGCAGTCAACAGGCCCGCCTGTTATAATACTTTTTTGGGGATGATATTTGAACATTATTATGTGGCCGAACCTTGATAAAGAATCAAAATGTAGATGATTTGCAGAGTTGCCACCTCAAAAATTATCTTGTCACTAGATCCAGAGTAAAATGTCGCCATATTTTGGATATTTCGATTGAAAATACCACAAGATCTCGCTATTTTTTTTACATTAAAATTAAGTACATGTATTACATAAATGAAATAAAAAAAGTTAGAAAGTAGGATTTTTCACCTACAGGTTTTTTCATATATTGGAGCAAATCGGGTTTGAATATTTTATTCCATACATGGAAAAAATAAGTCAATAATTTTTGTACGTTTTATTATTCCATCGGCACACCGATAAATATGTGATGTTAAAAGAGGCTTTCAAATAAGAATCTAAAATAAAATTAGGATTACAGACGCTTTGATTTTTTCGAAAATCCCACTTGTATGCAACGCCAAAACGTGGTCCTGCCACTGTACGATGGTACGATAGAATGGACACACTCTTTAACTAATTTCTTTTCTGTTATTTCATTGAACATGTGCAATTTCCTACCCACTTTAATCGACTACGACGACACTTTTAAGAATGCTAAAACATTAATGCCAATAACTATAAAATGACAGCGTCTGGGATTCTCCGACCATAGACTAAGCCTAGAAAGAGAACGGTTTCCGTCTAAAATCAGTGCTGCCAAATTCCGAATTGAAAAATCGCCAAAAATCGCTTAAAACTAAATAGTCGCTAAACGATAAAAAATATCGCTAAGAGCTCTTAAAAATCACCAGATCTGACAAAATCACCAAGGTGGCAACACTGATAATTTGTTACCCCTAAGGACTAAGACAGTATTATAACCTACCTCGCTTTTTTACTTATTATAAGCCAATGCTAGAGCACAATACCACCTGGTGGTAAATGGTGATGAGGCCAAAGATGATAAATCGCATTATCTTAGCGCAGCAAAATGCCTATTCACTCTAATCTTGAAGACGCTCAGATTGTATTCGGAGGGAAAGAGGTGCCAGAAAGTTATAACACTCGTTTGCTATACGCAATGCGAAAGTTGAAGCAAAGCGTTGGGTGATATTGCGTGGAATATCGACACAAAGAGGTTGCATCGCACCACCACCTGGTGGGTGGAAAGGTGAGAGAGGAATAAAAGCATGTAATTTCTGGTAATATTAGTAAAAAAGTGTTACTGGTTCTCTTAACTCTCACCATACGATACATAGCAGTATTTAGCTGCTGTTAGACTGAAGAAAACCGTTGGGATTTTACAATGAACCATTTTTAACAAGGCGGTATAGCCACGCTGTTAGGAGGTACAATCTTAATACTCACTTGTATGCAGTTACCAGTAGAAGCGTTCCAGATTCTCGCTGTCTTATCCGCGGAAGCGGTCAGCAGGCACCCACCAGCTGGACTGAAGCAGACCTGGATATCAACAAATCCGATAATTGAATATGTATATCTATTTATAAAAAAGACTGCGGTGGCTAACCGTTAAAACTTACTCTGCAGTTGTGTTTGGTTACAACCAAACACAACTGCAGAGTGCTACAGAACAAATTGGTCGGCTGGACCGGGGTAGGACCACGCTCTCACAGGACTTATTGCTGCTGTGTTTCGTATGGTGAGTGTAGGAAACCGGAGACCCTTTTAACTGGAAATAAGACATTCCATCTCAGTGCTCAGGGGTGATAACGCATCTGCATTTTGATACTTAATTGAGGATAGATGTAGATGTTTATGGGACAGAGCATCTACTTACAATCAGGAGGAGTGTGTACTCGTTTGTCAACGGTATTCTGTAAAAAAAATAACTTACTCTACGATGGCTGACCGCTAAGTCAGCCATCGTAGAGTCCATTTCATCGGTTGATGCTACTTTAAAAGGTGAAGCACGTATCGTATAATCTATATATAATATTAGGAGTAATAGTGTTGGGATTAATGGTAGCGAAGATAATACGCGCAATGGAGGGAGGGCGGGAGGTGACCATAAAACTAGGTGAGACACATTATTTTATTACGGGGATCATAGCTAACAAATAGTAAGTAAGTTGCATAAATTGACTGAAAATATAATGATGAAACTTTAATAATTTGTTAAAGTTTCATCATTATATTTTCAGTCAATTTATGCAACTTACTTAAATTATCTAGTTAGTTGTTTAAATTGAAATATTATCAAATTTTGTAATAATGCTGGACAAAAATTTTAACGTTACTTTTTATAAGCACCTTTGTTTCCCAGTACAAGGTATCTCAAAATGGCTTCTTGTGCTTTTAAAATAGTATTATGACTTTTAACTATAGTATTATGACATAATAATTTGTAAACTCCACTCTTAATCTTCATGATCAACAGCCAATAGAAGTCCTCTGCTAGACATAGGTTTCCTCTCGTTACGCTTAGCAAATGGATTGATAATTGAATCGATGGGACAGGACGCAGGGCCAACGGCTTACGTGGTTTCCAAGACAAGAGAATGAGAAAGTGCAAACTTCCCGTCTCCGGGCTGCTACTCTGAATTTCTTGATAGAATAACTCGATTAGGATGTTATCACACTAATCGATCGACGCCATTTATCTACGTCAATCGATTGGTGTGGTAATACTCTTACTGACCCGAAATTTTCTACCCGACCCGGGATTCCAGCCCGAGTCCTTATGATCAGCAGCCATGTATAGGAGCTCTAGATCAACGAGTCAGCAAATATAAGATTATACTGTATATTATATAGCTTGTCGAGCCGACAACTAATGGGGAAGAAATGCTTCCGAGTGGCAGCCTCGTACTGGCAAACAATGTGTATTGCGGTCCTCTAGTAGATGAAGCGACGACCTGATGAAACAGAGAAAACACCAAAGTACTATACTGCTGTATTTCGTATGGTTAGTGTAGAGATCTAGAGACCCTTTTTTACTGGAAACGAGGCATCCCATCTTAGTCCTCAGGTGTTGACAACGTATCTGCGTCTTGATTCTTAATCGAGGATATAATGTAAATGTCTATGGGTCACAACATCTACCTACTTACCATTAGGTGGACTGTTTGCTCGTTTGTTACCTGTATTATACAAAAAAAGTACTTCTACGTTTTGTGTCTTTCCTTTACGGATGCTCGTATTCAGCAATGGACTTGTTAAGGGATGTAACGATAATAATGAAACTAAAAATATCGATCTTTTAAAATAGATGATGTAATATGTAATACATAATACCGCAGATGACGTGAACATATAATAAGATATCTCAACATAGACGTCACGAGTAGAAGTGTGACTAATATTATGGACAGGAGTACGCTGTTATATAAAACCTTAACCGAGAACGTGAGTTACATAAGTTAATACTTTTAAAATTTCCTCATAAACAATCTTAATGGTAATTGAAAGAATTCAATTGCGTAAGAGGTTTACTGAAAAAACTTAAAAGGTATTTTTTAATACTCATGTCACTTTTACAATAAGGCCGAATCTAATTACATTCATACGAGTATCATGTTAAAATTCATCAAGCTTTTTAAGCTACAAATTAAGGACATATACTTGAAAGTTGTTTTTATACATAGAGCCACGCTGCAGTTACACTATGGTCGTAGTACGAATGAGTCGCTTCGACCGGGAACGGATCACGCTCTCACAGAAATCTACAATAGCAGCTAAATGCTGCTGTGTTTCATATGGTGAGTATCGATGACCCTTTAACTACTTCATCTTAGTCCTCAGGGCTTTTTATAGACTAATATATATAGCAATTTTATTCTGACAATCCAAAATTAAATAAAAGAAGGAGAAAGATTAACGGGTAGGGTGCACTATAATAATAAATAAATAAGCCTTTTATTTATCATTTTTTATGCTGTGTTTACACGCAACAATAATAAACAAATCATAACATATTAACAAATCATTTACATAATTAATTCATATTTAGTTACATAATTAATTTGAATTTGTAATTTTTAATGTTTAATATAATTAAAAAATTTATTTTTCATTATATAATTTGATTATTTACACATTATTGCTATCAAATTAAATTAAAGAAAATTTTAGCTTCAGTTAATTTAATAGACCACTATGGCAGGGTAAAGGCCTCCTCCATTTTTGACCCTTGTTTTTTATCTTTCGCCTTTGTTTGCCAATCATCTCCTGTTATGTCTTTGATGTCGTCAATCCACCTTCTACGTGGCCTCCCTCGTTTTCTTATACCCTTGGGCCCTTTCCATACCACGACTCGACACGTCCATCGAGCATCCTCTATTCTAGCTAGATGTCCTGCCCATTTCCACTTCAATTTCATCGAGTGGATTAAGTTAGTTTGTTTTTTCTCTTATCTTGGTGTGGCGTACTTTATCTCTCCTTCGGAGTCCTAGGATATAGGTCCTAGGATAGCAGCTTGACATATTCTGATATTTTCTTTTGCCTGTTTTGTATATACCCAAGTTTGCGAACCATACTTTAGGCAGGCAAGGATGCAACTATCCATTATGTTCTTTTTCGTAGAAAGCGGCATGTCTCCTGTCATTATTTCCTTGTGATATAGACTAATATATATAGCAATTTCATTCAGACTATCCAAAATTAAGTAAAAGGAGGAGGAAGATTAACGGGTAGGGTTGACATAATAACAATGGATAAAGATTTTTGCACTAAAAGATAGACTAAAGGCGATAGATCATTGACTATAAATGAAAAGTGGAAGGGAAAGAGGCTAATGCAAAAACGATTGGGTTTATTATGTTTACAACTTTTGTGTGATTGTTGATTAACCGTTATTTTTAATAAATCGTTAAACTGTAGATATTGAACTGTAGATATGTAGATATTTTTTAAAAAATAAGGACAACAAACGAGCACACAGTCCATCTAGTGATAAGTGGATGCTGTAGCTCATAGACATCTACATTTATACTCGATTAAGAATCAAAATGCAGATGCGCTGTTACACCTGAGGACTAAAACGGAATGCTTTGTTTTTCAGTAATAAGAGTCTTTGGTTCTCTACACTCACCATACAAAACATAGGAGTAATCAACTGCTATTCCGTGAGAGCGTGTTTCTTGCCCGGTCGAGCCGAACTATTTCTGCTACAACCATAATAGCAGCATGGCTTTACCACGTAACGTTTATAAACACTAAATTAAGATTTTATTTCATGAAATAAGTTGTTAGATGTACGAGAGCTGTATGGTAGCCCTTGAGTCCCTGAGTAGGTATTGAGCACCAATTAATTTAGGACCCACCATATTACACTGCTGCATAACTCTCAATTCTATCCACATCATCTCGAAGTTTGGCAGTCCACTACCGTGCATTTTACGTGGATTACACAGCGGTTTTTCCGAATTGATACGACTTAGAGATATTCAAAAAATTAGCCTACTCATCATATCGGCAACGCCTTTTTGGGTTTGCAGATATTCATGGCAGGCGGTGATCACTTACATGGTGATTAGTGGTGATATACTGAGCTGCAAGTCCATTAGCCATCTCTCTAAAAAATATATTTTTGGAATTTTAAATTTGAAATAATTTTCCTAAAATGTAGTGTTTACTCAATTTCGTAAATACATATTTTTGCCGTTTTTTGTTAATTAGCTTAATATTTTGCACTTGGGCCATAGTAATGATAAATTAACCGTGAAATGAACAAGCAGTCGTGGCCGAGTGGTTAAGGCGTCTGACTCGAAATCAGATTCCCTCTGGGAGCGTAGGTTCGAATCCTACCGGCTGCGAAACCTTTTTTAATCTGATTATATCAAAATAACATCAAATTACGTTTTTAACCCGATTTATTTTAATTTTGAATATTTTGTTATTGCGTATTAAGAATTTATATTGATACCATTTATTTCTGAGCCTTACTTTTTTCATGTTTTATTTTTATGGTTATGCACAAAAATGAAGTTTAAATATTCAAAGATTCGTAGCTTTTTACCTAATAATATTTTACAAGTTTTGGTCTTGCCATTATAGGTACGTGCATCTTTCCCCGTGCAGGAAAAGTCCTGTTTTATTATAGTTATATATAGGCTACTCCAAAAACAAATTGTTTACAAACAAATTGGTCACAAATTGGTTACAAATAGCCAAAGACAGAGACCATTGGGATTCTTTGGAGGAGGCCTTCACCCGAGGAGGGGTTCATGCAAACCAAATTAGCTTGAAAAAATAATTACTACAATCATAGATAAATAAATACACATAAATAGATATAATCGTAGGTTACATATAAAAAAAAATTAGGTTTAGTAATAAGATAACAATGTTAAATACTCTTTCATTTGTTTGTAAGAAATAAAAATTGGTTGCCTGTAAAGTCGGTATACGGGCGAAAGTTTTACGTGACAACGACTTTGAGTGGTAAAATAATTTTAATGTGAATATTCATTCGTATAGTAGGAAGAAGGATGAAATAACACTTTTTATGTCTGTCTCTCTCGCTCTTAGGCGGGCTAACCATGCCCGAGTGGAAGGGACGCGTGCCTCTCACTCGCTCTCATTGTGAGCGCATAACGTGAGCGGAGCGTAACGCAGTTTCTTGAAGTGTCACCCGGCAAACCAATTTATAAGACGTTGTCACGTCAAAAAGGCTTTTTATTTTTATCATTATTATTATTATAGGCCACTCCACTGGTTTTCGCCCGATGCGTTTCTGTTTACGCCAGACGTAAAATACCCAGACTGGCGGTTGAGAGCAGTGTTAAAGGTTCAAGTGTGGTAGAGCGATCGCCAACCTTAGCGTGGCGTTTTAGGCAAATCGTCCTCTCAACGGAAAAGGCTGACAGTGAAAAGCAGCATTATCGCGTCAACAACTTGTGGATTAGTCTTAGTTTTTTTATATAGGATACACATAATGTATAGGTGACACACGAGCACACAATCCACCTGATGGTAAGTGGTTGCTGCAGCTCATAGACATCTACATCTATTCTCAAATACAAATCAAAATGCAGAGGCGTTGTCAAGCCTCAGGACTTAGATGGAATGCCTCGTTTCCAGCAAAAAGGGTCTCCGGTTTTCTACACTCACCATACGTAACACAGTAGCGTTAAGCTGCTATTTCATGGCATTCTGTGAGAGCGTGGTTCCTCTCCGGTCCAGCCGACCCATTCACGTTACAACTATACTACTAATATAGTAGTAGTGTAGTTGTTGCTGCCGCTAACATGGCTCTACCACGATTAACAAAACTTCCTTAGGCGCGACTTTTAGACGACTCTTTTCCGGTCTATGATATCGTCTGGGTAATTACCATCCTTATACCTGTTTCTGCATGTGTAATAGCAGTGCACTGCTGGTTTGGTTTTGAATTATATTGAAAGTCAGTATAGTAACAGGCTGTAAGGCATTTCATCTTAGTTCTCAGAAGAGACAACGCATCTGTAGCTTTCTTTGTTAAAAGTTGGTTGCTGGGGTCCATGCGATGCAATAGTGACTTACCATCAGGTGGATTGTAAGTTCATTCTTCACTTCAATTTAAAAGAGGACTTGAGGGTAGCTCAATTAATTTTTTTTTAAATTTTAAATTAAAATCTATGGTCCGTTTACGTTTGCATTTAGGGTCTACCCATACGCACCACAACCACAACACGTGGGCGAGCGTATTTTGTATTGGAAATGAATAGTATAATTCACATGTACCACATATTGCCGCCATTATCGACTGCGTGAGTGATACCGACGGAACTAGCGGCCGGCCGCATCACAAACACAACATTGCGTCGACGCCACGACTGGGGTGGCAACGCAACCCGCTACATCGTACACACGTGACCACATTCTGTAGCTACGATATGGTGTGGTTGTGTGGTACGTGTGGGCCGACCCTTATAAAGGCATCCACTGATCATAGTATTTTTTAAGTTGGTATATTATGTATAATATATACACCTATATACAAGTTTCAAACATTTTATTACATTATACTGTAATTTATTCGTATGCTATTTTTTATGTAGTTCAATATTTTTTTATAGAATAATATTTTATATACTATATAGTAATGTTACAAGCTTGAGGTTCGGGACAATAAAAATTGCCGATAAAATTACCTAAACTTTAATTTACTTTACACAAATTAAAACTTAAAACACTAATAATTAAACACACTAATTCATTTAATTCCGCTCCGAAGCTTCGCTTGTGTCGCCGAGTTCAACTCTGCCCCGATCGCATCTTGCAGCGCCTATTTATTTAAATTAGCAAAGAAGCATCCCGAATATTCAAGTAAATGCGCGCAAAGGGACGAGTGTGCGAGTATAGATTTTCTAAAAACTTAGTTCTTCGGAGGGCGCTGTTGGTTGAGAGATTTGTGATGTCATTTTCTGCAAAGCTCCCCTCGCTCTCGTTCCTGACACTAAATGGCGCTAGTGTATCGTCGACGTGAGCGCGTAACAATAAGAATGATTAACGAGCATGCACCTCATAGTCCACCTGATGGTAAGTGGGTGCTATCGCTGATAGATATTTACACCAATCTTCGATTAAGAATTAAAATCAAATGTGTTGTCACTCCTGAGGACTAAGATAATGCCTCGTTTTCAGTAAAAAGGGTCTTGGGTTCTCTACACTCACCATACCAAACATAGCAGAAATATGGTGCTGTTTCACGCTGATTCTGTGTTAGCACAGTCCGGTTTAATTTTTCTTTCTATACGATTATATGTGGGTGATTGCGCGGAAAAACCATTCGTATTATTTATATTAGGACGGTAGGTGCCAAGTCGTTTATTCCTTTCCAAAACGATATCGTTCATACCCTCCTATCGACACATAGGGGTGGTGGGGTGGGAGGGGAAAGAAGATGATTCTAGAATGTCACGTAATCATCGGAACCGAGGATATATAAGGCACGCGCGACAGACGCGGGCTTCTTCCCGTCGCAGTCGTCGTTGAAACCACACAGTCTCTTCCCGCCGCGCCAGTCATTGGAACCACACCGCTCTTCCCGTCGCAGTCGTCGTTGAAACCACACAGCCTCTTCCCGCCGCGCTCGTCGTTGAAACTACAACGCTTCTCTCCCGACGTACCCCTGGGGCCCCAGAGTGTCTGTCCAGAAGAAGTTCCGGAAGTCGCAGCTATAGTGCTCAACAAGTAGAAGAAACCCCGGTGAGTCAATATTCCTTTAATTATTGCCTGCCTGATATAATTGTTTTAACCCGCTCCAATTTTGTTTTTCTCCTAATCAGGCAGGATTCCCTTTCATCGATTTGGCACAATAATACTTTAGTTTTAGGGAAGAGCGAGTGCATTGTACCGCATGCTATAGTAGTCACTTTTACGTAAGCGTAGAAGCAATCGCATATACAGTCCACTTTAGTTAATATCTCGCGCAATAGGTTTAAGGTTCGACCGGGGAATTAGATTTTCGGCAGCCTTAGACACGTGGCTCCACCATTTTATGGTCACTTCGGCAGGATTTGGACTGGGTGTAGTGGTCGCCCAACTATTTCTGGTCGAATTATTAAATTAATTATTTAGATAATGCACTCTAATTTATGGAATAGACTTAAATAGTGTTCGTTTAAATTTAAATTTTGATTAGGTACTCGCAAACAGAATTATTCGTTTTATAGCGGTCGTATTTGGTTAAATTTAAAGCTTATTAAATAATTGAAACAGTGTAATAGGAACCGTTTGATACGCTTACCCCACAATTTTGATAAAAATATTGAGTTTAGCGAACAACGCGTCACCTCGACTCGCTGTGCAGGTGTTCGATTTAATTACGTAATACGGTATACCGAGTGTCCATCCTTCATTGTTTGTGCGTTGTGAGATTAATTGTGATTAATATAACTTTATTATAATAATTTAAAATGGCAGTTAGTGGAAGTGAAATCAAAATTAAAACGCTTTATGCCAAGAGGGACATACTCTTTTCGCGTATGCAGAATATAAGTGATCATATAAAGAACATTAATATAGAAGCAGTGCGGTCCTTTTTAAATGAAATTGAAACGGTAGATCCTTTGCGAACGGATTACGAAAGAATATTAGACCAAATTAATCATTTGGAATTACAAATCGACCCGAAATACATAGTGAACTACCAACCGCTGCTGGCATTCGAAGATATGTTGTGTCGCGTGAAAAGAACTGCGAAATCCCTACAATCTCAAAACGAAGCTAAGCCGGAAACACAGGTACGTCCACGTGACTCAATTAGGTTGCCGCCAATAGATATTCCGGTATTCAATGGTGATATTAAGACGTGGCCCTTCTTCTTCAGTAGTTTTCAAAACAATATACACAATAACCCATCGTTATCGGACGCTGAAAAATTATATTACTTAATTAGTAAACTTAGTGGCAAGGCACAGTCGATCTGCTCTGGTTTCACACCTACAGCAAACAATTACTTATTAATATTCGAAACGCTTAAAACTAAATATGAAGATAGGAGAATGTTAGCTTCCAAATATTTGAACCAGATATTCGATCTTAAACCTATATCATCCGCGAACATCAACGGCTTAGAGCAGTTTCTAGATAAATTTGTGACATCGGTGGCTGCACTTAAGAATTTGAAATTTAGTGACCTTATGGACGTGGTGTTTCTCCATATTGCACTAAAGAAATTAGACCCCGACACCGTGCGTGCGTTTGAAATGGAGCATCGTAGCTCGGAGATGCCTTCCTTTCATTCATTAGCATCGTTCGTGCGAGATCAAATAAAGGTGATGCAGCGCTCTACGAACGTTAAACAGGAGATTAAAAGGTGCGTCGACCGTAGACAGACTCAACCATCTAAAATAGCAGGGTCGTTAACTTACGTAACCGCTACGCCAACATCACTCCAGCATACTTGTATCGTATGTAAAGATAAACACGGTAATTTATATAATTGTGCGACTTTTCGTAAATATTCACCAAGCGAACGTTACAAATTAGTAAAGACAAACAACCTATGTTTGAACTGCTTAAGCGATAAGCATTTAGTTGCAAAATGCAATTCGAGTTCCGTATGTAGCAAGTGCGCCAGGAAACATCACACGCTATTACATTTCGAAAATAGCAACATAGCGGCGTCAAGTAAAGCGGACAAATAATTCACTCCTACTAAGGTCAACGATTCTAGCGATCGACCTGGTGATGTCGCTCTGTGCTCATTGGCAAATATGGGAGCACAACCTCCTTCAACCGTGTTACTGGGTACGGCACGTATTTTGGTTAGGGGTTCGCGTGGAAACGAACAAAGCGTCCGTGCACTGCTGGACAGCGGAGCCCAAAACAGTTTTATAACGCGACAATGTTGTCAGCGCTTAGGCTTAGTAATAAATAGGTCACTTTCATGTCCTGTAGTTAAAGGCATCGGAGGTACTAGTAAAGCTACCCAGGGATATATAAATTTAAAATTTTATTCTCGGATAGATCGTAATGTTAACTTTGATATAAATGCACTAGTAGTAGATAGGGTCACTGAACGGTTGCCAACCGTTTCGGTTGACACCTCGGCATTGATTGAATTTAAAATTTTGACTCTAGCGGACGACACTTACGCCGTTCCTGGAAACATAGACATGCTCATTGGAGCATCGCTTTTCCCTCATCTTTTGTTAAACAATAAGGTCAGGGGCAACTCCTCGCATATCGCGCCTTACGCACTGGAAACCGTATTGGGCTATGTGATCCTTGGCTCCGCCCCCATCATAGATAGTATTTCGGCAACCTCTTATTGTGGTATGGCTGTCGAACCGCTCGCGTCGTTAGTCCGCAAATTTTGGGAGATGGAGGAGGTGAACGTCCCACCCATAGCTATCTCAGATGACAGGTTATGCGAGGAAATTTACGTCCGCACGACCGTTCGTGATCGCGACGGTAGATATAGTGTAGCGCTACCCTTTAAGGGAGATGTTTTATCTCTCGGCGATTCGCGCCAAATGGCGGAAAAACGTTTCTACAGCTTGGAGCGTAGGATGCTCGCTTCACCCCAGTTAAAGGAAGCTTACGACGGCGTCATTAACGAATATATGTATAAGAGAAGGTTACACATCACTTGTGGCTTCGAAATTAGATAACTACGAAGACACACCGTCGTATTTCATACCACACCACGGAGTCATTAGAGAGGACAAACTTACATCTAAGTTACGAGTAGTGCTCGACGCTAGTGCTAAAACTAGCACTCACCTGTCGCTTAACGATATCCTGTATAGTGGGCAAAATTTACAGGGCAGTTTATTTAATATAATAGCCAATTTTCGTTTGTTTAGTATAGTACTATCCGCCGATATTCGCCAAATGTTTCTTTGCATAGGGGTCCGTGAATGCGACCGTAGATTCCAACGCATTTTATATCGTTTCAACCCAAAGGAACCTCTAATGGTGTTTGAATTTAACCGCGTTTGTTTTGGTTTAAAGTCGAGCCCATTTCATGCGTTACGCACGGTGAGACAGCTCGCTCACGATGAAGGTCCCTCTTATCCTATAGCTAAGAGGGCAATTGATAGCGGATTATATATGGATGATTTTGTGTACTCGGTCGATAGCGTGGAGGAGGCAACCCTAACCACCGCCGAGGTTATAAGGCTCATGAAATCGGGTCAGTTCGATCTTGTGAAGTGGACTAGTAATTCGCGTCCGGTTTTAGATACAATCCCACTATCACACCGTCTTTCGGCGATACAGGAATTCGACGATTCTGATACACACAAGGTGCTCGGTCTGTGTTGGTCACCAGAGTCCGACGTGTTTAGCCTTAAGGTAAATCCGCCCGTAGAAAAATGCACAAAGCGCACAATAATGTCATGCGTTGCTAGATTATGGGACGTCGTGGGTTTCGTAGCTCCGGTGGTATTATACGCTAAGCTTTTGATTAAACAACTTTGGTTATTTGAATGCGACTGAGATGACTCGCCGCCTGACAGCATTGTTCGGTTGTGGCAGCGTTTTAGAGAGGAACTTCCTTTATTAAGAGAAATTAAAATACCGCGTCATATAAACGTAGATAGAAATAGCGTCATAACGGTCGTTGGGTTTGCAGACGCCAGCGAGAAGGCTTACGGGGGCGTTGTATATTTCCACGTCCAGAATAACGGTAGAAATTCGATTAGCCTCATTAGTTCTAAGTCGAGAGTCTCCCCCCGTAAGGTTGTCTCTCTGGCGCGCTTAGAGCTTTGCGCAATATTAGTACTCACCAAGCTTATTACCGCAGTTATCAGCGCATGTAGGGATAGAGTTCACATAGAAAGGATATTTGCCTTTTCCGACTCCACCGTCGCCTTATGCTGGGTTCATTCTTCACCCCACCGTTGGGATACGTTTGTCGCGAACCGAGTGGCCAAGATACAAGACGAATTAGAAACGCGGAACTTTTATCACGTGTCCGGTACGGAAAACCCCGCCGATTGTCTATCCCGTGGACTCACCCCGATGCAAATAATGGACCACCCGCTTTGGTTCCACGGACCTGCTTGGGTTCACTTGGATCCCTCGCAATGGCCAATAACCGATTTCGAACCTTCGTCAGTCTCACAACCGCCGGAAGAGAAGAGACACGCTCTAGTGGCGAACGTTTCGAGCGAGGTTTCTCCAATCATTGCTTTGGCGAACCGCTTGTCCTCTTGGTCGAAATTATTGCGTAGCGTAATTTACGTTTGTCGATTCGCGAAGCTTTTACCGCGACGTTCGTGTGTCTTAGCGTCCGATTACAACTATGCCGAGTCGCTAGTATTACGTGAACTTCAACGTGCGCACTTCTCTGGAGAAATTAGAAGATTACAATCGAATAGAGCTTGTAGTCGCGCCTTTCAACGCCTTAAGCCATTCTTACAGGATGGGATTGTAAGGGTAGGTGGACGCTTGTCCAACTCGCAGTTGAGTTTCGACCAACGACACCCTATTGTTTTACCACGTAAAGACCATATCATGAACTTATTAGTCGATTACCATCATAAATTGAACTCGCACGCTGGCCCCGACTTGTTGATGTCGATTTTGCGTCAGAATTATTGGATTCTTTTTGCACGTAGCTTAATACGCAATCGGGTGCACAGATGTATAGCTTGCTTTCGGGCACGCCCCAAGCCGTCATTTCCGGAAATGGCGGAACTTAGATCTTGTAGAGTAATACAATCAGTAAAGCCCTTCACGCACACCGGGTCTGATTTCGCTGGTCCGTTTAAGGTCACGCTCACTCGCGGGCGTGGTATAAGATCCACAAAGGCTTACGTCTGCATTTTCGTATGTCTAACTACTCCAGCGGTGCATATAGAACTCGTTGATGATCTAAGCACAGCAGGCTTTATGGGTGCATTTAAAATATTTCTTTCCCGCCGTGGCCCTGTAAGTAAATTATATTCGGATAACGGTACGAACTACGTCGGTGCAAAACGTATTCTATCAGTACTACATGAGCTCTTAGCTAGCAAGCATTATAATTCGGAGTTCGCTCACATTCTAGCCGAGAACCGCATTGAGTGGTCTCTGAACGTCCCAGCCGCGAGTCATTTTGGAGGCAATTGGGAGACTAATATTAAGAGTCTAAAGAGTCACTTATACCGAGTAATAGGAGATCAAATTTTGTCCTTCGAAGAGCTAAGTACGGTGCTCGCTCAAATTGAATGCGTAATGAATAGTCGCCCACTTTGTCGTACGTTGTCTAGTGACCCCTCGGAACCGCTGGCTCTAACTCCAGCACACTTTTTGAATTTAACGCCTTTAAAGTGTTTGCCCGCCACAGATATGGATGAGAACAGACTTAGCATTTCCGCACGCCACAAATTATTAGATCGGTTAGTGCAATCGTTTTGGAAGCGATGGAGGATGGAATACTTGCATACTTTGCAGTCTCAGCAAAAATGGAACACAGCAACTGAGCCTTTAGCTGTAGGAACTGTAGTTGTGCTCACCAAAGAGAATACACCGCCTCTCCACTGGCCGTTAGGAATTGTCGGTAAGGTCTTTACCTGTTCCGACGGAGTAATTAGGATACCTCGCGTTAAGACCACGGTTGGGTCTTACCTGCGTCCTGTTGTCCGTTTGTGCCCCCTGCCTCTTCCATAATTTAAATTAGCTTTCTAGATTAAAATTGTAGTTGAATTTAGGTAATCTTAGCGTTAGTTAGTTATTTTGTTAGTTGATCTTAGCTCTAGTTGTTTTAGTTAATTTTGAAGGAAATCCTTCAAGGGCGGGGGAGATGGTTGCGCGGAAAAACCATTCGTATTATTTATATTAGGACGGTAGGTGCCAAGTCGTTTATTCCTTTCCAAAACGATATCGTTCATACCCTCCTATCGACACATCGGGGTGGTGGGGTGGGAGGGGAAAGAAGATGATTCTAGAATGTCACGTAATCATCGGAACCGAGGATATATAAGGCACGCGCGACCGACGCGGACTTCTTCTCGTCGCAGTCATCGTTGAAACCACACAGTCTCTTCCCGCCGCGCCAGTCATTGGAACCACACCTCTCTTCCCGTCGCAGTCGTCGTTGAAACCACACAGTCTCTTCCCGCCGCGCCAGTCATTGGAACCACACCTCTCTTCCCGTCGCAGTCGTCGTTGAAACCACACAGTCTCTTCCCGCCGCGCCAGTCATTGGAACCACACCGCTCTTCTCGTCGCAGTCGTCGTTGAAACCACACAGCCTCTTCCCGCCGCGCTCGTCGTTGAAACTACAACGCTTCTCTCCCGACGTACCCCTGGGGCCCCAGAGTGTCTGTCCAGAAGAAGTTCCGGAAGTCGCAGCTATAGTGCTCAACAAGTAGAAGAAACCCCGGTGAGTCAATATTCCTTTAATTATTGCCTGCCTGATATAATTGTTTTAACCCGCTCCAATTTTGTTTTTCTCCTAATCAGGCAGGATTCCCTTTCATCGATTTGGCACAATAATACTTTAGTTTTAGGGAAGAGCGAGTGCATTGTACCGCATGCTATAGTAGTCACTTTTACGTAAGCGTAGAAGCAATTGCATATACAGTCCACTTTAGTTAATATCTCGCGCAATAGGTTTAAGGTTCGACCGGGGAATTAGATTTTCGGCAGCCTTAGACACGTGGCTCCACCATTTTATGGTCACTTCGGCAGGATTTGGACTGGGTGTAGTGGTCGCCCAACTATTTCTGGTCGAATTATTAAATTAATTATTAAGATAATGCACTCTAATTTATGGAATAGACTTAAATAGTGTTCGTTTAAATTTAAATTTTGATTAGGTACTCGCAAACAGAATTATTCGTTTTATAGCGGTCGTATTTGGTTAAATTTAAAGCTTATTAAATAATTGAAACAGTGTAATAGGAACCGTTTGATACGCTTACCCCACAATTTTGATAAAAATATTGAGTTTAGCGAACAACGCGTCACCTCGACTCGCTGTGCAGGTGTTCGATTTAATTACGTAATACGGCATACCGAGTGTCCATCCTTCATTGTTTGTGCGTTGTGAGATTAATTGTGATTAATATAACTTTATTATAATAATTTAAAATGGCAGTTAGTGGAAGTAAAAATCAAAATTAAAACGCTTTGTGCCAAGAGGGACATACTCTTTTCGTGTATGCAGAATATAAGTGATCATATAAAGAACATTAATATAGAAGCAGTGCGGTCCTTTTTAAATGAAATTGAAACGGTAGATTCTTTGCGAACGGATTACGAAAGAATATTAGACCAAATTAATCATTTGGAATTACAAATCGACCCGAAATACATAGTGAACTACCAACCGCTGCTGGCATTCGAAGATATGTTGTGTCGCGTGAAAAGAACTGCGAAATCCCTACAATCTCAAAACGAAGCAAAGCCGGAAACACAGGTACGTCCACGTGACTCAATTAGGTTGCCGCCAATAGATATTCCGGTATTCAATGGTGATATTAAGACGTGGCCCTTCTTCTTCAGTAGTTTTCAAAACAATATACACAATAACCCATCGTTATCGGACGCTGAAAAATTATATTACTTAATTAGTAAACTTAGTGGCAAGGCACAGTCGATCTGCTCTGTTTTCACACCTACAGCAAACAATTACTTATTAATATTCGAAACGCTTAAAACTAAATATGAAGATAGGAGAATGTTAGCTTCCAAATATTTGAACCAGATATTCGATCTTAAACCTATATCATCCGCGAACATCAACGGCTTAGAGCAGTTTCTAGATAAATTTGTGACATCGGTGGCTGCACTTAAGAATTTGAAATTTAGTGACCTTATGGACGTGGTGTTTCTCCATATTGCACTAAAGAAATTAGACCCCGACACCGTGCGTGCGTTTGAAATGGAGCATCGTAGCTCGGAGATGCCTTCCTTTCATTCATTAGCATCGTTCGTGCGAGATCAAATAAAGGTGATGCAGCGCTCTACGAACGTTAAACAGGAGATTAAAAGGTGCGTCGACCGTAGACAGACTCAACCATCTAAAATAGCAGGGTCGTTAACTTACGTAACCGCTACGCCAACATCACTCCAGCATACTTGTATCGTATGTAAAGATAAACACGGTAATTTATATAATTGTGCGACTTTTCGTAAATATTCACCAAGCGAACGTTACAAATTAGTAAAGACAAACAACCTATGTTTGAACTGCTTAAGCGATAAGCATTTAGTTGCAAAATGCAATTCGAGTTCCGTATGTAGCAAGTGCGCCAGGAAACATCACACGCTATTACATTTCGAAAATAGCAACATAGCGGCGTCAAGTAAAGCGGACAAATAATTCACTCCTACTAAGGTCAACGATTCTAGCGATCGACCTGGTGATGTCGCTCTGTGCTCATTGGCAAATATGGGAGCACAACCTCCTTCAACCGTGTTACTGGGTACGGCACGTATTTTGGTTAGGGGTTCGCGTGGAAACGAACAAAGCGTCCGTGCACTGCTGGACAGCGGAGCCCAAAACAGTTTTATAACGCGACAATGTTGTCAGCGCTTAGGCTTAGTAATAAATAGGTCACTTTCATGTCCTGTAGTTAAAGGCATCGGAGGTACTAGTAAAGCTACCCAGGGATATATAAATTTAAAATTTTATTCTCGGATAGATCGTAATGTTAACTTTGATATAAATGCACTAGTAGTAGATAGGGTCACTGAACGGTTGCCAACCGTTTCGGTTGACACCTCGGCATTGATTGAATTTAAAATTTTGACTCTAGCGGACGACACTTACGCCGTTCCTGGAAACATAGACATGCTCATTGGAGCATCGCTTTTCCCTCATCTTTTGTTAAACAATAAGGTCAGGGGCAACTCCTCGCATATCGCGCCTTACGCACTGGAAACCGTATTGGGCTATGTGATCCTTGGCTCCGCCCCCATCATAGATAGTATTTCGGCAACCTCTTATTGTGGTATGGCTGTCGAACCGCTCGAGTCATTAGTCCGCAAATTTTGGGAGATGGAGGAGGTGAACGTCCCACCCATAGCTATCTCAGATGACAGGTTATGCGAGGAAATTTACGTCCGCACGACCGTTCGTGATCGCGACGGTAGATATAGTGTAGCGCTACCCTTTAAGGGAGATGTTTTATCTCTCGGCGATTCGCGTCAAATGGCGGAAAAACGTTTCTACAGCTTGGAGCGTAGGATGCTCGCTTCACCCCAGTTAAAGGAAGCTTACGACGGCGTCATTAACGAATATATGTATAAGAGAAGGTTACACATCACTTGTGGCTTCGAAATTAGATAACTACGAAGACACACCGTCGTATTTCATACCACACCACGGAGTCATTAGAGAGGACAAACTTACATCTAAGTTACGAGTAGTGCTCGACGCTAGTGCTAAAACTAGCACTCACCTGTCGCTTAACGATATCCTGTATAGTGGGCAAAATTTACAGGGCAGTTTATTTAATATAATAGCCAATTTTCGTTTGTTTAGTATAGCACTATCCGCCGATATTCGCCAAATGTTTCTTTGCATAGGGGTCCGTGAATGCGACCGTAGATTCCAACGCATTTTATATCGTTTCAACCCAAAGGAACCTCTAATGGTGTTTGAATTTAACCGCGTTTGTTTTGGTTTAAAGTCGAGCCCATTTCATGCGTTACGCACGGTGAGACAGCTCGCTCACGATGAAGGTCCCTCTTATCCTATAGCTAAGAGGGCAATTGATAGCGGATTATATATGGATGATTTTGTGTACTCGGTCGATAGCGTGGAGGAGGCAACCCTAACCACCGCCGAGGTTATAAGGCTCATGAAATCGGGTCAATTCGATCTTGTGAAGTGGACTAGTAATTCGCGTCCGGTTTTAGATACAATCCCACTATCACACCGTCTTTCGGCGATACAGGAATTCGACGTTTCTGATACACACAAGGTGCTCGGTCTGTGTTGGTCACCAGAGTCCGACGTGTTTAGCCTTAAGGTAAATCCGCCCGTAGAAAAATGCACAAAGCGCACAATACTGTCATGCGTTGCTAGATTATGGGAAGTCATGGGTTTCGTAGCTCCGGTGGTATTATACGCTAAGCTTTTGATTAAACAACTTTGGTTATTTGAATGCGACTGAGATGACTCGCCGCCTGACAGCATTGTTCGGTTGTGGCAGCGTTTTAGAGAGGAACTTCCTTTATTAAGAGAAATTAAAATACCGCGTCATATAAACGTAGATAGAAATAGCGTCATAACGGTCGTTGGGTTTGCAGACGCCAGCGAGAAGGCTTACGGGGGCGTTGTATATTTCCACGTCAAGAATAACGGTAGAAATTCGATTAGCCTCATTAGTTCTAAGTCGAGAGTCTCCCCCCGTAAGGTTGTCTCTCTGGCGCGCTTAGAGCTTTGCGCAATATTAGTACTCACCAAGCTTATTACCGCAGTTATCAGCGCATGTAGGGATAGAGTTCACATAGAAAGGATATTTGCCTTTTCCGACTCCACCGTCGCCTTATGCTGGGTTCATTCTTCACCCCACCGTTGAGATACGTTTGTCGCGAACCGAGTGGCCAAGATACAAGACGAATTAGAAACGCGGAACTTTTATCACGTGTCCGGTACGGAAAACCCCGCCGATTGTCTATCCCGTGGACTCACCCCGATGCAAATAATGGACCACCCGCTTTGGTTCCACGGACCTGCTTGGGTTCACTTGGATCCCTCGCAATGGCCAATAACCGATTTCGAACCTTCGTCAGTCTCACAACCGCCGGAAGAGAAGAGACACGCTCTAGTGGCGAACGTTTCGAGCGAGGTTTCTCCAATCATTGCTTTGGCGAACCGCTTGTCCTCTTGGTCGAAATTATTGCGTAGCGTAATTTACGTTTGTCGATTCGCGAAGCTTTTACCGCGACGTTCGTGTGTCTTAGCGTCCGATTACAACTATGCCGAGTCGCTAGTATTACGTGAACTTCAACGTGCGCACTTCTCTGGAGAAATTAGAAGATTACAATCGAATAGAGCTTGTAGTCGCGCCTTTCAACGCCTTAAGCCATTCTTACAGGATGGGATTGTAAGGGTAGGTGGACGCTTGTCCAACTCGCAGTTGAGTTTCAACCAACGACACCCTATTGTTTTACCACGTAAAGACCATATCATGAACTTATTAGTCGATTACCATCATAAATTGAACTCGCACGCTGGCCCCGACTTGTTGATGTCGATTTTGCGTCAGAATTATTGGATTCTTTTTGCACGTAGCTTAATACGCAATCGGGTGCACAGATGTATAGCTTGCTTTCGGGCACGCCCCAAGCCGTCATTTCCGGAAATGGCGGAACTTAGATCTTGTAGAGTAATACAATCAGTAAAGCCCTTCACGCACACCGGGTCTGATTTCGCTGGTCCGTTTAAGGTCACGCTCACTCGCGGGCGTGGTATAAGATCCACAAAGGCTTACGTCTGCATTTTCGTATGTCTAACTACTCCAGCGGTGCATATAGAACTCGTTGATGATCTAAGCACAGCAGGCTTTATGGGTGCATTTAAAATATTTCTTTCCCGCCGTGGCCCTGTAAGTAAATTATATTCGGATAACGGTACGAACTACGTCGGTGCAAAACGTATTCTATCAGTACTACATGAGCTCTTAGCTAGCAAGCATTATAATTCGGAGTTCGCTCACATTCTAGCCGAGAACCGCATTGAGTGGTCTCTGAACGTCCCAGCCGCGAGTCATTTTGGAGGCAATTGGGAGACTAATATTAAGAGTCTAAAGAGTCACTTATACCGAGTAATAGGAGATCAAATTTTGTCCTTCGAAGAGCTAAGTACGGTGCTCGCTCAAATTGAATGCGTAATGAATAGTCGCCCACTTTGTCGTACGTTGTCTAGTGACCCCTCGGAACCGCTGGCTCTAACTCCAGCACACTTTTTGAATTTAACGCCTTTAAAGTGTTTGCCCGCCACAGATATGGATGAGAACAGACTTAGCATTTCCGCACGCCACAAATTATTAGATCGGTTAGTGCAATCGTTTTGGAAGCGATGGAGGATGGAATACTTGCATACTTTGCAGTCTCAGCAAAAATGGAACACAGCAACTGAGCCTTTAGCTGTAGGAACTGTAGTTGTGCTCACCAAAGAGAATACACCGCCTCTCCACTGGCCGTTAGGAATTGTCGATAAGGTCTTTACCTGTTCCGACGGAGTAATTAGGATACCTCGCGTTAAGACCACGGTTGGGTCTTACCTGCGTCCTGTTGTCCGTTTGTGCCCCCTGCCTCTTCCATAATTTAAATTAGCTTTCTAGATTAAAATTGTAGTTGAATTTAGGTAATCTTAGTGTTAGTTAGTTATTTTGATAGTTGATCTTAGCTCTAGTTGTTTTAGTTAATTTTGAAGGAAATCCTTCAAGGGCGGGGGAGATGGTTGCGCGGAAAAACCATTCTTATTATTTATGTTAGGACGGTAGGTGCCAAGTCGTTTATTTCTTTCCAAAACGATATCGTTCATACTCTCCTATCGACACATCGGGGTGGTGGGGTGGGAGGGGAAAGAAGATGATTCTAGAATGTCACGTAATCATCGGAACCGAGGATATATAAGGCACGCGCGACCGACGCGGGCTTCTTCTCGTCGCAGTCATCGTTGAAACCACACAGTCTCTTCCCGCCGCGCCAGTCATTGGAACCACACCTCTCTTCCCGTCGCAGTCGTCGTTGAAACCACACAGTCTCTTCCCGCCGCGCCAGTCATTGGAACCACACCTCTCTTCCCGTCGCAGTCGTCGTTGAAACCACACAGTCTCTTCCCGCCGCGCCAGTCATTGGAACCACACCGCTCTTCCCGTCGCAGTCGTCGTTGAAACCACACAGCCTCTTCCCGCCGCGCTCGTCGTTGAAACTACAACGCTTCTCTCCCGACGTACCCCTGGGGCCCCAGAGTGTCTGTCCAGAAGAAGTTCCGGAAGTCGCAGCTATAGTGCTCAACAAGTAGAAGAAACCCCGGTGAGTCAATATTCCTTTAATTATTGCCTGCCTGATATAATTGTTTTAACCCGCTCCAATTTTGTTTTTCTCCTAATCAGGCAGGATTCCCTTTCATCGATTTGGCACAATAATACTTTAGTTTTAGGGAAGTGCGAGTGCATTGTACCGCATGCTATAGTAGTCACTTTTACGTAAGCGTAGAAGCAATCGCATATACAGTCCACTTTAGTTAATATCTCGCGCAATAGGTTTAAGGTTCGACCGGGGAATTAGATTTTCGGCAGCCTTAGACACGTGGCTCCACCATTTTATGGTCACTTCGGCAGGATTTGGACTGGGTGTAGTGGTCGCCCAACTATTTCTGGTCGAATTATTAAATTAATTATTAAGATAATGCACTCTAATTTATGGAATAGACTTAAATAGTGTTCGTTTAAATTTAAATTTTGATTAGGTACTCGCAAACAGAATTATTCGTTTTATAGCGGTCGTATTTGGTTAAATGGTGGTTAAATGGTGCCCTGAATGCATTAATAAAAAGGCAAGGCGTGGTGAAGAGTGCACGCCTTGCAATACATAACGCAGTGTTGGTACCGACTTTGTTATATGGCAGCGAAACCTGGGTATGCCAGAAGAAGCATAAAAGCAAGTTGAATGCAGTGGAGATGCGATCTCTTCGTAAAATGTGTGGCGTTACCATAGCCGACCGAAAGCGAAACGAAGAGATTCGCAATATGGCAGGATTGAAAAATGACCTTATCACAAAAATTGATAGGGGCGTACTCCAATGGTTTGGACACGTTGAACGAATGAGTGAAGACCGAATGGTGAAGAAAATATATAGAGCGAAAGTAAATATTAAAAGGTGTCGAGGTAGACCGAGACTAACTTTCGAAGACCATGTGAGCAAATTGCTCGAAGAGGGGAGGGTCAAGAGTACTCGGATACCTAGACGTGCATGTATGAAGAAGTTAATGAACCTGAAAGAAGCGAAAGTGGTATGTAAGGATCGTGACACTTGGCGATCTGTTCTCTCTGGCTACCCCGTTAGGGATTGTGCGTGACGATAAGTAAGTAAAGTAAGTAAGTATTTGGTTAAATTTAAAGCTTATTAAATAATTGAAACAGTGTAATAGGAACCGTTTGATACGCTTACCCCACAATTTTGATAAAAATATTGAGTTTAGCGAACAACGCGTCACCTCGACTCGCTGTGCAGGTGTTCGATTTAATTACGTAATACGGCATACCGAGTGTCCATCCTTCATTGTTTGTGCGTTGTGAGATTAATTGTGATTAATATAACTTTATTATAATAATTTAAAATGGCAGTTAGTGGAAGTGAAATCAAAATTAAAACGCTTTATGCCAAGAGGGACATACTCTTTTCGTGTATGCAGAATATAAGTAATCATATAAAGAACATTAATATAGAAGCAGTGCGGTCCTTTTTAAATGAAATTGAAACGGTAGATTCTTTGCGAACGGATTACGAAAGAATATTAGACCAAATTAATCATTTGGAATTACAAATCGACCCGAAATACATAGTGAACTACCAACCGCTGCTGGCATTCGAAGATATGTTGTGTCGCGTGAAAAGAACTGCGAAATCCCTACAATCTCAAAACGAAGCAAAGCCGGAAACACAGGTACGTCCACGTGACTCAATTAGGTTGCCGCCAATAGATATTCCGGTATTCAATGGTGATATTAAGACGTGGCCCTTCTTCTTCAGTAGTTTTCAAAACAATATACACAATAACCCATCGTTATCGGACGCTGAAAAATTATATTACTTAATTAGTAAACTTAGTGGCAAGGCACAGTCGATCTGCTCTGGTTTCACACCTACAGCAAACAATTACTTATTAATATTCGAAACGCTTAAAACTAAATATGAAGATAGGAGAATGTTAGCTTCCAAATATTTGAACCAGATATTCGATCTTAAACCTATATCATCCGCGAACATCAACGGCTTAGAGCAGTTTCTAGATAAATTTGTGACATCGGTGGCTGCACTTAAGAATTTGAAATTTAGTGACCTTATGGACGTGGTGTTTCTCCATATTGCACTAAAGAAATTAGACCCCGACACCGTGCGTGCGTTTGAAATGGAGCATCGTAGCTCGGAGATGCCTTCCTTTCATTCATTAGCATCGTTCGTGCGAGATCAAATAAAGGTGATGCAGCGCTCTACGAACGTTAAACAGGAGATTAAAAGGTGCGTCGACCGTAGACAGACTCAACCATCTAAAATAGCAGGGTCGTTAACTTACGTAACCGCTACGCCAACATCACTCCAGCATACTTGTATCGTATGTAAAGATAAACACGGTAATTTATATAATTGTGCGACTTTTCGTAAATATTCACCAAGCGAACGTTACAAATTAGTAAAGACAAACAACCTATGTTTGAACTGCTTAAGCGATAAGCATTTAGTTGCAAAATGCAATTCGAGTTCCGTATGTAGCAAGTGCGCCAGGAAACATCACACGCTATTACATTTCGAAAATAGCAACATAGCGGCGTCAAGTAAAGCGGACAAATAATTCACCCCTACTAAGGTCAACGATTCTAGCGATCGACCTGGTGATGTCGCTCTGTGCTCATTGGCAAATATGGGAGCACAACCTCCTTCAACCGTGTTACTGGGTACGGCACGTATTTTGGTTAGGGGTTCGCGTGGAAACGAACAAAGTGTCCGTGCACTGCTGGACAGCGGAGCCCAAAATAATTTTATAACGCGACAATGTTGTCAGCGCTTAGGCTTAGTAATAAATAGGTCACTTTCATGTCCTGTAGTTAAAGGCATCGGAGGTACTAGTAAAGCTACCCAGGGATATATAAATTTAAAATTTTATTCTCGGATAGATCGTAATGTTAACTTTGATATAAATGCACTAGTAGTAGATACGGTCACTGAACGGTTGCCAACCGTTTCGGTTGACACCTCGGCATTGATTGAATTTAAAATTTTGACTCTAGCGGACGACACTTACGCCGTTCCTGGAAACATAGACATGCTCATTGGAGCATCGCTTTTCCCTCATCTTTTGTTAAACAATAAGGTCAGGGGCAACTCCTCGCATATCGCGCCTTACGCACTGGAAACCGTATTGGGCTATGTGATCCTTGGCTCCGCCCCCATCATAGATAGTATTTCGGCAACCTCTTATTGTGGTATGGCTGTCGAACCGCTCGAGTCGTTAGTCCGCAAATTTTGGGAGATGGAGGAGGTGAACGTCCCACCCATAGCTATCTCAGATGACAGGTTATGCGAGGAAATTTACGTCCGCACGACCGTTCGTGATCGCGACGGTAGATATAGTGTAGCGCTACCCTTTAAGGGAGATGTTTTATCTCTCGGCGATTCGCGTCAAATGGCGGAAAAACGTTTCTACAGCTTGGAGCGTTGGATGCTCGCTTCACCCCAGTTAAAGGAAGCTTACGACGGCGTCATTAACGAATATATGTATAAGAGAAGGTTACACATCACTTGTGGCTTCGAAATTAGATAACTACGAAGACACACCGTCGTATTTCATACCACACCACGGAGTCATTAGAGAGGACAAACTTACATCTAAGTTACGAGTAGTGCTCGACGCTAGTGCTAAAACTAGCACTTACCTGTCGCTTAACGATATCCTGTATAGTGGGCAAAATTTACAGGGCAGTTTATTTAATATAATAGCCAATTTTCGTTTGTTTAGTATAGCACTATCCGCCGATATTCGCCAAATGTTTCTTTGCATAGGGGTCCGTGAATGCGACCGTAGATTCCAACGCATTTTATATCGTTTCAACCCAAAGGAACCTCTAATGGTGTTTGAATTTAACCGCGTTTGTTTTGGTTTAAAGTCGAGCCCATTTCATGCGTTACGCACGGTGAGACAGCTCGCTCACGATGAAGGTCCCTCTTATCCTATAGCTAAGAGGGCAATTGATAGCGGATTATATATGGATGATTTTGTGTACTCGGTCGATAGCGTGGAGGAGGCAACCCTAACCACCGCCGAGGTTATAAGGCTCATGAAATCGGGTCAATTCGATCTTGTGAAGTGGACTAGTAATTCGCGTCCGGTTTTAGATACAATCCCACTATCACACCGTCTTTCGGCGATACAGGAATTCGACGATTCTGATACACACAAGGTGCTCGGTCTGTGTTGGTCACCAGAGTCCGACGTGTTTAGCCTTAAGGTAAATCCGCCCGTAGAAAAATGCACAAAGCGCACAATACTGTCATGCGTTGCTAGATTATGGGACGTCATGGGTTTCGTAGCTCCGGTGGTATTATACGCTAAGCTTTTGATTAAACAACTTTGGTTATTTGAATGCGACTGAGATGACTCGCCGCCTGACAGCATTGTTCGGTTGTGGCAGCGTTTTAGAGAGGAACTTCCTTTATTAAGAGAAATTAAAATACCGCGTCATATAAACGTAGATAGAAATAGCGTCATAACGGTCGTTGGGTTTGCAGACGCCAGCGAGAAGGCTTACGGGGGCGTTGTATATTTCCACGTCCAGAATAACGGTAGAAATTCGATTAGCCTCATTAGTTCTAAGTCGAGAGTCTCCCCCCGTAAGGTTGTCTCTCTTGCGCGCTTAGAGCTTTGCGCAATATTAGTACTCACCAAGCTTATTACCGCAGTTATCAGCGCATGTAGGGATAGAGTTCACATAGAAAGGATATTTGCCTTTTCCGACTCCACCGTCGCCTTATGCTGGGTTCATTCTTCACCCCACCGTTGGGATACGTTTGTCGCGAACCGAGTGGCCAAGATACAAGACGAATTAGAAACGCGGAACTTTTATCACGTGTCCGGTACGGAAAACCCCGCCGATTGTCTATCCCGTGGACTCACCCCGATGCAAATAATGGACCACCCGCTTTGGTTCCACGGACCTGCTTGGGTTCACTTGGATCCCTCGCAATGGCCAATAACCGATTTCGAACCTTCGTCAGTCTCACAACCGCCGGAAGAGAAGAGACACGCTCTAGTGGCGAACGTTTCGAGCGAGGTTTCTCCAATCATTGCTTTGGCGAACCGCTTGTCCTCTTGGTCGAAATTATTGCGTAGCGTAATTTACGTTTGTCGATTCGCGAAGCTTTTACCGCGACGTTCGTGTGTCTTAGCGTCCGATTACAACTATGCCGAGTCGCTAGTATTACGTGAACTTCAACGTGCGCACTTCTCTGGAGAAATTAGAAGATTACAATCGAATAGAGCTTGTAGTCGCGCCTTTCAACGCCTTAAGCCATTCTTACAGGATGGGATTGTAAGGGTAGGTGGACGCTTGTCCAACTTGCAGTTGAGTTTCGACCAACGACACCCTATTGTTTTACCACGTAAAGACCATATCATGAACTTATTAGTCGATTACCATCATAAATTGAACTCGCACGTTGGCCCCGACTTGTTGATGTCAATTTTGCGTCAGAATTATTGGATTCTTTTTGCACGTAGCTTAATACGCAATCGGGTGCACAGATGTATAGCTTGCTTTCGGGCACGCCCCAAGCCGTCATTTCCGGAAATGGCGGAACTTAGATCTTGTAGAGTAATACAATCAGTAAAGCCCTTCACGCACACCGGGTCTGATTTCGCTGGTCCGTTTAAGGTCACGCTCACTCGCGGGCGTGGTATAAGATCCACAAAGGCTTACGTCTGCATTTTCGTATGTCTAACTACTCCAGCGGTGCATATAGAACTCGTTGGTGATCTAAGCACAGCAGGCTTTATGGGTGCATTTAAAAGATTTCTTTCCCGCCGTGGCCCTGTAAGTAAATTATATTCGGATAACGGTACGAACTACGTCGGTGCAAAACGTATTCTATCAGTACTACATGAGCTCTTAGCTAGCAAGTATTATAATTCGGAGTTCGCTCACATTCTAGCCGAGAACCGCATTGAGTGGTCTCTGAACGTCCCAGCCGCGAGTCATTTTGGAGGCAATTGGGAGACTAATATTAAGAGTCTAAAGAGTCACTTATACCGAGTAATAGGAGATCAAATTTTGTCCTTCGAAGAGCTAAGTACGGTGCTCGCTCAAATTGAATGCGTAATGAATAGTCGCCCACTTTGTCGTACGTTATCTAGTGACCCCTCGGAACCGCTGGCTCTAACTCCAGCACACTTTTTGAATTTAACGCCTTTAAAGTGTTTGCCCGCCACAGATATGGATGAGAACAGACTTAGCATTTCCGCACGCCACAAATTATTAGATCGGTTAGTGCAATCGTTTTGGAAGCGATGGAGGATGGAATACTTGCATACTTTGCAGTCTCAGCAAAAATGGAACACAGCAACTGAGCCTTTAGCTGTAGGAACTGTAGTTGTGCTCACCAAAGAGAATACACCGCCTCTCCACTGGCCGTTAGGAATTGTCGAAAAGGTCTTTACCTGTTCCGACGGAGTAATTAGGATACCTCGCGTTAAGACCACGGTTGGGTCTTACCTGCGTCCTGTTGTCCGTTTGTGCCCCCTGCCTCTTCCATAATTTAAATTAGCTTTCTAGATTAAAATTGTAGTTGAATTTAGGTAATCTTAGTGTTAGTTAGTTATTTTGTTAGTTGATCTTAGCTCTAGTTGTTTTAGTTAATTTTGAAGGAAATCCTTCAAGGGCGGGGGAGATGGTTGCGCGGAAAAACCATTCGTATTATTTATGTTAGGACGGTAGGTGCCAAGCATTGATATATTAAAAGGGGAAGATAGGTCACTAAATCAAAGCGCCCGGTCCTACAAAACTACGGGATTGCCCGTACTTGGCTCGTAGTGACACTCAGTCGCGCGCGAAACGTCGTTGATCATACAGCTCTTTAATTTCCGTTCTTTTGGTATTAAATACGCATTAAAATGACTTCTTGTGCAGCTAAACAGTGTGCTAATAATTCAAGAAAGAAGAATAAGATACACGGGATTACTTACCACTCGTAAGTATAGCTAAAAATTCTATTTTGTTGAAAATTATGGTAATATTTATTGTTGACTTCGCCATGTTTGTAAGAGCGAGATAGATAATAAAAACATGCGTGAGAGACACGATACGCACGAGATGCCTAACTTGCTAACGCGATTTCGCTCGCACAACTACGACGTTTCCTATTTCTGTCCTTGTCTATCGTTAAATGTAATTTTGCGGTTACGATAACAGATGTGTAAGTTTTGGTGCTTGTAGTCGTGCGCCGAGCCCAGGTTTAGTTATGGCGATATTAGCGTGTAACATATCTTCCCCTTGTAATATATCAATGGTGCCAAGTCGTTTATTCCTTTCCAAAACGATATCGTTCATACCCTCCTATCGACACATCGGGGTGGTGGGGTGGGAGGGGAAAGAAGATGATTCTAGAATGTTACGTAATCATCGGAACCGAGGATATATAAGGCACGCGCGACCGACGCGGGCTTCTTCCCGTCACAGTCGTCGTTGAAACCACACAGTCTCTTCCCGCCGCGCCAGTCATTGGAACCACACCGCTCTTCCCGTCGCAGTCGTCGTTGAAACCACACAGCCTCTTCCCGCCGCGCTCGTCGTTGAAACTACAACGCTTCTCTCCCGACGTACCCCTGGGGCCCCAGAGTGTCTGTCCAGAAGAAGTTCCGGAAGTCGCAGCTATAGTGCTCAACAAGTAGAAGAAACCCCGGTGAGTCAATATTCCTTTAATTATTGCCTGCCTGATATAATTGTTTTAACCCGCTCCAATTTTGTTTTTCTCTTAATCAGGCAGGATTCCCTTTCATCGATTTGGCACAATAATAGTTTAGTTTTAGGGAAGAGCGAGTGCATTGTACCGCATGCTATAGTAGTCGCTTTTACGTAAGCGTAGAAGCAATCGCATATACAGTCCACTTTAGTTAATATCTCGCGCAATAGGTTTAAGGTTCGACCGGGGAATCAGATTTTCGGCAGCCTTAGACACGTGGCTCCACCAGTGGGTGTTCTCAAGGCGAGAATAATTAGGCTTTTGTTGAGCTAAGCCAGTGCGCTTCACCACCTCCGGCTGCATCACCACTCACCAGCAGATGGGGTAATGTTCAAGTACTGGCTATAATAATAGTAAAAAAAGTGACCCATTCGTGCTTACACGATACAGATGTAGCACAGCTCCAACATGTAGAAAAAGTAGTTTGTTCCACGTTGAAAAGTGAATAGGTACAAAGTACTAGATAAAAAATAGCTTGCTTAACTTATTGAAATAACACATACATAGTGCTACGTACCAGAAGAGTCGCACTAGTAGGTCATTTGCAGCACGCGTTAGAGCCCATGGGCTCAAACTTACTGAGTCTTACGCGGTATCTGTTCTATAGTCATAACCGCGATTGCCAATTATGAGATTCCGGGTTTGAATTCTGGGTCGGGTCAAAACCAGTTATTGGGTTTCTCTGTCGAGAAATTCTCAGTAGCTGCACAGAGTCAGGAAGTTGGCGGTGTCTCACTCCCATGCCTCCGAAAGCACGTAAAGCCGTTGGTCCTGCGCCTGATCTCTTTCCGATCGTGTTGGGCTTGCGTGTACACTCGTGCACTATAATCCTGTCCTGCTGCCAAATGGCTGGTCTATGTTGAAACTGGCCGCCTTTACCGAAATGCGATTTGCAGCACATATATATATATATATATATATATATATATATATATATATATATATATATATATATATATATATAGTGCACAGAATATATTACTTTAGTGATTTAACCTTAGAGACTTCTTCCCGATGTCCTTGCATGGTGGCCAGCTCTCTGCAGTCGGCGCGAGCTTCATACACCCGCGCGGTGCCATCGCTGCCAGCCGTGGCAAGCCGGCGCCCCGCCCAGTCAAAGCACACGTCTAACACCTATAGAAATGGAACTGAATAGAATAGAATTTTAGAATACTTATTGAATGTTATTTCAGTTATACCACTGGTTAGGAAAAAAAACCTCCGTCTTGAGAAGAACCAGAAAGAGGTATTTTAATTTTTTTTAGAGAATCAGAGAGAGATTAGGCGCAGGAACTACGGCTTTACGTGCTTTCCGAGGCACTGAATAATCGCCAACTTCTTTATTCCAGGCTGCTACTAAGAATTTCTTAACAGAAAAACCCAATAAGTAATTTAGGCCCAACCCGGGTTCGAACCCAAGACCCCATTATTAGCAACCGCATTTACATCTACTGAAAATGATCCAACGTCCTATAAGCTACGCCCGGCTATACACGGAGATTTTTTTATAGGATGGGGTGACAAACGAGCACACAGTCCAACTGATGGTAAGTGGTTGCTGTGGCCCATAGACATATACATCTATCCTTGATTACGAACCAAAATGCAAATGCGATGTCACCCGTGAGGACTAAGTTGGAATGCCTGGTTTTCACTAAAAAAGGTCTCCGGTTCTCTACACTCACCATATGAAACACAGCAGCATTAAGCTACCGTTTAACGCTGGTGTTCTGTGAGAGCATGGTCCTTCGCCGGTCGAGCCGACCCATTAGTGCTGCGTTAGCCCAACGTTTAAGTAAGCTGCAGTGGCGTGAGGGCGAGAGCCATATAGCTCAAGAAACAATAACTAATGGGGAAGACATCTCGAGTGGCAGCCTCGTACTGAGAGTGCGGTCCTATACTAGTTGGAGTGACGACCTGGTAAGACATGCAGGAAGTCAATGGATGTTGCAGGTGGTTAAGGATGGTGATTTTCTTTGGTGGCATTCTTTGGTGGAAGCTTATGTTCGGCAGTGGACCTAAGAAGGCCTGCAATGATGATGATTATGATGATAATAAAATCTGTAAAATTAGTTTTTCTTTATTACAAAGTTCAAGTGACAAACGCAGTATCAGTTCACATGTGGTAAGTGTCTGCGACAGTCCACAGACACCTGCAACTAATTTAAATAATAGACTCTCCAGATGCATTGTCACACGCTCTCACCGAATACCAGCGTAAAATAGCACCTGCTGCGTTTAGTGTGATAAGTTTAAAGAACCGGAGACCTTCATCTTAGTCCTCAGAGGTGACAACGCATCTGCATTTTGATTCTTAATCGAGCAGAGATGTAGATGTCTATGGGTCTTAGCATACAGTTACCATCAAGTGGACTGTGTGCTCATTTGTCACCCTTATTCTATAAAAAAATACAATAAATGATGCTGACCTCGGCTGCGGCTGCAGTTACAGTGGCGATGCAGGTGCGCTCTCGCGTGTCCCAGAGCTTCGCGCTGCCGTCCAACGAAGCTGAACCCACCAGCGAGCTGTCCCAGTTGTACTGGGCGTTAGATATTTCTGCCATGTGACCAGACAGAACTGCAACGCGTCTGAGGAACACATTATAAGGTTGCACATTGTACAATTGTAAATTGTAATTTTTGTAGGTGTGACATAAAGTTGTATTTATTTTTTTATTTCTTCCTTTATTCATCTATTATTACGCCTGACGTTTTAATATGAGCAAAACTGATAAAATATTTTTTGTAAAATATATTTACCAAAAAACGAAATATGGAAACTGCCAGAAATCTTATGGTTTCCGGCAGATTGCGGTATAACCATTCTTTTTAATATCTTCCAGACAGAATTTGGATCACGGCAGCTATCTGCGCAGCATAGAATTATAGTGCATGAGTGTTTGCGCAAGCACAAGTGCTGCTCTGTGTTCCCTAACTTTCATAGTCCGATCGGGCGGAAATCAGACACAACCAGAGAGATAAGGTGCAGGACCAACAACTTCCTGACCCTGGGCTGATACCGAGAATTTATTGACAAAAATCCAATATTGATTATAATCCGATTTAGACTTTGAACTCAAGACCATATTATCAGCAATCGGGCTTACAATCACTATACCAAAGAGATAGTCAATTCACGACGTAACATATTAACAGTATAGTGGTTTTTTTTATAGAAGAGGGGGCAAACGAGCATGCGGCTCACCTGATGTTAAGTGACTACCGCCGCCCACGATCAACCGCAACACCAGGAGAATTGCGGGTGCGTTGCCGGCCCTTTAGAAAGGAGTAAGCTCTATTCTTGAAGGTCCCCAGGTCGTATCGGTCCGGAAAAATCGCCGGTGGTAAACTATTCCACAGAGAGGTTGTACGTGGAAGAAAACTCCTTGTGAAACGTACAGTGGTGGACCGCCAAGCATCCAGATGGTGTGGATGGTATAGGGACGTTTGCCGTGTAGTGCGTTCACGTGATGTGAGTGATGTGAGTGGTGAAGTAAGAATATCCACTAACCCATAATATTTTTCTTTAGGTGGCGTAGGAGGCGAGAGAAACTGAAAAAGAAGATGGCAGCACCTTCCTTATAACAACTTTATTAAAAAAACCGGTTACCAACCAGCCTGTCAACTGTGACAACTATGGTAAAATCCCACACTACACCCAGTCTGTGGATAAGGATTATATTCAGCAGTAGATATCTAAGGCTGTATTGGAGGAATGGAACATATCCAGATTTTATTATATTATACGTGATAGAGCCAGGCTGCAGCTATAATATGGTTGTAGCACGAACGGGTTGGCTCGATCGGGGAAGGTGCACGCTCTCACAGAATACCAGCGTCAAATAGCAGCTTAACGCTGTTATGTTTCGTTTAGTGAGTGTAGAGAACCGGAGACCCTTTTTACTAGAAACGAGGCATTCCATCTTAATCCTGACGGGTGACAACGCAACTGCATTTTGATTCGTTATCGAGGATAGATATAGATATGTCTATGGGCCACAGTTACCACTTACCATCAGGTGGACTGTGAGCTCGTTTGCCACCCTATACTATAAAAAAAAGATCGGCGATGGGAAGCAATATCAAATGTGCAAGATCTGTAATCGCCATTCTGTTTTCCAATTGCGATTAAGGGAAATAACAAGAGAGGCCCGTTTCAACCAATAGTCTACTAGAGATTGATAAAGAAAATAAACTTTTTAGGTTTCTAGAGCTTACTGTTTAACGTGGCAGAGCCACGCGGCAGCTATGTTATGGTTGGAGCACGAATGGGTCGACGCGACCGGGGTAGGACCACGCTCTCAAAGAGTACCAGCGTGAAATGGTAGCTCAATGCTCAAAAGTTTCGTATAGTGAGTGTAAAGAACCGGAGCCCATTTTTACTGAAAACGAGTCATTCCATCTTAGTCGTAAAGGGTGGCAACGCATTTGCAATTTCATTCTTAATCGAAGATTGATGTAGAAGAGCCTCAGCATCCACTTACCATCAGGTGGACTGTATGCTTGTTTGTTCCCCTTATTCTATAAAAAAATATGCAGCGAACATGTTACTCACTCTTTGACCCTGGTATCCCACATACATATCGTGCCGTCGAACGATCCAGTGATAAGGTGCTGGCCTTCAGTGGGGTCGAACTGGAGCGCGATGACTTCGGCGGTGTGACCAGTGTACGTGTGTACCTCCGTACCTACGGATAATGATATTTTCTATTATTTATTAGGAACCTGTTGAAATGAAATATTTGAAAGATCAAATCTCAATTTTTTTTTAAATTGAGTAAGGATGTCATATGTGTAGATAGTTATTTACCAAAGTGCACTTCTTACATACATGAGATTAGCATTTCAAAAAGTTTTTCATCATTAATTGTACCTAACGAGAACACAGTCCACCTGATTTTAAGTGGATACTGTGGCCCATAGATATCTACATCTACCCGCGACTAAGACTCAAAATCTATATGTGTTGTTACTCCTGAGGACTATGATTGAATACCTCGTTTCTAGTAAAATGTATTCTAGTTCGCTACTCACCACACGAAAGTAAAGCATTACGCTGGTCTCTGTGAGGACGTGGTTCTTCTCCGCTCGAGTCGACACAGTCGAGCTACAACTAAATAGCTGCAGCATGCCTCTTCCACGAATAAAATGTATTATGTAGCTTTCGTTAGACACCCGACAGATGGCAGTGTAACTTATGTAGCTTTCGTTAGACACCCGACAGATGGCAGTGTAACTTATGTAGCTTTCGTTAGACACCCGACAGATGGCAATGTAACTTATGTAGCTTTCGTTAGACACCCGACAGATGGCAGTGTAACTTATGTAGCTTTCGTTAGACACCCGACAGATGGCAGTGTAACTTATGTAGCTTTCGTTAGACACCCGACAGATGGCAGTGTAACTTATGTAGCTTTCGTTAGACACCCGACAGATGGCAGTGTAACGATATCGTGTACGCCAGATACCAATTTCCATACTAGCGATGGCAACAAGGTCAAAGGTGCAACACGTATGGCGCTGCTATCGTCAAACTGCCTGCAAAGCCTTTAGCTGCGGTAGCAGTTTGCCTAAAGAAGTCCAGTGTTACCTGTAAGAGCATCGTAGAGTTTCGCCGTGTGGTCCATGGAAGCGGTGGCGACATGACCGCCTCTAGGGGCGAACTGGGCAGAGACAATCTCAGCGCTGTGTCCCCAAAGCGTATATAAACATTCTCCCGTCTCCACGCGCCAGATCCTTGCCGACTTGTCGAACGATCCCGTCACCACGAGGTTGCTGAGGAGAAGTTTCGCATCATTTTGGAATCATATGTGATTTCATCAAAATTAATCATTACCGTCATTACAGCCCTTCAGAATTCCGCTGCTGAACATAAGTCTCCCCTAAGGATTGCCTGGGGTTTCTCTGCTAATAAACGCACGTGGATAAACTTAGAAATGGGGTTATTCGTAGTAGAACCAGAGTAACTGACATAACCCATCGGATTTAAGCCGAGGTGGCTATGGGCCGGCCATATAGTTCGAAGAACCGACCACCAATGGCGAAGCAAGATTCTCGATGCTTGGTTATCTTGCAGCATTTTGTACTCTGACATCCCATCGGGGATTGCAACAATCACAGCAGCTATGTGTACTATATGTACAGACCAGGAGATGTGCGTTTACTAATAATAACTAGGAAATATAAAACAGCGGTTGTAAAGCCACCGGCTAAGAGTGGCCACAGAGGCAAACTGCAGTGTAAGTTTTTAGTGGACTTTTGACATGCTGTAATGATGATGATGATATATGCACGTATGTATGAATGTGAGTATACTTTCACTCGTATTCACCTATTTCGTCTGAATAATCTGAAACTTTGCAAGCGTATTTAGAACCGATGGCAATACAATTAATAATTAATAGAATCAGGCGTTAGTTTACAGAAATCATTATCATTATAATTAAAGATGTTAAAAATTCGTTCTTGGATCGTTGCAAATTAATTTGTAACATCTTTTTGACAATAATAGTCATGACTACGATCTTGTACTTTCACTGGGTTTTCACAGCACATTGATCAATTAGCTTTGTTTTATTTCTATTTAATTATAAAATGATTGCTTAGGAATCACTCTGATTACCTACTCTGATTACCCTTAACATCGAAAATAAAATATAAGGGGACGGTACCTACCATCCCCTTATATTTTATTTTCGATGTTGTGGTTTGGTTGGAAGACTATAGTGACTTTGTAATAAATTTACAATACTAAGTTTTAAATTTGAGAATAAATCTTTGCTACTTTTCATGAGCTGCACTGGCCTTTTTTGATTGGATTAGTTTTTTTAAAGATGTAATGATGACAATGGAGAACACACATAGTTCATCCAGCACCCACTTACCATTTATCGAATGATGGTAAGTGGGTCATAAGAATTAGATGCGCGATCCAAAATTAAGATGCGTCATCACTCCTAAGGATAGACATGAAAAGCTTTTTTATTATGTTACCTTTTTTAATCATTAATTAAAAATGCAAAATTATTACGGTTATGTCATATCTGCCTCTTAACAGAGTGCTGTCAGAATATATATAAACACTTTATCTAATCAAAAAACTTAAGTGAATAAAGAGAGGTCTCAAATTATTAAAGACACTTCTCTTGGAAAGCGATACATCGGCTCACAAAGACAATATATTCAACGCACGTAAACTAATGTTAACAACAACTAATGCATAATTATGATTCCGTGCCATTTGATTAATCTGAACCACATACTAATGTTCAACGAAGAATTAACACAAAGAAAGTTAAGAATTAATTCGCTTAGAAATTGGAGCATTTTAACTCTCTATATAATCAGTGAAGTACGAGTAGCATGGGTTACTGTCGCTCGGGTCCACTAGAGCCAAGAATGCATTTTCGAAGTATCTAGAGGCTTATGAACTTTATTTTCCAAAAGAGTATGCACTTGCTTACTGAAAACATATAAAAAACTTTACATAAAGTACTAACAACATCACTGAGCAGACATAACACTATCTATAGACTTCCCTAAATCATCTGAATTAAGAATATATGTAAAAATCGGTAAAAGTCTTTGAAATAATACTAGTTTTTACGGAATTTATCGCGTATATTTAACTTTTTAAATACCCGACGTTTCGAACGCTTTACAGCACTCATGGTCACGGGCGGGACTGAGATGTTCAACGTCCATATGTCATAGTTAACCGCGGTTACCATAGATTAAAATTTAACTTTTGTTCCGATCTATGCAGTATGAACCTATGGTATCTTGAAGTCTTGCAGTTGTATGCTTGGGTTGGGATTTAATTTTATTTATTATAGGATCCCAAGCAGATGGTAGCACCCAGCCATCTTCTCTATTGAAATTAGGATGTTTTTTGATTTCAACAGCCTCGCGAATCATCCTTGGAAGGAATCGGTGTTCTTTAGCGAGGATTTACGGTCTATTAAATCTGATGTAGTGACGGGGGCGATCCTGTACGTGTTCATAGACTGCAGACTTCCCGGAGCGTCGACTCTATATAAAGGTAAAGGTAAAAGTCTTGTTTTATTTGGATGTGACACATAGTGGATATATGTGTTGCAGTTCATTCGCAAAATAGAACAAAATTAAAGCAAAAACAATCCGCATTCCAACCTATATATTTTTACAACAAATTCAACAGCAGATTGACCTTTAACGTGGACTAAAGTTAAACGTGTAGTAGGTAACACAAGTTTTATTGAAATTTTAAGCCCATTCTCTATTTTCTTAACGTTTGCTATCTTAATATTTGAATCAAACGTAGTAGCTATGTAATAGACATCTACATTTATCCTCGATTAAGAATCAGCACGCAATGCGTTGACATCCCCGAGGACTAAGATGGAATGCCTCGTTTTCAGTAAAAAAGGGTCTCCGAATCTCTACACTCACTATATGAAACAGCAGTATTAAGCTGCTTTTTCACGTTGGTATTCTGTGAGAGTGCGGTCCTTCCCCGGTCGAGCCGACATTCGTGCTAAAGTCATAATATAGCTGCAGCGTGACTCTACCACGTATGACGTATGAGTTCTATTCAAGAACTATTTCTTTATTTATAACAACATTATATTATATTTTAATGTTATTCTACATGCGGTGAAGATTCTAAAGAAATTATATCCGTGACTTGTCGTCACCACTGGTGATAAAAGGGCTGACTGGTTCTTATCTCGCACTAAGGCTATTCAGCGATGAAACGCAGTCAGCTTTCTTGGCACTATATCATGTCACATCACTATATGATATTTAAAGTTTTTAGTTTTATTTATTTTAATTTTAATAATGAATATTTTATATTTTTACGTTATGTAAATGAAGGCAATTTCAATAAAAGTTTATTGTAAAATATTCAGAATGTTGGTCATTCAAAAACTATGAAAGTGAAAGGCTGTTTAATATGGCACTACGTAATCCGTTGGACGATCAAGCCAATGTAACTGATACCTTCTCTGTTACTTTACTGTCTTTCGAAAGTAAAAGCTCCCGTTTGAAGTCTTGTTTGCTTTTGTTATCCACTTAAGTTTTACACAGTACGCGAGCAACCCTGGTTCGATCCCCGCCGGCACTAATGAAAATGTTATAAATTGTAATCTTAAGTGCTGTATGACCACGTGCTCGGCGGTGAAGGAAAACATCGAGAGAAAACCTACAGTCTGAAAAATTAAAAAAAATATATCAAAGGCAAAACACATTGGGCAGCGCGGCGGAAACTTCTTTGCGCTAGAAAACCCTCTCAAAAGATAAATGAGGCCTGTGCCCAGTAGTGGGACGTAAATAGCTGTAACTTATGCAATTAAGTCTCAGTATACTTTCAGCAACAGATCGTATAACGTACTGCATTTAATGTATAAATTTTATACTGAATTTTATGTACAATCTTTTTTTATAGAATAAGGGTGACAAATGAGCACACAGTCCACGTGATGGTAAGTGGATGCTGTGGCCCATAGACATCTACATTTATCCTTGATCAAGAATCAAAACGCAGATGCGTTGTCACCCCTGAGGACTAATATGGAATGCCTCGTTTCCAGTAAAAAAGGGTCTCCGGATCTCTACACTCACCACACGAAACACAGCAGTTTTAAGCTGCTATTTTACGCTGGTATTCTGTGAGAGCGTGGTCCCTCCCCGGTCGAGCCGGCTCATTCATGCTACAACCATAATATAGCTGTAGCGTGGCTCCACCACGTATATCAGTTGAAATCAGTCAATACATATCATGTAAGGGCGCAAAAACAGAAAACATACTAAGTGGTAACTCCTTTTCTGTCTAGGAGTCCGTCTGGGTAGGTACCGTTCTCTTACTTATTCCTGTCAGTAAATAGCTTAGACAAAACAGGAGCGACAATTCGTCCACGGCCAAGTTCCTGCCAAAACTCGCCAAATAGCTGCTGTGCTCAGGTGTGAAGAGTATAGAGAGACAGTTTAATTACATGCTGTGAGGCATTCCATCTTGGTCCACAGAGATGACACAAAAGCATCTGTAGCCTTCTTATTTGAAGTTTGTTGCAGATGAAGGTTGTTGGTGCACTGTAAGTTTGTTATGCATTTCAATTTTACTGAAAAAAAAAATGTTCTTTGTCTAATCCATCAGAAACAGCAGCATTAGGCTGCTGTTTTACGCTGGCATTATGTGCAAGCGTGGTCTTTAACCGGTCGAGCTGAACCTTTGGTACTACAATAATATTATAGCAGCAGCGTGGCTCTATCGTGTAAACATATTATTAAAGTGTTAATTTGCTTACGAAGTATAAGAGTACACAATAACCTTAGTATGTTGCATATTGCAAAACTTATTACCTAGTAATCTTATGCATTGCAGTAAAAATCAGTTTATGTTTTACATCTTGCAGTGACGGCGCAAGAGAAGCCATTACTTCAAACCAAATCAAATAGTTCATTTCATTCATCCCAAGGATTACTTAAGACCCAAAAGAGGGAGACCATGGGATTGACAACAGCATTTTCCTCATTACAACTCATAATAAACTGCGGTTGCCAATAGAGTTGCACGGGTGTGCTTTAAAATAAAGTATTTGGACCCGTGGTAGCACAGATGGATAGCGCTCACAGTAAATTTCACAGTACGTGAGTAAACCAGGTTCAATCCCCGCCGGCAGCAATGAAATTGTTAATTGCAATTTTAAAGCTGATTTACCACGTGCTCTGTGGTAAAGGAAACCATCGTGTGGAAAACTGCATGTCTGAGAAATAAGAAAACAATGTTTCAAAGACATGTGTAATTCGCCAACACGCATTGGCGCAGCGCGGCGGACATTTCCTTGTCTTAAAACACTCAGAAATGAGCGGAGGCCTGTGCCCAGGAGTGGGACGTATATAGGCTGTAAATTTAACGTTATTTCGGGCAAATGTATTTTATACTTTATGACACCAAAAAAGAACGTGAAAATACTTTATTTTACCTATTTAACGGTATTTTTTTAAGTTTACTAAAAGAAAAAATTATATACAACAAATTTTTTTCTATGCATTAATGATTTTGTTAATTTATACACAAGGAGTGTATGTAATATCTGCTATTCATTCGACACTTAAGCGTTATTTACAGAGTACAGAACACCTTATCCCTCATTCTTGGAGTTTCTTTTGTATCGTTGAGGCATTTTATATACACAAATTACTCCCACACCATACTGACCAGGAACAATTATTTATAGGCCATACAATTATAGTTAAATAAATACGCAACAAATCAGTAAGCTAAAGGTTCAATGGACCAGCCATTTAGCTCTATGAAATGACTAGTACCGATAGAAAAAAGTTTTTAGACTTGCACCTAGCCAGTAGCCTGTTACCTAGGGTTGTACTAGGTGGAGTGACGCTTTAGTAAGACATGCGGAAGATCGTTGGATGCAAGGGGCTCGGGACCGTGTTTTGTGGCATATCTTGTGGGATACCATGTGGATATCATGTTCAGCAGTGGACTTGTAAGAGGCTGTAATGATGATGATGGTAGAAGTAGTTGCGCCACCACTTTGGTGCTCGCTGCTGTAAAACGATTAGCTTATTCGGTTATAAAATAATTACCAGATGGGATAATTGAATCCGACAGAGTAAACGACGTTCTGGTGTCCGGATAATGATTTTAGCTCGCCGCCGGTCTCCACGTCCCACACTTTGCACGTGCGATCGTAGCTGCCCGTGATGCATCTGAAATAAATTATTACGTGGATGATCCTGACGATCTCGTTGAATATATACGTGGCAGAGCCACGCTGCAGCTGTATTATAGTTGTAGCACGAATGGATCAATTAGACCAGGGTAGGACCACACTCTTAGAGAATACCAGTGTAAAATAGCAGCTTAATGCTGCTGTGTTTCCTAAGGTGAATGTGAAAACCGGAGACCTTTTTTACTGGAAACAAGGCATTTTATCTTAGTTATTAGTCAGTATTCTATTTTAGTTATAATTTATTCTTCTTAGGGGTGTTTACGCATCATCATTTTGATTCTTAATTGAGGATAAATAATGTAGATGTCTATGTGGTCACAACATCTATTTACCACCAGGTATATGTGCGTCTATATAATAAAATGAAAAATATATAACTGCGATAACTTTCTAATAGGTACTGTCTGAATTCGTACAAAGATGGATCACTCTGGTAAACGTGCAATAAAATAAAACGTCTAATTAACAAAATCTGTTTAATTGTACACAAGTGCATTTAAATGATCGGAAAATAGGGAAGGCTACAAATTATTAGCTGATAAGTGTATGGTATTGCTATCGAAATCGATTTACTCCGCTTTCCATTATTTTAAAAAGAATTTTAATGATATTATATCTTCAATACATATAAATTAAAAATATTAATTTTTTCAGTCGTTGCGTATCTGTTGATGATATGTGAAGTTCGCCAACATGCACAGGAGTAGCGCAGCGCGGCCATTTTGCTTTTTAACAATCTTTGAAATTAGACATCTGTGCCCACCAGTGGAACGTATGTAGGCTGTAATTTCCTTTTTATACTTTATACACTGAAACATAGTACTTGGTGTATGGTTTTCTTGTTTGTTAAAAAATGGATTGGTTATGAAGGTGGCTCCAGCCCGGAGGAAACTTCTATACAGAAAAGAAACCTTACAAACTAAGAATAACTGTCTGACTAACTGATTAAATGTCCAGATCGCCCTAAGATCACGTAGCTTTTAAGGCCAGATTTTGATATTATATCGTATTGTGGACACGATTTTGTCGCGCGAGTTTTTAAACAATAATCTTAAAATATTTTTCGATAATATGAATAGCATTCGGTTCTTCATCGGCTACATTTTTTATTTTGATCTTTTATTTCCCGATAGCAACGAAATACTTTAAAAATGAAGTAATTTTGTTGTCCTCCGAATGTTGCACGCTAACTTCGTACTATAGAGATAAGAATGCAGCGGAGAAGGGAGGAAATCCTAGCCTTAATGTAAATAATTTAAATGATCTTGTTCTTATGCTTAAGCCTGTAGAGGTTCATGGTGGACGTAGCTTCCTTCCATTGTAAGGAAGATTTGCCCTAATCGCCCTCAGGAGGTGGATTGACGCCCTTGGCAAGTACGAGACGTTTTATACTCTTCCCCTTGTCTCCTGTTCCCGGTCTATGTAAGGTACGTGAGGGTAATATGGTTACCTTAAGCTTTGGCTTTCTATAAAACCAAAACTAGGACAAAAACACAAAGTCGTGTACTATAACTAATATATTAAGGAAAAAATAGGAAACAAGCTTTGGCAATAATTAGGAACATTTCGAAAAATCTACTTAAAAAAACTAACTACACTACACCATACTAAATTCAACTAAAATATTTACTATAGAGTCAACTGTCATAATGGCGTCGATAAAGGATCGCCTTTTTGACCTTTTAATATTTGATTGACCGATGAAGAGCCATCGTATAACAAAACCATCTATGCAAACAAGGCTGTAGTTTTTGAGTTACAAGAAAGAGACCATATTAACCGTATGAACATATTACCTTCACGTACTATTTTTAATAACTAGCATTAATAAGATCTTTCGGAATTTATAGATTTATAGATCCAAAGGACGAAGTGATGAATTCTCGTATGTATTAACTTAAATTATTTTACCTCACGGGAAATGAGAGGATAAAGAATTACTGAACAAACTCACTTGCTTCCAGCCTTATCAAAAGCCACATTGGTTAATGGTAGGAGATGAGTGACTAAAGTTTTATAGATGTAGAAGCGTTTTCCTGTAGGACCCTCGTGTTCGATCCTCTTCTTCAGCGTCACCAGGCACTGCTCCAACTGTTCACGAACTTCATCCGTTATAAGCGCTTCCTTTTGTTGGAGGTTATCTGCTATTTGTTTTACATCTGAACTGGGGATATAGATAAATTATTATTGCTTTACTTTATCTGTAGTTGGCGCCGGATTTAACTGCTTAATGCACTTGGTTTTTATAACAAATCGTGCTCTTTTTATTTTATAATACTAAAGCATATCACTTTCAATATTTCTCTAATAAAACATTTTTAATAACAAATGCCCTCTCTGCGGTGTACTCTAGGCCAGTATCTAGTATGCCTTATTATAATTCCATCTCTGTCTATGGTCATAGCTTAGAGTTTACGTGATAGAGCCACGCGGCAGCTGAAAAATAGCTGCAACATGAATGGTTCTCTGGTGTGGTCAACCTGGTATACATGTACTAAGTTCGCATGATATACCAGGTTGAAATAGCAGCATAATGCTGCTGTGTTTCGTGTAATGAACAAAGCCGAAAACCATTTGTATTAGTAACGAGTCATTACATCCTAGTCCTCAGAGGTAGACGCGTCTGCATTTTAATTTATATGCGAAGTTAGTTTTTTTTACAGCATTGGGTGACAAGCAAGCACACAGTCTACCTGATGGTAAGTGGATGCTGCGGCCCATAGACATCAACATTTACCCTGAATTGAGTATCAAAATGCAACTGCGCTGCCACATCCGAGGACTAAGATGGAATGCCTAGATATCAGTAAAAAGTGTCTCCGGTTTTCTATACCCACCATACAAAACACACAATTTATTACGCTGCTATTTTACGCTGGCATTCTGTGAGAGCGTGATCCCGCTCTGTTCGAGCCAAGCCATGTGCTACAACTATAATATACCTGCATCGTGGCTCTACCACGCGGTCTTTAGGTTACATCATTCATTTAGTATCATGCCTTATGCCTCATGGATTATATATTCGTAAGCGACCACTCAAATGCTGTAATTGTTTTGGTTACAAATTGTATAAACAAACTACCTACCCTTTTACGAATAAGGTAACGAGACATTCCATCTTAGTCCTCAGGGGGGACAACACATCTGTACTTTTATTTTTAATCGAAGATAGCTGTGTATGTCTTTGGACCACAGTATCCACTTACCATCAGGTGGACTGTGTACTCGTTTGTCACTTATATTCTATAAAAAAACCACAGCTTTTATTATTTTGAGTTGTTAATCAGGAGTATGGCCACCCATCCCCAATTTTGTTCCCAATTCCTTACACCTCGCTATATCTTATTCGGATATAAGTGACTAAGCGCTACGTCCAAAATTAAGCTGCAACTGTCTGTTAAATAGTTACAACACACTATCTTAATGTCCTCATCTTGGCGGAATACGTAACAACACACAACACATTTACTACATCGATCCTCTAACTATCAGTCGGACTATGTATTAGTTTCTTACTCTTTAAAAAACAATGTTTCTAAATATAGGAAAAATAAAAAGGATAAGTAAAAATATTGTAGTTCCCATCCTACACTACAGAAAGCTCGTTCCAGAATAATTCTCTGTCTTATTTTAAAAGTATATAATTTTAAGCTAACTATGAAGTAAATAGTAAATAAATAAATTTGACTGCCTCCAAATTGAAGATTGAAGAGGCTAGATTTTACTTTACGGTAGGTTATACACTCACTTGCAGTTCAATTCCAAGAGATCGATATCCTTACTCTTAACGTTGCCTTTTTTCGTATACTCCAGAATTATTCCGGGTGGATGATATCGTAAGTGAAACTTTAGTAGTTTCATAGTGCTTTTAAAAGCGATAGAGCATTTTTTTTGATTTAGGTTAAATTGTCAGGAAATGATTTGTCAATACAGCGGTTGCTATGGTAAAGTAAACAGATGTTCTTATTATCTACTAGTAAGATAGTAAGTATAGGGGAACCCGCTATACCTATTATTTTATTAATTATTAAATTTAATATGATCTCAGAGCTGTATGTAATAACTCTAAGCTTACGACTTTCATTACAGAATTGCGTAATACGATACATAAGTCAGATATTAGTACATATCATAATTAAAGGTGCTAAAAATTAATTTGTTCAGTTCCACGCATAAAAATAAAATGATGTGTCTCACCCAGTTTGAAGAGCACTACCTCCTGGCCCGTTGTGGCACACCGCAGAGTGTACTTCACCTGAGGATGCCTCGTGTAGAGGCGAAACACGTGTCGTAGTATAGAGGGTGGTGTGTCTTTCCCAGTATAGTAGTGTTGGGAGTAGTGGTGCTGGGATTGGTGGTGACAGGGGTAGTGCACGCATTCGAGGAGGGTAGAAGGTGTTCTTCAAACTGGATGAGACACATCATTTTATTTTATTGAGCGTGACTGAACAAATTAATTTTTGATACCTTTTATATAATGGATTTCCGCAAAGTAACGCCTGATTCCATTAATTACGTAAGTAACATAAGTCTATAAAATAAAGCATAGAAACATCAAAGTAGTTTTTGAGAACTTGTTCAACTCATTCGAACTGACATAAATGTTTTACACATTTCAACGCTGCAAGTGGCTGAAAGAGAATATAGGTAAATTCGTCAATGATTGGTTAATTTGTTAAAATTAATTGTATAGATTTTTGTCGGGTTTAACTTTAATCCAGGTCCTCCAGAACTGCCCGTGAGTGAGTACTAATAATAAGTTAAAATTATAACCGATCAATCTGTAGTATAATCAATTTTCAAAATATCTTATCTTATCTTTACGTGGTAGCGCGAATGGGTCGGTTCTACCAGGGTGATGTGATTTGTATGTTGAGTGACCAGAACCAAATAACTATTTTAATACGGTTAATACGACATTCCATTTTAGTCCAGTGACAGTTGGCCCTTAAAGGTACTGCTTCGAAACATAGTCCGGATGCGGCGGATATACATGTATAGACTATAGCTGCATTCAGTCAGGCTACCGCTTGCAAAAATTCGCTTTGCTAGTCTCGTGAGCTCGCAGGTGGAATGCTGTGTTGTTTAGTCGGTGCGAGTCTGACATAACCTGTCTTTACATTCGCGTGGCGGATAGATGTGAGCGATTTACATAAAATGAACGTGCAAGAGTCGCGCGTGTACTTAGTACTATATATATCGATATAATGTATATTTAAGCGACAGTAAGCTTATAGTAGGGTACGGACCGCGAACTTAAAGATCACAGGTTCTTCAGTCTTTCGACTACCGTCGTGAACCATTCTCAACTCAATCTCTCAACTTAACAAAAGCTTTTTAAGCTTACCTGGAGTGGTAACTCTGAACATTAGTGATGTTAATAGCAATACTAGTGCTTTTTTTAAATTTTATACTTTGTGTGTAGTTGCTTACTGCCGACCCGACGGTGACCGTGATCTACCTGATGATAAGTGGATGTTGGAGCCATTTATATCTACCGTCGATTAAAGATTAAAATGGATTAAATTGCAGATGCGTTGTCTGAGAACTAAAATTGCGTCATTTCCAATAAAAAGAATCTTCAATTCTTTATATATATGATATAGATGTATAATCGTTGAATTGGCAGAAGAAAGAGATATCCTAAACTTTTGTTACCGCAGTATTAATTAAGCGTTTGCAATCTACCGACGAGTTAATGTTCATACTAGTCATTTACTTCGAGCTTGTATAAAACAACTTTCATTAGGTTACCTACCCTACGCTGACCTCTCTCACGCAAACAGTAGTCGGTTGTTAACCTATTTTCAACCGACTTAAAAAAAAGCAGGAGGTTCTCAATTCGACTTTTTTTGTGTTTTGTGTACCTCAAAACATTTTTGTGGGTGAACCGATTTCGATGATTCTTTTTTATGTGAAAGCTGGTACTTCTCGTGTAATTTATATAAATTTGGTCAAGATTTGACCAGTAGTTTTGAGTTATCCTTTATAATGCGTATTTAATTAACTTTGATTACATTGATGTTCACATTTTATTTTACACAAGCTATTCCCCGCGACTTCGCCCGCGTGTAATTTAAGGTTTTAATTTTTAACCCTAATGCTTTTACTAAAATTAAAGTAGCAAAAGTTACTCCTTATAACTGCCAGTGAAAGTCCAGTCAAATTCGGTCCAGCTGTTTAGGAGATTAGCCGAAAAAAACAGACACAAAAATCTAAAAACTTGTGTTTTTGGTATAAGTACCGTTTTGGCTAAAACTTTCATATGCATTCAGTAAAAATCATTTATTTTGACATTACAAACAGACACTCAATTTTTACTTATATGTATAGATTGAAGTCGTTTGTATAATTTTTTTTTAAATTTTACTACTTTTATATGTTACTAGCGGTCCGCCCCGGCTTTGCACGGATGATTTCTGGATCTCGATAACAGCGCCACCTATGGGGCCCGATCGTGCATATAATTGACTCACTCAAACACAAATAAAAATTAAAATAGCCGTTATCAAGTGATGATGATCTTTCATACATTTGGCAATTGATTTTTGTTTAATACTATACCAGATAAACCATGGAATTTTTTCACAAGGTATAATATTTACTCTAGTAAAGAGACGAGACGGATATCCGGTAACTATCCAGTATTGGGCCTATCCGGCCTTAATTACTATCTGGCCGGATACCGGGTTTAAAAAAGACAAAATATAAAAAATTTATAAATTTTATTTATGTCACTTAACAAATACAATTAGTGATCACAAAACTTTCATCTTAAAGCTTACAAAATTAGTTCTCGTACTGCGCTAAGGCACAGAATAAACAATAGTACTACGTAGCTACCACGGCTCTTCAAGAGCTCAGATGGTTAGCGTTCGCTGTAAACTTCACAATACGCGAGCAAACCGGGCTCGATCCCCGCCGGTACCAATGAAATTGTTAATTGCAATTTTAAGTGCTGATTTACTACGTGCTCGGCGGTGAAGGAAAACATCGTGGGGAAACCTGCATATCTGAGAAATAAGAAAAAAATATTTCGAAGACATGTGAAGTTCGTCAACGCGCATTGGGGCGGCGCGGCGGGCTATTCCTTGCCCTAAAACCTTCTCAGAAATGAGAGGAGGCCTGTGCCCAGCAGTGGAACGTATATAGGCCGTAACTTTACTTTTACTACGTAGCTAAGGGCAAATTATGGTGAATAAATACTAATTTGTTTGCATTGAAAGGTAACAAGCGGTTTCGCCTGTCTTCATAAACAAGGCCAGCTTCAGTAAAAAGTGTTTCGCTGTTGCAGGGTGCTGAGAGATAGATTTTGGCAAACTTTGATAAATTTGGGTATTGTGTAATACCTGCCCACCAAATATAAGGGTCAGGATCGCAAACAGTTTGCACTGACTTTACCTTTCGCTTCTTGCGATGCACCAAACGCCAATGTTCGGCAGAATATCCGACGGCTGGATATCCGGCTATCCGGCGATAAGACTGGCCGAATATCCGGTATCTGGTATCCGGCCAAACAGCTATCCATTTCATCTCTAATGATTAACATGATTACATTTTGTGCTTTTTAAAAATTTTCAAGAATATTAAGCACTCATACGAAATATCGGTTAGCTCCTTTTTTTTTTTTTATAGAAGAGGTGGCAAACGAGCATGCGGCTCACCTGATGTTAAGTGACTACCGCCGCCCATGATCAACCGCAACACCAGGAGAATTGCGGGTGCGTTGCCGGCCCTTTAGAAAGGAGTAAGCTCTTTTCTTGAAGGTCCCCAGGTCGTATCGGTCCGGAAAAATCGCCGGTGGTAAACTATTCCACAGAGAGGTTGTACGTGGAAGAAAACTCCTTGTGAAACGTACAGTGGTGGACCGCCAAGCATCTAGATGGTGTGGATGGTATCGGGACGTTTGCCGTGTAGTGCGTTCACGAAATTAGGCGGCTGGGATTAATCCGAACAATTCCTCAGAGCACTCCCCGTGATAGATGCGATAAAATACGCAAAGAGATGCAACATCTCTTCGCAGCGCCAGTGAATCGAGCCGATCGGAAAGCACTCGGTCGTCGACGATTCGAGCCGCTCTGCGCTAGATGCGGTCAAGTGGAAGGAGCTGGTACTGGGGAGCCCCAGCCCAGAGATGGGAACAGTATTCCATGTGCGGCCGAACCTGCGCCTTGTAAAGTTGCAGACGGTGTGCCGGCATGAAATACTGTCCCGCTCTGCTGAGCACGCCAAGCTTTTTAGAGGCCAATTTGGCCTTCCCTTCCAAGTGACCACGAAACTGCACGTCACTCGATATGTCGACGCCGAGGATTCCGATACTGGCTGAGGCAACAAGGGGAGTGCCTTGAAACTGAGGGGATACGACAAAGGGGTTCTTTTTAGCGGTTAACGCGCAAACTTGTGTCTTCTGGGGGTTAAACTGGACTAGATTTAGTCGTCCCCAATCCGAGACTCTGTTCAGCAAAGAATCGACTTCAGACACAAGTTTGTCCCGGCACTCGGAGACGTTTTCCCGAGAAATATTGGCTCGGCCGGTGTAAAGAGCATCACCAGTGCTGTCATCCGCATAGCAATGAATGTTACGGGTATGCAACATATCATTGATATGCAGAAGAAACAGTGTTGGCGATAGCACGCAGCCCTGTGGAACACCAGCATTAATAGGCTTGCAATCGGAGCTTGCACCGTCTACAACGACCTAGATGCTCCGATCTGCAAGAAAGCTGGTGATCCAATCGCACAATTTCTCGGGAAGCCCATAGGAAGGGAGCTTCGAAAGAAGTGCTTTGTGCCAAACCCGATCGAAGGCCTTCGCAATGTCTAAACTAATGGTCAATGAGAATGAGGCCTGTGAGTGAGGTAGACCAGAAGATCACCAGCTGACCGACCACGGCGAAAACCGTATTGGCGGTCACTTATCAGCTGGTGATCCTCAAGGTACCTCATGAGCTGGCAGTTTACAATGGACTCCATTGTTTTGGAGAACAAGGAGGTGATAGCGATTGGCCGGTAGTTGGACGGGTCTGAGCGGTCGCCTTTTTTAGGGATCGGGTGGACGAAAGCCGTCTTCCATGATTTTGGGACTACGCCTAGGGAGTAGGAGTACCGGAAAAGACGCGTTAAAACCGGTGCCAACTCTGGAGCACACGTCCTCAGGACAATTGGGGGGATTCCGTCAGGCCCACTCGACTTGTGGATGTCCAGGGAGAGGAGTGCTTTGCGAACCGAGCGCTGTGTGAACTGCACTTCCGGCATGGAGCACTCACACCGCGGGATGGTCGGCTGCGTACTCCCCCCGTCATCGAGAGTCGAGTTAGACGCAAAGAAAGAACCTAGAAGATCGGCTTTCTCCTTTGCAGTATGGGCCAGTGAGTCGTCCTCCCTGTGCAGAGATGGAAGAGATGGCTGACAGAAATTCCCCTGGACAGCCTTGGCGAGAGACCAGAATGCACGGGTTCCAGAAGGAAGGCGAACTAGTTTCTCGCCAATTCTGCCTATGTGCTTTGACTTTGCCTTGGCAATGACTCTTTTGAAGGACCTAGAGGCGGAATTATACTTCTTTTTTAGAGCGCTGGTGTTTACATCCCGGGACGCTGATGCATCAACCCAGGCTTGGTAGCACTCCTGCTTATAGCATGATGCTACATATTTTACAGGAGCGACCAAACCATGGCTGAGATTTGCCTCCAATGGGCACCACAGAGGAAGGAATAAAAAGTTCCATACCCTGAAGTACCACATCTGTAACAGAATCCGCAACAACGTTGGGATCATCCGGCGAGAAGCAAACCCGCCCCCAAGGGTAGGATGCAAAGAAAGACCGCATTCCATCCCAATCGGCTGACCTATAGTGCCAAACACGGCGGCAGCCTGCAGAATGCAACCGCGATTTCAGCGTGAGTGGCACAACACTCCGGACCAGACAATGGTCCGAGGAGCCTAAAGGGACGTCGACGGAAATCTGATATCCGTCCGGGTGAGAGGTCAGCAGAAGGTCCAACAGAGAAGGTGCATTATCCTCCACATCTGGAATCCGCGTAGGCGAAGTAACCAGTTGTGTCAGACCATATGCCAAGGCAAAATCATGAACAGATCTCCCCGCATGATCGGTTAAACGTGAACCAAGCCATTCGGCGTGATGGGCGTTAAAGTCGCCGAGGATCACGATCTCTGCGGAGGGCATCTGCTGTAGCAACGAATCTGCAGCCATTTGGACGTGGTCGAAGAGTCGGTCTGTTTCGGCATTACCGCTATGGGACCTATAGTAGTACCGTAGCCAAAGGATGGACAGGTCCGAACCTTCAAGTCTGCCGAGGCGTCGAGAACAGATGTCCTCTCTGACGTAAACGCAAACTCCAGCCCGAGGCACAAAGGAGTGTTCCAGTTTGTACCCCGGGTAGGAGATATACGAGACATCAGCCGGAGAGGACACGTGCGTCTCGGTCAGAAAGAGCAGAGCCGGCCTCGCCGTCTCGAGATGGTAGTGGACGGCGTTTAGGTTAGAGTGAAGTCCCCTGATATTGCAGAAATTCACGGACAGCGTGGCAGGGGTCGCCTTGGTTTTGTTGCTCCGTTTGCCCCGAGCAGTTGTAGTCTTGAGCGGAATTTTGCTCCCCCCAGAATACGCGGGGCAGCCTGAGCACCCACGCTCAGAAGTGGAGAAACATGGTCGTGGATGCTCAGCGAGGGATTCTCCAGGGGTGCTGGTACCCTCCTGGGGTAGTCTATCATTATTTAATTCCGCTACCATGTTGATGGGGGGGGGGGGGATTTGGGCCTCCGGCCACCTGCACTCACCAGACGAAACGCGGAAGCAGAGCTTCCACTTCACGCCGGTATTCTGTGAGGTCGTGGTACCACCCCGGTTTAAGCCGGCCCATACGTGCAACAGCAAAGCTGCCGCGTGGCTCTACCACTGTAAAAATAATACGGCCCAGTAACAAATTTTAGGTCGACCCGGGATTTGAACCCAGGACCTCATTATCAGTCACGTTTACGACATTTAAAGCAAAGATGCGGTCAATAATTTATATAATTACGTATCCTACGTTATTTTGATTCACTATAATGTATAATTCTTCTTCTATATATAATACTCATTAGCTGTCCGTTAGTTTCGCTAAAACTCAACAACGTCTCGACCGATTTTGATGAAATTTTTTGTTTTTGGATGATTCATAATAGTTTAGAGTCAGCTTTGAATCCGATACGTGGCGCTATTGTCGAGACCCATAAACCATCCGAGCGAAGCCGGGGCGAAACACTAGTTTTGAAAGAAAAAGTATCGAAAATACTTTATTTCTAACACATTATTCTTCATCTAAGTCAGGAAAGTAACATGATTTCCGAACGAACAATAAGTTAAGTCCTCAAATAAAATTATATAAGCAAAAGATTTTCTTACGATATTTTTAAACGTAATTCATGTAATAAACCTAGTCATGTACGTAAATGTCAAACTCAATGTGTCCATTTTCGTTTGTGTCACTATCGAGGGTTTGTTAATATTATTAAAAAAATCTGACGAACTCAAAACCGCCTCTTTTTTTTTAATTCTTGAAAATGGAGAGCTCTCGGTTATGATTACATAGTGAAGTAGAGAAACCGATCAATAATAATAAAAAAGAACAAATATCTTTTAAAATAACAAGTAAATAGATTTTTCTACATCATAGACTTATTAAACTATTGCGTATTGACAAATATTTTAGTTTCTTGCAAATTTTTTTTATACTCATTGAAGATATAAAAGAATATTGAAATGAAAACATATTATTAGATACTAAGTGCCAAGAGCAAAAAAATATTGAGTACTAAAATTTTTGCTAATACTTTATTTTCCTGCAAAACCTTGTTTTATACTCTTCGATTTTGACCTATTACGTTATTTTCTAGAAAAAGTTGGCATTACCCTACGGATTACGTTTGAAGCCGCAATTTTAACCGCCAAGTTCAGTGCATTCAAAAGGGTCTCGGCCAGCAGCAGTGGCCGAGCGGTAGACAACATGAACGTTATACAGATTTTTGTGAATGCTGAAGAAATATAACCAGTAGGCTTTTCAAGTAAGTAGTAGAGTGAGTGTAATGGCGGTGTAAGAATATCCACTAGCCCATGTCATCCCGTGGGTGTCGTAAGACGCGACAGAAGGAAATTGAAATAGGAGAGGGTCTTCCTGATAACAACTCAAAATAATAAAAATTAAGGTTGCCAAACCGCTTGCCAAGCCTGGCAGCTACGGCAAATATCCCTCTATGAGGCAATTTTTGGGGGAGGCCTGTGTTCAGCACTGGACTTTTGATAGGTAATGGTTTTAAGTAACATAAAGCTTAAAGCTAAAGCTATATAAATACGTCCCACTGCCGGGCATAGACCCCCTCTTATTTATTAGAGGGTTTTAGGAAAAGAAATGTCCGCCACGTTACCACATTGCGGGTTGATGATTTACGTTTTAGAATTTTTTTTTAGAGGATAGGATGACAAACGAGCACACAGTCCACCTGATGGTAAGTAGTTGCTGTGGCCCATAGACATCTACATATATCCTCGATTACGAATGTAAATGCAGATACGTTGTCATCCGTGAGGACTAAGATGGAATGCCTCGTTTCCAGTAAAAAGGGTCTCCGGGTCTATACACTCACCATACGAAACACAGCAGCATTAAGCTACTATTTGACGCTGGTATTCTGTGAGAGCGTGGTCCTTCTCAGTTTTTTAGACTTATGGGTTTGCTATAAGTTTTATAACATTCCGATATAATAACCTTGTCAATACAGTAATTCGCGTAATTGTTGTTTATATAACTTAGAACAAAACCACACCCAGATTACGGTCTTCCATTTGACACGATCATAACACACCTTTCTCATTTCTTTCACATCCATAATAATAATAATAATAATTTATTTTTCTCTCCACATTAAATTAACAACATCGAATTTTGACAAAAAAGGCACAAATTAATGTGAGAACTGATGCCTAAACTAGGCGACGAACCTGTATTTCAGGTCATTAGGCCTTCCTCCCAGTTAAACAAATACAAAAGTATGTTATCTTGGAATAAATATTTTAACACTAATGATACGTAATAATCCATTTGCGCATATATACAGAATTTAACAATAATGATGCGCTACAATCCATTTGTGTGTGCGCGCGCGCTTGTGTGTGTGTGTGTGTGTGCGTGTGCGTGTGCTGTGTCAATGCAAAAATTACAACATTAAAGCCCCATTTACATTCAGCCACTGCCACTGCTCCTCGAGCTGCCGGCAATACTTCCCTAAATACTGCCGTAGCAGGATCGCGGGAAGTGTGTATTCACACTCTTTCACATCGCTTTCGACTTTTGACTATGGCGGACGTCGAAATAATTACAGCGTCCGCGCTGTGTCTTCTTGCATGCTATGTTAATAATTTAAAAAGATATCAAGTTCAAAAGAAGATAGATAGATAGATAAAAAATTTATTTGCTTAAAAACATGGTACATAAGATGATCAATTACGTGGAACTGACATGTTTTGCCATAATTGGCATGCAAAAATGATATGAAATACAGCTAATTACACAAACCCAATGTTACGTTTTAAAATTATTGCATTACTTAAAAGTTAGGTACAAACATTCTTTTTGAATTCAAATATTATGTACAATTAAATACTTATACAGATCCACTCTATTTGAATACTTATACAGTAAATTGTTCATAAATTATTAATTGAATTATTACATTATTGTTACATAAATAATATTAAATATTATATGAGAATAGTTAAGCTATTATTATTTTAATAATTACACTACAGTATAAATTAATTCATAATTTTAATTACAATAAAATTATAATTTAAAAATCTCAGGCTATTATGCAAATATTACCTTTTAACTTATTTTACATTTTAATTAATAAATAATCAATATGAGTTACTAATCGTTTTTAGAAATAAAATGTCAATGTTTATTAATTCCTTAAACTAAATTTTATATTAATATAATAAATTTGACGAATTTATAATTAATTATGTACATAGGTACTATGTTATCTCAAAAAGAAAATTCGTATTCGTAGAAGGTGATGAATTGTCGTTTTTATCGTTGAAATCCCATATAGTTTTTTCTGATTCCAGCAGTTCTAAAAACTTTATTGGTTTTTCATTATTCCACTCGAAAGGCATTTTGGTAGATCGTATTTATTTAATAACAGGACGGCACGCACGTCCGTTCATCCAGGCGCTTGGTGCGAAGTGAGCGATGGAGCTGAATGTGAACACTCACTGCCGCTCGCGCTGCCCGTCCTTTGACTTCCGCACGAAAAACCGACATTTCGGGCAGTGGCAACGGCAGCGGCAGTGTCAGCGCGAGTAGCCTGTTTACATACTGCCCTGCTCACTGCCCTGCTCACTTCCCTGCCCAACAGGGCTGAATGTAAATGGGGCATTATACACATGTGATGTAAAAAGGTCTTCCGTATATTTATAGTCCGTCTTCAGTAACCATTCATGGATACATTTTTTAGCTTTTATTTTAGGTAATATACGCATAGACGCTCGTCGATTATGAGTACTCATCATTTAGGAGAAGAAGTGTTACCACCATAACTTGTCAGCTGTAATCAGTGCGGTCGCAAATGAAGCCAGGAAGTCATGGCCTCAGTTGGCAGATTTTAGGACGCGGCTTTTTAAGAGAGAAATGCTGCGGCTATATCAGTAGATAGTATAGTTGTAGCACGAATGAGTTGGCTCGACCGAGGCAGAACCACGTTCTCACATAATACCAGCGTAAAGTAGCTGCAAAATGCTGCATTGTTTGGTATAGGGAGTGTTGAGAACCAGAGACCCTTTTTACTCTAAGGGAATCATTCCATCTTAGTCCGCACGGGTGACAACGCATCTGTATTTTTATTCATCATCGGGGAAATATAGGTCACAGCAACCACTTACCATCAGGTGAACTGTGTGCTCGTTTGGAACCCTTATCCTATAAAAAAGCCCCCATCCTAACTTTCCAAATGACACACACTCCCGTTACTCAGAGGAGTAGACAGAGAGTATGAACTTCTGTTTGGCACGATCCTAACGTACCTTACTTGTTTCTTTCACGTCCATGTATTTACGCATGCACGCTCGTCGATAAGGTTTGCTCTTCATTTAGAAGAAGAAGTGTTACAACGATTACTTGTCAGCTGTGATTGGGGCCAGGGAGTCATGGCCTTGGGCAGCTTTTAGGGTGCGACATTTTAAGAGAGAAAAGTCAACCCCCACCTTAACAAAGGCAGAGACTTCGTATTTCTATTTGGCACGACCCTGACGCACCTTACTCGTTTCTTTTACGTCTATATATCTTAAGCATACTTGCTCGGCGATTATGGTTACTCTTAAATTCAATAATTCAGCAATCGATTTGATAAATTATCGTCTATGGCGTCCCTTGCTACATCTGTCACTCCTAATGCATAACTTTGCTTGGCTACTCTTTCCTCATTCATTCCCTTTACGTGTCCCACATTCACCGAAGCATTCCTTTCTTAATCCTGGTCACGACATCGTCTTGCAAACCACACTTTTTATATCACAGAGTTTCTCATCCATTCCGTTAAAGAAACGATGGTTGTATTTATCGATAGTATTACTATTGTTATGTTTAAGTGATGGTACAATTGTATAAAATAAAATATATTTCATGTATGTAATTACTTGTAAGTAAAAATTGAACAAAATGTGTCTTTTCTTACTTTTTGTAGTCATAGCCAAATAATATATATAATCGCTACGTTTTAAATGATTATGATTTTAAATAGCCGATAGCGCTATACAAAATAAGAAATTAAATTAAATATTAAACGCTATCATTGTCAATTCACACCTAACAAATTTCCAAATGATACTATAACTTAGAAATCTACTTCATATGAAGATAGAACAGCTTTATTTAAGACTTGAAAACTGAAGCAAGGCAGACAAAAGCCAACTGTATGCAGCGTGCCCCAGTTCCTCTAGCCACCGGGTTGTTTGCTCTACATAATGACGATATGTTGCCAATCTCGGCTACTCTGAAAAGTGAAAATCCTTTCAACTTAACCTATATCGGTGTAGGAGGTAAATTAAAAGTAAATTTGATGATACTTTGGTTTTTAGACTCTTGGTTTGTTTTAGTGGGTGTTTGTTATTTCAGCAAGGCAGCATGCTACTTGTAAGTTGGGATCTCAGTATTAGTGTAATATGAAATTAATTAACCGACCTTAAAATTTAGCAGGTTCTATATTCGACACGTATGTTTTTAATGTTTTTTTATCTACTCGTATTTCTCAGAAAAGGCTGAATCAATCTCAATGATTAGGCTAAGGGTAGAAAAATAGGGGCTTAAATTTTAATGTGACCTTGATATTTTGATAATTATTAGACCACTCAAAAGTAAAAAAAAAGCTTTTAATAAGAGATAACAGCCGACTTTAAGGGATTAAAAAAATAATTTCCATTCCATACATTAGCTTCTGCAGTCGAGGATTTAATTCTTCGATACATTATGTCTTAGCGTCGACTGTAGAAGCTAATATGCGGTAATTATTTTATAATTTTTAGTCAGTTATTATTTTTAAATGTTTTAATAAAATGTGTAATGAATATTATAGGGTTTCGTTTCTCTGGTATTTAGTATTTAACTCTGATATTCAACGGCAAGTAGCAGCACCTGCTGCCATGCTTCGAATGGTGACAGAAGAGAGCCTGCTCTGAGCTGGACTCTACTTATGGGTAATCAAAATTCTTAGTCTTTAAGTGTGACAACGTGTCAGATGATGGTGTAGTCCACGGATTACACCATCAGGTGGACTGTGTGCTTGTTTGTCTCGCCTAGTTTTATAAAAAACATAATATTATTCCATTTGTTTTGCCGTGAATATAATAACGTTTGTTTATTAGAAAAAACATTCACACGGTAATTTTTATTTAAGGTCTTTATTACTGGCACAAACGGCGGATTAAAAAAAGTATAAGTTGTTCGTATTCGCGTCTCAGCCTACGTCGTGTCTCACGCGCCAGATATGTTATGGCATATGCGATACTGAGCCCATGCTGCAAAACATTGCGGATATGTATGCAGTTGTTTTTTTTTTTCTATTTTTAATATTGGAGTTAAACAAAGCAACCACTAAAAATGGTTAAAAAAGCTACTTTTATAAAAAAAACGTTTAGCCGACTTCAAAGAACCAAAAAGAAAATAATCATTTCACATTTAGAAGTTGGCGATTTAATTCTTCTAATTCGGCTTCATAAAAATGTATTTTTTAAGTTATATTTTGTTTCATTTCGTATTGAAAACTAGAATGGTAGGAACCATATTTTAAGTATTTGCGATAAGTTTATAAAATCAAACATTAATTAGGCTATAACTAAAACTGTCATTATAAAGTAAATTATACATTAATTAAATTCACAACTAATGTTGTGAATTTAATTTATGAAAATAAAAATAAATAAAAAATATCATTTATATACACTTGCTTGAACAATTCACGGTTTATTTTTATAGCTCGACTTTTTAAGCATCGATGCGTGAAAGTCTCATAATTTCATTTCCACCGCGCTAGGCCACCCTACATATCCGGTCAAACAGGTTGTAGCGCGGTCCCTGATCGGTGTGTAGAGATGTTCATCAAATGTTTGTCGACGTTGTGACTCTACAATCAAAATACATTACTAACTGCTTATAATCGAAATTCATCTAAATTGCATTTTGACATACTCGTATAAGTTGGAATCATAGTCATGTTAACTTAGTTTGTTTAACGCTTGGAATTGCTAGTTCATTCGTAATTTATTACGAAGGCCGTATATTTGCCATAGCTACCACTCTTGGCAGACGAGTTGGCAGCAGGTTTTTATTTACTTATGAATTGTTTGTTACCAGAAGGATGCTCCCACCCATCTCTTGCTTCATTTTTTCTCCCGCTTCTTACGTCACACGGGACGAAATGAGGTAATGAAATACACTAGTTGATATGATGCATACCATAAAGTTAAATATTGCCTTTTAAAAGTCTTACATTTTTTTAAAAGTTTTCATATTTAATTAAGCAACAAAGTCTGCTACTTCTACTTTCTGTCGGTTGAGAATTGGACACACCTATGTTCACCCAGCAAAACTCAGGATTAGGGATAGTTCTCTGTGTGATTGTGGTGATAGATGGGGAAAACACTAACCATATATTTTAAACTGCACCAAATTATCATCATCTCTATACGACTGTTTTCCCCCTGATATCCCTCATCCCATAGACTTCAACTCCCTTCTAACCTTCACAAATACCTCTTTTGTATATATTTTATGTGTAACTAATATCTCTAACAACATTAAACTGTAATTTGTTTGTCAGATTATCATATAATAACACATTAGTATTGTTACTAGCAACATTATCTGTCTTTTATTTTATCTAAATTAACAGGTAAGTTAGGCAAAATCAATCATATAATATTCGTTGTTACACTTTCTTGTATTATGTAATTTCAATTCATATTTTTTTGCAGTTTGTGACCCAATTAAACATGCCATTGGCAAATTCATCGTAACCGCCATAAAGGAAGAAGAAGAACACACAAAGGCAATTACGTAAAAACATTAAGGTTAAATGAAATTATCTAATTAATAAAGAATTAAGTAATTTTTTAAAAGAATAACGATTTAGTTTTAATTAATTAGCACATTGTTTAAAGAGTTTTAAGATTTATTTTAATTATATATTACGTATTTCATACAATAATTTCTTATTCTAATTTTCATTTACTTCATGCACATACGAGTATAATAGCTTTAACAAAGTAGCGTTGTCGTTGTAAAATATATTTTACTTTTTACTAATATCAATTAATGCTTAATGTACATAAGCAGTTCACAATGCCTTGAAAAAAAAAACGACGGGTTGCACTCCAGGAGTGCCGGCTGAAGTGAAAACTTGAATATTAACGTTGTGCAGTTTCCATCCGTCTTACGAATTTTCGATCAGGTCACGTGTTCTGACGCGAGTTTAACATTTTTTACCCATTACAAAAAATGTACAACGCCGCTAAAAAGTTTTCACTTCAAAAAGAGAATTTAATATCTGCCACAATAGGTATCTTACTATATGTTTGTCTACGACTATAATCTACATTTTAGCCATAAATGAAATCATAAATGAACCAGGAAAAGGCTATCTCTAGTTAGTTAAGACGCTTGGATGTATACAGAAGGATTATTTTTCAAAGAGTTGCCAAGTTATAAATTAAAGTTCAAATACATAAGTAATACGCAAGTATAATGATATATATATATATATATATATATATATATATATATATATATATATATATATATATATCGTTATCGCAATTTTTGAAAATACGAGTATATAAGTCTGATCGACCTTTACGAATGTGTGCGTGCGCAGTAAAATCAGTTAAAATAATGCGTAGCCACGCATTTTGAATTTAAAAGATAAAAGGAACCAAATGTTTGAGATTTTTTTAATTAATTTTTCTTCATCATTTACCTATATTACTTATTCTAAACCTTTTGTGCAAATTTGATATGCATGATAACATCCGTTAGGGATCAGAGCTTTCGGTGCTGCGATGTTCTGAACAAGTGCTGGCCCTTGACCTGTAGTGTAATCGATTGGACTCTAATTATTATAATTTCTCTAGTGTCTAATAAAATAATGTCTTACTATTTTATATGCTGATGTCTGATCATGAGGTTTTTGCGAGATTAAAAATCATCTTACTGTTATCCGCTCCAACTTTGATAACTTGATATTTTTTTATTATGTGTAAAAGTGCCTTCGAATACTAGGGTTGTACCAGTGTTATCGATATCGCCAAGAACTATACCTTGCTGCAGTTTGTCCTCTCTATCGTCGGCGCGAGCGCCAGTTTACCGCGCGGCAGGTGAAAAGGTGCACGTTTTGCGTGTAAAATTCAAATTCAAAATTCGAACCACGGACAACTCCGCGCATTATACTTTTACTTTTGCCATTCCTCGTTACGTCACAACCGCGACACAGTTTTTTAATCGCACACAGTATACAGTGTTTTTTTTTTATTTTATTTTATAGCCAGTGTTATGTGCACCCGACAGTGTTGATTTTTTTAAAAACTGGATTATGTGTCATACATTGCTTTTGGAATGAAGAAGTGACGATTGTTTATAAGGTGAAAAGTGTTTCTTTTTTTGAAATTCGGACTACTATAACTATAGATTAATTAAACACCTAGCTGTAATAATAAAATTTATAGCTAGTTGAAGGATTTTTTAGTAGGTTTGGTAAAGGTTTTTGTCATTTGATATTTTACAACAAAATCTATTTTCTGTTATTACCACTGGTAACTAAGACACGGAAGGCCTTATCGCTTAATGCATTCGCCACCCCTAAATAAAAATTTGCCAAATGCGTGTCGGAACGACGCGTAGTTTGTAGGCAGTAATGGATTTATAATAAGGCACACGAGGCATTGGACACATAGTACATTATAATATATACCTGGAGGCATTGGCCTAGAGCTTCACCGCAGAGAGGGCATCGGTTATTAAACTTCTGATAAAGAAAATTATGTTGGAATATGGAAAAAAATACAAGTTACTAGCCAATCAAAATAGAAATTATCTCTAGTTCATTTTGATTTATTGTGCAACGTAATTCAAAGTGGAAAAAAATTAACACAATATTTTTTTTAATTTAGCGATCCGTAAATTTGTATCTAAAATCAATATTCTCTCAATATTTCTCATTAGCTATTCAAATTGATAGGAAAAAGCAAATTTTCTCAGGTTTTAAATTTTAGGATACTAATTAAAAATATAATTAAAAAAAATTGTAACTATTTAACTTCAAATAAAAAACCAATATAAAATGAAAAACTGTACTATCGTAAACTTAAATTTGGCGCTACTGCTACTGCTGTAGGGTTGCATGGTGCCAGATTATCTCGAGGTGAAGTAAATTCTGCGGTGGCTGACCGCTAAGGTTCACTTAACAATTCTAATTCACGATGGTGTTTATTTCAGCCTAAATTAATTTTTGATTTTTTAAAAGCATTATAAAAATTAATTGAAAATATGTTATATTATGCAACTCCGAGCCTTGGTAGCTCAGATGTTTTGTGCTCGCAGTAAATTTCACAGTACGCAAGCAACCCGGGTTTGATCTGCGACTCTCTTCTTCTTCGACTGCCGGCATCAGTAAAATTGTTGATTGCGATTTTAAGTGCTGATTTATCACGTGCTTGGTGATGAAGGAAAACATCTTGAGGAAACCTGCATGTCTAAGAAATAAGAAAAAAAAGCAAAAAAAGTCGCTAACACGCATTGGGGCAGCGAGGTGGACATTTTCTTGCTCTAAAACCCTTTCAGAAAAGAGAGGAGGCCTGTATCCACCAGTGGGGCGTATATAGGCTGTAATTTTAACGTCTTTTTATGCAACTCCTCTGGCGTCAATTCAAAAATCGCCGAAGGCCGAAAAAGATGGTGCATCATGCGGATAGTCTTTTATGTCCAGTTACCTCTCGCTAATATCTTATTTTATAGAATAAAAATCTGATAGTCAATCGTTTGTGATAATTTAATAAATTAATAAATAAATTTTCCTCATTCATTCTTTCTACATGATCAAGCCACCGAAGCATTTCCTTCTTAATTTTGATCACAACATCATCTTGCAAACCACACTTTTCTCTTTTCACATAATTTCTCACCTTGTCATTTAGATTTAGCCCTAGTATACTCCTCAATAACCGCATTTCTACAGCATGTATTCTACTCTGGTGCTTCTTCTGCCACACCCAACTTTTACTACCATACATTAAAGTAGGGATTGACACAGCATTCTGAATTGCCATACACATTCTGACACATTTGACACATTCTGACTTCTCAATAGAGTGTAGTGCCCCATTCACTCTATTTCCCGCATTCACTCGTCGTTCTATATCCTTATTATATCTAAATACATATTGCTAAATACATATCCCAAATAAACAAACTCATCTACTTGCTCGACCAAGTCCCCTTCTATTCTTATTTGACATATCGTTTTACTTTCTTCTCTTTCAAAAACCATAACTTTCGTCTTACTTGTTTTCACTTTTACGAATCTTTAAAAACGAATCTTTTTGAAAACAAACATTAGTTTACGGACTCTTCTGTACAGGTGGTCTATGTGGTTTTTACGTGTAAAAGTAGAATCTAGATAATTATTCCAAGGTGTTTAATAGTTTTTGTGTAAATTTAGACTCTCTGACTGAGCAACATTGATGTGAATCAATTTCTGGAATGGTTTTATGCTGGTGGCATAGAAAAACGAATTTGGTTTTGTCCGTATTCATTCAAAACCTTGCTGTGCACATAAATAAATTTGTCTACTGTATTTACGGAATAAAGGAGCACGGTGTAAGATATTATTTTACCCAAGCTAAGCATTGAAGTATAATGATGGAGCTAAGTCACAGAATACATAATAGTACTACGTAGTTGAGTTCGAGATTGAAGATATTATTAATATATATCAAAAATAGGGTTGGCTTAATACACATTCTTGAGGAACGCTGATATGAGTATTTTTTTGTTCAGAGCTAATAACATTTTCAATTTTTATGCATTGATATCGATTTTCCAAATAGTTTCCAAAAAGTTGAAGCTGTTTATTAAGAAGGGGAGTAGTAACTGTATCAAAAGCTTTTGCTACGTCAAGGAAAATGCCGATTGATTGTTTGCCTTTATCTAATTCTGGAGAGATGTAATCTTTAAACTTTAAAGCTAAATATTTCGCAAACAGACCCCTGAATCGAAAAGATGGTCTTCGAGAGCCCCAGTGTTTATGAGAGACCTATCCAATGATACCCCACACGAAACGACAATACGAGTAGACCGGTAACGAATAAGATTTTATTTCACAATTTTGTAGGCGTGATTATTATACAAAACTACAGATTTTTAGTTAGTAGGGTCTCCTAATAAAACTGCGGACGGACGGACAATGCGATACTATAAGGGTTCCTTGTTGTGTAACTACGGAACCCTACGAACCTGCAGATCCACAACAGTCTTTGAAAAAACCTTTCCTTTACCGGAAAACCACTTTAAACACGTAAAACTTAAACAAAAAACTGCAAATCTACTCGAATATTGATGGTCCTGGGCAAGTAGTTCAATAATCGACAAACCACTTTCAACTCAGTTTTTTTCGCTATTCTCTCAAAAACAAAAAACGTACGTTAAAGTAAAATGGAACCTTAAAGGCCAGTGATTTCGAAATTATAGACTGATACTTTAATTTTATTTGTATGAGTATAACATATAAATAAAAATTGTATGAAGATGTTTAGGTTACTAAAAATTTTATGAAATTAAACTAATTATAAATAAAATTTGCATGAAGATGTTTAGGTTACTAAAAATTTTATGAAATGAAATTAATTATTACTGTTAACAAAGGGATTAACATAACCATACTCGCTCGACTGTATAAGTTTTAAGTTTTGTTGTTGTTTTGAATTGAATACAACCACTGAATTAACATATACTAATAATTATGGGCACGTTATTTTGAGGACATATACATTTTTAACTAGCGACCCGCCGGCTTTGCTTAGGTAAGGTCTATCAATGCAAAGTTAATTTTAAAGATATAAGATTAAAGATTAGATTAGATGGAGATTACCAATAATTTTTTTAAATTTTATTTTTTTGAGTGAAAACTTTTGTAAAAGTGTAGTGACTTGAAATTCGACGAAACGAAAAAGCGACACTAAAAGGAGACAACCATATATCTACATCTATAGGAGAAAATGTGATAGAGAATACAGTATACACTTTCCTATTATCTCGGTCCCCTCTTTGTGCGGTAATTTAAAGATATACCTTTTAACTTTTAAAATAAACAGTTAAGAATTTAATAAATAAATAAATAAAATTTTCATATTCAATTCTTTCCTATCAGTCTACGATTGTACATCTGACCGATTAAATATTAAATTAGTCGTGTGTATGAAGTCAATCAATTTTTGTACGATAAAATACTTTATCTGTAGATGGTGCTGTTACAAAGCTATTTTCTTGCAGTTTTCTGAAGATTTCACGTCTACCGCGTGTAAACTGCACATATGTGTTTTAGGTTTTTATGGATGGAATCATACGTGGTAGAGTTATGCCGCAGCTATATTAGAAGTATAGTTGTAGCACGAATGGGTCGGCTCGACCGGGGAGGGACCACGCACTCACAGAATACCAGCATGAAATAGCAGCTTAATACTGCTGTGTTTCGTATGGTGAGTGTAGAGAACTTTGGAACGTGAAATAGAATAACTATACGTGATTAGGCAGTCGTAGACCGCTGCGTCTGGGCTGTTGTTTGACTTGTACCATGCATTTAATTGGATTTAGTTCAGAAAATTCTTTACATTTTATTGATGCGTCACATTACAGTTGATATATTATATGTATAGTATTATCTCTAGGTGGTAGGTTCGTATTGTTACGAGCTTGAGGTTCGTGACAATAAAAATTGCCGATAAAATTACCTAAATTAACCTTTAATTTACTTTATACAAATTAAAGTTAAAAAAACACTAATAATTAAACACACTAAATCACTTAATTTCGCTCCGAAGCTTCGCTTGTGTCGCCGAGTTAAACTCTGTCTCGATCGCATCTTGCGCCATCTATTTATTCAAATCAGCAAAACATCCGGAATGTTCAAGTAAACACGCGCAAGGTACCGAGAAATCGAGTATAGATTTTCTAGAAACTTAGTTCTTCGGGCGGCGCTGTCGGTCGAGAGATCCGCGATGTCATTCTCTGCAAAGCCCACCCCGCTCTCGCTCCTGACACTAGATGGCGCTAGTTGACTTATTCACATAACACTGCCCCCTCCTAAGACATGCTCGTCCCGAGCATTATCGGTCCCATAATAACGCGCCAAGCGATCCACATGGACGATCTTAGGAGTCCCTCTTGCGCCTTTCTGTATCCGGTAGGTCACATCGTTGATCCTGGTTACAATCCGGTACGGGCCGTCCCATTTAGCTTGAAGCTTAGGAGATTTCCCTTTGCTGCGGACTGGATTGTGCAACCACACTAACGAACCTTCATTGAACCCTTTATTGTTCATTTTGCGGTCATACCGGGTTTTCATTTTCTCAGACATTTGCTGGCCCGATTGTCTGACGTGCTCATAAATGTCATTCATTTTGTTCCGCAAGTCATATGCATAATCGGTTATACTGCGTGGGGCATCAGGTGGTATCCCAGTGATCAGGTCTGCAGGCAGCCGTAATTCTCTTCCAAAGTTTGCGAAAGCTGGTGTCACTGCTGTACTTTCGTGAACAGAACTTCGATATGACAACAAAAACGGTTGTATGTGCTTGTCCCAATCTCGTTGCCGATTGTCTACAACTTTTGCTAGGTACCTCTCCAATGTCTGATTAAATCGTTCCACCATTCCATCAGATTGCGGGTGATAAGAAGTCGTTCTTGTTTTATGAGTACCCATAACTCGGCAAGTTTCCTGGAATATTTGAGACTCAAAATTCCTTCCTTGATCGCTGTGAATCTCTAAAGGTACTCCAAAACGACAGAAGACTTCATGAACTAGTTTATCTGCAACTGTTGAAGCTTCTTGATTTGGAATGGCGAAAACTTCTGGCCACTTAGTGAAGTAATCCATCACAACCATGAAATACTTGTTACCGCTTTCACTCTCCGGAAATGGCCCCGCCACGTCAATGGCTATTCTCTCCCATGGTGCACCAACATTGTACAACTTCAATGCACCTCTACTACGAGTCTGAGGTCCCTTTACAGCCGCACAACTTGTACATTTGCGACACCAGTCCTCGACATCGTTTCGACAGTGGACCCAGTAAAACCGTTCTCGGATCTTCAGTAGAGTTCGTTTAACTCCCAGATGGCCTCCTGAATAATCATTATGGTACAGCTGTAGAACATCCGGTACTTTAGCTTTAGGGACAACCATTTGTAAATGACAGCTGTCTCCCCGAACATTTTCTCATTTACGGCACAGAACTCCATCCTGAAGCAGCAAGCTATCCCACTGGGCCCAATAGCTTTTAGTGGTCGAACTCATCGCTGAGACGTCGCTCCACTTGGGCTTGGGAGCACTGGCCTTCATCCATTCCAGGATCGGCTTGATGTCCGGATCTTCCTGCTGTGCACGTTGTAAGCCGTCCTTCCACTCGTTGCTGAGGTGGTCTGCCCTGAGCATCCTCACGGATACCACTCCCTTACTCTCTTGCCTAGTACAGTGTTTGCAATCTTCAGGACAAGGTCTTCGTGATAATGCATCTGCGTTGCCATGAGATTTCCCGCCGCGATGTTCGATCTCAAAGTCGTATTCCTGCAGTAGTTCAATCCACCTCGCAACTTGTCCTTCTGGATTTTTAAACTGCAATAGCCATTTTAGTGCAGCATGGTCAGTTCGTATGTGAAATTTTCGCCCCAGAAGATATTTGCTAAAATGCTGCAACGACTTTACCACAGCTAGCAATTCGCGTCTTGTGACACAATAGTTCCTTTCCGGTTTTGACAACGACTTGCTGAAGTACGCTATCACGACCTCTTGGTCACCATTCCGTTGCGACAACACACCGCCAAGTCCTATATCACTTGCGTCTGTGTCAACTATAAATTCTTTGCTTACATCAGGGTATCCCAAAATAGGTGTTTTGCACAGACGGTCCTTGAGCTCCTGGAATGCGATATTACAACCTTCATCCCAGCAGAAATGTCGCTTCTCCTCGGTTAGCTTATGCAGAGGTTTGGCTATATCTGCAAAGTTCTTCACAAATCGCCGGTAATAGGAGCACAAACCCAAAAATGCTCTAACCTGCGTCTTGTCTTTTGGAACCGGCCAATCCTTGACAGCGGCGATTTTCTCTGGATCTGTGCGGATACCTTCTTCCGATACTACAAACCCCAAAAAGTTAACTTGCCGTTGGAATAGTGAACATTTCTTCGGATTCAACTTGAGGTTGGCACTCTGAATCTTCATAAGCACGCGTTCCAGGTTTTGAAGGTGTTCCTCAAACGTACGGCCCACGATGATGATGTCATCCAAGTAGACCAGACAGGCATCGCCAATTAGCCCGGTAAGTACAAGTTCCATCAGCCTTTCAAACGTTGCTGGAGCATTGCACAACCCAAACGGCATTACTTTGAATTGCCACAGACCCTTTCCCGTCGAGAACGCAGTTTTCTCCTTGTCCTTAGGGTCAATTTCAACTTGCCAGTAGCCACTTTTTAGATCCAGCGTGCTAAACCATTTTACTCCTGTAAGCATGTCCAGCGTGTCATCAATTCTTGGCAAGGGATAGCTGTCCTTCTTTGTAACGTCGTTCAGACGGCGGTAATCAACACAGAACCGCATGCTGCCATCCTTCTTTTTCACCAGCACCACTGGCGAACACCATGGACTAGAGGAAGGTTCAATAACACCATCCTTCACCATTCCTTCAATCATGGTTTCCACTTCCTTTTCACGTGCTACCGGCAATCGTCTTGGCCGCTGACGGATAGGCAACTCTTCACCTGTGTTTATTTTGTGTTGAACTAAACCAGTCTTTCCTATGTCAGCATCGTTTGACGAGAATACATCGGCGTACTCGAGTAACAACTTCTTCGCCTTGACCAATTCGTTCGGGGACAGAACACTGCGACAGTCTTCCAAAAGTGTGGTCACTCTCGTTTCTGCATCCTTGCTGGGGGTCCCACTCGATATATATTGGCACCGACGTAACCAATCCACTTCCTCACAAGTACCAATTAATGTGCCTTTTTCTATAATCTGGTCCCGGTCGCAAAGGTTCAGCACACGTACTCCTGAGATGTCCGTGGTCCTGACCAAGGTTCGAGCTACTTTCCATGCAAGGTCATTGTTTACCCTTTCCACAAGTACACAACGGTGAGCTTGCCTAGCGTTTCGGGGAAGACTAATCGGAACAATCGTTTCCGATCTCGGCGGAAGAACAATCTTCTTAATGCTGTACACGTTCCCTGGTAACGCACCTTCCATAAAAAGTTCCTCCTGTCCACATTTCAAAACACCTTGCTTAACGTCGATCTCACAACAATTATTCCTCATAAAGTCTAGGCCTAGGATGCAGTCGTCCATTATATCAGCCACGATGACATTATGCAGGTAGATCACGTTGCCAAGCTTCAACTCCATCTCCTTCTCTCCACGGACGGGTATACGCTGACCGGTGGCTGTTACCAAATTAATGCGTTCTCGGTTGTATGTGGAGTCCCCAAGGAAGTGACTTATAAGTTGGGAACTAACAACCGTACGAGAGGCTCCAGTGTCTATGGTCAGTTTACACGGCATTCCGTTGACCTCGCCCTTGATGGTTAGACTGTTCCCATCATGGGTTTGTGAGATCGAGATCCTTGGGGCTCTTTTAACATCAGCCAGCACCCGCCCCGCGGTTCTGGCTTTTACTCGTTTCCCTGCTGCTGCTGGGCAGTGCTGTTGGCCGCACTACCCTCCTGGGATCGTTCACCTTCCCTTTCTAGGGTTCGCTTAGGGCAGCTGGATCGAAGATGGCCCTTTTCCCCACAGCCATAGCACCTAGGGCTGTATCCTTTGTTGCGGTCGCGAACTGTAGCTGCTGCAACCTCCCTGACGCGATGGGAACGATGATCCTGCCGCACGGCTTCTACCTCCAGTGCATGGGCCAAGGCGTCCTTAAGCGTCTCGTGGTGCCCGAGCCTCACAGCAGCTCTGACTTCCAAGTCGCGGATGCCGTCGATGAATGTTTGCACCAGGTTCCCTCCAATGAGCGCAGGTACAGACTGGTATGCTTTACGAACCATCTTCTCCACCTCAAGGGCCCACTGCTGCAGGTTTTCGTTGCTGCGTTGCACGCGATCTTTAAGCTGCGCGCGAAAGACGTGTTCCAGGTGAGCGTCACCATATCTCGCCTCCAAGGCCTCCAGAAGCTGCTCATAGGTCACTTTCTTACCGAGAGCTTCCAACACAGTTAAGGCTTGGTCGCGCAGGCCTAGGGTGAGTGCAGTCATGGCTTGGCTTTTATTCCAGCCGTTCGCCTCCATGACGGCCTCGAACTGGATTTTGTAGGCCGACCAGGAAGAGGTCCCGTCGAACGGCGGCACTTTGAATCCACGTAGCGAAGGTGTTGTAGCTACTACGGGAGCTGTTGTTCCATCCCCAAGTTTGAGGTCGTCCAGCGTTTTCTTCATGTCAGCCATTACGTTGTCAACCCGATTGTTTACTTGGTCGATTCGGGTTTCGGCCTCCGACAGGCGGTTGTCATGTTGAGCAACCCCATCCTTCACCTGCCTTATCTCTTTCCCAAAGGTAGCGTGAAGGTCCTTCATGAGGAGCATCTGCTCTTCCGACCGACGAGCCTGTTCCGCCAGCTGACGGGCCTGTTCCTCCTGTCCGCCCCGCAGCTGCTCCTCCAAACGACGAACCTGGTCTTCCTGTCGGCGGGCCTGTTCATCCTGTCCACCCCGCAGCTGCTCTTCCAACCGACGGACCTGTTCCTCCTGTCGGCGAGCCTGCTCCTGCAGCATCACCATCAGAGCACCTAAGTCAGGTGCCACAGACGTAGAAGCTGCTGACGGACCGGCTTCCGTGGCCGGCGGCTGGCCCTCAGACATCTGCGGCGTTGCACCACCAAATCTCCTCTGGTCCGTCTCCTGCTGGCGTTGACTTCGGGTACGGACACCCTCCGTTTCCTCCTTAGGTAAAATCGGCATTATTTTATCCCACTTCTGACACCAATTGTTACGAGCTTGAGGTTCGTGACAATAAAAATTGCCGATAAAATTACCTAAATTAACCTTTAATTTACTTTATACAAATTAAAGTTAAAAAAACACTAATAATTAAACACACTAAATCACTTAATTTCGCTCCGAAGCTTCGCTTGTGTCGCCGAGTTAAACTCTGTCTCGATCGCATCTTGCGCCATCTATTTATTCAAATCAGCAAAACATCCGGAATGTTCAAGTAAACACGCGCAAGGTACCGAGAAATCGAGTATAGATTTTCTAGAAACTTAGTTCTTCGGGCGGCGCTGTCGGTCGAGAGATCCGCGATGTTATTCTCTGCAAAGCCCACCCCGCTCTCGCTCCTGACACTAGATGGCGCTAGTTGACTTATTCACATAACAGTATTATATCGTTCGTAGGTTCTCAAGGTGCCTAAAGTTACGATTACAACATTAACAATGTGCTCCACACAGATATTCGGTCATGTCCGCCAGTTTGAACAGAGACGAGCCATCTGCGCGGGACAGGATTGGTGCACTCTCTATTACGTTAATCATAGTCCGATGAGACTGCAATCCGACATGACCTGGTAAAGATCAGATGCAAAACAAATGGTTTTACGTGCTTTCAGAAGCTCCTGAGTGAAACGCTGCTAAATTCCCGACTCCGGGCTGCATATCACAGCTCGAGAATTTCTTGACAGAAAAATGCAATAACTGGTTTTAGTCCAATTTGGGACTCAAACCCGAGAACATATGATTATTATTCGCACTCGATTTTATTATTTTTAAATATGTTCTATGACAACAAGTTTATTGTGTGTACTACACCGGGCACTCATCCTATTCTACAGTTAGCGGCGCGTAACGTTGTTTAACCCCGCCGATTGTTTGGAGCACTGATGCGAGACGCGATGCTACTAATGCTTTGCATTTTTATTATTTAAAATTGTGTATCTTTAGTCATATACGTTCATTCATTCGTAGTAGAGCCAGGCTGCGGCTATATTATGGTTGTAGCACGAATGGGTCGGCTCCACCGGGGAAGGACGACGCTCTCAAGAATACCAGCGTAAAATAGCAGCTTAATACTACTTTGTTTCGTATGGTGGGTGTAGAGAACCGAAGACCCCTTTTTTACTTGAAACGAGGCATTCCATCTTAGTCCTCAGAAGTGACAACGTATCTGCGTTTTGATTCTTAATCGAGGATAAATGTAGTCTATGGGCCACAGCATCTACTTACCATCAGGTGGACTGTGTGCTCGTTTGCTTATCACCCTTATACTATAAAAAAATATGTTCTAGTACATCAAGTGTAGGTAATTTTAAACAATCAATGTAACTATCACATGAAGTGTAGGTAATTTAAAACAATATTATTTTATTACGATACTAGCGTGTTGCCCCCACTTCATCTGGTTTCTTCGCGTTGTTAGATTTAAAATAATCATCAAGTCCATTTATTTTATCAATTTCTTGATTTCTCAAAATCATTTCTATGTTCATTCCCAGAATTGCTCTCTATCTGCTGGTGAAATGTCATCACAATCAGTTCACCTATTCCGAGGAGTAGCACGCACAGTCAGACAGAAAGACTATTTTTTTTTAAAATGGTTACTTATGTCGCATGCAAATAACCCCTCAGCTCAATAAAAGGCAGTTGTTTCGATATTATAGGCAGACATTTTAATTATATATACATGTACTATTATTAAGTTAAATATATTCACAATTATTTTTATTTTATCTATTTACAAGCAACCCGGCTTCCCACGCTTGGATCTTTTAATGTGACGTAAATTAGGTTTAAGATAATCAAATACGGTTTTTTTTCACAATAATATCCATATTTTTTTAGATTAAATATAGCCTAAATCACTCCTGGCCGTGGAGTATTGAGGTAGGGAGGACAATCTCCCACAGGAGAATAGTTGAAAATGTGTCCATCCGTAAGCAGTAAATGACAGTTCAAAAACTCTCCACAACAGCGCTCGAGTAGCTACAGGGATGCTGATAAATCGCCGTAAAATACGTTGAGAGTGATTTTGAGAATAAAAATTTTGGAAGCAATAAAATAATTATTGTAAAAAGAATTATGGTGAAAGTATGTGCAATAAAAATTATAAAAAGTTCTTTAAAATTTAGACTGTAGCTACAGTGGCGACACCTATTTAGCGCTTTTCCTACGGACGTTTTATACAGTCTGTACTCCTTACCCCTACACTCTATACTCCTGGCTCTCTATCTGTTCGTGAAGTTTTCAGCCATTCGAAGGTTAGCTCAGACAGACAGACATAAAAAAATATGGCATGCCAATAACAGCCTGAGTTTAATAAAATGCAGTTATGTCGATGCTTTCATTTTATTTATATTGTATTGATATCTTTTATAATTTACATACACGTATTACAAAACTAAGATTACGATATGATCTGTACTCGATGTTGTCAATATGACTATTTAATTACAATACTTGCTTGGAATCCTATTAAATAACAAAACTAAATCTAAACCCAAGAATACTTCTAAAATTAGCATGAAAGACTACCTCTGCGATTGAATCGTAAATATACGGGCTTATTTTGTAATAACCGGCCGAATTTGCAGAGGGTTAAAATAAGTAATATAGACAAATGGTCAGGAAAATTAATGAAAAAAATCTCAAACATTCTGTCCCCTTTATCTTTTAATTACAAAATGCGTGGTGACGCATTATTTTAATTGATTACTGCGCACGCACATTCGTAAGGGTTGAGCACTAGGCAAAAACGTTGTTGCCCAGACATCACATTCAATTTGGGATAATTTCAAGTAAAAGTAGAAGCCTTATTTACTTGTATTTTCAAAGACTGCAATAACGGTATATCATTATTTATATAGGTATGTGAACTTAAGTTCAAAATTTGGCTACTCTTTGAAAAATAACCCTGTCATATAAAATTAAGTTAAGTACCTATGTGTTTTTGTAATATTCATGCAATAAAGCGTATAATAAACGTTTTCTATGGGTCGCAGTAACCACTTATCATTCGGTGGACTGTGTGCTCGTTTGTCACCATATTTTATAAAAGAAAAAATATTTAAAAGCGAATGGTGGATGAAGTATGACATCACGACGTTTAGTCGTTTTAGTAACGCCGTGGTCAAGGACGCTGCCATGGCCAAACACTAAAATGTCAGAAAAGAAAAATAGGTTTGCTTATAATAATTGTCTAAACGTAATCTACAGTCAACAAACTATTTATACAATTTAATATTCACGCCGTGTTTGAACTTTCATTAATTTATGGAGGCTTTGCCTGTGCAGAAATGGTAAAGTAACTGTTAATTATAACTATAAAAACATACCGTGCTGATTCTGAACGCACTACGCTCGTCAGTTTTATTTAATTATATGGATAATTTAGCAGCAAATAACAGAAATATTTACAGGCTTTAAGGACTAAAAATGATCTTCACATTATAGTTTCTGTAGTTGGGGCTAAATTGAAAACTTTGACTTCAGGGGCGTTATGTGGAAATGATTTTATTCTAATTAGTTATTTAAAGTATGATTTTTTTTAATTAAAATTAGTTACTGTTCCCCACGACTTAGCCCACGTGTAACTTAGGATTTTAATTAATTTACGCGGAACCCTAATTATTTTTCTTAAATAAGCCTAAGTTACTCATAACATCAGCTATCTGCCAGTGAAAGTCCCGCCAAAATCGGTCCAGCGGTTTCGGAGATTAGCCGGAGCAAACAGGCAGACATAGATAAAATTAGAAAAAAAAAACATGTTTTTGTTATAAGTACCGTATATACTTTTATATGCATTTAGTATAAAGCTGTTATTTTAACATTAATGTAATTTTATTTATTTGTATAGATATCATAATCTTTCGGTAATAACTGGAATGTCGTCTAGTAAATAGATTAAAAATTTCTTCCACTACTTTCTACCCCTCGCAGTGAATTGTTTCATATATAACGCTCGGTATAAAAAATGGAGGGGTAGTAAAATCAAGCGTTAAAAAAGTGAAGCCGATTAGGTTTTCTGCGCAACATACTCGCGCATCTCATAGCGCCAAATTAATTATGTGATATAAGTCATATGTTTTTATGTAGTATATTTTCTTAAATCTACATAAATAAATATATGCGTTCATTTACTTCCTCCGCCTATTGTATTTATTTAAAGACAATCGTTTTTATAAGAGTAAACTCCAGTCACGCGTCGGAGCTGACACGCTCAATTTTTATTTCATAATATGTATGGTACTTTTATGGTATCTTTGTAGTATAACCTTTTTAATAGAACGTTGAAGGAAAAATAAAAATTCCTTGAAATCAGTTTACAATTGTTGAAGATAACATATAACATAGATACAAAAAATAGAAAAGAAACTACGGTCAAATTGAGATCTTAAGTCGGATAAAAACTAATAGGTGCGGAAGCGGATTTTTATCCAGGTAAGTCAATCCAGCACCCATCTGCTTGTCCAGGATGCCCCATTGGGCTAGTGTTCCTAAACGCGGTATCTAATTAGGAGGTGTTTTTGAATCCTGGGTCGCGCCAAACTCAGATACTGGGTTTTTGTGACAATAAAGGATGAGAGTATGAGAGTGAGGAAATAGAGAGTGCACCTGTGCTGGCGCATATACTTGGGCACTATAATGTCATTACATTATACATATTTGTCGTGACCGATGTTCGGTCTGGAGGGCTTGTCCAGGACAGTGTTTACAGTAATTTCTCTCAAGTTTTGTCCAGCATTGCATTGTTATTGGCTTTAACAAATATAATAACCTCAGTAAGTAGATAAGTATAATATATATCATAGTATATTAAACAGGATAACCTCATTTGTTGTGTTAACCCGGGAGCATGTTGTACCTAGCGCTTACATATTCTTTTTCATAACTGGTAAATGATTTTCCTGAACAAACTGTGGACAAAGGTCGCCAAAAATTGCTTCTCGTCCTGAACTTGCCTCGCCCGCCATGAATAAATGCATGTCATCCGTGCCCTATGCATATATTACATTAATGTTTAGCAAAGTGTACAACTTTTCATTAATATCATTTATATTATAAAATTGTAAGAAATTCCAGTGCAAGTTACGTCCATCCACTAAAAGTAGAATATCCTATACTATTAAACGAGCAATTCTTGTATATATGTATATATATATATATATATATATATATATAATCGGGATCTCGGAAACGGCTCCAACGATTTTCATAAAATTTAGTGTCCAGGGAGTTTCGGGGATAATAAATCGATCTAGCTAAGATTTATTTTTAGAAAATGTCTTTTTGTCCGTGTTTTTAGGCAATTAAAAACTGCTACAATATAGTTAGAATAAGAAGGTAAATTTTGACAGTTTGGTAATGATTATAAATAGCTTATTGGTATAATGGGCGGTCACAAAATCGTAAAACCCCGGTTCGAGCCCAGACCGACCGACTTTTTTATTTTTTTTTTCAAGTTTCTTTCTTTTTTGAGAAAATATATTTTTTTCGAGCCCTTTTTTTAGTATTTTTTAAAAACACGAAAATTTAAATAAAAATAATTGCACTCATGATTTTTTATTCAAATAACCAGTTCAGTTTTTTCTGTTATGTCGCTAAGATCAAAAAATATTATTTATAATTCATCAGTATGTAATTTGTATCTAAATATAATTTCCAAAACACACGAATTAAAAAAATCGAGCGAAAAATACCGAGCAAAGCTCGGTCAACCGGGTACTATATATATATATATATATATATATATATATATATATATATATATATATATATATATATATATATATATATATATATATATATATATATATATATATAAAAGTTTACATTTACATGAAGCAATTTAGAAAAAGAAGAAATTTTTTCTTCATTCCATTGCCTTTCGGTTTCGGCCAGTATTTTTATAGTATTTTTATTTTATTTTTTTATTTAACTGGCTTTACGGCTCTGGGTACTAGCCCTTCTGAGCCTATCATTTCATTCAGAATCTTCATTTTATATATTTTTTCTTCACAATATGCTGATGCGTCATATTGCGAAGTTTTTGGGAGATTTTGACGACAGCTCAACCCAGCGGACTGTTGATGACGACAGCCACTGAAGTTCATAAGGCGCCCAAGCGATCAAATTAACTTCAGGTTTATATCAACATCAAAGTACTTGTTTCGTCATTTTCTCTAATAGTTCACACGCGCAGACAATCAATTCACAAAATCACATCACTTTTATGAAATAAAATCCACTTCAAACCATTATTCAAGCGACAAAACAGGAGCGACAGTCCGTCGTCGGCCAAGTTCCCGCCAAAACTCAACCCATTATTTTTATAATATCCTAAATCTTGCCTAAGAGGCTGATATGGCTTTGTAATAGAATAGAATCAAAACTGACATTCTATTTTTTAATTTGCTAAGATTATTAAAATGTATTGCCATTAAAATTTGCAATGTGGTGTAAAATTCATCTTTTTAAACGAAAAGTGAGAACCAAGAGTCCTGCGCATCCACTTACCTGATAGACTCATGGACACTTTCAACTAATAAAGAAGCCCACGGATTCGTTGACTGCTTACTTCTTATTTTTACTAGTTATGAGGTATTCTATCTTTGATCTAGGGGCGACCATTGATCTGCATTTTTATTCTTAACTGAGGATAGATGCAGGTGTCACAGCACCCATTTACGATCAGGCGGGCTGTGTGACCTAGCCTGTGTGACGAACGAGCACACAGTCCACTTGATGGTAAGTGGATGCTGTGGCCCAGGACATCTACATTTATCCTAGTTTAAGAATCAGAACGCAGATGCGTTGTTACTCCTGAGGGCTAAGATGAAATGCCTCGTTTCCAGTAAATAGGCCTCCGGTTCTCTACACTCACATACGAAACACAGCAGCTTGGAGCTGTTATTTTTCGCTGGTATTCTGTAAAAGCGTGGACCTATCTCGGTTGAACCGACCCATTCATGCTACAATCATAATATAGCTACAGGGGGGCTCTACCGCGTATTATACTATCTTTATTCTTATAAAAGAAGTCATCAATTTGAGGATATATTATTCATCATAGATTTTTTTTCCATGTAGTGATTTGGAGAAGTATCTATGATGTTTGGACACTTTTTTGCTCTCCAGTAAAAATTATACGTGTTGATAAACAATAACGTTTTAAATGGTAGAGCTTACGACTTTGCAGCTATTTTATGATTGTAGCACTCCGTGACGCAGTGCCTTAGCATTGAGTGGTTGCGCTGAGAGCCGCGGGTTCGAATCCCACACGGAACAAGTATTTGCATGGCCTACAAAAACTTCTCCCAGGAGAAAATCCTAGTGTGGGAGTAACGTTTTAAAAAATGCTATTCATCAATATTCGTCCTCAGGGATGAAAACGAATCTGCATTTTTAATCAAGGGTCTATGGGCGTCAGCATCCACTTGGTGTCAGATGGACTGTGCGCTTGTTTGTCTCCCTCACTTGTATAAAAAAGACGAAAATGATATGTATGCATATATTATTTAAATAATAAAGAAACATACTTTTTTATATAGATTTAGGGTGACAAACAAGCACACAGTCCACCTGATGGTAAGTGGATGCTGTGGCTCATATACGTCTACATTTATCCTCGATTAAGAATCAAAACACAGGTGCGCTGTCACCCCTTAGGACTAAGACGGAATGTCTCGTAACCAGTAAAAAGGGTCTCCGGATCACTACACTCACCATACGAAACACAGCAGTACTAAGCTGCTATTTTACGCTGGTATTCTGCGAGAGCGTGGTCCTTCCCCGGTCGAGCCGACCCATTCGTGCTACAACTATAATATAGCTGCAGCGTGGCTCTACCTCGTATATAATATAACGTATAGAATATAATATACTTAAGTAAGATAAGTGATTACGATGAAAATAAATCTTAAATAGTGGTACATCACATTTGTTGTACACGTCTGACCTGGTTCACGGGCGGTCGTTCACTGATGTATTGTTTACAGTGAATAAAGACATAGATATTGGCACGCTTTCCAGGTTTTATTTTTAATGCTAAGTTACATGTGGATATATCGAAAATCCGATATTTTAAAAAATATTAACAGTTTTAGTTTGAACTGATCTGTTAAAATGATCAGTTGAGCTGACCCTGAATGGCATCCATTACACCGCCAGTACACTCCAGTTCTTATGTTTCTTTCAAGTAAATTATAATTGTGACGTTTTTATAGTCAGCGTTGTATTGTTGAAGTTTTTATTATGTGCTGGGTATTTAAATCTACCAACCTTCAAATAACTGCTAGGTAACAATGTCCAATAGTAATATGGCTAAGTTGGGCGCCAGAGGCCTATATCCAGCGTTGGAATCCGCTGGCTTATGATGATGAAGATGATGAACTCAGAGTTAGTAAATTTCTATACTCTCTTTTATACTCAAGCTTTATTGTTAACATCAAGCTATGTCTCACCGACTTACATATATCTATCAACACTTTTGACATTTCTTCTCCATCAGCTGGAGAAAGCCCACAACTGGACACGGGTCTCTTTTGCCACAATAAAAAAAATACAAGTAAAAATGGTTTCCTATTCTCTACATACACCACACGAAGTACAGCAGCATTAAGCTGCTATTTTAGGCTGATATTCTGTGAGAGCGTAGCGTACATTTCTTCTCCATCAGCTAGAGAAAGCCCACAACTGGACACGGGTCTCTTTTGCCACAATAAAAAAAACACAAGTAAAAATGGTCTCCTATTCTCTACATACACCACACGAAATACAGCAGCATTAAGCTGCTATTTTAGGCTGATATTCTGTGAGAGCGTAGTTCTACCCAGTAGAGTCGACCCATTCGTGCTACTGCCACAATATAGCTGCAACTTGGCTCTATCACGTGCTAATTCTACCAAAGCCGTGTACTAATCATCTATCTTTTTATCTGCAGTGATTAGTGATGGCCGTAGAGGAGGGTGGCTGCGTGAACAATGCCTTTGACGCAGTTGACGATGGTTTCCATACAATAGATTTGCGCAGCAACCAGCGAGGAAATGACGCAAAACAGGTATGCCATTATTTCATATTATATTTATTTTTCTGTCTTTTTAATCGATGTCATAAAAACGAGAAAGTTGTACAATATATAATATTATATACATATATATATATATAAAGTCGCGGACGAGGTCGCGTCTAAAAACGACGCAGTTTCACCTACGTCCACCGCGATGTCAACCCGCGGCCTGTCCCCGGCCTACCCGGATGACGACTCAAGTTCCGATATGGAGACTGAGATGTGGGCCCCGCCCAAGCCCGAAGACGAAGGTTTCACCCTCATCCAGGGCAAAAAGCCAGCCCACGCGACGCGTACATAACCCCCCAAGCCAGTGGCTAAGCCTGCAGTGAATGGGTTCCCTGCTGAATGTAGGGAAAAGCCGCCGCCACCCATCATCATTCACGACAAGACAAAATGGAGTAACCTGGCAAACTGGTTGAACACTAAAAAAATATGCTGCCCAAAAGTGCAAAACGCCGGACAGGGAAATTTCTTTCCATAACTACGCCCTAACAGAGAAGCGTAATCTTCGTGAGGTTGTACGAGGACTCCTTAAGGAACTCGACACCATACACATTTTTGACGACATTAAGGCACAAATCTACCCGGTCCGTGAAATGCACAGAATGCACCACTAGACTGACAAGAACCTTTTCATGATCTCTGCCTTGTCATCCTGGACTTATCTCCGGAAGACAATGGGATTTTCAATGTATTGCGTATCTGCTATCTAACAGGAATTGCTGTAGAAGGCCCCGTAATAGGGTTATCGTTGATCAATGCCATTGATGCCAACTGTACGGCCACTTGGCCAGAAATTGCTACGCGAGGCCTAGGCGCGTCAAGTGCCTAGGTGACCACGGCACTACCGACTTCACCCGCACACCCGAGACGACAGAGCCTCCAAGTTGCGTTAATTGCGGCGAAGAGGGACACCCAACGAACTATCGCGGCAAAGCGCTGCGGCGCAAACAGCGCGGAGGCAAAAACCGTCCCAGACGTGCGGATCAGCCCAGCGTGTCGCATTTTCTGCTGCTTGCTCCCAAACCTGCACCATCTTCAGTGTCTCTCCTCCCGCCCAACGCGTATCTAAAGCCTCCAGCAATTGTCACCTCACGGCCAATGCCGCCCTCAGGCCCCCAAACCTAAGCCTATCCCGCAAGGCTCATCTTCTTTCGCCGCTGACTTCTCTCTAGTTTGCGGCTTTATCAGCAACATAAACGTCACTGAATTATCTTCCTTGGCCCACAAGCTCCGTTAAGGTACTACCCCCCAGGACAAGCTCAACGCAACGAATGAGCATATAGGACTAATCGACGCAATCTGGTTTTTCCAGTGCGCCTAAAAACTATACTCAAAACCATAATGCTTGTACAACCGTAAGGTAGACTCACTGACTAATGATTTCTTAAATTTACGCGAACACTACACGTTGAATAAAACTAAATTTACGGATTTTATCGCGTTTATTTAACTGATTTTACTTATTTTTAATTCCCGACGTTTCGGGTGCTTTACAGCACCCATGGTCACGAGGGGGGGGGGGGTATTGAGATGTTTGACGTCCTAATGTCATAGTTAGCCCGGCTACCTTCAGTTTTTTAATATTAATTTTTCGGTCCGATTTACGCAAAACGAGCTTACAGTATCTTGAAGTCCTGCAGTGGTATGCTTGCGTTTTGGTGTAATTTTGTTAATTATAGGATCATATCATAATTATAGGAAGCAGATGGTAGCACCCATCCATCTTCTCTATTGAAATTAGGATGTTTTTTAATTTCAATAGCCTCACGTATCATCCTTGGTAGGAATCGGTGTTCTTTTGCGAGGACTTGTGGTTTATCAAATCTGATGTAATGGTGGGGATGATCTAGAACATGTTCACAGACTGCAGAATTCCCGGAGCGTCAGTGCTTCACGTCAGCTATATGTTCTTTCACGCGGGTTTTTATCAATCTTTTTGTTTGACCTATATAAGAGAGACCACATTCACAATTCAAATTCAAGAGAGGCCAAATTCGTCACTAGTTAACAGTATGTGTAAACTGTCCCTAAGACATAAGCTCCATCTCTAAAAAGTTTTCGCCCACAGCCTTCGCACACATAGCTCATAAACGTTGAATGACCTACAAGTCATCCAAAATAGATTAATTCGCACCGCCGCCGGAGCTTGCGTTACTCTGAGAGCGCTGAGACATTTCTCCCAACCCGTTAGTGGTAAACGCAACAACCCACGCAAACGGACGGGACATAGCGAGTCCGCAGACCGGCCGCCGCGTATTCCTCCACACCATGTGCACACCATACACCCGCATCCTTGGGCGATTTTCACCGCCCAGAACATCGAACTACACGAGTTAGCCGTTAGCCGGTGGTAAGCCCCGGCTCAGAGCCGGGGCTTACCACCCTCCGTTCGGATGGCCGTTAGATAACTCTTTCACGAGCACTGTACACAGTCATAGGAGTCATCGTTACGCAAGTAACAATGCGGAATGTATGAATTCACTTTTTTTAAAAGCTCTGAGTCCTACGAAGTTGTAAGAGCCGCATAGGCTATCAGCATCAACATCATCGAAACCAGAGGTTTGTAAATTTTTTAAAAGTTAAGTAATTGTTATTCAATTGTTTTTAATAATTTAATAATTTTAAATAATATTTTATCTCCTAAAAGTTAAAAGCAAAGCAATCAATGGAAAACATAATATAATAAAGAGCGTTCTAATCACGGAGTCTAATCGTAATGAATTTGAATTTGATTTTTAAATTTCTAAGTAAAAATGAGAAATGAATGTACAGCCTACTTAATAGGAAGCGGTAATTGTAGCCTATAAATAGTCTGTATCGTTCCTCGTTGAATACCTGCTATGTCACTTCAGCTTTAGAAGAATTCTACTTGAGTACAATGTCTCTTATAAAAAAGTATACCTATTTATGTTTTTTTTTTAATAGGATAGGGTGATAAACGAGTACACAGGGCACCTGATGGTAAGTGGTTGCCGTGGCCCATAGAAATCTACATCTATCCTCGATTACGAATCAAAATGCAGATGCGTTGTCACTCGAAACCGTTACAGTAAAGTAACAGCCTTAAAATATTAGCTTGAAGCTTGAAGCTTCTGTATTGAAGTTTTTAGAAGAGTAGAGCAAAGCTCGCTATACTCTCCATTCATTTTAGCGGACTTCACATATCTACGAAAATATTTTAATTCTAAGTCACTCAAGTTTCCGTAGGGAGATTTTGTTCATAAACTCACACGTGGTAAATAAGTATTTTAAATTGTGAAAAGCTTTTCAAATTATATTATATGATTTCTAAAAGATATGATCAAGTTTTGCTGAATATTTTCGGCGATTAACTGCAGGATGAGATTCATTTACTCTAAGCTTTTATTAAACTTGCAATGTGTGTATGTTTGCTAGGGTCAATCTTCTCTTGCAAACTGAATTTTAAAACAGTTATCCTAAAACAACTGAGCTGAAATTTTACATACATGTTAGGTTTGGATAACAATGCATGGTTAGCTTAGTGACGTCATTCTAAATCAAATATTGTGGACTAGTTATTTTCTATGCACTCTCTTGATATGGGTACCAAATGAAAGGGTTTTAAAATGACGTCACCGAAAGATGGAGGACAATGATTTTTTATGTACCTCAATGATATGGACATCAAATGAAAGGGTTTGCTGAGAAGAATACAAATAAAATGATGTCCATATTCAGCAGCTCTTCGAGGAATGGTGTGCTACTAAATTCAAAATGGTGGAAAACAAAATGAACACCATACCAATTTTAAAGAGTAGGTTTAAATATTATAATAAGGTCAACTGATGGCGAAAAAAAATTTCAAGTTGGCGGATCAACAATGACGCATTAAATGAAATGAACAGACTGAAAAATGTGTTCAGTCATAATAATAAGTAAAAAAAATAAGTTAATTAAGAGTAAAAAATACATTTTTAAAATCAAGCTTTAATGTAAATGCTTCAAAAAAGAAAATAAACTTTAAATTAAATCAATCGCCACAAGCTTTTATATCATATAAATTGTGCTATGCAATAAATTGATTGATTTAATTTAAACTTTATTTTGTTCTTTTTAGAAGATTGAAATAAAAGCTTGTTTTTAAAAATGTGTTTTTTACTATTAATTTTTAAATTTGTTTAACTTGTTGGCACTGTAGGTCTATTTCCAATAGATAAATTATGTGTATTTTTTAACTCTTATACGACCGTTTGATGGTATAATAAATTAAAAAAAGAAGGAATGCAATGAAAATGCATATAATAAATACAAGATAGTAAATTTCCTATCTTTTAAAATCAATGATAGTCAGGTTATCTTTTAATCTACTACCATTTCAAAATAAGGTTATTTTGTTAGAGATATCATGGCGTCCTCTTATTTGTGATTTTTATCCGCCAAATTTCTTTTCGTTCTCTCTTTTTTTTACTTTAAACCACACAAGTATTTTCATTTTGTATCGCTAACGTGTTTAACATTTATAAATTTAAAGTAAAAGTCAAAGTCTAAATATTTTTATTTATAATAATTGTCAAACACAAAGCACTTTTGAAAAGTAAAATCTACGCCATCGCTTCAACAAGTCTCTGCTGCGGGAGACCTTGCACATGGACAAACATCAAGACCCGGAACAACTATACGTAGGCCATTCACATTCTATATGATAATGAATTTATTAACATAATTATATTCCTTTCCTTTACAATAAGTTTAAAATAAGCTATGTACAAATTTTACAAAACAACAACTATAGGTACTTCATTGATCTCTTTACTAAAAAAACCATGGGGGCGAGAATCAATAAACTCTTTGAAAGCGGTTTGGACCGCCGCATCAGAAATGAATTTTTTTCCTGGTAAGAAGTTGTCCAAATTCCAGAAACAACGGTAATCTGTTGGAGCAAGGTCTGGGGAGTACGGTGGATGTCGCAGACATTCCAATTGTAACTCATCTAACTTAGTGGTTGTTTGTTTTGCACTGTGTGGTCTTGCGTTGTCGTGAAGCAGCAGTGTTCTAGAGCGATTGACCAATCTCGGTTGTTTAGCAGCTAGTTCTTCCTTCGTGGTTTGCAGCTGCTGACTGTAGAAAAGCTGAAAGCTGTGGTTAACGACACCAACGCTGGTCCACCAAACACTCACAAGTAACTTTTTCTGAGTCAATTTTCGTTTAGGGCAGGATTTGGTTGGTTCTCCAGGGTTCATTGCGAAGAGCGCTTCCGATTATCCTACAGTACAGTTTACTTTCCCGATTTGCTTCAAGTAGATTAATTTATTTATTTTTATTTATTTAACTTCATATACACAGATGTATATAGGCGGACTTAATGCCTGAGGCATTATCTACCAGTCTACCTTAGAGCAGTGCAGAGATAAAAGAGGTAGGTGTAATAAGAAGTATGTACAATATATATATATATATATATATATATATATATATATATATATATATATATATATATATATATATATATATATATATATATATATATATAAACTCATACATATATAAGTAAAAACATAACATAACATAAACACTCACGCCTGTCACCCAGAGGGGTAGGCAGAGACTACGGACTTCCATTTGGCACGATCCTGACATACCTCTTTCGCCTCCTTTACATCCATATATCTACGCATACATGCTCGTCGGTTAAGGGTACTTCTAACGTGGCCCATTTTCAAAATATCGCCAATTTGGTCGATAAACTTTTTCCTAGGGCGTCCCTTCCCGACTTGGCCGTTCACATCTGCCATATAAATTTGCTTTGTCACTCTTTCCTCATTCATTCTTTCCAGAGCACCGAAGCATTCCTTTCTTAATCCTGGTCACAACATCATCTTGAATACCACATTTATCTCTTATCACGTAATTTCTCACCCTGTCATTCAGATTCAACCCTGGCATATTCCTTAAATACCGCATTTCTACAGCATTTATTCTACTTTCGTGCTTCTTCTGCCACACCCAGCTTTCACTACCATACATTAAAGTAGGGACTAACACAGCATTATGAATTACCATACGTGCCTGTTTTGACACATTCTGGTTCTTCATAATAGAGTGTAGTGCCCCATTCACTCTATTCCCTGCATTTACTCGTCGTTCTATATCCCTATCATATCTACCATCCCTGCTAAATACACATCCCAAATACACAAACTCATCCACTTGCTTAATTAACTCTCCTTCTATTCTTATTTCACATACCGTTTTGCTTTCTTCTCTTTCAAAAACCATCACTTTCGTCTTACTTGCGTTCACTTTCAATCCCCTTTCTTTTAATTCCCAGTTCATTAATGTAACCATCATTTGCAACTCAGCCGCCGATGACGCAAATATGACTTGATCATCGGCATACAAAAGGCATTTGACGGTTAACTCGCCCATTCTTAACCCACATTCTTCATCTTTCAAAGTTTGCAAACAACGGTCCATAAATAGGTTGAACAGCCAAGGGGAAGCTACACAGCTCTGTCTGACACCTTTTTGGATGCCAAACCAGTCCGAGTAAACCCCATTGATCCTGACACAAGCACTAGAGTCCCTATAAAGAGACCTTAATGCCTGTGTCAAACCATCGCTCAACCCATATGAGTTCAGTGTTTGCCATAACACATTCCTGTCCACTCTGTCATAAGCCTTTTCCAAGTCCATGAGTGCACAAAAAACTTTCTGGTTTTTGGCCAAAAACTTCTCCGCAATCATGCGCATGGAAAAGACTTGATCTGTACACCCCATTCCCTTTCTAAAACCCGCTTGCACATCCCAGATTTTTCCATCAGTTTCTTTCATAACTCTTTCAATTAACACCTTAGCATACAGTTTACCCACAATACTAAGCAAGCTGATACCGCGGTAGTTTTTGCAGTCCTGCTGTGACCCTTTTCCTTTATATATTGGTACTATAACTGCTTTACACCAGTCATCCGGTACCCGTTTTAATTCCCAACATAAATTAAACAAGGTGTACAGCAGGCCTGCCACCACTCCCTCTCCAGCCCTTAGCATCTCGAGTGATACTCTATCATATCCAGCTGCCTTACCTGCTTTCATGCTTTTCATTGCTTTCATTATTTCATCTACACTTATCTCCATACCCCTTTCCACTTCTTTCGGAATTTCTAGTTCATTTAATTCAGACGACTCTTCACTCATAAACACGCTTTCAAAGTATTCCTTCCATCTGTTTAAATTCGAAACTTCATCATTCAGAATACATCCATTCTCGTCTCTTATAGCATTTATTATAGGCTGTTTTGTATTTCCCCTGGCAGTTCTTACGAGTTTCCAGAACATTTTTATGTTAGCCTGGAAATTAACAGATATCCTTCTATCGTTCTTATCCGTTCTTTCTTTCTTTTTCCTTTCAACAACTTCTTTTACTCTCTCATTTAGACGTCTAAATTCTGCCTTTTTTCTTTCAATCTCATCATTCGTACCAGAAGAATTACCAGCTTTGGTTGCTAGTAAATCTAACCATGCTTTCTTCTTTGATTCAACTTCCATCCGTACCTCATCATCCCACCATAACGTATTACTTTTCCTTTCATTTGTTCTCTTACTTACACCACATACTTCGGTGGCGGTATCCACCAAACCTTTCTTAATATTATCCCACACAGTATTCAAGTCTAAATCATTCATACACAACTCATTCAAACATCTAATATTTTCTCTCAGTCTACATTTATACTTCTCTTTCACATCTTCATCTTGTAACTTCTCTATTCTTATACGCTGTAACGCAGTGGTAGACACAGATGTCCGATGCCGCCAACGCTTAACATATATAAGTGTATAAACATATACATATATAAACATAATGTAAATATATACATAAAATTAAATACACACACACATATATATATATATATATATATATATATATATATATATATATATATATATATATATATATATATATATATATATATATATATATATATATATATATATATATATACATAAAATTAAATACACACACACATATATATATATATATATATATAAGTTAAATATAATATTAAACACGGCTAACTACGAACGCTAAGTTGATTCTGCCATTTTATTGACAGAATGGCACTCCTGATTTCGGAAGGAAGAGCGTTCCAAAGAAGAGCAGATTGAACAAAGAACGATGATTGTACACAGTTAGTACTAAAAGGGGGGCACTGAAGCAAAAGGTTATTACTAGAACGGAGAACTCTATCATGGTTGGAGCTAAGATATTGAAAATGAGGAGTTAAATAAGATGGAGGATTAGGAGACATCAAGATAGAGTAAAGGTTAGTGGGTGCACGTAGACTACGGCGCTGACGAATGGGTAACCAGTTAAGTTGAGATTATCACTTAATTATTACTTACTCCGAAGCATGCAGCTATCTCTGAAGTGCTTTGTGATGGATTCGCTTCCAAAATAATGATGAATTTATAAATTTGAATTTGGAATTCTTAACGAAGGAGGAGATATTTCAGATCAAAGTGGTCAGTAGGACAAAACGCTAATATAATATGTAAGCAATAGTATGAGGGTGACAAACGAGCATACATTCCACCAGATGGTAAGTGGATGCTGTGGCCCATAGACATCTACATTTTACCTCGATTAAGAATCAAAATGCAGATGCGTTGTCATCCTTGAGGACTAAGATGAAAAGCCTCGATTCCAGTAAAACGGGTCTCCGGTTCTCTACACTCACCATACGAAGCGCAGCAGCATTAAGCTGCTATTTTACGCTAGTATTCTGTGAGAACGTGGTCCCTCCCCGGTCGAGCCGACCAATTCATGCTACAACCATAATATGACAGCATGGCTCTACCACGTTGAAACCTAAAGAGTTGCTCAGACAAAAATGTAAGGAAATTAATATACTAACTTTGGTCTCTCAATACATTTATGAAAATGGAATTTACGTATACAATTATAAAAGTAGTTATACAAAAATAACTGATATTCATTCTGTAAATACTAGGAACAGACACAAGCTATTGTGTCTGTTCCTACCAGACTACGGTATTACTATTACTGGTATATAGGTATTACTACCAGTTAATCGACTCCACCGAGTCAATAATTCATTCTTGGAGCGATATGTACGCTTTTGCAACAAAATCCCAAAAATATATAAAATTTGACTTGTAATAAATTCAAAAAATTAATTATACTAAGTTTGTATAAAAAGATTTACTATAATATTAAGGAATTTATGGATGATAAATGTGATTGCTACCAAGCTATTTCTAATTTGGTTTGTGTTGTAAATTTTTTTATTGTACGCTGTTATTTTTTTTAAAGTCCCGCTGGATTTTTTACTGGTTCTCCGCAAGACAGAGGACCGGACAAGTTGTAAATTAAAAAAAGTGATTTTCAATAAGTATTATTTATAATCTACATTGAATAAAAAAAAAATCTGTTTCAGTTTCTGTAGATGTGTGCGGGATCCAACCCGCGTCCCGCAGTACTTTGCCAAACGCTACTGAATCGTCAATACACAATAACAGATAAATTTTATATAAAAAAATAGTTCCGTTTACTAGTATTTCGACACAATAATGAAATCGTCTACGTACATAGAAATGTCGGGCAAGATTTTCCCACGTCAGGTTTTCCTGACAAATACTTGAATTTGATAACTTTTCCTAGTGTCAATCTCTTCTAGAAGAAGTATACTCGTACCTTGTTGATTAACTCATTCTGAGTCTCTCACTCACTTTTTAATACATCTCTCTTTTGGTTTGAAGTTTAACGATCTCCGAGACAAGTAATAGATTGATGAGGAGTCTATTTGTCTTACGACAGAATACTGCCAGTTATATTAAGTTCATGAATTTGGAAAACAAAACACGAGGTCCGCTCTAAATTTCCCTCCAAAAGTGATAAATATGGCGGCCATTTAATTGAAGTTCCAAGTCATTCAAGTCACGTCAAGTTACGCACGTGCGCAGTGCGATACGGTGCCAAGGATAATGAATTAACTCAAATAAAACACTTTAAGTTATTTTAAATCGATTTCTTTAAACAGCGACTTTATTTAATGTTATTATTAATTATATAGGGGAGTTATCCACTTGTTTCTTATAATAATTTTTTATAGAGCTGCTCTATATTAATCTCTTTATTTATTGGTTTGGGTCTTTATATTTGAAATATATAGTATTATTTCCTGTTTTGCTGAATTATTTATCTAAATTAATTTGGAAATAACAAATAAATATCACATATGCGGTGTGTATTTTATTCTACGAAGCGTAATATTTCTCAATATCCTTTTATATATTTTATTACATCTAAGAGTTTTAACATTTATATTAAAGAAAAGAAAAAAAATACTTAAATATAAATGTATAGTCTGTTGATCGTGAGTGGTCTGTGTTCCCGTTTGTTTATATACAGTAGCGGGACATCGGAACCTTCAGTATTCCGCGTGGGGTAGCGCGGTTTGCACACCCTGTATTCGTGCCGGTGCGATCTGCCGATCTCAAACTTTTCTCGATGTTATGGACGATAAAACGTTTAGTATATATTTGTGCTTATTGATTTCTTTAAATTTATGTAATAAAGGAAATTACTTCTAACGAGCTGGGCTGCCGATGTCTAAAAATGGTATTTATGTTTTATTTTTAATGTCGATAAAAATGTTACGCTGGTAGAGTTATTGATGGTTAATAAATAATAAAAAATATTTTATTCATTAAAATATACACGGGGATACGAATAATTAGAACCTCAGTCGAATTAGAACTTTTTGAAATCAAGTTTCTTTATCATTTCTATCATCAAATTACTAATTCTTATGTTAAAATTGATGTTCTAAATGAAGCTTATATTTATTAAATTCTTTAAAATCAATATAATTTTTTTTAGGTTATAGAAAGCGAAACTTTGAAATTTGTCTCCATGTAAATAACTAATTCCTAAAAACGGTTATTCCTACAGTAGCATTTTCATCAGTTTTATCGGATTACATACATAAATCGCTCATGGACGAACGTTTCCTGAAAATTATTTTGATAGACAATGTATTACAAACACTTGTTTTTTTTTTGGGATTTATTTAAAATGTTAAACGTTAACAAATCGCAACAGTTAAAAAATTATCATTGTAATAAATTTCATATTATATAAAAAAAACATATATTAAGGCGTTTTTAAACACAAGTGAAATTAAATGCCTCAACTTAGTGTGTTACATCAATGTTTAAGTTTATTATGTACAAGCGACTCGCCTCGGCGTCGCCTGGTAAGGATCTATTGATACAGCGTTCTTTAGATTTAAGAAAAAAACGTTCCTTAGATTAATAATAATAAATAATAAATAAATAAATAATAAACTATTTATTTTCTCTTCACAAAAAGTAATTTTAGAGTTAATTTGCCGTAGTTAGCTTTGTGAGAGACTGGTGCCTGAAGTAGGTTTTTGTGAAAAATCATGTTACAGGTAAAACACACGTTTACGGGTTTTATCGCGTTTAATTTCTTGATTTTTAATTCCCCACGTTTCGGGTGCTTTCCAGCACCCATGGTCACGAGGGACTGAGGTGACTGACGTCCCGATATCGGTGTTAACCCGGAGTACCTTCAGCTTTTTATTTATTATTTATGGTCCGATCTACGCAGAATGAACCTACTGTGTCTTGAAGTCTTGCAGTGGTATGCTTGGGTTTAGTTTTAACTTTATTAATTACAGGATCCCAAGTAGGTGGTAATACCCAGCCTCCATTGAAATTAGAATTTTTTTTAATTTCAATAGCCTCACGTATCATCCTTGGTAACAATCGATGTTCTTTAGCGAGGATTTGTGGTCTACCAAGTTTAATGTAATGCCAAGGGCCGTCTTGGATATCATCACAATTTTTTTCCGGGAATTTTATTTATCTTATTAAAAGTATAGTTTATATATATATATAATAAAAAAGAATCATAAAATTTGGTTCAACTAGAAAAAAGTTCTGAGGTAACACATAAAAACTCTTCCTTTTTTTGAAGTCAGTTGAAAAATTGATAATCGACGATTTTGCGTAATTTTATTAAAAGATAAAACTAGATTTTTACTAAAAGTTAAAGCTGGCTTCAAATAATTTGAAAATATAAATTTTCACACAAAAAGTTTAATACTCGTAGTCGGTGCTAAGACAGGTGTTTTTAGAAGTATTAGAACCCCAAATTCAGAAGCTATTATGTGAAATTTAATTTATTCTGTTTAGTTTTTTTAGGTTGGCTTTACAATTAATAATATTATTTATTAACATTACAATAATAATAAAAAATATACACGCACTATTAAGGATAACTCAAAAAAATACTGGTCAGATCTTGATCAAATTTATATGGAATGAGAAGCACCAGCTTCCAAATAAAAACAGAATCATCAAAATCACGTGCAAAAAAGTTATGAAGTAACAGATAAAAAATACAAAGTAAAAGTAAATATAAGTAATTAAATAGTATAGTTAATAGTGAAATTACCTCTGACTTATAATAACAGTGCTAGGTCGTAGTCCTATCAGTACAGGAGAGCATTTAAAATCACCATCATACCTACCTGATACCAAATCACAAGTGAACATGATCCTCTTAGGTATCTCTCATAGTCTTTTAACGTAGTAGAGCCACGCTGCAGCTATATTATGGCTTTAGCACGAATGGGTCTGCTCGACCGGGGAAGGACCATGCTCTCACAGAATATCAGCGTGAAATAGCTGTTGTGTTTCGTATGGTGACAGTAGAGATCCGGAGACCTTTTTTTACTGGGAATGAGGCATTCCATCTTAGTCCTCAGGGGTGACAACAAATCTGCGTTTCGATTCTTAATCGAGGATAATAAATGTAGATGTCTATGGGTCACAGCATCCACTTACATGGTGGATTGTGTATTTATTTGTCACATTTATTCTATTAAAAAATCAACTAATCATCATGTAATAACAATAAATTGCGTAATTCTCTTGTTTTCTAGTTTAATTGTTTACACAAAGTCTCTTAGATCCTTATCCACGACTCCACAGTCATATATTTTACATAAACTACATTTTAGTCCGCATATTTTTCAAGGTCCGTCTCTATTGAAATTCTTTATTGAAACATACTCTAGCTTAAACCTGATACTAGCTAATTTATATTAAGACATAGTGTAAGCTAAAAATTGAGTAAGAATACTTACGCTCAATAGACCATATCAAAAAAATCTGAACTACAAAGTCACTTTTAATGAGTTTGACCGTAAATTATAAGAAAAACGACGAAAAATTTCCTTCGTTATTCATGAAAAATAAATAATTTTTAGTGTTTTCAATTCCTAAAGATTACCTTCCTTCACAGTGGACTGGTACAGGCTGATGGGATAGATGACAATCATAATAACATCGTTATGTTAGTAGGTTCGGTCACGAGTTTGAATCCGCCATTTGACTGCTTAAGTGCCACACTGGGTTACTAAATGACAGGAATTTTTGTAACATGTCCGGAATTTTAACCTTCAGAATAGAAAACAGGGAAACTTGGAAACTGTCAGGGTGTTTTTCAATAGAAATAGAAACAAAAAATAATAGACAATAAATGAATTCAATCTCAAAAAAAATTGTTTCATTCATCTGATCTGGTGCGTAGGTACTTTTTACTGCTGTATATTGGGCATATGAAAGTGAATGAAAACAGGAAAATTCATTTTCTGATCTGGTAAGCCTGGTCGTAATCAATGTTCTTTCGCGAGGATTTGTGGTCTATCGAATCTGATGTAATGGTGGGGGTCGTCTACAATATGATCACAAACTGCATACTTCCCGTCATGTCCGCTATATGCTTCTTTCACTCGCGAAGGAACATGGATTCCTGCCAAGGATGATGTGGCTATTAAAGTTAAAAAACTGTCCCGACATTTAGACCCGGTTTACATTTTGAGAAGTGACAAGTGCAAGTATCAAGTGCAACTGACAAGTGCAACTGACAAATGAAAAGTGCTTAGTGCGTATGTTATTCACACTTATCACTTATATCCCCCCACTTGTAACTAATTCACTTGTAAATAATTTTGCCTGTTCACACGCACTAAACAGTTGGAACTGATAAATCAGTTGCACTTGCCACTTGCACTTGTCACTTCTCAAAATCTAAACCGAGCCTTAGGGTAATGTCCAGCAATTAAAAATACCTACAATTAAACGGGATTAAATCCGTAAAAGTAGTTTTTTAATTTGTAGTGTACGCGTAAACATAATAAATCACTAAAATTATCCCAATTTTTTTTTAACTTATGATCCGGTGGACTGTAAGTTTACTTCAGTTTTGTAAAAAATCCAAGTAAGGGCTAGCATCATTGTCCTTCGTTTCTATCATCAAAGAAAATGTTTTGAATATTTAGCAAATTATTTTAATGGAAAATACTAGCGTAGTGAGTGATATGCGCAAAAAATTAAGGCGTGAAATTGATGGCACGGATTACTTTTAATAATTGTATTGAATAATATTTTAAACTTGACCGATTTTGTTAAATGAAGTACAACCGCTGTACTTTTTTTTTAAATGACAAAAACTGACACCATACTTTTTTTTTTTTTCTTGAAATCTCGGACCGACAAAGGATAAATGGTGGAGCGTTTTTTCATTTCAAAAGATGCCATCACTGCTTGTGCTCATCTTCTTGACACGTATAAACCTTTCTTCTTTCTTTATCAACACACACAAGTTTACTGTTTAACGCACACATGTGTACTTAACCACAACTGACCGTGTGGTGGCGGTGTCAGTATATCCACTATCCCATATCATCCCGTGGGTGTCGTAAGAGGCGACAGAGAGAAACAACCAGGAGATCGGCAGCAGTGTCTTTCTGATAACAACCAAAAATAAAAAAAATACTGCAACTATGGCAAATATTCCCCACCTTATGACCCTATGAGAAAATCTATGGATTGGTATGGCTCCTGTTTTATAAGTGGTAGAGCCACGCTGCAGCTATATTACGGTTGTAGCATGAATGGGTCGAATCGACCGGAACAGGACCACGTTCGTAAATACCAGCGTAAAAGAGCAGCTTAATGCTGCTGTGTTTCGCTTTGTGAGTGTAGAGAACCGGAGACCCGTTTTACTGGAAACGAGGAATTCCACCTTAGTGCTCAGGGATGACAACGCATTTGCATTTTAATCCTTAATTAGGGATAAAAGTAGATGTCTATGGGCCACAGCATTACTTTTACTTCAGGTGAACTGGGTGCACGTTTGTCTAAATGTCTAAAATAAAAAAAGGCTGCAATGGTAATATGCACCCAAAACCACGTTGTGGGTTGCAAATGATTTCAGATACATGTGTGTATGCTAGTGTGTGCTCATATAATAAGCTGAGCAATGTATTGGTTTGGTTTTTGCGTCACTTAATATGTATGCAGCGTCCCTTCTTTTTACTTTCTTGGTGTGAGTACGGAATTAAATAAATATTTCTGTGCGGCATTTATAACTTATTTTAACACCTTCCTAATTACCATTATAATAGAGTTGTTCGATGAAATTACTTTTATGTAGTTACACGGTTTTACGTAGGTACAACCAAGGCCGACAGGTCAAGTTCCATGACCGTTGAACCTGGTAAGAAAAGAACAAAGATTATGTTTCCGATTATTATTGATTTGAGTAAATCATAGTTATGAGGAATATGTTCAATGCTGCATTTATAATAGCATTTTGATGGTTTACGATGGTTTTCATACGTGGTAGAGCCACGTCACATCTATATTACGGTTTTAGCACGAAATTGTCTTATCGACCAGGGAAGGACAACGCTCTAGCAGAATACCAACGTAAAAGAGCAGTTTAATGTTGCCTTAATTTTCGTATGGTGAGTGTAAAAAACCGGAAACCCTTTTCACTGGAAATGAGGCATTCCATTTTCTATCTTAGTCCTCAGGAGGTGGCAATGTACTCAGCATTTTGACTCTTAATTGAAAATAGATGTAAATGTCTATAGACTACAGTATTACAGTATTCTATATACTGTTATCCTTGAAAACCAATCTTGTCTTTTATTACTGACTACAAAGTATTAGCAAAGAATATAATATATTATTACTACGTAAAAAGAAATCTGTATTCTTTTGCGAGGATTTTTACGGTCACAAACGAGTACATACACACACACACACACACACACACACACACACACACACACACACACACACACACACAAACAGATAAATGGATGCTGAGGTCTACAAGCATCTTCATTAAACCTCAATTAAGGATCAAAGTGCAAATGCGTTGCCACCCCTGAGGACTAAAATGGAATATCTTTTTTTCAGTGAAATGGTTCTCCGATTCTTTACAATCAACATAAATATTTATACTATAAATACAGCAACTATAAGCTGCTATTTTAATTTCGTACTGTGTGAGAGCGTGGTACTAGCCTGGTCAAGCCGACCCATTTGTGCTACAACCATAATATAGCTTCAGCGTGGTTCCACGTGTAGTCTCTTAAGTTTGTAGACTATAAGTTCTCTCTGCGCAGTCTTGAATAAATATGACATTGGGAAGTGTAATTCCAGTTGAAAAGAGAATATAAGCAAATCACAACTTCAGCACCAGCAGATTTTCAATTGCAGCTGAAGCTGCAATGCTCGTTGCCCCCTCTTACCAATAAATCCGTGAAAAATGTCTTCCTTTCAATAGGTATCCTTTAATATAGTGTCAAAATTGGTTCTACTCTCGTGGTACGTCCTCTGGACGGACCCTCCTCTTTTTTGCAAATTTATAGCACTTAATCGTTAAGTTAGAAGTGACAGTAGTCTAATAATGGATGCGGACCGCGAATCAAAAGGTGGTGGGTTCGAATAAGCCATTCGACTAATGTGGTAAACAACTCCTAACACAAGCGTTTTAAGTTTACCAGGAGTCGTTAAAGGTAATGTTACTAATATTATTAGCATTGTTAGTATTTTACCAGAGTTCCTAAGTGCTAAAGATTTCAAGAAGACCATGTCTAACGCTCGATCAAACCATCTGCGTCAAGGGCACTTTATAATTTTATCCATATAATTTAACCCACGCTTTGTCGCATAATGTAATGGAATTAAAAGAGCCGGATATCAGCTGTTGTGTGTACTTAGTACCATTCTTATACGTGGTATTGTCCGACCATTATGGGCCGGATAAATGACCGATTCAACTTTACAGAATACGTGACGAGCTTAATGGGTGGGCAGATTGTTTTCTAAGGATTTAACGATTAATGGAGAATAATTCCTCGTTCGTATGCGTTGATGTGTTAAAATGATTGCATAGCTTTTGATTTGAACAATAAAAAAAATTCATAAATTTGATTTGAAGAATTAAGGGTGACACATAAGCACACGGTCCACCCGATTGTGAGTGTATGTTGTGACGTATAGACAGACACCTACATCTTACACTACAGTTCATATAATGTCCACTGTTGATCAAAAGCATCCCCAAAATATTTTCTCATAGCTCATCAGTGAGACATTTTTACCACGCTAAGCAGACAGATTGGCAACTCCTTTTTTATTAGAAAAAAAATATTATTAAAATATTTATGTACATAACATAACATACATGAAATATGCTATTAAAAAAACTAATAACTTAATTCCTACTCCCCGTGATATCGTGCCAAGAACGCTGGCTGCGTTTCCTCGCTGTAAGGCTATATAGGCTATAAGGCTAAATACTTAGCCTTTAAACAAGAAAAGAACCAGTTCTCTTAACAAAAGCAGCAACAACTAGTCGCGGATATTTCCTTTAGGAATTTCAGCGCACGGGCATCTCACGGACCGCAACTCCACAGCAAATGACACAAATAGGTAGTCATCACTCAGAGACCCATATTTGCGTCACTTACTCAGTTCTACTGCCTCTGATGCCGCCCCGGCTCTAAAAGAATAGAATAGAAAAATTAAAGACTACATATGTAATTAATAGAAGAATTAAAGCCACAATATCAGAATGTGAAGTTATATTATTCTTTATATGTTATTAATTATAAACAAATGAAATTAAAACATTAAATATTTTTTATTCTTTAAAATCGACTTTTACTTTTAAAAGTTAAAGTAAATTATCAAAAGTTTATTCCCTTTTGAACGGACTAAAGAATATCACAATCTCAATGTCTTCTTAATAGCTCCATCAAAAACTTATTCTTCCCATATTTAACCACACTTGGGGGTAGAACTATTGCTCTACATTTATGTGGGACCACCCCTGTAGTATAACCTATTTATTTAAAAAAACGGTTCACCACCGACTAACACCTATTTAATTAAAAAATATCTTCAAAATCGGTTCAAAGTTGACGAACATACAGCAAGTGAATCGTGGACCTCCTCCTCTTTATAAAGTCGGCTAAAAAGGGTCTCCGGTTCTCTCCACTCACCATGCAAAACACAGGTACAGGTACAGGTACTATTTCACGCTGGTATTCTGTAAGAGCGTAGTCCTACCTACGATCGGGCGGAACCAGTCATGCTTCAACCATAACGTCCTACAGCGGGGCTCTACTTCGTGAAAAGATATTATGTTCGCTTGAGCAGACAAAAAACAAGAAGAGACAAAACCCATTTGTTTTTAACTTTCTTTTTTTGAAGTTATTAAAATGAGCCCGATATTTGAAAGTCCATATATTTCAAACTGTGCTACACGTGACGTGACAGACATGATAGAGCCGTGGTAGCTCAGATGGTTAGCGCTCGTTGTAAATTTAACAGTACGCGAGCAAACCGGGTTCGATCCCTGCCGGCACGAATGAAATTGTTAATTGCAATTTTAAGTGCTGATTTACCACGTGCTCGGTGGTGAAGGAAAACATCGTGAGGAAACCCGCATGTCTGAGAAATAAGAAAAAAAATATTTCGAAGACGTGTGAAATTCGCCAACACGCATTGGGGCAGCGTGGCGAACTATTACTTGCCCTAAGACCCTCTTAGAAACGAGCGGAGGCCTGTGCCCAGGAGTATACTAATATTTCAAACACACTGCCACGTTTTTAAGTCCTTGGAGTCTAATAGCTTTTCTAATTCTGTGTCAAAGTCAAAAATATTCAAAATTGGCTTTTACGTGGAGAGCCACACTGCGCTAGATTATGGTTGTAGCACAAATGGATTGGCTCGACCGGGGAAGGACCACGCTCTCACAGAATATCAGCGTAAAATAGCAGCTTAATACTGCTGTGTTTCGTATGGTGAGTGTAGAGATCCGAAGACCCTTTTTACTGGAAATAAGGCATTCCATCTTATTCCTCAGAGGTGGCAAGGCATCTGCATTTTTATTTTTAATCGAGGTCAACTGTCTATGGGCCATAGCATCCACTTACCATCAGGTGGACTGTGTGCTCGTTTATCAACCATATACAATAAGAAAAAATCTTTTTGATAATATATGCTACGCTATCGCTTCCACAAATCCTTAATGTGGAGAGATTTTGTGTAAAGAAGCGTAAACACCACAAGTATTTTTACATAGGTACAATATTGATAACTTTTAGCAATACTTAAAACTGACTTCAAATTGCTAAAAAAGAAGTTATTTATTTGCAATCCTTAGGAATAGAATTTTTTCTCCAAATTTATATGGGAACATCCTTAAAGTATAACTTATTCAAGAAAAAGGTAATCATTAAAATCGGTTTTTTATCTTTATCTTATCGGTCTTTATCGGTTTTATAATCGAACCGTGGTAGCTCGGATGGTTAACGCTCGCTGTAAATATAACAGAACGCGATTAACCCGGGTTCGACCCCCGCCGGCACCAACGAAATTGTTAATTGCAATTTTAAGTGCTGATTTACCACGTGCTCGGCGGTGAAGGAAAACATTGTCAGGAAACCTGCATGTCTGAGAAATAAGAAAAAAATATTCCAAAAACATGTGAAGTTCGCCAACACGCATTTGGGCAGCACGGCACACCATTCCTTGCCCTAAAACTCTCTCAGAAATGAGGAGATTTTATCTGCGAAGATATCATATGAAATTCCTTAATCAATATGAAATTTTCCCCCCTATTTTCCACCCTTGGGGCAAAATTTTTTCTTCAAAATTTAATGGTACCACCCTTGTGGTAAAGGCTATTTAATAAAAAAAAGAATTATTAAAATCGGTTCAGAATTTGCGAAGATATCGCGTGACAAACATACAAAAAAAAAGAACATACACTCGTATTGAAAACCTCCTTTTTTGAAATCGGTTAAAAATAAAAGTGTATGAAATCTCATTATGTCCACGCATAATACACACACACACACACATATATATATATATTTATAGTTCTTTATATGAGCGCTTTGAATTTATGCATCGACAAATCAGTAATATTGCAGGCGATCTTATTATAAATAGTTATAATATTACTTAGACCATTCTACACCACCAAAAATATGTATGAAAGACCGTCAGTCGTTACTTTTTACATCGCATATCTTGAGAAGAAACAATTATCGTCTGCGAACTAATTCTATTTGATATTTGATTGCATAACGAACACGGGATTGAGTTTTAATTAAAATCGATTGTGTAGTTTTTAACACTCTTTTAGCTTGAGTATACATATGTGTGTATGTATTATGGAACGGAACATTTTAATTTAGTTTACACCCGCTATCGCTCGCCTGTATGATTTGATATTTTGCAAACGTATTCAGAGTCGATGACTACATTAATTTCATGACTAGGGCCGTAAGAAAACTATTGTTACTAGATCCTATTCAGAAAACTAGGTCATAGCTCATGATCAATTTGTAATCTGTAACTAAATGAATAGCTGATAGTAAGACCAGGCTAAATATCACCTAAACCAAATTATATAAGTAAAAAATTCAAAATCAGCTTATTTAGAGTCGATTGCTTATTTAAACTGTTACAGTATAATACTTTAAAATCGAAATGGTTCTTTTTATAGAATAAGTGTGACAAAAGATCACACAGTTCATTTGATGGTATGTGGATGCTGTGCCTTATAGAAATCTACATTTATTCTTGATTAAGAATCAAAATGCGGATGCGTTGTCACTCTTGAGAACCAAGGTGCTTTGTTACCAATTTCAAGAGCATTAAAACAATTTCATAATCTTTTTTCTTTAAAAGTAACGTTAGACGACACTTACAAGGCATTAACGTGGAATAGAATAGAAATTATTATATTCATAAATTGCTGAAGCTATTAGACCTACACACACACTTGTAATTTTGCATGTCTAATTAGATTATTAGAATTATTAATAATGTCTATAAAGCGCCCTTTTTATGACTCACTGACTTAATTTCTATAAATCTAGCGCACTTCTAGGTGATTTTGAAGTTTGAAATTAGGCATGAAAGCTTAAAAAAATCAATTGGCCTATGCGCTCAATATTGTGTGTCATGGAGCAAAAATCTGAAAATTAGAAATTATCGATATTTGGTGTTAACAAAACATTGACCTGAACCGCTTACATCATATCTACTTCCTGTATGTCCCACCAGGTACTCATTCTCTCTATTAGGCAGGCCGCCTTACACTCGCTTACTTGTACGGGCCTGCCACTCGAGAATCTCTCTCTCTCTCTCGCTATATATATATATATATATATATATATATATATATATATATATATATATATATATATATATATATATATATATATAGCGAGCGAGAATCAATTGGTGTCCGTTAGTCTCTGGCTCGATCGATTTTGCTGAATTTCTTTGTGTGTATTTGACCTACTCAAATACATACAAAAGAATTCTTTTTCGAATTTTTTTTGAATATCCTGGACGGTTTAAAATTCCTATTGCATCCTGTAGGTGGCGCTTGTTGCTTGCTGAGATCCAGAAATCACTCGTGCTATGCGGAGGCGGATCGCTAGTCTTCCAAAGATAAGGATTTATCTCCATATTCTAAAGGATTTTCTCTTTTTTCCCCGGAGTGGCCCACCATCGCAAAACTTGATAGGACATTCTGAGAGGCAAAAGAACCAGACCTGTCTCCAGACACAAATAGTCGGACAGTTGTGATATGATTCAATCGTTGCATTCCTTAATTCCTCCAATCAGGAACGCCCACCGTATCCCGGTTTTGCTTTACACGGAGGTCCTGGAATAAACTAAACACATAGTGATGGTAGCATAGCGGTAGAGTTTACTGAGTTAATAAATATAATAATACTTATTTATAATTAAGGTTTCTTAGTAAATTTTTACTGTCTTCTCCTTCTTCATCATCATCATCATCAGCCCATTACATCACATATACTATTCTCGTTACAAATATTAAAGAAAGCCTATCCGATATCGATCCCCGTTTCCTGTAAAAAGGGTCTCCGGTTCTTTACATTCACCATACGAAACACAGTGGCATTGAGCTGCTATTTACGCTGGTATTCCGCGAAAGCGTGGACCTGCACCGATCGAGCCAACCCACTCGTATTACAACCATAATATAGCTGCAGCATGGCTCTAATACGTATTCATTTCATATTATAAGATATTATCCTATTATATGACATTAATCAATAAGTAGTGTATCACTCAAAGAAATTCTACGCAATAGCGACATTTTCTGGCATCTCCAGGGTAAAATCTATAAACGTGGGATTATTTAGGTTTATCACAGTATTTCGTTTCTGTTTTTAAACAAATTTCCAAAATTTTTGGATAAAATACAGTCTAAATCATTCCTGACATTGCTCCGTTTTATCACAATGGGTTCAGCATTGCGAACATTAGCCCGGACATACATACAGACAAAATGTTACAAATAGTTGTTAATGTCATGTGCCGAACAAGTAACCCCTCAGCTCGATATAAGGCAGTTATTTTGATATTACATACAAACACTTTAATTTTATTTATCGGTAAAGATTAGACGACTTATACTTGAACTACATCAAATTATAATATATATATATATATATATATATATATATATATATATATATATATATATATATATATATATATATATATATATATATATGTGTAAAACAATTGTGTTTCCATTTTAAAAATAAAATGGCGTTATTTATTGAAAGCCACAGTTAGAAGTACAAGATTTTATCAGAAAAACTCGCTGTTTTACATCTACAGCGGTCTATACGTTATCGTTACGTCACATTCGTATGTATGGTATTAAATCTTGATCTAAGCACAATACAACACAATTATTAGTTCCGGTTAAGTTACGTAGTCATAATTTGATATACGTCTCGGACCAACTCGGACAATGTACATCAGTATTTTATATTATTATCTTATTAGAAAATTATTTATAGATCTCGTGGGTTTAGATAGAGTAGCTCCCGTGTCCGATGCGCATTCCTGGGTTTGTCACAGATGGGGCTATGTTTTTTTTCTTTTTATGGTAGAGCTGCAGCTAAGGTTAAAGCACGAATGAGTCGGCTCGACCGGGGTATACCAGGCTCGCACAGAAAAGTAGCGTAAAATTGCAGCTTAATACTGCTGTGTTTCGTATGTTAGTGTAAAGAACCGTAGAGCCTTTTTACTTATAATGACGCATTCTATCTTAGTCCTCATGGATGTACAACGCATCAGCAATTTGATTCTTAATCGAGGATGAATGTAGATGTCGATGCGCCACAGAATCCATTTACCATTAGGTGGACTGTGTGCTCGTTTGTCACCCTTATTCTATAAGAAACAGCAGTAAAAGTAATGCTGCTTGCAGACAGAAATGGATTAAAGGATGTCATATCCACCCGGTTGGATCCGTGGATAGAAAAGTAGTCCGAGTTAGTAAAAAAAAATACATAAGTAAGCTGGTCTTACTATCCTATTACGAAAACCAGTTTGATTTTTCGACACGGTTCCGGTTCTTAACAACTCATTCTGAGCTTAGAAGAATTCAAATAAATTGAAATTTGCCGGTATGTCGAAAACAAGTAAGCTGTGGTAGCTTAGAGAATAAACATTCGCCTTAAATTTAAGGCGAATGTTTACTCTTTATTGATTAAGCACGAAATAATGAGTTAGATCCCGTCGATTCTGAAATTCAATTTCAAGTTATGTTTTGCCATTTTTAAATATTTAATACGTCATTTAAACATTGGTAAATATGTTATATCAGTAAAGGAAGATCGTACGGGCAATTTACAACTTAAATTGTAGCATCGCAATATATAATTAAATTTTATGTATGTAGTATGTAGAAGGTCCGTAAAATATGAATAGCTTTGAAAAAAAAAAACAAATATGTATACTTTAAACACTAGGAACAACCACAAGCTTTTAATGCCAGAACAGAATACACATTTACACACATACAATACAGAATTAGTAATTTATTTATAGGGCAATGTCAATACGCTTTCACAACAAAATTTTAGAAAATGTTCAAATTTGGCAATCAACAAGTTTAAAAACATTGTGAGTCTAGACCAACATGGGACCATACATATACGGGTATATGTTTAAATTACTCATTATAAATTGCGCATACACTATTATGATTAAAATGAGTGTGCCTGTAGTCATAGTTGTTGTTTTGATCCAGTTTTCTGTAACGGCTGATATTTATTCATCCGACAGCTGGTCAGCCTCTGCCAAGGTCTTTGATTGCGTGTGCGTATATTGATGAGATTAGGATGGATTTTTTTAATAGGATTAGGGTGACAAACGAGCACACAGTCCACCTGATGGTGAGTGGGCATTTAACCTCGATTAAGAATCAAAATGCAGATGCGTTGTCACCCCTGAGGAATAAGATGGAATGTCTCGATTCCAGTAAAACGGCTTTTCGATTCTCTACACGAAACATAGAAGCATCAAACTGCAATTTTACACTGGTATTTTGTGAGAGCGTGGTCCTTTTTCGTGCTACAAATATATAGCTAAAAGTATTTGGCTCAACTTATTTTTGTTAATGAACTATAAAAATATCAAATAATTTAATTTATTTACCACTGATTCCTTATGTTTACGCGAACACTACACATTTAGGTAAATGAAACTGTTTTTTACGGATTTTATCACGTATATTAATTTACTTTATATTCCCGATGTTTTGAGTACTTTACAGCACCAATAGTCACGAGGAGACTGAAGTGTTCGAGCGGACCGGATCGCACCAAAAGTTAATAATGAGTGATGAAATCTGAATGTAGTCAACTATGACATCAGGATATCGAACATCTCAGACCTTGGGTGCTGTATAGTGAGCGAAACGTGCGAAATCTATCTATCTTCTTCTATACTATATAATAAAACACTTGAAGCTATTTGGATGGGATTTTCAATGACAGATAGCTGATGTTATAAGGAGTAACTTAGGCTACATTTATTTTAGAAATTCGCACAAAAAAAAAACGTTGGCAAAGTCGCGGGGAACAGCTCTTATATTTTTATACATTATAGATATTATAGTTAATACTTATACGCGAAATATTATTTAAATTTTATTTAAATTATTTTCCACGTTGCAGCCTGAAGCTGAGGCCGAGTCGGAGCCTCATGGAGGACAGGAGATCCACGCGCTACGCTGCGGCTGGGGCATGTTTCGACCAGCGTGGCTTCAGCGCTTCCGGACTGCTAAATGGGCGTTATTCTGGCTGTGCTGGGCTGGCGCTATACAGGGTAAGTTTTTAAATGTGTAAGCGAAGAAATCAAAACATACTCAGACTTGACATTAAATAAGTTGTGCGTGCGAAGCATATGTCAAAAAGTTACGTTTTTTTTTTATAGAATAAGCCTGAAAAATCGTGCACACAATCCAACTGATGGTAAGTAGATGCTGTGACCCATACACATCTGCATTTATACTTAATTACGAATCAAAATTCAGGTGTGTTGTCACCCGTGTGGTCTAAGATGGAATGCCTCGTTTCTAGTAAAAAGGGTCCCCGGTTCTCTACACTTATCGTAGGAAACACAGCAGTATTAAGCTGCTATTTTATTCTAGTATTCTGTGAGAGAGCGTGAGCATCCTGCCCCAGTCGAGCCACAACCATAATATAGCTGCAGCATGGCTCTGCCACGTAAAATATTTACAAAACATATGGCAATTCACAGTGCCGTGTTGTTCCGTACCGTAGTACCTCCATCTATGGTAGTTAAAGTTGAGTGCAGAAGAAGAAGAATGAGAGTACCATAAATGCCGTTAAAATGCGGTCATTAAAGAGTATGTTTGGGCTGACTCTGGATGACAAGGTGAGAAATAATGTGATAACAGAAAATTGTGGTTTGCAAGACGATATTGTGACAGGAATTAAAAAAGGTGTTTAATTATGTTGAAAGAATGAATGACGAAAGAGTGACAAAGCATATGCTGCAGACTACACGGAAGTTTACCGACCAAATTAGCAATATATAGAATATTTTGTACGTGGTAGTGCCACGCTATATTATGGTTGTAGTATGAATGGGTCGGCTCGACCGGGGCGGGACCACGCTCTCACAGAATACCAGCGTGAGATAGTAGCTTAAAGCTGCTGTGTTTCGTACGGTGAGTGTAGAAAACCGGAGATCCGTTTTACTGGAAACGAAGCATATCATTTTAGTCCTCAGGGGTGACAACGCACCTGCGTGCGTGCGTTTTGATTCTTAATCTAGGAGAAATGTAGATGTCTATGGACCACAGCATCCACTTACGATCAGGTGGACTGTGTGCTCGTTTATCATCCTTATTCTATAAATTATTTTAAAAATGAAGTGTACCCTCAAAACTGATCAGCATGTATACATAGGTTTACAGATGTAAAGGATGGAATGCCTCAGCTAGAGAGGTGTGTCAGGTTCATGCTACATGGAAGTCTGTAGTCTCTGTCTACGGACACCCCTTTGGGTGACAGTGTTTATATATATATATATATATATATATATATATATATATATATATATATATATATATATATATATATATATATATATATTTACTTCCCATTCAAAAGCAGCCGTATTGGATCCGATATTTGAAAGTTGAGATAGTTATATATAGTTGAGAGAGACACGTGTTAGTCAGAGGATGCTGCAACCCTTAGATACCTATATCCTCGATTAAGCTGTCATCATCCTTGTCAGCAGCAGAGGTAACAACGCATCTGTAATTTGATTCTTAATTGATGATGGATGTAGGTATCTATGAGCCACAGTATTCTGTTACCGTGAGATGGATTGTGTACACGTTTGTTACCCTTATTCTATTTAAAAAAATTACAAACACTTTCGGTGCAGGATTTAAAATGCAAGTGCGCTACACAGTCGTCGGATCTACAGTTAGTCACAAAATGGAAAGTTTAAATTGATCTCAGACCGGATCGCACCCCACCCATTATTAACTGTTCATTTTAAAGCGCGAATCTCTAGCGTTATTAATTATCAATACTTAGTTCTCGAATCCGTCGATAAATAACAGTCGCATATTTCACGAAACTATATTTTCAAATTAATTGATGCAACGCATTTGTCCATGAGATACCACTATTAATCAACCTTTTTATATACGGTATGACGGTGTGTTTTTTTTTCCTTGGTAATGGACTATGTTTTTACTTTTGCCAATATCAAGTCATCCTTTCACAAACTTGCCTTTCACAAGTCCACTGGAACATAGGTCCAAGAAATGCCGTTAATCACGGTCCTGAGCTACCATTGACTTCTTGCTTGTCTTATAAGGTCGGTACTCCTTCTTGTGAAGGGCCGCCTTACACTTCATCTTGCATTACCTACGAGGCTGCTACTCGGTAACCTTTCTTCCCTGTCGGCTGTCGGATCTTCGAGCTATATCGCCGGTCCATTGCCACTCAGCTTACTAATATCAAGTATTATGCAATTATTCTTTACAATGATTTGTTAAAAAATTCACAATATGTTAATACGTCACTTTGCGAAGTTTTTGAAAGATTTAGAAAGCAGTTTGAACCAGCAGACATAAAGACAGTATTCCAAGGACAGCACAATAAGAAGAACAGACAATAAGTTGATAATATCATCATCATCGGAACACTTATATCATAGTTTCCACTAATAGTTCACATGCGCAGATATTTATATAAGTACAAAATGTCACCACTTTTGCGTATCAAATTTAACTTCAAACCAATTTTTCAGAAATAATAAAGGAATAGAAATCTGACGGCGGTCAGTTACCGATACAATATACAAGTAATAAATCGCACTGTCTTAGCGTAACAAAAGCCTATTTATTTAAAGCTCGCGATATCATCAATATCATCTGGATGACTGGTGGTCCACCACTGTGCGATTTAAAAGAAGTTTTCTTCCTCACACAACTTCCTTGGGAATCGACTACCACCAGAGATTTTAACTATCAGGTGATCCGTACGCTCGTTTGCCCCTTCTCCTATAAAATGAAATATACATTCTTGCTTTGAAGATGGCCAGAAAGTATTTGGACGGAATAATAGACGCTGGCAAATTATTCCACTGCTTTGCTGTAGGCATGGCATTTTCTCTATTGATACAAAATATTTACAAATTTAATAACTTTGTAATTGTTTAAGTGAGTAAACTTGACATCATTTTCTCATCAAAATTTAACAAAATAAATAGACATAAAATTCAGTAAATATCAGGGTTAATTAATAATTATTATTACATAATACGTATTTTTAGTTTCTTTTAAAGTACATCAATGTCAATGATAATACCTATTAAATATTAGTCTAATATCTTGAAAGTTTTAAATAAGAATTTGTGTTAACTAATGAGGTTCGATTTTTAGACCTAGTCAACCTCCAAAATCAGTTTTCGTTTATGTCAACCCCTAGGCAACCGATTTCAACCCCAAGGGGTCGATATCGACCACTTTGGAAATCCATTCTATATGCATTACAAAAGAAGAAGCAAACCGTTTGGTTCTAATGCGTGGAATATTAACAACAAAGGGATGAAGATGCGTCGACCGCCCGGTTGTCTGATGGTGGAAAGGTAAGGGAGGAATTAAAGCGTGCAATTCCTGCGCACACTCACCGACATTCATCCTATAGAATACTGAGAGGCTAGTTACTCTGCACCTGTGCTCGAGGCTGACAAGATTGGTTCAACTAAATCTAGGTCACCAATGAGCCTCTTAGCAAATCCTTCCACCGAGGCCAACGCTGTCGGGTGGCATTTCGCAGCACCAGCCCATATGTAACAGCAGTACTAGTACAGGAAGTATACATTCCGGAAAGTAGGATCCAGGGGAAGCTTAGCTCGGGCTCCTTTTAGCGGTAAAAAGACACGCTTGTGTTTTGGAGGCGTAGAATCTCACAAGATTGGCATGGATCTTTCGGACTGGATTTGATCTCGACTGATCCGAGCATTCGGCTGGTTCTTCTTTACAACCGTGCTATCGTCTGCATAACCATTGATATCGGGAATAAGCACATGCAATAAACAGTTAGTAGATAGATAAAAATATTAGATGGTAGTACCACATCGAACCTCCTTTTCTACCTAGCGGTCCGTCTGATTAGGTAAAAGAAAGAAAAAAAGAACGTTTATTGAGCACATAAATTAACACAAAGAAAACAAGAACAAACAAGACGGTAATATCCTTTGACCTCAACAAAATATAGAAAAAAAAATTTAATATGCACTAAAATGGTCTCCACTCAGCTTTTAAGTCACGAATTGAAGATAAACACATTGACTTATATATTACTAGCGTATAAACATCAATTCGTAACGCTGATTCAATGGAGCCAGAAGTATGAGGTGAATGCCAAACGGCGGTAAATAAATGTATAATTTGAATTACAAAGAAAATGATCAAACCTATAGTAATAAAATTCAAAGTTGTATTACGTATTGACCTACGTAACCAAGATAACAAAAAGTGAAACGTGTACATGCAGAAAAAATAAATAAATGATTGTGTATGTGTGTGCATGAGTGTGTGAGTACATGAATGAGTACGTGTGTGCATGTGTGCTTGCGTCGAGAGTGTATGATACTGTAATATTTATTCTGTGACCATACCGCTACTGCCTTATTTCTGCCGCTAAATAACCTGAAGGGCGTAGGGAGCCAGTATAAATACAGGCTGTGAAGAATTGACCGCATTCAGCGCAGAGCGGCTCGAATCGTCGACGACCGAGTGCTTTCCGATCGGCTTGATTCACTGGCGCTGCGAAGAGATATTGCATCTCTTTGCGTGTTTTACCGCATCTATCACGGGGAGTGCTCTGAGGAATTGTTCGGATTAATCTCAGCCGCCAAATTTCATGAACGCAGTACGCGTTTTAACCTCCCGATACCATCCACACCATTTGGATGCTTGGCGGTCCACCACTGTACGTTTTATTAGGAGTTTTCTTCCGTGTATGACCTCTCTGTGGAATAATTTACCACCGGCGATTTTTCCGGACCGATACGACCTGGGGACCTTCAAGAAAGGAGCTTACTCCTTTCTAAAGGGCCGGCAATGCACCTACGATTCCCCTGGTGTTGCGGATGTTCATGCGCAGCGGTAGTCACTTAACATCAGGTGAACCGTATGCTCGTTGGCCCCTTTTTGTATATAAAAAAATCTTAGTCCTCAGACGTGACAACGCGCTTCTAGCCTTCTTTGTTTGAGGTTGGTTTCAATTGTCCATGGACAGCAGTAGCCACTGTCCATTACGTGGATAGTTAGTTAATTTGTCACTTCAAATTTATAATAAAAATCATTCAACAAAAATACAACATTAGGGAGATACGACACAAGTCCCACCGCTGGACACAGGCCTTCTTTTATATCTGAAATGGTTTTGGAGTAATCCACTCAATGGTCCCGTTATTGAAAGAAACATAATTGACTCCAGTAACTGGACGCATTCGGTCGATTAACCTGCCTCAGATATCGCGGCGATCCTTATGATTTCCCGGGGGAGACAGCGCCGGGACCCGAAACTAACTGCCCGCAAGCTTATCGCGCACACCTGTCCTGGGACCCGGGATGCTTGGAACGAATCCAATCAGCGAATCTCGGTAAAGAGCTTTTAGAGTTTATCGGAGCTACTGTTATTGATAAGCACTTGCAACCTGAAAAATTTAAATTAGAAATAAAATTTGTTTAAAATATATTGGTGACCTTTTTTTACAATCTGGTAAAAATAGGGTGTGACATATTTACCTAATTTTACGAACGGCAATAAAACAATAAATTTACTAGGCATCTTTGACCTTGTCCTTTCGCAGGGTCACAGGCTCAAGGGCAAAGTAATTGTAAAAATTTTTTTTCATACATATAATTCAAAATTTTTATTTTAATTTTTTGTAAAATATCAGTGCCATAGGCTTCTACCCCGTTCATATGTTACACCCTATTTTTTTCCAGACGGTAAAAAAGGTCACCAGTACCTATATATTGTAGGCGAGGGGGAAAACTTTGTATCACTTTTGAGGAATATTGCGCGCACGGAGAAGTGTGAGATTTGGTATACCTCTCTGAAGTTTCAGAGGATATGGGGTTGCGGATTCTCTTGGCTAGAATTCACTACGACATTACAGAACGTATACAATGTACAATTCATATGCAACATACATTTTCTACTTATCTGACTTATTTGAAGTAAAAATCCTATACTACGAGTAAAGGATAATAAAAACATATTATCTTAAATCGATATACTTAAATCACTATTCATTTTACGTGGTAAAGTAATTTAAACAGGAACGGGTTGGATGCCACCTACCCGTGGCGTTGTGATAAGATATCATGGAAGTTAGTGTAGCGGTACTGTTATAGTGACGGTTGTATTGTACTACTACCAAATTCTAAATCACGCTATCAAAGTTTCTGAACGACTGCAAAATAGGGGCAAACACCGTAAAACTGCACTGAGCGTTGGCTGCTCACCATTTAGATTGAACAACTTGCTAAGCAAAACATCTCAACTTTCATTGCGACGGACCGTTTTTGGTCTACTTAGTACTTATGCTATTATGGCACGATTACATCAGCTCCTAGAATGTATTGTTAAAACACCGATCTAGAAAAAAGCAGATTGTGTTTTTGTCCAAATACCGTCAGTGGTTCGAACCCTCGATTGGCGACGCACTCCACCACTTTGACTGCTGGGCCAATTGGTCGTTCAATTATAACTTATGAGAACTTACAATATAAAATTCTACAATCTCCAAACTTATTAAAACAAAGCGTTCGAGAGAAAGCAGTGTTTTAGTTTAAACGAGCGGAGTTAACCTCGCGCCAAACATTCGAAAGCTATTATCTGTCTCAACAAAGTAGCGCCACAGAGTTAAAACCACTAGAACAGTTCTGTATAACATTAAAAGAGATAAACATTATGCATAAACCAATTTTTTGGTAAATATTCCATCGCTAGATTTCGTCCCTTGAGTGGGAAATTCTAAAAAGATTCGGCAAGTGGTAATTTCCCGAAACAAATCGATTAAACCAACGCACAGTTCGGTCGTTAGTAGGTTAGTATAAGTCATTTTTTTTGCGCCCGAAGCAAATATGGGCAACTCTCCGGAAAGCGGGGGAGGGAGGTTGGGAATGCTCATAGCATACCACGCAGCCGGCTGCGTGGTTATGTGGTGACTTTTACCCACTAAACCCAACCTTTTAGGAATTGGCTTAACGATCTGACTAGAGATCTCTAAGCCGTATACGGACGCGACCCTCCTTGGCAGAAAGGAGGGCGCAAGTATAAGTCACTGGTATAACAGCACAAAGACGACCGGTGTTTGGAAAAAATATCTCAATGATGGCTCCGTGGCGCAGTAGCTTAGCGTTGAGTTGCAGCATTGAGGGCCGCAGGTTCGATTACCGCACGGAACTATTATTTGTATATCATACAGATAATTGTTACGGGTCCGGATGTTTGTCGTTGTGCAATTTATGTTTGTAAACTGTTACACGATACAGAACAAATGCTAGTGTGGTGGTAACTTAGAAAAGAGATGAAACCAATCTAGATAGACTTGGATAGTAAACCATTAAAACAGTTTCCAAGAAACCGTAGGCTTCCTCCATATATTGCCTAATAGGAGAATATTTGCCATAGTAGGCACACTTGCTAGGCGGTTGGCAACCGCAATTTTTTTTTTAAAAAATTATGTGAAAGACATTAGACAGTGTAGTGGCAGTAATATCCATTAACCCATAACGTCATGGGGCTGATGTATGAGACGACAGAGACAAGCCAGGAGAGGGGCAGCAGCGTGTTTCTCTTCTACATATTTCATACAAGAATTGCTCACTTAGAGAACAGGACATGGCAGCAGCGTCATGGAGCAGCTTCAAAGTCCTTCTGATAGTTAGAGGATGCTGTGATTCATAGACACATCTAAATAGACATATGTTATCGAATATAAATCAATACATAAATATGTTGAAATAAAATTTAATATCTCGTTACCAGTAAAAGGAAAAAATATCTTCCTTACATGATCATAGGCGATGGTTTATATGACGACGATCTCCTTGATGCCTTTTTGCCATGCACAAATATAAAATAAGATGACCTAGCACACAAAAAGAATACTTTATTAATAAAAAATATACCAAATTAGATAAGCGTAATAACGTTTAGGACATTTATTACCCCTCTTTAAATATTGGGTAATTGTAAACTACATACTATCTTACTTTGATCTATATATTGTATTGTTTGGTCTATTAAATTAAATATAGTAAATTTTATTAATGAATCGTCTAGAATGAATAAATTAAGTACATAACAAATGTTTAATTTGCATTTTAGTATCACTCTTTAAACATATTTAAACTAGATTACATGCAGTGTTACGAGGCAATCGTGACGATATTTAAGTTTCTAATTACGTAAGGTTTTGTTAAGTCAACTAACGACTTCACTAAATAATCTGAAGTGCTGGATATTGTGGTGAAGAAAGTCACTAATGGCAATATTAGATTTAATCTATGCCAACATCTGTCCTTACTAAACTTAGGAAATATACGTCAGAGGTTCTTAAACTTTTAGTGATGAGGGACAATCTGACCTATTTTATGTCTTGCCAAGGACTGCCAACTTCTAAACGTATAAATTATGGTTTCGTTTATTTTTAAGTTTATTCTATAATATAAACATATACTTACAAATCTTAAAGTACGGCATTATTGTCAGTTATCCTTTATTTTCATGTACCATTCCTTGTATTATACCTTGTATTATAAACAGCATCCGTCTACACACAGACCATCATCTCCAAAAATGTTTTTGGCTTTTTTATATGTGTGAGAATTGTATAATGCCTACACACAACCACTTCGGTATCGGTTTTTGGTCCAATGTACGCAGCATGAGCTACTTGAAGTCAGTTGTATGCCTGGACTTAGCAGAGCACTAGGTACCTATCTTCTGGGGCCACCGCTCAAAAACCAATGATTTACATCATATTGTTGTAGATAGCGCACACTTAATTTAAAAAAGAACAGATTTACAATGTCGATGTTGCATTTGTGTTAATCTGTTAAATTTGAATTATTGAGTTATTTATTTAAATCAACCCATGTGACAAACAAAACATATTCATAATCTTAAAATACATGTAGATTCCATATTATATTATGTCATGCAAATTAAAATAATAAATTGTTTATACAAAATTAGAAATTATGTTAAATTAGGTAGTATGTCAAATTAAATACGTAAATAATTGATAGAAAATGATGAAACATCCTTAGAATTAATAATTAACAATTAAATTAAAAAATTCAATATTGTGAAAAATGCAACCAAATTTGCGTTATCATGTTATGTTTCTGAAAGCAACGAGTCCAGTGTAAACTTCCGTGCATATATGTAGAGACGTATACAAAGTGCCATATACGTCTTTACATATATGCACGAAAGTTGTAAATACGTTACAATCTCAAGCCCCATTTGTTATTTCCATTCGTTATTAATCCAAGTCCGCAAGTTACTCCCGCTATAAATCTGTCCAAGTTTCCAACTAGTGTTATATGAAGGCGTTTTGAACAGGTGTGTGAGACTGGCTTCGTGGCAGCATTGTTCCAGCTGGTACCCGACGACCGGGGAATTACTAATGAGATCTCTAGCCAACGAGCTGAGCAACACGACCTCACCTCGGGACAATAGGCACCGCACAAAAGCCAGCCAAGCTCGCAACATGGATAATGAATGTATTTATTCACGTAACTTAACGATTAATATAGACGTACACGTAAGATTAGTGCTTATTTAAATATATAGAAACAAAAATAATATTATAGTTAATGAAACAAATTAGTCGAGTATTTCATTCATTGTGTAAAAGTTTTAAAACTATAGGTACTGATTTCACTTGTAATTAGTAAATTTGTAAGCCTCCCGAAATGAGAACAGAGTCTATGCCCAGTACTTACTTACAGTGGCAAAGTAAAAAAATAACAATAAGAACTGCATGTTACCTAAATTGTATAGAAATTATTCTATTCTATTATATTCTATTTTACAGTTGTACATGGTTGATTATTATTTATGTAAACATATTGAAGCGTAGCACGGTTACGTATACTCTAGTACAGTGGATTCTATGAAGAAAAGTCAGAAATTTATTTAATGACAAGCTGGCCCGTTTAACCTTGTTCTGCCCTTTCTGGTTAGGCGATGAGTTTCAATTCCACAAACACAATATAACCATCAGAAGCCATAATGACATTAAAATTAAAAAAAACGCCCTTTTTTCTTTCATAAGCGGTTAAAAAGTTGCCTATATGTTATATACGATTGTGAAATTAAATGAAATGAATGATTTTTATTCAATATAGAATATTGCATAATACTTATTGAAAGTCATTTTTTTATTTACCACTGGTTCGGAAGAAAACTACGTCCTGAGAAGAACCAGCAAGAAACAGCCAGATTTTTTTAAACATATTTCATTTTACAATACCTAATCTATTATGTAGGTACAATTTTTTAATTAATTTTTATAGAACCAGTATTGTGTTGATTTATATTACAGAAAAAATTGTTTTTCTGCACGACAATCTACCTCTTTGAGACTTTGAATATTTATTAAAAAGCCTTTATAACTTCAACATGACTGATTTTTGCTCACTTTTATATTTTTAATGATGATTATATATTAATACTAAGTGTGTTTCGTTTAAAAGATAAATACAAGTAATTATTTTATCTCTCTATAGTTTTTCTGTCCATTTAATATAAGTTTATTTTATTTAGACAACTATTCGCCGAATATCGAATAACAAATGAATTACTCGCTATTCGACGAGTAACAAAAAATGCCGAGTAATGGCGAATACCGAATAACAGTGAGTATTCGAGGCATCTTTAATCACAATGGATTTGGCTGCTCCGCAGATTAGCACGGACAGACAGACAGACAGGCAGACTACCATTTTAAAATGATTCTTTACGTCTCACTGACATGCAAATACCTCCCCCCCCCCTCCCTCCCTCAGCTCAATAAAAGGCGGTTATTTCGATAGTACATACGGACACTTCAATTTTATTTATGATTAGATTTGAAGAGATTGGAATTGTTTTGGTTTATATATTCGTAAAGAAAATTGTGGAATAGTGACGGATTTTTTTACTTCAATACTTTTTTACATCTAGGTATGAGATAGCGTTATGTATATTTTCGTATGCAGTCAAGTATAAAAACAACAAAAATGCCACTTCAAATCTGGTAGCATGATCTAATACGCTTTACATAAAGGTACGCAATAGCCTTATGGATTTTAGTATGCCGTCACGTTCAAATTCAAATAATAACCGACAAAACTTCACTTCAGATTCGGTAAAGACCAACTCGGCATCATTCATACATCGCGTAATGTTATTTGAAATATACCGTTACCGTTACAGCCTATTAAAGTCCATTGCTGAACATTGGCCTCCTCCATAGATAGCCTCATAGGGGAGATATTTTCCGTAGTTGCCACGCTTGCCAAGCGGGTTAGCAACGGCAGCTTTTATTTTTAGTCGTTATTAAGGAAGCTGAAGAGAAGACGCTACTGCTCATCTTCCCTCTGTCGCCATAAATCATCCAGGCGGAACAATAATGGCGAAAATTTAATACCCGTTACGTATCACGCCCAACAAATCATGGGTTTATAAAATTAAGCGCGGCAGTGGTGAGCGAGCTATTTGAATTGTAAGGGCATTTCCACAATACAGCACTTCATTTAGAAATGCAATTTTCAATATTATTTAAAAAAGGACAGGCCTGAGTTTCCTTAAGACATTTCTAGAATTATTGCTTTATTTTATTTAGAAAAAATTTACCCCGTTTTAAAACCATAACTAAGATACTTTTTTTAATTTTGTGGTTTTCAAAGCAAGCCTCAGATAGCCTCAAAGTACCTCTCATCAGGTGTCCGGGTCTCCTCACACTTAGCCTTGTTTAGTCACGCTTGCTTGCTTATAAATAACAAGGTTGTTGAATTATTATTTATTTATGCTCAAACAAAAGGTTATAGGGACTTCCCCTTAAAGGTGGTTCGATTAGAAATTATCTACGTGTTACATAAAATAAGTGTGTTCCATAAAACGGGGATTAACCTATTTGTTTTGAATTAGCCTGTATTTTGATATTTTGAAGGAGAAATCTTGTTGGTTAGTAGAGTGTGTTCAACTCTCTTAGAGGTACGCTACTTACGGTTACGTAGTGTAAAGTGTCATTATCGTCCTGCCTAAAATGCCAAATGTGTACTTGTCCACTGCTATAGCTTCTGGAGTTGGTCTGTTTGGGTTTGAGTGACAAGGGTGACAAAAGTGATAAGCGGGCACACAGTCCACCTGGTGGCAAGTGGATTGCTATTCAATTGATTCAGCAGCCGTGATAGCTCAGTACGCAGATAACCCGGGTTGAAACTACAAACACCAATGTCACTGGTCTGACGGTTTGCCCTGTATATTGGGCCTAAATTTACATTTATTAAAAAGAATTTACTAAAGAGAGGTACAAATAACTCTCTTGCATTTTTTTAAAATGTAAAATACTAGCAATCTGCCCCGGCTTCGCACGGGTGATATCTGGATTCTACAATGGCACCACCTAGCAAGTCAAGTTATGCCTATAGCATTCGCGCAAGTGTAAGCAATATGTTGACATAGTATTATCGCAGTTTGATGAACGGTATAGCAGCGCATAAAATACCATTAAATCTATCAATTTGAAAAGGTGATAAAGATGACATTGGACAAACATTTTTTTTTAATTCATAGAAGTAAAAAAATACCATTCAATTTGATTTCAAGTAGATACACACTTCACACAGCACGCAGGTCCTCCGAACGTTAATCCAGGCGTTTGTTTATTTTACAGTTATTGATATCTCCTTATTATAATATACAAAACTAGAGTGAAGATAAAGCCTAAACACACTCCTTGTCGATTGTTTTCGGTGCAGAAGTGGCGGTGTAAGGTGGGCCTAAGCGTTGTTTATTGCAGGGGGTGGCGGATATTTACATTTATTGCCACGGGCTCATAATGAGACGGTGCGCCCCGACACACGACTCTATTTACTCTATGAAACAGCTTTTCAAGTAATTCATACTGTGGTTTAGGAAATATAAAAATTGGTGAATATAAAAATTTATTATTTTGAAATTGGATTTTTAATAAAACGTAAAAGCTGGCTTCAATAAATAAAAAAGAAATAATTTATTTTTTTAATATTTATGAATTTAGAATTTTAAGTGATGAATAAAAAGTAAAAGGTGAAATTAATTTTGACACAATAGCTTCAGTAGTCGGTGCTAAGATATGTGAAGTATTCAAAATCAAACTTCAGAAGCTATTATGTGGAATTTATTTTTTCTGGTTAGTTCATTAAGGTTGGCTTTAATTTAAAGAAAACAAAGTAATAAATATTTTTGATATAAACTTTATGATATACAATATGTCAAAAGTAATCATAAAGAACACAATGTAAATTCATAATAAAAAGACTCATGTATATGTATAACACAATTTTTTGACAAAGATATAGGCAGTTTGTTTGATAATTGGGCAATACTTCTTTATTAGTAAACTGTTAACCATGTAATCCACAGGTCAAGTAATAGCAAAACCGGTCAAATATGACACCGGATGTGCAATCTTGATTCAGTACGGCCCCGGCTTCCGGCTTCCGGCTTACCGGGGTAATAAATGTCACTAATAACATGCCCTAAAGCTGGAGCTATTTACTTCGACCTTTATTTGTAAATACATTGGGAGTATATGTCCCACACTGAATACTAAAACTAAAAGCCTGATTTAAATTCTCCGTTAATTATAATTTTAAAGAACTAATAGTGGAACTAATTTTCTATAGAATAAAGGTGACAAACGAGCACAAAATCTAACTGATGATAAGTGAATGCTGTGGCTCACGCGAAACATCTATCTTTAATTAAGAATCAAATGCAGATGTGTTGTTACCTTTGATGACTTAGATGTAATGCCTTGTTTCCGGTAAAAATGGTCTCCGATTCTCTATACTTACCTAACGAAATACACCAGCATTAAGCTGTTATTTTACGCTGGTATTTTGTGAGAGCGTGCTCCTACCCCGATCGAACCGTATCGACAAGTATTGATTAGACAATGGTTTGATGATTTTGTTTTGTACTCTGATATCATATTTCCTTAATTCTTTTTTTCAATCACCAGTTAAAGTCCACTGCTGGGCTTAGTCTTCTCCTCTAGTAAGGAGAATTTGCGTTAATCGTTACGCTTGGGATTGAAAACCACAGTATATCTCAGACACATCATCCCATGCATCGGTATGTGTCGCAAAACAAAGGGCAAATGAAACGGGAGATGGGCAGCAATATCTTTCTGATAATAAGTAAAAATATTGAACAAACTGCGTCTGCCAACCTAACTACCAAGCGAGGCAACTCTGGCAAATGTCTATTCCTACGGGGCAATTTATGAGGACTTTGATTTTTGAGGATGATGATTATTATTATTCGTTTTTTTCATATAGGCCAGCAAACGAGCATACGGCTCACCTGATGGTAAGTGATTACCGCCGACAATGGACAACTGCAACACCAGGGGAATTGCAGATGCGTTGCCGACCTTTTAAAAAAGGAGTAGGATCTTTTCTTGAAGGTTTCTAAGTCATATCGGTCCTGAAAAATCTCTGGTGGTAGTCGATTCCACAAGGAAGTTGTGCGAGGAAGAAAACTTCTTTTAAATCGCACGGTGGTGGACCGCCTGACATCCAGATGGTATAATCCCGAGAATTTTCGTTTCCTCAGAGTACTCCACGTGTTAAATGCGATAAAATACGCAAAGAGATGCAACATCTCTTCGCAGTGCCAGTCAGTCAAGCCTATCGGAAAGAACTCGGTCGCCGGTGATTCGAACGGCTCTGCGCTGGATGCGATTTTATTATTAATCGACTTCATAAAAGGAGGAGATTCTGAATCCGACTATATGTTCTTTTTTTATTATACTCTGGCAACACCCCTTGGCTTGCCTGGGTATATATCGACACCGAGTTATTTTCTTTATTTTTCAAAAAGAAAAACTTTAAGTTTTTCTGATAAAATATCGCTAAGATACCTCTGTTCGTAAAGTCAGAATCCTTGCAGCCATTCCAAAGATAAGCCTGGAACGATGGACAGATTGACAAAATTTTTAATAATTCTTAGCAGCATGTAAGTAACTCCCTGGGCTTAATAGAAGCTATTTATTTTGATATTACCGACAAATACTTCCATTTTATTCACATGGTAATAGATTTTCTTTAGTATTCTGCTTTGTTTTCTCAGTATAAAAACACGTCGTAAACGCAAGTCGTCGCTTTTATTGCGTTTAGAGTATTACTGTGATTAAGATAAGCGACGCCAAGGTTTTCACAATCAACGTGGAGCGTACAGACTTATCGCCACACCTTATAGGCGAATATTATTAATTTTATGAACGTATTTTGACTCTACAACTATTGTTCTGCTGACTGAATTTCAAAACATTATTTTATAGAAATAAGTGTAACTAACAAGCACAGTTCACATAATGGCAAATGGTCTATAGACACTTACACATATTCTCGATTAAGTATCGGAAAGGCCAGCAATGCACCTGCAATTCGCTTGGTGTTGCAATTGTTTAGGGGCGACGGTAGCCACTTACCATCAGGTGAAACGCATGCTCGTTTGCTACGTCTTATACTATATAAAAAGTCATAATTCAAATGCGTTGTCACGGCTGAGGATTAAATAGTAGAATAGAATAGAATTGTAGAATTTTTCACTACGAAGCAGTAAAAAAGTCTCGGTATGCTGCTATTTCACCCCAATATGGCTTTACCCTTAACCCAATCAAATTACTCTTTAGACGCTACGTGGCGCAATGGCTTAGCATTGAGTTTCGGTGTTGAGGGCCGCAGCTTCGAATCCCGCACGCAACAAGCATTTGTATGGCCTAGAAAAAATAGTTCCGGGTCTTGATGTATATCCTTGTGCAATTTATGTTTGTAAACCATCTCACAGAAGAAAATTCTAGTGTGGGAGTAACGTATTTACAAAAAAGAAAAAGAAGTAATCTACATAAACGGGGAGCCTAAACTAAGAAAATTCAGGGGATAAAATGTTCTTTAAAGAAAAGTTAAATGAACCCCCCTACAAATGATAAACACTTATTGGAGCTCTTAAATCCTGAGGCTATAAAAGTGTCCAAAGTTAAATGGATTCGCCGCAAGACACCTGTTGTACGCGTTAGATGAGATAGCGCTAGTGTGATTACACCCTGAGACCAGCTGCGATAAAAGATACAGTTTAAAGTTTACTACTTTATTAATTTTATTACTCTGTGCTACTAAGTACTTCCACATATACCGCAGATTTTAAAACCTATTTATGTAGGTATACATATGTCTATATAGTTATTGAGCAAATTTATGCCGCAAAAGTAAAAGGCTGAGTCGGCAAGGGACGTTTTAGACGGAATTTTCTAGGCGATATATTGAAGATGGGCCAAATTAAGAGTATCCTTAACTGAGGAGCATACCTGTATAGATATATGAATAAGAAAGCGAGAGTGGTGTGCCGAGATCATGCCAAATAGAAGTCCGTAGTCTCTGCCTACCCCTCTGCCCTCTGGTGATAGGGGTGAGAGTTTTCGTATCTATGAATGTCTCTTTGCTCGAAATTAAATAATTTGAATAAGAAAGTGCATTTAAATTTTGTCTATTACTTAAGTGCAAAATAAACCTTATTTAATGCTACATAATTTTTGCTCGTTGTGACCGCAACGAAAGTCAAACAAAATTGAACAAAAGTTGTCAATGGTTAATAAAAGCTAAGCTCCCGAACGTTTTATAATTCAGTTGTTTATTAAAACTTGGACACATTAATTAATTTTTGCTGCTGTCCCTGTCCGAATAAATTAAAAAACTTTCCCGCGACAGACCGCGGTAAGAGTTGCAGGTTACGGAAACTTTTATATATTGTTCTGCGGGGGTAGAATGTTTGTTTACAGGGTTATGGTTATAGTGTGAATCTTTTAAATGAGTAAAAAAGACTTTCATATATACTATAATACAGTTAAAAAAATGCTTTTCTAACAATTTATCGTTCTTGGTCTAGCTCTAGGTCAGTCTAGGTCAGGCTGTGTAAGCTACGAAATAGCTGCAAAAACATAGTTGCTATGATTATATACATGTCTAGATAGAGTGTTGCGCTACAATCGCAACAAAAATAACGGGACCGATTTGGAGCGCTTGGTGTGCTTATTACACACAAGTATGCGTAACTACTATTGTTTAACAAGCTCGCTACGTCACTCGGGGGCCAGCTGAGTGATACCAGCCCTTAAATATTTCCCATTAGATTAAGTTCTCATTTGACACTTTAATTTTTTTTATATTTAAAGTATAAATACAAAAATCATATAAATTTTATACTTATTTTTATTCGTAGAGTTAAATGTTATAAAATAATAATGATTGATATGTCAATTGTACTCTTAATTTATTTTATTTAATTTGATATTAATTATGTATATATAATATTAACTTACTTACTTATAAAAATAATGATTTAATATATTATGTTAAACAATTTTCACATGTCAGATGTGGTAAACATGTGGACTATGTACAACTATTTGTCATCTTCAATGTACTATATTAATCAAATAAGTAATATTATTAATTTTTTTTTGTATTTATAAAGTTAATTTTGGTATTTATGTAGTTTTAGTTACAGTTTTCAAATATATAAATGAAAATGATAGATATACATACATATCAATAAAATAAAATAAATAATATACATACATAAATAAAATCCAACGAGATGTGAGACCTCGGCAGGGAAGATACCACAAGAACGGTCGAGGCTTTGATTACATACTTATTCAATCAGATCAATGTTAAACAAAATAGGTTAAATAAAGTAATTATTTTGTAGATTACTTTTATTTATTTTAGTAACAACATAAATGCAATGAAAATATATAAATATATTAGAAAGAACTAACAAAAAATACTCTTTAGTGCATGACGTCATGGGTTTCATTTATTTTGTGTAGGTAAGTTATTATTTACTGATCAAAAAATAAAGTAATTTTTAAAATAGTAATGTTCTCCTGATCTATATATATATTTATAATATTATTATATTTGTATTTTGTCTCCCATAGTTTCGCCAAAACTCACTAGCAATAAACTGACAACACCGGCTAATAGGACTAACCTACAAAGTAACGCATTAAAAACTCGTCTTTTCATAGAATAATAATGTTTAGGTAACAAAACTTATTGATGAAAAGTGATCTTGGTGTTATACGGTTTTCTCACATAATTGCGACACAATTTAAAAGCACTAACCGGCGTAATTAATTATTTTTCGTGATCACGTTATCTCTTAAGTGATTCAAACTACACTGACGTAGGTGAAAAGCGAGTCTACCAATTTTAGTAGACTTTATTTGGGCCGTTCTGTACGGACAATGTGGCATCTAGACAGGTATATAATCAAAGCATAGTTGATGCAAATTTTGATTCTTATTACTTTTTATGCACAACGATTTTCGACAGTGTGGTAAGTAGGTACTTAATTCGAATCAATCACAGCTTGTGCATACTGTTATAGTTCTTGCAATTCACGAGTGCGATTTATCTTTCGATGTGGTGCTACATGCACTTCAGAACCAACCCCGTGGACGACTGGAGACCAAAGTGGAAAATGAAGAATTAAAGGCTATTGTGGAAGCAGATCCATCACAAAACACTTCAGAGTTAGCTGCAGGCTTCTGTGTAAGTGATAAAACTGTATTAATCCACTTGAAGCAAATCGGGAAAGTAAAAAAACTTGAACGAAGGATACCTCATGAATTGAATGAATCGAACTAGCAAATACGCGTCGACTGCTGTGTTACTGTGATTTTAAATCGAATCATTACTTGTGATGAAAAGTGGATACTGTACGATAATCGGACTGAACCCTGGAGACCCAGCCAAATCCTGCCCTAAACAAAAATTGACTCAGAAAGAGTGTTTGGTGGACTAGCGCCGGTGTCGTTCACTACAGCTTTCTAAAATCTGGCCAAACAATTACGACAGATATCTATTGTCAGCAACTGTAAACCATGAACGAAGAACAAGCTGCTAAACAACCGAGATAGGTAAATCGCTCTAGGCCACTGCTGCTTCACGACAACGCAAGACTACACACTGCAGAACAAACAACCACTAAGTTAGATGAGCTACATTTGGAATGTCAGCGACATCCACCGTACTCCCCGGACCTTGCTCCAGCAGATTACCATTTTTCCAGAATTTGGACAACTTCTTACATGGAAAAAAATTCAACTCCGATGCTGTAGTACAAATCGCCTTCAAAGAGTTTATTGATTGTCGCCCCCATGGTTTTTTTAGTAAAGGACTCAATGAATTACGTATGAGATGGCAAAAGTGCATATATAACTACGATGTATGCTTTGATTAATTAAAAACTATATTTTACAAAAAAAGTGACTTTATATTCCTCCCGTACAAAACGCCAATTGCGTATGTGAGGATATTATATCAAAGGCCATACGTCAACTTTCCGAGTCGCTGTTTGTCTGGAGGTTTTGATTTTTTTCAGGAATCTAATCGTTCAAAATATTTGGAGAATACAGACGAATCCCAACCATCTGGCAACCCTAAATTCAATTGCTGAAAGATTTTATAAAAATTAATCATCTTTTATGCGGTCACGCATTACGTGTTCTTCTACACACGTGACGCCTTTGAATCTGAAGCACGCGCGGATACAGAGTACCTCCTAGTTACACGCCTTGTGTATAATAAATATTTAAAAAAACCTTACTTAATAAATATTTAAAAAAATTTGACAGGCCTGTTGGTCTAGTAGTTAGTGACCCTGACTGCTAAGCCAGAGGTCGTGGGTTCGATTCCCACCCAGGACAAATGTTTGTGTGATGGGCACGATCATTATTTGTTCTGTGTCTGGGTGTAATTTATCTATAATATTTATGTATTTAGAAATATATAAGTATGTTTATCAGTTGTCTAGTACCCATAACAAAAGCTCTGCTTAGCTTGGGACTAGATGGCGTTGTGTGATAGTTGTGGAATATTCTTATTATTATTATTATTTAAAAAAACACATTTTTTCCTGTATTGTGGTGGCTATTTACATATTATACATATGTATAAATTGCATTAGGAGTTAGGACGCACATCAAAACTCTGAACAATAGTACGTAGTACTATTATTTATTCTGTAACAATAGTTCATAGGCGTATATATTATAACTATTATTATAATAATTCCACCAGACCGAATTTCGGTCAGGGTGTCCAGTTTCAATGGAGACTAGCCTACTGCGCAAGACTGGCTTATATAGTGCCCAAGTGCCTACGACAAGTGCATGCGCAATGCAAGCATAGCTCTGCACTCTGTTCTCACCTTAGAGTACAGGTACATAAGCAAGCTACGCTAATGTGTACTCTAAGATTCCCACACTAATAGTCCGAATGAAGGGTAATCCGACACGAGCGGAGAGGCACGAGGCACGGGTATGAAAAATCGCCAACTTCCTAAGTACGGGTTGCTACTGAGAATGTCTTGACAGAAATACCCAATAACTGATTGTGGCCCGACCCGGGATTCAAATCCAGGACCTCACGTTCAGCAACCGTGTTTACGACCATCACATTGAGACAGTCATAACTATATTATAATAATGATTAATATTAGTTATAATAGCTATTATTATTTATTAATCATAACATTTTTAGCTTTACCATTTAAACGAATAAATCCTATTGCTTTATTTTCTTCATACAACTAGTGCCCTAACCAGGCGCCCATCCATCGCGCTCTCGAAACTTCGCCTAAATACGAGTAAAATAATGAAATAGTAAATAGCTCATGGGCTATCACAGAATACCAGCGTCAAATCGCAAATAGCAATTAACGCTGCCGTGTTTCGTTTGGTGAGTGTAGAGAACCGGAGACCCTTTTCACTGGAAACGAGGCATATTTTAAGCCACTCGTGAACATCTCTTCCCCATCGGTTATTGGTTCAAATCCATTGGGCATATATACTACTTCAAGAAAAGAGCTTACTTCTTTCTAAAAGGCCGGCAAGCACCTGCAATTTGCCTGGTGTTGCAATTGTTGTAGTCACATACCATCAGATGACCCGCATGGTCGTTTGCCCCCCATTCTATAAAAAAAAATATTCGTTTCGACCTTCAGCTTCCTCATACGGCCAGCAGGTGAGGACGAGGTCTCTTTGCCTTTGTCACTATATTTACTTAAAAAAACAAAGGCTAGACTAAAGATATTCGAACTTAACGTTTACTAGAAAGTACTAATTTTATCAATTCTTAATAAATACTAATCGGATCTTAATCCCAGTTAAGTCATTAGATTTAGTAATCAAGGTGCGTTTAAAGCGTACATGCAGTCGTAACAGTGCTCGAGCTCGAGGACATGAAGTTAAATTAAGACGAACTAAGAGTACGAAAGTAATTACATATCGGCTCGCTAGAACACGCTGCGTATCGCTGAATTAGCATTTAGCAAGCACTTAACTGTTATTTAGTTATTAGAGAGCTTGAGACTCCGGCAATCGCGAGCACTACCTACACCATTGATCTGCCAGCCGTTAATTCAGGTATATTAACGTTAAAGTAATTAATATGTTAATTAAAACCGTTAACTGTCTTAATATAACTGCGTGTAAGTTTGTTAAAGAAGCATCTATTACGGTGTAAATAGGAAGATGAAAATATATGTTTGGCGCGTAACGCCCGCCCGATTTATTTAGTAATATAAATATTTTACTAAAGTAATATGTAAAATTTTCGCGAATTTAACATATTAGTATTACTTAAATAAAATATATTAATAAAATTTTACAAATAGTGCACTCGCCATCATTTGTAAAATTTTCGTCAATCGATCGGCCAGGACCGCGCTCTCTCTTCTGTGAGAGCAGCATTGAGCTGCTATTTTACCAACGTAAAATAGCAGTTCAATGCTGCTGTGCTTCCGTATGGTGAGTGTAGAGATCTGGAGACTTTTTACTGGAAATGAAGCATTCCATCTTATTTCTCAGGCACGATATCGCATCTGAATTTTGATTCTTAATTGAGGGTAGATGTAGATGTCTATGGGCGACGTCATCAAATTACCATAAGGACTGTGTGCTCGTTTGTTACCATTATTGTATAGAAAATTATGAATGGCATCATTGCGCTCTTTTGCAAGCTAAGGCAATAATCATTACGCAAGGACCTTTTGTGCGCAAGTCAGCACTATTAAAAAATGTACATCAATAGTTAATCGTTAATTGCATTTAACTTTACAGCCTCTCTTAAGTTTACTGCTTAAAATAGGCCTTCGTAACCGCGGCTGGGTAACCGCAGTTATGTTTTATTTGGCTGCTATTATGAAGACGCTACCTATCTCCTGCTTCAGGTTCCATCTTTAGTTAATTTTTAATAAAACGTGACCTCCACACTAGGATTTCTACTGTGTCGTGGGGCAGTTGATACTTTTCCCTACCATTAACAAGTACGTTGCCGTTATCGTTACAGCCTTTCTATGTTAATCTATTCTATCTTCTATGTCTATCTATAGGCCTTCCCCATAGATTGTCTTATAGGGGGGATATTTACCATAGTTGCCACGTTAGGCAAGCAAGTTGGCAATCGCAATTTTCATATATATATATATATATATATATATATATATATATATATATATATATATATATATATATATATATATATAAATAAAAATTTCACAAGAACAAAACATCCAGACCCGGAACATTTATTTGTAGTCCTAATACTTGTTCCGTGCGGGATCCGAACCCACGGCTCTCCACTGCGGTAGAGAGCTCACACTCTCCACGGTTAAGCCACTGCTCTGCATCACCTCCGTCGTCTCTGGAAACCCACGGGATGATATGGGGTAGTGGATATTCTAACACTGTCACTATACGGTTATATTGCATTGAAAATGATATCACGTTGTTTTCTCAATTTCTAAATGTTTACCAAATTTGTTTAACAACTGAGTGGCACAGCTGGCATGAAATGTCCTAAAAGGAAGGTGATCAACCAAATTAAATATATATTTTAGGAAGGCCAAAGTAAGTTCAGTGAAACCAGAATAGCATGTATGCGTTGATAAACGAAGCGACAGATGTGACAGCATTGTGTCAAATGGAAGTCTGTAGTATCTGCCTATCCCTCTGGGTGACAGGCGTGGGAGCTTATTTTACTGATATGTATTAAATAATAACGGGTCAGTTAGCTGAAGCGGCAACGGGTCGTCCACAAAGGTCAAGTCGACAACCGATGATAAAGAAAATTTCTCGTTCCTTCTGGGACGCTGATGATGATAATGGTGATGGAAAAATATAATTGAAAAATACAGGCAATGAGAAAAATAATTTTTTAATATAAGTAAGTATTAGCGATTTATTTACAAATTATATTAGTACGAATAAAACAAAGTTCTAGCTTACTGATGTTTCGTCGCAAACTACTAACTTGAAACTTGGCAAACGAGTTCAAGAAATTTAGTTAAAGTTGAAACGGCTCTTGATTAACGAGGCAAGCAGTGTGTGCTAATGGTATTTCCACACTCACGACAGGCGTTTACGCGAGGCGCGCACGTCTAGCGATGTCTCAAGCAGTTGCTGCTGCTGTTAATTTGCACATTCGTAGACGCATCGACACCTTGATATTTACCAGCTTAGTTTACGGAATATATAAGAAGAGTTGTAATAAACATTACTTAAAAACATTACTTTGTTTTAAAAAATAAGAATAACTATATTCGAATACTTTTTTAGTCGCTTACCTGAGCTGGTATTCATCCGGTATCAAAATGCATTAAATATATGTATATTTACACATTCACAGTCACTATTTTATTGAATTAATCGATACATAAAATCTATGCCAGACAAATACTATGACAGACATGAAATCTCTTCAATAAACATTGTATCTTATAACTAAAGAAGGCCACAAAATCTTGAGCCGTGGTAACTCAGATGGTTAGCGCTCGCTGTAAATTTCACAGTATTTGAGCAACTCGGGTTTGCTCCCCGTCGGCACCAATGAAATTGTTAATTGAATTTTTAAATATTGATTTATCACGTGCTCGGCGGTGAAACAAAACCACGTGAGGGTACCTGCATGTCCGAGAAATAAAAAAGTTTCTATTTCTATTTATTTCCATTTTTATCGGTTCTATCTCAGCAAAACTATTGTACTTGCCTATTGTGTCAATATGAACTAAATCCGTCAAGTCATGCAGAAGTTACGCGATCACTAATAGACCCCTTAACTATTAAGTAATATTTAAAGATTGATTTATCATCCTATATAGATGGATCATTTATATTGTCTGAAAAAAAAATAGTTTACATTTATAAGGATAAATAAAATAAGGCTGGTTCTAAGTTCTAAGTTCCATAAAAGTTGTCAAGGTACTGTTTATGAAAGTGAAAAAAATTTCACATATACACACACATTAAGGCGACAAAAACGTCAAAATTGAATTTAATCATTTTTACGTATGCTTAACCACAATTAAAATTAATTAATAAAAATGTGAGTTTTGAAAAGTAGTGTGTAATAGCTTCCATAAAATTTGTTATGAACAATAATAGGTATTTCCTAAGGAGTGGATGTTGGAGTCCGTGGACACACCTAAATCTATCCTCGATAAGAGCCAAAATAAAGATGCATCTTCACCCCTGAAAACATACACGGTATGCCTTGTTAGCCTTCCCCGATCAAGTCGACTCATTCACATTCAGGATTATGCTATTTAGGGTGGTTTTCTGTGAAAATACAATTTAAAAACGTTGTTTGAAAAAGAAACAGTTATAGATAAAATAGGAAAGAGCTTCCAACTCGTACTAATGTTCTTTCAGAATCTATACTAATGTCTGGAGTTACCGGGGCATCGCAAAGTCCGGAACCAAGGTCCTGGGACAGTCGAAGATTTACGTTAGTAATGTCTTAGACGTTGCAACTAAATCCCTGACATTATTAACCCTAAAACTTTACTAAGGGAGATTGAATGACCACTCAAGGCTTGTTTTAACTTTAATAAAAACACAAATGTAAATATAAATGTAAAAAAATGTATATATGTATGTTTATATGTGTATATATATATATATATATATATATATATATATATATATATATATATATATATATATATATATATTCTTATTATTCTTATTGTAATTATGTATATTATATATTTTATATACATATATGTGTATGAATATTAATATAATTTTATCTATTTTTTTGCGATGTACCATTTATATCTTATGTATTTTATTTCTATGTATTACAATTTTTTTTGTTATTTTATTTTAGTATTCGCATATTAACTTTTTATTACACCTACTAATAAATAAATGCATCAGTATAAGAAACTGTACATGAAAAATCAGAAGTAAAAATGAAATAAATGCTTCTAATTTAGTTTTGGTAGCGTGTACTAGGCGTAGTAAGAGGCCATAGAGGGAAACGAACCGAAAAATGTGCAGCAACGATTGATAAAAGATTTGAAATATAAAATATCAGGTAAGAAATAAAAAACTTCGATTGCCAACCCGCTTGCCAAGGGTGGCAACTGTGGCAATTATCCTTTGAGGCATTTTCGGGGAAGCCTATGTTTATCAGTGGATTTTTAATAAACTGTAACGGAAACGTTGGGGGCGGCGTACGGTAGTCCATTTTCACTTTCAGTACTTCTTTTTACATTCTACCTCTGATCTTTGCACTACTCTTAGGTAGACTGGTAGGTAATGCCTCAGGCATTACGTTCGCCTACATACGTTAATGTGTTAGGAAGTTTAATAAATAAATAAATTTTTACTGGTCTACCGGTAAAAATTTAAAAACTCATTAATGCAATTTTAGTGTGGGTGTATTAAGAAGCGACTATGCGAAAAGATTCAGATGTGATTAATTACTTAATTTTTGTATATCTTTCAAATATATGAATTATTGCTAGCCGTTAATAGTAACTGCCACTGGCGTTTTCAAACTCGTATACTGAGTTACTTTTTTCTTTACTCCCAATTTGGCTTGCTCTTAAAGCCAAGAAAAGTAAAACAACGCAAACAAAAGTAAAACGCTGCAATCGCCAAAGGCAAATTCGATGCATTTATTGAAAGCATACTATGTCAGTACCACAAAAATAGTAATAATAAGACAATAGAAATGAATTAGCGCTCGATTACTTCCAAAACCGATGTCGCAACATCTTACTGTATTATAAACATACGCAATGCACAATGATATCTAATGTTTTACATTACATTGCTTAGCAAGTTTGTCAACGTTGCGTGCGTAGCGTGTTACGGTAGAACAAAAGCAGCAATGATAATTGTACGAAAAGTAATAAATGAAAGTTTACAAAGGTAAATATAATAGTAAAGTATTCATTTAGATGTAAATTAGTTAAAACAATGATAATTAGTAAATAATCAATTTACCGATGGAATGTTCTGCCTTTATTAGTTGAATTACACGTCCTTGATGAGCTTTTACATCTGATTATGCAGCGGTTCACCATTATAAATTTATAATAACATAAATTCACGTACGACGTTCCACGCGCAACTAAATTACAAAATGGTGAATGATGTTCGTCAACACATCATAGCGGCGACAAGGTCATGCGTCTATGCGACTTCTATTGTCTTATTATTACGATTTCTGTGGTCAGTACGCACAGCAGCTTAATATCTGTACATTTTCCAATATATCTAGACGGCAGGACTCTTTTTATGCCTAAGAGTCCCTTTTTTTCTATTTCTAGCGCCAAGTAGCCAAACAGTGCTTAAACTGCTATGTTCCGGTCTGAAGGGTACCTATATAGGTTTTTACGTGGTAGAGCCACGCTGCAGCTATATTAGTATCTAGTATAGTTGTAGCACGAATGGGTCGGCTCGACCGGGGTAGGACCACGCTCTCATAGAATACCAGCGTAAAATAGCAGCTTAACGATGCTGTGTTTCGTAAAGTGAGTGTAGAGAAGCGAAGACCCTTTTTACTGGAAAAGAGGCATTCCATCTTGTTCCTCACGGGTGACAACGCATATGCATTTTGATTCGTGATCTAGGATTGATGTAGATATCTACGGGCCACAGCAACCACTTACCGTCAGGTGGACTGTGTGTGTCATCCTTAATCTATTAAAAAAAGACTGGGCGGTAATTACAGGCTGTGAGGTATTCTATCTCAGTCTTACAAATAACAATGCATCTGTAGCTTCGATCAACAATACCAACGTAGTCTTCTTTGGTTGAAGTTGACTGCTGACGCCCACGCAATCAATTGAGTTTTATAAAAAATAAACACAACACCCTGCTTTTTAATATAAAAGAAAACAAATATAAAGCAGAAAACATGGAGCAAAATACACATTTGTTGATACGTTTCTAAAACATGATCTCGCAACGTGAAAGCTCTTACATTCCGTAAGAGCTTAAGTCCAATGCCCGTCATATCCCGGAGCACAAAACTCAATAGCGAAATGCATTTTCTGTAATCTCGTGTAATCCTCTCTGACTGGACTGGATGAAATACAACAGAAATAAAGAGGATAATTGCCACTTACAAATTAGGCATTTAGTCGACTTTAAAAAGTTAGTTTGTCAGTTTTACCAATTTTTTTATTGACTCGCTTTCTTATATGTTCGAGTAAAATTTTGTAATTAATTTTAAATGAACTTCCCGATGAGATAGAGTCTTAAAATTTTGAACATAGATAATATGAACGTAGATAATAGAATTCGGTGACATTGTAAGAACATAAAAAAATATCATTTATACAAGAAATTATTTCTTAATTTTGAACAATTTTATTTGTTATTTTGTATGTAACGCGACATTTTCGTTATTTGGTTGAACTGATTTAATATTTTTTTAAATAAATAGCTTGTTCTTCAAGGATGATCTTGTATGTAATCCTATACCTTTAAATGAGCAATTCTTGTGTATATATATATATATAATTTCTTGTGTATATATATATATATATATATATATATATATATATATATATATATATATATATATATATATATATATATATAATCGGAATCTGGGATACGGCTCCAACGATTTTCATAAAATTTAGTGTCCAGGGAGTTTCTGGGCCAATAAATCGATCTAGTTAGGATTTATTTTTAGAAAATGTCTTTTTGTCCGTGTTTTCAGGCAATGAAAAACTGCTACAATATAAGAACGTAAATTTTGGGACTGTGTTAATGATCGTAATAGCTCAAGTGGATGCGAGCAGTCGCGAAATCGTAACGCCTCGGTTCGCGTCCTGTCTTCGGTCCGATTTTTGTCCTTTTTTTTTCAAGTTCCCTTCTTTTGTGAGAAAATCTATTGTTTCGAGCCCTTTTTTCTAGTATTTTTTATAGATACGAAAATTTTAATTAAACTAATTGCACTCATGATTTTTTATTCAAATAACCAGTTCAGTTTTTTCTATTATGTCAATAACATCAAAAAATATTATTCATCAGTATGTAATATGTATCAAAATGTAATTTCAAAAATAAAACCGAGCAAAGCTCGGTCATCCGGGTACTGTTATATAAAGTGCATGAAGATTAAAATAATTTACAGCTTCTAAACAACGGGGTTTTATTTCTTTAATACACTATATGTCTCAATATCGACTTCAGAAGATACTTAATTATTTTATTATTTTAGTTCACTGAATTTATTTATATTTTCATAGATTTATTCATATTAAAATATCCAAAGTCCACTGCTTAGCATGCAAGTGCGCAACTAATTTTTTACTATCGTTATTGGTTTTTTTTGTAGAAAAGATTGATAAACGATCACACAATCCACCCGATGATAAGTGGATGTTGTGTAGGTAACATTTAAAATTCTCGTGATATTTATAAAAAAGAAATTATTAGGGTCGGTGGCGAATATAATTTCGCACGTAAAATGGCCGCCTTGTAAACCATATTGTTTACTGTAAATGCGCGAGAGTGATGCATGGTCACGTGCCGCCAAAATACAGATTCGTTCGCCGCCGCGCCCGAGTAATTTACTTTTTATGGGGCACGACTAAGCAGGGATAAAATATCACATAATTTGAAAATAAAAATATTGTTCGTATTAAACGGCAGTTTAAGAGAAGAGAAGCTACCGAAATATGCGTTAAGTTATGTTATGTATCTGCATTAAAACGGCGCTGGAATTACCTATACGACTCACATATTACTGCGTAAATCGATTTGTTGATATAATATAATTTGTTAATATAATTGAACTTTTACTTAAATATACTATATTATTAAAAAATAATGAAAAAGTAAATCGCTAGCGTGTGTAAGAATATAAACTACCCCATATCATCCCTTGCAAGTCGTAAGAGGCGACAGAGGGAAACCGTATTAGGATATGGTAGGAGCATCCTCTTGATAACACTAAGGTGGTAGACCCACACTGCAGTTATATTATGGTTGTAGCACGAATGGGTCGGCTCAACCGGGGAAGGACCACGCTCTCACAGAATTCCAGCTTAATACTGCTGTGTTTCGTACGGTGAGTGTGGAGATTCGGAGACCTTTTTGCTGGAAAGAAGGCATTCCATCTTAGTCCTCACGGATGACATCTCTACGTTTTGATTCTTATTCGAGAATAAATGTAGATGTCTATGGGCCACAGCATCCACTTACCACCAGGTGGACTGCGTGTTAGTAATCCTTTGTACTCGTGTTTGCCATCACCCCAATCGTACGAGCCGTAAAGTGGGTATAATACCGTATTACTGAACTCGTATAAACTAGTATAATCGGAAAATAACAGCGTAACAAATATGATTTTTACGACGATGTACCTACTGTGATTACACAATTTAAATATTAAAACATAAAAAATTTAATTTGAAAATATTATTATTTTTTTGATTGATTAATTTTTTTTTTCTTAAATAGGGGCATATTACTATAGAGCACAATAACCCCTAGAAAGGAGAAAATCGCTACCGTGTTGTTTCTTGAACAACTTATAATGTAGTAGATTAATGTTTAAAATGTCTCTCTGGTTATCTTTCTGGATCATCTCAGAACTGAGATGTTTACCGAACCAGTGGTAAAATTATTTATGCTTTCAATAAGCATTCTTATAATCTATATTAAATAAAACTCGTTTCATTATATTCTATTCTAATGTATTTAAGTACGACTATATTAACAAAATACTCTTTCATTTTGTTAACAGAGTTTTATTTTTTATTTATTAGTAGGGACTAGCTCCAGATTCGCACGTGACTTCTGGACGGGATTCCTTGACAACAGCGCCACCTACCGGGTCCAATTGTGAATCTAAAGCATCCAGGGACCCACCCAGAATACCAGTGTGAAATGGCAGCTGAATGCTGCTGAGTTTAGAGAAGTGAGTGAAGAGAACTGGAAACCCTTTTTGCTGGAAACGAGGCATTCCATCTTACTCTGGGAGTCAAGACTGACAATGCATCTGCATTTTGATTCTTAATCAAACATAGAAATGAGCCACAGTATCCACATACCTACCATCATGTGGATTGCGTGCTCCTTAGTTACCCTTATTTTGTTAAAAATACGGCAATCGTTTTTATTGATGTAATAATAAAAAGATTAGTAAGGCTAGGTAGTTCGTGAGTGTGAGCGTGGCATCACCATTGTTTGCAAGCGGAGATCACCAACAAAGAGCCCCACAGGGAGCGTGATTTTACACAAATTGCACAAGAACCGCTAATTAATCATCTCAGCGGATAACGTCCCTTAATCGCAGTGTTTACTCTCGACGAATTTTGCGAATCATTTTAAAAGGACAATATTTGAACGCTTTTACTTCTGAGGAATTTGAATAGAGCGAAAATGAAATGAAAATAAATCATACAGGGTTGTTTTTCGAAGAATAGCTAAATTTTAAACTTAAGTTGAAAGATATAAATAATGATACAGATTTATTGCAGTTTTTCATAATACGAATAAATAAGGCCTCTAATTTTATTTGAAATCATCTCAAGATGATTTATGGGCAACAACGTTTTTGCCTACCGAACGACCACAGAAATCTAAACCTTATTATTTAGATTTCTGTAATATCGACCCTTATGAGTCCGTGTGCAGTAAAATCAGTTAAAATAATACATTACCACGCATTTTGAATTCAAAAGATAAAAAAGGACAGAATGTTTGAGATTTTTTTAATTAATTTTTCATCACCATTTGCTTATAAATATCTATTACTTATTCTGTACCTTCTTGGCGGGAAATTGCAAAATAACCCTGTATAGGACGTTGAGTAAACGATATCTCTATTAGATTCATTTATTTATTTATTTCGTAAGCACGCTTACAAATTAACTACTTATTAAATATATATTATATCAATAATAAGTGTATATATTATTCACCAACAGATATATGTAAACATTGAGGAGGTAGAAAGAAAAACAGAATATGCACATTTTTGTTAAATGAGGACTCACTGAGTTTTTTTTAAAGAGCGCATAAGTGTCATGGAATATTATGTCTGCCTGCTTATATCGGTGGTTTTCAACCGGTGGTCCATAAAGAAATACAGTGATCAGCGAAAACATCATACGTATATTTCTCTCTAAAACAAGAGAGTGTACAACATTTTTCGATTTGTGAATACTACTTTGACTACATTGAATTCGCTTTAAAATTAGGGCCCACAATTATGTCACACGTTAATTTTGGGTGAGTTTTATTTAAAGAAAAAACATAAAAATCAACCTTACTATAATTTATATCACGCGTAAAAGTTCAACAGCGTCTTCCTAATAACGACTATAAATAAAAAAAAAACGACGGGTTGCACTCCGGGAGTGCCAGCAGAAGTGAAGACTTGAATAGTAACGTTGTGCATTTTAGATATTTTGGAATGGTTAGGGAACAATTTTGCAAGAATTGTTTTAATTATCTGTATAAAAGTACTATTCATCTATGTGATAGAATATAATATTTATTTATTGCGCTATCGTACACAAACATGACAATTTACATCACATTAAAAAGTTTATCTTCTCCTACGCAGCGCCAGCTATCTACTCTCCATCCGTCTTATGAATTTTCGATAAGGTCACGTGTTGGGCTGAAAAGTTCGTATCGTTTTATAGAAAAACACATTTTTTGGCAAAATTCGATTTTATTATTCAACATAGTTGCCATCGAGGGCGATACACCGATTATAGCGATCTTCCAACTTTTCAATACCATTTTTGTAGTACGATTTGTGTTTAGCCTCAAAATAGGCCTCTGTTTCGGCGATTACTTCCTCATCGGCTTTAAATTTCTTTCCAGCGAGCATTCTCTTGAGATCTGAGAACAGGAAAAAGTCGCTGGGGGCCAAATCTGGAGAATACGGTGGATGCGGAAGCAATTCGAAGCCCAATTCATGCAATTTTGCCATCGTTTTCATCGATTTGTGACACGGCGCATTGTCTTGATGAAACAACACTTTCTTCTTCTTCAAATGGGGCCGTTTTTTCGCGATTTCGTCCTTCAAACGCTCCAATAACGCTATATAATAGTCGCTGTTGATGGTTTTTCCCGTTCCAAGATAGTTGATGAAAATTATTCCATGTGCATCCCAAAATACGGACGCCATAACCTTACCGGCCGACTGTTGAGTTTTTCCACGCTTTGGATTCGGTTCATCGCGTGCAGTCCATTCAGATGACTGCCGACTGGACTCCGGAGTGTAGTGGTGGATCCATATTTCATCGATTGTCACATATCGACGCAAAAATTCACTTCTATTGCGGTTGAACAGCTCCAAACATTGCTCTGAAGCATCGACACGTTCTTGTTTTTGGTCGATTGTGAGCTCGCGCGGCACCCACTTTGCACATAGCTTTCGCATACCCAAATATTCAAGAACGATATGTCCAACACGTTCCTTTGATATCTTTAGAGTGCCAGCTATACAAATCAACCTCAATTTACGATCTTCCAAAATCATTTTGTGGATTTTTTAATGTTTTCGTCCGTAACAGCCTCTTTTGGACGTCCACTGCGTTCATCGTCTTCGGTGCTCATATGGCCTGTACGGAATTTGGCAAACCACTTACGAATGGTTGCTTCGCCCGGCGCAGAGTCCGGATAACACTCATCAAGCCACTTTTTGGTATCAGCAGCACTTTTTCTCATCAAAAAATAGTGTTTCATTTAAACACGAAATTCCTTTTTATCCATTTTTTTTTCAAAATAACAAAAGTTGCTTCACTCAAAATGCTGTATCTCACAAACTAATAATCAGACAGCTGTCAAATTTATACACGTTTCTTTTGAAGGTTGCTACTACCTAAAAATGATATGGATTTTATTCTATTGGCGCCATCTCATAGAGACGATACGAACTTTTCAGCCCAACCAATACAACACCGCTAAAGAAGTTTTCGTCTTACGAATTTTCGATCAGGTCACGTGTCCTGACGCGAGTTTAACATTTTTTATCCATTATAAAAAAGTGTACAACGCCGCTAAAGAAGTTTTCACTTCAAAAAAAATGCTGTTGCCAACCCGCTTGTCAAGCGTGGCATCTATGGCAAATATTCCCCCTGTGATGCAATCTATGGGGAAGCCTATGTCCAATAGTGGACTTTAGACGGTAACGATAAATATTATGAAGTACTTCTCCTTTTATGAAGTCTAATAAATGGCCAATTAAATAAGGAGTTTATTCATTACTGTATAAAACGTTCATCATTCTCTTCACTTTAAAAAAGATCACAAGAGTAAGTACTCAGGTGGATGAATACGAAAAGTATTTTAAAGTTAATATCACACAGTGAATACGCATGGAAGTATGCTGTATGAAAAAGTTCTTTAAATAAGTTTCTCTACAGGTGGTTGCAAGAACTTGGAATAAAAGGTCCGGTACTTTCCCTACTTATGGTTCAACTTTGCGACGGTGAAGAATTATTATATAGTAATTTCTTTTCTAAATCAAAATTGGGAGTGAATATGTTTTTATTATTTGATAATAAATACTAACTCCCCAAATCATTAAAGTTATTATTATCACCACGCTAGGTACTTCTAAAAGTACTTAGCGTGGTGATAACGTTTGACTTTTAATAAGAAGTTGAATTCAACTTTAAAGAACTAGAAAGAATACAATTATTTCCACGTAAAAGCTCCATAGATCGGTTCTAAGCCATAGGTATCTGATGATAAATCGTGTTAACGATGTAGAGTTAAGCGGTAGAGCCATTTTGTAGTTATATTATGTTCGTAGCAGCTCAATGGTGCTGTTTTTCCGTATTGTGAGTGTAGAGAACCGGATACCCTTTTTACTGGAAAAGAGGGATTCCGTCGCAGTCCTCACGGATGAAACCGCATCTGCATTTTATTTCTTAATCGCATTTTATTTTTTGACCCTATAGAGAGGATTAAGTAATAAAACAAGATCTCCAATATTGGAGATAGTGGTGGTGAAATTAATGGTGGACGCAATTCATTCAACGTGTATTATAGCTAATTCATTTTAACATTCAAATTAATGAATTTCAGCTGAATTCTTATTTGAGTTTTGATGGAGCACCAAATTATTTCAAAATTTTTAAACATCTACTCGTGGTATACAGCAGATTCAGAAAATGTTGAAACGTAAAAAGAATTAATATTTTTGATTGGAGTTACAACCTTTTATAAATCTGCATATATTTCGACTGACCAATGAATCGGGATTAATGGAAAAGCGTCGTGCACTCGTCTATTTCAGTATAGCGGTCTGTCTGTCCATCCGTCCAGTCAGTGCACATGAAACTTTAATAGAAACTGGTTATTTTTACTCTTTACGTAAAACCTGCTTGCCATTTAACCGGACTTTATTGCTACCTGATATTTTGTTTTTACGTTGTGAGGCTTTTCGCAATTTAAATTCAATTATTATTTTATTTATACAAGTTATTAAAGTGTATGTACAGTGCCATCTATTTGTGAATATGCTAAATTAAATTAAAGTGGGCTTGTGATAAAGATGTTCTATTTTGAAACAAAATCAGTCATGTCAAATAAGTGTTTCATATGTGTCATGAGCTCTTCTTTTCTTCTTGTCTCCCTCTTTCCTTTCCTCCACCCCGCACTAAACCCTTCACATTTTCTTTAATGCATTTTAAATTAAAACAACAAAAAGCCGACCAAGATCAGCATTACGTCGAAAAATATCATAAATTTTTTATGGTTATGGAATTCTCTTCCTGCTACAATTCGAGAGGCTCAAACAGTTTCAGTGTTTAAAAGGCCAGTTAAAGAGCACTATCTTTCTTTGTCGTCCCAATGATCTAATGTTTGACTTGTATATATATGTGCATCTACTTGTATTTTATTTTATATATGTATATAGTATAATATTTGGGTATATGCATGTCTGTATGTATGGATGTATGTATATGTATTTATTATCTTTATTTTATATTAAGTATATTAATATTATTAAATTTATTATGAAGGTGCACACTAAATCTGTTTCTCTTTGAATTTGTCCAGTATCGGGCCTGCTGGAAGAAATTTCAATGTGAAATAAGTAGTGCCTTTGTACAAAATATCTTTTTATTTTTAATCGTAACATTACTTTGTGTGTACATAAATTGTTAAATAAATAAATAAATAATTTGTAGATACTGCTATATATGACACGAGCTAGACCAGGCAGACATATACCTATGCCTGTATTATACAATTTTTTTACGGGGATCCTTTGATCAGTATTTTTACGGGAATCTTTGGCAGCAGCGTCATCCTAATAATGACTAAAAATAAAACGCAGTTGCCAACCCGCTCGCCAAGCGTGGCAAATATGGCAAATATCCCCCCTATGCAATCTATGGGGGAGGCCTAGCTTCAGTGGTGGACGTTAGTAGGCTGTAACGGTAAAAATAAATTCAAATCCTTATCTTTTTTGACTTTGGATTTAATAAAGTTACTGGTGGCTGCTAACTGAAAGAATTCCACAAAAATTATAACTTAACTCTTCATTTTAACTTTTTGTTACCAGGTATGGTGGTGAATGGGTTCGTAAACGTGGTAATCACTACAATAGAGAAGCGGTTTGGTCTCCGTTCAATGCAGACGGGCGTTATTGCTGGAGGGTAAGTGTAGCAAGTAATGCAACGTAATTTTGTTATTTTTTCATAAGATTAAGCAAACATTTTTTTATGGAATACGGTTGGGGTTGGGTACACTTGATGATAATTAGATGCTGTGATCCGTAGACATACACATCTATTCTCGGTTAAGAATTAAAATGCAGAGGCGTTGTCACCACTGAGGACTAAGATGAAATGTCTCGTTTCCAATAAAAAAGGTCTTCGGTTCTCTACACTCACTATACGAAACACAGTATTGAGCTGCTAATTTATCCTTGGTACTCTGCAAGGGCGTGATCCTTCCCCGGTCGAGGCGATCCTTTCGTGTTACAACCATAATAAAACTTCAGCGTAGCTCTACCATTTAGCTGAAAACTTGCACTCTTTTTGTTTTTGATACAAGCTTGAAGTAACATGTGGACTAAAAATGTTTGTGCCTCCAGTATAAGTTGGGAATACTTCACAAATTCCCAAAATGTTTCTAAATTTGCTCCCGGACATGCAGGTTTCTTACTTTTTTCTAACTCTTTTTTAATCCGTTTTAAGAGTTGATTAACATAACCGTACGTTAATCAACTCTTAAAACTACTTTGAAAAATTTAGGTGGAGTCGGAGATACACTCAATTTAGAAACAGAAACCGAAACTTATTTATTCAATGTAGATTATAAACAATACTTAGTAGTGCGACTGCGATCATGAGGTCCTGGGTTCGAATCCCGGGTTGGGCCAAAAAATTAATTATTGAGTTTTTCCGTCAAGAAATTCTCAGTAGTTGCCCGGAGTCTGTAAGTTGGCGGTGTCTCACCTCCGTGCCTCGGAAAGCACGAAAAGCCGTTGGTCATGCGTCTGATCTCTTTCCGCTCGTGTCGGTTTACCGTCCCGTCGGATTATGAGAGTGAGTGAATAGAGAGTGCACCTGTGCTTGCGCATACACTTGGGCACTATAATCCTGTCCTGCGTCGATGGCTAGTCTCCGTTGAGACTGACCGCCGTGACCGAAATCCGGTCTGGAGGACATTTTTAATAGCCCACCACTCTACGGGTGGATTGGCAGAGAATGCCGACAGGCATTAAGTCCGCCCATTGTTACTTAGTTATATGGTGTCACAATGCAGGACAAATAAATGACTAAAATAAATGTACTTTAGGTACTATTTGTCATAGCTGCCAGGCTCGGCAGGCGGGTTGGCAAATGCCATTATTTAATTTCTAGTTGTTAGATAGACGGTGCCGCCCAACTCTTAGTTTTCTACGACACTTGACTTTACTCGCTGACGCTGCGATGAGACGTTGCATCTCTTTACGTATTCTATAATAGTTGCCGCGGGGAGTGCTCGTAGGCATTGTTTGGACTAATTCCAGCCTCAGCCTTTCAATTTCACTATCGCACATCGCGACAGAACTAGAGACACAATCCTTACCACCTGTATAATTTGCGGTCCACTACTGTGCGACTCACAAGAAGTTTTCTTCCTCGCACAACTTCCTTGTGGACTCGACTACCACCAGCGATTTCCAGACTGATACGACTTAGGGACCTTCAAGAAAAGAGCCTACTCTTTTTTAGAGGCCGGCAACGCATCTGCAAATCCTCTGCCGTTGCAGTTGTTCATGGGCGGCGGTAATCACTTACCATCAGGTGAGCCGCATGCTCGTTTGCCACCTCTCATATAAAAAACCCACAGGTCGATATTAGATACACACACGATATTAGATACACACACAGTTCTAGTTTAAGTCAGTTCTATATTGTACTACGTTCAACTCTTAAGTTTACGAATTTAAAATGAATGACGAATACATCGTACAAATTTATGATTCCAATATTTTCTTTTAATTCATTGCGATAACAAAAGTATTACACACACTAACACTATGAGTTAATAGTTATTTAAGAAAATAAGGTATTATTTCTAGAAACTACATTATTTTCAATTGTATAGGGGTTGAACTAAACGAGTTAATTACAATAGTTTTGTAGATAAATTTAAAAAAAAATTATATTACTTTCTTTTAATATATTACCACGTTTTTTTTTTACATTTTTACATAAATATCCGATTTTTTATAGGATAGGGTGACAAACGAGCACACAACACAACACAAACACGATACAACAAACACAACAGGGGTGGCAACGCATCTGGGTTTTGATTCTTAATAGAGGATAAATGTAGATGTCTATGGGCCACAGCATCCACTTACCATCAGGTGGAATGTGTGCTCGTTTGTCACCCTTATCCTATAAAGAAAACATAAACGTGGTAATTATCAAGAGTGTATAAATATCTATTTACTATCGTTTCCTAACTGGTTATCGATATCATTAGCGTTAGCTTAGTGACACACTACAATTAAAGACTGTGAGGCATTCCATCTTAGGCCTCAAAGGTGACGACGCATTTTTAGCCTTCGTTTTTTGAAGTTGTTTGTAGATGTCTATGGCCTGCAGTAACCACTTACCATCAGGTGGGCTGTAAGTTCGTTTCTCACTACATGCTTACACAAAAAAGCATTGGATGCTCCAACTGCTAATTTATCACTTAGACCCGTTGCTCTTTCATTTCTTTTTCTAGAACTGCGTATTACATTATAGAAGGTACATAATTCGACTTACATTTGACGTTTTCGAGGTATGTCTTGTGCCTTCTACGGAACCTGGCTAGTTGCTCCTTGCCTTAATTTATTTCTGCTGCTCTAGCACTCAAAAATGTTGTTCGAAAACCACCGATGTGTTTGGGCCGGGCATAGCCCTCGACTACCTCGTATGCTTATTTTTTCTTTTATTTTTATTTTTGATAAATATTCGACAATTTATTGGTACTCTTTTTCTTAAGGAATTTGCCTTAGATGTTTTCTTTGATTGTTCAAGCGTTCTTCTTTATAAGTTTTTTTTTCAAAGGTTGGGTTTTGTTTTGAAGGTTAAGAACCAGTGTTATTAGCCTTTTAATGATAACCATTCAACTTTTTTTTGCCCACCAACGTTTTTTTGGCCCACCAACTTTTATGCTTAATATGTTATGTTAGGTTTGATTTTAAAGTTTTTTCCGGTAAATAATAGTACACGCCAACCATATCATCTCATCTCCAAAAATGTTGTACACTCTTCTATAAGAGAGAAATTTATGATGCTTTTGTGAACTACTTTGGATGCCTTCATGGACCAGAAGTGGTCCACGGACCACTGGTTAAGAACTACTGACTTAGAATAAATAATATAACTACGAGCTTAGAATAAGAACTAAAGCCTTATATCACATTTACTACTACTAATGCACTAATAAACTACTAGTGTATGATCATCCACGCCGTTGTACCTTTTACCATTTATGGAAAGCCCCAGAGTGGTGAAGTAAAACGTCTGGCACACTAAAGCGATTGACGACCTAGTTCTACGACCTAGGCTCAGGACCGTGCTTACTGTAATTCCTATCGGGATACATTTGTCGGGTAGTGGACAATATCCAAATAAATATGCATTACTAAACTTCTGTGTATCTAGAGAGTGCGTACTACTTAAAAACTCTAAGCTTTCTTCCTCTGTAGCTACGACATGGCATCATTTGCGTGCCTCGCGCCAGTCACGTATCTGGGCGGCAGAATGGGCTCCTCCAAGCCTCGCTGGCTGGGCTGGGGCGTACTGTTGATGGGCACAGGCTCGCTGATCTTCGCGCTACCACACTTTCTCGTGCCACCATACAGAATCGCCGGAGACGAGCCCGAAGACCTCTGTACACCTAACAGAACTATTGTGAGTTTGTTAACTTTTTTATTATTTTATTTAAATGAATAGGGATGAAAAATGAGGCCACCTGATTATTAGTAGATGTAGTGGCCCATAGACATAGTCCACATCTTCCTCAATTAAGAATTTACATGCAGCAGCGTTGTCGTCCCTTAAGGTGTAATTCCGTAGCCAACTGTAGGCAGCAGCAGCAGGTGACGTGTCGCCGCGACATGTCGCTGTGACATGTCGTGGCGTCATTTCGCTGCAGTCATGATTCCGATCCCGACTGCAGATGGCAGCAGCACATGTCCATTCTATTCCGAGTGTTCAGTTAGACATGATGTCTAACATGTTTGAAATTAGCGATCGCGATTTATTTTTGTGTATTTTGTTAGAAGAGAAAGAAGATGATGGTTACTTACTTATATTATACAAGTATAAAGAGAAAAGACACACGTCCTATGTTGAAATGCAGAGGAAGTGATGGAACGCATAGTAGAGGATATTGGGCCACCTGGTTCTCATCCCGGAAATTGGTGAAACTCATTTTTTAAGAAAAATTCAACGTGTTGTCGCTCGGGCGTTGGTGGCACTACTGATCTGCGGTCGCGGTCGGACTACTGTGTCGTCTGCCGCTATGCAAACGACGTGTATCTAGCTATGGAACGTATTTCATAGAACTACATAGAAACCAGTTGTGTCGCGACGACACGTCGCTTGCTGCTGCTGTCTTCAATCGGCTACGGAATTGTATCTTTAGGACCAAGATGGAGTGCTTTATTTCCAGTAAAAAGATTTCCGATTCTCTACACACACCATACGAAACACAGCAGTATAAAGCTGTTATTTTACGCTAGTATTCTGTGAGAAAGTGGTCCTTCCCCGGTCGATTTCATCCATTCCGATTCATTCGTATTACAGCAAAATAGCTGTAGCATGATTCTACCACGTGAAAAAATGATAATAACTAAAAGTAAGAAACGAGTATATTGTCTACCTAAACAGTGTAGTCGTTTTTAAGAAACTTAATCTCCCATCCCCTCTTAAAATCTTAAAAAACTCGCTTGCCAAGCGTGGCAACTATGGCAAATATCCCACCGTGAGGCAATTTAGGGGGAGGCCTATGTTCAGCAGCGGACTTTTACTAATGTGTGTATCACACATTAGTTAAAAGATATAATGCCACATTTCCAATCCATTTGCAGACTTGCTTTTAAAGCATTACATATATCTTAAAGAATAGAATACGAATAACTAAAATTAATCAAATTATTATAGCAAATAAGAAGGAAGAGATACTTCGATCGTCAAAGCGCGAAGTTAAATTTGGAGTACCACAGGGGAGTGTGCTGGGTCCTTTTATATTTATATTGTACATCAGTTACTTACCTAAATGCGTTGAGCAACCAGTAATACTGTTTGCGGATAATACCGCAGTGACAATACCATGTAAAAGTGTAGAGACCTATGAAAATGACATTAATAACTCCTTAAAATTAGTTGTAAACTGGTTAGAGAAAATAAACTTAATTAAAAGTTATCCACTTCAGTACATGGATTCCTAGAATGAGCCTAAATGTACAATACAATAATGATGTTGTAAAAGAAGTTGAAACTACAAAGTTCATGGGTCTCGAAATAGATAAACATCTTAACTGGAAAGCACACATTAATACTTTATGTAAGAAAATTAGTAAAACCGCATATGCTTTACGTATTTTGTCTTCAATAGTATACACGGATGCACTCCTCACTGCCTACTACGGCTTAGCAGAATCCCACCTCCGATATGGAATAATATTTTGGGGTAACTCAACCGAAAAAGAATCGGCGTTTAAGGCTCAAAAAGATGCATAGGGGCGATGTTTAAGCTTAAAACTACCAACAGTTGCAACATTTTTAAATAGTATAAAATACTGACATTACCTTGTTTATACATACTAGAAATAGTTGTGTTTATTAAATTGCATCCAAAACGTTTTAAACGCCTTGACCAAGTAGTTCCACGTAATAGACGCGACAATACCCTTATGTGTCATCAATCCGCTAAGACAACACTAATGCGCATCAGTATCTACTGCATGGCTCCAGTCATATATGATAAAATACCTAAAAGTTGGAAAGAATTGCCGCTATCGATATTTAAAAAAAGGCTTCGTAGCTTCTTGTCGGTCAATGCATTCAAGCACTATAGCGTAACAGAATTCTTGACTGAATTTTTTATTTTATTTTGAGATTAAGACTGTATAATCTTATAAATTTTAATTACATTGGTTTTTGTGTTATTATTTTATTTTGTTATAGACGTTTAGGTGATTAGTTTATATTTTTGTGCTTTTGTCATGTCCTATTAAAAATCCTTAAATTCGCAAAAAAAATGTGGATCACTCGTGGGCAAAAAACTATCCTGTCTCTGAAGTTGGACCAAACTGCACACGGTGTGAAAATTTTATTAAAATCGGTTGAGTAGTTTAGGAGTCTATCGCGGACAAACAACGTGACACGTAATTTATATACTTATATTAAGATATTTTTTTTTAAATTAAATTAAATCATTTTATTTCGACCTTAAAGATCATATTTGTTAGTAACATATATAAGGAAAACACTAGTCTAATGTTAGTAAACTTAAAACTACCTTAATCTATATCTTATATCTAAGACAGCCCTGATTTGTCAGCACGTGCACCATACGGCAGTGGTTCAGGTACTGACAATCCAGCCTGTCAGCAAATGCCCTCAGGACGCCACTGGGACTATCCCCAACCCTGCGTACCAGGGATGTGCACCGCTTGCGCATGATCGAGTGAAAACAATCAACATGCGCATCAGCGAACATACCCGACGCACTGCAGAATCGAGGCAGTCCCATCAGCATCCTAAAAGCATTATTGTACTGAACGCGCAGAGCATTGTACTGTTTCTGGGTAAAATCGATCCACAGGCTGCTTGTGTAAAATGAAGAACAGTAAGCTCTAAATAGCTTAATAGTTACTTTAACCGGGGTGGAACAACGAACAAACCTGCGAGCTATCATGTTCGCCCTAACCGACAATGCTCTGCGCTCTCTCTCGATATCAGCATCGTCCCTCAAGTCAAAGGTTACCACATGACCTAGATATTTAAATTGCGACACCCTTTTTAACGGCGTACCATATAATTTAATGGGTGGTACAATTGATGGTAATGCTTTTCCCCTGGCCTGAAAGACCATACATTCGCTTTTTTTCACATTATAAATTAAGCCGTGACTGTGAGCATAGTTTTCACATATGCTCAACAGTTTCGCTAAGCCACAAACAGAAGCACTCAGCAACACCATGTCGTCAGCGTAACTGATGTTGCTAAGACATACTCCGTCAATGTGACAACCGACATGTGTGCCACTGAGCTCCTCTATGAGGGCATTGACATATAGGTTGAAGAGCTTAGGGGAGGTTAGGCCTCCCTGTCTAACTCCGCACTCCAACCTATATGGCTGCGAATAAGATTCGGACCATCGCACAACATTGACCTGGTTACGGTACCAATATTTGAAGATTCTGGTTGCTTCTTCAGGCAGTCCAGTATTTTTCAATTTCTGCCATAGGATACCGTAATTTACCAGGTCAAAAGCCTTACTAAGGTCGAGAAAACAGGCATATACAGGTGTACGCCTAACCGAATAGTACCTAACAGTCTGCTTCAGACATAATATGGCCGACTCAGTTGACAAACCTGGCCTGAAACCAAACTGATTATCATGTAAGGTTATATATTTATCAAGGTGGACGCTAAGCAAACTGTCAAGAACCTTCGCAACAACCGTGGCTAGTGAGATAGGCCTGTAATTGGATTTATCAGACACATCCCCCGTTCTGTTCTTCACAATTGGCACCACCACAGTTTTCATCAGCGCTGAAGGCAAGTACGAGTGTGCCATGCACAAGTTATAAAACATGGCAAGCACTCCGGGCAGATGAGGACCCGCATACCTTAGGTGTTCAATACTCAGACCGTCATGGCCAGGAGACTTGCCACGGGACATAGAGGCTATAGCATTATTGACATCCATTGCTGTAAATCGGATTCCAATCTCCTGACCACCCGTACATTCATCTCTTCCAAGCTGTGATGGTCGCAACGGTGACGTCACCGCAAAATGGTCCCTGAACATGTCCGCTATGAGACTATGGTCATTAATACCCTCAACGCTCACTGGTAAGCCAGGTCTACCATTTAATTTATTGGTAGATTTCCAAAAGTTCTTAAAGTCATTGTTCGAATGCTGCGTAGCCGCAATGTCCATTTTAATTTGCTCGCTGTGGTTTTGACACCAGCGTAAGCGTGACTTAAATAAATTGCGACTACGCCGCATTTCCTCATAAACTTCTCCACTATCTGGTTTACCCCACCAAACCCACATTAAAAGTTTAGATCTGGCCTCCCCGTGAGCATCGCGCACATACCTGTTCCACCCAACCACCGGCCGCCTCCCGCCACGCAATCTTACAGTGTTGGATTCCGTTGCGGCCACCGTCAAAATATCTATAATTTCGCCATATAATTTATCGATAAGTAAATTGTGATCGGTAGACTCGCAAGTAAAATCACTACAAGAACGAAACTCTTCGGGGAAATCGATTGATCTCAACTTTTCATTACATAATTTCGTATATAATAAAATATCTTCCGGTTTTCTATTTCCCCATAGAATCTCGTTTACAACTTTATGTGTACTCGTATACTTCGGTTTAACAATATCTAAATTACATTTAATTATTAAAGGGTAATGGTCAGACCACAACACATCGTACTTTACATGAACATTCAAAATAGACGATGCCGCAGATTTCGTGGTTATACAGTGATCTAGCCACCTTTTCGACCCGTGGGCTTCACTAACAAATGTGTATGTGTCCGCGCTCACTCCTAAAAACTGTACATCTATACATGACCAGTTTTGTTCGTCACAGAAACACGTCAACTCTGCATAAAAGCGTTCGTTTGGATGCGCATTAAAGTCGCCGAGTATATAGACACATTCTATATTACTATTATCAATAATAGCACTCACCGAGCTGAGGCAGTCCGTAAACTCCGTGAGATTTACCACTGTATCCGTCGGCATATATACGCTAAACACTAGGATGGACCTATCACCCAACACTATTCTTATCGCACATATACGCGGATTATCACAGTTTATTACTGACACATTTTGAAAGACACTTTTATTCCACAATAACGCTACACCTCCGTAAGGTCGCCCGCAGACCATCCCCGCCGCCGTGTCTATCGCAGAGGTGCCCGTACTGCCGAAACGGTCATCAATCTCGCTAAGAAACTGAATATCGTGTGGAAATAACCACGTTTCTTGAAGCGCAATAACATCCGATGACTGACACAACTGCCTCACATGCTCAGCTGATCGTTTTATACTTTTACAATTGAAACTGACAAAAGTACACGGGAGGATTTTATCCATTACCATTTGGGGTCGGGCCGTTCACGGTATTTACTGTACCGTTCGTTCCAGAGCTATGGTTTCGCTTGAAGTTGACGAAGCGCCTAAAGATCACACCTTGGGGCCAAAGCGTTTTATCTAAGAAAATATCTATTTTCCGCTCTGATACAAAAAATTTGTAAGCGTTGTAGTCCTTGTTTTCTTTACTAAAGGAAATCTTTTCGAGTGTTATCTTTTCTCTCGTTTTATTGTAAACGTATTGCACAATATCATTTTCCGTCGTGTCCCGATGAACCATCGTTATAAACATGGGCACTTTACGATCTGCCGCTTTAAAATTACTTTCTTCGTTGGACACACCCGCGGCTCCCGTATAACGGTATCTCCTTTGTTTCTGGCCTCGTCTCACTACTCTCCACTTCCCCTCCGCGCTCGCTACCTCGGCGAAAGACCGCGCAATTGCACCCTCTGCATGTTTCGACGCTGCCCCCGTGCTGGCTGGCGGGCTGGCTCGTGGCTCGGTCGGCGCGGGCGTCGGCGATGATGCAATACTAGGCCGGCCCGCACCCGCTACCGCACCGATTACTTGTTCCGTGACGCGCGCTCCTTCAACAGCTGAGACACCGCTGTCGACCGCTCCTTGAGATTTATAATTACCCTCCATAAAATTTATACATCTGTAATTTAGATTATAATCTTTCGGAGATGACGGTTCCTCGTTAAGATGTTGACTGTGATTCGTAATAATCGTATCATCGAATTGCGACAATCCAATCGGACCACTGTCTCGATATGCTCCTCTTCGCATGTTCACCTTTACCGCCGAAAAAGGCGGCGACGTATGTTTAAAATGTTGGCACTCCCTTTTAACCTCTTCCAGCTGGTCGACAGTTACGTATGAAGACTTGATATTTTTAATGTCAGCCTGCACAACAGCCAGATCCTTCAGTAGTTTAGATACGTCTAGGTGATCAAATGTAATCGGAGGCAATTTATCTAAATCTCTCGCCACGAAAATTGGCAAAACGTCAGGGTCGGTGACCTTAAAAAGGCCGATTATATCGTTCAAAGAGCGATTTTCTTTGCCTTTACCCTTCCTCGTAGTTTTGCGCTGATCCGCCGGTAGGGAATTCACGAGCAAGTTTTTTGCATCCCCAATTTGTTCCGATGAGAACGTAGAAGCACATATTTTAACAATGCTGTCCTCATCTGCTACAGACAGCTTGTTTTGCACGTATGCTAATAACTCGCTAATAACTATATTACAACTATTACATTTTAACGTCATTTTCGAACCTTGTAACGCCGCCGCCGTAACGGTTTCACTGCAATCACATATGACACGACCGTCTCGAGACGCAGCGCGCACGCAACTGAATTTTTTATGCCTACTGGTAAAATATGGCTGAACTCACTACCTATATTACCATGTACTGTACCCATATTTGCAAAATAAAATATCTTTATCTTTATCCTATTGCTGGAAGGCACTTTAAGTTGTGCGGGGTCCTTCAATGTTCCCAACAAAAATCAAAATATAGCCATCAGACCTTGCTTGCGTTAATATTTCAGCCAGGATTAGAAAAAAAATCATTCTTGCTTCACATACAAGATACTGAAGAGAATAAAGAAGGGTACACTTAGCACAAGTTGCGGGTGCCCACAAAACTTCAATGCAGCCACAGAAGAGCTTTCGTCTTTGAATTTGATTCCAATTCCATTTCCATTCCCATTTTGGCATAACCAAGACATTGCGTGGCGGAACGGCCATGTATCTCTTTTGCGGGCGAATGTGCTGTCATTATCAGTCTTTAATTTCAAGCTCTAGGGTATTTTTAATGTCTGCCTTCCGTTAAATGTGCTAGAGTGTCCGAGTGCACACAACAGAGTTATCCTTAATGATTTTTTTAACTAACAATTTGATTGAAGTAAATGCAAGAGCACGCATATAAAACTTTATTCCCTGTGACCGCGATCAGTCCAGTTTTATAGCAATAGCGAATTTATTTGCGAAGCGAATGCATTTCATTGATTGTTTCTCACATCGTTAAAAACCTTTACATTAAGTAGGCATCGCCGATCTCTTGTCTAAACTAGTTCCATTACGTCGCATTTTTAATCACGAGAGATCGCGCCTTTTATACGTTTAAATTGTCTTTTTGTAGAATAAAGTTGACAAACGAGCACACAATCCAACTGATGTTAAGTGAAATACTAAGTGGACAATAGACATCTTCATCTATCCTCGATTAAGAATTCAAATGCTTTGTTAACCCCTAAGGACTAAAATGGAATGCGTTTTTTCCAGTAAAAAGTGTCACCGGTTCTCTACACTCACCATACGAAACACAGCAGCATTAAGCTGTTATTTTACAATATTGTAATGTCCCGCCAGCACCAATAAAATTATTAATTGAAATTTCAAGCGCCGACGTACCTAGTGTTCAGCGATGAAGGAAAACATCGTTAAGAAAATTGCATGTAGGAGGAAATAAAATACCATGTTCAGACAAAATACCAGCGTGAAATAGCCGCGTGGTAATTGACGAAAACCGGGAACCTATATGGAAAAGAAGCGTTCCACCTTAGCCCTCAGGGGTGACTGAATTGACGCAACTGAATTTTGATTCTTACAAGAATATAGATGTATTTCAGTGTCGGATACATTTATCAGGTGCTCGTCGTACCCTTACTTCTGTAAATAAAGATCACTTAGCTGGTAAGTGATGGTATTACCATCACGAATAGGCCAAACGTAAAATACCGAGTCGGGAAACGATAAGCAGCGTCAAGGGAGCGAGACGTCTTTTTTTATAGGATAAGGGTGACAAACGAGCACACAGCCCACCTGGTGGTAAGTGGTTGCTGTGGCCCATAGACATCTATATTTATCCTCCATTACGAATCAAAATTCAGATGCGTTGTCACCCACAAGAACTTAGATAGAATGCCTCAATTCCAGTAAAACGGGTCTCCGGTTCTTTACACTCACCATACGAAACACCTACTATTTTACGCTGGTATTGTGTGAGAGCGTGGTCCTTCTCCGGTCGAGCCAACCCATTCGTGCCACAACTATACTACTAATATAGCTGCAGCATGGCTCAACCACGTATAATATAATATAAGTCTGGTGCGCCGATCCGCCAAATGGCGATGGCAATTGAGAAAACACTGTTTACAATTGGAGTCCATGTACAACTGTAGATTATGACGGCTGATGAAGTAGAAATAGAGTAGAAAATAACGTAATCGTAAATCACGTAAGGCTTATCCTTGAGCTATTATGGCTCCTGATATAGAAGTCTATAAAACTGAAATGGCAAACGAAATTACAGTCCACCTGATGGTAAGTGGATGCTGTGGCTCATAGATATCTACATTTATCCTCGATTAAGAATCAAAAATTTCTAGTAAAAACAAAAGAATATTTCTATCGTTACAAATATTCTTTTGTTTTTAGTAGTCTTAAAATAATTTAATAAAGCTAAATGCAAAAAAGTGTTTAGTATATTGATTAAGTACTAGTATAATAGAGATAGATCAGAGATACCAATTAAGACTGAAGCATCATATGAGATACTGACATATGACAGGCCTGTTGGTCTAGTGGTTAGTGACCCTGACTGCAATGCCGGAGGTCGTGGGTTCGATTCCCACCCAGGACAAATGTTTGTGTGATGAGCACGATCATTTGTTCTGTGTCTGGGTGTAATTTATCTATAATATTTATGTATTTAGAAATATATAAGTATGTTTATCAGTTGTCTAGTACCCATAACACAAGCTCTGCTTAGCTTGGGACTAGATGGCGCTGTGTGATAGTTGTGGAATATTATTACTATTATTGTGGGGTATCTATACAGTTTTCTCATCTGGTTGGGTTCTATAAATATATAATTATAAATGAAAATGAAAGATATACATAAATATCCATAACATAAAATAAAGATAAAAATACATAAATAAATAAAAGCCCAACCAGATGGAGGCCCTCGGCAGGGGAGACCAAACGGCCGAGGGTTAAGGGGAAAGGGAAAGAAACCGGCGGACGATGCGGGCGGTATCGAGGAGCACCGCCTTCTGCATTTGAGCCCGGAGCGGTCCGCCACGTAGTCCCAGTCGCCTCAGATGACCCGAGAGGCTGACTGGGATTAGCCCGTTTGCAGAGACGACTACAGGAATAATTTCGGTCGGCAGACCACCCCACATGTCGGTCACCTCGTAAGCCAGGTCCAGATATTTTGTTTTCTTGTCTGTTTCGGCTTTCACGAGGTTCTCGTCATACGGAATGGTAATGTCGACCAAAAATATCCTTGACTGTGCCCGGTCCATCAGCACAATATCAGACTTATTCGCAAGAATAGTCCTGTCTGTTATGATGGCCCGGTCCCAATAGAGCCTGGCGCGATCATTTTCGAGCACGGGTTCCGGCAAGTACTTGTAATACGGCAATTTCCGATCCACGAGACCGTATTTCAGAGCGAGCTCCTGGTGAAGAATTCAGGCTACTAGGTTGTGCCTGTGCAAGTACTCAGAGTTAGAAAGCGCCGAACAACCGGAGATGACATGCCTAAGTGACTCACCGGGATGGCAACAAGCTCGACAGATGTCCACGGTGCCATCCTTTAGGATGTATCTCCGATAGTTGTTGGTCTTAATAACCTGATCCTGTATTGCACAGACAAAACTCTCGGTTTCCCCGAAGAGATCACCAAAGATTCATGACATCTCGGTCGAACAAGTTACTCTGTTTTAAAAATCGCTCCGTATATTTTATATCAATAATCAGTGTTAAGTTAAACGAATCCTAAAAATCTTTTAATATTCTATTTGTGTGGTATCTAAACAATAAGACTGTGAATAGTGTATAGTACAAATTCCAAAATTATAGCTTTTTTCGAAATAAAAGTGAACAACAATTTTATCACCAAGAAATTAATCACAAGTGTAGGGTAAGTGGTAAAGCCAGCAGCGCAGAGCATACGCGCGGTTAAGTGTTCGACGTAACCGTGAAAACCGTTTGCAGTGTGCGTAACGTATCGCAGAGTCGATATTCTCAAAGACTAGTGCGGTGCATATTGGGCAGTTTAGCATAATTTGTATTACTATATCTGAGACGATATATTTATTACCTAATTGGCCATGAAGTGCGCAGGTTGTCTGAAGGTTACTAAGAATGCAAGTGTCATTACATGTACATCGCCAAAATGCGAAAAAACATATTGCTCGTACTGTATTAATTTAACATCAGTTACAGTGGAGGGTAAAAAGTGCTGGAAGTGCCCCGAGTGTAGTGCTTCCAAGAAAAAAGGCGGCGATAACACCCAAACGCCAATACGCTCCAACCTGGATTCGCAAAACTTTACGATGCGCAAAAAGGATGTCTCTGACTGTCAGACTCCTGAGACAGAAATAAGAGAATTAACAGCGGTAATCGCTCGCTTAACTAGTGAATTTTCAACACTAAAAACAAAGTTGGATGAAGTGACGCACTCTCTATGCCATTGTCATGAAAGGATGGACGAGTTAGTGCGGGGCATGTCAGCCAATGAAAATCGCTTGACAAAACTAGAAAAACGCGATCAGGAAATTATAAACTTGCGCGCATCTGTGGCCCATCTACAGAATGAGCTCAATATACAAGCACAACAGGGGCTCCGCAACGAGATAGAGATCGTCGGTATACCAGAAGGTAATAATGAAAATCTAGAACATATTGTTAAGGTGGCCGCTCAAAAAGTTGGAGCACAGTTGGAAGACGTTGACGTGGACTGGATTACCCGCGTTGGACCTCGGCGCCTGGCTGTACCACCTAATGTTCCGGATGGTGGCAGTAGAATGCCCCGACCCATCGTAGTGCGTTTGCTCCGGCGATCCAAGCGCGACCAGGTACTAAAAGCCTTCAAATCAAGAAAGACCCTCACCAGCGCAGACCTGGGAATAATTGGCTCGCCGATTAAAGTTTTTTGTAATGAACGACTTACGAAAGTAAATAGACTTTTGTTTCGCGAAGCCAGAGCGAGAGCCAAAACCCATGATTACGCTTTCTGCTGGTGCAACCAGGGTGCAATATATATTAGGAAACGAGAAGGGAAAGCTGCAACACTTATTAGAACTAAACACGATCTGGACCGTCATCTGCCAACTAAAGAGGATATCTAAAAACTATTATAAACACATCGTATCGTATCGATCGATCGTATCGAGTGGTGCAAAATATATGTCAGTCTTTTTGAATTATTCTGTTTCTGATATCATTTTTAAAGGACCTTATTCAATTGCGCTCAACTGCCTTACTGTAATGATTGAAAAGATACCAAGTTGTACATGTTTAACGGCATTGAAATCTTGGGTAAGCTTTTGTACTTTAATACTGTATAATCACATTATCACGAAAAAATTTATGAATCATATCTCCAGTATCATACATATTGATTTACATGTTCACATATATATGCATACATTTATTATAACAATTTATTTAATACACTTGTTAATAATAATCATATTATATTATACTATTTGTATACTGCGTATAAATGCTTTAATAATTCTACACTCCTATATTACAACAATATTTGGAATAGAATTCAAAGATCACTCATCAGTACTTTCAAACACCTTATCACTGCTTTGGGAAAATAGTGAAGCAAAATTTAAATGTGCCATTGAATTAACATATGTATGGTATACCTTGTTTTTGGATAACTTATCGAACTAAAAGAGATAGATGATAATTTTGAATCTGAATTAGACTCGATAAAGATTAATTGCTATAATGTTAGTGAACTAGAGCTGTGTAAAGCCAAATTTTCTCAAGAACATAACTTTAAATTAATAAATTTAAATATTAGGAGTATTCAAAAGAATTTTGATAATTTCTTGGTAGCGATGCGACGAACAGGTATTGTTTATGATGTTATAATCTTAACAGAGTGTTGGCTAAATGATATGATAAATATTCACCAGCTGCAAGGATATAACGTCTATAAATCTGAAAATAACTCAAACCAAAACAGTGGTGTTGTAATTTACGTTAGGGACATATGGAGAGCAACGGTTTCCGAACCATGCATTAACAATTCTAGTTGTTTAGCGGTACAAATTCTAGACATGATTTCTATACTAGCTATCTATCGCTCTCCGTCCTGTAGAAATATAGGAGATTTTCTGGCATCACTTGATTCCTATATGAATTCCGCAGCTAACAGATTCCCCCTTGTAATTACTGGCGATATGAATGTCAATTTATCGGATACTACAAACACTCAGGTTTTGGAATATCAATGTGTTATGGCGGAATATGGTCTACGTAGAGGAAAATCATGTCTCTACCATATCTATCTTTCAGATTCTGAACTAAGCCGGAAACCAGTCGGCATTGTCTGTCAGTCTGATATAACAGATCACTATCCGGTTATGTTGGGTCTGAATTAAAATAAAATCAAACCCCTGCGGCCGAGCCGAACAGTTCTCAAAAGAGATTTTGAAGGAATTAAAAAAGACCTCTCAACTTTTGACTGGGCTGTAGTTACCGACAAAAAAGAGGTGAATGAAGCGACAAGCATTTTCACAAATATATTAATGAATACATTAAATAAGCATACGCATGAAGTGAGACTAACCAGAAGAGAATATAATTTAAAACCCTGGATCACACCGGGGCTCATCAGATGCATGAAACATAAGGACCGACTTCACCAACGCACAAAGCTTGAACCAGATAACGTTCCGCTTAAGGTTACCTATACTAGATATCGGAACTTTTTCATTGATCTCTTGCGTAAGTGTAAATTAGATTTTGAAAGCAATAAACTAATCGAAAATAAGAATAACCCACGAAAACTCTGGAAGTCAATTAAATATTTTTGTAATTTTTCCAACAGTAAAAATGATTCCACAGAATTATTAGACATGAAATGCTCTGATATAACACGTTCCCCACTTGACTTATGTAATAACTATTTTTCAACGGTAGGAGTAAACCAAGCGAATCAAACACTTAATAAAATTAATAAAACTGAGACAAATCTTGCCAGTAAAATACGAATCAATTGTAACCTCACAGAATCATTTTTCATGACTCCCACTGATCCCAAAGAAGTTAGTGCTATGATTATGGGATTACAGAATGACAGGGCTCCTGGTATGGATGGCTTAGCTAACTCTTTAATAAAACATATAAAAGATTCGATCATCCAGGCACTCACCTATATCTACAACCTAAGCCTAGAAAGCGGAGTTTTTCCATATGATTGGAAACTTGCATCTGTTTGTCCTATTTATAAGGGATGTGGCTCAAAGACAGCTATAGAAAATTATAGGCCTATCTCGCTATTAGGCGCTTTTTCAAAGCTACTTGAGAAGCTTGTAAACAAAAGGTTAACCGGATATTTGGAATCTCGACAGTTGATCTCGCCAGGACAATTCGGTTTTAGAAAAGGTCGATGTACTAAAGATGCTGTATCCCTTTTAACATCTACGATATCATCAATACTTGACTCTAAACAGAGCTGTGTTGGCGTTTTCTTAGACTTAGCCAAGGCCTTCGACACAGTGTCAATTCCAATACTTTAAAAAAAATTAAACTATATGGGTGTTAGAGGTATTGCCGGTGATTGGTTTCAGAGCTATCTCACGGACCGGAAACAGTGTGTGAGGATTGGTCGGGCTGTGAGACTGCCACAAAATGTACCTTTTGGTGTACCGCAGGGCAGCATACTTGGTCCTACGTTATTCACAGTCTATATCAATGATATACATGACCTACCCATGGAAAACGCCGAAACGATATGTTACGCCGATGATACTGCTATCGTATTCCATGGCTCAACGTGGAACGATGTTTTGTACAGTGCTGAAAGAGGTCTAAAACAGGTCTTTATTTGGCTACAAAATAATCTCTTGACCCTAAATACCAAGAAGACTGTGTACTTATGCTTTCATAAGACAGCAGTCACTGCGCCAGTACAACAAACAGTGGTAAAGATTCATGAGCCTTCTTGCACAAGCAAATCGTGTGCCTGTGAGACCTTGAGTAGATCCGATGTAATTAAATATCTCGGTGTCCTCGTTGATGATAAACTGACATTTGAAAATCACATAATAGCTCTCTCGGCTCGAGTCAGGAAGGTTATTGGTGTTGTAAAGCATCTGCGGGACATAACGGGCTTAAATACTCTAAGATCTGTGTATTTTGCGTTATGCCAGTCGCTTTTAACTTACTGTATTACTTGCTGGGGAAGTGCAGCAAAAACTTTCCTGATCAGAGTTGAGAGAGCGCAACGTTCGGTTATAAAAGTAATGTTAAAAAAGCCGTATAGATATTCAACTTTTGATTTATATAAGGACAGTGGACTATTAAATGTAAGACAACTTTTCATATTGAAGACCTCCCTAACTGTTCATAAGTGTACACTGGCATCTCCAGAGTATAAGACATTGTTGAAACGAAGAGTATTCCGCTTGCCAACTCCCGCTATCAACTCTGCTTTTTCTAAACGTTTTGGGCAATTCGTGAGAACTCAAGTGTACAACTCCGTCCTCAAGTATTGCGATATAAAAGAAAAATCAGTGGTGGAAGCTAAAAGAACCATAACAAAATGGTTACTAACTCTGAGCTACGGTAGTACAGAAAACCTAATTAAACCGTAATCTTTATCATATATTTACGTAAATAAAATATATGAATACAGTATGTAATATGCATATGTATCTATAGGAGTTCTAATGTATATATGTTTTATTAATTATTGTAATATTTGTGAATAACAGTATTTTCTTTACTAACAATATTATTTTACCTGTAATTACTTGTTTTTATACATATTAACTTAATATAAATATTTATTTCATTTTATATTTTATTTTATTTTAAAAACAAAAAGCTTACATAATGTAATAACCGTACGTCGACCCAGTGTCAATTAATGAAAGCCACGTGTGATAAGAAAATCGTATCAGGCCCTCACGACACAGGCATGCCTAGTGTGAGGACCACAGAACTATACACCCTTGTTTATACACACCAGCTTAGTTGGTGTGATAAGATCATAGTTTATAATAATTGTGTATTAGAGAATTAAGACTACTGTGCTTCCATTTTATTGTCTTATATTGTATATTGTGATCTGTACCACCTTAGCTGTAAATAAACATTTTTCATTTTTCATTTTCATTTTCAAAGCGTAGCCAGTGGAGGGAGGCTACTGTGTCTACGAAAGGCTCATGTAGAGCCTTGTAGAACCTCCCGTGGAGCTCCTTCTCCTTCCATACGGTCTCCCGGTCGGAAATGCTAAGCACTGCTGGGTCCTGCCATTGCTCGTTGGCTAAGGATAGAGGGGTAAGCCCTTTATCACTAGAAATGACGTCATTATAGAATGGATCATCTGATCTCACCAGGAAGTAATCACGGAGGCTGCACACTTCGTGATTATGCATGGTGAGCGGGCTCAGAAAACCACGTCCACCATGCTTTCGCGACAAGTACAGCCTCATTACCGACGATCTCGGATGATGCATCCTATGGGACGTCACGGTAGTGCGAACTTTTCTATCCAGGGCGTTAAGTTCAGTCTGGGTCCACCTGATTATGCCAAAGGTATACATGAGGACAGGCATGACCCAACCGTTACATGCGTGTGTCTTATTCACACTGGACAAAAGGCTGTTAAGCACTTTGGTCAAGCGTGCATAAAACACGTCGCAAACTGACTGTTTCATACCAGCCTCATCGATACCGATGTTCTGTGACATACCCAGGTATCGGTATGTTTCAGACTCGGAAAGGGTCCTTAAGTTGACGGGCATAGATAAGTCTATGCCCTCAGAGTTAGAAACCCTTCCCCTTTCAACATGGAGGACCGCACACTTATCCGTTCCCAGCTCCATTCCAATAAAACTGCTAAATTCACAAGTGATGTTTAGCAATTCCATAAGATGGGAGCGACTGGAGGCGAATAACTTGAGGTCATCCATATAGAAAAGGTGGGTCACTTTTGTACCTCCTTTCCGAAGCTGAAATCCCCTCCCGGAGCCCTCCAGTAAAGTACTGAGAGGGTTCAGGGAGAGGCGAAACCAGATTGGACTCAGATAATCGCCCTGGAAGATACCCCTTCTTATCCTTTTGTGGTTCTCCGCAGCCATCATCCGCTCGCCCAGATAGCAAAGGATCGTACTCCATTGCCCCATACACTGCTCGAGGAAGTCTCCAACTGTACAGTCAATTTTGTACAGCTGGAGGACTCTCTTTAGCCATGTATGGGGCACCGAGTCGAATGCCTTTCTGTAGTCTATCCAGGCGGCGGAGAAATTCCGACGGTTGGTTCCACGACCACCGCCCCGGCATCCATTTTGAGCGCGTGACATCACTTGATTTAGCTCCAGGTGACGAGTGATTCTCGCGCTCAAAATGGATGTCAGTGTCTTATATATGGTGGGTAGACACGTGATGGGGCGGTTTTTGCTCGGGTCTGTGGTATCCTGATCTTTAGGAACCAAATGAGTGATCCCAGTAGTGAAGAGGCTCGGGAGCGACTTCTGATCGAGAGCCTCTTGAAACTGTCGGGCGAGCACAGCGTGACACACTACGAACCCCTTCAGCCGGTAATCATGCAGCACGTCGAGCCCCGGACTTTTCCAGTTCGGGGCCCTACGGACCGCCTCAGCCACGTCTTCAGGCGTTATGGTGACGGGGTCCATAGGCGTAACACTTGCACTCTGGCTCGCCACAACTTCCATCCAAGGGCCCTCGCAGTGGTTTACGGGCTCTGACTACAGTGTCCGCCTGATCCGGTCCTGGGCCCGCTCCACATACCTCTGGTCGCTCCAATGCTTTATAGAGCCTCTTCTGATCACTCTGGAAGAGACGATTCTGGTTGAATCGCCTTGACCTCTCGCTAAATCGTCGAATCCGCTTCCCCCAAGCAGCGACTTTTTGCTTCAGGTCATCTATGCGCTCCGTTAGTTTTTGCGTGATATCCGGCTGGAACAAACTGATATTTGTCCCAGCAAACGCCATCCTAACGGTGCGCATAATCCTCGGTCTATTATTACCCGACCTGAAGCTTGTCAGTCTGCCGATAAGGGCCCTTGCCTTTGCGATACGGTCCTCAATTCTTTTTCTCCAGGCTGGGATGGCGCTACTTTTTTGAGTAGCACGTCCAGCCACGGGAAGTTTGGCGCCAATAATACGGCATACTGCCAGTGCGGCGCCAAAAAGAATTGAATCCGTCTCGCAAAGGTCCCGGCTGCCTTCCAAATAGGTCACCAGCATTGGGTTAAGAGCCCGCACGACAGCCCGATTTCGCTTGCTAAGGGGTATGCGGGGAAGTCGCGGTCGATTTTCGAGAGGCATGCTGCGCGTTTCCAGCATCGACTCTTCCAATATGCTCCTCATTTTCTCTAGTTCGTGGGAGACTATTCCATCATCGTCTGAATTAGCCACAAATGGAATGTTGATGGCAGCATCCACATATGCAGTTTGTTGCGCATCTAGTGGCGCCGCATTCCCAGCCGTAGCATTTCCATTCGATGAAGGAATAGCCTCACGTCGTAGTCGTTCGAGTTCGGCGTCACCAAATATGTTGGAGCGCGGGATGTACCTAACTCGGTCTGCCAGGTTTTGCTCAGTGACGGATAGAGATGGCTCCAGCTCTGCAAAAAAGCGATGCACCCGAGCCTGATACGCCAAGCATCTATTTTCTTCCCCTTTTGCCCTAAAATACGCCCGCAGTGCGTTTTCATTCATTGATTTAGACCAACGCATGCGACGTGCTGCACCAGCGGCGGGTGCCGCTTGCTGAGTCCGAGAAGACCCAGCCGACACCAAGCCTTCTGGTGGGGATGATGGATGCGGGGGGCTGCTAGGTGGTCTTGCAACACCCCGCGCTCGGCTGGCGGCCCGCATGCTGTCGCGTCCAGCGCCAGCTCCAGACGCACCCTGGCGACCTCCAGGCAGCGGCCCTTTGCGCACTATCTTTTTTCCATCATCCATAATATGGGCGTCCATTAACGGGAGACGCCCAGGCCCGGCACCGTATCGTGGACGGCTATAAGCACAAACGGGCCTTTGCACCCTGAATTCTGCCGAGGCACGGCGCTCACACCTCTCGCAAGGCGCTGACTGACTGCGTTGACGTAGCAGTTTTGTCACTTATCTGTTACAATCGGTATATATCGGGTCGTCAATTCCCTACGCCATATTATTATTATTATTATATGATATGGGACCAGAACATAGCAGAGCAGAAGAGAAATTCTATAACCTACTCGTATTACTACTACAATTGCAATTTTTCCACAGTCTATGAACCACTGCGATTCGGACTCCACATCCGAGGGTGGTGCGTGGGCGGTGGGAGTGTTCGTGTTCGCCCAACTCTTACACGGCGCCGGCGCCACGCCGCTCTTCACCCTTGGCGTCACCTACATCGACGAAAACGTTTCCAAGAAGATGTCTTCTGTATATCTGGGTAAGAAAAATTATGTTTTCCAGGACTTTTAGAAGTTATTTACGCGAAGAGGTTCCATGCCCATTGTAGTAACGTCACGGATTCACAAATATAGAGAAAACCTTTAAATAAAACTAATCTTATGGATTTTATCGCGTATAACTGAAACTTTTTAATTCTTCACGTTTTGTCACTTTAGCACACCACTTTCGAGTCACGGAGAAAGAAGGTTCAGGCGTCAAATTAAAATATTAAGTCTTAATCCGATCTACGAAAACAAGCTTACAGTATCTTGAAGTCATGCGGTGGTATTTATTTTTATTTTATTTTTTATTTTACAGGATAAGGTGACAAACGAGCATACAGTCCACCCGGTAGCGGTAAGCGGTTGCTATAGCCCTTAGACATCTACATCTATCGTCGATTACGAATCAAAATGCAGATGCGTTGTCACCCGTGAGGACTAAGATGGAATGCCTCGTTTCCGGCAAAAAGGGTCTCATATTCTGTACACGCACCATACAAAACACAACAGCATTAAGCTACTATTTTACGCTGATATTCTGTGAGAGCGTGGTCCTTCCCCGGTCGAGCCGACCCATTCGTGCTACAACTATACTACTAATATAACTGCAGCATGGCTCTACCACGTATAGTATGCTTGGGTTTGGAATTAATTTTATTAATTATGCAATACCAAGCAGATGCAACGGATTAGTAAACTATAGTGGCAATGGGCCGGCCAGATAGCTCGAAGAACCGATAACAGATGGAAGAAAAGGTTCTCGAGTGGCGGCCTCGTACCGGCATGCGAAGTGTAGGGCGTCCCCCCACTAGATAGAGTGAAGACCTGGTAAGATATGCAGGAAGTCGACGGATGCAGGTGGCTCAGGAATGTGATTTGTGGCCTTCCTTGGGGGAGGCCTATGTTCAGCAATGGACTTGTGAAGGGTTGTAATGATGATGATGCGGCAGATGGTAACACCTAGCTATCTTCTCTATCGAAGTTAGTATGTTTTTTTTTATTTCAGTAGCCTTAATACGAATCGGTGTTCTTTTGCGAAATTCTCGCATGGTCTTAAAATCTGATATAATGGTTGGGATGATCTTGAACATATTGACATATTGCAGACTTCCCGGAGTGTCAGTGCTCAATATCAGCGATATTTAACCAGGGTGCTTATTTCCACTTCCAATGAGGCCTAGTAATATTCAGTTCACCAACGGTTGCTAGTTGATATTGAACTGAAGTTTTTTTGTTACAAAATTTAATTTGATTGAGAAGTTAGTAGAGAAGTTTTAAATAAAAGTTTATCGGTTCCTAAAGTATTCGGTAATAATATTCGGTTTCAATGCACTGTATTCGGTAACAATATTAAGTTCCGATGCAGAGTATTCAGTGATAATATTAATACACAAAACAAAACTTCAGTAATTTGCTCTTTAACTATTTCCACACTTTTAGCTCTTTTTTAATCTAAGTATTATAAAATATAACTAACAGTACATAAAGAAATATTAGATAAACTTTAAATTTTTCGAACAAAACAAAGCTTCAGTGGTTTGCTCTTTAACTGTTTGCACATTTTTAACTTTTTTATGCTTGTTTTTTTAACATAAGTAATATGAAATATAACTAATAGTACCTACATAAAGAAATATTCAACTTTACATTTTTCGAACAGAACAAATCTTCAGTTGTTTGCTCTTTAACTATTTGCACATTTTTAACTCTTTTTTATTTTTGTTATGTTTTAACCTAAGTAATATAAAATATAACTAATAGTACATAAAGAAATATTAAATTTTACATTTTTCGAACAGAACAAATCTTCAGTTGTTTGCTCTTTAACTATTTGCACATTTTTAACTCTTTTATATTTTTGTTATTTTTTAACCTAAGTAATATAAAATATAACAAATAGCACATAAAGAAATATTAAACTTTACATTTTTCGAACAAAACAAAGCTTCAGTGGTTTGCTCTTTAACTATTTGCACATTGTTAACTCTTTTTTATTTTTTTTAATCTAAGTAATATATAAAATATAACTATCATAAAGAAATACTAAATTTTACATTGTTCAAACGTTTTAACTTCCCCAATATGAGGTTGTCAAATTCTACACTTCGTATTTAAGTGGTGCCGCTCTGATGGCAGAAAAATTCATGGATATCAGCAAATAATCATTAGATACGTAATCCAGGGGCAACATAACGAGAGCACTTTTCGTTTTGCTCCTCATCTAATTTGTGTACAAAACTATTTCTTTTTTACATCATAACAGAAAACGAACTAGTTTATGATATAACATAATATCGCGTTATGCGAGCCGTTACGGTGTGTACATGAAAAAGCACTCGCTGCAGCTGTGACCCTAACGTGTCGGGAGCATATTAAAGGCTTTTATAATAAATGCTTAGTTGAACTTATATTACCTCATTAAGCCCTAAAAGCCGTGAGTGGCTTAACGGTGGGAGTAACTATGTGGCACCTAGGTCTCAATTTTAGACGAAGCTTTAAGCACACATCGGTGCGCCTGTATGCGATGTGTACCAACACATTCATACATTTCTTTTGTGTTTATATTAGGTATGTGCAACAATTGTAGCTGTTTCGTGTTTCCCAAATCCCGTAAATTATGCTTCAAATAAGACGTCATGCAATAATAAATAATGCAATGTTGACTAAATATATATTCTAGACGATGCTTGTCTCTTATTAAATTATCGTTTAGTTAACTCGTCGTGTAGCATGGGCCATTTAGAAATGTGATTTTGCCTTATTAAACAGATAAATAATTTTGGGATTAGAAATTTGGATATGTCAGTCATGACATGAACAACAAGTTACTACCTACAGTACTTTAAGTATTGCTCTGACGTAATACATACTTTTTTAAGTATAGAAAAAAATATGACAGCTATATAAATTGATATACAATACATAAAATCTTCATTGAAAATTTTAAGGTGTGCAAAACACTTATGTCGCGCATATTACTTCCTGTGGCAAGAATATTTGATAGGGGCGCGACAAACAGTTTTCAAGTGACGAACGTGCCCATTATTGTTGGAGAGCACGCTCTTCACACCCGTGACATTGTCCCAGGTTCGGCAAACAGCGAAAAATCGCGACTGTGAAACGATGCGGTATCCCATTTCTTAAAAACCCTTCACCGGCGCACTGTTTTCTCAACTAAAAGCGCGACGAGTGGAACGATAAAAGACTAATGCACAGTGAAAGCTATACTATTTGTTTGGATTTAAAAGCCGTGGATGTATTCGATAGGAACACAGTGATTTATTAAATCGTCAAAATCATTCGTTATTTTAACGCATCTGCAACGCACTCGTCAAAATTATCAATTGCGGATAATGTAGGTGTCTATCAGACACAGCATCCACTCAACATCAGGTAGACTCGTTTGTTATTCGATGTGTAATTATCATCAATACACAACGCCCATAGATTGTCTCATATTGCCATAGTAGCCAAGTTTGGCAAACTAGTTTCCAACCGCAGTTTTTATTATTTTGAGTTATTTTCATAAAGATGCCGCCGCCTTTCAGTTTCTTTGTATCGCCTCTTATAACACACAGGATGATATTCGGTAGTGGATACTCTAACGCTGCTACTACACGGCGAATATTAATTTACATCGAATCAATAACATTACTAAGGTACGTGAGGGTAACATGGTCACCTGAAACTTTGCCGCCTTGTAAAACCAAAACGGGAAGGAGGATAGACAATGTCGTATACTATAACTAATATATTAAGAAAAACCAAGCTTTGTTAATAATTAGGAACACTTCGAAAATCAGCTTAATAAAAACTAGCTAAATTAGACAATACTAAAATCGTCTAAAATATTTACTATAATATCAACTCTTAAAATGACGTCGATAAAGCAACGTCCTTTTGACCCTTTATTATTAGGCCTTACATATGAAATTGACGTTTGTACGGGTGGAATATAAAGTCAATTATTTTTGTAAAGTATATTTAATTAATCAAAGTATGCACCGTTGCTATCTTTGCACTTTTGCCATCTCATAGGTAGTTCATTGATCCCTTTACTAGAAAAAAACCATAGGGGCGAGAATCAATAAACTCTTTGAAGGCGTTTTGGACTGCTGCATCGGAGTTGAATTTTTTACCTTGTAATAAGTTGTCCGAATTCCAGAAAAAATAGTAATTTATTGAAGCAAGGTCCGGGGAGTACGGTGGATGTCGCAGACATTCGAATTGTAGCTCATCTAACTTAGTGGTTGTTTGTTATGCAGTGTGTGGTCTTGCGTTGTCATGAAGCAGTAGTGGCCTAGAACGATTGATCAATCTCGGTTATTTTGCAGCTAGTTCTTTCTTCATGGTTTGCAGTTGCTGACAATAGATATCTGCCGTAATCGTTTGGCCAAATTTTAGAAAGCTGTAGTGAACGACACCGGCGCTAGTCCACCAAACACTCAGAAGTAAGTTTTTCTGAGTCAATTTTCGTTTAGGGCAGGATTTGGCTGGGTCTCCAGGGTTCACCCATTGCGACGAGCGCTTCCAATTATCGTACAGTATCCACTTTTCATAACAAGTAATGATTTGATTTAAAATCCCTTCATTGTCGGTTGAGCAAAGTAACTCAGCAGTTGACGCGTGTTTGCAAGTTCGATTCACTCAATTCATGAGTTACCCATCGTTCAAGTTTTTTTACTTTCCCGATTTACTGCAAGTGGATTAATACAGTTTTATAACCTATAATCGAGACCATGCATTGAGGCAGTGTGGCTGACTGACTGCTCCTTAACCCTCTCAAATACTAGTGTACGCCCAGCGGTGAGACATATATGCGCTATAACTTCACTTGGCTTTTACGGTACATCTTTAAATATACACACACATCTTTATATATACATACACTTCATAAGAATGGTTTTATTTGATATACCTTCCTTTTACCTATAATCACGTCTATCCTGAATAATTCACTGAATTCTGCTTTTTTCTTTTCAGCTTGGAAAGACGCATTTGTAGTTCCTCTTCCGAAAAAGTCAAATCCCTCTAGTTTTTCTGATTATAGACCTATCTCTATTTTGCCATTCTTTTCCAAAGTTCTAGAACGTCTTGTGCACAATCAATTAAGCACCTATCTTTTAAAACACAATCTTTTAAATCCCTTGCAATCCGGTTTCCGTCCTGGCCATAGTACGACTACTGCACTTTTACAAATCACTGATGATATTCGGTATGGTATGGAGATAAAAAGCTTACCATTCTCACGTTGCTTGATTTTAGTAACGCATTTAATACCGTAGATTTTGATATCTTGTTAAGCATCCTACGCTCTCTCAACATATCTCCAACTGTAGTTGACTGATTTCGAAGTTACTTCTTTGGTTGCCGACAGCGAATTCAGGTGCAAGAGGTTTTTTCCACCTGGACTAATACAGCTGCTGGTGTACCACAAGGTGGCGTGTTGTCTCCTCTCCTTTTTGCAATTTTCATTAACTCTATAAGTCATAATTTGTCCTCTTCCTACCACTTGTATGCTGATGATCTCCAAATCTATACTCAGTCCTCTCTTGAAGATCTATCTAAAGCAGTTGAAACTATTAACGCTGATGTAAATTGTATTTCGAATTGGAGTAAATGTTATGGTTTAACGATTAATCCTAAGAAAACTCAGGTCATTGTCATCGGTAGTTCTAGATTAATTGGTAAAATTGACTGGTCTTTCCTACCCCCTATTATACTAGACTGCACTCTAATCCCTTACAGTAACAAGGTTAAAACCTGGGGTTGTATCTTGACTCCTGTATGTCTTGGACCTCACAGGTTAATGAGGTCAGTAGAAAAATGTTTGCTGCGTTAAGCTCTCTACGTAGATTACGTAATTTCCTTCCCACAGCAACTAAAGTTACGCTCGCCCAGTCTGTAATTCTGTCTATCCTTGACTATGCTGATATTTGCTATCTTGACATTACCGAGGAGCAGCTTAATAAGCTTGAGCGCATTCAAAATTTATGCATTAGATTTATATTTGGGCTTCGCAAATATGATCATATCTCCAAATTTCGCAAACAGCTCAAATGGCTCCCGATCCGACTTCGCAGGAATACTCACATTCTCTCCGCGTTGTATAGTGTGCTGTTTAATCCTTCCACTCCTCTTTATTTAAAAAAAAACCGTTTCCAGTATCTTTCTCTTACCCATAATCGGTTCCTTTGATCCCCCGTCAATCTTTCTCTCTCTACACCTTTGCACTCTTCTTCCTTTTTCAAGAAATCCTTCACCGTAACCGCTGTGCGATTGTGGAACTCCTTACCTCTCCATATTCGTCGTGCTAAATCTCTTCACTCTTTCAAAATTCTTATTAAATGGTATTATTTAGAACGCTATTAGATAACTTACTTTACCTTTCTCTTACTCCTTTCATTTAATCTATTATATGATAGTGTTACGCGCTCCAATCGACGATATACTAGCGCCATCTAGTGTCAGGAACGAGAGCGAGTAGAGCGTGTAAAGAATGACATCACAGATCTTTCGACCCACAGCGCCACCCGAAGAACTAAGTTTCTAGAAAATCTATACTCGCAAACTCGTCCCTCTGCGCGCATTTACCTGAAGATTCGGGATGTTTCTTTGCTAATTTAAATAAATAGGCGCTGCAATATGCGATCGAGACAGAGTTGAACTCAGCGACACAAGCGACGCTTTGGAGCGAAATTAAGTGAATTTGTGTGTTTAATTATTAGTGTTTTAACTTTAATTTGTGTAAAGTAAATTAAAGTGTTAATTTAGGTAATTTTATCGGCAATTTTTATTGTCACGAACCTCAAGCTCGTAACAATTGGTGTCAGAAGTGGGATAAAATAATGCCGATTTTACCTAAGGAGGAAACGGAGGGTGTCCGTACCCGAAGTCAACGCCAGCAGGAGACGGACCAACAAAGATTTGGTGGTGCAACGCCGCAGACGTCGGAGGGCCAGCGGCCGGCGACGGATGCCGGTCCGTCCGTAGCTCCTGCATCTGCAGCAGCTGATTTAGGCGCCCTGATGGTGATGCTGCAGGAGCAGGCTCGCCGACAGGAGGAGCAGGCTCGCCAGCAGGCGGAACAGGTCCGTCAGTTGAAAGAGCAGCTGCAGAACGGACGGGAGGAGCAGGCTCGCCAGCAGGCGGAACAGGTCCGTCAGTTGAAGGAGCAGCTGCAGAGCGGACAGGAGAAACAGACCCGTCAGCAGGCGGAACAGGCTCGTCGGTCGGAAGAACAGATGCTCCTCATTAAGGACCTTCACGCTACCTTTGGGAAAGAGATAAGGCAGGTGAAGGATAGGGTTGCTCAACACGACAACCGTCTGTCGGAAGCTGAAACCCGAATCGAAGAACATGAAACCCGAATCAACCATGTGAACAATCGGGTTGACAACGTGATGGCTGACGTGAAGAAAACGCTAAACGACCTCAAACTTGGGGATGGAACTACAGCTCCCGTAGTAGCTGCAGCACCTTCGCTACGTGGATTCAAAGTGCCGCCGTTCGACGGGATCTCTTCCTGGTCGGCCTACAAAATCCAGTTCGAGGCCGTCATGGGAGCGAACGGCTGGAATAAAAGCCAAGCCATGACTGCACTCACCCTAGGCCTGCGCGACCAAGCCTTAACTGTGTTGGAAGCTCTCGGTAAGAAAGTGACCTATGAGCAGCTTCTTGAGGCCTTGGAGGCGAGATATGGTGACGCTCACCTGGAACACGTCTTTCGCGCGCAGCTTAAAGATCGCGTGCAACGCAGCAACGAAAACCTGCAGCAGTGGGCCCTTGAGGTGGAGAAGATGGTTCGTAAAGCATACCAGTCTGTACCTGCGCTCATTGGAGGGAACCTGGTGCAAACATTCATCGACGGCATCCGCGACCTGGAAGTCAGAGCTGCTGTGAGGCTCGGGCACCACGAGACGCTTAAGGACGCCTTGGCCCATGCACTGGAGGTAGAATCCGTGCGGCAGGATCATCGTTCCCATCGCGTCAGGGAGGTTGCAGCAGCTACAGTTCGCGACCGCAACAAAGGATACAGCCCTAGGTGCTATGGCTGTGGGGAAAAGGGCCACCTTCGATCCAGCTGCCCTAAGCGAACCGCAGAAAGGGAAAGTGAACGATATCAGGAGGGTAGTGCAGCTAACGGCACTGCCTGGCGGCGACAGGATCATCGTTCACCTCACGCTAGGGAGGTTGCAGCAGTTACGGTTCGCGACCACAATAAAGGATACAGCCCTAGGTGCTATGGCTGTGGGGAAAGGGGCCATCTTCGGTCCAGCTGCCCTAAGCACACCCTAGGAAGGGAAGGTGAACGGTCTCAGAAAGGAAGTGCGGCTAACAGCACCGCCCAGCAGCAGCAGGAATACGACTTTGAGATCGAACATCGCAATGCAACTGAAATCTCATGGCAACGCAGATGCATTGTCAAGAAGACCTTGTCCTGAAGATGGCAACCATTGTAGTAGGCAAGGTAAGGAAGTGGTATCCGTGAGGATGCTCAGGACAGACCACCTCAGTAACGGGTGGAAGGACAGCCTACGACGTGCACAGCAGGAAGATCCAGACATCAAGCCGATTCTGGGATGGATGAAGGCCCGTGCTACCAAGCCTAAGTGGAGGGACGTCTCAGCGATGAGTTCAACCACGAAAAGCTATTGGGCCCAATGGGACAGCTTGCTGCTTCAGGATGGAGTCCTGTGCCGTAAATGGGACAATGGTCGAGGAGACAGCTGTCGTTTGCAAATGGTTGTCCCTAAAGCTAAAGTGCCGAATGTTCTACAGCTGTGCCATAATGGTCGTTCAAGAGTCCACCTGGGAGTTAAACGAACTCTGCTGAAGGTCCGAGAACAGTTTTACTGGGTCCATTATCGTGACGATGTCGAGGATTGGTGTCGTACATGTACAAGTTGTGCGGCTGTGCGGGGACCTCAGACACGTAGTAGAGGAGCACCGAAATTGTACAATATTGGTGCACCACGGGATAGGACAGCCCTTGACATTGCGGAGCCGTTACAGAAAGGCGTAAGAGGGACTCCTAAGATCGTCCATGTGGATCGCTTGGCGCGTTATCATGGGACCGATAATGCTCGGGACGAGCATGTCTTAGGAGGGGGCAGTGTTACGCGCTCCAATCGACGATATACTAGCGCCATCTAGTGTCAGGAACGAGAGCGAGTAGAGCGTGTAAAGAATGACATCACAGATCTTTCGACCCACAGCGCCACCCGAAGAACTAAGTTTCTAGAAAATCTATACTCGCAAACTCGTCCCTCTGCGCGCATTTACCTGAAGATTCGGGATTTTTCTTTGCTAATTTAAATAAATAGGCGCTGCAATATGCGATCGAGACAGAGTTGAACTCAGCGACACAAGCGACGCTTTGGAGCGAAATTAAGTGAATTTGTGTGTTTAATTATTAGTGTTTTAACTTTAATTTGTGTAAAGTAAATTAAAGTGTTAATTTAGGTAATTTTATCGGCAATTTTTATTGTCACGAACCTCAAGCTCGTAACAATATTTTATATATAACTTTCACTTTTATTTGTATGTATTATTGTATTTTTTTATTATTATTTTGTATGCCCCCCTCTATTTGTAACTTTTGTTTGCATCATTCCTCGACGCAAAGGCTGTCTGGAAGAAATCACTTTCAGTGATAAGACCGCCTATTGTACATACTTTAATTAGTTTTAACTATATTGATGTTTCTGTATTGTGGTGTACAAAAAATAATAAATAAATGGTGAAGAAGTGTGGCAGACTAACTGTTCTATGATCCACTCAGAAACGAGCCTGTGTCCAGCAATGAGACATATAAAGTAAAAGTAAAGTAAAAATACATACATACATAAACACTCACGCCTGTCACCCAGAGAGGTAGGCAGAGACTACGGACTTCCATTTGGCACGATCCTGACGTACCTCTTTCGCCTCCTTTACATCCATATATCTACGTATACATGCTCGTCGGTTAAGGGTACTTCTAACGTGGCCCATTTTCAAAATATCGCCAATTTGGTCGATAAACTTTTTTCTAGGGCGTCCCTTCCCGACTCGGCCGTTCACATCTGCCATATAAATTTGCTTTGTCACTCTTTCCTCATTCATTCTTTCTACGTGACCAAACCACCGAAGCATTCCTTTCTTAATCCTGGTCACAATATCATCTTGCATACCACATTTATCTCTTATCACGCAATTTCTCACCCTGTCATTCAGATTCAACCCTAGCATATTCCTTAAAGACCGCATTTCTACAGCATTTATTCTACTTTCGTGCTTTTTCTGCCACAACCAGCTTTCACTACCATACATTAAAGTAGGGACTAACACAGCATTATGAATTACCATACGTGCCTGTTTTGACACATTCTGGTTCTTCATAATAGAGTGTAGTGCCCCATTCACTCTATTCCCTGCATTTACTCGTCGTTCTATATCCCTATCATATCTACCATCCCTGCTAAATACACATCCCAAATACACAAACTCATCCACTTGCTCAATTAACTCTCCTTCTATTCTTATTTCACATACCGTTTTGCTTTCTTCTCTTTCAAAAACCATCACTTTCGTCTTACTTGCGTTCACTTTCATTCCCCTTTCTTTTAATTCCCAGTTCATTAATGTAACCATCATTTGCAACTCAGCCGCCAATGACGCAAATATGACTTGATCATCGGCATACAAAAGGCATTTGACGGTTAACTCGCCCATTCTTAACCCACATTCTTCATCTTTCAAAGTTTGCAAACACCGGTCCATAAATAGGTTGCACAGCCAAGGCCTACACAGCCCTGTCTGACACCTTTTTGGATGCCAAACCAGTCCGAGTAGACCCCATTGATCCTGACACAAGCACGAGTCCCTATAAAGGGACCTTAATGCCCGTATCAAACCAGCGCTCAACCCAAATGAGTTTAGTGTTTGCCAAATCACATTCCTGTCCACTCTGTCATAAGCCCTTTCCAAGTCCATGAACGCACAAAAAACTTTCTGGTTTTTGGCAAAAAACTTCTCCGCAATCATGCGCATGGAAAAGACTTGATCTGTGCACCCCATTCCCTTTCTAAAACCCGCTTGCACATCCCAAATTTTTCCATCAGTTTCTTTCATAACTCTTTCAATTAACACCTTAGCATACAGTTTACCCACAATACTAAGCAAGCTGATACCGCGGTAGTTTTTGCAGTCCTGCTGTGACCCTTTTCCCTAATATATTGGTACTATAACTGCTTTACACCAGTCATCCGGTACCCGTTTTAATTCCCAACATAAATTAAACAAGGTGTACAGCAGGCCTGCCACCACTCCCTCTCCAGCCCTTAGCATCTCGAGTGATACTCTATCATATCCAGCTGCCTTACCTGCTTTCATGCTTTTCATTGCTTTCATTATTTCATCTACACTTATCTCCATACCCCTTTCCACTTCTTTCGGAATTTCTAGTTCATTTAAATCAGACGACTCTTCACTCATAAATACGCCTTCAAAGTATTCCTTCCATCTGTTTAAATTCGAAACTTCATCATTCAGAATACATCCATTCTCGTCTCTTATAGCATTTATTATAGGCTGTTTTGTATTTCTCCTGGCAGTTCTTACGAGTTTCCAGAACATTTTTATGTTAGCCTGGAAATTATCAGATATCCTTCTATCATTCTTATCCGTTCTTTCTTTCTTTTTCCTTTCAACAACTTCTTTTACTGTCTTATTTAGACGTCTAAATTCTGCCTTTTTTCTTTCAAACTCATCATTCATACCAGAAGAATTACCGGCTTTGGTTGCTACTAAATCTAATCATGCTTTCTTCTTTGATTCAACTTCCACCCGTACCTCATCATCCATAACGTATTACTTTTCCTTTCATTTATTCTATTACTTACACCACATAGTTTGGTGGCGGTATCCACCAAACCTTTCTTAATATTATCCCACACAGTATTCAAGTCTAAATCATTCATACACAACTCATTCAAACATCTAATATTTTCTCTCAGTCTACATTTATACTTCTCTATCACATCTTCATCTTGTAACTTCTCTATTCTTATACGCTCTAACGCAGTGGTAGACACAGATGTCCGATGCCGCCAACGCTTGAAAAGACCATTAATTCGACATAAGACCAAGTAATGATCCGTCCCTACGTTGGACCCCCAGTAAACCCTTGTATCTACGACTGCGCTCCTCATTCTTTCATCCACAATTACGAAATCTATCATGCTTCTATCATCACCTCTTTCCCATGTATACATGTGAATCTTCTTATGACGAAAAAAGTATTCGTCACAAAAAGATTCTTTTCCGCACATACGGTGAGGAGGTCTTCACCATTCTCATTTATACTTTCATCATCAAACGTTCCCAATATCCTTTCATAACCAGACCTCTTCACCCCAACCCTTCCATTAAAGTCTCCTAACATAATAATATTTTCATTTTCCTTACATTTTGTCAACACCATCCTTACCATGTCCCAAAACTGCTCTCGGATGTAAGTGGGCTTAGACATGTCTGGGGCGTACACCCCTAGCAGGAACAGCTTCTTTAAGCCCACTTTCATTCGTATCCATAGCAGTCTCGGGCTTACACATTCATACTCTTTCACACATTGACCCATTCTTTCTGAAAGGATGAAACCGACTCCCTGGCATGCCCGTTCGGTCTCGCCCACACCAGACCAATACGCGGTATACGTGCCATGTGCAGTGGCATCCTTTCCCTTTCGTTTCGTCTCATTCACACATAACACATCTATTCCTCTGTCATTCATCATTTCGCATACTTCATCCATCTTATCATTCATTCCTCCACATACATTCAGCGTAGCCAGACGGGTTCCCGCAATCCACTTTTCGCCCCTCCGGGAGACAGAACGTGACGGGTGGCGAACCTCGTCGCCGGTTTTTCTCCCGGAGATTCTTTGCACCCCTGCCCCATTTAAGGGGCGCCGGGAACTCGGGGCCATTTCTTTTATTTCCTGAGTCATGGTGCGAACAAGGGGTGGTGGTAGATTTTACGCCACTACCATACGGCGAGGAGCCGAGTCTATTTTTTCGGCTTTGTCGCTCGTTTAGCACCACCCGGGGGACACGTGTAGGGTGGACCTAAAGGTTAGGTGGTCGGAGCCTACGGACGCGAGCGACTCCTCCCCCATATATACGTCCGACAGCATATATACGTCCCACTGGTGGGCACAGGCCTCCCCTCATTTTTGAGAGGGTTTTAGGGAAAAGAAGTGTCCGCCGCGCTGCCCCAAGGCGTGTTGGCTAATGTTTTTTTCTTATTCCTCAGACATGCAGGTTTCCTCACGATGTTTTCCTTCACCGCCGAGCACGTGGTAAATCAGCGCTTTAAATTGCAATTAACAATTTTATTGGTGCCGGCGGGGATTGAACCCGGGTTACTCGCATTCTGTTATATTTACAGCGAGCGTTAACCATCTGAGCTACCACGGCTCCATATAGACAGGACATAGGAGACATATATTTAATGATAATTTGTGCATGGTTTATACGGATTTAAAAGTCGGCTGTGACGGAATACGAGAGAAATTAGGGTGTTTTTTGATTTCAATAGCCTCGCGAATCATCCTTGGAAGGAATCGGTGTTCTTTAGCGAGGATTTGTGGTCTATCAAATCTGATGTAGTGACGGGGGCGATCCTGTACATGTTCACAGACTGCAGACTTCCCGGAGCGTCGATTCTTCACATCAGCTAAACCCGCGTCAAAGAACATATAGCTGATGTGAAGAATCGACGCTCCGGGAAGTCTGCAGTCTGTGAACATGTACAGGATCGCCCCCGTCACTACATCGGATTTGATAGACCACAAATCTTCGCTAAAGAACACCGATTCCTTCCAAGGATGATTCGCGAGGCTATTGAAATCAAAAAACACCCTAATTTCAATAGAGAAGACGGCTGGGTGCTACCATCTGCTTGGGATCCTATAATAAATAAAATTAAATCCCAACCCAAGCATACAACTGCAAGGCTTCATGATACCATAAGTACATACTGTGTAGATCGGAACAAAAGTTAAATTTTAATCTATGGTAACCGCGGTTAACTATGACATCTGGACGTTAAACATCTCAGTCCTTCCCGTGACCATGGGTGCTGTAAAGCTCTCGAAACGTCGGGTATTAAAAAGTTAAATATACGCGATAAATTCCGTAAAAACTAGTATTATTTCAATGGTGTAGTGTAGTTTTTTTAAGCGGATTTTTTGAAGCGTTCCTAATTATTGCCAAAGCTTATTTGCTTTTTTTTCTTTAATATATTAGTTATAGTATACGACTTTGTGTCTTTGCCTATATATCCTTCTCCTAGTTTTGGGTTTATAGGACGGCCAAACTTAGTGAACCATATTACCCTTATACAAAATGTTATCAATCCATACATAAAAGCATCTACTATTTTTAGACATAATTTTACAACCAAGAATTTACAATAACATCGACATAAGCACAGAGGTGTAAGTAGCAAATCGAAATGCCATTAGCCGCCTTTCCCACAGCCACTTCCGTCCATTGAGCCCGAGAGTATTCAAGGGAGGGTAAAGGGCGGGCCGAGCATTCAGGGCTCAGTGTATGCCTCTCAAGGTATCGAGAGATGCGGGTCACACTAAAAGCAAAGCTATGGATTGCTTTGTTGAATATACTTTCGTAAAAGGACAGCTATTTGTCACGATGTTCTCAAGGCATACTGACATAAAAAATATTAGTCGATTTTAAAAGAAATATTAATCGGCTTATATATTTTATTTGTATGAGTGTATGAGACTACTGTCCAAATTTACTGTATCTGTGTATGTAATATCGGTAAACAAAAAATCTGCTAAATCGATGGTTTCAAAACAATAATAAAATTTAGTCATTATTATGGTTGAAGCATGAATGCGTTAGTCCGACCGGGAAGTATTACGCTTTCACAGATTACAAACGTAAAGTAGCAGCTGAAGCTCCTGTGTTTCGTATATTGAGTATAAAGAACCGGCGACCCTTTTTACTGGAAGCGATGCATTCCATCTTAGTCCAGTTCCATCCAGAGGTGACAAACGAGAGTTCCATCTAGAGGTGACAACGCATCTGTATTTTAAAAGATGTAGATGTCTATGAGCCATTGCTTGCACTAACCGTCAGGTGGACTGTGTGCTCGTGTACCATCTTTGTTCTTTATAAAAAAACGTATTCATAATTAATTATAAAAAATTAATCTTTTAAACGCGTAGGTGTAACTTTTATGCTTTTGAATTTTCGTTGTATTATTTTTCAATTTAATGATTAAAAATAAAGCCGTACCAGCCAGATATTCGCGGGTTATTTCGAGCGCCACTCCGTTTTTCTTTCATGACGCGGTGCGAGGTCACGACCTAGTATTTAGAAAATGGTACTTCAAAGGAAAAGAGACGAAATTCTTAAGCAGTTTTATATACAGCGTCGAAATTTGTGCGGGTCTGGAGTTTTAAGCACACCTGATGCTTCATCTTTAACTAAAAACGTTGGTGGGCGGGGGAAGCATAATATGCCTTCTCGTAGAGTAGCATCTACGCGTGTGTGTCCATGCCTAGCGGCAGATGCTAAAATAATAAGTACTAAATTATGACTCTATAGCTATATAGTTAATAAAATAGCTAATTTGAAAATATAATTTACTCAAATACAATAAAAAAACCACAGAAACTAAATCCATTCGTGTTCGGAAGGTTGGCCCGAATATTTAAACCCGAATATTTGAACACGAGCATATATCCTTTTCAATACATCCACTGTAGAGAGGTTAATACGTGGTAGAGCCACGCTGCAGCTGTACTATGGTTGTAGCACAAATTGGTCGGCTCGACCAGGGAAGTACCACGCTCTCACAGAATACCAGCGTAAAATAGCAGCTTAATACTGCTGTGTTTCGTATGGTGAGTATAGAGATCCAGAGACCCTTTTTACAGGAAACGAGGCATTCCATCTTAGTCCTCAGGGGTGACAACGCATCTGCGTTTTGATTTGTAATCGAGGATAAATGTAGATGTCTATGGGCCACAGCATCCACTTACCATCAGGTGGACTGTGTGCTCGTTTGTCACCCTTATCCTATAAAAAAGGTAAATCCTATTTATAACTTGGGTCCGAGGGAAACCCTTAATGCAAAAATTATAAGCCCTCTCAGTATATTTGAATGAATATATGAACTTTTAATGTATGTATACAAAAACAATAACAGTTTTATTAACAAGTGGTATAGTTAAAAAAAATTACAACCAACTTCAATATTAAAATGAGGACCTCATCAATGTAGTCAATTAAATCCGCTTTATTAAGGATAACAAATCTTACAGATCAAAAATTACTGGTCAGATCTTGATCAAATTTTCACATGAGAAACACCAGCTTTCAAATAAAAAAGTATCATTAAAATCGATTCACCAAGGAAAAAGTTACACGTAAAAATACAGTCGAATTGAGTACCTCCTAATTTCTTTGAAGCCGATTGCAAATAGTAATGTATATTCTGTAAATACAAGTAACAAGCACAAGTTAGTTATACCAGTTCTTCTACTCCAAAGAGTCAGTAATTCCTTCACGGGATCGCACCGGGGTAAGTGGGGGTAGACTAACAGAATACCAGTGTAAAATAGCAGCTTAATGCTGCTTTGATCCGTATGGGAGGTAAAGAAACGGATACCTTTTTTACTGAAAACGACGCTTTCCATTTTAGTCCTCGTGGATGATTCATTTTGGTGAGACATTTCGATTCTAATTGAGGATAAATGAAGATACATCTTCATTTATCCTCAATTATATAAGCCACAGTATCCATTTACCACGGGACTGTGTGCTCGTTTGTGGCCCTTATTCTCTAAAAAAAGTAAGTGCATGTGCCTGTATCATAAAGACTACCTCCATTTTTAGAACTTTCAATGTGATAATATTCGTTGTATTTTAATTAGAAATATACAATAACAGCTAATTTTCAGTTTTTAAAATTTACATCATTAAAAAAATCCCAAAAAGCTGCACCCTAAAATATTTCACGTGGGGCCATTGCCATAGTCACCCCGGGCCCCGATCTAGCTAAGCCACGGTTCCGAAGCCCATCGTTCGACGGTATTATGCTAAACTAAATTATTCATAAATGCGTTTCCGCGGTCACAGCTCAATTAATTTCATGTCAAGTAACGGCATTCGCGTGTATGGACTCTTTGTTGCGATACAGCTGATGATATGTGAATAAATTGCCACATAATTCATCGTTACAAAGACTTTGGTACTCTTCAAAATTAGTCATCGTCAACATTGAAATCCTCGGCGTTGACATTTCGAATAACGATCAGTTCCGCAGTCATTTTTTTCATATAATAAATTGTCAAAATGCGCACACAGCCCTGCTGATGGTAAGTGCATGCTGGGGCCCATAGACATCATCATGCAGATACATTGTCACGTGGATATACATATATACAACGATTTCATGGGTGACGGCGGGAATCGAACTTTTACTCTCGCACTATGGAATTTTAAGTCTTAACAAGTTTTTATTTTATTTTTGTCTGATAACAAAACAGTTTGAAGTAATTACAAAAGAATGTAAAATAAAATCTAACTATCAATCATACATGATCATAGTCTGCCCGCGTGTGGGGATTCGACGTATTCCTTTTTTAAATCCGAAAAAACGCAAAGCGGGCAGTAATAAAGGTATAGCAATCATAGAGCCACAAATGATATGTTGACAGGTCTTTGACCACGAGGGCACACCTCGTCCTGTGTCGCTCCCATGGGAAACACTGTCAACAAAGAAGCTCCCTCCCATGCATTTCAAACCTTTTACAAAACTTTTTCTTCATCTTCCATACCTACACTATTCCAGTGTATTCACCTCGGAATACATTACAGTGACTCGAGTAATATAGGATTATGTACTTGTAAAATTACAATTCTTTATTTTTTTATCTCTTAGGTGTATATTACACGATGGCGGTTGTCGGCCCAGCGCTGGGGTACGTGCTGGGTGGACAAATGCTCAACATCTATACAGACTTTCCAACGGTCGACTCAGAAACGTAAGTATTGTAAAATTCGTTTTTCCCCTCTTTTAGAAATAAGACGAGGCTTGCCCCCAGCAGTGGGACATATATAGGTTGTATCTTTAAATTTTACCATTTAGTAAGTGATTGGTAAAAGTACATGATTAACTAGTTTTTGGGTCCCGGGTTGGAATCCCAGACGCCTCCTCGTCCTTACCTCGATTCCAGTAAATAAGATATTTAGTTCTCTATGCTTATCATACAAAACACAGCAGCATTATTTTTTTGCTATTCCGAGCAATCGCTCATTTACTATCAGACCTGATGGTTAGTGGTGATGCAGCCAAAGGTGGTGAAGCGCACTGATTTAACAAAAGCTTGAATACACCAACATTGTAATTGTTCGAAAAGATAGATGCTGGCAACCTATTCCACTCCTGTGCTGTGCTCGCATGACAAGCGATGTAAAAAACCGTTTGGTTCAAATGCGTGTTTTTTACAGACAAACGAGCACACAGTCCACCTGATGGTGAGTGGATTTTGTGGCCCATAGGCATCTACATTTATCCTCGATTAAGAATCAAAATGCAGATACGGTATCACCCATGAGGACTAAGGTGTAATGCCTCATTTTCAGTAGAAAAGGGTCTCCGGAACTCTACACTCACCGTACAAAACACAGCAGTATTAAGCTGCTATTTCACTCTGGTATTCTTTAAGAGCGTGGTCCTTCCCCGGTCGAGCCAACACATTCGTGCTACAACCATAATATATAGTTGCAGCGTGGCTCTACCACGTGTAAAAGTAGTAAGTTGACAATGAAGTGGTGGACGTATTTATTTTTTAAACTACTATTTCGCCCTGTTATTCTGTTAAAACATATTCCTTCTCCAGTCTAGCTGACCGATGCATGCTAGACCACGTATAAAGGTGTCTAACAATAAAATAAAATATAAAGTATAACATGATGTTTGTGTACACTAAAGTATTAGAACCTTAGTAGATCAGGGTTTTGGCGCTTATCTTATAAAATAAAATAAACTGAAATGAAGTTAAAAGATTCCGTTAGCTGACATTGCGAGAGCACAATGAATTCTTCCCCATCATAAAACGTTCTCAGAAATAAAATTAAGCCTATCATATTCTACAGTAAGTAAGCCATGTAAGATGTTACTTAATTAGATCTCTATCTCTTTATTCGTGCATAATTGACGTAACTGGCAGACGTAACTATTTAAATAATAAGACATAATGTTAACATAAAAGTAAAAACTTATTTGAGTCTTAGCACCACGGTGATATTTAAAAAGTATATTTTCTAAATTGAAATGAGTGAAAGCTCTCTATTTTTCGACGTAAGAATTTTTAATTTAATTTAATTTAATAAAATAAATCATAATTTTATAGCAACACTTTGTTGTTTGTATGCCTGTCCGTCTGGCAAGACCGTTACCCTCAGAAAAAAATTAAACTTCTTCAAAAGAACAAGGGATACGCCTAGTTATGTCAAATATTTTGATACTCGCAAAACTGTACGGTACCTACTTTCAGTCTACCTAGAATCAAATAATTTGGTAAATATAAAATGTTAAAACCGTTAATTTGTAGTTATATCACATAGAAAATATTATTAAGCGATGTAAAAGTTACATTGGCAATTTGAGCATCGACCGTGATGGTAGAAAAGATTTTTCGACTTCCTTTCAATTAGACTTATCTTTTCGTAAGAGTAATGTTCTATACCTATAATTCCTAGGATGGATGAACTATTAATATACATAGTAAAGCTTATAGAAACCCTTAGGACGCGAGTCATATTCTCCTTGGTTCGGCTTTATTTTGTGATTCTAAAGCGACTAATGAACTTAACCACCTGACGATAAGTACATAACGCGATACATACATACACGTGCAACCAAACTCTAACGTAAACGCAAGAAATGCGTTATCATCTCTGAGAACTGAGATGGATAGCCTCTTAGCCTGCAATTGTACCGGGTCTCTATGCCCTCCCGACCGGAACATGGTGCACGCATTGGTACTGGGCTGCACTAAAAGTATCGGGAATGGAATATTTCCACTGTTCCTGTCATATTAAAATCTTTTTAATTGAAAACTCCTTGGTTTTAAAAATCGAATACCATTTATTCATTTAAAAAAAGATTCTCGGTCTTGCCACAAGGTTTAGTCAAACTTGTTTAGTCGTTGAGAAAATGGAATTGACTCGAGAAAATTCAAAAGCGATGAATTATTATGACTTTCGAAGTTGTTTAATACAAAAACAGTGTGTTGACCGGATGATTTCTGAATTTGGTGATGAAGCCCCATCCAAAGCCACAATCTGTCGCTGGTTTGCTGAATTTCAACGTGGACGTGTCAAGCTCGGTGATGATCCCCGTCAAGGTCGTCCAAAAACTGCAGTCACCCAAGAAAACGTTGATGCTGTACGTAAGCTGATTGAGGAAGATCGACATGTGACATACCGCAAAATTCAGGCAACTTTAGACATTGGCATGAGTCAAATAAAAGTAATCTTGCATGAACAATTAGGTGTAAAAAAGTTGTTTTCCCGATGGATACCGCATTCGCTCTGTGAAGAGCAAAAAGCGGCTCGCGTTACTTGGTGCGTCAGAACTCTCGAAAGATCCTCGCAGGATGCAGGACGCAGGATCCTCAAATGCTGTATACAACATCGTATCAGGTGACGAATCCTGGATATATGCGTACGAACCCGAAACAAAAAACGTTACGAGTTTAGGTGTTCGAAAATGAGTTAAAGCCAACAAAAATTGTTCGTTCACGGAGTGTTGCAAAAAAAAAGGGTGGCCACGTTTGTCTCCAAAACCGGCCATGTTACGACTATTCCTCTTGAGGGACAAAGAACGCTTAATGCAAAATGGTATGCTAGCATTTGTTTGCCACAGGTCGTTTCTGAACTCCGTAAAGAAAACTGCAACCGCCGCATCATCCTCCATCACGACAATGCGCGTTTTCACACCGCACACAGAACAAAAGTTTTTAGAGCAAGAAAACATAGAATTATTGGACCATCCGCCGTACAACCCCGACCTAAGCCCTAATGATTTCTATACTTTCCCTAAAATAAAGAATAAATTGCGTGGAAAGAGATTTTCATCACCTGAAGAAGCTGTGGACGCCTACAAAACGGCCGTTTTGGAGTCTCCAACTTCCGAATGGAATGGTTGCTTCAATGATTGGTTCCATCGTATGGAAAAATGTGACAAATTTAGCGGAGAATACTTCGAAAAGCAATAAATACATTTTTAAATAATAATGTTGTGTCACTTCCTTGATTCCCGAAATTTTCAGTGCCGCCCTCGTATTTAGCCGCGGTAAATAAGTAAGATGGCCCAAAGTGCCCAGAGCTCCGTCTGAGTCAGACAGACTCCTAGAAATAGAGTCCTACTTTGTAAATCGGTCTACTACATACATAAACACTCATGCCTGTAACCCAGCGGGGTAGGTAGAGACTACAGACTTCCATTTAGCATGATCCTGACATACCTCTCTCGCCTCCTCCACACCCATATACGTGCTCGTCAGTTAAGGGTCCTCTTAATTTGGCCCATTTTCAATGTATCGCCAATTCGTCGATAAACTTTCGCCTAGGACTTCCTTTTCCGACTCTTGCGTTCACTTCTGCAACATATATTTGCTTTGTCACTCTTTCCTCATTCATTATTTCTACATCACCAAACCACTATTATCTACTACCTGCTGTTTTAAAATTTAAATAAGAGTTTTTATTTAATACCTTCTCAATACCTCACGTGGAGACGGTGAAAGGGCATTCAGCACCCAATTTCGTTGTGTAGTTGTCGTAAGTGATTATATGTAAAAAAAAATCAATATAGATTGTAAATAACACATAATTAAACTCATTGTTACGTTTGATTCACCCTTGGACCAAAATTCACCACTGGTTCGGAAAATACCCCTGTCCGACGGACTACGAAGAACCAGCAATAATAAATAGCACTATTAACTATACAAAAACACTCTGAAGTGTGATAAACTTAACTAGAAATAGCATGGCAGCGATCACCTCATCCTCAGGTCTTATAATTTTCTGTAATTTTCTTGATCATAATAATAACATTTTTATACAGTGTTCTTCAACTCGTACACACCCTCTTACACACATACACTTAGCACCATTTTCAAATGAGGTAGGTACATTTTACATTTTTTTGATACTTTGATACTTATAAATAATATGAAGAAATAAATTAGTAATTTTTTCATAACATCAGTAAATAAATTATGTTAATTTAGTGTGGGGAGTGGGGAGTGACACCATACGCTGAAATACAGGTTTTAGCCTAGTTTGGCAATGAAAGCTATTTTTCATGTTTTAAGATAAAAATTTCTTATGTAGTATATAAATAGACATGTTGTTACTGATATATTATATGGAAATGAATATTTTTTATATATAATTAAATACCTGCAATGCTACTTTACTACATTTTACATTAGTAATATTCCCTTCAACAACTCCTTGTAAACTGAAAATACTTGTGTTAGGAGTGGTTCGCGACAGTACTCTAATGGTCGATTCTAACCCATGACCTATTCGGTCCTTCGGTCCGAAACCGGCTATTACGCTACATTACGCTTCTTCATTATTATTTTGGGGTATTCATAGATTATTCTATCTGTTTGGGCTGAATAAATATATAAAAGGAAATGATAAATATACATAAATATATATTTAATATACTAACAAAAATAAATAAATAATACATAAATAAATAAAAGTCCAACCAGATGGAAGTCCTCGGCAGGGCAGACCAAACGGCCGAGGGTTAGGGGAAAAGGCAAAGAAACCGGAGGATGATGCGGGCGTATCGAGGAGCACCGCCTTCTGCATTTGAGGCCGGAGCGGTCCGTCACGGAATCCCAGTCGCTTCAGACGACCCGAGAGGCTGAGCGGGTTTAGTCCATTCGCAGAGATGACTACAGGAACAATTTCGGTCGGCAGACCACCCCACATGTCGGCCACCTCGTGAACCAGGTCCAGATATTTTGTTTTCTTATCTGATTCGGCTTTCACTAGGTTCTCGTCGTATGGAATGGCAACGTCGATCAAAAATATGCTTGACTTTGCCCGGTCCATCAGCACAATATCAGGCTTATTAGCAAGAATAGTCCTGTCTGTGATGATGGCCCGATCCCGGTAGAGCCTGGCGTGGTCATTTTCGAGCACGGCTCATTACTATTATTATTACTATTTGTTTACTGATACTGCGATCCCAATTTTCCTGCCAAGTCTTGCAAATAAGGGAAAGCATCTCAATGGTAGAGCCTTATATCAAGCTATGAAATTTGCAGACAGAAGAAGTATAATTTCTTTGGATTCTTTTTTAGATATCAAATACTTATTCAAGCATAAAAACTTTAGACGCGTTGGCGCGTACAAAAGTCCTTCTATTATCTGTACCGGTGTCTTGTTCACGTATTTTAATATTTCAACTCGGCAGCGACACGGCTTCATCCAGCCAACTTACCCTCTCGCTTTCATCTCATTGTGGGCCGGGAAACTTTTCAGCCAAATTAATTCCGCCGTTTTATACTTTCATGGCTTCCGCAACGAAATATGATTTTCAACGCAGCGAGTTCTGAACGACCTCTTTGATACGGTTTCTCTTTTAATTTAGTCTAACAACTTTTCAATAATCAACGCACTTATTTACGGCAGTCGCAAAGGTATACTTGTACCTGATCTCGACTTTTATATTTATTATGTGACTTATTCATGCAAAACGTGAATATATTAAGGAAAGTTCCGTGAGGTTTCTTGCTGATTCTTTCCAGGACATAGGTATGTTTTTCCCGAATCGATGGTAAGAGTAAAAAATTGGATTTCAACAAGAATTGCTTATAGACTATATGGAATAAAAAATATTCTACTCAAAAGTAGTCAAATAAATCTTTTGAGGGGCTGCAATTAAAACTCCTTATAAAAAATGGCCGTCTAAATATAGCCGGCATAAATGTAATTGTTAAGCCAAGGATACACTATAGGACATTTTGTCCTATAGTGTATCCTTGGCTTAACAATTGACGTTAACAATTAACAATGACGCGGAACACTCAATCTACGTGACGATGCAACGTTGCACAGGAACCCACAACATAGCCCGCAACATTTTACGTGACGTGGGACGTGTTGCATGTTGCAACACTGAGTGTGGCCTGCAAAATGTTCCGCGACATATGTGTCGGGACATTCCACGTAGTTGTTGAGCGACAAGTTGCGCAACATGCCGCTCCTGTAGTCCCCAAGTATATCCAAGGCTTTAATTGCAAAGTGCCGCCGTAGCTTGAGCAGCTGCAACCTAGAGCTGAAAACGCTGCCTCTGATTCCTAGTCTTTGTTTTAACATAAAAATAAATAAAACAACAAAATGAATTTTTATACTTTTCCCTACCATTAACAAGTACGTTGCCGTTACCGTTACAGCCTTTCTATGTTATCTATTCTAGTCTAGTCTATTGAAGTCTTTCTATGTTATCTATTCCATCTTCTATGTCTATCTATAGGCCTTCCCCATAGATTGTTAGAATATTTCTATATTTGAAACAGTCCAACACACAGTATAACGTATATAGGTAACTTAACTTTTAAACTTCATTGTACAATGCGCGTAATTTACCTATAATTTTTCGGTGATCGAACCTTTAGTTCGCGTAGTGCATATTTTCTTTCCCTTTAGAGAGACGCGCTCATACTTTTCCTGTTTTTATAGGAGCATGCACACAATCACTCTTTTTATAAAATTGTTATTATTGCTATTAATCAACAAACGTACAATATTGTACGCTTAATATAAAATAATTCAGTTCGTTAAATGCAAAGTGGGCATAACAAATTTAATTATATTATTCACTTCATAAGATCGCTTCGCAAATTTTCATTGGATCTATTATTCTATTTCATTACGGGAGTCCACAGTTACCCAACTTGTTTGGCTAAGGACTCTCCAAATAACATTCGATGAACTCCTAATATAACTTGGAAGTGTTCGCGAGTTTTGATTGCTGTACAAACCCTCCAATTATCATACGAAAACGATTTTAATATATTCCGAGGCAATATTACAATGGTTTCCTAACGCTGCACACCGTCTTTAGTATTGTTTTGTATTGCCTTTTACAAAATATTGTTTGCAATTATGCGATCTGGGTACTTCTGAATTAAATTTCAATGTTCTCTCATCTCAGAAGTTATTTCGTGTTTATCGTACTTCGTCGTTTACTAGTTGTAATACCAGACTACATAGTCCCGGATTCTAATCTCAATTAGAATGAACAATTGAGAAAAAACACAAATTGTTGGTTTTATATCTGGATGTTCTTATGTTATTCCGCCATCTGTCGGATTTTACGTCTTGCTGGCGTTTCACTTAGATTAGACGATTTTTACGTATCCACATGACGATATTATCCTCATACGGTCCCGTTATTTAACTTTTAAGCCTCTCTGATCATAGAAAGCTGCGCTCAGCGATGTATTTCATTTTGTAAATACAATATTTTATAACCAGTACCCGGTTGACCGAGCTTTGCTCGGTATTTTGGCTCGGTTTTTTTTTAATTCGTGTGTTTTGGAAATTATATTTAGATACAAATTACATACTGATATAATACGAATATTTTTTGATCTTAGCGACATAATAAAAAAAACTGAACTGGTTATTTAAATAAAAAAACATGAGTGCAATTAGTATAATTAAAATTTTCGTGTTTTTAAAAAATACTAAATAAAGGGCTCGAAAAAATAGATTTTCTCAAAAAAGAAAGGAACTTGAAAAAAAAATTAAAAAAAGTCGGTCGGTCGGTCTGGGCTCGAACCATGGTATTACGATTTTGTTACCGCCCAATATACCAATTAAGCTATTTGTAACCATTAACAAACTGTCAAAATTTACCTTCTTATTCTAACGATATTGTAGCAGTTTCTCATTGCCTAAAAACACGGACAAAAAGACATTTTCTAAAAATAAATCCTAGCTAGATCGATTTGTTGCCCCCGAAACTCCCTGCACTCAAAATTTTATGAAAATCGTTGGAGCCGTTTCCGAGATTCCGATTATATATATATATATATATATATATATATATATATATATATATATATATATATATATATATATATATATATATATATAATTGCTCGTTTAAAGGTAATAGGATAGGATGAAGTGGCAAAATAGGAGTATCAACTACAATATCGTTCTATGCTTGTCGTAAGAGGCGGCAGAGGGAAACTGAAACATGAGATGGGCAGTAGCATCCTTCGGATAACAACTCAATATAATAAAAAACTGCGTTTACCAACCCACCTGACAAGTGTGGCAACTACTGCTAAACCCTCTATGAAGCAGTTTATAGGAGAAGCCCATGTTTAGCAGTGGGCTATGTTGAGCTGTAATGGATGGAAGTATTGAGACAGTTTCACGTATTTTAGAGTATAGTACGTGAGGGTAATATTATGGTCATCCGGTTAATATGATCACCTTCTTACTCAAAAACGAGTTTTGGCGGGAACTTGGCGACGGATTGTCGCTCCTGTTTTATCGCTTGAATAGTGGTTTGAAGTGGATTTTAATTTGTAAAAGTGATGCAATTTTGTGAATTAATTGTCCGCGCGTGTGAACTATTAGAGAAAACGACGAAACAAGTGATTCGATGTTGATATAAACCTCAAGTTAATTTGATCGCTTGGGCGCCTTATGAACTTGAGTGGCTGTCATCAACTGTCCGTTAGGTTGAGCTGTCGTCAAAACTCCCAAAAACTTCGCTATATGACGCATCAGCATATTGTGAAAACAAGATACATAAAATGAAGATTCTGAAAGAAATGATAGGCTCAGAAGGGCTAGAACCCAGAGCCGTAAAGCCAGTTAAATAAATAAAAAAATACTCAAGAACTACAGCTTTCTTTGCATATATAGTTCTGTGATACGATAGCTCTTCATCAGACAATCAAATAATAAAAAGTCAAAAACGTTTTGCTGCTTTATCGACACCATTTTGACAGTTTAAGTTATAGTAAATATATTAGTCGATTTTAGTGTAGTGTAGTGTAGTTAGTTTTTTAAGTTGATTTATCAATGTTCCCAATTATTGCCAAAGCTTGTTTGCTATTTTTTTCTCAATATATTAGTTATAGTATACGACAGTTTTTGTCTCTGTCCTCCTCCTAGTTTTTGTTTTATAGGGCGGCAAAACTTATGGTGTCCAATATTACCCTCATATACCTTACACAAAATGATACAGTTGTTAAAAATAATGTAAGCAATTTATTCTCACTTAATTTATTTGTTTAATATTATTCAAATATAAATTATAACATACATTTTATTTAATGATTTCTTTTTATTTACGCGAACACTACACGTCGATTAAAACTACTTTTACGAATTTTATTGCGTTCAATTTATTTGGTTTTTTAATTCCATACATTTTATTTTATTTCGACGGGCTGAGGTCTGAGTGAAGTTATTCGTTACACTATGTCATTATGATAGAAAATAACGTTTTAATGATAAGTTTATTGGTTTCCAAAGTATGTAAATACACAAAACAATGCCTTAGTCCCACAACAGCTCAACTCTTTTATTAAATACCCATAGTTTGGTTTATCCATTTTTAATCTTAATAATAAAAAAAATATAACTAATATTTCAGAAAGAAACATTAAACTTTTACGTGGTAGAGTCACGCTGCAGCTATATTATAGTTGTAGCACGATTGGTTTGGCTCGACTGGGGCAGGGCCACGTTCTTACAGAATACCACAGCTGCTTAAGTTGCCTCAACAGCTTAAGTTGGTTTATTTTGCTCTAGTAGAATCAATACTTCGTTATAGCACACAATTCTGGGGCAACAGTTATAAATATAATATTAAGACAGCGTTTGTATTACAAAAAAGAGAGATTTGCAACATGTTGCGTATTCCACAAATTGAGTCGTGTAAGGAATATTTTCGAAAACTTGGCATACTTACGGTTCCCTCTCTGTATATTTAGTTTCACTTACATATATATTAAAAAAAATTACAAATATGAAACAAACGAAGAAAGGAAAGAGAGAAAAATGAAACGTCGAAAAGATTTAAAAACTTCAATTACACCAACATTGAATGTTAAATATTATGACGTGAAAAGTATTAAATGTAGAATGATTGTCAAATGATATTTAAATTTTATTCGATTTTAGTTTTATTTAACACTTTGACTGTCCGGTTTTCAGATACGTCATAGTAAGACAATAGCAATGACCAATATGTAGTGCACGAGACAGCGAAAGGGTTAAGTCAATTGCATGTAAACGTCATTCTTCATTTTGTGTAATTAATTTTCCAATACAATGTAATATTGTTCTATGGAATAAATGACTATGACTATGACCAGTGTAAAATAGCAGCGTAATGCTTCTGTGTTTCGTATCATGAGTGTAGAGAACCGGAGACCCTTTTTACTGTAAACGAGGCATTTCGTCTTAGTCCTCAGGGGTGACAACGCATTTGCATTTTGATTTAGTCATTTGTCAAATATTTCACCTAATTCTTTAAGTGTCGCCGCCCTGGTGGCAGAAGAAGTTTTGGATACCCTCATTGATAACTTGATAATAAAGGAGAGTTAATATTTTTTTATTCTCGTAACAATATGCACAGAACATTTTCTCTACAGGATTGGAATAACACCGCAGAGTTCCGTGTGGATTGGTGCGTGGTGGGTCGGCTTCATACTGTCCGCTATTTTGTGCCTCGTCGTGGCGATACCGTTGCTCGCTTTTCCCTACGAGTTGCCAGGTGATATTTTAATATTTTACTGTTTTATGTTTTAAATGTGTATACTTTTTTGTAGTTTTCTAGTTTATTAAAATTTGACGCCTCGGCTAAAGGAACACGTGTTTGTAGAGACGGAAACGGTATCCTGCCAGCTAATATTTTTATTAGCTTGTGGAACTGGCTCTATCGTAACGGTTGCCGTATATTTCATCATCATTATAACGCTGAACATAGGTCTCCTTACCACTTGCATCCATCGACTTCCTGTGTCTTACTAGGTTGGTACTCTATCTAATAACTGGCCATTTTACATTCCGCCACGGTTCGAGGCTGCAACTCTAGAACCTTACTTCCTCATCGGTTGTCGGTTCGTCCAACTGTATAGCCGGCCCACTGTCACTTCAGTTTACTGATCCTTTGGGCTATCACCATAATAAACTACAATGAATATCGAACTATTATGTTATACTTTCAGGTGCTGCTGAAATCAGAGCATCGAAAGTATCCGAGGCACATGAAGGAGCAGCCTCAAAGTCAGCTGCATTCAGCGCTTTACACGAGCTTCCTCAAGCTACCATAGCGCTAATGAGGAACCCCACTTTTGTGTTCCTGAACCTGGCGGGTGCAAGCGAAGGGATGCTAATTTCTGGGTTTGCCGCCTTTCTACCGAAACTAATCGAGAATCAGTTCGCTGTCAGTGCATCAGAAGCTGCTTTGCTATTAGGTATTATTTTAAATTTTTTTAAGAAACATTTATTGAACACTATATATACCTAGTTAATTATCAAACAAACAACAACCACCTGTATGACCGTAATGTGTCAGGAAAAAACATTTACTCGAGCTTGCGAATAAGCTATGAGTTTTGAAAGATTGCATTATGTTTATTTTTTGAATAAAGTACGTAAGGGTTAATACATATGGTTATCCGGTTACTATGGTCACTTTCTTATAACTCAAAAACTACAGCCTTGTCTGCGTAGATAGTTTTGTGATACGATAGCTCTTCATCGGTCAATCAAATAATAAAGGGTCAAAAGAGCGCTGCTGTATCGACGTCATTTTGACAGTTGACATTAAAGTAAAGTCTTTAGTCGATTTTAGTATGGTGTAGTGTAGTGAGTTTTTTTAAGTATATTTTTCGTGTTCATAATTGTTGCCAAAGCTTGTTTTTGTCTTAATACATTAGTTATTATACGACTTTGTGTTTTTGTCTCTGTCCTACACTCCTAGTTTTGGTTTTATAGCGGCAAAGCATAAGCTAACCCTATTACCATCACGTACCTTAGCAATTTTATTAAGACGAGGCATGACCCTAAACGCAAGTTTTATAATGCCTCAAAGTATATGATCCACTGCAGCAAACAAAACCAGAAAAATATATGATATTGTCCAGGATATATGCTAGTTAGATAGTGTGTTGAAAACATGATACCACTAATTTAATACGACAGAAAAAAAATCACAAACATACCTCTAAAAATTTCTTTTAATAAGTAAAAACCATACTAGTATACATGCAATCAATCTGATTTTTTGTCAGATTTTTATACATTCAACATATTAACGTTATAGTGTTTTAATTTTTTAGTCCAACTAATAGCTTTTTTTTAAATCGCATATTCTTATTTCTGAAATAATACGTACGGATTTTTGCGTAAACGCCTGTGCAGTCACTGCTGGCCGATGCCTGGTGCTGTAGAGTAGGCATGTCGATTCACTCTTAAAAAATCGATCTCTGAATCGATTTGAATCGAAAACACTAGAATCGATTATCGATTAAATCGAGGATTAAAAGATCGATTTTCGATTAATCGCCAAATTTTCAAACATGAGAAATTTCAAGAATTTATGATTTTTTCTTTAATTAAACTTTAATATTTTTTTAAATAAAATATTAGTAATCTTAATAATTAACATTATTAATTAATCCTTCTAACCACTTCTGGTAAGCTTGAAACGCTTGTGTTAGTAGTGGTTTGCACATAAGCCACTCGATCCTTTTTTTACAAAGTGATTCCATGTATCACTTTTATTTGAAATTTTAGGCTAGAAACAACAACAATACTTTAACAAAAGTTTAAACTGCAACGTACATTTCTCGATAAATCTGTGTCAATCTAATAACTCACTATTTATCAAATTGAAGTGAATGCTACACGAACACAATACTGGTTATTTCCTTGCTATAAACCTCTATAAATTTCAACATATAATATTTATTTACAGTATCTAGGTATTTAAAAAGTACTCTGTCTGTACTTACAGCTCACAGTATGTATGTTTTTGATAATAAATAAAGTAAATTCACAAGTTCACAGTACAAACAGGTTCACAGCTATATTATATTGTAGTATGTACAACGCGGTCACATTAACTTGACGCAAGGCTTTGATGACGTCATTTACAACAGTGTAATAGAGATGCTAACCATACTGACGATCGCCGGACGAGCTAAGGGAGTGCGGGGGCTAGCGGGCGGGGCCTCGCATTTCAGCGATGTGTCAAGTTAATGTGACCGCAATATATATGTAGTCTTTTGTTCACAGCACAGATTAAGTTAGACCAACATTCCACAGGTAAGATTAGAATTAGAATTTTAGAAATGAAAATGAAGTGACAACTTTTCGATATTGTTGGATACGTTCATAAATATTTATTTTATTCAAATATATATTGAGTTCAAATTGTCTACCAAGTACGACCGGTTGTTTTTGCGTCCCCCAACAGCAAAAAATTAAAAAAAAACTGCGGTATCTGACCCAGTGTAGAGACGTGTCGCTCTTTTTGCCGCAGTATTTACGTTAAGATTTTTTAAGGACGCGTTTACAAAATTGATATAGGTATAGAATTGAACTATTCCATTGAAACCGGTTACGCACACAAGTGTACGCACGGTTGGCTGCGGGAATCGTAGTCAAATAAAATTATTTTGATAATTTGAAAGATCGAACTTGTTTTTGATTTCTTATACCTCAAAAATATACTTAGATACATAGAGTAATTAGACTTAGATACAAAATACGAATACCTTACTCTAGAGACTTCTTCGTGCTGCGAGCCCTCTACTGGCAGTGAGATGTTAGCAGCTGTGGACTTTGGGCTGGTTTTGTCAGTTATGATAAGACCCTACCTCCGGACTTGACGGAGTGACCTGAAGGTGAACATCAGTAACTAATACTGGAACACCTGGACTAGTAGAACTAGGTGTGTCGGGTTTGGGCTCGTTTTGTTAGGTATGATGAGTGCTTACCTCCGGACTTGACGGAGTGACCTGAAGGTGTACTTTAGTAGTCGCTATTGGAACTGGTCGCCGAGTACTACTAGGTGTGCCGAGTTTGGGCTCGTTTTGTTAGGTATGATGAGTCCTTATCTCCGGACTTGACGGAGTGACCTGAAGGTGTACTTTAGTAATCGCTATTGGAACTGGTCACCGAGTACTACTAGGTGTGCCAAGTTTGGGCTCGTTTTGTTAGGTATGATGAGTCCTTACCTCCGGACTTGACGGAGTGACCTGAAGGTGTACTTTAGTAATCGCTATTTCACCTCATATCATAAAACTGACTTTAAAAAAATATTGGTAATTAAAATATAGTGTGATGTCCAGACTCCAGACCTCGTAAACAGTTTTGGTATTAGTGAGTAGGTACTCAAAATATTATTTCTATAATACCTAGTAGTGTTGCGAACAGGAGACCACACGGTTTGGAGGTGAATGTCTGCTTGCTTTGCGCATACTGTGTTCACGGCTTCACGGTACGCTCTCCGACTGCCGGTTTCGCTCCACCCACTGCGGGACGCGCGGGGGAAAAACGAATTTGAAATCGTGCTAAGACCTCGTTTTAACCTGCGGCCAATATTGTGCTGAGGTGTTTGACGTCCAGATGCACACCAAAAACCGACACGAGCGCGAAAGCACGCGAGGCGAGGCGAGGGAAGGCAAGGCTCAGCGAAAGTATTCTGTGTACTCTCGTCCTCGCCTTGCCTCGTGGAACCTCGTCGAGAGTGTACAGCCGCCATCAAAGTACTACTTGTAGTTTTTGAATATTATGTGGGTTATTATTATACTGTACTGTGGTATTATTATATTACGTATGTTATTGGGGAAATTAAAAAAGTTCAAATTAAACGCGATAAAACCCGTAAAATTAGTTACATTTCTTTTGTAGTATTCGTGTAAATACAAGAAATTATTGATTAGATTACTAATACTGAAAATGTATCCAAGCTTGACTTAATTTAAATACACTCTTGATTTTCTTGAAACAATAAGCTTCATGAGGTAACATAAGAATGTATGTAGCTTGTTTTTGATTGCTCTATAACGTGATCTGTGTAATCTCGTGGATTATAACAAATGATCAAGCTGATCTCATTACTTGCAGGTGTAATCACAGTCCCAGCGGGCGGTGGCGGAACGTTCATTGGAGGTTGGTTGGTAAAGCGCTGGAAATTAGCTTGTGCCGGTATCATCAAGCTCTGCGTTGCGGTGACATTGATAGCTGCAGTATTCACGTTTTCCTTTGTGCTCTCCTGCGATGACTATCCCTTTGCCGGGGTCACTGTAAATTACAACAGTCCCAGCGTGACAGGGTGAGTTTGATTTGTGATATCTTCTACTTTTCCTAGTAATTTTTATTAAGAATATTTACTTTTTACTAACATTGTCAACATTCAAACACTTTTTAGGGTTCCGTAGTCAACTAGGACCCCTTATAGTTTCGCCATGTCTGTCTGTCCGTCTGTCCGTCCTCGCTTAATCTCTGTGACCGTTAGCACTAGAAAGCTGAAATTTGGTACCAATATGTGTATCAATCACGCCGACAAAGTGGTAAAATAAAAATTGAAAAAAATGTTTTATTAGGGTAGCCTCCCTATATGTAAAGTGGGAAGTGATTTTTTTTTTAATTTCAACCCTAACATGTGATATATTGTTGGAAAGGTATTTAAAAATGAATAGGGGCTTACTACAATCATTTTTGATAATGTCAATAATTTCGGAAATAATCGCTCCAATAGTAAAAAACAATGTGTCCCCCCCCCCCTTCTAACTTTTGAACCATAAGTTTAGAAAATATGAAAAAATCTGAAAAGTAGAACTTTATAAGGACTTTCTAGGAAAATCATTTTGAACTTGGATGGAAACAACAGTACCCACTACCGGGAGCAGTTGCAGGAGCGCGGAGCGCTGCTGGAGCGCGAACATAATGCATACCCACCTTTAAAGTCATAAGTAGGAACACTTATTGTGGCGGACGAGAAACTACGGAACCCTACACTGAGCGTGGCCCGACACGCTCTTGGCCGGTTTTTTTATAGAATAAGGACAAACGAGCGCACAGCCCACCTCGTCATGGTAAGAATGCTGTGATCCATAGACAACTACATCTATCGTCGATAAAGAATCAAAAAGCAGATGCGTTGAAACACCTGAGAACTGCCTCGTTTCCAGAAAAAACGGTCTTTCTTTCTTAATACTCAGCTGCATTGAGCTGCTGTTTGACGCTTGTATTCTATGAGAGCGGGTTCCTACTTTCGGCCGACCCATACGTGTTTAACTATAATATAACTGCAGCATGTCTCTAACACACATATTGAAATAATCGTTAAAATTTATAAAAATATCTTCGGAGCCTCCAATATAAACCCAGCATGCAGCTGATATAGCGGTTAAAACTATCGCTATCGCATCGCTATTTGTTGGCAATATAATACTGTATTTTTAATCTTTTTATTGAATATTTACGTAAACAATCCAACAATCTTGTTTATTTCCTTAAAAATCTAGTTTTTTTCTTTGTTTACTTCCTACTTCCAAAAGTCAAGGTCGATTTAACAAGAAGGGATGCAACAAAGTTAGTGATTGATAAGTATAGAAGGTTATTGTTATAAAAAAAACCTTTATTCATCGTTTAAAATAAAGTTCACTGTGAGTCACGCCTTTGTGCAAGCATTGAAGGCAAGTTAAAAAATTATTTTAATTCATTGCATATTTATCTAATTAATAGTATCAGTAGTTACGATGTACCAGTTCTGGCTCACTTGTAGAGAGTTGTACAAGTACGACGTTCGTCGATTCACGATCCTAAAAAAAAAAAAAAAAAAAAAAAAAAAAAAAAAAAAAAAAAAAAAGGTTTTGGCATGCTCTGATCACGAATCTGCGGTCCATTTTTGCGTAGGATGTACGGTTCCGGAGATGTGCAGATCCATTAACTCTTATCTAATTGATATCCGCTTCGAGCCTCAACCGTCATTAGCGCTCCATTGTCCTTATCTACTTATCTATTGTTGATTGACTACCGTCATTATCTATTATTCGTCGGCGTGTGGGTCGGCTTATGCTATTGTATTATACTCCTTTGTTCCTATCTACACTAATCTGACTCATTAATAAAACACATTACCCAATTTTGTTAAAAGTTTTATTTATAAAATACAAAATCTTATTACTTATTATCTATAAAATAGGAGCGAAACATCTCATCCACTAAAATATCGTTGTACAATGTGTTCCCTGTAAATATACTCGTAAAACTATGCATTGAACATCCCTGAAACTTATATAGCAAATACATTAAGCAATATTCGCCACAAACTGAAGTCCTATCAACATTCCAGTTCCATCTTTTACAATTTCTTTTAAAAAACTCTAGATGATATCGTACAGGTGCCCGTCCAAATGAATCAAAATATTGACCGACGTCATTCGTATCGATATATAAAGCTACCCAATGTGACCCTGGTTTATCATCTGTATCCAAATTGCATATTACCTAGTCAGGTCATAAATTCTATCACATGTTTAATATAAAATAATTGAAACAAGTTTATTCATTATGTAACTATTTATATACCAAAATGAACTTAACAAAACATAGATTCTTATGACACTATAGTTTATTCAAAACGACCTCCGTAATTTTGAATACAGCCTTCAATCTGCGCAGCCAGTCGTCTATCTCACCACGAACGAGGTCCATGTCATATCGGCGGCTGCCTTAATTAAAGATGTCTTGAGTGACTCGAAATTGGGATGAGGCTTTGAGCACGCCTTTTCCTCCAAGCGTTACCATATCTTGTAATCTAACGAATTCAAATCTGGACTGGTCTTTGTGTCGGATGAAGTCGATTTCACGCGCCGCCAGCCAGTCTTTTTTTTTGTTTTTAAAGAACGTTCCCTCCACACTAGGTTTTTCTCCTGTATCGTGGGGGCAGTTTACAAACACAAATTTCACAAGGACAAACATCCAAACTCGGAACAATTACTTGTAGGTCGTACAAATACTTGTTCCGTGCGGGATTCGAACCCGCAACCCCCAAGCGCAGCCACTCATTGCTAAGCCACTACGCCACGGAGCTGTCAAAAGTCTTGTGTGCTCTTCGCTCTATGAGCTGACGCCGAATCTTGTTGGAATACCCAGTGCCTGTAATAACAGGAACATGGTATGAGAAACAGGTTACACAAGGTTCGTCAGGACTGTATTTTGATACACAACTGCATTCGTTTTTAACCTTTCTCACAAAAATGTACCTCTGTTAAGCCCCAATAAGAAACTCCCAACCACACCATGAGCGAGGATGGAAAATGACCCCGTTGGACACGCGGAATACGGTTGCTCGCTTCTTCACTACTGTGTGCGTACACCTTTTCATTTTGTTTGTTGTAGCTCTCTTCTACGGTAAAAAATTTTTCATCCGAAAAAAGAATTTCCCGATATTTTTTTCCCGCGTACCGCTTCAACAAAGCGCGGCATCTCTTCAGTCTCAGATCCATTAGACGAGCATTCAAACGATGTCCTGTTTTTCTTCGATATGCCCGAAGCCCTAAGTCTTCATTTAACGCCGTGGTTCTGCTTAACCCCATCTGAAGGGCCAACAGTTTCTGCTTACGTTTGGGATTTCTTTGAATTCGCACCTTTACAGCTTTTATCACTGCTGGAGTCCTAACAAATCGAGGGCGACCACTTCTTGACCTGTCATCTACACTAGAGTCTTCATTGTATCGTTTGATGGTACGATAAACGAATCTTTTGGTTATATTCAAATTTTCAGTATATCAAAAAATTTAATTGGCGCGTAATCGCAACTGCAACACGGTCTTTTTTAAGCGCCCACTCCATATGTAAAAATGAGTAAAATTCTAAAAAGTATACAGTTTTATTTTCATGAACAATTCGAATTCAATAAACTTTTTTGTGGCCAGCATTCTAAAAGAAAAGTTTTTACTGTGTGACAATACTTATGACCTGACTAGGTATATACGTTGGTACGTGGGTGTACATGGGCAGTCAGTGAGTAGCACATTATTTTCTAGACTGGGGTGAATCTTTTTCAGATGTTGTTGTACATCTAGTGTATCCATGATATTACTGCTATTAGTAGATTACTACAGTACAATCTACTCAATGACTAACATAGGAATGATCAATTATGTGATTTCTAAATATTAAATTGCATTTTTTCTGTTATACGAGTCATCAATACACTGAATAAGACGCAACACGAAGAATGTGAGATAAGGTTGTTGACGCATAAAGTTGTTATCAATTCTACTGTAGAAATTCTTTAGATTAGAATTATTACTTACTGGTACTATATAAGACCAAGCAACTGCAGTCATGGAGTTAGTGTATGGTCGTTTGACCGCAGTGTATCTATCAATAATACATTTGTGTTACTTCAACGCATCAAAGGCCATAGATGTAAGTGTTTAATCTATTGACAAACTTACTTTTCTTTCTGTTATTTTTTTACGTGTGTATGATTTTGAACGACAGGCCTGTTGGTCTAGTGGTTAGTGACCCTGACTGTTATGCCGGAGATCGTGGGTTCCATTCCCACCCAGGACAAATGTTTGTGTGATGAGCACGATCATTTGTTCTGTGTCTGAGTGTAATTTATCTATAATATTTATGTATTTAGAAATATATAAGTATGTTTATCAGTTGTCTAGTACCCATAACACAAGCTCTGCTTAGCTTGGGACTAGATGGCGTTGTGTGATAGTTGTGGAATATTATTATTATTATTATTATTATTATTTAGTGTTAACAAATTATATTTAAATATTTTGTGTGTGTATATGATTAAGCCGTGGTAGCTCAGATGGTTAGCGCAAGCTGTAAATTTTACAGTACGTAACGCGGGTTCGATCCCCGCCAACACCAATTAAATTGTTAATTGCAATTTTAAGTGTTTATTCTATTGACACACTTACTTTTCTTTCTGTTATTTTCTTACGTGTGTATGATTTAGTGTTAACAAATTATATTTAAATATTTTGTGTGTGTATATGAATAAGCCGTGGTAGCTCAGATGGTTAGCGCAAGCTGTAAATTTTACAGTACGTAACGCGGGTTCGATCCCCGCCGACACCAATTAAATTGTTAATTGCAATTTTAAGTGTTTATTCTATTGACACACTTACTTTTCTTTCTGTTATTTTCTTACGTGTGTATGATTTAGTGTTAACAAATTATATTTAAATATTGTGTGTGTGTATATGATTAAGCCGTGGTAGCTCAGATGGTTAGCGCAAGATGTAAATTTTACAGTACGTAACGCGGGTTCGATCCCCGCCGACACCACTTAAATTGTTAATTGCAATTTTAAGTGCTGATTTACCACGTGCTCGGCGGTGAAGGAAAACATCGTGAGGAAACCTACACGTCTGAGAAAATTTCGAAGGCATGTGAAGTTCGCCAACACGCATTGAGACCGCGCCGCGGACATTTCCTAGCCATAAATACAAAGACAATAGCAGAAAGTAAAAAGTTAAAAAATACTTTTTTAACAATGACAGTCATTAGTTGATCATTAGTGAATGTGATTCTGTTTTCTTAAATTACAGGAAGAAAAGAGCAGAAGGAAGAAATGGGATGATGGGAAGTAATGAAGAATGAATTGTTATGTGAAGTTTGTTGGAACAAACATATTTTAGTCACGTGTAAATACTTTTAACATTTGGGTTCAAAATGACACAAAATCTAAAAAATATTAGATACATCATCGACATGGACGGATTTTACATTACATATCCTCATAAACATTTTCAATGTAGAGAAATGGCTATTCTAGACGTAAAACTATCTAATAAAAATGATTCGTTTATCGATCATTATTTGTTTCGGCCAAGTTGTCCTTTCAATTATTTGTCGCAAAAAGACAAAAAAACTGTTCGTTATTGTGAAATACACGCGCACGGCATTCCATATTTTGATGTGATCGAAGAATTAAAATGTGCCTACAAACAAGAGAACATCATTCCCATATTAAATTGGTATATTAGAAATTTGTGCAAAGACGAAGTGAATGCGATCACTTCGTCTTTGCACAAAACAAAGGTGGTTCAACAGAAAAACAATTTTTAAAAATGTTGACGACGAATGATAGAATTTTTAATATTGAAGAATACAAATGTCCAAAATACAATGATTTGGTAAATGTCATAAATTTAAACAAACGTTATGTGTGTAATAATCATATATTTGCAAAAAATAATCACAAAATTTTACATTGTTCATGTGACGAAGTGTGGGTTTTTTACAAGTGGTTATTGCTTGAAAATAAAATTTTAAATTAATCATAAATTTTGTTTGATTTCCCAAAAACATTAGTTATAGTATACTATATAATACAAAATTGGTTCAACAGAAAAACAATTTTTAAAAATGTTGACGACGAATGATAGAATTTTTAATATTGAAGGATACAAATGTCCAAAATACAATGATTTGGTAAATGTCATAAATTTAAACAAACGTTATGTGTGTAATAATCATATATTTGCAAAAAATAATCACAAAATTTTACATTGTTCTTGTTACGAAGTGTGGGTTTTTTACAAGTGGTTATTGCTTGAAAATAAAATTTTAAATTAATCATAAATTTTGTTTGATTTCCCAAAAACATTAGTTATAGTATACTATATAATACAAAATTGGTTCAACAGAAAAACAATTTTTAAAAATGTTGACGACGAATGATAGAATTTTTAATATTGAAGAATACAAAGGTCCAAAATACAATGATTTGGTAAATGTCATAAATTTAAACAAACGTTATGTGTGTAATAATCATATATTTGCAAAAAATAATCACAAAATTTTACATTGTTCTTGTGACGAAGTGTGGGTTTTTTACAAGTGGTTATTGATTGAAAATAAAATTTTAAATTAATCATAAATTTTGTTTGATTTCCCAAAAACATTAGTTATAGTATACTATATAATACAAAATTGGTTCAACAGAAAAACAATTTTTAAAAATGTTGACGACGAATGATAGAATTTTTAATATTGAAGAATACAAATGTCCAAAATACAATGATTTGGTAAATGTCATAAATTTAAACAAACGTTATGTGTGTAATAATCATATATTTGCAAAAAATAATCACAAAATTTTACATTGTTCTTGTGACGAAGTGTGGGTTTTTTACAAGTGGTTATTGCTTGAAAATAAAATTTTAAATTAATCATAAATTTTGTTTGATTTCCCAAAAACATTAGTTATAGTATACTATATAATACAAAATTGGTTCAACAGAAAAACAATTTTTAAAAATGTTGACGACGAATGATAGAATTTTTAATATTGAAGAATACAAATGTCCAAAATACAATGATTTGGTAAATGTCATAAATTTAAACAAACGTTATGTGTGTAATAATCATATATTTGCAAAAAATAATCACAAAATTTTACATTGTTCATGTGACGAAGTGTGGGTTTTTTACAAGTGGTTATTGCTTGAAAATAAAATTTTAAATTAATCATAAATTTTGTTTGATTTCCCAAAAACATTAGTTATAGTATACTATATAATACAAAATTGGTTCAACAGAAAAACAATTTTTAAAAATGTTGACGACGAATGATAGAATTTTTAATATTGAAGAATACAAATGTCTAAAATACAATGATTTGGTAAATTTCATAAATTTAAACAAACGTTATGTGTGTAATAATCATATATTTGCAAAAAATAATCACAAAATTTTACACTGTTCTTGTGACGAAGTGTGGGTCTTTTACAAGTGGTTATTGCTTGAAAATAAAATTTTAAATTAATCATAAATTTTGTTTGATTTCCCAAAAACATTAGTTAAAGTATACTTTTTTACGTGGTATTGTTTTTACGTGGTAGAGCCATGCTGCAGTTATATTAGTAGTATAGTTGTAGCACGAATGGGTCAGCTCGATCGGGGAAGGACAATGCTCTCACAGAATACCAGCGTGAAATAGTAGCTTAATGCTGCTGTATTTCGTATGGTGAGTGTAGAGAACCAGAGACCCTTTTTACTGGAAATGAGGCATTCCATCTCAGTCCTCACGGGTGACAACGCATCTGCATTTTGATTTGTAATGGAAGATAGATGTAGATGTCTATGGGCCGCAGCACCCACTTACCATCAGGTGGACTGTGTGCTTGTTTGTCAGCCTTTTATATAAAAAAAATACTATATAATACAAAATTGGTTCAACAGAAAAACGTCATAAATAATCATAAATTTTGTAACTAATGTTTTTGGGAAATCAATCTTTACCAAATCATTGTATTTTGGACATTTGTATTCTTCAATATTAAAAATTCTATCATTCGTCGTCAACATTTTTAAAAATTGTTTTTCTGTTGAACCAATTTTGTATTATATAGTATACTATAACTAATGTTTTTGGGAAATCAAACAAAATTTATGATTAATTTAAAATTTTATTTTCAAGCAATAACCACTTGTAAAAAACCCACACTTCATCACATGAACAATGTAAAATTTTGTGATTATTTTTTGCAAATATATGATTATTACACACATAACGTTTGTTTAAATTTATGACATTTACCAAATCATTGTATTTTGGACATTTGTATTCTTCAATATTAAAAATTCTATCATTCGTCGTCAACATTTTTAAAAATTGTTTTTCTGTTGAACCAATTTTGTATTATATAGTATACTATAACTAATGTTTTTGGGAAATCAAACAAAATTTATGATTAATTTAAAATTTTATTTTCAAGCAATAACCACTTGTAAAAAACCCACACTTCGTCACATGAACAATGTAAAATTTTGTGATTATTTTTTGCAAATATATGATTATTACACACATAACGTTTGTTTAAATTTATGACATTTACCAAATCATTGTATTTTGGACATTTGTATTCTTCAATATTAAAAATTCTATCATTCGTCGTCAACATTTTTAAAAATTGTTTTTCTGTTGAACCACCTTTGTTTTGTGCAAAGACGAAGTGATCGCATTCACTTCGTCTTTGCACAAATTTCTAATATACCAATTTAATATGGGAATGATGTTCTCTTGTTTGTAGGCACATTTTAATTCTTCGATCACATCAAAATATGGAATGCCGTGCGCGTGTATTTCACAATAACGAACAGTTTTTTTGTCTTTTTGCGACAAATAATTGAAAGGACAACTTGGCCGAAACAAATAATGATCGATAAACGAATCATTTTTATTAGATAGTTTTACGTCTAGAATAGCCATTTCTCTACATTGAAAATGTTTATGAGGATATGTAATGTAAAATCCGTCCATGTCGATGATGTATCTAATATTTTTTAGATTTTGTGTCATTTTGAACCCAAATGTTAAAAGTATTTACACGTGACTAAAATATGTTTGTTCCAACAAACTTCACATAACAATTCATTCTTCATTACTTCCCATCATCCCATTTCTTCCTTCTGCTCTTTTCTTCCTGTAATTTAAGAAAACAGAATCACATTCACTAATGATCAACTAATGACTGTCATTGTTAAAAAAGTATTTTTTAACTTTTTACTTTCTGCTATTGTCTTTGTATTTATGGCTAGGAAATGTCCGCGGCGCGGTCTCAATGCGTGTTGGCGAACTTCACATGCCTTCGAAATTTTCTCAGACGTGTAGGTTTCCTCACGATGTTTTCCTTCACCGCCGAGCACGTGGTAAATCAGCACTTAAAATTGCAATTAACAATTTAAGTGGTGTCGGCGGGGATCGAACCCGCGTTACGTACTGTAAAATTTACATCTTGCGCTAACCATCTGAGCTACCACGGCTTAATCATATACACACACACAATATTTAAATATAATTTGTTAACACTAAATCATACACACGTAAGAAAATAACAGAAAGAAAAGTAAGTGTGTCAATAGAATAAACACTTAAAATTGCAATTAACAATTTAATTGGTGTTGGCGGGGATCGAACCCGCGTTACGTACTGTAAAATTTACAGCTTGCGCTAACCATCTGAGCTACCACGGCTTATTCATATACACACACAAAATATTTAAATATAATTTGTTAACACTAAATCATACACACGTAAGAAAATAACAGAAAGAAAAGTAAGTGTGTCAATAGAATAAACACTTAAAATTGCAATTAACAATTTAATTGGTGTTGGCGGGGATCGAACCCGCGTTACGTACTGTAAAATTTACAGCTTGCGCTAACCATCTGAGCTACCACGGCTTAATCAAAAATCAAATCACACAAAATATTTAAATATAATTTGTTAACACTAAATAATAATAATAATAATATTCCACAACTATCACACAACGCCATCTAGTCCCAAGCTAAGCAGAGCTTGTGTTATGGGTACTAGACAACTGATAAACATACTTATATATTACTAAATACATAAATATTATAGATAAATTACACTCAGACACAGAACAAATGATCGTGCTCATCACACAAACATTTGTCCTGGGTGGGAATGGAACCCACGATCTCCGGCATAACAGTCAGGGTCACTAACCACTAGACCAACAGGCCTGTCGTTCAAAATCAGACACACGTAAAAAAATAACAGAAAGAAAAGTAAGTTTGTCAATAGATTAAACACTTACATCTATGGCCTTTGATGCGTTGAAGTAACACAAATGTATTATTGATAGATACACTGCGGTCAAACGACCATACACTAACTCCATGACTGCAGTTGCTTGGTCTTATATAGTACCAGTAAGTAATAATTCTAATCTAAAGAATTTCTACAGTAGAATTGATAACAACTTTATGCGTCAACAACCTTATCTCACATTCTTCGTGTTGCGTCTTATTCAGTGTATTGATGACTCGTATAACAGAAAAAATGCAATTTAATATTTAGAAATCACATAATTGATCATTCCTATGTTAGTCATTGAGTAGATTGTACTGTAGTAATCTACTAATAGCAGTAATATCATGGATACACTAGATGTACAACAACATCTGAAAAAGATTCACCCCAGTCTAGAAAATAATGTGCTACTCACTGACTGCCCATGTACACCCACGTACCAACGTATATACCTAGTCAGGTCATAAGTATTGTCACACAGTAAAAACTTTTCTTTTAGAATGCTGGCCACAAAAAAGTTTATTGAATTCGAATTGTTCATGAAAATAAAACTGTATACTTTTTAGAATTTTACTCATTTTTACATATGGAGTGGGCGCTTAAAAAAGACCGTGTTGCAGTTGCGATTACGCGCCAATTAAATTTTTTGATATACTGAAAATTTGAATATAACCAAAAGATTCGTTTATCGTACCATCAAACGATACAATGAAGACTCTAGTGTAGATGACAGGTCAAGAAGTGGTCGCCCTCGATTTGTTAGGACTCCAGCAGTGATAAAAGCTGTAAAGGTGCGAATTCAAAGAAATCCCAAACGTAAGCAGAAACTGTTGGCCCTTCAGATGGGGTTAAGCAGAACCACGGCGTTAAATGAAGACTTAGGGCTTCGGGCATATCGAAGAAAAACAGGACTTCGTTTGAATGCTCGTCTAATGGATCTGAGACTGAAGAGATGCCGCGCTTTGTTGAAGCGGTACGCGGGAAAAAAATATCGGGAAATTCTTTTTTCGGATGAAAAATTTTTTACCGTAGAAGAGAGCTACAACAAACAAAATGAAAAGGTGTACGCACACAGTAGTGAAGAAGCGAGCAACCGTATTCCGCGTGTCCAACGGGGTCATTTTCCATCCTCGCTCATGGTGTGGTTGGGAGTTTCTTATTGGGGCTTAACAGAGGTACATTTTTGTGAGAAAGGTTAAAAACGAATGCAGTTGTGTATCAAAATACAGTCCTGACGAACCTTGTGTAACCTGTTTCTCATACCATGTTCCTGTTATTACAGGCACTGGGTATTCCAACAAGATTCGGCGTCAGCTCATAGAGCGAAGAGCACACAAGACTTTTGACAGCTCCGTGGCGTAGTGGCTTAGCAATGAGTGGCTGCGCTTGGGGGTTGCGGGTTCGAATCCCGCACGGAACAAGTATTTGTACGACCTACAAGTAATTGTTCCGAGTTTGGATGTTTGTCCTTGTGAAATTTGTGTTTGTAAACTGCCCCCACGATACAGGAGAAAAACCTAGTGTGGAGGGAACGTTCTTTAAAAACAAAAAAAAAGACTGGCTGGCGGCGCGTGAAATCGACTTCATCCGACACAAAGACCAGTCCAGATTTGAATTCGTTAGATTACAAGATATGGTAACGCTTGGAGGAAAAGGCGTGCTCAAAGCCTCATCTCAATTTCGAGTCACTCAAGACATCTTTAATTAAGGCAGCCGCCGATATGACATGGACCTCGTTCGTGGTGAGATAGACGACTGGCTGCGCAGATTGAAGGCTGTATTCAAAATTACGGAGGTCGTTTTGAATAAACTATAGTGTCATAAGAATCTATGTTTTGTTAAGTTCATTTTGGTATATAAATGGTTACATAATGAATAAACTTGTTTCAATTATTTTATATTAAACATGTGATAGAATTTATGACCTGACTAGGTAATATGCAATTTGGATACAGATGATAAACCAGGGTCACATTGGGTAGCTTTATATATCGATACGAATGACGTCGGTCAATATTTTGATTCATTCGGACGGGCACCTGTACGATATCATAGAGTTTTTTAAAAGAAATTGTAAAAGATGGAACTGGAATGTTGATAGGATTCAGAATGAGTGGACTTCAGTTTGTGGCGAATATTGCTTAATGTATTTGCTATATAAGTTTCAGGGATGTTCAATGCATAGTTTTACGAGTATATTTACAGGGAACACATTGTACAACGATATTTTAGTGGATGAGATGTTTCGCTCCTATTTTATAGATAATAAGTAATAAGATTTTGTATTTTATAAATAAAAATTTTAACAAAATTGGGTAATGTGTTTTATTGATGATTCAGATTACCGTTGTAGATAGGAACCAAGGAGTATAATACAATAGCATAAGCCGACCCACACGCCGACGAATAATAGATAATGACGGTAGTCAATCAACAATAGATAAGTAGATAAGGACAATGGAGCGCTAATGACGGTTGAGGCTCGAAGCGGATATCAATTAGATAAGAGTTAATTGATCTGCACATCTCCGGAACCGTGCATCCTACGCAAAAATGGACCGCAGATTCGTGATCAGAGCATGCCAAAACCTTTTTTTTTTTTTTTTTTTTTTTTTTTTTTTTTTTTTTTTAGGATCGTGAATCGACGAACGTCGTACTTGTACAACTTCTGACTCAGTGCGCCAGAACTGGTAGTACAACCTCTCTACAAGTGAGCCAGAACTGGTACATCGTAACTACTAGTATCAGGCGTTACCTTGCGGAAATCCATTATATTAACCATGTTAAAAATTAATTACTTAAGATCCGCTTAAAATAAAATGATGTATCTTGCCTGGTTTGATGAGCAACCCCCGCTTTCCCTAAATTGCGTGTACTATCAAGAAAATACTTTTTATAAACCGGAAGTACTATCCCGTTACCACTAATTCCAGCATCACTTTTTTCAACACTACTACACTAGGAAAGTCACACCGCCGTCGATAATACGACACGTGTCCCGCCCCTACACGAAGCATCCTCAGGTGAAGTAGACCGCGGTGGCCGACCACTAAGGCTGTCTTAGCGGTCAACCACCGCATAACTAAAACTAAAACTAGAAATTATCAATTTACTTTATATTGTGGATCTTCGCGAATTATTTTTTTAGTATCTTAGCATAATTATCTGCTATTCTTTAAGAGATTTAATCTTGGAGTATTATATAAGTAGCTTGCTTATGTACACTCTAAGGGTTTAAGGGTTAAATTTTTCAAGCGTCTATTTTTGTCAGTCTTAATTCTCTAGCGATATTTGTACGTATCATTGACATGTGCGTTGAAACGACGGATTCATTGGCTAACAATGGAGCCATTACAATCGGCTGGACACGCGTCGACGGATCTGAATGTGCCACAATTCTGGTTGAGAGAGTCAACGAGCAAACTGATTGTGTCCAATCAATGGTCACAGTGCGATAGAGTTTATTTTATAGATTTCGGTTCACTTATTGGTTTCGCTTTAGTTTCATATGACACACGTAAACTTTAGAAAAGCAGTTGGTACAAGAGGAGGTAAATAAATTCGCGAAATGAAGAAATTAATGTGAAGTAAGGTTCTTTTTTGTACCTGCAAAGTACAGAACGTAAACAAGTCTAAAGGTAAAACCAGTAATTAAACAAACCCGACCCTAACGACACCCCATATGTTTAAGTTCTATCAAATTTAGCTAAAGAGCGTGTCAAAGAAATAGACATACATTCACACATACATACATTATCCTCCATCTGGGCAGGCATATAATAAGTGCTCATTTATAAATATACCTTCGCCCCGTGTAGTGGCGAGCAAACCAAAAAATACCCACCACCGCATATAATACCGTGGGTGTCGTAAGAAGCGAAGGGGAAACAGGCAGGATATGGACATCAGCATCTTCCTGATAATAGCAATTGTACAATTAAAAACTGCAGTTACCAAACAGCTCACCTAGAGGGGCAACACCCCCCCCAAGATGAGAGTGACGAAGAGACGACCCGACGACGACAGAGCAGTGGGTGCTAAGAATCTCCTGTGGGGGTTCAGCTGCCACCTAAAACGACTCAACCTGGCAACATACAACGCACGCACACTGAGGACCGACGAGAAGATCCTGGAGCTGGAAGAAGAAATAGACAAGTTGCGCTGGGATATTATAAGATTAGATTATCTGAGGTCCGAAAACAGGAGAAGGACACGGAAATCTTCGAATCCTATCCCAAGGAGGTTTCGGATTTATGTCTCTCGTTAACAACGTTTTAAAGATTGGGAGTGTGTCGAGGAGCGTTGTGTATCTCATACTCGGAAATACCAAACGGTATTCGATATAAGTCACATAAGTTTACGCACCAACCATGGTACATCGCGACGCGGAGGAGGAGAAAATGTATAAGGATATCTCTAAAGCCATGCATTCCTCAAAAACCCACTATACGGTGTGAATGGGAGACTTCAACGCAAAACACAAAACAAAAGGCACAAGAGAGAAGGGTAAGCTGCAAGTAAGGAAATTCGGAATAGGGCAACGAAACCCAAGGGGCTAGCAGCTGGCCGACTTTATGGAGAAAGAGGGAATCTTTATAATGAACTCTTTCTTCAATAGCCGCCCTACAGAAAGTGGAGCTGGTCGAGCCCCGACGGTTTGACAAAAAATGAGATTGACTTCATGACGATCAGACGAGACGACAACTGTTCATTGATATCTTAGTGATCGCGAGGGTTAATACTGGCAGCGACCACCGAATGATGAGAGGCACACAGAACCTAAACGTGAAGTTGGAGAGGTCACGTCTAATGAAATCAACGCTCCGTCCCCCTTGTGGTCTAATCCAAAGCCCCGAAAACATTCAGCTCGAGTTACAAAATAGTTTTCAGTGCCTAGAAGACTGCAATGAAGTGGACAATATGAATGACAAGCTTGTGAAAACTGTCCATGCGATCCGAGCTAAGTTCTGTGAGACTCGTCGCAAAATAACACAAAAACTCTCCGATCATACTCTTAATCTCATGGCTGGCTGAAGATGAAGCTGGAGCCTTCAGCAGATTTAACAGCATGCAGGAAACTAAAGAGATAAATCTCCAAATGCATGCGGCAGGACTAACGCTACTTCCATACAGCTCGTACTGAAAAGCAGTTGAGCGGAACCAGGGCTCCAAAGTCTTTGCTAGAGATCTTTCTGTCAGGAAAAGCCAACTGTCGAAGCTAAAGACCGAATGTGGCAGTACTGTTTCCGGGATACCTGAGATTTTGTATGAGATTAAGAAGTTCTATGGGCAGATGTACACGTCATCGTTAGAGCTACACGCAAGTGTTAGCAACGACCCAAGAGCAAGTCTTATCCAACACTATTCCAACCATATCCCAGTCGTCAGTCTGAGCGAGATTAGAATGGCTCTCCAGTGCCTTAAAAAGCGCAAGTCCCCGGGCGAGTATGGAATTACAGCAGAGCTTCTGAAAGCGGGTGGAAAACCGATACTTAAAGTCCTTCAGAAGTTCTTTAATTCCGTCCTACACGGTGGCGCTACTCCGGAGGCGTGGAGCAAACGTGCGGTAGTATTTTTCTTCAAGAAAGACGACAACGCTCTTTTGAAGAACTACGGATAGATTTCTCTTCTGAGACACGTCTACGTCATTACGAATCGTCTCGCACGCAGACTCGGTGACTTTCAGCCTCACGCCGAACAAGCCGGTTTCCGAAGAGGCTTTAGCACCATAGACCATATAAACCCTGGCAACTTGTACAGAAGTCCGAAGAGTACTTACTATCTGCCACTTTGTCTTGCATATGTGGATGAAATCTGTGTAGTGCTACAGTCCGTTCAGCGGTACCCAGTTGACCGTCGGTATATCGAAGTGTTGAAATGTTTGAACAGTAGGGCTACAATGGCTATCCGAGTACAGAATCAGAGTATCCCCGAAACTCTTCAACGCTGCATTGGAAGACGTTTTCAAGCTACTGGACTGGAAATGATACGGTATTAACGTCAATGGTGAGTACATGACTCACTTTCGATTTGCCGATGATATAATCCTTATAGTAGAATCGCTGGAGGTCCTAAGCACTATGCTCAATGACCTCAATAGTGTCCCCAAATGATAAGTCTTAAAATGAACATGGCCAAACAAAAGTCATGTGTAATGTCCATGCCATACCTATGCCGGTAGTTGTTGGGAGCACTTAACTTGAATTTATTGACGAGTATGTACAGTACCTGGGACAAATAGTCTGACTACACTTATTAAGACTAGGTAAGTCGATTCGAAAGAGAGGTCAGTCGACGGATTCAAGTCGGCTGGGCAGCATTCGGAAGATTACGACACATCTTCTCGTCAGGCATAAATCAAAACCTCAAAACTAGATTTTGCAATCAGTGCTTGTTGCCAATGATGACCTATGGATCTGAAACATGGTCCTTCACTTCTGTCCGTATGAGGAAGCTCAAAGTCACTCAGCAAGCTATGGAGGGGGCTATGTTTCTCTGCGTGATAAACTTAGAAATGAGGGTATCTGCAGTAGAGCCAGAGTGACCGACATAGTCTAACGGATTAGTAAGCTGAAGTGGCAATGAGCCGAACATGTAGTTCGAAGAACCGATAACCGATGGGGAAGAAAGGTATTTGAGTGGCAGCCTCGTACTGGTAAGCGAAGTTAATGGATACCGGTAGGTTAGGCCGTGTATTGTGGCATTCCTTATATACATATTTCTGCCGTCAAATGGCTGTCTAGTACTACGTGCTGATTTTCGGTTTAAAGAGTATCATCATCATCATCATCATCATCATTACAGCCCTTCACTGTGAAGGGCTGTAATGATGATGATGATTAAAGAGTATAGTTAGTATAAAATTACTCGTATACTGACTCTATACACAGGATGTGAGGCATTCCATCTTAGTCCTCAGGGATGACAACGCGTCTTTAGACTTTTTTATTTGAAGCTGGTTGGAGGTGTCTATGTACTACAGTAGCCAGTTGACATCAGGACAGGTGGACTGTAGGTAAGGGCGTAAGTCGCTTCAATTTTTAAAAAACAGTCTATGTTTAGGTCTGGACTTAATAGTTGTTATGACTTTTATATTATAGCAGAAACTTCTTATGGCTTACTGAAAAATAGGACTTAATAAGGTTCGAGTTATCGAGACTCCAAAGTATTTATCTTTCCTTCGAGTACAATAATGAGTATTGTATTGCATTGTACCGCAAAGGCAGTGTACTGTCACTGGGGCAGCACAATGCACTGTGCCGCCCTATTGTGATGTGGTTTTGCAATAGTGTTGCGAAGTGTTGATGACGCTGGCGGGCTGGCAGGGGCGGCGCGCTGGCGGCGCAGTGCAACGCGGGCTGCGGGTGCGAGCGCGCGCGCTACGCGCCGGTGTGCGGGCGCGACGCGCGCGTGTACTACTCGCCGTGCCACGCCGGTTGCCGCGCCGCCACGCGCGACGACTCCGCGCAGCTGTACCGCGACTGCGCCTGCGTGCAGCATGACGGTTGGCATCCTATTTACTATGGCTCACTAGTAATTGCCACAAGTTCGGTGTCACTGCTGTTGCCGTTTATTTTATCATAATTTAAGAACCAATTTAAGTATTTTACCAACCGAGCGGGCGATGACCTACGCGAGCGATACTTTATTTCATATCTATTCACTCGCTCGCACTGTGATAATGTAAGTATAGTGACTAAGCGATCTTGATCTTCCATTATACAAGTTTTCTTAGGATGGAGTTCGGTGGATGGAAAAATTTTGATGTCATTTTTATGTTATCTAATTAATTTGTGTCGAGTAAATTGGTGACCACCCGACGTGATGTGAACACGTAACCAACCACCTTCGGAAACTCCAATTTCGAGCTTCATCATACTCGTAAACTACTCCATCCATTTGCTCCCGAGCAGATATCGTCTACAGTCTTGACATCTTGTAAGCCATCTAGTTTTACAAGGTTATTTATTACTAATTAAATTAAATATACTGTACGAAAGTAAATAACTTGGAACGATCAAAAACTGTAATCGTAGTTGAGTTATATTTCGAAACACATGCCAAAATAGCAGCGACGCACTAATATCGAAACGCAAAATCAATTGACACAGGTCTAACCTTGACAAGCGCTGACGCTGTATTGAACACTGATGGCCAGCGCAGTGAAATATATGGTACTTTTATTTAATTAAAAAATAATAGTAATGATTTAAAGGTAAAATCATGGTATAGTTTAAGCAAATGTTGATATTTATTGTGGTATAAATTTTACGTCAAAATGATGTAGAACTTTGGAGATGTTGGGGCTTCTATCGAAGCTTTTTTGGTTGTTAATTGAATTACTTATGTCGATTTTTTTCCTTATGTGAAAGGCATGTAACAAAAATGTATTTTATCAATATTAAAGTCTAGGATATTTGTGAGATAAAAATATTTTTTTGATGGTCGATATTTAATAGAGTCTACAAAGTAGAGCTCCCAAATCATTACTGGCTCTCCGAGTTTTGGCCTAAATGTGCACCGGGAGAATGATTATTACTAAATAAATAAATAAGTTATCTAAAATTTGCCTTGAGCTTATTGTAGTAGAGAAAACGAACTATTTTTACCAAGTAATTATTATTTCAAGCAACAAATGGAAAACATATACTTAATTTCAACGAGGAAACCTTGTAATTTCACATTTTTTGTAATACTAAATTTTGGAAAGAATTTATAACTTTTTAAAAAAAATAAGTATGTAATAACTATAGCATGACTCTACCACATAAAAACTTATCTCACTTAACATATTTTTTTATGTAAAACTTCAGTTATTTATGTATAAGAGTTCTTTATGTGCAGACTCCAACTCATCTATGCCGTATGACGCCATAAACAGCGTTTGCAGCTCCGACTGCCCGTATCTATGGTCGTTCGTGTTCCTCGCTTTCTGTGTGATGCTGTTCACTTTCCTGGCAACGATGCCAGCGCTCTCAGCGACACTGAGGTAAATGAATATAGGAGTTGCTATTTGCATTGCGTCTTTATACTCTTACATTAAAAACATCGAGAATGGATGTAAATTATGTCGGCATTCCGTCTAATAGTCCTTACTCTCTTCCCTCTACTTACTACAAGTCTTTCTTTTTCAATCTTATTTTTTCTTGGGAAAATCCTATAGGAATTCCTACCTCCTACAAAGATGCCGGTTGTACTGGGTGCTTGGCAAGGAGGAAACTCTGTGGTTATACCTAAGATAATTAAAAAAAATTGTTATTTTAATGTTGATTGAAATATTTTTATTTCAATCAATCGTAATGATATTTGTAATAATGATTTCTTTTTGTGTTTTTCTATGGGAAAAACGAAGGCTTTAGTTCATACTATAATATTACAACATTATCCACAGGTGTGTAAGAGAAGATCAGCGATCGTTCGCGCTGGGTATTCAGTGGATCAAAGTTCGACTCTTGGGTACGATTCCAGCGCCGTTACTTTTCGGCTTCCTTATCGATCTATCGTGTTCCCTGTGGGAGAAGACTTGTGGCAGCACAGGCGCCTGTTTGCTTTACGATAACTTGAACATGAGCAGGTAATACACAAACATTCTTAAGACGTTAATTACATAATATTATAAAGTGTGCTACATGGTAAAGCCAGGCTCTAGTTATTTTACGGCTATAGCAGGAGTGGGTCGGCTCAAACTGAAGCACTGCGCTTTCACAAAACACCAGAGAGAAATGAAATAGCAGCTTAATGCTGCTGTGTTTCGTATGGTGAGTGTAGAGAATCGGAGACCCTTTTTACTGGAAACGAGGCATTACATCTTAGTCTTCAATGGTGACAATGCTTATTGATTCTTAATCAAGGGTGGACTGTGCTCGTTTGTCACCCTTATTCTACAAATAAATAAATAGTTTGGTGATCATCAATTCGTCATAAAATATGCCGCTACAAACTACATGGCATGTACGTACTTAGTACAAGAATATCAGTAAGAACGACTACCCGATATCATCCCGTGAGTGTCATAAGAGACGACGGAGATAAACTAAAACAGGAGACGGGCAGCAGCATTTTTTTGATAACAGTAAAAGATGCGGCTGCCTACCCGCCTGCGCGGTAAGTACCTATGGCAAATATCCGCCCGATGAGACAAATTATGTAATGCTAATATGATGAGTAATATGTTTTACATCACTTTAGTTCTATACCTTATCGAGCTCTACTTCTCACTGATATGACGATGATTATTATCAAGTTAAATTAATAATACATTACGATACAAGGTACCTAAGTAGCCGATTATTGAATCGTGTGAAGTTAGTGCATTCGTTTCGCTCGTGCGCTAACTTCACACGTTTTTATAATAATCGGTTATTTAAGTTCCGTGTATCGTTCATTATTTAATAGTAAAAGTAACATAAATCCACGAAAATTTCACTTTAATCCAAATTCAAGAATAAAACATTATTTAAAAAATTACAACATCAACCAAAAGATTTAACTAAACGGGACCGAACAAACAACGATACTCGATTTACAGCAGTTTTGTGTGATCCACATATTAGCTTATAATATTTAAAAGATTTATCAAACCTGACTTCACGACGGTTTTATTTTATTTTTTAGCAATTGTAATATTACGGTAAATGGTAGTAATAGTAATTGTGTTTTTAATAATTGTACTTTAAAAAAAATACAGTTCAATTAAAAAAAATGTACAAAATATTTAAATGACTTTTTGTCAAGTATTTTTTTTTATTAATCAAATGATTTAATGTTTTGTTTCTAATTTAAAGTATTCTAATAGATGTTACTAATTAAATTTCTATTGTTCTGTATTTACTATTTTTTCATTATTGACATGATTTTTTTTTGAAAAATTTAACATTTATATGTTAAACTTTTCAAAAAAATATTACATACTATAAATTTTATGCGTGACTTAAGTAAAACATACATACCGTACAATAATCGGCTAGTTAAGTTCCGCATGAGCGTGACAACGTGGTTTTAAGTCACCGTGTACTATAAAAAAAATTAACTAATCCTTTCTAAGTATTGCTATATAGTAGGTTAGATTTTTTAACATGTTAATGATATCTATATATGTATATGTTAAAAGATGGTTACCTTGTGCGGTAGAACAATGCCGCAGCACGAATAGTTCGGCTCGACTTGGGAAGTGTAGTAACGAGGTATCTAAACACTCGTTCAGTGTTCATGGGTGATAACGCAACTGCGGGATAGATTTAAGTATCTATGAGCCAAAGTATCCACCGACAAATCAGGTGGACCTGTTTGCTTGTATGTCACCCATACTACTATAAACACTATGTACAAGTATGGGTGTCCACGTCGCCGATCTTGGTTTTTTTTTTAATTTTAAAAATCCCCACATTAGGATTTTCACTTGTAAAGTGGAGGCAGTTTACATACATAAATTTCACAGGGACAAACATCCAGACCGGGAACAATTATTTATAGGCAATACAGATACTTGTTCCTTGCGGGATTCGAGCCAGCGCATTGGCCCTAAACGCTGCAACTCATTCCTAATTCACTGCGCCGCTTAACCGTTAAGCCCACTGTCTACTACTACCTATCCCCTACCTGCCTACTATCAACTATTATACTTAACAACTGTTGGGTTTCTTGCTTACTCTTCCAGGAAATGACAACTTTCACTTAAGTATTTTTTATATTTCTTTTGATTCAGGTACATGTTAGCGCTGGCCCTAGTGGGTAAGTTATGTTCGGTGGTGTTCTTCTTCCTGGCGTGGTGGTGCTACCGTCCGCCCGGTGGTAAGAACGGCAACGGCGTAGCGCCCGCCCTGGAGCTGGGCGCCGGCGACAAGCCGCCCACCATCAGCGCTGGCCAAACCAACGGGCTGCAGCCCCACGAGAACGGATACTGTAATGCTGCGTTGGAGTGTACTGATCATTTGTAGGTGGATTCATCACCAACTGATACAATCATGGCTGGATATAACATCCCGGCCGCATGAGAATGGATACTGCAACGCTGCCTTGGAGTGTGCTGCTAGTACTCATTTGTAGGTGGATTCATCACCAACTAATTGAGACTTGACTGGACTTTCGAAAACGAAATGAATGTGATTTTTTCTTGTTATAAAATTATATCTAAAAACTATATCTTGTAATAAAATATACATCCCGGCCGCACAAGAATGGATACTGTAATACCGCCTTCGAGTGTGCCAATCATTTGTAGGTGGATTCACCACTTTTAGACAACCACCAACTGATTGAGGCTCTTGGCTGGTCTTTCGTGGATAAATGTGCTAACTACCTTTTTTCAGAAGTGACTTTTTTTTAGAACCGTTGTGATTTGAAACTCGTCGAATCGAAAAGTTACACTAAAAAGAGACAAACATATACATCTATAGGATTAAGTCTGCGAGAGAATGAGATAAATACAGTACATAGTGTTATGTTACCTATTATTTATAATAATATAATATAATTTTAAATAAGCCCTAAAAATAACCTACTCTTGATACTCTGAATTCGTCTTATTCTCTCGAATTTTGTTTTCTGAAGATTTCACTTCTACTGCGAGTAAACTGCACACATGTTTTCTTTACTTTTTTCTATTTTGTAATGGACTCGTACTATTGTACTTTTGCCAGTATCAAGTAATGAATAATTATCCTTTATATTTATAATTTGGTCAAAAACTTCTTCACAATATTAATTGATGATTTTTGGGAGATTTTGACGGCAGCTTGAGCCAACAGGCAGTCGATGACCACAGTATCTCAAGGCGCCTAGGCAGACACATTACCTGGGGGATCACAAATCACCATCGAAGCACTTGTTTCATCGTGCACCACTTTTGCATATATCCACTTTAAACCATTATTTCTACAATAAAACTAGAGCAGTAATCCGCCGGGGTCAAGTTTCCGCCAAAACTCTTAAATCTCTTGTTATATAATAAAACATCCTGGTTAAGCCACATACTACCATAATTCGAACATCGAATTTTTATTACAGACCTATCTGCCTTATTCCAAAACTGGAATGCAGCCTTGTCGTCAGTTCTAATCATAAAAAGTGAATTGTCATGTATAAATATCTCTGTATCGTAATATTTATTGCGTATAAGGTACATTCATGATTTATAGATTTTTTCATAGAAGAGGAGAAAAACGAGCATGCGGCTCACCTGATGGTAAGTGATTGAACAACCACCCATGAACAACCGCAACACCAAAGGATTGTCGTCGCTGGCCTTTTAGAAATGAGTAAGCTCTTTTCTTGAAGGTCCCTAAGTCGTATCGATCCGAAAAAATAGCCGATGGTAAACGAATCCACAAAGAGTTTGTGCAAAAAGGATAACTCCTAGTAAAACACGGTGGTGTGGTACAGTGGTGGACTGCCAAGCACCCAGATGATGTGGTTGGTAACGTAAGTTTTGCCGCCTTGCGGAATTAATCCGAACAATTCTTCAGAGCACTTCCCGTGGTAGATGCGATACAAAATACAGAGGGATACAACATCCAACAAGATCAGAAAGGACGATATTCAGATAATAATTTTAAAAATGTACCTACCATTAATTCAGAATAATATATAAGAAAATAAAAAAATTAAACTTAACTAATGCCGCACCGTGGCAAGAGTGCATGTTATAACTGTCACCAAGAATTTTAAGGTTAGATAATGTAACATTCTTAAGTTAAAAATGAAGTTCGTATTTAAGGCTCGTGTAAACGTGCGGTCACTATTACCAGTATTAATATAATAAAATGATCATTTTTATAATAAAAGTACAATCACAAAGGCACAATTTTGACCCATATAGGTAGATATAGGTATAGGAAGTTTTTGAAATTTCTTTTTGGTGTAAAAGTGTAGCGGTGTACAGCGTTTTTGTAATTTATTTGTTGATTGTCTTAAACATTTTTTTTGTAAATAGCTCACATTTATTATATTTTCGGTTAAAGACTGATTGTTTGGTAGTTTAATTAATTAAGGAAATAGAAGTACATAGCAAAACATTTCCTGCCTTTTTGGAGTGTAAGCACAATTAGTAATTTTTAAATCAAATACATGTTTATAGCCCAACTTAGTCCAGAAAATGTAAATAATTTGAGTAGAGATTATCACACACAAATATATGAAGAAGGGTCATCCACCAAATAAAAAACCTTAAACGATGCTTACGGCCCCATAGACAATTTTCTTAAAAAGATTGTAAAATATATTGGAAACAATTTTTTTAGAAATTTCAAAATATTTGGCTTTATTCATCAAATAAATTATACCTGTCTGAATATAACAGTGAAACAATAGAATTCTTTTATTTATACAACAATAAATTTTAAATAGTTTGTATTTTATGCAATATATATGCAAATACCTTTTATTATATAATTAAAAAACTGGCCCTTGATTACTCAAGAATTTATATGTAATTATAAGATTTGTAGATTACAAATTATGATAAGTTTTAATCAAATGTAAAATGCTAAAGGGCGACAGTAAAAGATAGGGGGTTTGTGAAAAAGGAGTCATTACTTACCTACATAACGTTCAGTAAGTTCAGTCAATTCACGCATATAAAATATATCGACAAATATTGACAAATACCTTTAGACAGGTAAAATGGTTGTATATAGTCTAATATGACACCACGTCTAACTTGGTTTTTAGACTTTTACACATTTTGCAAATTTGTACATTTAATAAGAATAGTTATGTGAACGATTTTGAATTTGTAAATTTTTACAATTATTGATTTAATTAAAAGGGAAATATGTACCTCAAATGTCTTTTATTGACTTTCCACGCGAGAGTTGTTTTACATAATGATTCCGTAATGGGACAATTCAAATTTCAAAATAACAATAAAGTTCAGTTACTGCCTAGTACCGCTACATCATTGTGCTGGGCACGGACACGCACAAGCACGGACTACTAGACCAGCAATTCAGACTAAAATCCTTGTCAACCTGCGGATCTCGCGGGTGCCGGCAGTAGCTGGCACGGTAAACATGCCACGCAGTTTTTTTTTTCATTCACGACCATTACTATTTTTAGGCAAATACAAAATAAAGTTCCGTACTTATCTATACAAATAAATAAAATTGAAGTATCTATAACTATATATAACTAGTATCGGGAATTAGAATTATAATAATAAGTCATTGTCAAAGTGGTGAAACACAACCGTCGGAACTTCTCCGCCGCCTGGATAGACTACAGAAAGGCATTCGACTCGGTGCCCCTGTAATACATGGCTAAAGAGGGTCCTCGAGCTGTACAAGATTGACTGTACAGTAAAAGACTTCCTCGAGCAGTGTATGGGGCAGTGGAGTACGATCCTTTCTCATCTGGGCGAGCGGATGATGGCTGCGGAGAACCTGATAAGGATAAGAAGGGGTATCTTCCAGGGCGATTGTCTGAGTCCAATCTGGTTCTGCCTCTCTTTGAACCCTCTTAGTACCTTACTGGAGGCTCCAGGAGGGGATTTCAGCTACGGGAGGGAGGGACAAAAGTGACCCACCTTTTCTATATGGATGACCTCAAGTTATTCGCTTCCAGTCGCTCCCATCTTACGGAATTGATAAACATTATTTGTGAATTTAGCAATTCTATTGGAATGGAGCTGGGGACGGATAAGTGTGCGGTCCTCCATGTTGAAAGGGGAAGGGTTGCTAACTCGGGCGTAGACTTATCTATGCCCGTCAACTTAAGGACCTAGGTATGTCACAGAACATCGGTATCGATGAGGCTGGTGAGGCTGGTTTCATCAAACAGTCAGTTTGTGACGTGTTTTATGCACGCTTGACCAAAGTGCTAATAAAAGACACACGCATATAACGGCTGGGCCATGCCTGTCCTCGTGTATATACCTTTGGCATACTCAGGTGGACTCAGACTGAGCTTAACGCCCTGGATAGAAAAGTCCGCACTACCATGACGTCCCATAGGATGCATCATCCGAGATCGTCGGTAATGAGGCTGTACTTGCCGCAAAAGCATAGTGGGCGTGGCTTCCTGAGCGCGCTCACCACGCATAATCGCGAAGTGTGCAGCCTCCGTCATTACTTCCTGGCGAGATCGGATGATCCATTCTATAATGACATCATTTCTAGTGATAAAGGGCTTACCCCTCTATCCTTAGCCAACGAGCAATGGCAGGACCCAGCAGTACAAAGCATTTGCGACCGGGAGACCGTATGGAAGGAGAAGGAGCTCCACTGGAGGTACTACAAGGCTCTACATGAGCCCTTATTTTTAATTATTTTGTTGTGCGTAAGCCAACATTCTGTTAATACAATAATATCTGGATCAAAATTTAAGTGTGTGAGGGTCAGGTGTAGATCTTCAATATTACTGTAAACACTTCTAATATTTTGAGAAATAATTGTTAAATCACTATTTTTTTACGCAAATATTTTTGGTATATCCTCTACATCAGAGCGAACAGCCTGTACTGTCCCCGTGACATCAAGGTCAATTTTTATGGAGCTGTTCATTCTCATAAAAGATATATATACGAGTGTAACTTAGATCGACTTTGAGAGGTCTGTCACAGTTTCCTTAAATACAGGCTTTCCTTAAATTAGTACTGCTTATAAACTAAATACTCACAGGAACACAAGCACAGGCGTGGATATTTGACGTTATTAAAGCCTGTTCGTACCACTCACAAACATTAATATACTAGGGCTAATATAAAGAAGTATATACGGTATTTATAACTATTAAACAATATTTAAAATTTTGTCTGTTTGTTCCGGCTAATCTCCGAAATATCTGGACCGATTTTGACGAGACTTTCACTGGCAGATAGCTGATGTTATAAGGAGTAACTTACGCTACTTTCATTTTAGAAAAATAATTAGGGTTCCGTGCAAAAAATTAAAACCCGTGAAATCCAATTATAATAATATTCTTGTCCTTAGTCAAATTATACATAATCAGTGTTAGACTGTCTAAAACAAGGTTCGCGTTCATGAAAGAACTAGTTTTCTGGTCCGCTCGTAGTCGACTAAAGCTACGAAGAATTAACCATGACTTAGTGCGCAATGTAGTAGTATCGTAGTACCCGTCTAGTAGTACATAGAATGTTTTGTTTGTAAAGGATTTTAGAGCAATTAAACGCCTTGCTTGAATACTACGCCTTAGAAATTGTGATAGCACCAATAGCATTTTGCGAGAATACGTAGGTTTTGGTCTTCGTGCAACTCGCTTCTTGTATTCATGCAAAAAAGGAAACGCGAAGATCTACCCGCATGATCGATTAAACGAGAACCAAACCATTCAGCCTGGTAGGCGTTAAAATCACCGAGCATTACGATCTTTGCGGATGGTGCACGTTGTCGCACGAAGTCTGCAGCCGTTTGGACGTGGTCGATGAGTCGATCTGTGTCGGCATTACCGCTATGGCATCTATAAAGGCACCCGTAGACGCGGGGATGGTTGCCGCTGTCTACGCGCAGCCGTAAGATGGGCAGGTCCGTACATTCGAGACTGCCCAGGCGTCGTGAACAGATGTCCTCTCTGACGTATACGCAAATTCCATTCCAACGAAATAGTGTTCTAATTTGTACTCGCACTCTCTCTCGACTCTAAGAAGTATCAGCTGCAGACCTGTGTCTCGGTTAGAAAGAGCAAGTCTGGCTTAGCCATCCCAGATGGTAGTTAACGGCGTTAAGATTTGAATGAAGTCCCCTGATGCAGAAATTCACGGATTGCGTGGTAGGGGTTGGCTATGTCTTCGCTTACCCCGACTAAGTTTCGCCTGAAGCGGAATCCCCCCCTCCCCAGAATACGCGGGGTAGCCTGAGCACCCACGCTCAGGAAGAGTAGGGTAGCTTGGATGTGGCTGCTCAGCGAGAGATTCTCCATCACCATGGATGCTGGTATCATCCTGGGGTAGTGTTTTATTTAACTTGGCTACAATGTTAAGGGGGGGGGGAGGGGGATTGGCCTCCGGCCATCTGCACTCACCAGGCGAAACGCAGAAATAAACGTCTACTTCGTACTGGTATTCTGTGATCTGTTAGATCGTGATACCAACCCGGTTCGAGCCAGCCCATCCGTGGGACAGTAAAAGCTGCCGTGTAGTTCTACTACTGTTAAACTGATATAAAATATAGGCAAAACTATTTATATGAATGAACACTTCTAACTAAAGACCACGATATGAAGTAACCGCGGAACACCTCACAAGTAAATACGATATACCACCAAAATAAAAATGGAGTGTGCAATCACGATGTGACAGGGCAGCCTCTCTGCAACAGATCTGCAGCCTCTTTGCTTGTAACTAAAATAATAACCACGATTGACAGAATAACGACAGTGATTAAGCGACTCATAGAATGGCCTAAACTAGTTACCCGCTCAGTACCTTATGCTGCTTGAACGAGTGAGAGGAGCTATAACGCATATTAGTTTTCTACCTTCACTCGTAATCAGGGGCATAGCTACCACCGTATCAGCCGTATCAATGATATGGCCCCCCCAGACTACAGGGGCCCGAACGCGTGTAAGCAAAAATTCCTAAAATGTTATGTTAGCTAACTCTTAGGCCGTACTTCTCGAGAAAAAAGTCATATCATCAAATAGTGCCCAACGTGCCTAAAGAAGACCTGCCAAATTTTAAGGCGCAGTTGCTTATCAATGAGATGTTGCGCTGGGGGCCGCAGGTTCGAATCCCGCACGGAATAAGTATTTGTATGGCCTAAAAATAATTGTTCCGGGTCTGGATGTTTGACTTTATACAATTTATGTTTGTAAACTGCCTCCACGATACGGGAGAAAATCCTAGTGTTTAACGTTTTAAAAGAAAACCCTCTGCTGTGTACAGTCATTTATAGACATATGATAAAAACTGGCCCAACAAGATACTCAGTAGAGGTCACGCTGAAATAAAAGGAGTACCTCACAGAATTACAGATTCATTGGAATCTTGGCATAAAATAATTTAAAATGAAGACAAACATTCATTGGTAACATTTTTCGGAATGCTTGCAAAAAAGCCCAGTTCTTAGAATTCTAAAGAAATTTAGAATACAATTGCAAATGACGATTTTACGCAGGATATTAAATTACGTCTACACAATAATGAAATTAGTGTTGGTAATTGCCTGAACAAATTGCAGAATTTATAAATTACGCAATAATATTTAAAACGAGGAAGTTTAATTTGATTTTATTTTATTTTAATTTTGCAACACATAATGAATTGACTTTAATAGGCTGTGACGGTGACAGTAACGTGTCGTAAAGCGACAATTAAAAACTAAAGAACCAACCTAACAACAACGAAACTACAAAAATAGAACAAAAAAACGAATAATTTATTTAAAATTTTAAAAGATATTTACAGTTTTTTTTATAAAAAAAAGGTACGAAGATGGTGATGGGTGACGTGAATCACGATTATTTCTTTTTAAAAAAAAATAAAGGTAAACGAGTACTGAAACGGAGCCCGAAGACCAAAGTGGCACACTGCACTTGGCACTGGTGCTCACCGCTCACGGAGTATGCACAGGCTATGCCTATGGTAGGTGCACAGCGCCTGATCTAGGCACACGCAGCGTCTAGAGTAGGCACACGCAGAGCTTGAAGTTGGCACACACAGCGCCCGGACTAGGCACACACAGCGCCCGGAGTAGACACACGCAGCGTCTGGAGTAGGTACACGCAGCGCTTGAAGTAGGCACACACAGCGCCCGGAGTAGGCACACACAGCGCCCGGAGTAGGCACACGCAGCGTCTGGAGTAGGTACACGCAGCGCTTGAAGTAGACACACACAGCGCCCGGAGTAGGCACTAGTAGGTGGAGGCGTAGGCGTGGCTAGGCGACGACTTCAGGTGAAGACGGAGGCTTGCAGGATCCCGGGGCATAGGGATAAGGCCTTTAGGAGATGCTTCTAATTCGAAAGCTGAAGCGAGACTTGCTTTATTGGCCGATTGTTCGGCTCACAGATTACTGACTATATACTAGAGAGTTCGGCTTTTATACTTTTTGACGGATCTGGGATAAGAACGGAAAATTATTTAAATTAAAAGCAAATTTTTGTAAATGGCCAAGAGAAAAAGAGTATTTTTGTGGAAGTATTGAAGTAAAAACATCAGGCCGGTAACGAATTTGAATAAAAATTGCCATGACAACCAGATAAACAACGATGTCAAAACATGTCGAATTTTGGTTTTAGGCTCGTAATAGAGAAACGGCAAGATTTAAGTGAAAAATGAGATGTTATTGATATAGAAAAAAAGGTAGCGCAACAGCGCGCACGAAGCCCGAAATTGCAGAGTTACGGAGAACTAAATAAAAGATCGAAAAAGGTAGACTCCATCGACACCGATTTAAAAAATGCTGATAGTGTGGAAATACGAAGTGAAAATGATTTGTTATTGTGTTCTTATGGTTTAAAAACGTTACGAAATAAAGGTGATGCAAAATATCCAGTTTTGAGGTGAATGCAGAAAATCAAAAACAGAATGGACAAATAAATTTAAAATAGTGTAAAATGATATGTAAGTAGCATAACACTACAAACGGCAATACGTAATAAGTTTTTGATTTGTTATTAAAAATTAATTAATAATTAAAGTGTGTGTATTAAACTGTACTCGGGATTAAAAGTCGGAAGAACAAATGTAAGTGAATTCCGATTATCAAGCCCGTCTGGGGTGGATAGATGAACACGTGTTTGCTAGTATCCACTCTAGGGTGGATTTTTAGGGATTATAAACGGAATAACTTCAAAAATATACTTTTTTTAACAATAGTATAAAACGCTTGTCAATGCTGAGTAACGATTCATTTAAATAATATAAAATTAGCCTTAAAAAGGTATCCTACTAAATGGTCGACGCTTTATCAGCTATAAGGAAAAATTATTTTGATGATGAATTATATTAATAATGAAAACTTTGTACCAACTAAATTTAATTTACACTAAAAAGGCGCACGTGTCGAACGGAAAAATATAGTTATATAGGTATATAGGTACCATTTTAAAGAGGCTACAATTTTTTAGTGTTTGTCGCCTTTTTTATTTAATACTTGAAAACATTAATCCTGTTTCTAAAGCTCTGCAGCATGAAAATAATGACTTACAGAAAGCTAACATTTTACTAAGTAATCAAAATTTATTCCATGGTTTGCTGAGCGAGTCCAGACTAGTAAAAGAGTGAGGTGTAAAAACTGCTTTCAAAAATAAAAGAAAGAAGATAACGAAGTGTTTTTTTTTTATGAAGAATATCAGAAAGTGAGAGAATTTCATCCTAATCAACCGATTTAACCCGGAATCGTACTTCAAAGTCAATGTGTACAACTGCTGGTTAGATATATTAATGTCTTAAACTATGCAAAGATTTCAGAACCTCTGAGACATAAGTAATGTACAAAGTACTTATTACAACTACTTCGAATACATTAGATAGATATAGATATTTAGGTACCACACGAGCTCACTGAAAGGAACCTAAGGTGTCGTGTAATCATTTGCGATTCTCTATTGAAACGTAATAAAATTGAAACATTTTTGCAAAGATTAATCACTGGTGATGGGAGTGGATCATCTACAACAAGATCGTGCGAAAAAGATCTTGGTCAAAGGGTAGTCAAGTATAAAGACTGTAGTAATATCTATCTAATCCGGATTAATATACGCAATAAGATGATGCTGTGTGTGTGGTGGAATTAGAAGAGCATCGTTTTAATTAAAACTACTTTTACAGATTTTATCACTTTTTATTTTATTTTTAAATTCCCGACGTTTCGGGTGCTTTTTAGCACCCATGGTCACGGGCACAGATTACTGACTATTGGTCACGGGGGGACTGAGGTGACTGACGTCCAGATGTCATTGTTAAGCCCGAAGTACCTTCATTTTTTTAATATTGATTATGGTCCGATGTACGCAAAATGAACTGACTGTGTCTTGAAATCTTGCAGTGGTATGCTTGGGTTTAGTTTTAATTTTATTGATTATAAGTTACCAAGCAGGTGGTAGTACTCAGCCTCCTTCTCTATTGAAATTAGGATGTTTTTTTAATTTCAAGCCTCACGTATCATCCTTGGTAGGAATCGATGTTCTTTCGCGAGGATTTGTGGTCTATCAAATCTGATGTAATGGTTGGGCCGTCTTGAATATGATCACAAACTGCAGAAGTTTGTTGCAAGAAACTGCAAAGTCTTCAAAGTTGTTTGATTTGAATTGTTTGGCCTTAGTTCCTAGGAGTATTAGTAGTAATTATTAACTTCGTCATCATCATCATTACAGCCCTTCACAAGTCCACTACTGAATATAGGCCTCCCCCAAGGTATGCCACAATGCAAGAATTATTAACTTATAACTATTTTAATTAATGCGATCGGTTTTAGGCCTTTCATTTGGGCCCCCCAACAAATCTTGATACAGGGCCGTCTAAGACACGCTACGCCACTGCTCGTAGTATAATGAAAAACGAACAAAACCGTCATTCCCTATTCCCTTCTTTCTTTCTCCAAAACGACCGATTCAATTGTTTTTTTTTTAAACAATATAAAAATTATTATGGCTGATTTCTCATATCTACACTAATATTATAAAGAGGAAAGATTTGTTTGTTTGTTTGTTTGTTTGAATTGAATAGGCTCTTAAACTACTGAACCGATTTGAAAAATTCTTTCACCATTAGAATTCTACATTATTCCTGATGAACATAGGCGATAGAACGTTTTCAAAAAATTTAGGGATCCGTATGAAAACTTCGTTAATGTAACCCAAGGTGTGAAAAAAATACCAAAAAAAAAACCTTATATCGCGTACGCTGCGGAAACTATTGACAATAGAGCAAAGTGATGTGCTACAGTTTTATGGAGGACATCAATATGTACATAAAAGTCTGCAATACCATATGTCTAATTATTATAGTTATCTCACAATAACTACTTTTCCATGTTAAAATATTCAATAGTAACGTCGAAAAATCCTTATATCGCGTACACTGCCAGCACCATGCGATGCGGGTGTCACTGGGGTGTGGGATGGGAGTCTATGTCAAAAAATAAATTGCCGCGCGACCCACTGATATACGCGGGTGAAACCGCGGGGTACAGCTGGTTTTTTATATTTAATTAAATTTGTTTGCTGAATGTCTAACTAATTTTAACAGTGGTGCGGTATAAATGGACACTTTTAGCAATTTAAGACAGACACGAGAGTAGAATGAATGCTGTAGAAATGCGGTCATTAAGGAGTATGTAAGGGCTGAATCTGAATGACTGCGTGAGAAATTGTGTGATAAGAGAAGGGTGTGGTTTGCGAGACGGTGTTGTGACCAGGATTAAGAAAGGGATGCTTCGGTGGTTTGATCATGTAGAAAAAATGAATGAGGAAAGACTGACAAAGCAAATTTATGTCGCAGAAATGAATGGTAGAGTCGACAAGGAACACCCTAGAACTCTAGACGAAAGTTTCTAGAGATATACAGATTACAATAATGGTGCGAACATGGCAGGAAAATTAAAGGTGTTGGTAAACCATAATTTGACTCATTTTTCGGGCATTTTTCAATCCATGTGGTTGAAGTTATTAGAACTTAATTGACTTGCTGAAAAGCACCTCCCGACCCCCCTCATTGCATGCACTATCCCCGTAGCCACCACTCCCAGTACCACCACACCCAACACCACCAAACAAGGGATGGCACACCACTCTCGATAATACGATACGTATTTCTAGTGTACTTCATTTGAGGATGCGTCGTGTAGGGGCGAAACACATGTCGTATTAACATGTCTGGTGTGTCGCTCCTAGTGTGTTGGTGCTGGAAAGGGTAGCGCTGGGAGTGGTGGTGCTGGGAGTGGTGGTGCTGGGGTGGTGGTGCTGGGAGTGGTGGTGCTGGGAGTGGTGGTGCTGAGAGTGGTGGTGCTGAGAGTGGCGGTACTGAGAGTGGTGGAGCCGAAAGTAGTGGTGCTGAGAGTGGTGGTGCTGAGAGTGGTGGTGCTGAGAGTGGCGGTACTGAGAGTGGTGGAGCCGAGAGTGGTGGTGCTGAAAGTGTTGGTGAAGGGGATTGTGCACGTAACTGAGGGATAGTGGGAGGTGGGTGCTCTTCAGACTGGGCAGAACACATCATTGTATTTTATCAATGCAGAAATGAGCAAATTAAGTTCTAACAACTTCAATATAATGGATTTCTGCAAAGTAACGCCTGATTATTTTAATTATCAAAAAAGTTAAGTATTTGGGCGTAACAATCGACCAAAAGCTAACGTGGAACTCTCACTTTAGCAACGTACGTCATACGGCTAAAATTGTTTTAGGTACTTGCAGTCGTATGGTTGGAAACAACTTGGGCTTGTGTCCCAGTATGATCCTATGGCTGTACAGCAGCATAGTAAAGTCGCTTATAAGCTATGCCTCCATTGTTTGGTGTTATAAGGCCAACCAAAAGACGACTGCGGACAGACTAAATAGTCGACAAAGGACTGCCTGCTTAATGGCAATTGGAGCGATGCGATCATCGCCTGTGTATTAGATTAAGGAGCGAGGGCTAGTATGTATAGGATTAACGCCCAGGGCGGTCTGCGCTTGCTTTCCTGAAAATTGAGATCCATGCTCGACTCAATTAAGGAAACACGGGTCTTATGCATGATCTCAGATATCATGCGTCCACTATACACTTTTAATAAAAGGTATATAGTGGAACTATCCTCCAGAGAAGACTGCGGGTATTGTAGGCAACGAATTTGTCGATAAGCTCGCACGGGAGGCCATAAAGGGCACATAATTTGCAACCGAGCCATTTAGATACTCTTTATCAAAATAAATCACTTAAGATCTGATCTGGTACACCAGGCTTAAAACATTCTAAATCCGTGGCTTTGATCGTAAATTCACTTCAGAGGAATTAGGTAAAAATAAACTGCGTATTCTGGCAAGAGCCCTGACTGTGCCGGTTTTGTTCCTTAACGGAAGAACCGCCACTGCACATCCTGACTGTTTGTGGACCCTTAATGCGCAAACGTAACACATCTGGGAAACTATCTACTTCGTTCAGAAGAAGTGAAATTGCTCACAGCTAAGCAACTCCTATCCATTGAAGATGTAGGTTGCGCGGGCAAAATGAAAGAAAGTTTTTGCACAGTCTATATATTATATTCAAAAGTACACGCAACACTTATAAGTTCAGAAGGAGAATACCACAAGCACAGATAGTTTGGAATAGTTCATACAGCACAAACAGTAAGCAAACAGTAGCGAGAAGAGACGGAGGTTTACAGCAAAATTAACAATTAAAACAGTAGTACAATACACAATCTATAACAGTACGTAAGCGATCAATTTTAGTACCGAGCGACATACACTTTGCGTCAGGAGCAGGTTCCGACTGGCGGGAGGTCCGTACCGTAGAACTCGGACGATGCGCATGAGTTGAACGAGGTGTCGAAAACAAAGGAACCGGTCTCGGTAAGGAAGTTTCCATTTGCGATATACGTCACGACGGCGCGCTGGCTGTTGCTATATAACATTTTACATAAATATTACAGACGTATAATAAATACTTTTCAATATTAATAAATAAATATAATAGTAGGATAATATAAATAAACATATAATGTTATAAATGTAGGAAAATAGCCTACAAAGACATAGCTTAGCAGTGAACTATAGCCATAGCAACGATCATTATAGATCTTTTAGGTCGCAAGTAATACTGGTCTTTCTAGACCTGCATAGCTGCTCGCACAAAAAAGCTATGCAGTCTGAATCTATGGATTTACCAAAGGCATCGTATTGTTTGAAAATTTAGTCAGAATTATGAAACAGTACTGAGCCTTTTCATCTGCTTTTATAACAGATAGATCCAATTTTTACGCCAGCCCGATCGCGAAGAAACAAAATATTATTTGTGTACGAAGCCGTAGGTGAGACATCAACTGATCCTAAAGAATTGTTTAAAATGATTTTTTTTACCCTGTGATTGAACCAATTAAAGGTGCATTGGTTACTTGAACCATCCATTAAACCATCAAAATTCTATGATACGTGTTAATTTTTACACAAAATGAAAATAGTTCCTGAAAGGTCAAAAAGCCTGTGTTGATTTGCAAATCAGTTGAACAGATGGGCATAATGTGATTTGTCTAGTTGTAAATCGGTTCAGGAACTCATGAGCTTGAACCCATTATTAAATTATTAAAGATCTTCAATCAGCAGAGCCACATTAAGTTCTCAGACTTATTAAAAATAATCATTGGCAGGATATTTTTCCCGAATGTGTAGACAGCACTTCGTATCTTGCTGGCTAAACCTGTACTTTAACTGTCGCTAAACGGAAACGAAGTTTTAGTACATTAAAACATTAAAAATTTACCTAAGTTTCTACTATGTATCAGAAAATCAGAAACAGAAAATAAAAATCAGAAATTTCTATTGCCCAAAAGTTTAGAAGAATTATTCCGAATTAATAAAAAAATTGCAAGCGTATAAGCCAGAAAGCTGGCCATCTAGACTTTTAACTAAGTTTGTTATTGGTAGTTCTTTTATCTTTTGCAACACTTTCTGTAGAACAACAGTCTAAATAAAAGTTGTCAAACAAGATTATTAACTCTTATTATGAGAAATAATCTGTACAACTAGTCACCGCAGCAAGGCAAGCACAGCGGCGTTGTCGAGCGCAACAGAGTAGTGCGAGCGGAATGGACAACATTTCTTTAACTCGAATAAGCAGAACAACTGCTGTGGCAAGAGCGACTGACACAACTGTGCTTGCCCCACATATACATCTGTAGATATTTGATCAGTAAGGTTTGTATTTAGAGCGGCGCCACTGTGAGATCTCGCACCACCTCACATTTTTGCTAGGGCCGCCACTGATTGAAGAAGGGCCAGATTAAGACATTCAGTTTAGAGCATATATGATTAGGTATATGGATGTAAATGAGGTGCGTCTGGATTTCGCCAAATGGAAGTCTCTGCCTACCCCTCCGGGTGATACCTCGGCGTGAGTTTTTACGAATTAACTCTAAGTCATTATTCTGGGAGAAACATGTAGTAGGATTTGAAAGGCAATGGTAAATTTATAAACAAACATACAGAATAAAAATATCAAGCAATATTACAATATATTTCAACATTACAAAATAGTTATAACTTAACAAAATGCATTCAACATTTCCATATCTAAATAAAATGTACTTACAATAATAAATATATTAAGTTATCAACCTAAGGGCGCATTTTCATTGGTTGATCTAGTCGCAAGCAAAACTATTTTGCTCTATAGCATTGTCTATCTAATATATAAAAATTCATGTTAGTTGGTTTGTTCGTATTTTATACGCTGCCGTTCATCAGATTGCGGTAAAACTTTGACAATTTATTTGTTGCACTTGCGCAATGGTTATAGACATAGTACAATTAAACTTGCAGTAGATGGCGCGCGTATCGCACGTACATAATTTTGAAAGTTATATTATTTAATTTCAACGAATGTATTATCATTCCTAATTAAACAATAACTTTTCCAAAGTTAAAACAATATTTCCACCATTATCTTTCCTGCGGCAGCAACACCCCGGGTACCAGCCAGTTGTATATAAAAAAAACATGTGTGACCATAGATAAAACATTATACCAGGAACACATGACTAGGTCGCAACGACAAATCATAGGTGCATCAGTTTAGTGGCGGGTATTCCCTGCATTTCGTACACCGATCAGGGCATTTCATTTTAGTATTTCCAGTAATCTTCCCATAGTTTTGACACGAATAAACTAAAGTAACTGATAAAAAATTTCATCTATTTTATAAGTAGCGATCCGCCCTGACTTAGAACAGGTGATTTTTGGATCTCGACAACATATGCATGTGTTATATATATATATATATTAATGAAAATGAAATAGAAGGTTTATAATATTTACATATTATAAACTACCTAGCATATTACAAAAACCTCTTGAATCATTCTGTCTATTGATGAAAACCGCATCAAAATCCGTTGAGTAGCTTAAAAGATCTAAGCGCACAGATGGCGGGAAGCGACCTTGTTTTATACTATGTAGAAAAGTAGGACAACTAAGAATTTTCTTCCCCAGTGGCTTTACCAGATAAATCCACTTGGTAAGAAAATTCCCAGTAATCTTACTTGTAAGGCCTTTTGGTAAGACTATTGGGAATGCACCACCCCATGAAGGTTCCCAGTAGTGTAACAAGTAAGCAATAGTCTTACCATTGGGAAGAACATTCTCATTGCTCTTACTAGTAAAACTACTTGGTAAGACTAGTGGGAATACTGCATTTCATTGACCGTATCTTGAATACAGAGGAGTCCCCCACTGTGTATAGATTATATTTGTCAAAAATCACTGATACTACCTGAGTGAAGTCCTTGAATGCTGAGTATCGACCAATGAAAATGAGCCATAAAAATTTAAAAATTGATCAAAAGAACTTGACACCTTGATTATCATCGAATTCAATCAATTCACATTTGCCTCTGGCTTCTAGTGATTTAAGAGCTTTCACCAAAACATTAAGGTCCAGGCCATGGAACTCTGGAAGATTTAAAAAAAATTATTAATATTTTTTTAATATAGGTTAGGGGTGACAAATGAGCACAGTCCAACTCATGGTAAGTGAATGATGTGGTCATAGACATCCTTGATTACGAATCAAAATGTAGATGAGTTGTCACCCCTGAGGACTAAGATGGAATATCTCATTTCAAGTAAAAAGGATCTCCAGTTCTCTACACTCAGTATACAAACATAGCAGCATTAAGCTGCTGTTCTATGCTGATATTTTGTGAGTAGAGCCGACCCATATGTGCTACAACCATAATTAATGTTTAGTCAAACTTAAAAAGGACGGTAATTTTTCGTGTAAATGAGATACAAATTCAAAGTTACCCCTTAAACCTCAGTAGGGACCTTCCTAAACCTTGCAAATATTAGTGTCTTTCTTCTTCTTCAAGGATTGAATCTCGTACACTGTCACTACAAAGCAGGAACAAAGTGTTGTGGTGCAGTTATTTAACAGACACATGATACAGGACCTAACTGACTGTACTGTGACTTGGTCGGCAATGATCACACAACATCAGGTGGATTGTGTACTTGTGTTTCATACTTAATCCTAAAAAAATACCATTTTGACACATACCTTCACCCACAGTATTCTCGCCTTCTCGCAGTTCAAATAAAGTGCAAACAGTATTATTTAAACCATTACTACTAGCCCAATTGTAAAGCATATTGCCCCATTCATCAAGAGAGTGCCAGTACACTTCCCAAACATTTTTGCTCTTATCTACAGGTGCTGCTCGACCAGTTTTGGCCATATCTTCTAAAATAATTAGTAAAGACTCCTGAGATAGTTTTCGGTTTATTGCAGTGTTATTAAATAATGGACTATTTTGCGATTCTCTTATATCTATTGTTGATTGTTTTGTTGCTTTGAGGTATTCTGATATTAGCTGTTGCCATGCTTCTAATTGCTTAGCTCTTGTTTCGGCATGAGGTTGAATTCTGTAACAAAATAATTAAAAACTTCAACTACAAAAATTATGAAAAAAGGAATTATGTAAAAGGTAATTGTTAGTGTAGTTTAAAGTATATGTTATTTCTTCATATGTTTTATTGATCAACTGTACCCACCATAATTTAAAAAGAACAACGAAATAAATATTTCTTTATATATTTCTTACCCTCTTTCTAAAACAGGAAAATTCATTATGATAAAACCAAACATCCTTACAAAAAACAAACTTTTTTATAAAATTTAAAAGCATAATTAATATATTATTGTAACTTCCACATTTCACACAATAGCTTTAAAATTCGGTGCTAAGACATAGTGTATAGAGCAATTAAAGCCACAACTTCAGAATTGGAAATAACTTTATATTTTTAATTCTTTGAAGTGAGTTTCTAGCTTTTATTAAAAAACTTATTTTTGAACAACAACTGTTTTTTAAATAGTTACATTAGAAACTTCATCTTGGAATATTTCCTCCAAATTATATGTATAGTGCCCCTATATAAAGTATAAATTAATAAACTAAATAATCATTCAAATTGATTCAGAATCAACTAAGATATGTTTGAGAGAAGAGAGAGTTTCACAGAACATAGAATCAAATTGACAAGCTCCTTATTTCAAGCTTGCTAAAAATGATCTCATAATAGTAAGAGCCGCTTCGGCTTTCCACTGCTAAGCTCTTCTCATTTATTAATTTATTTGAGAAGGAAATGACACAACACCACGCCACAGTACTTCAGTGTGCGGTGGAGTACTCCACATATTCTCAAATTTTTATTTTTCAGCCAAGCATTTCTCATGAGTGTTCTTTCATTGCTGATCATTTGATGAATCAGTACTTGAATTAATGTCAACTACTTTAAAAGCAAGGATGTTTGAACTTGGGTAATTGGAATAAAGTAACAACTAACAAAAATATAGTCAAACTATGTAAGCAATACTTACAAAATTGTTTTTCAGGTGTTTTAGCAATCATAGCATTTAAATCAAGTAGTTTTTTCTCAGTATGTTTTCTCTTCAGTAAGACTTTAGCCATTTTTGGTTCCAAGTCAGTTACACCCAGATTGTATGAAAGCTTACTATCACCAATCAATACTTTGGGGAACTGATTATTAGTGTCATTTGTAAAACTAATCATTATAGAGCAATCCTTGACAATGGCAGATATGAGTGCTAAGTGCATTGGGTCCCAAGCAGTAAAAAATATGTTCCTGTGGCTTTTATTTGTTAAATCAAGTTTCTGTGACTTTATTTCATTTAAAATAGAATGAACATAATCAGTACCTCTACCATGTACATTGACATTGTAATTTAAATTCTCTGATAGTTTTTGCAGGTACAGAAGGTTATGCAAAAATGAATTATTCTTCAAGTTACTTTCAGTATTACAATGTTGGGTTTTTATTGGGATTGCTGTTTTATCACTTTCTAACACATTAATATCTGATTTACCATCACTTAGTAATATTGCTATGATAAAATCTAGAAAAAAATCATTAGAATCGCCAAAAATCTTTAACTGTTTTAATATATCTTCAAAACTCTTGTATTGTGATGTTTCTTGATAAATCAGAACCCCATTCTTAAACAATTTAAAATTATTTTGAGGACTCTCTATTAAGCTTCCTAATGCAAACTTCATTCTTTCTTTATTACCAGAAAAAAGATCTAAAGGGCAATAATTACTTAGATGAACTATTTGTTTCTCTTTGAATTTCAAAATTTGTTTTAAACAATAATAACATTTTGAAGATTTTCTGAGACTATTTGCAAGAAATCCTTCTTTTGGTTTGATTTCGATGCAATAGTTTTCGGCTTTGGAAGAAATCATTGTTAAATTAGGAGCTTTTATTGCTATTGTACTTAAGATTGACTTATTTATTCTGTTTTTGGGACGAAACTCGAACATTTTTTCAGTCAATCGAACTACTTCTTCAGATGAAATTTCAATGACTTCTTCCTGATACCTTCTATCGCAAAATATCAATGGTATCATAACCAAGTTGACGAATTCAACAGATTCACAAACATAATCCTTTTTTATTTGATAATCGTCTTCCTTAATGAGACGAAGGACATAGTTGCTTTCTAATATTTGTAGAACAATGTGAACGTTTCCTTCGTTAACGTATTTCCATGGATATCGAAAACTCATTTTAATAAAGCAAAAAAACTTTGTTTGGCAATAAAACAAATTTACTTACGTAAAAAATGGAGGAAAATTATACTGCCAAGGCCAGGAAATCTCTGCCATCACTGAATAAAAATTAGGTTTGTATATTTAAGCTTAAATTTTAAACGTTAAGTGTATAAATTGATTTATTGCTTTATTTTTTTCTAAACAGTTAATCAGTGACATGAATGACTGAGTCAGCTCAGCTGAGCTCAGACATTCATGTCACTGTCACTGTCATCCGACGACGACGAATCAATTCGACAGTGGGTGCGTTTGGCAGAAAAAAGCGCTAGCAAGCGCTTATAAGCGCTGAAATAGATTTCGGCCAGAACACGATTGCTACTTCAGTAGCGCTGACACAATCCGCCATTTTGCTTATTTAATTTGTTTGTTTTGAAGTAGAGTTTATAAGTTGTTTTGTGCAATATTAGTTTTAAGTAATATAATGACATGAATAAACATACACATGTTATTAAAATTCATGATTGGTAAGTTTTTAATATGAATATTTACAAACATATATTTAAATTAGGTTACGTTCCCCAGTTAAAACTAACATCGTGTCCTGAAGGAAAATAGCTACTTACGATTTGACAGCGCTTACCGCTTACGATCGCCGTTTTGCTTACAAGCGCTTGCTAGCGCTTTTTTCTGCCAAACGCACCCATTGTCTCGAGTTAACTCGATTTATTTATTTATGAACTCTTACAGCCCTATTAATAAACACATACTTGCTCGAGATTAACTTTACTCCTAGTTTAAAGCTTAAAATATCTAATTTCAGTATTAATAAACATAGAGTAAGTACGGAGTAAACTAATCCGAATCTACTCTCGGAATAAAAGTTAATCCTTGGCGGTACCTAGTTTATCGACTGAGTAAGCATAGACTAGTCGCGTATTTTGACATTTTGTAAAACTTTACGTTGTTAAATTCATAAGTTGTAAGCACTAGTAACAAGAACAGCATAATGGATTAAAATGCCAAGAAATGATGTGGAGCAGAACAAAGTGATTGCGAGTTTTTGTTCATTATGTGGATTTAACCCTTAACCAATCAAAGGATGAAATACATCCCACATAGAAAAGTGTTTTTTTTTTACATTGGTATTCTCTGAACCCACAAAATGTCAAATCTTCAAAAAGTATACAATAGTCTATGGCTTTTTTTTCAACAGTTTTTGACATTTGGTTTTTGATTGACAATTGTTTTAAATTTCTCTATGGTACATTGAGCAGTTGTCGTGATAGAATATTGTGAATTTCAAGCACTGACCTCTATATATACAAGTACGCTGAACTGGCTATACCATACAAAATGACTGTGCCAATTTGAAGCGCCGCTAAAAGATGTCTTGAAAAATAAAATTGACATATTTAATATGCCAAAGTCTGTTGTCTTATTTATATTGTCATATTTAAAAAATCTGTATTTTGAACTTTGAAACTAAAAAACGAAAGTATTTTATGTTGTTTGATTGTGTATAATACTAGTTTTACATAATAAGAATTATTTTTATTAATAATGAGAGTGTGTGTAATCTGTGAAACTCGTTACCAAAAGAGAAGTGGTGTAACATTTCACAATTAGGTGAATTTGCAGCAAATATTAAACAAATTAAAACTATTTGATAATATAAGTACTTAAAAATATGTTACTAAACAATAGAATTCAATAGGGTTGTCGAGTTCCTTGTCTATAATACTTATCGATGTTCTTTCCTACCAATATCTGTTAAATAAACAAAGTCGCCAACAACTCTGTTACAGATGATTATCAAATGTTTATTAATTAACAGGTTTCCAACTGAACCTAGACTCAAATTATGGCTTATAAGCATAAATATTGTGAATTGGCGTCCGAAACAAAATAATCATATTTGTTCCAAACATTTCATAGACGACTGTTTTATTAGACATGAGAACTACACCACTTTGAAAAAGTGCAGTATACCGACAATATTTTGTGGTAGTATCAGTACCAGTAAGTATTTATACTTCATTCATACTTGTATGCATTCGATTATTATTTCTGTTTTTTATTTCTTCTTTCCTAATTTTCCACCAAAGTCGAAAGGTCACCTGATGATGTCGAGCCACGTTGTGTTAGTGGGCTGCGGCTAGAGGAGATTCCTCTCCCTGTACCGCTGTAGTTGAGGTGGAGTTGTAAGGGAAGAGGAGTGTTGGTATGGCAATTGGCAATGCACCACTCGACTATCTTTCGCGACTTTGGTGAGGCTGCACCACTTGATTCTTCCAAGTGCTCGTTTTTCCCTGGCTCCATTCTAATATCGGGCTTGGGGAGTCCGTAGTGCAGGTGGAGTTAGAAGCTGCGAAGGGCGGTGTGGCTTGTGTTTCTGGTGCGCCCTATCTGAGAATGAAAACGTGCAATAGAAGTCAGCAACTAAGGGGGGGCTGCCATTGGGCGGCTGGCGTCAGAGTGGCCACGGATGTGCATGAAAGCGTTTCCGTGGCCCTGTCAATTTGCGGCGGAGGTAGAACACCATGGGGTTTTAGTAAGTGCGTTCTAGAGATTTAATTCTCTCTCAATTGCAGGCATGTAATATTATGAGTGCATATTTGTGCTATTTGCTGTAGAGACTATTGGTCCGTAGGGTGCACGTGCGGTGTAGTTCCTAAAAAACTGTATCTGCTATTGATCATCGCTGCTGGTAATAAGAAGTTGTTTAGTTTGTTGCTTTCTCGCTTGAAGGCTAAGTATAGCCATTCAGAGATGACACGTAGCCAGCATTCTTGGGACGATACCACGGAAAGTAGGACTGTATGATAATTTCAGTTATTGTTTTTATATTGTAATTTTAATTTCGAAAATGACGTAAATAACTGATGACTATGTAATTCACAGTTTATATTTTTTTTTATATTATCTTGCTAGATCATACCCAGCGCATTGCTGCCGCAGAAGAAATAATTGTGGAAATATTGTTAAAAATGTGGAACAGTTATATTGTATAATTAGGAATGATAATACGATCATTGAAATCGAATGATATATAACTTTCTATAACTTTCAAATAAATAGTCGGTATAATACGCACGCCACCTAGTGTCAGTTAATTGTACCATGCGTATAACCTTCGCACAAGTGCAACCAATAAGTTGACTAAGTTTTACCGCAATCTGATGAACGGTATGGCATCGTAGAAAGTACGAACAAACATAAATTTTTATATAGTAGAAAATATTTTACTGTCTATAGACAAACCTATAGTTGATAAAAATAAGTGTAATTGTAGCAGCTGATTTGTTTTTCTTTATAACACTATACTCCGGCCGCTGAGTTATTACCGATTTGACACATGACGAATTGACAATACTAGTGAAGTGACTGAACCAGTAACCCTAATATCATTTGGGAACAGTCTGTTTTTAAATATTCTAGTATAGTGTGTAATTAAATAAAATCAAAACAATAATAGTTAAAGACACAGGTTCTTTATTAGGTGGAGTATCCTTGATGGGCGTAGATAATTGGTCGAGGACATATCAAAATAAAACAAATTTGTAAACACTGTTACACATTTTAATGAATAGAGTAGGTACAAGATGTTTTAATAAATGACTACCTATCATTTATTAAAACAATTATTCAGACTCTGGACCAGATTCGCCAGAGCTGTCATCGCTATCAGTCACTTGTATGACAATTTCATTCTCTATAATGGTGTCCACTCTTATATCGCGTTCATAATCTTCTGTTATTAGTTTTCGAGTCTTTTCGACGATCTTGACCCAATCTTCTTTCGTTATTTTGCTGCAAGCATCTTTTAATAGACCCATCATTTTATTAGTACTGAATGGCGGAGTCATATTATTACGAGCTGCGTAACCTGTAATGTAAACATTAAATAACGTTAATTTATTACATTAAATAAACGAAATGTTACACAATTACCTACATGTAAGGGACATGAGATATTTATTTCTTAGTTATGTATCTTTTTACTTATATGCTGAATAGTGGATGTTATAATAGTACAAATTATTCATATTCATAACTTATGCGATAAAAAACAATACCTTTGATTTGTGCCCATATTAGCTCAATGGATATACTGGCAACACAGTGCAATTAGGAGACGCAAAAAAAATGGTAGGATTATAGTCTAGTTGCTCGAAGGAATAAGTAAAATAAAAATATCCAAATACAATAAATATCACATCTATTCCAATGAATTCGGACCGAATACTATCAAGCACATCACTACGAAAACTAGACGCACGATGTAACTTTGTACAAGCGCGACATAGAACAAAAAATAAATGTTTTCATATTATTTACAAACTATTTTAAGTTTTGAAACAGAGTTTATTGGAAAATTACTTGATTCTGACATTTTGACATAAAGTTTTATATTAAAGAGGTATTCTAAATCATTCGGCAAATGTGTCGCTCGTGCAAGGTTATATCGATTAATTTAAGAATAATCTGTCAAATTGGTAATAACTCAGCGGCCGTACTATAGAACTAAATGAACGGTTGACAATAAATTATTTTAGAAACTATGTTTTTTATTTTTATTTTGTGTAAGTTTAATCTTAATAATTTTTTAGTTGAATAGTATAAGGGTTACGATGGCTATCCGAGTACAGAACCAGAGTACAAAACTGATCCAACTGTAGAGATGTGTAAGACAGGGTAGTACCGCTGCATTGGAAGACGTCTTCAAGCTACTGGACTGGAAAGGATACGGTATTAACGTCAATGGCGTGTACGTCACTCACCTTCGATTTGTCAACAATATAATCCTTATGGCAGAATCGCTGGAGGACCTACACGCTATATTCAGTGACCTCAATAGTGTCTCCCAACGGATAGGTCTTAAGATGAACATGGACAAAACAAAAGTCATGTGTAATGTCCATGTCACACCTATGCCGGTGGCTTTTGGGAGCACTTAGCTCAAGTTGATGACGAGTATTTTTACTCGGGACAAATAGTTCGACTAGGTAAATTCAACTTCGACCGACAGGTCAATCGACGGATTCAACTCGGCTGGGCAGCGTTCGGGAAATTACAAGACATCTTCTCGTCAGGAATACCTCAAAACTAGATAGTACAACAAGTCCGTGTTGCCAGTGATGACTTATGGATCTGAGACGGGGTGTTTCGCTGCTGGCCGTATGAGGAAGCTTGAAATCGCTCAGCGAGCTATGAAGAGGGCTATGTTCAGGGGTTCAAACTTAGGAATGAGGATATCTGCAGCAGGACCAGAGTGACCAACATCGCCCAATGGATTAGTAAGCTGAAGTGGCAATTGACCGGCCATATAGCTCGAAGAAACGAATAACGATGGGGGAAAAAGGTTCTCGAGTGGCAGCCTCGTACCGGCAGGTGAAGTGTAGGACGTTCCTCCACTAGATGGAGTCAAAACCTGGTAAGACATGCAGGAATTTGATGGATGCAGGTAGCTCAGGACCGTGCTTTGTGGCATTCCTTGGGGAAGGCCTATGTTCAGCAGTGGACTTGTGAAGGGTTTTAATGATGATGAATTATAATTGCATTATATTAATCTGATACATAAATAGAATGGACGTTACAGGTAGAGTCCATCTATCCATAGAGTCCATTCTATTTATTTAGGTACAGATAGGGTATAGAATTTTTATCGATATAATTTTGTACACTGTCTTATCCCTATTATTAGTTCTGTGGACGTGCACTTCTGCTGTCAGTGCCAAAATGGCGGAAATCAAATCGCTTCATCATGTCACGGTGTATAGCCAGTCCAGCGTACTTGTATATATAGAGGTCAGTGATTTCAAGCGTAGACAGAGAAACCTATAGACAAATTGACGGCTTCTTTCGCATTCGCACACGAAAAAGATAGATTTATGATTTATGTCTTGCATAGAAATGATATAGAGCGGTGTGATTGTTTGTCCCTTTCTCGGTGTCGGTTTTTTTGTTTAGCAAACTCTACATTTTGCTAAACAACTTTAACAGCGTAGCGATTTAAGGAGTTTACAAGTTGGTTTAAGTGAGAAAAAAGTGTTTTGTGAGCTTAAGATTGGTGAATCTTGTTCAGTTTAGTTCTTAGAACAATTAAAATTTTTATCTAAATGTGTTTAAAAGTCATAAAGATTATTGTATAATCTGAAAATTCGTTATCGTCCTTTCTCACTTGAGGCCACGCCGATCATTAGATTTTTTTTCAGATTAAAATCATTGCAACCGGGTGGAATTTTGTGAGCTTAAGATTGGTGAATCTTGTTCAGTTTAGTTCTTAGAACAATTTAAATTTTTATCTAAATGTGTTTAAAAGTCATAAAGATTATTGTATAATCTGAAAATTCGTTATCGTCCTTTCTCACTTGAGGCCACGCCGATCATTAGATTTTTTTCCAGATTAAAATCATTGCAACCGGGTGGAATAGAAGATGCGTTAGCAAAAATGTATGACTTGTCCGATGAGGATGATGACGATGGGGACGATGAACAAATAGTTAACCGAGATTATGAAAGACCAGATATAAATCAAGCCCTATATTGTATCGAGCGCGTCTATGAAACTGCTGCTGATGTGGAAAACGCTTTGATCGGGGAACAAATTCCACTATCTCAAAATATAGGTCGGACTGCGTCTCAATCAAATGTTATTGAGAGATCAGAGTCGATGGACCCAATCCCTGGACCAAGCTTAGAAGCCAATAACTCTCTAGATCTTATAATGGAATCGGTGACAGAACCTCGACCATTTCCAGCAAGCAGACAAGCCTTCTGTTCTTTACAAAGTCCTCGCAATTGGTCTGACAAAGTTACAAATTACACAATTCCTACATTCAATGATGAGATGACTCCAACCAAAAAATATACTCACAGAAGTCAGCCAATTGATTATTTCCAAGATATGTTTTCTGAACAATTAATTCTATCTATTGCTGATAACACAAATTTATATGCCTTACAAAATAATGCAACTGATTGGACTGAAACAAATGGAGCAGAAATAAGTGCCTTTATTAGAATAGTTGTAGTGATGGGTTTATCCCCCCCAATCAGATTTTGAATTGTACTGGTCCACCGATCCCTTTTTCAAAAATGATGAAATAGGCAAAGTTATGCCTCTACGGAGATTCAAAAAAATTTTGCAATATTTACATGTCAACGATAACACTACTGCAGGCAAGTATGGAGAGCCTAACTTTGACCGTCTGCATAAAATTAGACCCATGTTGAATGTACTAAATCAATCATTTCAAGAGAATTGTGTTCAGCCTCAAAAACAGTGCATAGATGAAAGTATGGTCAAATTTAAGGGACGCAGTGTTATGAAAAAATATATGCCACAAAAACCCATAAAACTTGGCTATAAAATTTGGACAAGGTGTGATTCTCATTCAGGGTACTTACATGAATTTGATATATATGTAGGTAAAGATCATTCAACACCAGCACCGGAAGAGGGCCTAGCTTATAATGTTGTGACAAAACTTTGCCGAAATGTTCCTGCTGATACACTAATTACATTTGATAACTTTTACACAGGTGTGCCCTTAGTTCAGGCTCTCTATGATAGAGGTATCTACTCTACTGGTAGTATAAGATCAGATAGAAAAGGCCTGCCAGAAGAAGAAAGAAATAAACGTACCCGACCTAAACTTAAGATTGGTGAATTCACATTTAAACATTCAAATCCATTATCTTATGTTAGATGGATGGATACAAAAGATGTCCAGGTATTGACTACTGCTGCTAATCCTAAAGAAAGTAGATAGTCAGTTACTCCGAGATTAGCTAGTCCAAGTTTAAATTCGAATTAAGTTTGGAATAAGCAATTTTTATTAATAAGACAGCTAGAGAATTCAACTAATACTCTAAGTATGGACTCGAGTCGGATTCCTACAAACTCGAGTTCACGCTGTTGGGTAGTAATTGTACGAAACCATAGAGCAATACAGGAGGGGAGTAGCCATAGCATTATTTTCCCAGAAAGCAACACGGGCCGCCTACATACCGGACTGAAGTAGCCATACGCTAGCGTTACCCTGTGCCAAAGTATAAGTCCAAATATGAAACAGTAAAAGTGTAAAGAGCATCACCAGTGCTGTCATCCGCATAGCAATGAATGTTACGGGTATGCAACATATCATTGATATGCAGAAGAAACAGCGTTGGCGATAGCACGCAGCCCTGTGGAACACCAGCATTAATAGGCTTGCAATCGGAGCTTGCTCCGTCTACAACGACCTTGATGCTCCGATCTGCAAGAAAGCTGGTGATCCAATCGCACAATTTCTCGGGAAGCCCATAAGAAGGGAGCTCCGAAAGAAGCGCTTTGTGCCAAACCCGATCGAAGGCCTTCGCAATGTCCAAACTAACGGCCAATGCCTCCCCCTTGAACTCTACTGCCTCCGCCCATCTGTGAGTGAGGTAGACCAGAAGATCACCAGCTGACCGACCACGGCGAAAACCGTATTGGCGGTCACTAATCAGCTGGTGATCCTCAAGGTACCTCATGAGCTGGCAGTTTACAATGGACTCCATTGTTTTGGAGAACAAGGAGGTGATGGCGATTGGCCGGTAGTTGGACGGGTCTGAGCGGTCGCCTTTTTTAGGGATCGGGTGGACGAAAGCCGTCTTCCATGATTTTGAGACTACGCCTAGGGAGTAGGAGTACCGGAAAAGACGCGTTAAAACCGGTGCCAACTCTGGAGCACACGTCCTCAGCACAATTGGGGGGATTCCGTCAGGCCCACTCGACTTGTGGATGTCCAGGGAGAGGAGTGCTTTGCGAACCGAGCGCTGTGTGAACTGCACTTCCAGCATGGAGCACTCACACCGCGGGATGGTCGGCGGCGTACTCCCCCCGTCATCGAGAGTTGAGTTAGACGCAAAGAAAGAGCCTAGAAGATCGGCTTTCTCCTTTGCAGTATGGGCCAGTGAGTCGTCCTCCCTGTGCAGAGATGGAAGAGATGGCTGACAGAAATTCCCCTGGACAGCCTTGGCGAGAGACTAGAATGCACGGGTACCAGAAGGAAGGCGAACTAGTTTCTCGCCAATTCTTCCTATGTGCTCTGACTTTGCCTTGGCAATGACTCTTTTGAAGGACCTAGAAGCGGAATTATACTTCTTTTTTAGAGCGCTGGTATTTACATCCCGGGACGCTGATGCATCAACCCAGGCTTGGTAGCACTCCTGCTTATAGCATGATGCTATTTTACAGGAGCGACCAAACCATGGCTGAGATTTGCCTCCAACGAGCACCACAGAGGAAGGAATAAAAAGTTCCATACCCTGAAGTACCACATCAGCAACAGAATCCGCAACAACGTTGGGATCATCCGGCGAGAAGCAAACCCGCCCCCAAGGGTAGGATGCAAAGAAAGACCGCATCCCATCCCAATCGGCTGACCTATAGTGCCAAACACGGCGGCAGCCTGCAGAATGCAACCGCGATTTCAGCGTGAGTGGCACAACACTCCGGACCAGACAATGGTCCGAGGAGCCTAAAGGGGCGTCGACGGAAATCTGATATCCGTCCGGGTGAGAGGTCAGCAGAAGGTCCAACAGGGAAGGTGCATGATCCTCCACATCTGGAATCCGCGTAGGCGAAGTAACCAGTTGTGTCAGACCATATGCCAAGGCAAAATCATGAACAGATCTCCCCGCATGATCGGTTAAACGTGAACCAAGCCATTCGGCGTGATGGGCGTTAAAGTCGCCGAGGATCACGATCTCTGCGGACGGGATCTGCTGTAGCAACGAATCTGCAGCCATTTGGACGTGGTCGAAGAGTCGGTCTGTTTCGTCATTACCGCTATGGGACCTATAGAGGCACCCGTAGACGCGCGGATGGTCGTCGCTGTCTACGCGTAGCCAAAGGATGGACAGGTCCGAACCTTCAAGTCTGCCGAGGCGTCGAGAACAGATGTCATTGTGAATCAACAACATGCCATTCGGTCTAGCGACTGATCTGAGTCTATATCCGAGTTGTCGCTGTCATCGAGTGATAGTCTTGATATTATTAAGGGTATGGAGGGTAAATATAAGGACGACCATCTCTGTGTATAAAAAGTGTCCGTTGCGAAGCGTCCAATTAGGGTGGCGCTTCGTTAGCAAGAATGTAAATATAAAATATATGAAATATATTTATTAAGGTAATTATAAAAGTGAAAAATTGTTAAACGATTAAGTAATAATTACTTTAGGTCGGAAAAAAGACGGGGAATGGGCCATATCATTTTATTTATTTTAAAAATTCGCCAACTTGGAGAATTTTTCACTCAAAAACTTTTCCCAATATTTTTCAATTACTTTATTAACTTACAACAGTAAAAACAAAAAGCTTATAAAAATGAAATCACTCTCCCCCTCCGCACTTTACATTTATTGATATAAATTTACTTTGAACTACGGAAATAGTTGACGTTTTGTAAACTGCAATATTTTCAACTAATTATTAATTATATTAACTTAAATTTTTCAACTCAGCACAATTCACTTCGTCTAGGCTGCACTAAAAGTATCGGGAATGGAATATTTCCACTGTTCCTGTCATATTAAAATCTTTTTAATTGAAAACTCCTTGGTTTTAAAAATAGAATAAAAAAGTAAAGTAAAGTTACAGCCTTTATACGTCCCACTGCTGGGCTCAGGCCTCCCCTCATTTCTGAGAGGGTTTAGGGCAAGGAAGTGTCCGCCATCCGTATATATATATAAAATAGAATCATCATCATCATCATTACAGCCCTTCACAAGTCCACTGCTGAACATAGGCCTCCCCCAAGTAATGCCACAAAGGACGGTCCTGAGCCACCTGCATCCATCGAATTCCTGCATATCTTACCAAGTCGTCACTCCATCTAGTGGGGGGTCGTCCTACACTACGCCTACCGGTACGAGGCTGCCACTCAAGAACCTTTCTTCCCCATCGATTATCGGTTCTTCGAGCTATATGGCCGGCCCATTGCCACTTCAGCTTACTAATCCGTTGGGCTATGTCAGTCACTCTGTTTTTACTGCGGATATCCTCATTTCTGAGTCTATCACGCAGAGAAACTCCGAGCATAGCCCTCTCCATAGCTCGCTGAGCGACCTTGAGCGTCCTCATACGGCCAGCAGTGAAGGACCACGTCTCAGATCCGTAAGTCATCACTGGCAACACGCGCTGGTGGTACAATCTAGTTTTTAGAGATTGAGGTATACCTGACGAGATATAAAATAGAATACCATTTATTTATTCAAAAAAAGATTTTCGGTCTTGTCACAAAGTTTTGTCAAACTTGTTTAGTCGTTGAGAAAATGGAATTGCCTCGAGAAAATTCAAGAGCGATGATTTATTACGACTTTCGAAGTCTTTAACACAAGAACAGTGTGTTGACCGGATGATTTCTGCATTTGGTGATGAAACCCCATCCAAAACCACAATTTATCGCTGGTTTGCTGAATTTCAACGTGGACGTGTCAAGCTCAGTGATGATCCCCGTCAAGGTCGTCCAAAAACTGCAGTCACCCAAGAAAACGTTGATGCTGTGCGTAAGCTGCTTGAGGAAGATCGACATGTGACATATCGCGAAATTCAGGCAACTTTAGACATTGGTATGAGTCAAATACAAATAAACTTGCATGAACAATTAGGTATAAAAAAGTTGTTTTCCTGATGGATACCGCATTCCCTCTGAGAAGAGCAAAAAGCAGCTCGCGTTACTTGGTGGGTCAGAACTCTCGAAAGATTACACGCAGGATCCTCAAATGCGGTATACAACATCGTATCAGGTGACGAATCCTGGATATACGCGTACGAACTCGAAACAAAAAACCAGTCACGAGTTTGGGTGTTCGAAAATGAGTTAAAGCCAACAAAAATTGTTCGTTCACGGAGTGTTGCAAAAAAAAAGGTTGCCGCGTTTGTCTCCAAAACCGACCATGTTACGACTATTCCTCTTGAGAGACAAAGAACGGTTAATGCAGAATGGTATGCTAGCATTTGTTTGCCACAGGTCGTTTCTGAACTCCGTAAAGAGAACTGCAACCGCCGCATCATCCTCCATCACGACAATCCGAGTTCTCACACCGCACACAGAACAAACGAGTTTTTAGAACAAGAAAACATAGAATTATTAGACCATCCGCCGTACAGCCCCGACCTAAGCCCTAATGATTTCTATATTTTCCCTAAAATAAAGAATAAATTGCGTGGACAGAGATTTTCATCACCTGAAGAAGCTGTGGACGTCTACAAAACGGCCATTTTGGAGACCCCAACTTCGGAATGGAATGGTTGCTTCAATGATTGGTTCCATCGTATGGAAAAATGTGTCAAATTTCGCGGAGAGTACTTCGAAAAGCAATAAATACATTTTTAAATAGTAATGTTGTGTCACTTACTTGATTCCCGAAATTTTCAGTGCCGCCCTCGTCTAATTTGCTGCTTATAGCTGGACATTTTCAACTTTTCTCCTACATAAGATGGTCCGAATGGATGATTTATCGTTTTGCAAACAGTTATCGATAAAATGGCAAAGACATATAGCCCTGTATCTCGTGCATATAGTTATTTTGGGGATTATGTTTTCTGATTTATTTAATATATTTTGTGAGCTTTATTATAGTATTATTTAACATTAAACTTGCATCAAATTAAACATAATACAATACTTAAGAGTATTAATACATGATATTAAAATTACTAACTGTGAATTTAGACGTTATTGTTTTTTATTTCATTAATGCATGTTTCCTAAAGTAGAGTTTAAGACATACATGGAAATACTTTTGTAATAACAGGCTTAACTGGCTTTGGTCACAAGAAACGGTGTCATTTGCTCAGATCATTTTCAGATATCTGACTTTCAAGTGTTGGAGAACAATTCGAGGGTTTTTTTTATACAATGGAGAACGCACACTAGCTTACAGTCAACCTGATGGTAAGTAAATTGTGGTCCATGGACATTTAGGATCTCACGGCCCATAAACCGCTACAGATTTCAAATGCGTCATCAACCCTGAGGACTACCCCACGCCATCCGTAAAATTTGGAATATGTAGTATAGTGTAGTAAATTACATCGAGAACAATATTTAAATTTTGTCATTTATTTTGTATATTATATTTGCTTATTTAATTTAATATTACATAATATTATATCACAATTAAATTTTAATGATATTTTTATCTGAATATTTTTAAAAGGTATCTATGTCAAAAATAAAAAAACGTACTAAATGTATAATAACAAAACTTATTAACATAAAATTCAAATTACAAATATATTTATTTAAATTAGAATAAGAGTCGTTAATAAATGCTGGGCACGCGAACGTTAAAAATGGACGAATTTATTCCACTTTGACTTTGATGTGGAAACCGAAAAATAAAATAAAAGAATAATAGGTAAGCAGATTTAAACATGAAAAATTTTGCCTAATTATAATAACTTATACATATTTCTATAAAAAAATGTGTATAATAATATATTCGTCCTATACTTAAGTACCCACAGAAATGTCGCATCTGAACATATTAATTTCATAATCTATATTCCATGACCATTGAAGTAATATGTACTTACGTACTAGAACAGCTATTTCAAACAAAAAATGTGCGCTACTCTGTGTTCGCGCGGTTGTTTTTTTATCATAGAATATACATAGGTAGAATGATCAGTAGGTATAAATAGATTGCACTGTTAAATAGGTAAATTATATCGAGAACAATTTTTTAAATTTTGTCATTTATTTTGTATATTACACTTGCTTATTTAATATAATATTACATAATATTATATCACACCTACATTTTAATTTTAAAAGAGCCGTGGTAGCTCAGTGGTTAACGCTCGCTGTAAATATAACAGAACGCGAGTAACCCGGGTTCGATCCCCGCCGGCACCAATATAATTGTTAATTGCAATTTTAAGTGCTGATTTACCACGTGCTCGGCGGTGAAGGAAAACATCGTGAGGAAACCTGCATATCTGAGGAATAAGAAAAAAAAATATTTCGAAGACATGCGAAGTTCGTCAACACGCATTTGGGCAGCGCGGCGGACACTTCCATGCCCTAAACCCTCTCAGAAATGAGGGGAGGCCTGAGCCCAGCAGCGGGACGTATATAGGCTGTAACTTTACTTTACTTTACTTACATTTTAATGATATTTTTATCTCAATATTTTAAAAGTTATCTATCTCAAATATCAAAAAAACATACTAAATGTATGTTTAACAAAACTTGTTAATATAACATTTAAATTACAAATATATTTATTTAAATTAGAATAAGAGTCGTTTATAAATACCGGGCACGAGAGAGTTAAAAATTGACGAATTTATTCCACTTTGACTTTGATGTGGAAACCTAAAAATAAAATAGAAGAATAATTAGCAGATTTATATTTGGTCTAATTATGATAACTCATACGTTTCTAAAAAAAATGTATATAATATTATATTCGTCCTATACTTAAGTACCCACAGAAATGTCGCATCTGAACAAATTAATTTTATAATCTATATTACGTAACACGAGATGGCGTCTTAGGAATAATTTGTTTTATTACTAATTTATAATGCTTTTTTATTGATTAAGTATCTTATTAACTGATGAAAAGTAATTCCTTGTTTTTTTTTTTACATTTCTTGAATTATTTGTGCAATGTCTAAGTACACACGACGTCATATTTTTATCACGAGATTTTTTTTAATCACCACGCGTGACAACCCTACAAGCGCCTAGCGTATACTTATTATACTCTTTGGACTAGCGAGTGACTGACTAAAGTGCGGTGTATGCACTGCTGTTGAGTGGAACAGAGTAGTGAGTAGCTGAAGCAGTGTCACCTCTAGTACGTAGTACATAATAGCTCAATGCACATATTCATCAAATAGTAATTTCTACTATTTTAGATTTGAGCTGCATAGAAAATGATAACCAACTCAAGCTCAGACTAAGGAAACATCTGAAGATTAAGATTTGATTCACACCATTGCACTCACACCAAGAAAAAGAAATATGCAGCTATATTATCAGAAAAAAATTAAAGACTTCAAGCTAAAATCTTTTTTTAAGAAAAAAGTGGGTTAAAAAAATTTCAGACTCTGGATGAAAAATCTTTGATAGATAAAGAAGAACGGATAGTAATTAAAAAAAATGGCGTTAAAGAATCAGACCTTATTAAGCGTCAACTTAAGAAAAATGCGATATTTTGTTTTAACTCCCAATTCTGATACAAGTATTCCTTTCTTAACGAGAAAAGCGAACTCCCAAAAGTACATTCCTTGTAAGTATACACAAAATCAATTCATTTTAAATCGCAGTGATAGATTTTATACACATAAAATTATTTGTTAATTGTTAGGTAATTATAATAATAAATAAAGTCCTATCTTTATTATAATATCCACCTTTTCATTAATAATGCGTATCGACGGATGTTACAGCGACAGCTTTATGCAACCTGTCAATGTAGTTGCGTCACTTCATTACACTGTTATGACACAAAATGTATCTATGTGTTTGTGAAATTTTAAATATATTATTTTAACAGTTATGTGTGAGTTTTGTAGTAATAGACGATTATTTTTGTGTGGGAGCCTAAGAAAGTGTGCGTGGTGCAGATAGTCACCCGCAATAAATGGCAGACAGTTTGGTTTCGGAAAATAAATGAATTCTCCACTCCTGTATTGCTCTATCTATTTTCCAATACAACAATACTGTATATAAGGGGCGAAATTTTCCCAAAATTGCGCTATCATTTCTAAACTGAGCGGCGAATATAATGTAAGATAAGACCTATGTATAAGAACAAAATATATGTACATTAAGGATTTTTGATAAAATAAAGAAAGATGGCCATAGACAGAGATGTTTCCGGAAAATTGTTAAAAAACGTATAAATATCGCACCCATTGGCTGGGGATTCATTTGGCGTACGGGTTCGGGTCTTACTAGGAAAAGGCAGGACAAAGGAAAGTAAAAAAACGGAAATCCTGCCCTTCCCTTTAGCTGCCTCCTTAACAAGTCAACAAGTGTTTTTATTCACCCTGAAAACCCTAGACAATCCATCTGTAACCGTAACAGTAAGTTATTTAAAAATATATTCATTGTGATAATTAAACTAGCAATAGCATAAGTACCTACAGCATAACTATATACAGTTATTATTTTATGAAGACTGTAAAAACATTTAGTTCTATTATTAAATAAAGATACACCTGGTCCACAGATCCTACCTTTAAAATAAGTTTAGTAATTATAATTGTCCTAATAATGTAATAGGGGTGCTAAGAATCACCGGTGGAGGTTCGGCTACCACCTTAGACGACTCAAACTGGCAATATATAACGCCACGCACCCTGAGGACTGACGAAAAGACCCTGGAGCTGGAAGAAGAGGTAGATAGAAAATTCTTTATTGCACTCAAACAATACAATTTGGTACAAAGACGAACTTAATACCGAAAAGGCATTCTCTGCCAGCTAACCTTTTGTAGTGTGGTGAGAGCTGTGAGTAGAGCCGCGAGAGAAAGAAAAACTAACTTATTTATTCATACTATTCAAAACGCATTATACAATATTATGCATATGTTAGTCCATACATATATACACTTATACACAAACATACATATATATATATATATATATATATATATATATATATATATATATATATATATATATATATATATATATATATATATATATATATATATATATATATATATATACATATAAAAAAGAAGCTAAAGAGCGATCTCTTCCAGACAACTTTTGGGCTAAGGAGAAACTGGAATTAAGAACAGTAAGAGGTGGTGCGTTTTATGTTACACTTACATTCTAATATCTAAAGAAACTATATTTTGTTAAGATACCACAATAATACATAAAAAAATAATAATAAAATAAACATACATATTAATAAATAGGTATATATATATATATATATATATATATATATATATATATATATATATATATATATATATATATATATATATATATATATATATATAAATATATATATACATAGAAAATAAATAAATAAATACGAAACAAAGAAAAACACAGAATAACTATCTGTTGCTAGAATTGGTTATCATAACCACAAAGCGTTAGGTAATGCTTCTTGACGTCACTTTTGAAACTTTCCAAAGTTTGTGCACGTTGAATTTGGAGTGGAAGTTCATTCCATAACCTTATGGCTTGGTTCGTAAAAGAATATTTCATAAATTTTGTTCGAAATGAACATGGTTCTAGAATTAGTTCGCCGGCTGACCGAAGAACTCTATCAGGTCGATCATGACCAAGAAACTTAAAGTTTTCCTTCAAGTAGCTTGGAGTCAAAGGATTGAACAACACACAGTACAAAAGAGATACAGTTTGCAGATTCCGGCGACAGCGAATGGGTAACCACTTGAGCTGTAAACGATATTCGGATACATGATCATATTTGCGCAAACCAAATATGAACCTAATTGCAATATTTTGAATTCGTTCAAGTTTGTTCAGTTGGTCTTCAGTTAAATCGAGATAACTTGCTTCCGCATAATCGAGAATAGATAGAAGTAAGGATTGTGCTAACATAATCTTAGTGGGAATGGGGAGAAAAGAACGTAAACGACGAAGTAAACCCATAGTAGCAAACACTTTTTGCTCACTTGTTTTTACTGCTGCGACCACTACAAGGTAGAATCTAGATATATCCCCAGATTTTTTACAGATTTACTGTAGGGTATGACAACGTCATTTAATGTCAGGGTAGGTTGTTCCAGTCAACTCTGGAGACCATCCCTCCACCACCAATAACTATAGCCTGGGACTTGAACGGATTAATTTTTAGACCATAACGCTGACTCCACTGGTTTATCGCCACTAAGTCATTGTTGATGGTGGCAACAGCAGAAGGCAAATTTAACAGAGTTGACTGAGTGTAGATTTGGAAATCGTCTGCATACATGTGATAGAGAGAAGTAATATTTTGAGAGATAGAATTAATGAATATAGCAAAAAGTAAAGGAGACAGCACACCACCTTGAGGCACGCCAGCCCGTAATTCGCACCAAGATGAGAACTCATCTTCGATGCGAATACGCTGCCGTCAGCCGTAAAGATAACTACGAAACCAGCCAATCACCGGAGGAGATATGTTAATAGAACATAACACACTCAATAAATGTCAAAATCAACAGTGTTAAACGTGTTGCTAAAATCAAGCAATACCAACACAGTGAGCTGTTTGTTATCCATACCTCGTCGAATGTCATCGGTAACTTTAACCTACGCTGTTGTCGTACTATGACCCGATCGGAAACCAGATTGGAGAGGATCCAGGATACAATTTCTATTTAGGTAGAGATTTATCTGAAAGAAAACTAGTTTCTCCAGGAGTTTGGATAAAAACGGGAGAATTGAGATGGGACGAAAGTTGGAAAAATGCAAAGCATGGGATTTTTTTGGGAGAGGCATTACAAGTGCACTTTTCCAAACATCAGGAAATTTTGAAGAGGAGATGAATTTATTCAAGATATGGGAGAGGATAGGAGTAACAAATTCTAGGATAGGTAAGATCATGTTACGACTAACATTGTCATCACCCACGGCATTGGACGAAATGGACAAAATGTTCTTTTTAACATCACTATCAGTGAAAGGAGAGAAATTAAACGGTGGAAAATCGGGAGTTGGTATTGAAGAAAGAATACTCAGAGTCCGGTCTTTATCTGAGCTATCTAATGTGCTAGAACAGGTGAAATATTTGTTAAGGAATTTGACATCAACATTATGATGAGGAGAATTATTGGATGTTTTACCAACTCCAAGAGACTGAAGAAACTTCCAAACTTTGGCTGCGTCGCCGTTTTCGACGGATTTATGAATATGGCGTCTTTGTGCATCCTACACAATGTATTGCTGCGATTCCGTACTTTATTATAATATCGTAAGTTTTTCTCAGATTTATCAGCTTTTAACTTACTTTTAGCAAATCCTTTTTTTATAATAAGTTTTTTTAGACTATCAGTTAACCAAGGTAAATGGTTCATTTTTATTGGTTTTACTGGGGCATGGATGTCATAAATTTGGATAAGAAAGGAGTTAAATAACTCGACTTTCAAGTCGACTGTTGAAGCATTTTCAACAGCTGACCAGTCCATGCGACTAGCATCTTCCAGAAGACGTTCCTTGTCCATTCCACCAAAATTACGTTGCAGAAGGATTCTCGATTTTGCTTTAGGAGGACGGACTTTGTATGTAAGAAACAAAAGATCATGATCAGAGAAGAGATCAGCGTCATGCTGGCCATGCTTCAGAACAAAATCTGGAGAGGATAGGTCAAAATCTGAGGAGGAGGTAGTGATGGAGTACAGTCTGGCATTTTATACATAGTACCCGGTTGACCGAGCTTTGCTCGGTATTTTTCGCTCGATTTTTTTTAATTCGTGTGTTTTGGAAATTATATTTAGATACAAATTACATACTGATGAAATATAAATAATATTTTTTGATCTTAGCGACATAACAGAAAAAACGGAACTGGTTATTTGAATAAAAAATCATGAGTGAAATTATTTTAATTTTAATTTTCGTGTTTTTAAAAAATATAAAAAAGGGCTAGAAAAAATAGATTTTCTCAAAAAAGAAAGGAGCTTAAAAAAAATTAAAAAAGTCGGTCAGTCGGGTGGGCTCGAACCGGGGTTTTACGATTCTGTGACCGACCATTATACCAATTAAGCTATTTATAATTATTAACAATCCCTCAAAATTTACCTTCTTATCTTAACGATATTGTAGCAGGTTTTCATTGCCTAAAAACACGGACAAAAAGACATTTTCTAAAAATAAATCCTAGCTAGATCGATTTATTATCCCCGAACTCCCTGGACACTAAATTTTATGAAAATCGTTGCAGCCGTTTCCGAGATCCCGATTATATATATATATATATATATATATATATATATATAATAAATACTATAATAAATACTAAACCAATAAAGCATGCAATATAGTATACGACGTAATAGAGATAGAGGAATTGCCTGGGATATCATAGGATTATCTGAGGTCCGAAGAAAGAACACAGTAATCTGCGAATCCGCCAACTTGTTTTATCGCCGGGAGGATGACCATCCATCTCAAGGAGGTGTCGGATTTATAGTCCACAAGTCTCTCGTTAACAACGTTGTAAAGATTGGAAGTGTGTCGACAAGGGTTGCGTAATTTATACTCGAGAATCACAAAACGGTATTTGCTGAAGATCATACAAGTTTACGCATCGACCGCGGCACATCCCAATGAGGAGTTGGAGGTATTTATACGATCGCGGGCTGCGGTCACGCGCACTTGAGTAGATAAATTACTCATGAGCCGCGCATATTTGGCGTACATTAACCCCCATCAGCTGATGTTAAGTATTTGATGTCCACTGCTGGTTTATGTTTAAGAATTTTCTTTTTTTTTTTTGATAAAATTGTCGTTTTATTTAGCTGTACTAACGAGCTACGAGCGTGAATGTAGCTAATTAAACGTTGGAAAAAATTTTGTTTTTTTTTTCACCGGGATCGATTTTATTTTATCGTCTGTCTTCAAAAATACCCTGTATATCACGCTATAAATAACAATATATTATCATGTTTTGCATGATGCAGTAAGATAAAACCTTACTGGGCGGTTGAATGACGAAAAAAAACGATAACACACCACATGCATGCTTTTGTAGCTGTTTTTGTGGCTTACTGTTATGTCGATTAACACATTTTAAAATATATCGAAATTGACACGTATTCGATACTTAAAAATAATTATTGAACATCGATACATCGCGATTTAAAAATATCAATGACATATATATCGATTGATTTATGAGAAAATATCGATATTTTTTACTCTATCCTACATAGACAAACTGACGTTGACAACTGACATATCGAACAAAATGTCACGGTATTTCACGGCTGCACCCAAAGAAACGTAGGAAATCTTTCTTGTATGTCGCACAAAGTTACTATTTATATTATATTATCCTATTAGTCTAAAAATTGAGATAATTTATGTATTAATAAGTTAGATGCTAAAGATAAAATGATAACACTTAATAGAAAATTTAAGAAAGAAAATACTGAGACTACAAATGGTGTTACTGTAGATGCACCTAAAAGGATATCAATAAGAGATAAATTATTAGTAAAAGAAGTACAAGAAATGAATGAAAATCTACCTACGACATGTTCAGTGCAATTTGAGGACCCTAACACGTTGAATGAGTTCATTTTAACTGTCACTCCCGATGAAGGTTACTGGCTTGGAGGCAAGTTTAAATTTAGTGTGTTCGTCACTGAAGATTATAATATGGCGGTAAATATTGCTTTATTTAAGTAATTTATTATATAATACATCACATACCACTCCTCAATTATTAGTTTTTAATGGAAAGTCGTCAGTCAACATATTTATATACTAAATTGGCCTTTACTAAGGACTTTCTTGAGACATAAAAAGCTACGCCATCGCTTCGACATGTCTACTGTGGTAGACCTTGTCATAAAATGTTGCAAGAAACTTTTTTATGGTTTCAGTGTGACAAACAAACACACAGCCCACCTAATGGTAGGTGGATACAGTGGTCAGGCCACTACGTCTACATTTAATTCAGAATTTTCAAAAATGCAGATGCATAGTCACCCATAACATTTGGTGACTAAGATAGAATGCGTAGACTCCAGTTACATACTTAATAATATCACATACATCTGTATCTATCCTTGATTAAGATTCAGAATGCAGATGCATTCAGTCCCATAAGTAGACTTTTTCTCCCTGCAGTTACAATTTAGTAGATATATATAGTATATATATATATATATATATATATATATATATATATATATATATATATATATATATATATATATATATATATATATATATATATATATATATATATATATATATATATATATATATATACACATCTCGTAACTTATTGTACGTCCACTATGGCCAATTTTACATATAATGTGGCGTCAACCTGCTTACGACATCCAATATATGGACGTCAAATAGGAGACAGCGCTATGTTCGCAAATTAGCATGCTGTTCACAGAAATGTCAAAATCTAAAAAAAAATTGGATGTCATTTTTCTTCTAATCTTGCTGTACTGAATATTTACGTAGTTCCGCAAATTTTCGTTGCAAAACTAATAGCGCTGCTGTTGATTTGTGAGTACTTTCATTTATGGCCGTGTTTGACTTCCGCTATGCGACGTTGCTGTTCCGTCACCGTTGCCATAGTGTTACTTGTATTTGGTGATATATGGTTATGACTGCCTCATTGGTCTAGTGGTTGTAGTAGTGTGACTGCTGATTGTGAGGTCCTGGGTTTGAATCCCGGGTGGGGCCAAAAAATCAATTATTGAGTTTTTCTGTCAAGAAATTCTCAATAGCTGCCCGAAGTCAGGAAGTTGACGGTGTATCACCCCCGTGCCTCGAAAAGCGCGTAAAACTGTTGGTCCTACGCCTGATCTCTCTCCGGTCATGTCGGTTTACCGTCCCATTGGATTATGAGAGTGAGGGAGTAGAGAGTGCACCTGCGGTTGCGCATACACTTGGGCACTATAATCCTGTCCCGCGCCGATGGCCCCTGTGACAGTAATTCGGACTGCAGGACATTATTATGTGCTTGGTACTAGTAATTTTACTTTTAAACTTGTTTTCTTAACCTTACATTTACCTACACATAATATGGACGTCCTAATATCCTAAAACTTTCATACTGAATTATATTTGACACCCGTATTTTTGAATTTAGTTATATTTTTATAAATGTAGATGTGGACGTCGGCTTATCGGTTTATTTCATGCTGCACTATATTTTAACATTTTACATTTAGTACTAATCTGCCTAAAAGAACTCTTGTTAGGTATCTTGTAAGCAACCCATAATTATTCTGTTTGAGTTACCTTTTGACTGAGTACAGGAAGATGGACTTAATTGTAGATATTGACAGGTTTCATAGAAGTTTATTTTATTATATTGTGACTAATAACCTCTGACTAATAACCTAATATAGTCTGGTGAAGAAACTCATTTTAATATAAGGTTTTACTGCATTAACTGCCAATAGGTTGTTAATTTCTACAATAGACTGTAACATATTGTTGTTGACATAACTCCGAAAATATAATTTATTTAATTGATCGGTTGTTAATTTCTACAATAGACCGTGGCATATTGTTGTTGACATAACTCCGAAAATATAATTTATTTACTTGATCATGTTGAGTTTTGGTGCTCTCACTGCATCTTAAGGATGTGTACTGACTATTGTACCTAATCTGTACGAAATTACTCTCTACTTAACCAGATTCATTTTTGTGAAAGGCTATTTTTGTTAAATTATGATATTATTATTGGTTTAGTAGTTAGTTGAAATGCAATTTAATTTTTCACACACGTTTTCTAAGCTTCTAAGCGTTTTATCATTTCTAGAACGAAACATTTTATAAAACACCAAAGTGACTATTTTGCACCGCATGGCCTCCCTACACTAAAATACGAATAAAACAATAGCGAAAAATGTCATTTAAGCAATGGTCATTAATGTGTGTCTTATACACAAGGAATTAAAATATAAATATATTCATGGTTATATGGATGTCAAATATCGTGCGGTATTAAACTTTACCGATAATCTGACGTCCACATATAGAAATATAACAAAATTCAAAAATATGGATGTCAAATATCATTCAGTATGAATGTTTTAGGATTTTCGGACGTCCATATTATTATGTGTACACAGGTAGTAATTTAAGGTTGAAATTTTGGCGCACACAGTGCCCCAAAAACTGCTACAAACGGCAATATTTATCAAAAAGGATATAAGAAAGGTTTTCTACGTGTTTTATCGTTTCTAGAATGAAGCATTTTATGAAACACCAAAGTGACTATTTCATACCTCATGGGCTCCTTCACTAAAATAAAAATAAAACAATAGCGAAAAATGTCATTAAAGTAATGATCATTAATATCTTATACACAAGAAATTAAAATATTAATATATTTATGGTTATATGGATGTCAAATATCATGCGGTGTGAAACTTTACCGATAATCTGACGTCCACATATAGAAATATAATAAAATTCAAAAATATGGACATCAAATATCATTCAGTATGAATGTTTTAGGATATTCGGACGTCCATATTAATTATTATATTTAGCTAAATCTAAGTTCACGAAAACAAATTGGAAAGTAAAATTATCTACTAGCACTGAGTACAGTATAAACCAACAAAAATACCAAAATATGCCTTGAGCACTAATTAAATAGTCAACATAAATAAATAGTAAAATGCAATAATCAACAACAACTTTGGACATTGGATATCGAAGAAGTGGATGTCAAATAAAACTTAGTGTGTGTATTTTAGGATATTCTTACATCCATTTAAGGGTAAATACTCTGTTCCATGTCCATGTCAAGTACATTAATCAACTTACACAAGTTTATTTACCTAAGTTACTAAATATAACCAAAGAAACTTAAATGCAAGCAAGCATAAGCGTGGAAAGTTCTTAATGTGCATAGGTCACAATACGGACGCCAATTAGAGTTCGATATGCATGTTTTTAGTAATATAGCGTCCAATATTTATAACAACAACACAAACAAATTGTATTTCAACTAACTGCAAAACCAAACATAATATTATAATTTAACAATAAAAACCGGCCAAGAGCGTGTCGGGCCACGCTCATTGTAGGGTTCCGTAGTTTCCCGTCCGTCACAATAAGTGTTCCCACTTATGAGTTTAAAGGTGGGTATCCATTATGTTCGCGCTCCAGCAGCGCTCCGCGCTCCTGCAACTGCTCCCGGTAGTGGGTACGTGCGCAAAGATGGAGCGTGCAACACTGCACGCTCCGCGGCAGGTGCTCCGACTTTCCATCCAAGTTCAAAATAATTTTCCTAGAAAGTTCTTATAAAGTTCTACTTTCCAGATTTTTTTCATATTTTCTAAACTTATGGTTCAAAAGTTAGAGGGGGGGGGGACACATTGTTTTTTACTTTTGGAGCGATTATTTCCGAAATTATTGACATCATCAAAAAATGATCTTAGTAAACCCCTATTCATTTTTAAATACCTTTTCAACAATATATCACACGTTAGGGTTGAAATTAAAAAAAATCGCTTCCCACTTTACATATAGGGGGCTACCCTAACAAAACATTTTTTTCCAATTTTTATTTTACCACTTTGTCGGCGTGATTGATACACATATTGGTACCAAATTTCAGCTTTCTAGTGCTAACGGTCACAGAGATTAAGCGAGGACGGACAGACAGACATGGCGAAACTATAAGGGTTCCTAGTTGACTACGGAACCCTAAAAATGGCCTTTCTCAAAAATGAATCTAGTTAACTAGAGAGTAATTTTGTACCGATTAGGTAAATAGTTCACACTCATCCTTAAGATAGTGATCATAAAAAGTAATCTTGCGGTGAGAGCACCAAAACTCAATATGATCAAGTAAATAAATTATATTTTCAGAGTTATTTATGTCAGCAACAATACGCCACGGTCTATTGTAGAAATTAACAACCCATTGGCAGTTAATGCAGTAAAACCTTATATTAAAATGAGTTTCTTCCCAAGGTCATATTAGGTTATTAGTCACAATATAAGAAAATGAACTTCTATTAAACCTGTCAATATCTACAATTAGTACTTATTTACAATAGTAAAATAAATAATAATATAGTCAATCTATAATGTATCACGGCTGGGCAATCATATATTTTTTCGTATTTAGTAAACGAATAACTAGTTGGTAAATTAATCATGATATCTATCTTTTTTCACCGGAGACTAAAATGATATTGCGTATTTTTCGTAACTGCACATTCTGTGGATTTATTTCATTATTTTGAACAATATATGGAACTCAAGTGACTAAAATTAAATCTAATCTAAACCAGAATCATAAAAACTGTATTATTCGTGCTAAACAAATCTAATAAAGATTAATATTGTTGTCTCCTGCGAAAAAAACAGACTATAGGAATCTATCGAATACCTACATAAACAAAATATCACCTATAAATAAAATATTACAAAGCAGAATAACTAATAAGAGTGGCAACGTCGCACCATACAAAGGAATTGCGTTAAGCAGGAGAATGAATTAAAAACTATGTATATTACGGGGATTCTGGATAATTTGTAATATGGAAGGGAGTCCTGATTGGTTTCCCTCCGTCTGGCAATATACGAATATTTGTATATCGACATATGGTAAATTTTCAAAGAAATGAGTTAAACACTATCTTTGAAATTGTTTAATGGACCAGTATTTGCTGTCGTAGTGTATAAAAATTGCCTACAAATGATGGACACTACAATAATGCGAAATGAAAGGACGTAGAATCAATATTGTGATGTATATATATATATATATATATATATATATATTGTAAGGTTCAATTGGATGTGTGTGGCATGGGATTAGAAATATCTAAATAAATGTCCTAACATCCTTATCTTTTAAATAATCATCTAATTTATAATAGCCTTTTTTTTATTAGATTGCTTATCTTGTATGATATTTTAATACCTTTAAAAGTTCACTGCTGAACTCATTGATGGCCTCATATGGGAGATTTTACCTACGTTGCTATGCTTGGTAGGGGAATTCGCAACCCCGATTTTATTCAATGTTGATGTTATCAAGAAGTTGCTGCTTTCTATTTCTTGTTTTAGTTCCCGTCTATCACCTCTTACAAAACCCACAGAATGATATGGAGTAGTGGATTCTCTTACTGTGCCACTTCAAGGTGCTACCTTTTATATAGAAAATAGGGCACTCAGTCCACTTGATAGTAAGCAGATAACCTACATCTATCCTTGATTAAGAATTAAAATGTAGATGCATTGTCATTCCTGAGGACTAAGACAAAATGCCTTGTTACTAGCAAAAGGGATTTCCAGGTCTCTGCACTCACCATATGAAACGCAGCAGCGTAAAGCTGTTTTTCTATGATGTTATTCTGTGAAGTAGTACTTCCCTAGTTGAACTGACCGATTGGTGCTACAACCATAAGATAGTTGCAGCATGGCTCTACCAGGTTATACTTTTGTAGATTATTTATATCAGCTAAAAATTTTTAGCCTCCCAAAGTGAAATGTCTGACAAGGCTTTGGCATCCCAACATCAATGTTGATGGAGACATTTGCTTGTCCTTGCTTAGGCAGACATCAATAGATGAACATGGATGGGCACCTACAAGAAGACTTAAAGATGTTGTTTGGGGACTTAATTCTCTCTTCACTGTAAGTTATTTTATGATAATTTATTATATTAACTTTTCAATAATTGCATAAGGTTAATTTTCGGCTTATATAAGTATGACCAGATTTCGTTGTTTCCTATAAGGCTTAAACGGCTTACCATTTGGCAAAGGTGTAATTTTACTTCTGACTGCCTCGTTGGTCTAGTGGTTTTAGTAGTGCGACTGCTGGGTCCTGGGTTCGAATCCCTGGTCTGGTAAAAAAATTTATCATTGAGTTTTTCTGTCAAAAAATTAGTAGCTAGTAGCTGCCCGGAGTCAGAAAGTTGCCAGTGTCACCCCAGTGCCTTGATAAACAGGTAAAGCTGTTAGTCCTGTGCCCGATCTCTCTCCGGTCGTGTCGGTTTACCATCCCCTCGGATTATGAGAATGAGGGAATAGAGAGTGCACAATGCACAGAGTGCTCAAGTGTACGTGCAAGCATAGCTTGCACTTGAGCACTGTAATCCTGTCCTGTACCAATGCATAGTTTAATCAGGCCGCTTGACCAAATTTCGTTCTGGAGGACATTATTAATTTTACTTCTCCTTTACTTTATAAGTCCTTTATTTTATAAAAAGTCGTGGTAGCTCCGATGGTTAAGGCTCGCTGTAAATTTAACAGAATGCGAGTAACCCGGGTTTGATCCCGACTGGCACCAATGAAATTGTTAATTGCAATTTTAAGTGCTGATTTATCACGTGCTTGGCGGTGAAGGAAACCATCATGAGGAAACCTGCATATCTGAGGAATAAGAAAAAATTATTTTGAAGATGCATTCCTACACGCATTGGGGCAGCGCAGCTGACACTTCCATGCCCTAAAACCCTCTCAGAAATGAGGGGATATTTTTATTTAAAGTTTAGATTTACGGCTATTGTCATTAACGTGGGTCAATGACATCATATCTGAGGATGAAGAGTAATATGTTTCGTGGTTTTTGTTTCTTTGTGAATTCCTGTTGCTTAAACTGTTTGCATATTATTGTTCAAGGTGGTGTTATATGCAAAAATATTTCTATAATTTCATCAGCTATATTTTTATTGATAAATTACTGACTTTCTATTAAATAAAAATTGTGTCCAAAGCATTTTAATAGCCAATTTATTAATACTAACTAACTACTAACTAAAATTTACTAAGAACTATTATTTTTATTAAATTCTAAATATAAAACATTATTACTATACCTAAATGTACAGTATGCCGTGTAGTGGCGGTTAAGAATATCCACTACCCCATATCTTCCCGTGGGTGTCGTAAAAGGCGACAGAGGGAAACAGGCAGGAGATGAGCAGCAGCATCTTCCTGATAACAGCAACTGTACGACAAAAAAAACTGCGGTTGCCAACCCGCTCGCCAAGCGTGGCAACTAAGGCAATATACCCCCCATGAATAATTACACAAATAGACGGCCCCCAGTCCCCGGCGGCCCCGCTATTCCTGGCTACGGTGGCGACCATGATAACGGCGGGGCAGGAGGTGCTAAGAATCTCCGGTGGAGGTTCGGTTGCCACCTACGACGACTCGACCTGGCAACATTTAACGCACGCACACTGAGAACTGACGAGAAGATCCTGGAGCTGGAAGAAGAGATAGACAAGTTGCGCTGGAGTATTATAGGATTATCCGAGGTCCGAAGAGAGGGGGAGGACATGGTGATTCTCGAATCCGGCAACTTGTTCTATCACCGGGAGGGCGACCATCTGTCCCAAGGAGGTGTCGGATTTATCGTCCACAAGTCTCTCGTCAACAACGTTGTAAAGATTGGGAGTGTGTCGACGAGGGTCGCGTACCTGATACTCAGAATCACCAAACGGTATTCGCTAAGGTCATACAGGTTTACGCACCAACCTCGGCACATCCCGATGAGGAGGTGGAGGAAATGTATGAGGATATTTCCAAAGCCATACATTCCTCCAAAACCCACTACACGGTGTTGATGGGAGACTTCAACGCAAAACTAGGCACAAGAGAAAGCGGTGAGCTGAAGTTAGGGAAATTTGGAGTAGGGCAACGAAACCGAAGGGACCAGCGGCTGGCCGACTTTATTGAGAAAGAGGGACTCTTTATGATGAACTCTTTCTTCCAGAAGCGGCCCCACAGGAAGTGGACCTGGTCAAGCCCCGACGGTTCGACAAAAAATGAGATTGACTTCATTATGACGACCAGACGCCAACTGTTCAGTGATGTCTCAGTGATCGCAAGGGTGAAAACTGGCAGCGATCACCGAATGGTTAGAGGCACACTGAACCTAAACGTTAAGTTGGAGAGGTCTCGTCTAATGAAGTCAACGCTCCGTCCCCCTCGTGCTCTAATCCAGAATCCCGAAAACTTTCAGCTCGAGTTACACAACCGCTTTCAGTGCCTACAAGATTGCAATGCAGTGGACGATATGAATGACAAGCTCGTGGAAACTGTCCATGCGGTCGGAGCTAAGTTCTGCAAGACCCGCCGCAGAAGAACACAAAAACTCTCCGATCACACTCTTAATCTCATGGCTGTTAGACGGGAGATGAGGCTGCAATCGTCAACAGATTTGACAGCATACAGGCAACTGAACAGACAGATCTCCAAATGCATGCGGCGAGACTTACGCAACTTTAATACTGCTCGTATTAAAGAAGCGATCCAGCGGAACCAGGGCTCCAAAGTCTTTGCCAGAGATCTGTCTGCCCGTAAGAGCCAACTGTCAAAGCTGAAGACTGAGTTTTTGCCGCTAGTAGAGTAGTAGAGTTTTGGCAGCTGTACACATCATCGTTGGAGCCACACGCAAGTGTGAGTAACGATCCAAGAGCAAGTCTTATCCGACACTATTCCGATGATATCCCGGACGTCAGTTTAAGCGAGATTAGAATGGCTCTCCAGCACCTTAAAAACGGCAGGGCCCCAGGCGAGGATGGAATTACAGCGGAGCTTCTGAAAGCGGGTGGAACACCGGTACTTGAAGTCCTTCAGAAGCTCTTCAATTCCGTCCTCCATGGTGGCACTACTCCAGAGGCGTGGAGCAGAAGTGCGGTGGTCTTGTTCTTTAAGAAAGGCGACAACGCTCTCTTGAAGAACTACAGACCAATTTCCCTTCTGAGCCGCATCTACGTGCTGTTTTCGAGAGTCATTACGAATCGTCTCGCACGCAGACTCGACGACTTCCAGCCTCCCGAACAAGCCGGTTTCCGAAAAGGCTTCAGTACCATAGACCACATACATACTCTGCGGCAGATTGTACAGAAGACTGAAGAGTACAATTTGCCACTTTGCCTGGCGTATGTGGACTATGAGAAAGCCTTTGATTCCGTCGAAATTTGGGCGGTGCTGCAGTCCCTTCAGCGGTGCCAAGTTGACTGTCGGTATATCGAAGTGCTGAAGTGTTTGTACAGTAGGGCTACGATGGCTATCCGAGTACAGAACCAGAGCTTGAAACCTATCCAACTGCAGAGAGGTGTAAGACAGGGTGACGTTATATCCCCGAAACTCTTCACCGCTGCTTTGGAAGACGTTTTCAAGCTACTGGACTGGAAAGGATACGGTATTAACATCAATGGCGAGTACATCACTCACCTTCGATTTGCCGACGATATAGTCATTATGGCAGAATCGCTGGAGGACTTAAGCACGATGCTCAATGACCTCAATAGTGCCTCCCAACGGATAGGTCTTAAGATGAACATGGACAAAACAAAGATCATGTTTAATGTCCATGTCACACCTATGCCGGTAGTTGTTGGGAGCACTATGCTCGAAGTTGTTGACGAGTACGTTTACCTGGGACAAATAGTCCGACTAGGTAAGTCCAACTTCGACCGAGAGGTCAATCGACGGATTCAACTCGACTGGGCAGCGTTCGGGAAATTACGACATATCTTCTCGTCAGGTATACCTCAATCTCTAAAAACTAGATTGTACAACCAGTGCGTGTTGCCAGTGATGACTTACGGATCTGAGACGTGGTCCTTCACTGCTGGCCGTATGAGGACGCTCAAGGTCGCTCAGCGAGCTATGGAGAGGCCTATGCTCGGAGTTTCTCTGCGTGATAGACTCAGAAATGAGGATATCCGCAGTAAAACCAGAGTGACCGACATAGCCCAACGGATTAGTAAGCTGAAGTGGCAATGGGCCGGCCATATAGCTCGAAGAACCGATAACCGATAGGGAAGAAAGGTTCTCGAGTGACAGCCTCGTACCGGTAGGCGTAGTGTAGGGTGACCCTCCACTAGATGGAGTGACGACCTGGTAAGATATGCAGGAAGTCGATGGATGCAGGTGGCTCAGGACCGTGCTTTGTGGCATTACTTGGGGGAGGCCTATGTTCAGCAGTGGACTTGTGAAGGGCTGTAATGATGATGATGATGAAATGCACAGGTTTTGATTTAATTTGTGCCTGTATTTAAACCCTCCAGTGACAAAAAAGAAATTAATGATTTTAAACTAAAGTAAAGACTAGGCAGCCAACCATACCTCTCCTGTTCATTGCCTTATTAATCTGTATGAAAATTTACTTAAGGGGACTCCTCTTCATTTTGGTCTCTACCGTTAATATTGTCAAATCTATGGAAATATTTGTTTATTAATTTATTTTATTCCTTATTGCATCCTTAAACAAAAGAATACACAGGGCGGACTTAATGCCTTGCCTCCAGGCATTAAGTCCGCCCTGTGTATTCTTTTGTTTCTCTGCCAGTCAACCCATGGAGTGGTGAGAATTTGACGTAGGTGTGGCAATATAGAATAAGAGAACACAATACAAATGATAATTAACTACATAATATATACAAACTGGTAATAATAAACTATACATATATTATGATCTATCCTTACATATATACAAATATATAAATAAATGGATATACATACAAGTGTACATATTTAAATACATACATAATTAGTATATACAAATGACTGTGAATATATACGTCTGTTTGGCAATACATATTAAATTGATGAATCATGTAAAATGCGTTGCCTATAATAAATGATCACGGACCAACTTTTTAAAAGCGTACTTATTGGGAGCTTTTCTGATGTCATCGGTCAAAGAGTTCCAAAGGCGTTACCATAGAACTCGGTGAAGTGAACTGAAGAAGACTAGAAGAAGAGCGTAGGACCCTATCATGAGATGAGGAAAGATAATGAAATTTACTCTTGAGATAAGAAGGCGAAGATGGATCATTTAATATGGAAAAAAGTACAAGTAATATTCTGGAGTTGCGCCTCTGCCGGATTGTAAGCCAATTTAGCTTAGATCTGTATTGCGATATATGGTCATACTTACGAAGCCCAAAGATAAATCTTATACAGTTATTGAGGAGGCGTTCCAGCTTGTTCAGAAGATCTTGGGATCTTGGGATCCTGTCAGATTAATCTTAGCCAGCATCCTTGAGCTACCCACCAGTATAGCTTGGCATTTCAAAGGATTGACCAAAACTCCGTAACGAGTAGACCAATCCTTGATAGCTGCTAAGTTGCCGTTAAGGTTTTTGATCCCATTATGGATATCCCCAATCTCAGTTTGCACATAAAGCTGAAGGTCATCGGCATACAAAATAAATGGTACAAGCAGTCGATGATGGAGGTAATAAAGTTTATAAAAATTGAAAACATTATAGGAGAAAGAATACCGCCTTGCGGCACACCAGCATCCACATCAGCCCAAGCTGAGGACAGTTGCCCCACACTGAGTGACTGCTGTCGACCGCGAAGATAAGATGCAAACCAATCCAATTCAGTAGGGCCAAAATTCAGATGAGACAGTATGGAAAGAAGGAGATCATGATCAACTGTGTTGAAAGCATTTGAGAAATCAACTAGTACCAGTATTGTTATTTTTTTTCTTCCATACCTTGTTTAATATTATCAATAACATTAATTAATGCAGTAGTGGTACTATGACCAGGACGAAACCCAGATTGATATATACTCAGTAGCTTATATTTCGAAATAAAAGTAGAAATTAGCTTGTAAACACAGGATTCTAAAATTTTGGAAAGAAAGGGTAGAATGGATATTGGACGAAAATGATTGGGAAGAATGGGAGTAGGAACTTTTGGGAGAGGTTTTACAAAAGCCCTCTTCCAAAGATTAGGATACTGACCTGAACCAAGGGAAAAATTGATTATATGGTAAATTGCCGGGAGAAGGTGCTCTCGTATAAACTACCATATGTCTACTAATCTCGTCGTAACCCACGGCCTTGAACTGGATTGCTAAAATCGACTTTCGAAATCGAAATAGGCTACATATATCTAAGTACAGGCATATTCTCATTATTATGAAGGTTAAGAGCAGGAGCGCTGCTCTATTGCCACTTGGTGAAATTCATTAGGATACATTGTAATCAATGCTCTGTAACTAACTTTGAATTTACATTAATTAAAATGTTCATTTTCAGGACCTCCTCAATTTCGAAGACCCTCTCAACATTGAAGCAGCAGAAATGTACAAACAGAATAAAACACAATTTCAAATTAAAGTACAGGAATACATAGCAATGTCGAAGGGTAAGAGATGAGAAATGTAGATGTCTAAGTATTTTTAATTAACAAATTTGTAAGTAGAGATGAGTTATTCTTGAAACTATTATCATTTCCATTATGATATTTTTTTTTAGAATAAAAATGATTAATACTCCTTGGATGTTGATAATATAATTTCGTTCATGGTCGCTGATGTGTTTTATGTATGCATAAATATATGAGTTAAGCCTTAAAAGAATAAAAAATTATAAGTGTTAAGTCAGAGAGGTTATGGTGGAATAACTACTTTGTTATTTTTATAGAGCTTAAATTATATGAATTAATTTTTACTTTCATTATTATTATTGAAACACTATTAAATAATAATTAATGTGTAAAATCATATTGGTTCCTACAGGTATAACATAATATTTGTCATATGTTTACATACATATTAAGATTATTTTTAAAAAGTTACCGTTATTTATGTACTATTAATTGTAAACAGACCAGTAATACATAAATTTAATTGTCATTATTAATACAATACTCAGACAAACATATAAGATACACGGAGTGCAGCAGGTATTTCAAAAGATGCCAAAACCATGCTTAACTTCTTGACACGCAATCACGCACACATCTTTCTTTCCTTATCATCGGACAGAATCACCGCTGAACACAACACATATGCACCTAAACCATGATGTTAGTAGCAAATGATTTTTACCCCCCGACGAAAACAAAGGATTATTATATGTTTGTAGTGTGTATCTGTGTGTCTGTTCCTATGTTCAGCAGTGGACTTGTGAAGGGCTGTAATGATGATAATGATGATCTGTGTGTCTGTGAATCTGTGTGCCTGTGAATCTGTATATCTATGTGTCTGTGAATCTGTGTATCTATGTGCCTGTGTCTGTGAATCTGTGTATCTGTGTGTCTATGAATCTGTATCTGTGAATCTGTGTATCTATGTGTCTGTGTCTGTGAATCTGTGTATCTATGAATTAGGGATGGGCTGAATATGGATTTCACCGAATACGAATATTCGGCCGAACATTATTCGGCAGGGTCACCTCGTTACCCAACTCATTTATCTCAAACTTGTTACCGAAAAGCGCCTGTGTCTATGAATATGTGTGTCTGTGAATCTGTGTATCTATGTGTCTGTGAATCTGTGTATCTATGTGTCTGTGAATCTGTGTATCTATGTGTCTGTGAATCTGTGTATCTGTGAATCTATTTGTCTGTGTATCTGTGTGTCTGTCTGTGGCAAAGTAGCTGCTGAACGGATGAATTTTTCTATTTTGATTAAGTTTGTTTTCATTTGAAAAGTGTCTTAATCGAGAGTTCGAGAGTGTTCTTAACTGTTTCAAGAAAATCTGTTCAGCCGTTTGTAGATTAACAGCTCTATGTTTCGCGGGTTTTTAATTTAAGTTATAGATGCATGTGTGTATGTGAGTGAGTGTTCTTACAATAAGTTGAGCATTTTTTTGGCTTGGTTTTTGCATCACTGTTACACAAATGTATGCAGCGCTCCATCTTTCTTTCATTGGTCTGCAATACAATAAAATACATCAGCAATATAAGTACATATGAATTTTCCCGAAACAAATTTTTTAATTTATATTAAAAATATATGAAAAATGATGAAAACATTGATGAATATAAAAAAATGGCATTCGCCAGATCTTGTATCTATATAATACGCAGATTATAACTCAAATACTTTAAAAGAGTTATAAATATTGTAGTGTAGTGAGTAAACTATTTTATTTTATTTTGTTTGAGACAAATTCAGCAACTGTGTTTCATATGTACAAACCAGATGTGTGAAATGGTGCAACCATAGATGAATTTAAATATGATATGGTTATATTCTGTTCTGTAATATACAAAGTCTTTTAACCTAGAAACATCTTTTATTTTCTACAAAGTATTGTTTTTTTATAGGTTAGGGTGACAAACGAGCACACAGTCCACCTGATGGTAAGTAGTTGCTGCGGCCATAGACATCTACATCTATCCTCGATTACGAATCAAAATGCAGATGCGTTGTCACCCGTGAGGACTAAGATGGAATGCCTCGTTTCCAGTAAAAAGGGTCTCCGGTCTCTACACTCACCATACGAAACACAGCAGCAGCATTAAACTACTATTTTACGCTGGTATTCTGTGAGAGCGTGGTCCTTCCCCGGTCGAGCCGACCCATTCGTGCTACTACTATACTATTAATATAACTGCAGTATGGCTCTACCACATATAAAGTTACACAAATTACTATTCTCCGATCTATTTTCTGTGATGTTAGTATTGTGAGCCAGTTGGCATCAACTGCACAGGATTCAGGGCCTTTCAGGTCGCAGACTTTATTTTATTATATTGTTTTTGTGTGGAACTGTTCTTTATAATATACCAAGGTGGTTCGGAAACTTTGATACTCAGCGTGATTATTTATGCTTCGGTTGGTTTTAATGTGTGGCGCGATGACAGCGCCGCCTTAACAAGTGGTAAAATTAAAAACTTTGTGCCCAACCGACTTCAATATAAATATAATGAGAACATTATCAAAGTATTTGAAGTCAATTAAATACGTGTGGCCGTAGAAGGAAAAGGGTAGATCTCCCGCCGGGCAAGGTATTGTACCCGGGGGAACGCTGCGTGTGGTAGTTCGGAGCTGTTCTATATATACTGTTTTTGATTTGGAATTTTGATAGCGCGATTTAGACTTCGGTGTGTAGCGCTTGTGGCGCGACGACAGCGCCGCCACATCACGATCCTTGCTCAGACCGGAGGTCGACATTACCGTCCGATTGCTGTTGCGTCCTTAATGTTGGCAGGGAATGCATGCTGTGTGCGTAAGGGCAAGTGACACCGGTGCGAATGATATGCCGATGTGTAATGCATGCCGTACTACGCACTGGCAAGTGATGCCAGTGAGAACGATGTACTGGAGCAAGTTCCAGAAGTCTGTCTTATAAATCTGCGGTGAGTCGAAATGAAGACAAGTTGGACTGGTTTTGCAGGAACTGAAGACTGCAGAATACGATTCTCAGTAGTGAATGGTAGGGGTTCTTGACGATAGTGACGAAGGCTTGAAGTTGTAGTTTCCGAAGGTTGTTGGTTGCGTGTTCAGATCACGTCGGGTGGTCACCACTGTGGCCGTAGAAGATATAAGGGGAGATCTCCCGCCGGGCAAGGTATTGTGCTCTGGGAGCGGCCTACGCTCCGTGCGATAGTTCGGAGCTATTCTATATTTACTGTTTATGATTTGGAATTTTGATAGCGCGATTTAGGTTTCGGTGTGTATTGCTTGTGACGCGACGACAGCGTATTATTAAGGATAACTCGAAAAGTATTTGTCAGATATTGATGAAATTTATATGGGATCACTTGAGAAGCAGTTTTCAAATAAAATAAAGAATAATCAAAAACGGTTTACCTAAAAAAAAAAAGTTCTGAGGTAACACACATAAAAATACAGTCGAATGGATTACTTCCTTCTCTTTGAAGTCGGTTTCGGTTTCTCTTTCAAGTGTTATCTATAAATATTAAAACACAACTTTATTAGCATTAGCAACTACTTTCAAATTATTATACATTATGTTATTATTCTGACCGCGTTGTTTAATATCATGATACAGGAGCCGTGAGGCTTAAGCTTGAATCACCTGGAGCCAAGATATGTGGCAAGAACTCAAATTGCTCAGGGTGTGTTGCTTAGGGTTGCCAACTCTACTGTTGGTATCCTACTATATTATGGCTATATAGTATATTTCTAAAAATAATAGCAGGCGTAACTACTATATTTTATGACTGATATTACTTAAATATGAATTTGAAAAATACTGTTTGTTTTTTACCATCTATTGCATTTTTATAGGTATTTGCCTCGAATATATGATAAAAGTTTTGATTGTCACGATGTTTTTGACGCTGCACCTAATCCTTGAACAACATAATCCCAATAGACTAGAGCACACATATGCGGCACTCACTGTAGGCACAGAATAAATAAAACTAAACCTAAAACTCAACCATTAATATCTTTAATCTGAAACTCAGTATTTGTTGTGACGTACTCCGTGGCGTAGTGGCGCTAAGGGCCGCGGGTTCGAATCTCGCAGGGAACAAGTATTTGTATGATCTACAAGTGTTCCGGGCTTAGATGTTCGTTCTTGTGAAATTTATATATGTGAACTGCCCCCACGATACAGGAGAAAATCCCGATATCGCGATATATAATAACCACGATAGTGTGGGGGTAAAGGGGCTGGGTCCCAGTTTTTGGTTGCAGGTATCCATGAGCTGCGGTAACCACTTAATATAATGTTGATTGGTAGCTGGTTATTCATCATGGTATTATAAAAAGAAACATGACTCCCATGTTGGGCCAGTGGTCGCGATTGCTGATCATGTAGTCCCGGATTCGATTCCCAGGTCTCATCTAATTCAGTTATTGGGTTTCTCTCTTTAGATGTCCTCGGAAGCAGCCCGGAGCTATAAAGTTTGCCATGTAATGCCGTTGATTGACCTGATCTCTTTCGGGTCGTGTTGAATTGCCGTGCCATTGGACTACGGGATTGAAGGAATAGAGAGTGCATCTGTGCTTTGCACAAATTCTTACCCGTATGTTCTGCGTAAATGGCTAGATTCCGGTGAGATTGGAAGCCGTGACCGTAATTCGGTCTGAAGGACATTATACAAAATGGTTGTTTTAGACAATTTTCTTTAGAGATTTAATGCACTTAACATGTGTACTGCCAGTTATGATTCAGTATCAAGATCTCACGGTATCAAAGGTGACGCTGCTATTTAATATTACGGTTATTAATAACGATATCAAAAAATTACTATCAGTGAATTATAAAGTTAAAATGCTAGCTAACAAAGGTTCCGTAGCTGGGCACACCGCCTTTTCTCAGACTTGCAGGTTACACCTAAGGCAAAGGAGGAAGAAAAAATGCCGCTCCAATTAGCAAACTTTACATATAGAAATATTTTAGTTTCTCGGACGTTCTGGTTTCATAATAATGTTTTCTTTCCCCGTTGAGCACTTAAAATTAGTACATAACAATTTTAAGCGCGGGTGGGGAATGAACTGAGTGTGCTCGCGTAAAAATAAGGTGATAAGTTACCGAGCCACCGCGGCTCTATTTGAATACAAAGGTATAATTTGCATAACATCTCATTACGAGGACACAGTTGAACAAACTTTATTTAATATAGATTTGTATCTATCGTCTCACGCTTAAATACTTAAGCGCTGCTCAATTTTAAAATGCCGTTAAGTCTCGTGCTTTATCACTTTAAGTCAGTGACTGTGACACAAGACTTAACTTTTGCGTTTGAGTATTTGACTATTATTCTGTTAACAATAGTAGATATAACATTCTGGAGCTCGTTGAGTATATAGCTTAGCATAACAATAAGATATGATTTAACTGATAACTCCCTAAACGTGTGTGACATGCCACAATTTTAATTGTTATTTTATCAACAAAATGAAGGTTTTTAGGGTTCCGTAGTCAACTAGGAACCCTTATAGTTTCGCCATGTCTGTCTGTCCGTCTGTCCGTCCTCGCTTAATCTCTGTGACCGTTAGCACTAGAAAGCTGAAATTTGGTACCAATATGTGTATCAATCACGCCGACAAAGTGGTAAAATAAAAATTGGAAAAAAATGTTTTATTAGGGTAGTCCCCCTATATGTAAAGTGGGAAGTGATTTTTTTTTAATTTCAACCCTAACGTGTGATATATTGTTGGAAATGTATTTAAAAATGAATATGGGTTTACTAAAATCATTTTTTGATAATGTCAATAATTTCGGAAATAATCGCTACAAAAGTAAAAAAGAATGTGTCCCCCCCCCCCTCTAACTTTTGAACCATAGGTTTAGAAAATATGAAAAGAATCTGAAAGGTAGAACTTTATAAGGACTTTCTAGGAAAATCATTTTGAACTTGGATGGAAACAGTTTTTGTACAAAAAAGACAAAAAGTTGTACAAAATAATTTCTGGACTAAGTTTGTAGTATAATCGTATATGCAAGCATTTTTTTAACTTCTTTTACATATTTTATTATACTGAACGTATCTTTTTTCAAACAAAAAAAGAATTTTTAAAATCGGTTCTCGCATTCCAAAATTACCACCGAAAACTTCTGGCACGTCTATGTATTAATTAGTAACCCAATTCCCTGAGAGATGGCGCTGTAGGTACCTACTACATTGGGTCGGGTATTATCGAATTGTTCGGTTGGTCTCTCCTTGGCATCGCCTGCCGCGGAGCGTGCAATGTTGCACGCTCCATGTTCGCGCACGTACCCACTACCGGGAGCAGTTGCAGGAGCGCGGAGCGCTGCTGGAGCGCCAACATAATGGATACCCACTTTTAAACTCATAAGTGGGACACTTATTGTGACGGACGGGAAACTACGGAACCCTACACTGAGCGTGGCCCGACACGCTCTTGGCCGGTTTTATTTATTATAGCATTGGGTAACAAACGAGCACACAGTCCACCTGATGGTAAGTGGATGCCGTGGCTATAGACGTCCACATTTATCCTCAATTAAGAATCAAAATGCAAATGCGTTGTCACCCGTGAGGAATAAGATGGAACGCCTCGATTACAGTAAAATGGATTTCCGGTTCTCTACACTCACCATACGAAACACAGCAGCATTAAGCTGCTTTTTTACGCAGGTATTCTGCCCTGGTCGAGCCGATCCTTTCATGCTACAACTATAGTATAGCTGCAGCGTGGCTCTAACACATAAAATTTATAACGATTTAACAATTAAAAAATATTAAGTAAATGGAAGTGTAGCAGCCAGACTAATCAACCCTAAACGAGAATAAATAATATATACTCTGGTGCTACCATAACGCGGAAGGCGAAGATAAATAACATTTATTTCTTAACTATCCCCGGCTACTGAGATACTGCGGACTGCATATAGATAATTTGACGTTCTTATAAAGAAACAAGAAGCAGCCGCAAATATCATTCAGCGCCACATTGCCTTCACACACTATTATCGTCACGTATCCGTCGACCAATTGTGAGCCGTTTCTTCAACGCCGCAGCTCGTTTCTTCTTGCTGTTCCGGAGCTGTGTTTTTTTTGCGCCCAGTAAGCCAATTACCTGCTCCGGGAAGTGTTTGAGGGCTTGGTTGGAGATACCATCCGCACCCGGTGCTTTTTTGGGCTTAAGTCCTTTGATGGTAGATGAAATCTCATCTTTAGACACAGTGATAGGGTCAGAGGCGGTAGGGGGCGAGTTCCTGCGTCGGACCTCGTCCTCCACTAGTTGAATGTGTAAGGGGTCAGTGGGTTGTGAGCTAGGAGAGCACTGAGCGGCGACGCTGTCAGCGAAGCACTCAGCCTTTACTTCGTCTTCGAAGGCAATGGAGCCGTCGGGACGAGACAGTGGGGGAGTATGCGTTATAGCGTCTATCAGGAGGGCTCTCGCCATCCGGTAGTACGCTGTGTGGGAGGGAGAGATTTTCTCCATGAGATTGCCCTTTTCGTGGTCTCTGTAATCTTAGAGGCGGTAACGCAGTTTGTGTTGAAGGCGATGGGCCGCGAGTCTATATTCGGGAGTGGGATAGCGTGCAGCTCTACGGAGGGCAGCTTTTTTGGCTTTTAACAGGTTGCTAATATCTAGGGGAAGACTAGTTTTAGCAACCGGGACAACTTTTTCATTCTCTTTAAGAGAGGATGTTATAAGTGAGGTGAGATTTTCGACCGCGGTGTCTCTTTTCCCCGTACTGTCGAGGGCGTCGGAAGAAAGGGTTATGGGAGGGTCCGGAGAGTCTATAGCCGAGGCTAGAGACTTCTTGAAGCCCTTCCAGTTGGTGTAGGTTTTGGAAGTGGGAGTTGGAGATGGCTGATGGCCAAGAAGGAGGGATACAGGACGGTGGTCGGATCCTAGATCATCGAGAGACTCGATTTATCTAAGGTTAAGGGAGACTCCTTTAACTAGAGCAAAATCTAGCACATCAGGAGCGTAGTTAACAATGTCGGGATAGTGGGTGGCAGTGACAGTCAGGTCGAGAGACTGAGTGATATTGAGCAGCACCCTGCCACTACTGGTAGTAGTGCGGCAGTTCCATTCCATAGAGTTAAAGTCTCCAAACATAATGACTGAGTCGCCTAATGCAAGAATGGCTTCGAAATCACTCTTAACGGGGAGGGTTCCGCTAGGGATATAGCAAGAGGCTATAATGATTGACTGGTGTCCAGTCATAGCTAATCTAGTGATAGTGGCTTCCATACTGGTAAGCGACGGAGTAGATATGTGGGAGCAATGAAGGGACTTTTTGTAATAGATGGCAGTACCGCCGCCTTTGCGGTCGGGTCTATCGTTACGTAGAAGTGAATAATTTTTAATAGTAAGGCCTTTAGAGACCTTGGGGCTGAGATGGGTCTCCTGTAGGAGGAGGAGATCGGCTTCGCGATCTCGAAGAAATAGCCTAAGCTCTGGGAGGTTATTTCGCAGACCGCGGATATTAAATGAAACAAGCGACAAACCCTTTGGTTTGATACGACCGTGAGATATTGCGGGAGCAGAGGGCTCTGGCATAGTTTAATTACAAAGACCTTAGTAGGTTGATGTGCTCAGTAAGAGCCAGGAGACGGTCCTGAGGGGACTGAGCTGTGCGCAGTTTACGCGCAAGAATAAGGATTTCATCTAAATTGATCCTATTGAGAGTGTTATACACTAGGTTTAGAGATTCTACTACAGAGTCTGTCTGTTTTTGTGGGTCGGCGGAGGGCCGCGGGATATTTGATTCCTTTTGGAACCAGGGGTTTATTGGAAGCGGCGCAGGCTGAGAGAGCGGAAGGCTCATAAGGTGCCTGAGGTGGCCGATAGGGGCCCTGTGGGGGCCGGTAGATGCCCTGTGTGGGCTGAGATGAGCCCTGAGGGGGCTGAGATGAGCCCTGAGGGGGCTGAGGTAGGGGCTGGCCCTGACTGGGCTTGCGGCTTACAAGAGCCGGGAAGGTTCGGTCATTGACCTGGGGTGGAGCTTCCGGCTCGGAGGTGGGAGAGGAGCGTGAGGGCAACCTCTAAAATTGGCCGGATGGCATGTTTGTCCGCAAAGGACACATGAGGGTGGGGATTCGGCGTTTTTGGGCCGAGGGCACTCTTTCGAGTGATGGGGTTCTAGGCACTTAATGCACCTGGGTGGAGCTGAGCAGTTGGCTGCCGCGTGCCCATAGAGTTGGCAGCGGTGGCACTGCGCTGGGTGTGGCTTCGACCTTAACACGCGACAGGCCGCACACAGTGCGTACCTCGCGGAAGATGGCCTTCGCCTCCGGCACATTGGTGAGAACGAGGAGGGCGAGGTTAAACCCTTCGCCCCTGCTGCTGTGCATTTTATGCACAGCTTCTATGGGGAAGCCTTGGGATTTAAGGTCTTCCAGAATGTCCTCGTTTGCGAGTTCATAGGGAACTCCGCGGAGGCCTGCCTTGACTTTGCTTTCTTCGGCGAGGGCGTATGTGTGATAGGACACACGCTCGGCCGTGAATAGGCGGGTTATATTTCGGAAGTCTTCTATAGACGCCGGCACTATTTTAATGGCCTCGCCGACATTGGTGGCTTGGTCATATTTAAAACCCTTATCGTAAAGGGTTTTGGATATTTGAGTGAATTTGGCCTTGTCTCTGAGAAAGACAGGGGGCGGGACTTGGTTTTTAGCCAATTTGGGAGCGCAGCGGGTTGCTGGCTTGGCGGTAGTGTCTTTCGACTGTGAGGCGGCAGCGTTTGGGGCTGCGGAAGTAGGGGCAACGATGGGAGCTGCGGAGGTAGAGGCAGCGGCGGAGGGTGTGCGGGCAGCGGCGGCGGCGGCCGCTGAGGCGGGGGGAGTGCGAGAAGTGGCAGCGCGTTTCGGGCCGCGCTTTGATTTCACTAGCGTGAATTGGGCTGAGTCGGTTATGGTTCCTTCGGAGTCGGAAGAATCCGAGGAGCCGGTGGAGCTGAGGGCGGTCCTCTTCCGGGAGGATGAGGTAACGGACGTGGTGTCCGAGTGCTTCATATCGGAGTCGGGGGACGCGGGCAAGTCGGTCTGCGGGCAGCCGCTAGGGTCGCGAGGAAGGCCGCGACGGCGGGCGGGGGTACACATGCCTTAGAGGCAGCGGGGGGGATGGCTTTGGCGAAAAGGGTCTCGTCAATTTGGGCGGTTGTGGGTATTCCTGCGGCTTGGATCATTTGTACGATCGTGGCCGCAATTTGGCTCATGAGTGAGCTTATGTCTATGGAAGACATGTTGATCTGGACAGGGGGGTGACGTTTTATTCTATGAAAACTAGAGGTCTCTGTTCTGAGAAGAACAGGGCCTTGTTGGCAGATGGGGAGGACTGACGATCTATTCCCAGTAGCTGGGGTCCCAATGTTCTGAAAAGAACAAGGGCTCGCTCTGAGAAGAGCAAGAGACGATCTTCTAAGAACAGTATATACAACAAGTAACAGTATAACAAAAACAATAACAGTAACAGAAAAATTAAAAATAAAACAAAACAAGCAAAGCGCGTTCAAGCCTCCCCGCCGGAGCAAGGGGGTAGGAACGATGCGAAAACAAAGTGACTCACCAATGGCGTCTGCTCGGCCGGTGTTAGCCGGTTGGAGCGGGGAGCGCGGGCGAGCGGTTGCGCTACCGAAGGGTCGGAGCACGAAAGAACTGTGTGCACGACCGCTCGGGGGTGGCGCGCAAACGGAACTGGTGCGCGCTCGCACCGATCTGCATGTCTTTTATAGCCCGGTCCAGCGACGTAGCTTCGTGAACAACACACGAGTCTCACGCCGGGAAACGAAACGTACATAATAGTTGTATATTTTGATTAATTTTCATTGGTCATAATGTAAGAATTATAATTGGCTAGGGAAAATAAAAATTGTTACCATTGGTAAACCAACACCGCAGCTAGCCATATAAATATAGGCAAGGTTAATGAAAATATATTCCACATTCCATTCCATATTCATACTCAAATCGGACTTACATAAACAGTCGTTTCATTTCTCCACCTTAAAACTACTCGGAGTCTGTTAATAGTGGACCGTTCATCTCCACTATTACAAAAGTTTCATTGATTTTTTTCGCATGTTCTACCCAACGCACTTGAAGTTAGTGCGCAATGGAAAGCGAAATGTCAGATTGACAGTGCTCTATACTTTCTCATCATTTTCATCAACTATGTAATAGAGGTCCACTGGTTGACATGGGCGTCGTCCAATGCAGAAAGGCAGCTTTGACGCTGCGTTACGTCACTTATCTGTTTATATGTGTTTCTAGCCTCATCTACATGATCATCATTACAGCCTGTCAAAAGTCCACTGCGAAACACAAGTCTTTTTAGGGATTTCGTTAGAGCAGCTGCGCTTGGCAAGCGGGCTGGTAACTGAAGTTTTTTTTTAATTATTTTGAGTTGTTATTAGGAAGATGCCGCCGCCCATCTTATGTGCCAGTGTCCCTCTGTCGCCTCTTACAGTACCCACAGGACGATTGAGGTTCTGAACGTTCTTACGTCGCCACTACACTGCGGTAAACTGACTATTTAACCCTTTCCATGAACAATATTTTTTTTTATTTAAAAACTTACATGTAACACCTTAAGCTAAGGGGTCCAAAGGGCGGACTTAATGCCATGTGGCAATCTCTGCCAGTCAACCCTGGGTGCCAAGAACAATTGTTGGCAGGTGCGAACATTATATATAAATAAGTGCACATATATATATATATATATATATATATATATATATATATATATATATATATATATATATATATATATATATATATATATATATTAAATCTATAATATATATAATATAAATAGTGAAACCGTTAGGCTCAATTTACATTGCGGCGGAATGGAATGGAACGGAAGCGTCTATTGACATGCGGGAAGGCGCGCGAATTCGCCTGCGGACTATAGGTACAGCAGTCGCCTTAGGGCTGTAGAAAGTTAGTCTAGATTCCACGCCGTTCGCACCTTTACCCGCGAATTCCACAGACTTCGCCGACGGTAACTACGGGAATCCTCGAGAATTCCTCGGAAGATGCGCGACTTCTTTTTCGTATCTAGTTTGCGCGTTACACAATTAACATAAGGCTCAATTTAAATTAACCGCAGCAATGTAAATTGAGCCTTAAGTCCGGCGTAAACGATGTAGTAATATGTAATACTGCTAAACTAGCCTTTCTGGCTATTTATTATATTTCCCATAGTCGCTTCTTACGAGACACATTTAACGGAATCGGGTGATAGATTCTTACCTTTCTTCTTACCTACTTGACGGTTTTTACGCCGTATAGTACCGTTCGTAACTACACGGTTATATAAACATTTAATTTCTTGCCTGCCTCATTGGTCTAGTGATTGCGCATGCTGATCATAGGGCCCGGGTTCGAATACAGGTTAGGACCAAAATTAGTTATTAATATTAGATAATATGTAGTTCTTTAAAAAAAAATCTCAGTAGCAGTTTAGAGTCAATAAATTCGCGCTGTCATCCCCGTGCCTCGGAAAGCACGTAAAGATAGTCCTGCGCCTGATCTCTGCGGTCGTGTTGGATTACCGTTCCAACGGATTATGAGAGTGAGGGAATAGAGAGTACACCTGCTTGCCCATACCACTCGTACATTATAATCCTGTCCTGCGCAGATGGCCTGGTCTCCGTTGCGACTGGCCGTGACGCAAACTCGTTCTGGAGGACATTATATATTTAAAAATACATTGAAATAAAACGGCAATTACATCAAATCAGTGCCATTTATTACTTCATCCATATCGAAGCATCATTATACCCAATTTTAATAATAAATAAATAGTAAAAATTTGTATACAATAAATACATTAGCCTAAACATAGAAACCGAGTTGTTGCAAATCTCCTCCTTGACTAGAATATTGTGACATGCGTAAATTGTTATGTTATGTTAGTGAAGATGTCACGGACGGCTGTACAAAAGCGTCATTCCGTATATATTATGATTTTGGTTCATTGACTTTTCTTTGTGTTTGAAATGAATTGAATGGTAGGTAAATACTAGAACATTGAATTATTATAAAAAATAATTACTTTTTTTTAAATTCTCTAGCATACTGTTGTCATACGTACAAGTAACCATAAAGCCTGCTATAACATAGAATTATTTTTCGAATTCGTCAATAACGACGTGGATCGCTTTGGTGGTCACTAGTAACATGTGGTTTTGAGGTGGTGAGGTGATGCGGGTGGGTAAGTAGGTGAGTGTGAGTTGGTCATTGACTGGAGAAGTTGGTGAGCAGCTCCTCCTGGATGCTGTTGGAGCGCGTGAGGTGCCGCGCGGCAATTTGGCCGAAAGCCGTCGCTACGGTGTCCGCCTGTGACGCTTCCCTTGCTTTCTTCTCGTGATACTCCTCAGAGAATTCCTGGAATAAATGGGAGATTAATATGAGATTAAGTTGATATCGGTGTATTGATTTATTTTATCCCGAATAAAATGTCGTTATAAACAGCTATTGTAGTTTGGTTATCTTAAATCATTTAATGGCCCTAGAGCATGGTTGTTTGGAGGCATTTAGAAAAACAAAAACACTTTGATGCATTACTATTTTGTTTGTTCTTTCTTTCTTTGTGATTTATCTCTCTCATCTTTTAGGAAACAAATTTCATGGGAACTTGTAGAAATATAAAAATAAAAAGATAATTACGTAATATAAAAATATGTTATAAAACCAGCGATACTTTTTTCAAGATAAATTATAAATTAAGATTTGCCGCCTATGAAACCAAAACTATGGGGAAGACAGAGACAAAAACACGAAGTCTTATACTATAAATAATATATGTATTAAGAAAAAAAAATGCAACAAGCTATTGAAATAATAAGGAGGACTTCGGAAAATCAACTAAAAAAAAAGACAGTTATAAGACCATATTTATTTACATAATATTTACTGTCGAAATGGCGTCAATAAAGCCGCGTCCTTTTGACCGTATATTATTTCATTGCCTGATGAAGAGCTATCGTATATCGAGCGTATCACACTGGAGACATCTATGCAAACAAGGCTGTAGTTTTTGAATTATAAAAAAGTGACCATATATACTACCCTCACGTACACTACAATATGAAAGGTTGCACAAACTGTTTGCAAAATTTGTTTTAGAAACATATTGTATTTGTTCACCTTTAGTCTGTTGCCCAAGAAGACGGCTCTCTCCCGCTTCTTGTGTATGAAGTCGGACTGCGCGAGCCAGCGGTGCTCGTGGCACTCCTCGGCTGACGGCCTCTTCAGAGGCACCTTCTTGAATACGAACATCAGGAAACGGGTCGCCTCCTGTATGACATCAGCTTTGTTAGACATGGGAAATAACAGAAGGCTACTATTTTGTACGATATTATCACATTACAATAACATGAAACCTTTACCGTCTATTAAAGGCCACTGCTGAACATAGGTCTCCCCCATAGATCCTTAGGGCCCATAGGGCCTTATTTGCCAAATTTGCCACGCCTGGCAAGTGGGTGGGCAACCGCAGCTCTTCCCTCTTCCACTCTTCTGATTTGTTTCCTCTGCCGCCTCTTACGACACGCAATCGATTGTTATGGGGTGAGAATATGTTACACCGCTCCTAAACGGTAACATGCTGATGTGTAGTTAATAGGCAATGAGGGGACCCTCTAAGTACCAAGTACATGGCAATAAAAGTGGTGTTCATAGGCTTTGGTAGACCGTGAGACCGTCCATCACTTTAATATTATTAAAAAAAAACTACATAAATATATCACAAGACAATGATATCGATAATTATTGCTGGAAAGAAACATGACTATCAATAGAAATAAGAATAAAATAAATAAGAAAATAAATTATACTTATATGTTATACACTTATATGATAATTGTTAACTGTAACTTATAGCCAATTTCTATTAAGTAGCGTTATGTTAATTATTAAGTACGCACGCTGCTACCTACTTGCTTTATATATAAAACTATTTCTCTCCCAATAGGTTTGCTGGAAGAGAACTCTTATTAGGGTTAAGCTCGCCTTTGTACATTTATTTAAATATTTAATAATTGTTACCAACTTATTGTGTGTACAATAAAGAATATATATAGAATATAGACTAATGCCCAAGTACTCAAATCAACGACATATACGGCTAAGTCAACTGATCAGTCCAAACTAGGACTGTTGATATTTTTTAAAATATCGGATTTTCGATACATCGATAATTATAAATATGAACAATCCTAGTTTGAACTGACCGTGTGTGTCGTCCAAAACGCTGCTCAATTTTAAGATGCCTCTGTCTCTATCACTTTAAGATAAGTCTCTTTCACTTCACTTTCACTCTGTCACTTTGACTGTGACATCACGAGACTTATCTTAAAATTGCGTTTAAGTATTTGGCCATAAAAAGCTTAATAGTATGTGTATGTATATACAAATCTGCATTTGAATAAAACTACTATTTACGGATTTTATCGCGTTTAATTACTTTAATTTATTTTTATTATTATCCCGACGTTGTTTTATCGCGTTTAATTATTATCCCGAAGCAATTAAACGCGATAAAATCCGTAAATAGTAGTTTTATTCAATGTGTAGTGTTCGCGTAAATTTAAGAAATTATTATCTGCATTTCTTGAAGTAAACAGTGATGATCGTGACAATATTAACATGTTCAATGATAGGGCATTTAATTTTGAGCATCTATCATGATACGAAATTATAAACGATAGCACACTAAGTTAATGAAAGTTGCACTTTAAACAAATAACATTACGTTATTAGTTGTTTTGATATATCAAAACAACTAATAACGTAATGTTATCGAAATATCATATCATATCGATAAACCTAAGTACATAACCGTTATCACATATCTAACCTAGGTATATAAAAAAGTACTCTGTGATCCAACCACAACCAACCTAACCAACGTACGAAAATGAAACGTATAACGCAAACTGTGGAACGATATGCCAGCTAACCGATGTCAAATGTCATGCTCGGAATTGAATACCCACTGATCAATTATCACGAACCTGCGTGATCTCCTTGTAAAGGTGCTCGAAGCGATACCGCACGAAGGAGATGTTCTGCTTTGTCTCCGCGTCATCAGCCCCGCGGAATGGAGATACTCCTGACAGCATGATGTAGGTCAGTACACCCAAGGACCAGATGTCGGTCTGCGGGTAGGCTGGCTCGTCGTTGATCACCTCCGGTGCTGGGAAATTGGTGATAAATTGTTATATTAGAATTTTTATAGAATGCAAGGATGACAAACAAGCTCAAAGTTCACCCGATGGATGAATATACTGTGGTCCATAGACATTTGCATTTTTTATCTTCGATTAAAAATCAAAATACAGATGCGTGCATTGCCACTCCTGAGGACTAACATAGAATCTAAATCTAAATCTAGAACATAGAATCAGCGCAATGCTGCTGTGTTTCGTTAAGTATTTCACGCTTATTCTGTTAGTTCTCCGGTCGAGCCGACTCGTTCGAGCTACAACCATAATATAACTGCAGCATGGTTCTACTACGTCAACTTTACTTATAAAAGATGTTCCATTCAGTCATCCTGTGTGCTGTGCTGTGTCCATGTAAAACTTAGAATGCCTAAACTAAAAACTTAGAATAGGGGGGGGGGGGGATTTTGCCATAGTAGCCAGGTTTGTTAGGAGGGTTGACAACCGTACTTTTTTATAAGAGCTGTTATCATGAAGACGCTGCCCACCACCTGTTCCAATTTCCCTCTGTCACCTCTTACAACAACCACGGGATGATATGGGGCAGTAGATAGAAGAGTTAAAACCCTAACTTTAGAATGTGAAATTGTTTTAGTTTTTGTAGTCGGCTTTATTTTTTATTTAAGGGTAAATTTTTCTGTTGCAAAAATTAAATCACTTTTATGAACCCCAATTCCTTTTTTAAACTGAAAGTAGCCGAAGTTACCCCTTATAACGTCAGCTATCAGCCAGTGAAAGTCCCGTCAGGTTAGGTCCAGCCGTTTCGGAGATTAGCCGGAACAAACAGCTAAACAGACACAAAAATTCTAAATATTGTGTTTTTGTTACAAGTACCGTCTATACTTTTATATGCATTTAGTAAATAGCTGCTATTTTGACATTACAAACAGACCCTTTAATCCTAATTATTTGTATAGAAATAGATATAGACCTTCATCATTTTAGCAAAAGAATATTTTTTTATAGGATTAGGATGACACAGTCCACCTGATGGTAAGTGGATATTGTGGCCCATTGACAACTATAGTTAACCTCGCTTAGGAATCGAAATGCAGATGCGTTGTCACCCTTGAGGACTACGATGGGATACCTCGATTCCAGTAAAACGAGTCTCCGGTTCCCTACACTCACCATACGAAACACAGCATTAAGCTGCTATTTCACGCTGATATTCTGTGAGAGCGTGGTCCTTCCCCGGTCGAGCCAACCCATTCACGCTATAACCAAATAGCTGCAGTGTGGCTCTACCCCGTAAAAAAAGTAAATACGTATTTAAGCCAAAGTTTGATCAAAAGTTCTTGGTAATTAATGTTCACTTTAAGTAAGTATGATTACGTCATAATAAAGTAAAATTGACTGAGATATTGTGTCAAATTTAGATTACAAATTTAAGAAGTAGGGCCGGATAAAGAAATGGACATATGTATATCATCATCATTACAGCCCAACCTGGCCTTGTCAGTACCAGACAGTACGAGGCTGCCACTTAAAAACCTTTCCCCATTGGTTATCGGTTCTTCGAGCTATATGGGCGTGCCCATTGCCACTTCAGCTCACTAATAAATACATATTACACAAAAATATTGCCTTTCAGTACAGTTCTGACGCAGTCAGGTAAAAAACTACCTGGGGTCTTAGTAAAGAAATGAAATGTGGATTTTATTCCATACCTTTGTATTCCAATTCTCCAACTTGAGGAACGCTGGTGCCTAGCTTGGTGACCCTGAACGCCGATCCAAAATCGATTAGCTTCACCTGGATCGCGCGGACGGACGACAGCACCACGTTATCTGGCTGCAGGTCCAGGTGGCAGTACCCTCGCCAGTGCAAATATTGCAGGGCGTCCAATATCTGGATAACTATGGTCGCGACCATCTGTTCCGTGTAGTCGTGACGACTGGAGAGGTACGTCAGAATGTCAGCGCCCTGAAGCTTTTCTAAAATCAATGATGCGTACGGGGTTCCAGGGGTCTGGTAGGCCCCTAATAGGTTGGATATCCTCTCGTGTCTGAGCCTCCTCAAACACTCGAACTCTCTTTGCACTTGAACTTCCGTTTCCGGCCGGCATTCCAATATTTTCGCCACGACCACACTGTCATTGGTTTTGTCTATGCCCTTCACGACAATAGAGAACTTTCCGCGCCATAGCTCCGATATGAAACTGTAGCGTTCCGTGAACGATTCGCCGGGACACCAGTCGAGCGGGTTGTTCTCGATACTGTAGTCCAATTTGGGCTTCTCTTCCTCTAATACTATCTCTTGGCCGGACTCAGTCAGCTGTTGCAAATGTTTCATGGCCTTTGTGACCTCGATCTTTGGAGCACCCGCTTGTTTGGTTTTCACTAAGTTTGTCGGGATCCCTTTTTCACTCCACCCGATCCTGTTGCGCGAGGACAGCCTGAACTGGTAGCTGGTGTCAGGTTGCAGGTCTCTGACCACGAAGAACTCGTGGTCGATGTTCTCGGCCACCGTTTTCCAATCGACGCTATCGCCTTCTTTGTATTGGAGGCTGTAGCACACGACTGGACTGTTGCCATCGTATTTCGGCTGTTTCCATCTGAGAAGTACCTCTGTGTCGGAGACATCTGCTGCAGTTGGACTGTCTGGAGCATCAGGGTGGGTCGCTTCCACGATTCTAGTGCGAGCGACGGTTTGTCCGACCTTGTTTCTCGCTACCACTTTGTAGAAACCGACGTCGTGGTGCATGGCCGGGTCCAGTTTCAGTGTGGATCTTCCGTCGTCGTCTTCGATTATCTTGATGCGTTGACCTTCAGCGATGACCATGTCATTTTTAAACCACTGGATGGTAGGTTTAGGGTCTCCGACGGCGTAGCAGGACAGTTGAGCGGGCTCGCCTTCTCTGATGGGGAGGATTTGGGGCTTCTCTCTGAAGAAGGGCAGCTGGCCGTCTTTTTTAGACTCCATCAGCGCCTGGGCTTCCGCATAGCTGTCGAGTCTGGTGCCCAGCTCGTGCCTCAGTCTGCGGATGGTGTAGCTCTCGGAGCCGTAATTGTTGATCCTCTCGCGGCGCTCGTCGTCGATCTCCTCATCCATAATATCGGTGAAGCGGCGACGTTCGTGGATGATGGGAGTCTAGTGAAAAAATAGCTTTTGTGAATATATGACTCTTACTTTGAAAATAGTATTAAACTCTTAAAATACTATTAAACTCTTATATGTACATTAGTTTTCGCTGTAGTATGTATTTTTCGCTCGTTAAAATTAGGCTTGTCCAAATTTTTCACACCATTTAGTATACTAGTATTCATTTGTCAACTCGTAAATTTATTTTATGATGTAGCAGATCGGATAAATCCAAATATAGGTATATAAGTGGCAGATTTAAAATTTTAATATTTATTTCTTGAAACAGTAACAGTGAAGTAAGTGTTAGTGCTTTCAATATTTAAAAATATTTTTTATTACTAAGATAGGACAGGTGAGCTTCTTTTCCACTTAGCGGTCCATTTGGGTAGGCACCATGTTTTTACTTACTTCGGTTGCCAAATAGTAGTGATTGCACTGCTGTATTCCAATTTGCAGGGTATATAGAACCAGTATAATTACAGGCTGTAAGGCATTCCGTCGTGTTCTTCAGAGGTGACAACGCAAGTTCATTGTTTGAAATTAGTTGCAGGTGTCGATGGACCTCAGTAGCCACTTACCTTCAGGTGGATTGTAAGTTTGATTACTACTTGAGTTTTATAAAAGAAATATAATTTATAGACTTGGGAAGATTTGTAATATTTTCATTTAATTCTCAATTTCACTATCAAATTGTACTTTGATTTGCGAGTGTCTGTCTTACCGTCTGAATATGCCTAATCTGGGCGTTTTCAAAGAGTAAATAGGCTTTTGTTTCGCTAAGACAGTGCGATTTACCATCTAAGACTGCATCACTACTTACCACCAGTTGTGATTGTGGTCAAGCACTGGCTTACAAAAATGTAATAAAAATATTTTTGAAATAGGGTTACCAACCCTAATACTATATTCAATAATAGGTATGCTAATAGGTTGCTAATACTAGTATTCAAAACTATTTTGGATATTAGGGTTACCAATTTTAGTATTCAATACTATATTTGATACTAGGGTTGGCAATTTCATTTAAAATTAAATTAGTAAACACTAACGCCACCAATTCGCCACAACTATGGTGGGAAGTCGTAAATAAATAAAATATAGTTGTAGGTAAATACAGTACAATATTATATTTGATACAACTGTTGTCAATCCCAGCTAAAGTTAAATAAGTCAGTTAATCAAATTAAATTAGTTAAGTTTAAACAACGTGGTGGTGGAAAAGTAGCGAAAATAAGTGGAAACGTGTAAATAGCAGACGGGCGCTGTGTTCAGCGGTGGGACTGACCCGTGGGTCGTAGGAGTCGTGCAGGCCGATGTTGTACGCGGGCGAGCGAAGGCAGGCCACCTTCATGTACTCGCGCAGCCGCACCGGGAACTGCACGTCGCGCAGCTGCAGCAGGTACGTGTCCGGCCCGTTCTGGTAGCTGCGCACAACAAACTCTCTATTATCTGCCCTATGTACGAAGAACCATACTTCTTATACTATTTTAGTATAAACAATATACTATATAAACTATATACTAAATAAATTAAATCTACTAAATTAACAACAAGGGTGACAAGCGAGCTCACAGTCAACCTGATGGTAAGTGGACGCTGCGGCCCATAGACATCTTTTCGAATGAATCGAATCCAAAAATACAGATGCGTCGATTAAAATGGAATGTCTTGTTTCCATTGAGAAAGGGTCTCCGGTCTCTGCACTCACCATATGAAACACAGCTCCATTAAGCTGCTATTTTACAGTGGTACTCTGTGAGCGCGTGGTTCTGCGAACCGAAGACCTTTATTACTGGAAAAACAATCAACCGACACGTAAGCGCTACTGCTCCGCTGCGAGAACAATGAGGCCATCAACTTTATAAAAAAAAAGTCCTAGGAAAAAATATAGTAATTGTATGTAATTTTATACGTGGTGGAGCCATGTTGCAGCCATTTTATGATTGTAGCACGAATGGGTCGGCTCGACCGGGGAAGAACCACGCTATCACAAAATATCAGCGTAAAATAGCAGCAACTCTGCTGTGTTTCATATGATGAGTGTAGAAAACCGGAGAACATTTCTACTGGATATGGGGCATTCCATATTAGTCCTCACGGGTGACAACGCATTTTGATTTGTAATCAAGGATAGATGTAGATGTCTATGGGCCACAGCAACCGCTTACCATCAGGTGGACTGTGTGCTCGTTTGTCATCCTATCCTATTAAAAAAGACTCAGAATATCCAGATCGGCAGCGGTCAGCAATGTCAAGACGCCTCCCAGGGTGGCGATTAAGGCAAATCCTCTCTTCAACAGGAGTCCAGCAATGGACTTCTAAGTACTGATGATGAGGAAGAAGACAGATTCTTCTTTAGATTTAAGGATGGAACAATTTCTAGATTAGTCCTGTTTATCTTTACCAAAAGCTACTTCAATTTTAGAAAAATAGGGTTCCGCGCAAAAAATTTAAACACATGAAATCCAATAATAATAAATTCCTATAAAATTTCATGTATTTTTTATAATATCATATCATAAAATTAACATTCCTAAGAAAGTTTTATGGGAATATAGTGTTATCACGTCATAGTTTCGTAGTCAAGTAAATACTATATTGTTTTTATATTTTTAATACTGAAATACGAGTATAACTTAAAATGTGAAAATCGGCAATATTTATAACACTACTAAAAGAAACAAATTTAAATTATATAACGCAGTAATTTATTAATGTGTCAACTAAACAAATGTCGAAAACCGAAGACCCTATCTAGACGAAACAAGTCCATCTTAGTCTTCATGGGTGAAAATGCATCGCATACTTAATCGAAGATATATGTAGATGTCCATTGGCACACACTCACCAAGCCATCACTTCCTCAGCATCCACTTATATTTCTTTTCTTACTTACTTTTCCCTTATTCTAAGAAAATTAAACGGTACTCTTTATCAAAACCAATCAACATATCAGACATATAATATTACATATACATTTTAATAGATATAAGACTAAATATGAAGAACTCACTGGCTCTCGGATTTGGCGGAGACCTCCCAGTCGGGATGTTCCCAGTGCGGCATGCTCAGATCGGGAGCGGGCCGGCCGTGAGGAGAGCGATCCCGTTCAGGAGACCCTACAATTGTAATGACCATCTTAATTACACATTATTGTTGCGCGCCTAAGTTGACGTCAGGTACCTGGCACTAGCGCCATCCAGTGTCGGGGACCAGAGCGAGGAGGGCTTCCTAGAAAATGTCAATATTGATCTTTCGACCAACAGCGCCATCTAGTATCGAACAGAAGAATTAAGTTTTCTAGAAGCCCCACACTCGAACTTTCTGCATTTGGTCGTTCGGCGCCCGTATTTATGAGAATATTCTGGATGTTTCGGTGTAAAAGGTGTATTGCTGCTGCAACCCGCTGTCGGGGCAGTATTGAATTTGGCGAGACAAGCGAAATAAAGTGAATCAGTGTGATTAATTATTAGTGAGATTTAAGTTTTAATTGGTGTTCGGTAATAAAAGTGTAAATTTTGGTAATTTAATCGGCATTCTTTATTGTCACGAACCTCAAGCTCTTAACATTATTAAACTATGAGAAAGTTTAAGGTCACTCAGCGAGCTATATTTCTGAGTATAGTCCTTTCCAGGGCTGTGTTCGGATTTTGTCCGCGCGATAAACATAGAAATGAGGATACTACAGTAGAACCAGATTAACCGACATAGCACAACGGATCAGTAAGCTGAAGTGGCAATGGGCCAGCCATGTAGCTCGAAGAACTGACAACAGATAAGGTTTTCGAGTTGCAGCCTCGTAAGAAAAATATGGGACGACCCTCACTAGATGGATGGTCAATGAACGCAGATGGCTCAGGACCGTGTTTTGAAGCATCCCATATAAGAGATCTATGATCCGAATACAATCTGGGCGTCTTCAAGGCAAGAGTGAATATGCTTTTGTTACGCTAAGACAGTACCATTTACCATCTAAGGCTGCATCACCACTTACCACCAGGTGGGATTGTGGTCAAGCACTGGCTTATAAAAAGCAAAAAAAAAGCAGAAGCTGAGTGACCGACATTATGTTTTCATACATTTATTCATAATAGGCATCAAAATTCATTGTTGAACATAGGGTCTACCCTTATATTGTCTCATAAAGAAGATAGTTGCTATGAGATAGATGCCACGATTGGCTGGTGGGCAATATTGTGTTAATATATCTTAAAACTATCGGAGCTTTCAATTCCAAAGACTTTAGGGACATATTAAATTCTTTAGCAATACCTTCAGGAGTGTAAATTTCGCCAGGAGGGTAGACCATCTTCGAGGGATGATCGAAGGCACCGGACAGTGGTCTACGTCTGAACCACGTTCTGCATTGCGCGTTGCTGGTCCAGTCCCTGTAAAGAATTTCAAGTTCGGAAGCTATAAGCAAACTGCAAATGTTTTAATCGTTTGTAATTAAAATAGTCTATTTAATTGAGCCAACCCACGAGTTTTATTAGCCTTAAGATTTTTTAAACGATCCTTATGGTAACAGGGGCAAGTATTAAAAAAAATAAAACATCTAATTTTTAGTTATGCCTATTATTATGTGCGTTTATGTACTTTTGACCGTAGTAGATCAGAAGGTTAGCGCTCGCTGTAAATTTCACAGCACGCAAGCAACTTGGGTTCGATCCCCACCGGCACCAATTAAATTGTTGATTAAAATTTTAAGTGCTGATTTATTATGTGCTCGGCGGTGGAGGAAAATATCGTGAAGAAACCTGGATGTCCGAGAAATAAGAAAAAGATATTTGGAAGTCATGTGAAGTCTGCTAACACTCATTGGGGCAGCGCGGCGGACAATTCCTTGCCTTGAACCCTCTCAGAAATGAGAGGAGGCTCTTTCTTGCATTAAAACAACGACTCTACATAAGCTATCGATTTACACTCCCCACTATGCCTTCATTTTTATCCCGTATCCTAATTTACTATTTGAAATTGAACACCAGGTGATTAACGAAAAACAAATTTTAAGCCTGCAATTGGGGCTATCGAACTGTCGTTGTCCAAAACTATTAGAAAACAAGGAAAAAAATGGAAGTGTTTCGTTTGATAAATTTTGGCACGGAACACGAAAAAATAAATAATAAAAAATATGAATATAAATAAACGTCAAAAGAATTACCGGTATAGATTATAGTAGTTTCTGAGACGGTCGGTGCTGATGATGTACTCGTCGCGGTATATCTTGTCGGCGAACGTCAGCCAGGGATGCGCCAGCGCAGCATCCACGTGCATGCGCTCGCGCCAGTCCAGCACCAGCAGCCGCGAGATAAAGTCGCGGCTCTCGCGACTCATCCGCGACCACCACTCCTCGTCGTGCCACTCCCACTTGCCCTCTTGCACCCTGATCGCGACAATACTCAATTTGAAACCTGATTTTTTTAATTAGAATTTGTTATTCGAAGGAACGGTCCACCTGAAGGCACGTGGTTATTGTAACTAGTGGACATTTGCAAACAGATTGGCAAGCTAGTGGGCACCAACAAAAAGGTTACTTGTCCCAGCCTATATTGTTATACTCTAGGTCACCAGCAACAACAACCACGTCCTTAATTTTTCTATATCCTTATATTAATTATCTAAATCCTAGCTGCGTTCCTAAATATAAAAAATACACTTAAATTATATAAAACGTATATTCTAAAATTGTGCCGCGGAACAGTGAGTCCGCTGAGCAGGATGCAGGTGTCGACGCCTACGTTCCACATGTCTTACAGCCGTTAGAAGACTTGCCTGGTGAGTGTCTCCCTGTCGTGGTGGCCGCGGAAGGGAGAGTGTCCACTGAGCAGGATGTAGGTGATGATGCCCACGCTCCACATGTCCGCGGGGAAGGAGACCCCGTGTCCGCCGGCCAGCTCGGGCGCCACGTACTCCGGCATGCCGTAGTCCAGGGACGCGAGCTTGTTCTGCGAGATGCGGCGCGAGAGACCGAAGTCGCACAGCTTCAACTCATCGCTGCCCGCGTGCGAGAGCAATAGCTCACCGATCTGAAAGTCATTTATTTATTTATTTATTCTTTATTGCATTCCCTATTACAAATGAATACAAAGCGCGGACGTAATGCCATGAGACACCTCCACCAGCCAACCCCTGGAGTGGTGAAAGTTTGACGTAAGTGTAGCAATATAGGGTAAAATAAAATAAAAAAGATAATTAAACCATACGAATATAAAACATACATAAATATAATAAGTACATACATCATCATCATCATCATCATTCTGTCCTTCACAAGTCCACTGCTGAACATGGGCCTCCCCCAACTAATGCCACAAAGCACAGTCCTGAGCCACCTGCATCCATCAACTGCCTGCATCTCTTACCAGGCCGTCACTCCAACTAGTGGGGGGACACCCTGCACTTCGCCTGCCGGTACGAGGCTGCCACTCGAGAACCGTCTTTCCCCATCGGTTATCGGTTCTTCGAGCTATGTAGCCGGCCCATTGCCACTTCAGTTTACTAATCCATTGGGCTATAGCGGTTACTCTGGCTCTACTGCGGCTATTCTCATTCCTAAGTTTATCACGCAGAGAAACTCCGAGTATAGCTCTCACCATAGCTCGCTGAGCGACTTCGAGCTCCCTTATACGGCCGGCAGTGAAGGCCCACGTCTTAGATCCATTGGTCATTACTGGCAACACACACTGGTTGTACAATCTAGTTTTGAGATTTTGAGGTATGCCTGACCAGAAGATGTGTTGCAATCTCCGAACGCTGCCCAGTCGAGTGGAATCCGTCAGTTGACTTCTCGGTCGAAGTTGGACTGACCTAGTCGGACTACTTGTCTCAGGTAAACATACTCGTCAACAACTTCGAGCTTAGTGCTCCCAACAACCACCGGCATACGTGTGACATGGATATTACACATAACTTTCGTTTTGTCCATGTTCATCTTAAGAGCTATCCGTTGGGAGACACTATTGAGCTTAGTGCTTAGGTCCTCCAGCGATTCAGCCATAAGAACTATATCGTCGGCTAATTGAAAGTCAGTGATGTACTCGCCATTGACGTTAATACCGTATCCTTTCCAGTACAGTCGCGTGAAGAGTTTCGTGTATACTTCGTCACCCTGTCTTACACCTCTGTCTCAAAGTTGGATAGGTTTCGTACTCTGGCTCTGTACTCGGGTAGCCATCGTAGTCCTACTGTACAAACACTTCAGCACTTCGATATATCGATAGTCAACTTGGCACCGATAAAGGGACTGCAGCACCGCTCGAATTTCGGCGGAATCAAAGGCTTTCTCATAGTTCACATACGCAAGATGTGTGTATGTGGTCTATGGTACTAAAGCCTTTTCGGAGACCGGCTTGTTCGGGAGGCTGGAAGACGTTGAGTCCGCGTGCGAGACTATTCGTAATGAGTTCCGATCATTGAACCATCCATCAACCATCATCATCATCGATTGTTCCATCACAGTCCTCACGGGTGACAACGCATCTGCATTTTGATTTGTGGAATGGAAGATAGATGTAGATGTCTATGGGCCGCAGCAACCACCTATCAGGTGGACTGTGTGCTCGTTTGTCACCCTATTCTTTATAAAAAAAAATTGAAGTAATATATACTGACGCACTAGAACAGCTATCTCAAACAAAAAATGTGCGCTACTTTGTGTTCGCGCGGTTGTTTTTTTATCATAAAATAAACCTAGTACCTAGATTGTATTGTTAAATAGGTAAATTATATCGAGAACAATATTTAAATTTTATTATTTATTTTGTATATTATATTTGCTTATTTATTATATATTATTATTTATTATATATATATATATATATATATATATATATATATATATATATATATATATATATATATATATATATATATATATATATATATATATATATATATATATATATATATATATATATTACATAATATTATATCACAATTACATTTTAATGATATTTTATCTGAATATTTTAAAAGGTATCTATGTCAAACTTTAAAAAACATACTAAATGTATGTTTAACAAAACTTATTAACATTACGTTTAAATTACAAATATATTTATTTAAATTAGAATAAGAGTAGTTCATAAATGCTGGGCACGCGATAATTAAAAATGGACGATTTTATTCCATCTTGACTTTGATGTGGAAACTTAAAAATAAAATAAAAGAATAATAAGCAGATTTAAACATGAAAAATTTAGCCTAATTATAACAACGTGTGTATAATAATTTTATATTCGTCCTATACTTAAGTACCCACAGAAATGTCGCATTTGAACATATTAATTTCATAATCTATATTCCATGACACGAGATGGCGTCTTAGGAATATTTGTTTTATTATAAATCTATAATACTTTATTTATTGATTAAGTATCTTATTAACGGATGAAAAGTAATTCCTTGGTTTTTACTGACATTTCTTGAATTATTTGTGCAATATCTAAGTACACACTACGGCATATTTTTTTCTATCAACACAACACGTGTCAACTCTACAAGCCCTAGCGAGTGACTGATTAAAGTGCGGTGTACGCACCGCAGTTGAGTGGAACGGAGTAGCTGGATGCAGTGTCGCCTCTAGTAACTAGTACGTAATAGCTAAATGGTTCCGAAAAAAAAACACATAGACGCGGCTCGGAAGGGAAATCCGTCTGTAGTTTTTCAAGAGAGCATTGTTGCCTTTCTTGAAGAACAAGACCACCGCTCTTCTGCTCCACGCCTCTGGAGTAGTGCCAGCATGGAGGACTAAATTGAAGAGCTTCTGAAGAACTTTAAGAATCGGCTTTTCACCCGCTTTCAAAAACTCCGCTGTTATTCCATCCTCGCCCGGGGACTTGCACTTTTTAAGGTGCTGGAGAGCCATTCTAATCTCCCTCAGACTGACGTCCGGGATATCATTGGAATAATGTGAGAGATGGGTACCTTGTGCCATTTGCTGTAGAAACTATCAGTCCGTGAGGTACACGTGCGATGATATTCCTAAAGAAACTCTATCCGCGACTAGTCGTTACTGCTTTTGAAAAGAGGGCTGTTTATTTTCTCGCTCAAAGACTATATATAGCCATTCAGAGAGGAAACGCAACCAGCGTTCTTGGCACGATACCACGGAGAGTAGGACTATGATAATTGCAGTTTTTATTATTTTTATTATAGTTTTTTAACATTGTAATTTGAATTTCGAAAATAAAGAAGTGAATAACTGTTAATGTTATTTAAAGTACATATCTTCTTTTATATGTTGCTAGGTGGCTCCCGGCGCATTGCTGCCGCAGAAGAAATAATTGTAGAAATATCGTTTTACATTTGGAAGAGTTATATTGTTTAATTAGGAATGCTAATACAATCATTGAATTTGAATGACCTATAACTTTCAAATAAATTGTTAGTACCTTTAATTGATTGTGCAGTTATTGTTGTATCTAAATTAACGTGTGCTTATTATTTCTGCATTGTTGTAATTTTTGGTGTACTTAAATAAATAAATAAGAAATTGTCAAAAACACCTTGTGATTTCGTATGACATAGGTAAAACGATCAACCAAACTTTTAATATTATCATGATGACAAACGAGCTAACAACCCATGGTACGTGGCTACTGCACACCATCGTCACCTGCAACTATACAAACAATATTACTCCATTACTTTCCTCTCCTCTCCCTTTTAGTATTTCATAGAAAATGCCGATGACCGATGAGTTTATTATTTTCCATAAACATTATTTTGTATTTAGAACCTTAAAATATCTAAAAAAGAGAATATCTGAAGAGGGTTTTGTGTCAATTCTCTGACCAAAGGAACCTCATTTCGAAATAGTAGTACATTTCTTTTGGTTTAAGTTATTTTTATTATCTCAAGAATTTTACATTCACTTATGAGACTTACATATCTACAGCTTAATATAAACTTGGTTTAGGCTATTCGTACAAGGTAATAATGCAAATTACAACAAAAACTACCGAAGACATACAAAACTAAATGTAGATGGTTTTAAAATTTTGTTTAGCGACAGCAATGGCTCGTCAGATTTCGTGCAAATTCGACCGCCGGCTTCTTAATGCCGATTTTCACAGATAAGCACCACTGGATGTGACTTGCATAAACTGAGTGTAGTAGTATTAGTTTTGATAATTAAGAAAAATCTGATTAAATGTCATGTATTAAAAATTATATCTTTATATTAAATAATAATAATAATAATAATAATAATAATAATAATAATAATAATAATAATAATAATAATAATAATAATAATAATAATAATAATAATAATAATAATAATAATAATAATAATAATAATAATAATAATAATAATAATAATAATAATAATAATAATAATAATAATAATAATAATAATAATAATAATAATAATAATAATAATAATAATAATAATAATAATAATAATAATAATAATAATAATAATAATAATAATAATAATAATAATAATAATAATAATAATAATAATAATAATAATAATAATAATAATAATAATAATAATAATAATAATAATAATAATAATAATAATAATAATAATAATATATCCCACAATTATCACACACAACGCCATCTAGTCCCAAGCAGAGCTTGTGTTATGGGTACTAGACAACTGATAAACGTACTTATATATTTCTAAATACATAAATATTATAGATAAATAACACCCAGACACAGAACAAATGATCGTGCTCATCACACAAACATTTGTCCTGGGTGGGAATCGAACCCACGACCTCCGGCATAGCAGTCAGGGTCACTAAACACTAGACCAACAGGCCAGTCAATATATTGTAATAAGTTGTTGTAATATTTATATTATTTATTATTTCGAAGTAACTTAAATAATTGGTGTTTTAGTGTATAAGCAGATGTTAATTTAACAAACGACGTTCAAAATTTAAATAAATGCTATGCCTTCTAATCTCTGAGGGCCAAGATGAAAATCCTTAGTATTCAGAGACAATCTCGACTTTCAACTTTAATTACACAATGTCAAAATGTGCAGTAGTACGAACTATAGTCAAATTTTGACATTGTGGACGTGAGGTACCCCTAGAGTAATAATTACTTATTGCCTTTTACTTGAAGTTGGTTGCAAGTGTCGATGGGCTGCAGTAACCATTTACAATCAGATCTTTAGATGGCAATACTGACAAATAAACTAATTTTCTTTCAAACTCTCACCCTTGTAGCGCTTACCGTGAGTCCGAGATGTGCGACGTTGTTATCGTGCATGTACTTGAGTCCGCGCAGCAACTGCCGTATATAACCCGCTATTTCCCTTTCTGTGTAACCCTGGCTCCTGCAAGCAAGCAACATATTGTAGAATTAGTATGGTAATAACCTACATACATCCCTCTACTGGGCACAAACTGGTTTTGAGCATAGAGATAATGGAATTACATGATCTTTCGAACCAGATTTTATGTTAAATTTACTATAAAAAAGCAGTTACTCAAGCCTTGCAAGGTCTTCTAAGGCTTCTAAGACCGTCGGCAATAGGGTGTACTGTGGTTACGGCTATTGTTATTATTCACCGTTAAGTTGTACACTTGTAATAAATTGCAGAAGTTGGTCAGCTGTGAGTCTTTTTGGCATAGATTTAAAAATTCATGATATTTTCTTTCAAAACAGAATTTATTAACAGGACAACTGCTTGGTCCTTCGAGCCAGAGTTTTTTCAAAAAACGAACTTACAATCCATTTGATGGTAAGTGCCTATTGCAACTTATAGAAACCTACAACTAACTTCAAATAAAGAAGTCAACGTATACGTTGACACCACTGAAGACTAAGATGTAATGCCACATAGACTGAAATTATACAGGCCCTTTATAAATTTCACAACCAAATACAGATCATAAGCTTGGTAGGTGAAATAGATTACAGGGTAGTACATATCTAGGCAGAACATATCACTTAACATCAGTTTTAAGTTACATGGTCTTTCGGGTTACATTTTATTACTTATAAATCTTTAACAAACCTAAGCAGCCGATCGCGGACCAGTTCCCCACCAGCAGCCAGTTCGAGCACTAGCGCGAGAGTGTGCTCGTGCTCGTATGCGTCATACAGGCGAATGAGATGCCTGTCGTTGAGCAGGTTCAGTATGTCCAATTCATTCTTCATGAACGGCTTCAAGGCGGAATGTCCGTGCATTATCTTCGCCGCGTAGTTGCGACCTGGGAAATATGTTGAAAGACCGATTAAAACAGTGTCAAAACATTACTTGTTTGTTTGAAATACTAAGAACTTCTTACACATAGTTGAAAAATTACCTCATTTTGTATTATTGTAATCACTTCGCAGGGTCACAGGCTCAAGGGCAAAGGGCAAAGTAATTGTAAAAAATTTCCAAACGTTTAATTCAATTTTTTTAATTTTTTTGTAAAGTATCAGTGCCATAGCTTTTACTCCGTTCACATGTTACACACTATTTTTTCCAGACGGTGAAAAAGGCCACCGACTAACTAAATGACAGCGTAACGGTCTTTTCCCTACTCCAAGCTCCTCTGAGACATGGGAAGAGTACTATACCAAGCAGTGGAATGTATAAGGGCTATAATTTTTCTTTTATTACTTCTACTATATAAAGTTACCAGTAAGTCTTTCAGCTGCGTGGTACACAACGCCCTGGACGCCACGGCCCAGTTCGTCTCCGATGTCATAGAAGTCTCCAAACGGCTTCGTGCTTGGTTTTACTCGCGGTGGATGCTCGCGGATTCTGCAAACAGAGGTAGACTTTGTTACTCAACTAAAGACAAAACTTTAACGTTCTCTAGAAAATGTGGTGGATTTTTTCATCATTCAATTTGTTCACCTTTGTAAAAGGGTTGGGACATTTTGTTACTAAATATTCATTTATTTAAAGACATAATAAAGTCCTTCAGACCGAATTCCGGTTACGGCGTCTCAACGAAGACTAGTCATCTATGCTGGACATGTTGCATCCCATTACATTTTCTTTCACATAAACGGGAGTAAATAGATAAATTGTTCGGATAAATTCCAGTCACCAAATTACACAAACGCACATCGGGACAAAACTCACGCACCATCCACACAATTTGGATGCTTGGTAGTCCACCATCACTGCGCAATTTATTAGAAGTTTTCTTCCTCGCAAGAATTCTTGGTGGAATCATCTACCACCGGCGATTTTTCCGTACTGATACGACTTAGTGACCTTTAAGAAAGGAGCTTACATCTTTTAAATAGGCCGGCAATGCACCTGCAATTTCCCCGGCGTTGCAGTTGTACATGGGCGATGGTCGACGCTTACTATCAGGTAAATGTGATTTTACGTGGGCGTAACCGCTGGGCTGTAAGCTTCTAAGATATAAAAATCTAGTAAATATATTCGTGGTTTGGGCAGGCACAGATAGAACAAGTCGGTGGACGGGCGCATATTCATAGTTAGCCTGATGCTGTTGGAACTCTAAATCGGGCACTGAACGCCAGACATAAATGACCGGCAACGTAGAACAGTTATAAAAAATAAAAATAAATAAATGTCAAAGTGGCAAAGAGTGCAGTCTGGTGTTATAATCGTTAATACGCCTGCCCAGAGTGACGCTTATGGAAAATCCACCACACAAATCCACCACACAAATCCACCACACAAATCCACCACACAAATCCACCACACAAATCCACCACACAAATCCACCACACAAATCCACCACACAAATCCACCACACAAATCCACCACACAAATCCACCACACAAATCCACCACACAAATCCACCACACAAATCCACCACACAAATCCACCACACAAATCCACCACACAAATCCACCACACAAATCCACCACACAAATCCACCACACAAATCCACCACACAAATCCACCACACAAATCCACCACACAAATCCACCACACAAATCCACCACACAAATCCACCACACAAATCCACCACACAAATCCACCACACAAATCCACCACACAAATCCACCACACAAATCCACCACACAAATCAGACCAACATATAATGATAGAACAAGTTCGTACGCGTGCTCACGCACACGTGCACCTAAAAAAATGTTGTAGGTTAATCAGACCAAACTGATCTGAACTATCTAAAATGCATATGTATGCGTGTTCTTACTAGAGGTAGAGCATTTTTTGGACATAGATTATTGGCTCACCCAAAGATATACAAAATCATACCTTAAAATATGTACATTTAATAAATTTGACTTTGTAAAGTCAAAGGCATGCCAAAAACGTCAATTTAGTGTTCTGTCTATCTTTCTTTATTGGTCCGATTTTTTTTATAGAATAAGGGTGTCAAACGAAAACATAGTCCACCAGATGGTAAGTGGATGCTGTGGTCTATATACACCTACATCTTTATTCAATAAGGAATCAAAATACAAATACGTCGTCATCTTTGAGGAATGAGTGGAATGTCTGTTTCCAATACCCAACACAGCAGCATCAAGGTGCTATTTTACGTTAGTGTTCTTTGAGAGCGTAGCCCTAACCCGGTCGAACCGACTCATTCGTGCTACTACCATAATATAGCTGCGGTGTCGCTGTACTACGTCTGATACCGAGCCCTACAAAGTCCAGCAGTAAACTTTTACGGACTGATGAAGGAAAATAAGAAGAAATAATCAGTGAATAATCAAGTGGATCGTTGTATGGTACGAACCTGGTAGAGTATTCGTGTTCGCTCTCTTCCACGTGCAACATGGCGGAGGAGCTGACGGAGCCCGCGACGTTTCGCGCCGAAATTGAATAGAGTCCTTCGTCTTTCAAGATGACGTCGTGTATCACCAAGATTACCGTGTCCGGCTCAATAAATTGCATCTGTAATTCATAAAGTTACAAGTTGTATCGAACATAGAGAAAGAAAGAAAAGAAAAAATATTAAGTACCTATGTGACCAACACACAATTCGTAGTACAATTTACAAATAGGTCGTGTGATGTCAAATAGGATCCCGCCTTAGTGATAACCGGATATTTGCGTTAAATATCACTTAAACTAATAATAAATTAATGAAATATTAAAGTAATAACAATTATTTTGATAGACCCAGAAATTTACTTGTATATAATGTAAACTATATTATACGTACAACCTAGACGTTGTACGATTAATCTTTTCCTTGCATTAATTTGCAGTTTTTAAGACGTATTTTGCACAGAGTATATCGAAGATATACAATATTAATATAGGTGAATATAGATATTTTTCTAACAATTAAAGTCACTTTTTTACCCTAAAATAATTAGTAGAAACGAATGAAAGAACGTATGAATAAAATACTCTGCAGTCATAGTTTACATTAGCGATATTATAATAGCGCAAAGACCAAGAGTTTAGCTGCGGCTTAGCAGGCTCAAATTTCTGGTCTTTGTTTTATTGCATGTTTATATACACTTTAAACTAGTCTAAAAGAATATGACAGGATATTTTTTAAAACAAATAAAAGATGGTCGTATCTTATCCAAACTCGATGGTTTGTTTTTAAGGGAAAAGCAAAATAATTGTATTTTTCCCCAGGCTATTAATATAATATACCTAATAAATATAGCCGCATTCGTACTATTTTGGAGCTTTTTTGAAACTAGTCTTGTACATAAACTCCTACGCCTGTCATACAGAGGGGTAGGCAGAGACTATAGACTTCCATTTTGCATAATCCTGACAACAGGCATATTACATATTTAAATATACAGATTTGCACAATATGGCAATTTACTCACCTTAATTCTACTACTAGGTGCAAGTGGCTGCCAGTCCTTATACCACTTGATATCAGGGAACGGTACTCCAGTGACCCTGGCCTCGATCCTCGCGGTCCTCCTCTGCAGCGCCACGGTCTCCTCGGGTCTGGTGATGAACCGCGGGTACTCCGCCAACTCCAGACGGACACGTTGCCGTGCTTGTCCGTGCTCGTTTGTGGCCACGGCCTCGTACCAGCCCACGTCACGTTCCAACATTCTGTGTAAAGTTAACTAACGTTACAGTACATTCAAGTCCTACTGCTGAACGTGCAATTCATATCGGTGATGTTTATGGAGCAATAAGTTTGACGCGCTACACTAATGCATGTTGGCGGATTACACCACATGTCTTCGAAATATTTTTATTCCTCAGACATTTAAATTTTCTTACGATGTTTTCCTTTACCACTGAGCACGTGGTAAATTCGCACAAAATTCCAACTATACTAATGTTAAGGACTCGCTGCCCGCGATGTAATAAAATGGGAAATCAGGACGTCGCCTATTGCGCTCTCTGTCGCATTTACGGGTCTTCCGGCAGGCCTGACGCGGGCAGTGAGTCTTTAGCATTAATATAACTAACTGGCTGTAGTAGCCACTTTCCATTTTCCATCATACTGTACTCGTAAGTTTGCGTATATTAAATTATTCGTTTTTTTTTAAATAAAGTATAAGTACAATTGCCCCTTATTTTTCTAACCAATATAAAAATGGAACAGTAAAGAAATTCTAAAATTTGAAAATACAATTATAACGAAATATACTCACTTGTTAATAAACAATGTCGCTTGTCCATTGCGGGTGTAGCTCCAATCATATCTGCCTCCGATCTCGATCGGCTCATCATTGAAGAGGTACGTCATCTTCGGCTTAGGGTAACCGTAGACAAACCAGAACAAATTGGCATTGTGGCCTTTGATTCCATATTGGGAATCGTGTTCCTGTCTAAGGAATTGAGGTGCTTGAGCGTACCCATCGTGGGGAGGTCGCTCGATGTCGAAGTCCTTCGGGAAGTAGGGCGAAGTCTCCGGACGGAAATCGATGCCGGGCTCCAAATAGGGCACGAATTTCGGCGGCTCGGGCTCCAAACGGGAGCGGTGCGTGATAGCGTAGGGCGAAGGCTCGCTCACTCCGTATTTGTTCTCGACTCGAATGCGGAACTTATAGTCCCTGAAGGGTTCCAAGTTCCGGATGTCGCAGACGCAAGATCTTAGCCCGGTGCGCGCTGTGAACCAATCCCCGTCTGGCATTTCGCACATCTCAACCTGTAACAATTTATGATCCGTGTATAAAATATTTTTTTTACATATTTGTCGTGGTGGTGGCGTAACATATTCCATTATTCGACTAAGAAAAATGTTACCGCTACCAATATGGTGTTATTTATCATCTTATTTACGCCAGGTGTAAAATACCTACACCAACGATAAGGAGCAACATCAATTTGCCTGCCAACTTCAACTATATTACTCTATGACGTCAACTTCGGACAAAGAAGGTTAAAGTTGGTTTTTTTTTGGGAGGGTAGACGTAAAAATCAACACATACTTTATATCGGTCTATTTGTTTTAATTATAATAATAATATTTTTTGTAATGTAAGTAATATTATATTAATATTTTTATACAAAAAAAAAAAAAAGAAAATAGACAAGTGTCAACTATGTTTATTTTGTCTAAATATTTTAATAAAAATAACATTTTAATTGTAAAATTTTAGTGCACAAAGGAAATTTTTATTGTTGTCATAGATTTAAATAGTATAACAGTGGTTTATATAATATCTGAAATTAACTACGAGACATAAAAATTTTTCATGATTGTGACATAATATGCCAAATGTAACAAAACAATTCGCAACAAAGGATTTCTGAAATACTATATATTTGATTGACTGATGAAGAGCTATCGTACCGCAAAGCCACATAAGAGTTTGTCGGGATATTTTTCATATTTGCGCATGGGGATTTTGTTTTTGTTCCCACTACAGTACCTGTTCAGTATTTGAAAAGTTCTAGTCCGCGTATGATAACTTCAAGACACGTTTGCTAAGGCCGCCATCGTTTGTTCTAGCGACGCCATACGTTCGTGGATCTCTTACACTGCAGCTTCCAATTGCAAAACCGTCCTGTGACGCACCTACGTAACGACGCATGCGTCTTGTTACCAAGACAAGCAGCCTTCATATTTTGACTTTGACTTTTTTATATCTTCAGTGTAATTGTTAAGTTACTTTATTGTGTTTTTTTTAATTTGTTTTAAGTTATTCTTTTTTGTTATTGTATTTAACTGTTGTGAATGCAGTCCGTAACCCAATCTAGTGATGACACGGCAAACGCAACACTTATATGTACACAGTGCAACAAGTCATTCAAATCTTTAAAAGGCCTCAACATACACACTACAAAAACACACAGGAAATGTATTAGCCAAAACAGTTCACCTTTAGACATACACCCTTTTATTCCAAATACGCCTACTTTTGCAGCCAACTTTCCAACTCCTTTCCACACATATCTTAGCCATTTGAAAAATAGTATACAGACAGTTAAAAGAATCCCTCGAGGAGCTCGAATAACCGTTGCTACACATTTGTCACAATTAATCCAGAAATGTTACATAAGCAATTGTACTCAAGACTGGCAGAACCTATTTTTATTTTCATACAGCACACTACATATAACAAAAACTGATAAACCAAATTTATCCTTGACACAAAAGATTAAAAATAACTGTACTGTCAGCTCCTCACCTTCTCCCGCACCTCTAATCAAACATGATGCCCCTCGTAATCGCAACAAACTAATCGAAAACAAAATCTGTGACGGAGATCTCAAAGGTGCCGCTCGCCTTTTGTTCTCAAACGAGGTACTTTCACCAGATACCCCTGACACCCTTCAGGCCTTACGGTCAAAACATCCTCTAGCTCCAGTAAACCCATATTTTTTCGACCGACCAACAGTAGGGCAAGCATGCCTTCAAATTCAAAACAAAGATGTAACGGATGCCATTTTATCTTTTAAACCAGGTTCGGCTGCAGGTTTGGATGGAATCTCACCGCAACATTTGAAAGACTTAACATCGCATTCTGTGGGTGATGCGGGTGAGCAACTTGTAAATTCAATCACTAAATTAATTAACTTTATGTATTCCGGTAATGTCAATCCAGAAATTGTTCCAATTCTTTTCGGCGCGAACCTCATTGCTCTCACCAAAAAGGACGGAGGGGTGAGACCAATTGCTGTTGGATCAACACTACGACGCCTGTCCTCCAAAATTGCTGTTCGACATATTTTACAGAAATTAAATTCGGAATTTGAACCCGTACAGTTAGGCTTCGGTGTAAAAGGAGGGTGTGAGGCAGCCGTCCATGCCCTACGTTCTTTCCTAACATATGGACATCCTGACGTGTTGCTCAAAATTGATGTCAAAAATGCTTTCAATTCGGTAAATAGGGGGACCCTACTGACTGAAATAAATCAACATATACCCGAAATATACAATTATCTTCTTCTCAGTTACGCTGACCCAACAAAATTGTTATATCGATCTAATGAATTATCCTCGGAAGTAGGTTGTCAACAAGGTGATCCCCTTGGACCAGCAATTTTTAGTTTGGCTATAAATCCCATAATCAAAAGTTTAAATTCTAAATTCAATATTTGGTATCTGGATGACGGAACCTTAGGAGGTGATATGGAAACTGTATTTTCTGACCTTTTTTCAATCAAAAATAAATTTGAAGCCATTGGTTTGGAGCTTAACTTTAGCAAATGCGAACTTTTTATAAATAACTGCAACTTAAATTTAAATGACGTAAAACACAAATTTAATACTTTGGCACCAAATATTAAAATAGTTAACAGTAATTCCCTTTACCTTTTAGGTTCTCCAATTTTTAACGAATCTATTTCTGAATATATTAATAATTCAATTGCTAAATTTCAAAATTCTGCTGACCGTCTCCTTGAAATTAGTCCACATTATGCACTTTGCATTTTAAAATCTTGCCTTTTTGTCCCGAAATTTACGTATGTGCTCCGTTGCTGCTCCTTTTGGAATCACCCAGACCTTTTGACACAAGTGGACAACTTAATCAAAATAAGTTTAGAATCGATTCTTAATATACACATGAACGAACAATCTTGGACCCAAGCATCCCTACCCATCCGTTATGGTGGTTTAGGAATTCGCAAAATTTCCAGTGTCTCTTTACCAGCCTTCCTATCTTCTGTCCACAGTTCAGCAAATCTCATAAGTAAAATTTTAAGGGCATCCCCTTCAAACTTTGAGATTGCTGGCCTGGAAGAAGCTAGAAACGCTTTCTTAATTACATGCCCTGGTCAAAATTTTCAATTTCCTCTAAATTCACAGAGGAGCTGGGACGACATAAACTGCAAATTGACTTATGACAATCTTTTGAGCTTTAGTACAGGTTCGGCGCGTGCTAGGCTTTTGGCCGTGGGTACGCATGAGGCCGGCTACTGGCTTCACGCGTATCCTTCGTCAAATACAGGAACATTTCTTGAGCCTGACACGCTCCGAATCGCAACCTGTCTACGGCTTGGGGTTCCGGTCTGCGCTCCTCATAAATGTCCGTGTGGCAGTGACGTCGACAAGCTAGGATATCACGGGCTATCATGCCAAAAAAGTGCAGGTCGCTTCTCGAGACATGCAGCACTTAACGATATCATACGCCGGTCTCTTGCCACCGTCAACGTGCCAAGTCTACTTGAGCCGTCTGGTATTGCAAGAGACGATGGCAAGAGACCGGACGGTATGAGTTTGATTCCATGGAGGATGGGCCGGGTGCTGGTATGGGATGCAACCTGTTCAGACACGCTGGCCCCTTCCCATCTACGTGGAACCAACAACAGAGCTGGTGCGGCTTGTGAAGCGGCGGAAAAGGCTAAAGTTTGCAAATACAGGGGTCTAGGCTCCGAATATATTTTTGTCCCTTTCGGTGTCGAGACCCTTGGTCCGTGGGGTCCTAGCGCTATAAGCCTTTTTAAGGAAATAGCAAAAAGGTTAATCGACGTCACAGGAGACCGAAGAGCTGGCAGTTACCTCGGACAAAGAATTAGTCTAGCTATTCAACGGGGAAACGCTGCCAGTATCTTCGGAACCTTGCCTAAAGGACCTCTTTTTTAATAATTTAATTTAGTTATTATAATATATATTTTTAAGGTTTTTAGTATTAGAAATAATGTTTATAAATTTATGGGTTAGATTTAATTTAAAGTTGTTCTGAATAATGTTTTAGACACTTTTTATAAAATCTTTGATTAAAGGAATTAAATAAGATTTTTATACAATATGTCTTTTCAAGATATAAGCCTAAACGACGCATTTTTTCACCTTAATCCTCTGATAAGTCGAATAGTAGTAATAGTTTCTACAGTCCCCCTTCTTTCACCCAAACATTAGATTCGCACTTCTCAGATATAAGTACTAATAATTTCGACATTGTCCATGGACATTAATTCCCAGAACATTCGTGCGCATTATCCAGACAAGCTCTCGTCGTTTTATAACAAAAACATACATGCTATTTTGATCTCTCGATCTTGGCTTAAACCTTGTTTGTCCTCCACGTATATTAATAAAGCTTTCAACTTATAAGGGATGATCGTTGAACTCAAGTTGCTGGAGGTGTCTCCATCTACCTTCGCTCGCACTTACAATTTGCAAATATAAGTATTTCTGCTGAACATTTAATTATCGAATACCAAGCTATTACTTGGCGTGTTTTAGAATCCTAGCCTTACAATTTACTACTTTTCAATGTTTGAAAGCCTCTTAGACTGATATATTCCACTTTATCACCACACGGTGATTTTAACACATGCCTTCTGAAGAGCGACTCACTCCCTTTTCGATTGAAATCTATACTTCCAGCAGCTAATTTACATATTCTCCCTCTTTCTGCTACTCACTTTTTTCCAAATTGGACCCCGTCTCCTCTGTATTTACTCTTGTTTCTTCCATTGATCACATTGCTAAACATGATCAATGTCCTGCTGATGCATTTTCACCTAAACGTAAGTCGAGGATCCTTTTGCTGCATAATTTTGGTTGTGTGGATTTTTTCTCACTCACAAAAGGGTGTATAGTTTTAATTCTTACCTAACACATTTCTAAAACGTTCATGCTTCAGTTCGGCCGGTCCGGCTTAAGTATTTGCTGCTCCCTTACTCAGGAGCAGCGTAAAAATAAAATACGGCTAGCTAGATATCAATTTGATAATTCTAATTAGATAACAGATATATATATATATATATATATATATATATATATATATATATATATATATATATATATATATATATATATATATATATATATATATATTAAAAAATCGGAATCACTGCTTGTGCTTGTGTGAGTACACTGGTTGTGTAGGGATTGATTCCTGCAGAGTATGGACATTTCTTAAATCTCTTGGAGTTGATAAAGCGCGTCAATATACTAGCATCATAAATATTGATTTAAACCAACTTAATCTTATTAAACAAAATCTTGATTTGGTTTTGGATTGGAGTAAGTCATATGGTCTTAAAGTAAATCCATCAAATACTAAAGCAATAATAATTGGCAGTCAAAAATTGATTCCACTTATAGATTTTCCTACTCTACCTGCCATTGTATTTGACGGGACATCTGTGCCACATAGTGACACTGTAAAGACATTTGGTATAACTTTCGACAAATTTTTATCACGGGCTTCACAGGTAAGCGTTATGAGTGGGAGGGTGTTTGCGTCGGTCAGATCTCTCTACAGATTAAGTAATTTCCTACCCATACCAAGCAAAATTACGTTTGCACAATTACTCCCCTTACCGATTCTAGATTATGCTGACACGTGTTATAAAAATTTAAATGAGGAGCTGCTTAATAAACTTGAGCGCATTCGGAACGGTTGTATACGGTTCATATTTGGACTCCGAAAACATGGCCATGTTTCCGAAACCACCCATTGACGATTTTGGCGAATTGGCCACCCACTTATTTTTATTTTTAAGCAAATGGTAACTCTCTAATGCCTAAATACACAAATGCTGCTCAATTATAAAATACCGTTAAGTCTCGTTTCGTTTATCACTTTAAGTCAAAATTACTGTGACACCAAGAGACTTAACAATATTTTAAAATTGAGGAGCATTAGAGTATTTGGCCATAATTGGACTGGACTTAAGTACTATAAATTTTCTAATAGATTTGTTTGTAAATGGAAGTTACCTGGTAAGTGACGGGGAACCTGGGCCCGTGGGGGATGGAGGGCCGCCAGGAGAGCGTGAGATGGCGGTCGGCCATGCGCGAGATGATGGGCTTGTCGCCAAGCGGCATCGGCACGCCCGTCTTCTTCATTTTGTCGAACTCCGAGTACTGCTCCGAGATCGGACGCTTGCTGCTCAGCGGCTCCAGAGCTTCACACAACATTGATAGTTTAGACGGGTTGGATAAAATATCGTATTTCAAACACGATTTTATCGCTCCAGAATTGATAATTCTTGAAATTGTATATATTCGGAAAATGTTGTTGTTGCATATGTATACATAATTTAGTCATAAATAAAGATATGTAGCTGAGATTTTGGAAAAAATTATAGTGCCATTTGCCCCAGTTATGGGAGATACATTTGTTTTTATACATGATAAAGGCCCCACACTGCGGTAGAGGTTGTCGAATACCTTCGATACTTTGAAATCAATGCTATGGGGTAGGCGCTCTCACGCGACTTAATCCCATAGATCATGTATGAGATAAGCGTGGAAGACAACTTAAGAAAAAAATCCTGCCTCCGCTAATTTGAGAGATATTAAAAACGTATTACAGGAAGAATGGAACGCAATCTCCCAAGATTTTATTTATAACTTGACAAGGAGTACGCCAAGGAGACTGGAAACAGTTCGAAGAACTAGAGGGGGCAACACTAAGTGCTGATTGTAGCCACGTTATAGCCTTTTCATAGCATGTATGAAAAAAAATGAAGAAAATGTATGTTAAGTACAAAAATGTCTTTCCTATAAAATTGTTCTTTTTTAATTTAGCTAATCTATGTCATTTGATCGTTTTTTTTTTGGCGTTTGCAATTTTAAATTGAGAATAATAAGCAAAATCCATATTCATAAACATGGATTTTGCTTATTATATGCCGATATACACTGTGACCACCGTAAGGTATAACGTCAAAGTGAAGCCCGTTTTGTGTAGTCCTTTTTAGTTTGTTATACTGGTTACTGTTTAGAACTGAACCAAGTCCAGTATACTATCATTTCCATTTTTCGATACTGTTTTCAAGTGAAAATATTTATAAATGTAAACGTTTTCTGTTCAACAGGAAAAATTATTATTTGAATGTTGTTGCTTTTGAAACTTAAATCCAGAGACGTTAATGTCCGAGTTTATTTGAATAATAATAGTAATTAATAATAATAACAATAATTCGTGGAAGCTGTTGAATCTCTATGACAAAAAAACCATAACGGGCTGTTATGTTTTTTGATCACGTAATCAAAGTACTGAAAGCACCTAACCTCGGAAGCGCCAGTGAAAAATGGCGGCGATTTATCACGTCATATATTCCCTTAGGGTACTGCGGCAGTATACTGTCAGTCCATAACGGAACTAATTTTTCACCAGTGAGAGCACTGAGTAGTGCTCGCAGTGTATATTGGAACACGGCCTTAATTGTCATAAATATCCATGATTGTTTTTTTTTAGACACTTTTTGGCGTTCCTCTTAATTTGTCCATGAGTATACATTGTTATACTCACTATCGTAGGTAAGCTGTGCCGTACAGGAGTCCTCGCCGTGTTGGTTAAATATCCTGCAGCGGTACGTGCCCACGTCGCTCTGGTCCACGCCGCTGATGCTGAGTCGCAGCAGTCCGGTCGTCTCCTTGTCCATGCGGATGCGCTCGCAAGGGAACAGCTTCTCGTCATTACGGAACCTGGGTGATAGTGATACAATTCCAAATAAATCAATGGAATGAAAATTCAATAAAAAAACATGTGTTCAAATACCTTCAGAAAACGATACGGAGATAATAGTATAATATACGTTTACGTTGTACATATATTATATACGTTACGATAATAATAATGTATATATGTTTATCTCTTTCTAGTGTCGCTTTTTTGTTTCATTAAATTTCAAATCAATCAAGAATGAAAATTCAATAAAAAACGTGTTCAAATACCTTCAGAATAGGATACGGAGATAATAGGATATATACGTTTACGTTGTACATATACCATATAAGTTACGATAAAAGTAAAGTATATGCGTTTATCTCTTTCTAGTATCGCTTTTTCGTTTCATCGAATTTCAAATTACAAAGCTTTTAAAGAAGTTTTCACTGAAAATGTCATAGATAGTTGAGCCTATGTAGGAAATGTTTTAAAAAAATGATACCTTTAACAAAAATTAAAAGTCGATTTAAAAGAACCCCACACAGGCCTGCCTAGTAGGGGGGAGCTAAATACTGGTGGACGCATCTTTGGTCCTCCATTGAGAAGCGCGCTCCGCCAAGTAGAAAGGGGAGATGGCGGAAGCTATAAGAAGACGCGCGACACCATTGCGACTAGCTTAGAGCTCCCAACAATTCAACAGTTCCTTAAAAAACTCTCTGAGAACTTCTTCAAAGCCTCAGAGTCGCACCCAAACAATTTAATTCGTGAGGCGGCTTCTTATGCAGCCCCACCCCCCTCTCGCTATCGTGTCCGCAGGCCGAGAAACTCTCTCTCGGACCCGCCAAATAAACTGTCAAACGACCTGAACTGCCTCCTGGCGGCTCAGGCCAGTTCTAATTAAATTAATTATTATTATATCAACTAATATTATTTTGCCTTCGTAGGCACTCCCTCAGCGGCTCTTAGCCGCCTGCGCCCTCTTTTCCCAAAAGAGGGTCGCTCATGATAAGGCACAATAGAGCTTAATCAGCCAGCTGCCTGTCCCCAAAGGCGGTTTTTAGGGGGTATCACTTAGGGTCCCCGGTAGGACAGTGAGTCCCCCATAACCATGATAGACCGGCTATCGTGGTATGCGTAATGCATTTTCCGCCTCCCTACGTACAGGGTAGCCCTTTAATTGCTTCGGGCGCAAAAAAAAAAAAAAAAAAAAACATTGCGACTAGCAATGCAATTTTCATCGTGCCTGCATAGCCGTCAAGAGAGAGACCGCTCGCCGGTTCCCTCAGGTAAGTGCCCATCCTTATTATGAGCTGTTTTATTTGTTGTTCCTTTATCCGCAGCAGCTCATCTCCGTCGTGTCAGCCAACGCCTCAAATTAATTTCAAAGCAAGTATATTGTCCAAAGTCCGCCACGTGCCACACCACGCCACACAGCATCCACTTGCCATCAGATGAACTGTGTGCTCATTTGCCGCCACCTAATTAATTATTAACTTTTTTTATATAATGTATTTTTACAAAGTAACGCATGATTTCCTTAATTGAAATAAGCCATTCTTAGAGAGGGATCGGCAAGAAATTCCAAGGTCTTTTATTTTTTTCAATGGCAAGAAAGTGATGTAAATGTGCATACCATTCGACATCGGGATCGGGGGAGCCGGTGGCGCAGGCGGTGAACTTGGCGGCCATCCCGCGCACCACGTCCGCGTCGCCGATGCGCTTCAGGAAGGACGGCGGCTCCGCGCGCTGCTGGCGCCCTCTGCGGACAATGTTATTTACCGTGTATCTATGTATGTGACTATCTCTTTGGATTAGGGTCCGTAAGTATGACTGCTGATCGTGTTATTTATTTATTTATGCAAAACTCAAATGTACCACCACAAAGTTAAGGAGCACACAGACAGGGATGTTAAAATATAGAGGAGAGGGTGCAAGCTGATTTTATTAGTATACTAAAATGGGCATATGACAATCATTATAATAGATTTCCGCAAAGTAACGCCTGATTCTATCAACATGTATGCTTCTAAACTCTCCAAATATGAGAAAACAATTTTCTTATTTTTGCAATCATAGAAAGTTTGCTTACGTAATATTTAAACGCCTCCTTTTGAGGACATATTATGAATGTGCGTGTGCGTTTGAATGTGCGTGTACGTGTGCATTTGCGTATACATATACGCGAGGTTATTCAAATAACCTCACATTAAAATAAAATAAAAATAAAAATTTATGAGTGTTATTTGATAACTATTGTACTTTTTCAAATGGGAAGATTTTAGCAAGTATAACGAAAAGTATAACGAATCATTTATAAACAGTGTAGTGGCAGTGTTATAATATTCTCAACCCCATATCGTGAGGTGTCTATCGTAAGAGTCACAGGAAATGAAACTGCGCAATGGAAAAAATAATAAAAATTAAAACTGTACTTGCCAACCCACCTGACAAGCTTGCTTACTTTGCTTTGGAAATACCCTATAAGGGTTTCAATAAGCAGTTTGTTACTGATTTGCAAGACGATGTTGTACAGATATTGCTCCGGTGGGTTGATACGTAGAAAACATGAAAGGGGAAAGAGTGACAAAACATAATTATGCCGCAAAAGTGAGTGGCAGAGTCGGCAAAGGACGCCCTAAACGAAAGTTTATCGATATAATTGGCGATATATTGAAGATGGGTCAAATTAAAAGTACCCTTAACCGACGAGAATATATAAGTGGATCTGGATGTGAAAGAAGCGAAAGAAGTGTGTCAGGATCGTGCTAAATAGAAGTCCGTAGTCTCTGCCTATCCCTCTGGGTAACAGGCGTGAGAGTTTTTGTATAATAAAAAATACAATTGAACGATTGTAATTGAAATCAATCCATAAAAATAATAATATTTATACATGCATGTAGGCACATAAAATCGTTTAATTGTATTATTGTATTTTGATCTTTAAATTATTTATAAACACACACACATTAGTCTGTGTAAACGAAAAAAAAACTCACATCTTCTCCACCACCTCGAGCGTCGCTTCGCAGGTGGTTTCACCTTCTTTATTCTTCGCAAGACATTTATAGCTTCCCGCGTCTTCAGGCTTGAGGTCCCTCACGTAAAGACAGCACGCTTCACCGTCCCGCTTGATGCCGTACTTGTCGGATGGTGACAGTGGTTGTCCGTTCTTGAACCAAGACACTTCCGGAGTGGGCTTGCCGTGAACGCGCGCGGAGAACTTCGCATCTAATGATGGTAGCTGTGAAAGAAAACCACGTGTTATACTTGGTAGAGTGACGCTGCAGCCATATTATTGTAGTAGCACGTTTGGGTCGCCTTATCTGGGAAAGGACCATGCCTTCATAGAATACCTACGTAAAACAGGAGAATTATACTGCTGTGTTCCGTATATTCTAGCAACGAGGCATTCCATATTAGTCCGCAGGTTTGAAAACGTGAGGATAGATGTGGATGGACCACACCATCCTCTTACCATCACGTGGACTGTGTGCTGCTTTGTCATCCTTATACTATAAAAAGTTGTAGATGCTCTCATTGGTAGCAGGCAGATGCACCAGCGCTGCTCGACGGGTTTTTGTAAAAAAATAAGTCAGCTGATGACAACAGTCTCACCTGCTGCAAGTCCGTGAACTTCTGCGAGAAGGTGGGCGGCTGGTAGACCTTGCGTACGTTAACCTTGGCTTCACTACTGTCTTCGCCCAGAGGGTTAGTCAATTTTACTAAGTAAACTCCTGCGTCTGCTAGCTCCACCGGATTTATTTCCAACCCAACCTGTGAAAAAAATTAAAAATTAAATAAAATTTTGCAAACATTGTGATAAATTGCTTTACGTAGTAAAGCAATTTGCCACGTCGCAGCTATCCATCTTAATCCTCAGGGATGATATTGCATCTGGATTTTGATTCTTAACCGAGGGTAGATGTAGATATCACTTACCATCATGTAGACTGTGTGCTCGATTGTCACCATTATTGTATAAGACACACCCTTAAGCCAACAGCTTACAAATGGCGGCATGAATCGTGACGTAGCAACACTTCTGTAGAAAATTCTCAGAAGCAGTCCGGAGTCAGGAAGGTGGCGGTGTTTCAACCCCTGCTTCCAAAAGCACATAAATCCGTTGATCCTGCGTCGGATTTCTCTCCGGTCATGTCGGATTACTGACTTATTGGAATATGAGAGTAAGAGTATAGAGAGTGCACCTGTGCTTGAGCATATACTCGTGTACTATAGTTAATGCCGTCCTGCTTAGATTGGACTGGCCGCCTTGACCGATATTCGGTCTGGAGGTTATTACTGTAGAAACATTTGCGCTTATGTTCTTTCTTACGAATACATTGCATTGAACATAGGTTTTTCCAATTAATTTTCTCAATGGGGTTTATGCGAATGTTTTATATGAACAATATTATCCGAATTTAATTTAATTTATTCAGAAATTCAGATATATATTCAGATATTTCAGGTCTATGTTTTTGATTTTGTTTATGTGGCAGAACCATGGGGTTAGGGTTTTAAAAATTTTAATTTAAGTTAGTTGTCATATAGTACTTTAAATTAAGGTATTTTTTGAATTAATTGTACAGTTTATTGAAATAAAAATAAAATAAATTTATATTCGTTACCCGCTTGCCGTCACAGGACAGCAGCAGACGCTCGCTGGGCATCAGCGGGCTTCCGTCCTTGGTCCAGACTACGTCGGGCGCCGGGTTGCCGGCCAGCGCCGCGCTCAGCTGTAGTGCCTGCCCTTCATCAGCGGTCGTCTCCCGCAGTCCGTGCACGAAGCGGGGCCTCTCTTCCGGACACGAGTCGTCCGTGCGACCTTATCAAGCAAAATTATCATATTTACAATTATATATACATAAGCGAAATACCACCGTCTCCCCAAGCAGCACGCAAGCTGAATTGAAGTTCGTTTTTATCAAAAGGCTGTATTCTTTTGCTGTATAAGCACTTATACAGTTGTTATAAGTAAAAAGTTGGTACAAATTATTTAGCTTGTGCGTTAGTCGCGCTGTACAGTAGATGTACAAGCATAAAAGAGCCTGTATAACAGCTGTATTATTGCTGTTCTTTGGTGTGCAAAGTACATTACAGATATTGTCTATTAGTTAACTTTTAAAGATAAGATCACATTGGGGCACGGTGATCATAGTTAAACTGAAAATAATGATATAGCCTAAAATAATGATGTGTAATATTCCTATAATTATGATTTAAATTTTGTTTATATGGGTCTTAAAATGGCGACAATGTGCTAAACAGCCTAAACGATATTGCGAGGGTCTTATCGTGTTTGTAGCTGTACTATGTACGTTATGGATTCTACCATACAAACATTCACTCATAGATAGAAGTAATAAAACTACCGTATTAATAAGAGTGTACAATTACGCCATAAAAATTACTTTTAGAAAGCAGTTTGCGTACACCATTGTTCAGAAATAAGATTGGAGTGATACTAACACCTGTGTAGTCGCAGGTAAGAATAACAACTACCCCATATTTCCCTGTGGGTGTCGTTCGAGGCGACAGAGGGAAACTAAGACAGAAGATGGGCAGCAGAATCTTTCTGATAATAGCAAAAAGCAATAAATAACTGCGGTTGCCAAAAGATAATGCTCCCAGTCCGCGGCGGCCCCATTATTTCTGGCTACGGTGGTGATCACGGTAACGGTGCGGCAGGAGGTCTAAGAATCTCCGGTGGAGGTTCGGTTGCCACCTAAGACGACTCAACCTGACAAAACACTACGCACACACCCTGAGAACTAATTAGAAGATCCTGGAGCCGGAAGAAGAGATAGACAAGTTGTGCTGGGATATTATAGGATTATCTGAGGTCTGAAGAGAAGGGCGGACACGGTAATCTTCGAATCCGGCAACTTGTTCTATCACCGGGTGGGCGACCATCTGCCCCAAGGAGGTGTCGTATTTATCATCCACAAGTCTCTCGTTAACAACTTTGTAAAGATTGGGAGTGTGTCGACGAGGGTTGCTTATGCTCAGAATCACCAAAAGGTATTCGCTGAAGGTCATACAGGTTTACGCACAAACTTCGGCATATCCAAATGAAGAGGTGGAGGAAATGTATGAGGATATCTCTAGAGCTATACATTACTCCAAAACTAGTACAGTACTCCAAAAGGAAGTGGACCTGGTCGAGCCCCGACGGTTCGACATAAAATGAGATTGACTTCATTGTGACGACCAGACGACAACTGTTCAGTGATGTCTCAGTGATCGCAAGGGTGAAAACTGGCAGCGATTACCGAATGGTGAGAGGCACACTGAACCTAAACGTAAAGTTAAAGATGTCACGTCTAATGAAGTCAACGCTCCATCCCCCTCGTTAATTATGTTTTTACGTTATTTATGTTATAAACCGCGGAGTCGAGCGAGTCCAGTAACTGGTACTACTAACTTGTGTCAGTTCCTAATATTTATAGAATGAATATCACTTATTTTTGTAAAACTACTTTTATTTTTTTGTACGTACAACATTACATTTTCATAAATGTATTGAGAGGTCAAATTTAATAGGTTAATTTCCTTAAATTTTTGTCTGAGCGACTCTATAGTTGTTGTACTTGTTCTATCACCGGGAGGGCGACCATCTGTCCCAAGGAGGTGTCGGATTTATCGTCCACAAATCTCTCGTCAACAACGTTGTAAAGATTGGGAGTGTGTCGACGAGGGTCGCGTACCTGATACTCAGAATCACCAAACGGTATTCGCTGAAGGTCATACAGGTTTACGCACCAACCTCGGCACATCCCGATGAGGAGGTGGAGGAAATGTATGAGGATATTTCCAAAGCCATGCATTCCTCCAAAACTCAATACACGGTGTTGATGGGAGACTTCAACGCAAAACTAGGCACAAGAGAAAGCGGTGAGCTGAAGTTAGGGAAATTTGGAGTAGGGCAACGGAACCGAAGGGGCCAGCAGCTGGCCGACTTTATGGAGAAAGAGGGACTCTTTATGATGAACTCTTTCTTCCAGAAGCGGCCCCACAGGAAGTGGACCTGGTCGAGCCCCGACGGTTCGACAAAAATTGAGATTGACTTCATTATGACGACCAGACGCCAGTTGTTCAGTGATGTCTCAGTGATCGCAAGGGTGAAAACTGGCAGCGATCACCGAATGGTTAGAGGCACACTGAACCTAAACGTTAAGTTGGAGAGGTCTCGTCTAATGAAGTCAACGCTAAGTCCCCCTCGTGCTCTAATCCAGAATCCCGAAAACTTTCAGCTCGAGTTACGTAACCGATTTCAGTGCCTAGAAGATTGCAATTCAGTGGACGATATGAATGACAAGCTCGTGGAAACTGTCCATGCGGTCGGAGCTAAGTTCTGCAAGACCCGCCGCAGAAGAACACAAAAACTCTCCGATCACACTCTTAATCTCATGGCTGTTAGACGGGAGATGAGGCTGCAATCGTCAACAGATTTGACAGCATACAGGCAACTGAACAGATAGATCTCCAAATGCATGCGGCGAGACTTACGCAACTTTAATACTGCTCGTATTAAAGAAGCGATCGAGCGGAACCAGGACTCCAAAGTCTTTGCCAGAGATCTGTCTGCCAAAAAGAGCCAACCGTCGAAGCTGAAGACTGAGTGTGGCAGCATCGTTTCCGGGACACCTGAGATTTTGAGTGAGATTGAGAGGTTCTATGGGCAGCTGTACACATCATCGTTGGAGCCACACGCAAGTGTGAGTAACGATCCAAGAGCAAGTCTTGTCCGACACTATTCCGATGATATCCCGGACGTCAGTCTGAGCGAGATTAGAATGGCTCTCCAGCACCTTAAAAACGGCAGGGCCCCAGGCGAGGATGGAATTACAGCGGAGCTTCTGAAAGCGGGTGGAACACCGGTACTTGAAGTCCTTCAGAAGCTCTTCAATTCCGTCCTCCATGGTGGCACTACTCCAGAGGCGTGGAGCAGAAGTGCGGTGGTCTTGTTCTTTAAGAAAGGCGACTACGCTCTCTTAAAGAACTACAGACCAATTTCCCCTCTGAGCCGCTCTACGTGCTGTTTTCGAGAGTCATACGAATCGTCTCGCACGCAGACTCGACGACTTCCAGCCTCCCGAACAAGCCGGTTTCCGAAAAGGCTTCGGTACCATAGACCACATACATACCCTGCGGCTGATTGTACAGAAGACTGAAGAGTACAATCTGCCACTTTGCCTGGCGTATGTGGACTATGAGAAAGCCTTTGATTCCGTCGAAATTTGGGCGGTGCTACAGTCCCTTCAGCGGTGCCAAGTTGACTGTCGGTATATCGAAGTGCTGAAGTGTTTGTACAGTAGGGCTACGATGGCTATCCGAGTACAGAACCAGAGCTCGAAACCTATCCAACTGCAGAGAGGTGTAAGACAGGGTGACGTTATATCCCCGAAACTCTTCACCGCTGCATTGGAAGACGTTTTCAAGCTACTGGACTGGAAAGGATACGGTATTGACATCAATGGCGAGTACATCACTCACCTTCGATTTGCCGACGATATAGTCCTTATGGCAGAATCGCTGGAGGACTTAAGCACTATGCTCAATGACCTCAATAGTGCCTCCCAACGGATAGGTCTTAAGATGAACATGAACAAAACAAAGATCATGTTCAATGTCCATGTCACACCTATGCCGGTAGTTGTTGGGAGCACTATGCTCGAAGTTGTTGACGAGTACGTTTACCTGGGACAAATAGTCCGACTAGGTAAGTCCAACTTCAACCGAGAGGTCAATCGACGGATTCAACTCGGCTGGGCAGCGTTCGGGAAATTACGACATATATTCTCGTCAGGTATACCTCAATCTCCAAAAACTAGATTGTACAACCAGTGCGTGTTGCCAGTGATGACTTACGGATCTGAGACGTGGTCCTTCACTGCTGGCCGTATGAGGACGCTCAAGGTCGCTCAGCGAGCTATGGAGAGGGCTATGCTCGGAGTTTCTCTGCGTGATAGACTCAGAAATGAGGATATCCGCAGTAAAACCAGAGTGACCGACATAGCCCAACGGATTAGTAAGCTGAAGTGGCAATGGGCCGGCCATATAGCTCGAAGAACCGATAACTGATGGGGAAGAAAGGTTCTTGAGTGGCAGCCTCGTACCGGTAGGCGTAGTGTAGGGCGACCCCCCACTAGATGGAGTGACGACCTGGTAAGATATGCAGGAACTCGATGGATGCAGGTGGCTCAGGACCGTGCTTTGTGGCATTACTTGGGGGAGGCCTATGTTCAGCAGTGGACTTGTGAAGGGCTGTAATGATGATGGTGATGACTCTATAGTTAATGATTTCTTAAATTTACGCGAACACTGCACATTGAATAAAACTAAATTTACGGATTTTATCGCGTTTATTTCACTACTTTTACTTATTTTTAATTCCCGACGTTTCGGGTGCTTTACAGCAACCATGGTCACGGGAGGGGGGGGGGGGACTGAGATGATATTTATTCGACTCTATAGGTTTTAAATCATGGTTTGTTCTTACGTCTCTACCTGCATGTCTAAGAAAAAAAAGAAAGTTTGTTTTAGATATTTCAAACTTGGACATATTTTTTTAACATTTAGTAAAATCTTATTCATATTAGTTAAAAAAATAGTATCTAATCTACCAATATAACAAAATTATTTTACACAAATTATCTAATTTAAAAACTTGAAATATTTAAAAAATTCTGTAAAATTAAAAAATGTTAAGAAACGTAAACAATAGTATCACTCACTGGCAACGCTAAGTTCAGCAGAGCAAGAAGTCTCGCCCTTATCATTGGCAGCAATCACACCGTACTGTCCAGCATCCGGCTCCTGGACCTCAGAGATAAGCAATGCGAACATACCGTCCGGTTGCGTCACTACCCGGATGCGGTTTCCATCCGGAACCACTTCCTGGCCGTTGTGTGTCCTAGAAAATAGTGATTTATTTTATATATTTTATTGAAACGAGAAAACATATTTGTATCTCACACAATGCTTCACGATGGATTGCGTACAGAACCATCCCGAGGCTGGTTTAAGGAAAAAGCGCCCCGAATGAATTTAGTGTTATATCATCCGTTCTTGCATGAAAGATCTCGACAATACTAATAATTTTTAAGTTTTCGCGAACACTACACACCGCGGAGTCTAGTGAGTCGAGTATCTGGTACTACTACTTGTGTCAGTTTCTAGTATTTACAGAATGAATATCACTTATTTTGTAAAACTACTTTTATTTTTTTTTGTACGTACATTACATTTTCATAAATGTATTGAAAGGTCAAATTTAATATGTTAATTTGCTTAAATTTTTGTCTGAGCGTCTCTATAGGTTTTAAATCATAGATTGTTCTTACGTCTCTATACTGTCAAACAAATATAATTTCAGTGTCAGAGCAAAATACCATACGACATTATGCTAAAGTAAACTAGTCTAGCTGTTTCAACACCGGTAAGATTTTTAGACTTTTATACAGCATATGCAGCAGAACTAAGTCTGCTAGCTAGTTTTGATATATGGGACCCCATTGAAGCTTCGCATCTATTGTGGTTCCAAGAAAAATGGTTGTATCGAAAAGACTCAGCTCCTCCCCATGTAAAATTACATGACTTTATTGCAGAGATCCTAAGTTAATATACATATACTTCATAAATATATCAACCCTTACCATTTTATAAGTGGAGGAGGATGACCCAGCACTTTGACTTCCAACTTAGCGGGGAACCCTTCAATAACCTTGATGGGCATTAGCTCGGCGATAAACGCGGGTTTACGCTCCTTCTGGGTGACTTCAACCTTGGCCTTGGACTCGACGTCACCCAATTTGTTTGCGACGGTCAACGAGTATAAGCCGGCATCTTCTGGCTTGCAGCTGTCGATGCTGAGGCCGATAACACCACCAGGTTGATTGATAAAGTTAATTGCTTGGGATGGACGAACCGGTAGACCTACGTAAAAGTGTTCATGATTAAAATGAACGTAAATTTTTTGTGTTAAAGACTATTTATTATATGTATAATTACAGGCTGTTAGGCATTCCATCTTAGTCCTCAGATATATTAACGCATCTGTAACCGGTTTTTTTTGAAGTTGGCTGCAGATTTTCATGGGCTTTCAATTTCTATATCAATAGTACTCTAACGTAACCAAAATTATGAAAAAAAAAGAAAACTTACAGTTTTCATCCCATTTTTTGTTCGACCTGGACGAAGACTAGGAGATTAGGTACGCCGTTGCATTAAATAAACTTAAATAAATAAAACCCACCTAACACCTGTTCTCCATTATATTCTACATTGTTATTTTAACTTATTGTATACTTGACTTCAATTTCACTTGGTGGTAAGTGATTTTTTTTATAGGATAGGGTGTCCCTATCTATTTACACACAGTCCATCTGATGGTAAGTGGTTTCTGTAGCCCATAGACATCTACATCTATCTTCGATTACGAATCAAAATGCAGATGCGTTGTCACAAGTGAGGTCTAAGATGGAATGCCTGGTTTCCAGTAAAAAGAGTCTCCGGTTCTCCACACTCACCACACGAAACACAGCAGCATTAAGCTACTATTTTACGCTGGTATTCTGTGAGAGCATGTTCCTTTCCTGGTTGAGTCGACCCATTCGTGCTACAAATATACTACTAATATAACTGTAATATGGTTCCACCACGTAAAAAAATAATGATGAAGATAATATTGCAATTGGACGTAAAACCTTGTTAATTATAAATTATGGAGGAAAATATCTCCAATGTACCGAGCATTGTTCTGCGTTTGTTAAGATACTGGTACGAGAATCAGACGAATAAAGTTAGGTTAGGACGACACAATCTCTAGTGGCTACAACCTTCAATATGGGGTACGTCAGGGAGAGCTGACCTCTTCAATCTTTATGTTAACGGCTTGATCGAGGAGCTTAGAAGTATCAAAAGTGGATGCTACATTAATGGTGTAGCTTTTAACAAACTTAGCTACGCAGACGATATAGTGCTCCGCCGGACAGATGTCAGATGCAGATTTGCTGTATGCATTACGAAAGATCAAGCAAACTGTTTGGTTTCTTCTTAAATTGATATAGTACCAAAAATTACTACGTATAAATAGTGTTAACATTTTATATTTTCAACATTTTACTGTTACTAAACTAGACATTTAAAACTAAGAGTACAGAAAATTTGTTGTTCTAAATAAAAAAAAAGGTTACAATTCAATCACAATTGTTTAACGTTAATGCTTAATTTTAGCTTCTTAACTAAAGAATTAGAAATTCCATACTTACCATCTTTGAACCACTTGACCTCAGGAGCGGGGAATGCCATCACACGAGCCTGTAACTTGAGTGGTTGACCAACTACAGTCTTTACATCCTCCAGTGGTTCACTGAATGAGGGCTTGCGGGGTGTTGCTGTGTACATCAAAAATCAATCTTATTGTTTAAAGTCGTCACAATAAATACGTAACATAAAGTTTCCGCATATTATTGAAATAAAGTCAATATTCATTTAATTTAAGTTAAAATAATTAATGAATAAAATAATTAATAAATATGACAGAGGCTATTAATAAAAAGAGTAGGTAAGAGAAAATAATAAGAAGTCGTTAAATAAAGACAAAAACAGTTTCTTTGTTCAACCAATGTTACACCTTCTAAGATTAACGTAAATGTATTTGCTTTTTACATTATATCAGGCATTTTACTTACAAAAAGAAAATCTAACGTTAATATTTTAAATTAATTCATTACTTCAGTTGCAAGCATTGGAAGCTAAGAGACGCATTAATTAGACCGAAAGGCAAACTTACGGTTGACAGCAACAGCGCACATTGCAGAATTTTCGCCGTTAGGGTTGCTGATCACTAGTTTGTAAGCACCGCAATCGGCGGGGGTGACGTGTTCAATGGACAACTTCACAGTACCATCGGGCAGGGAGGTTTGTTTCACCCGTGTATCTTCTGGTGGAAGAGGTGTCCCGTCCTTAAACCTAACAAATTTAAAATTTTAAAATATAAAGCCGTAGTTAGCTAGTAAAGTTAAAATCATTTAGTCATCTGTATATATAATGTAAAAAATCAATATTTAAATTATATCATGATATTTTGACTGTGAAAGAGCTTTTAAACTTTTCCTCTAATAGTCAACCTCAAGTACGAGTTACGCCGTGCTAATCAATCGATGATACTCGGGCGTTTATATGCAGGCTAAAATTCAGGAAAATCTATTCAAAAATGCCGAACCATAATCCCAAAGACTGGTGATGGAAAGCACCATCAACAGTTCTCAGTAATGGCTCTACGTTCATCTCCTCATATTTCCAGCGGGCTCAGTTTGAAGCTATCAGTTCAAAGCTTCTCGTGTTTTTTCAGTTCATAGTATTTTTGTAGTTAAGACCATCTACGGAGGACGCCTATGTTTAGTAGTGAACTTGTGATGGACAGTAATTATGACGATGATGATGATGATTTTATCATATGTTATAGTAATTTTGACATGAGATCGGATTGTTTCATTTTATTTTGCTTCTGGTTAGCTTAATTTTAATCTGTGGACCTGTGAGTGAATGCTACAAATACTTTAAATGTTTCAAACAGCATGTGACGAGGATATAAAGATATGAGGGTAGTAATTACCACTTCGCGGTTGGTATGGGGCTGCCATCTAGCTTCGCCTTCAGCTCCAAAGGCTCGCCCTCGTCTACGTCCTTTTGTCGCTCCAGCTTGTGAGCGAAACCGGGTGATGTTTGTGCCAGGGAGATCTGCGCTTCGCATTCTGCTTCACCAGATAAATTGACAGCGCGAACTTTGTACTGAAATTGGAATGGATATAACTAATTTCTAGTTGTAATATTGTTTAGGTAGAGGAAAGGCAGAGATTTTGCGATGGACAAGGTGCTTAGTCTAAAAAGCGGAAAACGCTGCGAGTTTTTTTAATTTAATACAACACCGAGTATAATTTAATGGCGTGATTAAAGATTTAGTTGTGGTTCTAATTATTGTGGATTGTGGTGCAACGACAGGCAATGTAGTGGCATTGCGGTGTCAAACGAGCTAACAATGAACGTAATAGCTTCTGAGGCCTAAAAGGCACAGAACTCCAAGGACTACAAAGAAACCCATATCATCCCGTGGATGTCGTAAGAGGGGACGGGGGATATGGAACAGGAGATAGGCACAATTCTTGCTGTTAAAAGCTACAAATGAATAAAAACTGTGGTATTCTATGAGAGTGTGGCCCTTTCTCGATCAAGCTAATCCATTCAGCTGCAATCATAATATAGCTGCAGCGTAGCTCTAATACGTAGATCTCATAACATTGATTATATAAAGCATATTTTACCTTTCCAGCATCAGTTGAATTAAAGTGCTTGATCTCAAGCTCGCTATCGACTTGCCCTCCAATTTCAGTGGTGATGGTGTGTCGCTCGTCGTTCTTCACTTCCTTGTCATTCACGTACCAGTGTACTTCGGGTTTTGGTACGCCATCGCAGCGTACTTTCAATGTGCAGTCGTCGTAGTCCTTCACCGTCTCCTTTTGTAGGGGCTTCGTGAATTTCGGCTTGTCAGCTGCAAATTTTGTTTATTAGATTAGAAGAATAATACGTACTGGTGATCATCCAGTGGTTGAAATGCAACCGTAATGCACTACAACTTCAAGTTTATTGTATTTCACTTTCAAATGCGCATTATAACACAAATATCTTCATACAGATATAAAATAAACGGTTTTTTGTCTTAATACATACTCCACAGACTACTGCTAAAGGAATATTTACAATCACAAAAAAATTGTGTAGTAATTATTTGTTGAAAACATTTTAAAATTCTTTGGCGACAATCTATACTCTGTGCGACTGTATGACCACAGACTAAAACGAAGTGACAGTAGTATAATAGTTAAGGATGCGGACTGCAAACTCGGAAAGTCGTGAATTTCGAATACGGTATTCGACTACTGTAGTGAACTATTGCTAACAAAATAATTTTTAATTTATTTGGAGTAGCTAACAGGAGTATATACAATGTTAAAAGCGTTATAAATATTATTTTTTAACTGATAAAAGATATTTTGGATTAACTTCTCTTGGCGGATTTACCCATGAGGAATAAAAATATGTTTATATTCTTTTGTAACTTCTATTTTGCTGGGGTAAAAACGATTACTTGGGCTAATAATTACTAAACTAATTCTAGGACGTGGTGTCTCCTATCTTTAGCCGTTCATGCGTGATTGATACATATATTTATTCATATATAGTAACAAACATACATATACTTTTCCAAATCTCACATGCATAATATGATACATAATATAACATATATAATTATACATAATAAGCATAGATTTCTTTCGATTCTTTATTGATTATTTTTGGAGAAAAAAGAAAATTAGCGTTTAGCTTTTATTATTTTACAATTCATATATGCCTTATCTACACTTTTATGATCATCATCAGACTAAAAACTTTTTTACTTCTTCGATTTGGTAAGATTTTTCTTTCTGATCTATAATCACCGCGCTTGACATTAGACAATAAAAAAATTCGCACTTGCCACTGCTTAGGTTTTTTTTTGACTATAGTAGACCTTTATGATTTTCCCAAAAAAGGCATCCCCAACATATTTCTCCTGCACAGTGGAGGGATCTTACATATATAAGTAATCTGTAATAAGTAATAAGTATATTCAAAACATTCAGACCCGAAACAATAATTATATAGACACTAATTTGATAATGATGATGATGAAAGATGGCTTATTAAGAAACAGTCCCTGGATCTATGTGGCTTTGATACCCCATCAAATTAGAAAACTTTTTTTTGTATTTTCGCAACTATAATTTATTAATTGTTTTATTTATATTTATATTTTTATTTATTAATGGTTGATACGCGTGTTTCATCAATTGCATAGACCCTGTATGCATTATGCGCAACGGCTGTGGCAGAATAGTAGGAGTAATGGGTTTCCCGTTACAACTGAGTCGCAGACCATTTTGTCACAACTAATTATTAAGCTGTCTATTTTTTGTGGCCAAAGCCCACGGAAACGCGTTCATGGACACCCGCGGCCCCACCGGCGCCAGCCGCCCAATGGCAGCCCCTTCTTAGTTGCAGACTTCTCCCCCCCCCGTTTTTCTTCTCAAATAAGGCGCACCAGAAACACAAGGCACACTGCCCTTCACGGTCTCTGACTCCACCTGCACTACGGACTCCCCAAGCCCGATATTTGAATGGAGCCAGGAAAAAACGAGCACTTGGAAGCATCAAGTGGTGCAGTCTCACCAAAGTCGCGAAGATTAGTTGAGTGACATCGCATCGCCAATCGCCGTGCCAATACTCCACTTCCCTAACCTTTTATATATTATTATACGTTACATATTTTTTATTTTTATATATTATAAATATATAAAAATAAAAAATATATAAATAATAATATATTATATATTTTTATATATTATAACCACAAAATGACTAATTCGTTATTTAATTAAACAATACTAATTTACTTAACTAAGCAATAAAAATACTTACTATGCACAGTGAGTTTAGCTTGTTGTGAAGCTTCACCAAGCTCATTCTTGGCGGTAACAGAGTAAACTCCCGCATCTTCTACAGTCACTTTCTTGACCACCAGTTTGTGAGTCTCCGAAGTCTTATCTTCTTCTATATCGAATCGAGACGATGGCTTTATAACATAGCCATCCTTGCTCCTAAATAAATTAAAAAGGGCCAGTATAAATAGCAATTGGATATATAATAAAGGTGGACCAAATTAATAGTATTTAATTAATTCGTATACTATCTGCATTTTTTAATTATAATGGATCTCTTATCCTGTAAAGCAGGACACGACAGTGCACTACTTCGCGACAGCAATAAGCATAAATGTACCAACCCAGGTGATTTACACTCATTTATAGCCCATCATAAGCCCTCTGCTGAAAAAAATTAAAGCCACCAAACGCGGTCCTTAGCCGCCTGCATCCATCTTCATCCCGTATGGACAACAAAAAAGCAATAAAAATCCTTTAGTCCACCTGGTGGTAAGTACCGAGCCATTGCAGTCTATGGACACAAGCAGCCAACTTGAAACTAAGGACTAACTGTGAGACTCTCTTCACCCTTCAGAATGGAACACAACAGTATAAGCACTTGATAGAATCAGGCATAACTTTGCGGAAATCCGTTATAATAAAAATATTGGTTAATTTGCAACCTTCCGCTAACTAAATGCAACGATGTGTCTTACCTGGATTGAAAAGCACCTCCCGCCCTCCCTCAATTGCGTGCACTAATTCCGTCACCACTAGTCCCAGCACCACTAGTGCCAGCACGACTACTCCCAACACCACTACTCCCGGCACCACTACTTCCAACGCCACCATTCCAGGACATACCATCGACGATAATACGACACGTGTTTTGCCCAATAGTGGTGTTGGAAGTAGTGGTGCCGGGAGTAGTGGTGTTGGGAGCAGTCGTGCTGGGACTAGTGGTGACGGAGTTAGTGCATGCAATTGAGGGAGGGCTGGAGGTGCTTTTCAATCCAGGTAAGACACATCATTGTATTTAGTTAGCGGAAGGTTGCAAATTAATCAATATCTTTAGTACAAGCACTGTTATTTGGCAACCGTAATAGATATGACGGTGTCACCTAACCAGACCGACTCCTATATAAAATATGAGTCCAACCATTTATTAGATTTTACACAATATATTACAATAACCATTACAACTTACCACTGGACCTCAGCAATGGGGTTGGCCTGTATCTTAGCAATAAACGTGGTCTCCTCATAGGGCATCGCGTTGACGTCCTTCAGCCCTTCGATCTCGGGTCGCAGGAGGATGTCCAGGCGCGCCGAACTCTCGCCAACTCCGTATTTATTTTTCGCTTGAATCGTGTACACGCCCGTATCCGCGTGGCGACCTGTGTGTGACGTAATGCCATTAATAGACCGAAATCCTAGAATCGTATCGAGTTTGACTAAACTTAAGGTTTACGTAATGAAATCAATGAATTATAACATACAATAAAACCCATCCATTACAGCCTATAAAAGTCCACTGCTAAACATAGGCTGTCCCCATAGATTATCTTATAGACGAATTTTGCCATAGTTGCCAATGCTTGGCCGGCGGGTTAGCACCCCAGGTTATTTAAAATTTTGTGTTGTTATCAGGAATATGCTACCGCCCTTCTCCTGTTTCAGTTTCACTTTGTCGCCTCTGTCGACACCCACGGGACGATATGAGGTAGTGGATATTCTTAAACTTGGATGCACAGTCCACCTGATGGATAGTAGATGCTGTGGCTCACCATCACCTACCATCGATTAAAAATCAAAATGCAGATGGCCACTACCGAAGACTAAGGTGGAATGCCTCGTTTCCAGTAATAGGGATCTCCGGTTCCCTACATTCACCATACAAAATACAGCAGCATTCGTTTCTCTTTATTCTAAAACTCCTGCTTCTATTAAAAAATCATGGAAACGGCCGTATATTTTCCGTAAACACATGTACGTAACAAAACGATCTCAAAATGGCGGTGCTCCTCCCCCGCCGCGCACGATACGTCACAGTCCTCACTCACCGTAACGAGTTCTTTGATCTTTTACCTATCGACTGGTATACGAGTAATTAAAATCTGGATGAAGATGATAGATGTAGCTGCAACACCAACTGTATCCTTCGGTTTTGTTATCATCAGGTTTCTGAATTGCCTAACATTATGGAAGCAAATTTAAATACGTACTAACGTAAAAGAATTGGTTACCGGTAGGAATGTGCAGAGTGAAGGTGCACTGCTTGAGTCCGTGATCGATGTCCTCGGTATCAGCCTGCATGAGGAGTGTGGCATCTGGAGTGAGCTCGTTGCCGTTGAGCAGCCAGGCCACGTGCGGCAGCGGGTCCGCCGTGCACACTGCCTTCAGGGTCACTGGTTCTCTCTGCATCACACGCTGGGCTTCCAGGGGTACCTTGAAGATCGGCTTGCGGAGCTCACTTTCCGCTGGAGATCAAACGTTTTACAAATATTAAATAACACGACCATTCATTAAAGTGACTGTGATGTTGTAGTGTGTGGTTTAAGCATTACTTATGTATGTTTTTTTTAGAATAAAGGTGAAAAACGTCCACAGAGACCTGAGGTAAGTGGATAGACATCTACATCTATTCTTGGTTTGAAAACTAAATGCAGATAAGTTGTTAGCTCTGAAATGCCTGGTTTTCAGTAAAAGGTGTCGCCGGTATCGCACACTTACCATACAGAACACAGAAGCATTAAGCTGCTAGTTTACGCTGATATTCTGTGAGAACGTGATTCTCTCAGGATGATTGGCGGTCCACTACCGTGCGACTTACAAGAAATTTTCTTCTTCGCATAACTTCCTTGTGGAATCAACTACCACCAGTGATTTTTCCGTACCAATATGACTTAGGGACCGTCAATAAAACTGCCTGCTCTTACTTAAAAGGCCGACAGCGCATCTGCGATCCCCCTGGTTGTGCTGTTGTTCATGTGCGGCGGTAGTCACTTACCATCAGGTGACCCGCATGTTCGTTTGCCTCCTGTCATATGAAAAAAAACCAAAACATTCGTGCTACAACCATAATAAAGCAAAACGGATTTACCGCATGGAAAATGTGTACATGTTAAAAATATTACAGTCGCAATACTCGTAGAGCCAGTAATAAAGGTTACTCCGAAACATACGTTTCATTTTGTTTACTTCTTAACCCCACACACGAATACCTTATATGGCGACCCTACCAGAATTCAAACCTGAAACCTTCCGATCCACAGTCTAAATGACACTTTTTATATAGAAGTAGGAATGAAAAACACATTCCATCTGATAGCAAGTGGATAATTGTAGTAACCTATGCCTCCATTGTATGGTGTAATAAAGCCAACCCAAAGAAGACTGTAGAGAAGTTAAATAACCTCCAAAGGACTGCCCGTTTGATGGCAACTGGAGCGGTACGAACCTAACCTGGAGCGGCTCTTAATGATCTTTCACAGAAGTAGACGATGTCTAGTTTGTGTAGGATCAACGCTCAGGGCGGTTTAAGCTTGGTTCCCTACAGACTGAGATCTCTCCTCATCTGATTTTTTTTTATTTTGATAGGGTGACAAACGAGCATACAGTCCACCTGATGGTAAGTGGTTGCTGCGGCCCATAGACATCTACATCTGTCCTCGATAACAAATCAAAATGTAGATGCGTTGTCACCCGTGAGGACTAAGATGGAATGCCTCGTTTCTAGTAAAAAAGGTCTACGGTTCTCTACACTCACCATACGAAATACAGCAGCATTAAGCTACTAGTTGACGCTGGTATTCTGCGAGAGCGTGGTCCTTCCCCGGTCGAGCCGACCCATTCGTGCTACAACTATACTACTAATATAACTGCAGCATGGCTCTACCACGTATAAATGAATGAAGAAAACACAGAATTTAGGCTTGATCTCAGATATCACGAATCATATGGAGGAAATATCACGAATCATATGGAGGAAACATCCCCTTAAAACTAGTTGAATGGATAATCTATGTTGTTTGTCCCGCGGATTTTACAAATCTACTGGAATAGAATCGTAAGCGAGGTATCATCACGTACGTGCATTTATATGAGCTATTGAGTGCATCGATTCTACCGGTGGGTCACGCTGGCAGAATTGGTGCACTGCCGGTAGTAAGACTTCGTTAGTTAGGGGGGGGGGGAGCTTATTGCAATTCAAGGTGTGATACTATATTTGAATGTGTCTGTATGTTTGTGTTAGTGGATAGGGTTAACTGCCCGGAAGAGAGGGGTTAGTCGGGATCAACTTATTCCGAGTAATTTTGTCATTCGGATCAAAAAGATTGTTTTTGTCCGTCTCCAGGGAGAGGGGGTCCCCCTCTGGGGAGTACGTACCCTTCTCTGCCACCAAAGGATTTGGGTGTTCATAATTCTTTAAGATACGACTAAATTGTAAGCATTTGGAAGAGATATATACAGATATATATAGCTGCCGAATTCATAGAGTCTTCTGTGAGATCGGCAGCTTTCTAAGGTTTACTGTTTACTAATGCCTCAAAAAAGGCCTTTACTTAAGGTTTGGAATTTATGAAAAACGACCTATATTCGCACGTGAAAAAATAGCGGCAGCCAACCAGCTTGCCAAGCGTGGCAACTATGGCAAATATCCCCTAAGGCAATCTATTTCAGCAGTGGACTTTAATAGGCTGTAACGATAACGGACCTCTATTGAAACTTATTTTTCAGATGGGTTCCGTGTCATGCGGGTATTGTTAGCAATGAACACAGCACAAGCTCGCACGAGTGGAGTCAAAAAGTACACAACTTTGACCCGAGCCATTTTGTGGGATCTTTAAAAGCCTGGCACAATGGCCCCTTGAAACTCTTTACCACAAAAACACTTAAGAGCTCGTCTGATACACCAGGCTTAATCCAGGCATATGATCGTAAATTAGCTTCAGAAGCCGTGAGATTAAGTAAGAATTTTCTGCCTATTTTGGCAAGAGATCTAACTGTTAAAAAAATTAATCAAGTATATACGACTGCATCAATTAATAACAGTCCGTTGCACATGGGCTTGATCTTTCGTGAGAAGGATTCGTCTTCATTGTCACATTTGGCAGACGGAACTGTGGTCACATTGTCAGATGTCTCACTTTGAAGTTGCCCATTTAGATACTAATATATTAAAAACGACAACGACTGTAGTCACCTTTTACCACACTCACAACCCAAACGCACGGCAAAATTAACTCTATATACTTACGTTTTACGGTGACTTCTGCCTGAAGAACATCTTTTCCGAGATTGTTACTGATTTCACATTGCCACTTGCCAGCGTCTCCCATTTCCGCCTTATCAATCTCCAGTTTGTATAAATCGCCTTCATTAATCAAGTGGACCCTGGCGTCAGGCTTGACTTCCTTGCCATCGTGGAGCCAGCGAACTGTGGGCTTCGGTGAACCACAGGCTTCAACCGTAAATACCAAAGGTAGAGATTCGAACACATTGCTGTCTTTCATGCTGCTTTCTTTGAGTTTAGGGGGTGCTGAAACATGAAAGTAATTTTTTGTAATTTTAATATAAATCATTTGAAAAGTTTACCCAGTAGGATTCATTTGAAAAGCCTCATAGATTATAATTTGTTTGTCGTAAAATCATTTCCTCATTCATTCATCACAATTGCTGAATGTCAGAAAGGCCTTTGGATTTTTCCTGTAGATTGCTTGATATTGGTGCAGTTGCCATAGTTGCCACGCTGGGCACGCGGGTAGCTATTTAATTTTCTATTATTTTGAGTAATCACAAAGATGCTGCTGCCCATCTCCTACTTAATTTTCCTCTTTCGCCTCTTACAACATGGTGTCTTGTATTTTATTCCGCCGCCTCTACACGGCGTAATATATTAAATAGTTTTCAAAAATTGTTTGCCGCAAATTATTTAATGTATAGTTGATGAAAATGTAAACTTACATGACAATAGAAAAGGAATATAACACTAAAATGTTTTAAAATATACCTACCTACACATAAAGACCAGAAAAGCAACCTGTAGAAAGACCTAAATAACATAAGTATATACAAGGAGAAATAAAATGAAACTTTTAAAATATTTACAAATTCATATTTTTAATACTTACACTGATAAAATTTATGTTTCCAAAAGCCGATGTGTATTTCAATAGAATTACGTTTGCATTTGCATATTTACAGCAGTTATTTTTGAAATAATGCGACAGTACTCACCAGTTTGTGTTGTAAAGTGACAGATATAGGTGTATCGTGTCGTATTGCAGTGTGTGGGTACGTACCAGTCATGTTCATATTAAGTTATACATTCACTTAATCTAACGTTCAGGAACACCATGCAAACATTAAACATAAACTTAAAATAAAAGAAATTACCTTTGATAAGTCGAGGGATACAGATTAACATCTCCTTCGTAACGGGATCCAATTATTAGTATGCCAGAAGGAAATGTTATTACGCATGCGCGCTAAAACAAACATACAGTAGAACATTAGTAAATCGTAATGGGCTGAATGCTTAGGAAATACATGTATTTGATCCGATAATTTCCCTTAATTCCTAATAATTTAATTGTCAATAATTGCATCGATAAAAATGCATTAAGTCAAACAGAAAGTATCAGATCATAGTTAGAAAACGGTAGCAGCAATATTTTTGTAATTTGAATTTAAAAGCAACATTGATAAAGTTGTTATTCCCCTGACAAAAACATTCGTAGCGTTATATTATTAATTATATCAGCCTTCCAGTATTCCCTTTTCAGTAATATTTTATGTGTGAGAAATTTACCTTTCGCATCTTCTTGATTTAAGATATCGTCTAATATGCTTCTCTGTCTTTGACTACGTCTTAGCAGCGCTTCCATTTCCCCATCCTCATCCTCTTCCACAATAAACAGTTTAGCAGCGTGCTTCGTTTTCCTTTCTACAGTTGTCTCAGCTATGTTCTTTGTAACATTGTCAGGATTTTCCACATGCCCGATAACTAGTTCCTCAATAAGGCGGTTTTTAACTTCATCAAGTTTGTTTCCCACACTCTTAATATCTGTTTCATCAAATTCTTTAGAAATGTGTATAAGTTTCTCTGTAATATCGTTTTCGACAATTTTTTCGCGTTTTTCTTTTAATATAATTGACTCTTCTTCACCATCATTAGTAAAATAGTCTTCTTTGAATGAAGATTGACGAACGTACGAATCTTTGCTGAAGACTTTGTGAGTTTCATCTATTTCAAAAATTGATTTTGACAAGTCTTCTATTGATATTTCTCTGGATAGTGGCTCATTTTGCCAGCTGTTTTCATCTTCAGATACGGAATGTATGGAGATAGTTCTATTAGCGGTACGTTTTCCATATTTTATGCTATCAGCATCTGAGTCAGTCTGTGGTTCTTCAATAACACCATAAGTGCCCCTTCTTACATGATCTGGCACGGTGTAATAGCCATGTTCAGTTAAGAAATAGCTATGGCTAGCTATTTCTTCCACTTCTAACGAAGTGGTGTGCGGCTTATTTGGTAGAATAATTTTTCTGGTACACTCATCATCATAATCGTAAAATTTTGACGTCATTTTATGCAAAGTGTGTGTTTCAGCTGGACCTACCAGTAAAATATTATTATGGGTGACATTTATAACATTTTAAATAAGATCATGCGCTAATCGACTACAAAGAAAGATTCTAAGATGATACATTATGTATTCAAAAGTATAAGTAAAACTAATGGAGTAGTTACGTCGTGAAGAAAACAAGTTAAGAAGGAAGAAAAGCTAAGCGTTATACCGACCTGTGATAATAGCGCCGTGAGAACGAGAGCTGCTGACTTTAGATACAATAATAGACCCGCCGTCGCCTGTCTTGAACGTGGTTATTGTTTCGAACACTCGGCCTAAACATAACAAATCACACTTTGTTTGTTACAAATAACACAAGTTAAGCATGCAGTATTATTGGCTAAAACGTGAATTTCTCGCTGATTATAAGCTGTTTGTTTTATTGAGAAATGAAGAAGCTGAAAGCGATTACTTTTTATACCTTCAGTTTCAGCACTTAGTGGTTCTTCTTTAAGAGACTGTCTTTTAACTGATTTACGCTTTGAAGTCTTCAAGTCATCATCAATTTTAATTTCTTTGATAACTTCTGGCTCGGTTACCGCCCTTTTACCTTGATCCATTTTGGTTTCGACATCTTTAAAAATAGGCGTTTGGATTTGTTCATCTTGCTTATCATCCCATATAGATTTTTCTTCCATTGAATCTGGCTCCGAAAATGATTTTCTGGGTTTGACTGGCATCTCTGTTGAATCGTTAACTTCAACCTTTTTTATTCGTTCATTTTCATTTATTTCATAGCATAGATTTTTCTCTTTTAAAGCTTCAGGTTGTGAAAATGATTTTTCAGATCTTTTTGGTTCTCGATTAATATCTTCAACTCGCACTCTTTTTACTTTTTCTTTATCGTTGTCACCCATTGATTCTTCTTGGGATTTTTCTGGCTCGGAAAAGGATTTTCTACCTTTTTGTGGTACTTCATTTATCTCATCTACTATAGCATTTTGGTTTTGCTCTTTTTGATTATCATCCCAAAGAGATTTTTCCTCAGCTATTTCTGGTTCCGAAAATGATTTTCTTGATTTACTGGAAATGGTTTCATTGTAATCAACTTTTGGTTTTTTTATTTCAAAACCATCATCAACGTCATCCCAAAATGATTTTTCTTCTATTTCTTGCGGTTCTGTTAATGATTTCTTACCACACTCAGCATTTGGCTGATCTATTTCTTTAACCTCAATCTGTTTCAGGGTATCATCGACAGGTTTTTCTTCAACTGTTTCTGGCTCTGTATTATGTTTAGTTGCTGATTTTTTGTCTTTTTCATCGCCTACATTTACTACTTGTTGTTCTTTAAGTTCGCCTTCCAATTCATTTTCAATAACAGTTTCTTTTTTGAATCTCGAATGAACTTCTTTAGCTATTAAACATAACGAAAAATGATGATATTAAAATGATTTGTTGAGTTCGGGAAAAATATTAAGGACGTCACAAAAAGGTGAAGGTAAAATGCAGGATATGGTGCTTACATACTCGTGAAATCACACATAAGCATTCTTGTCGAATGAATGCTTGATGATAATGATAAATTAACTAAACAACATGTCCAAGGACACGAATTATGGGACACTAAGTACGACAAAACTAAAACGTGCAATGCAGTAGTATACTACTTCATGTAATACTACGCTCTAAATCGTTATTACCATACCTAGATACTAAGATTTCCAACGGGGTGCCAATTTAGCTGTCATTTTTTTACTGTACCTTACCAGAGTGTGCGATGTATGTGTGTAGTGTGTGTGCTATTGATACTTGCTGGAACTGTATGATATGTAATAATATCTTAAACAAGTTTTTAGATAAGTTTTATTCAGTTTTGTTCATAGGTTGATTCACGTTCACCTCTATAGTCAATAGCAATTATTTCGTTTTATTATGTGTTCCTGTTACTGTGTTGTGTAATACTTACTGTGTATAGTGACAGTACTCTTGGAGCTTACACTGCCCATTTCATTTTCAGCCCTCACTTCATATTCGCCGCCATCTTCTTCCTTTATAAGTGTAACTGTTAAGTTATAGTTCTCTAACCTGAAATAAAGCGTAAATTATTTTGAATCAATTGTCTGAATTTTGTTAATTTTCAATAATTTTTTTTTTATATCAAGATACCGTTACAGCCAGCAAAGGGAATATTTGCCATAGTTGCCACGCTCAGCAAACGGGTTTCGTAATTTTATCCCCTCTGTCACCTCTTACGACACTCACGAGATTATATGGCGTAGTGGATATTCTTACACCGCCACTATGGTATGGCTATACCGCCATCTTTCAGAAGCAATGACAACTTTCTGGACCTAGTCCCGCTCGCGTCCCGCTGGGTACCTTCCTGGTTCTTCTCAAGACTGTGGTAATTTCCGAACCAGTGGTAAATTAACCAAAAGAGTGCCTTTAAATAAGTATCATTCACAATCTATATTGAATAAGAAAGTTTCTGTTTCTATTATGTCTCCTGAAATGAAGATACATATTATAGCCTTTTGACGCACCTAGATAAAAGTATGTCATACCTCTTAGTGTCTCTTTCTATCTTGATTCTGGCGTCAGTGGTAACTTCTTTACCATCTTTGTACCATTTGACCTTGGGTTCGGGGCAACCTTCAACTTCAACCTCCAGTTTCAGAGTCTGGCCAGCGTCCACAGTCATGTCTACCAAGCTCTTGGTGATCCTGGGTTTCCCTGTGGGTAAATAATAAATAAGCACTCACTTGTTATGGAGTGTGACAGTCTGTGCTTAAATTTAGTGATAGAATTGTCTAAGTAGGTAGCACCTTGTAACTCACAACTAGCAGAATATCCACTGCTGGCAGGATAAGCACACTATTAAACCAGTATATTCGTTTAACCTGCAATTAGTTCATGTCTCTGCACTTACAATCAGTGCAGTGACTGCGCATTGAGCGGCGCTGAAAAAAGCGGCGTGGGTTCGAATTCCGCACGGAACAAGTACAGTGGCCTACAATTAATTGTTCCGGGTCCGAATGTTTATTCTTGTGCAACGCAATTTATTTATGTAAACTGCCTCCACGATACAGGAAAAATCGTAGTGGGTAACGTTTCTTTAAAAAAATACATATTATAATGTTGGCAGCTATTTCTTATAGGTGGTGTGGTAGTTCGTTTGCATTAGAAAAACAATGTCAAAACTTGTCAAACTTCGATTTTTTATGTTATAAAAAAGTTCTAAACTGAAAACCTGTCCTTACTCGACTAGTCAAGGTAGTGCTGCCCGCTATCATTAAATTCGATATATTATTTATTAAACCGTACTTATACGTGCAGAAAATCACGTAAGTATTAAGAGAAACCACTAATACTTATGTTTCGATAAACAGATACTTATTGAATAAACCAAGAACCCATCCAGAATCGTTCCCTGCTCGAAGATTCCCATAAAGCTAGCAGTATTACACCGCAGGATAGCCACCGCAAGTCTATAAACAAGAAAAGATACCAAACGATGATCATAACCCCTTTAAGTCATATCCTCTACACCGAATTTCGGTCTCGGTAGCCAATCTCAATGGAGAGTGGCCATCTGCACAGGACAGGATTATAGTGCACGAGTGTGTGCACAAGCACAAGTGCACTCTCTATGCTCTTACACTTATAGTTCGATGGCACGATGATCTGACACGAATGTAAAGAGATCCACAGGACCAATCCCTTTACGTACTTTTCGAGCTACAGGTGTGTTTGATTCCAGGACCACATGATCAGGAGTCGCATTTAGGACCACTAGACCAAAGAGGCAGTCATATAATAATTTAAAGTCACACGAAAATAAGAACAACATGGTGTATATATATCCACATAATATGATCCAGATAATGTACGTACTGTTGACAGTAAAGGTGGCCTGGCACGAGTCGACGCCTAGTTCGTTGGAGACCTTGCAGCTGTACTGTCCAGAGAGCTCCGCGGACACTTCCTTTAGGATCAGCTTGTGAGTGCTGCCATTGTCCACGCGGGTGTACACAGATTTCTTTTCAGTTATCTCCACGTCTCCGAAGTACCTGGGAAGTATTATCATTGTAGAGAATAAAATTTTATTTAAATTTTTATTTTAAAACCTTTCAAATGTGGTAAAGCCATGTTGCAGCTATATTATGGTTCTAGCACGAATGGGTCAGCTCGTCCGGGTAATGACCACGCTTTCACAGAATACTAGCTTAATGCTGCCGTGTTTTTATATAGTGAGTGTATAGGTAGGGAACCGGATACCCCTTTATACTGCAAACGAGGCATTCCATCTTAGCTTCTCAGGGGTAACGATGCGTCAAAATTTTCAGTTTTAATCGAGGATAGATGTAGAAGTTTATAAGTCAGAGCATCCACTATACATCAGTCATACTCTACTCATAGTTGTAAGTCATCAGCATCCACACATATCAGTTGAACTGCGTGCTTGTTTGTCACCATTATTCCAATGAATCGTTAATATTACATTCTAATAAAAATCCTACGCTGCAAAATAATTTTCAATTCATTTTAAAAAATATAAACCGGTCAGCGCATTCTTGGAAATGCCTATCCAAGATTTAGGTGTGGACTAAGAAGGCTAGCGTCGTTGAATTAATGAGTGTTGTAGAACTTTTATAGAATAATATTCACTACACTTAACACTGGCTCACTATAACACCAAGTCCTGCTGGGTACACGTCTTACCTCGGAGCACTCCCCAAGGCAACTGCCCGCCGGCACTCAGTGCAAAAACCGAATGACGTGTTACCCCCCACTACTTGTGTATATGAGACAGTGTATTGAATCTATTGTATAGACACAACACTACATCCCTTCCTTACGAAGGAATTTTTTTTTTACTCAAATGTAATACATTTTTAATCCAAATAACATTTAAATAATGGACTTATTTCTTGAATCAATACAAAATCAAAAAATAAATTTAACTTAATTTGTATCGTTATGATCTTCCCTTTCATGACCTTCTGAGGATGATGTGGTCTCATCACGGATAGAGTTCCATATTCCATCTATTTTCTTTAAATGCGTAACATTTCTCCGTAATCTTTGTCCGGTCTCTTCATTTCTCACTGTGATATCTCCACCTACCGATTTCTCTACAACGTGCGGGGTAGGGTTGAAGTTAGCAGTTAGTTTGTTTGGTCTTTCCATATGTTTTAAATAAACTTTATCTCCTTCTATTATTTCAGAATTTTTTTGCTCTTCTTTTCCGGTCTCCATATTCTTTACCTTTTTCCTTTTGTAGTTTATCTCGGTCCCTAATTTCTGAATAGTTTTCTTCGCTATTGATATTTTTTAACATAGGTATTTTGTCTCTGTTTTGACGATTAAAGAAAAGTTCTGATTGTGATTTCCCTGTTACTGAATGTGGAGTAGAATTATACATCATCAGGTATTCATACAAGGTCTCTTTCAAATCTTTTTTTTCAAGTTGACTGATTCTTAGTCGTTTTAATATGTCACGATTTTGGCGCTCTACTTCGCCATTCATCTGGGGCCAATATGGTATAGAATTTAATAATTTAATATCACACTCAGAACAAAAGCTTTTAAATTCTTCACTAATAAATTGACGCCCATTATCTGCACTAATTGAAACTGGGTAGCCGAGGCGACTAAATATCTCTTTTAAATTTTTTATTATTTGTACACTATTGATGATTTTGGTTATCTTGATTTCTTTGTAACGACTGAAATAGTCAATTACTACCAGAAGGTAATCGTTGCTTGGTAGTGGTCCTAACAAATCCATTGCGATGTCGACCCATGGTGCTGATGGAAGTTCCCGCCGTTTCATAGGTACATGTGGATTTGGCAGTCCCACAAGAGTGCACCCTTTGCAGCTCTTGACTAACATCTCGACATCTTTATCAATCTTTGGCCACCAGACTTTAGCTCTTAAGCGTTCTTTCATGGACACGATCCCAGGGTGACCTTCATAGGCTGCCACTAATACTTGTTTCCTTAATTTGTTTGGAATTACAATTCTATTTCCTCTCAAGAGAATATTGTCATAAAAACAAAGTTCATTTTCAAAAATTTTAAAGTTCTTAATTGACTCATCCCACTGATTTTTATGGAGTCCATTTCTTACGTTCGTTATTTCTAAGTCGCTTTCAGAGTATGCAATTATATCTCGCATAGAAATAGCATGTGGTTTTGCTTATTGTACTATTTGGCATACATAGTAATCCTGTATAGATTGTACATGTGTTCCCCTGCATAATCGTGATAGTGGATCTGCAATGTTTGTATTTCCTGGCTTATATTTTATCTTATATCTGTAAGCCTGTAATTTCAATACCCATCTTTCGACGCGGGCACATGGCTTTGACTTAGGACTAAATAGGAATTCCATGGCTTATGGTCAGTGATCAAATCAAATTCTTTTCCGAACAGAAACGTGTTAAAGTGTTCGATAGCCGAAACAAGAGCAAGGGCTTCCTTCTCCGTTTGGCTGTATTTTCGTTCACAATTTGTTAAAGTCCGATTCCAATGATTCTGGGACCCCTTTCATCAGTTTGTACCAAAACAGCTCCTAATCCAACAGGGCTCGCATCTGCTATAACTTGGGTCTTGTCTTTGACGTCATAATATCCTAAGGTTTCTATTTTTGTTAACTTTTCTTTGAGACACCTAAATGCATGGTCCTGTTTTTCTGTCCAGTATTTTTCTATGTTAGCCTTTTTTCCTAATTTCCTCCTAAGTAATTCTTTTAATGGTTCGTTAATTGTAGCTAATTTAGGAATCCATTTATTTATGTAATTCACTAAACCAAGAAAACTTTGTAACTCATCAATTGTTTTTGGTACTCTAAATTCGGTTATACTTTTGATATATTTAGGTAGAGGTGTTACCCCATCTGGTGTTAATTCGTGTCCTAGAAATTTAACTTTTTGCACTTTATACAAACATTTATCTTTATTGAGCAGGACATTATTTTTATTTAAAACATCCAATACTTGTGATAGTCGCAAATCATGTTCTTCTTCACTGCTGCCCTAAATTAAAATGTCATCGATAAAGTTGATAACACCTTCACATTTAATTACCATTTTTTCTAAGATTTTTTGGAACAACTCTGGTGCACATGTGACTCCAAACATAAGTCTTTTATATCTGTAAAGTCCACTAGAAGTTACAAAGGTGGTTAAATATCTAGAGTTGGGATGCAGCTCAACTTGATGGAAAGCATTTTTAATATCTAGTTTTGAAAAATACTTTGCTTTTCTTATTTTCGGCAGCAAGTGGTCCATACTAGGCAATGGATGGTTTTCTCTGAGAATTGCTGTATTAGCTCGCCTCATGTCGACACACAGGCGTATATCTCCATTATCTTTTAATATTGGTACAATAGGCGACACCCATAAAGATGGTTCATTTACTTCTTCAATAATATCGGCATCTAATAACTCCTTTATCTTCCTTTTTATATTTTCCTCGATTGGAATAGGTATTCTACGATAAGGCTGAATTACAGGTTTTATGGATTTATTGATCGGAATCTGCACTAAAACATCTTTAAATTTTGGAAACGGCTTGATTAGTGCTTGATCAACGTGGTTAATGCCAACGCCCTCTTTTAAAACTCCTAAGCGCATTGCTGAATCTTTTCCTAATAAATTCCTGGATCCGTTTTGTATGACATAAATAGTGCAGGGATCAGTTTTTCCATTTGTTCTAATTTCAGTTTTCTCCCACTTCGAAGTATAGTCTCTACTCTTACTTGTGACTGAATTTATCTCGCTGGCCTTTTCTTTCCGTTTATAGCTTTCTTGTTGATAGTCTACTACCTCTAATGTCTTTGCTTCTATGACCACCTTGTCTAATGTCACTGCATCCCCCATTGTTAAGATCTTTTTCCTGAGCTCTACAGATGTACATCTTTCTATTATTTGATCGATAATATGATCATCTGGATTGTCAAATTTGCATTTTTTAGCTTGATCTCTCAATTTTAAAAGAAATTTTTCAAAATGTTCACTATCTTCTTGTTTAATTGAACGAAAAATATGTCTTTCGTAAGTCTTGTTTTGTTTAGGGAGGAATTAGTTATCGAGCTTTTTTATGGCCAGTTCAAAACTATCTACTCCTTCCTGTACTGCGCTAGTGTCTGGCAAGTTGTAAAATATATCCTGAAGCCCGGTTCCGCCTAACAATAGCAATGTTGCTCTTTTTATTCGGACATTGTATATCGGCTGCTTCGAGATAAATTCTTAGGGATCTTTTCCATTTCTCCCATCGTAAGCCTACTGACGTGCTGTCTCCATCTAGCTCTAGTTTTTCCGGTGCCGGTAACAAATTTGACATCCCGAATCGGTGGATACCTGAAAATAATTGCAATTATCTCCAATTTAATGGTGATCAATATCTCCAATTTAATGGTGATCAATATCTCCAATTTAATGGTGATCAATATCTCCAATTTAATGGTGATCAATATCTCCAATTTAATGGTGATCAATATCTCCAATTTAATGGTGATCAATATCTCCAATTTAATGGAAATCAATATCTCCAATTTAATGGAAATCAATATCTCCAATTTAATGGAAATCAATATCTCCAATTTAATGGTGATCAATATCTCCAATTTAATGGTGATCAATATCTCCAATTTAATGGAAATCAATATCTCCAATTTAATGGAAATCAATATCTCCAATTTAATGGTGATCAATATCTCCAATTTAATGGAAATCAATATCTCCAATTTAATGGAAATCAGTATCGCCAATTTAATGGAAATCAATATCTCCAATCTAATGGAAAACAGTATTTCCAATTTAATGGAAATCAATATTTTCAATTTAATGGAAATCAATATCTCCACTTTATTTGCGAAACGTTACGAACGATATGAGTGTAGTAATTGCATTAGCGTTTACTATAATTAAGTACCCGGGTATTTAAATTCACAGACTAAAAATGTGATATGTAATCAGACACAAATGAAAGTTTTTTATTGCAATTTAAATATATATATATGATAAATTCTTCCCTTTTAATTTTAAAGAAGCTAAGATTTATACTTTAATGAATATATTATTTAAAAATTCTCAAGCCCGGAAGTAATTCTTAGTAATATTGAATATTTTATTTGTTCACCCTCTTTTCTTTTTTGTAAAAGATAATTGAAATAGTCTTTCGTTATAAATGACTATCATTTAATTTACTTTAATTTATACCTATTTCTTTTACCTCGTCGCCACTTGTAGAACTTTTATAGAATAATATTCACTACACTTAACACTGGCTATAACACCAAGTCCTGCTGGGTACACGTCTTACCTCGGAGCACTCCCCAAGGCAACTGCCCGCCGGCACTCAGTGCAACAACCGAATGACGTGTTACCCCCCACTACTTGTGTATATGAGACAGTGTATTGAATCTATTGTATAGACACAACACTACAAGTGTAATTAATAATAATTACAATCATTCGTGGAAGCTGTTAAATTGCTAGGCGCTGTTACGTTTTTTTTAATCACGTTATCAAAGTACTGAGAGCCCCTTACCTCACAAGCGCCAGTGCTCACAGTACACAAATGGCAACGATTTTTGAATTCATTTATTTCCCTAAGATACTGCGGCAGTATACTCTACGCAGTAGTGTATAACGGAACGAATTTTTCACTAGTGAGAGCACTGAGCAGTGCTCGCCGGCTCGCAGTGTATATCGGAACACGGCCAATATTTTTACTTAAGATTTAGATTTAAATATAAAATGTAGATGTCTATCACGATATCCACATACCATCAAGATGACTGACACACATGTTTGTCATTATATTCAATAAAGCAAAATATGTATTGTATCAACTCACATACAATAGTGAGACGGTATTTCATAAATTAAATAAAAAATATATATATTTAAATTGAAAAATATGTAATAATTCAACATAAAAATATAATTAACTTTGTTTTGAAACTTCATTGACCTACTTAATTAATCACATTTAATTCATTTTTCAAATATTTAATTCATATGTATATATAATAATAAGTTAATAAAGTATTACTATATGAAAAGTAAAATATTTAGTTTTTACATAACATATTTTTCGAATATCAAGCTAAAATTAATAGATGATTAATAGTTCGTAGATTAAAATATATAAGATAATATGTTAAATACACTTACCATTGTACTTTGGGCTCGGGATAGGCATTGACGTCGACAGTGAACTCAACGTCAACGTCACCCTCTCGCGCCGTAACGTCCTGCAGGCGGCGCGTGAACTGCGGCGCGCAGCGCACGTGCAGCGCGCACTCGTCCCGTGCGCTCCCGTGCGCGTTGCGCACCTGCACACGTTCGTATACAGCGACTATACTAACTGAAGGCATTTCTTTACTACCTAGGAATCTGGGTAGGAACCACTCTCCAACCTATCTATACCGTCAAATAGCAGCGCTTACACTGCTTTGTTTCGCTCTTACGTGTACAGAGAGCTAGTATAATTACAGGCTGTGAGGCATTACGTTTCAATTCTCAGGGATGAAAACGCATCTTTTTTTAAAGTTAACTGCTGTAGTCCATGGATAGCAGCAACCTACCATTAGATGAACTGTAAGTACGAGTACGATTGCCAATAAAATTTTATAAAGAAATAAACATTGAAACAAGGGCTGTCTGAAGATAGAGGCGAACATCATTAACTGGCTTGATGAAAACATCATAATAATGACACTAAAGTCGCGTTTTGATTATGAGCTCCAAGAAATCGGACATTGGCGTGCGTTCCAGCCGCGTGAAGTAAATACCGCCTTGGAACGCGTGCTAAATTGTTCGTTAGAACCACAGAAATCTAAATATAAATACAAGAAGTCGTAAAAGCGCGTGACCTTGTCGCCGCACATGTGACTAGTAGGCCACAAGCGCGCGAGGAGCGATTGTTTCGGTCACCAGTACTGTTTCGAACGCAGAGACGTAAAAATGGTGTTTTGAAGCATATCCAACTGCGGGAATTCCTCTACAACTTGCAAATTTTCAAATAAAGGCATAACATTTCATATATAAGTACTAAGTGCTTTAAGTAATGTTGTGTTTAATGAAATATACTTAAATAAAATTATCCACCTCCAGTACTACGATTGTCTCCGAAATTTTAATTGTTCAACACTTCAACATCCATTGATTCCTAACCTAGTTCATGTCTACGAGTACGACAGCTAAAATCAGCGATGGATTTATAGTATGGGCAATAATCAAAATTCTTGCGTACGTTATTTTCTAGACCATGGCCGCAGGAATCAAATGCGAATCAGTTACGTGACACAACTATTTTGTATCGATAATTTATTACGTCTCGCTTACCTAGTATTAACGAAACGGGAATTAAATTAAATTAATTAAAAAATTGTTGAATGAATTAAAAAATTAAATTAATGTGATTTTTCGTTAAATATTTATTTACACCTTTGTACTTTTTTCTTTCTAAATATTTTATACCGTTAACCGTTTATCGGCGATTATCTGTTTGTTTGTACTTTTGAATTACTTGATAAATTTTTAATAAGTTATATTGTAAGGATAAGTAATTATATTGTAAGGATAGTAGTTTTAACTCGATCTGTAAGTAGCCGGGAAACTGAAAAGTAGCAAACAACAGAAAGTCAGTTACAGATCTTTAAAACTGATAAAAAATGATAAATATGTCACCCATACATATATTCATTCGTTTGCTGTTTGTATAATGTTGTATTCATCTTATTTAAACATCTGTTTATTTAATACAATGCTTTTATACTTTTTACAATCTTCCAAAAGATTCGGTTATTAAAAATTATTATTATAAATGGATATATTTATTCTTAACATATTATTATATCCCCCTTTTTCTAATTATAAAACTTCTGAAAGCTAAAGCTAAGACTAAAAGCGTCTATTACTGAGATAATTTCAGCAATTAGTTATATCTTGGTGTGAGACTCCTGGAAGATCAACGACGCTTAATAGAAAGTTATCGAAACGTGCATTGGGCTGCACTATGCCCAAGTGAGGGCGAGCGCGCAATGTCATTCTCTATTTTTTGCACACTTTAATTATTGGACTGAGTGGCTACGCCTCCTGAGATTTTGCGTTTTTATAAAATATTCCTTAACGCAATAGTTTAACGATTAACCTTTGTTGCATGAATGCTAGAGGTATTTGTTGGCGTAATTGTGTATTTATTGTTTGTCTATGTGTGAGAGCTACGACCTGGCGACACGCGTCCCGATATTAAAAGACAGTAGAAGGCATTTTTCCATTGACTTATTATTTAGATTTCTGTGGTTGGAACGCTCAAACGTGGAACGGGCCGTTCCATCTTTTATTTACTTATTTATTCTTTTTTGTACACCACAATACAGAAACATCAAGTTCAGTTAAAACTAATTAAAGTATGTATAATAGGCGGTCTTATCACTCTGAAAGTGATTTCTTCCAGACAACCTTTGCGTAGAGGAATGATGCAAACAAAAGTTAAAATAGAGGGGGCATACAAAATTATAATAAAAAATATAATCATACACACAAATAAATATAAGTGAAAGTTATATATAAAATATCATATAATAGATTAAATGAAAAGAGTACGAGAAAGGTAAAGTAATTTATCTAATAGCGTTCTAAATAATACGATTTAACAAGACTTTTGAAAGAGTGAAGAGATTCAGCACGACGAATATGGAGAGGTAAGGAGTTCTACAATCGCACAGCGGTTACGGTGAAGGATTTCTTGAAAAAGGAAGAAGAGTGCAAAGGTGCAGAGAGAGAAAGATTGACGGAGGATCGAAGGAACCGATTATGGACAAGAGAAAGATACTGAAAACGGTTTTTTTTAAATAAAGAGGAGTAGAAGGATTAAACAGCACACTATATAACGCGGAGGGAATGTAAGTATTCCTGCGAAGGCGGATCGGGAGCCATTTGAGCTGTTTGCGAAATTCGGAAATATGATCATATTTGCGAAGCTCAAATATAAATCTAATGCATAATTTTTGAATGCGCTCAAGCTTATTAAGCTGCTCCTCGGTAATGTCAAGATAGCAAATATCAGCATAGTCAAGGATAGGGATTACTGTAAGAGATTAGAGTGCAGTCTCGTATAATAGGGGGTAGGGAAGACCAGTCAATTTTACCAATTAATCTAGAACTACCGATGATAATGATCTGAGTTTTCTTAGGATTAATCGTTAAACCATAACATTTACTCCAATTCGAAATATATGTCAGATCAGCGTTAATAGTGTCAACTGCTTTAGATAGGTCTTCAAGAGAGGACTGAGTATAGATTTGGAGATCATCAGCATACAAGTGGTAGGAAGAGGACAAATTATGACTTATAGAGTTAATGAAAATTGCAAAAAGGAGAGGAGACAATACGCCACCTTCTGATACACCAGCAGCTGTAGTAGTCCAGGTGGAAAAAATCTTTTGCACCTGAATTCGCTGTCAGCGACAAAACAAGTAACATCAAAACCAGTCAACTACAGTTGAAGATATTTTGAGAGAGCGTAGGATGCTTAACAAGATATCAAAATCTATAGTATTAAATGCGTTACTAAAATCAAGCAACCTGAGAATGGTAAGCTTTTGTTTCTCCATACTATACCCAATATCATCAGTGATTTATAAAAGTGCAGTAGTCGTACTATGGCCAGGACGGAAACCGGATTGCAAGGGATTTAAAAGATTGTGTTTTAAAAGATAGGTGCTTAATTGATTGTGCACAAGACGTTCTAGAACTTTGAAAAAGAAAGGCAAAATAGAGATAGGTCTATAATCAGAAAAACTAGAGGGATTTGACTTTTTCGGAAGAGGAACTACAAATGCGTCTTTCCAAGCTGAAGGGAAAAAAGCAGAATTCAGTGAACTATTCAGGATAGACGTGATTATAGGTAAAAGGAGATCAATGAGAGGGATGACCATTTTCCGACTAATGCAGTCACTACCAATCGAATTTGAATGGATGGACATTATGGCTCTCTTAACATCACAACTGTTAAATTGGCTAAAATTAAAAGCAGAGGTGTCCGGAGTGGGAGCTTTTGAAAGAGAATCCAAAGTATTATGTTTTGCTTTATCGTTAATGCAAGACGAAGATGAGAAATGCAAATTAAGTTGACTGAGATCAAAGTTATGGTGTGTGAGATTTTGTCGTAATTTACCAACTCCTAAGGACTTAAGAAACTTCCAGACCCTAGCAGGGTCAGGATCTTGTACTGATTCATGGATATGGCGTCGTTGTGCTTTTTTACACAGATTTTTGCAACGATTCCGTACTATAGGAAATAAGGAATAACTACGAATAAATAATAATACTTCTCTCTATTCAAATCGCTAGGAAGTGACTTGTATTTAGCCTTGGCACAATTTTTAATGTGGATGATTTTTTTTATATCATCGGTCAGCCAAGGAGAGGGAGGATGCTTTACACGCACTGGACGCTGAATTAACGGAGAGTTGAACAAAGCAAACTGTTCATCAACAGTAGACGCATTGACGACTACACTCCAATCAATCTTTACAGCGTCATTTAAAAGCTGCTCCAATTCCAAGTCACTAAATTTACGCTGAAGTAGTATCCTTGACTTAGCTTTAGGGGAACGGATTTTGTACGACAAGTATAAAAGGTCGTCATAGGAAAAAGAATCAGCAGCATGTTGTCAAAATTTAAGAACATGGTCAGGTAAAGACACAAACATTACGTCGAGAAGAGAAGGGGCACAGTTCGGGACAAAGCGTGTGGCAGAAGTAGGAAGAAGTTTTAAATTTGCTGCTTCAATAATAGATTTAAGTTTTATTGATCTAGCGTTATTTTTTAAAAGACAAGTATTAAAATCACCCATAATAATACTGTGACAATAGATAGGTGTAAGATTGTCAAGAATATTTTCTAACGTGCTGAAGTAGTCACCAGTGAGTGAGGGACTGTAAAAGACTCCGAGAAGTAATTTTGTACTTGTAACGCGTATCGAAGTATTAAAGCTTTGATGCGCGCGTCAGTTGGGGCGGTTGTTTTCATCATTCATGTGTTTGTTACGTTCCGAGCTATGAATAACCAAAGTTGCCGTAAATTGATAAAATTATATTTTTTATATTAGATTTTTTTATATAATAGGGTGACAAACGAGCCACCTGATGGTAAGTGTTTGCTGTGGCCCACATAATTTACATCCAGATATCTCCGATTACGAATCAAAAGCAGATGCGTTTTCACCCGTGAGGACTAAGATGGAATACCTCGTTTCCAGTAAAAAGGGTCTTCAATTCTCTACATTCACTATACGAAACACAGCTGCATTAAGCTACTATTTTACGTTGGTACGACCCTATACAACATATATTACTACTAATATAACTGCAGCATGACTCTACCACTTATTTGCAAATTCGTTTTTATTTTTGTCCCACGAAAAAAAATTTTATACAAGCGCTCGCAACGATTTAATAGGCTGCAATGATGGTAAGATATGATGAAACCCGCAGCATTTTTTACGTAGTAGAGACATGCTGCAACTATATTATGGCTGCAGCACTAAAAGGTCAGCTCGACTGAGGTAGGATTCCGCACTCGCTGAAATAGCAGTGAAATAATAGCTTAATGTGTTTCGTACGATGAGTGAAGAAAACCGAAGACCCTTATTACTAGTAACTAGATAGTCCGTCTCCTTCCTCAGGGGTGAGAACGCATCTGCATTTTGATTACCTATTACTGACGGATAGGTATAGATGCATCAGCCATAGTATCCACTTACTAACAGTTGACTGTGTACTTGCGTGTCACCTTTATTGTATATATATTTACTATAAAAAAAGTTTACGCTTTACAGAAATTTATATTGGAGACAACTAGGAACATTCGTTTGCACACACAAACAACTTCTCACATTAACGCATACAGCTTTTCCGTTTTTTAGTAGATAATGAACCGTAATGACAATAATTTAAGGGCGTATTTGAAAAACGTATGATTCATTCAGATCAAGTCAGGTAAGATCAGTTTGACAACTTGGAAACAAGATTATACAACCAGTGTGTGATGACATACAAACTTGAGACGTGGTCCTTCACTGCTGGCCGTATGGGGAAGTTAAGGTTACTCAGTGAGCTATGGAGAAGGGCTAGTCTCGGGATTTCTCTGCGTGATAGACTTAATAATGAGGATATCTGCAGTAGAACCAGTGTAACCAACATAGGCCAACGGATTGGTAAGCTGAAGTGGCAATGGGCCGGCCATATAGCTCGAAGAACCAACAGCTGATGGGCAAGAAAGGTTCTCGAGTGGCAGCCTTGCGTGTCATCTTCACCCGATAAGAAAAGTGTATCGATACAAGGCTGAGGCCCCTCATTAGATGGGGTGTTGACCTCGTATGGCATGCAAGAAGTAGATGGATGTAGGTGGCTTAAGTCCGTGCTTTATGGCAATCGTTGAGGGAGACCTTCTATGCTCAGCAATGGGCTTGTGAAGGGCTATAGTGATGACGACGATGATTATGATGATGATTTTATGAATCTTTTTGACGGATTTATATCTTTTTTATCAATCACTTCTGTGTTACCCTTGTCTACTTACCTCACAAGAATACTCTCCAGCATCAGCGCGGGCCGCCGAAGTGATGACCAGAGAGTGCGCTTCGCCGGACGACGAGATCTTCACCGCGGATGATTCTGTCAATTCCGTCTTGTTCTTGAACCTGGTGAGCAATATTATATGTTAATTTTTATTTTTTTAAATGGGCTCACTCTTGACCTTAACTCAGGTATACGATGCAGCGAGTTTGCCCAGGAGAAGGCTGTTAACACGCCGTCGAACAAAACAGTCGCCAGGGTACTCCACTCCTATATGTACATATTTATATTTATAATGTACATATTTTCGAAAGTAGTATCGGCAATATTGTTCTTTTGGCTGATATAAAACAAGGTGATAACTGAGAAGCCTGTAACTATAGTCGGTAGAGTTGAATTATTGAAATTAATAAAAACAACTGGCCCTAGAGTACGGACACAAACTGCTTGCTTCGTCGTTTTTAGCAAAGGAGTGGAATAATTTGCCGTCGTCTGACTTTCCCTCTGAATACAATCTGGGCGTCTTCAAGGCAAGAGTGACTGGGCTTTTGTTGCGACAAGACAGTGTGATTTACCATCTAGGCTTTCACCACCAATTACCACCAGGTGGGATTGTGGCCAAAGCACTGGCATACAATGGGTAAAAGACACGTGATATTATTTGATTGCCTCCGTACTGTCGAGATGGTCACAGACACAAGGTCATGCAGCGCGCAACTATACTCAGCCACCCTACTGCACTGGAAGAATGCCAACACTGCTACAAATTGTGTGTGCAGAAGTTACTCAAGAAGACTGGAGAAAAGTCGCCGAGAAAACAAAGAAAATAGTCTTACAAAATTGGAATGAAAGGAGAATAGACAACATTGTTGGAAATTAGTTCATAATATCTATGGATGCAGAGTGACCTATGCGTGCGTGCTTGTATGTTTACGTGTTTGTGTGCAAGTACATCATATTATAATGTAATACGGATAACCTGGCTAAAACATAGTTGTAGTCTATATACGACCCATTGCTGGGCGCGGGCTCCCTCTCATTTCCGAGCGGGTTATGTGACCTTGGCAAGAATAAAATCGTAAGTTGGTATCACCGTACGATACTATAAGTGCAAGTACATAAGTCGTTTCTATTCAATTCGATTTGTGAATTTTAAAAAGAGAGAAATTTGTTTCGGATTGACTGATTTCAAAAAAATAGTTATGGTTTTCCTTAAATCTAAGTATAATTAAGTTCTAAGTAATATTTTCTATACCTGATTTCTACGAAAACTCCTTAGAATAATTTTTGATAAAACAGACATTAAACTAGAACAGAACAATAACTAACCATTTAACAGTAGGTGCTGGGTCGGACTCTGTCTCAATCTTGAATGTAACAGTCTCCTTTTCCTCGCAGACCTTGGAACTACCCAACTTCTTTATGATCTTTGGCGCTGAAGACACGTGCCACTGCCAGAAGTCCGAGCACTGGTTCACTTCGTTCCTATACAATGCCATACGGACTTTATTAAGTATATATTAAAAATTACGTTTCCTCAGGGACTGTAAACTGATTTTTTTTCTATCCTCTATTACGAATCACAATACAGATGCATTGTCACCCGTGAGGACCAAGATGGAATGCCTCGTCTCCAGTAAAAAGGGTAGTTATTATCATTACACATTAAATAACAACTACATATTATTTAAATTCACTACTTTTAGCGTCTTGTCTTAAAAATTGATACATTTTCCATCTTAAGAATATAATAATAATCATGTCCTCCAGACCGAATTACCACAGTCTATATTTTTATTATACTGTGGAATTACGGTTACGTCGGCCTGCCTCAACGGAGACTAGCCATCGGCGCAGGACTGGTGCACTCACTGTCATAATCCGATGAGACGGTATACCGACACGACCGGAGAGAGATCAGGCGTAGGACCAACGGCTTTACGTGCTTTCTGAGGCACGAGGGTGAGACACCGCCAACTTCCTGACTCCGTGCAAATGAGAATTTCTTAACGGTAAAACTCAATAATCAATTTTTTGGCCCGACCCGGAATTCGAACGCACGACCTCATGATCAGTAGTCGCACTTCTACAACCACTAGACCAACGAGGCAGTTAATATGTAATGAGATGATAATTCGACTGTAAAGGTTATGATGTGATTACAGTATATTCTCCTACAATTTTTTTTTCTCTTAAAAAAATAATTCAATTCAAAAATCAAGAAAGTATTGTTTTTTTTTTTTTCAATTGTTCACACTTATATCTTGATGACTTTTTAGATTTTATTGAATAATTGCTTTCTTCTAGTTTATATTTTTAGAATAAAAATATCCTTTACCGTTAGCGTTACAGTTTATCAAAGCCCACTGCTGAATATAGGCTTCCGCATAGTTTGCTTCATATGGGGGGGGGGGGGGGGATATTTGTCATAGTTGCCACGCTTGGTTAGCGGGTTGGCTACCGCAGCTTTTAGTCGGTATTAGGAAAACGCTGCCGCCTATTTCCTGTGTATTTGTTACTCTCTGTATCTTCTTACAACACCCACGGGGTGATATGCGGTAGTGGATGTTCTTACACCGCCACTGCATGTCACTATTATTTATATATATATATATATATATATATATATATATATATATATATATATATATATATATATATATATATATATATATATATATATATATTATAAAATCGATGAACGCAGGTGGGTCAGGACCGTGCTTTGTGGCATTCCTTGGGAGAGGTTTACGTTCAGCTGTAAACTTGTGAAGGGCTGTAATGATGATGATGATAAAGGGTACACCTTAATAAAAAGAATTACAAATAAAAGAAAACCTGCGATTGTCAACCCATCAGTCAAGTGTGGAAACTATGCAAAATATCCCCACTATGGAGCAATCTATGGAGGTGGCCTATGTGCAGCAGTGGCTGATAATGTGGTTTGATAAGCTGTGATTAATAAATGAATGGATACATTGATATTTTGTCGTTTTATGAATAATTAAGGTTGAGCTAAATTTCGAATTGAAACTGATACATAGACAAATTAAAAGATAACTAATCTTAAGAAAGGTGTAAGAGATAGTTTGCGTCATAGAGTTTGAATAAAAGTTTTGTTTGAAATCAACTTAAAAGTCACTAATTCTTAGAAGGGCGTAAAAGAAAGATTGCACTAAAGAGGTATATGCTAAAACTTACTTTGCTACAACAGAATAAGATCCAGTATCGGTCAGCTTAGTTTCTTTGATGGTGATCTTGTATATCGTCTCGGACTCCTTGACGATTACGATGCGTTCTGAACTTTTGATTTCGACGCCATCTTTGTAGAACGAGACTTCTGGTGCGGGAGTGCCCTCCACCTCAATGGTCACGGTATGTGTGTCGTCAACCTAATAATATTTTTTGTTATAAATTCCATAAATTTATAAAAGATATATATTGTTTTATAAATTACACGAAACAAGTAATATAATGAATCTCCCTTCCCTCTCCCTCGTTCCACGCGGTTTTTTTTTAGAATCAGGGTGACAAACGAGCACAGAGTCCAGCTGATGGTAAATGGATACTGAGGCCCATAGACATCTACATTTATCCTCGATTAAGAACCAAAACGCAGATGTGTTGTCACCCCTAAGGACTAAGGTAGAATGCCTCGTTCCCAGTGAAAAGGGTCTCCGGATCTCCACACTCACTATACGAAACACAGCAGTAGTGAGCTCCTATTTTAGGCTGGTATTCCCTGAGAGAGTGGTCCTTTCCAAGCCTACTCATTCGTGCTACAACCATAATATAGCTGCAGCGTCTACCTTGTATTGAGTATATACAGTAGTAGTAAAAATATTATTTAAGCAAAGGACGCCGTGGCTGGTTACTTTTTTGCCATCACCAATCTTGGTGATTTGGGTTAGTCGTGTTCACAGCCGGTAGCGGCATAAGAGATACATCATCCTATTTCATCCCATAAGTGCCATAAAATGGGAATTATGCCAGAAAAGTCACATGACGACAGTATACTATCTCGTTTAAAACAAACGTAAAATATTCAGATTAATGACGGGCAGCATCGATTTCTGAGAAATCGATCTTTTTTCGATTTACTTTCAGAGTTTATATCTACAATATCAAACGATACAACGAAGTAAGTACAGATTACAAACGTAACTTATTTTTTATTTCTTTAAATATTAAGAAGAGGCGAAAGAAACTGTTTTTGTTTTTGAAATTCTGAGTTTTTGAATAGTTATTCTCTACGAGTTTGGGTACATTCAACTAATTGTAAATAATTTTATGGGTCTTATAAATACAGAAAAAGATTCTAACTCGATTTTCTAGGGTAAAATATCGATTCACTGGATTAATTCAATACTATATATCGATTTAAGAAATCGATCTTTTTGGCATAAGATATCGATTCTTCGATTAATCGATCTCAGATTGCCATGCCTAGTAGCGGCATCAAAGGTATGGGCGTCAGGGTCTACGATTGCCATATGATTGCCAATTGTGACGATTAAAAAAATACTTCCCTGCAAGAGGAGAGGTTCATGACCACTGGACTCACTTTTTGTAATACACTTACTTTTACTGATGATTATGGTAGAGTAGTCGTTGAAATACATAAAGATATTTTCTTAATAAAAAAAAAACAATTTTTAGCATAATCAATATAGACATAAACTTTTAAAACGAAACTAAACAAATGACAGTGAACAAAAAATAATAAATCCATTTAAATTATGTGTTTTTATAATTATTTTCGTAAATATTTAAAACTTCATTTAAAAATAACTATCCCGTTTCACATATCTAATTATGAATTACTAAAAAACTATATTATTGTGGAAAATGTGGGTTCCACTCACCATGCATGACTGGTTCTCGATCTTTTTCTTGATCTTGGGTGCGGCCTTAACCACGAGGTGCATGGTGGTGGTGTCCTCGCCGAGCTCGTTGCTGGCCGTCACCTGGTACTCGCCCGCGTCGGCTGGGCCCACATTCTTTATCACCAGAGACATGGACTCCTCATCCTCGTACAGAAACCTGGGGCAATCACAGCGATAAAAAATTCTTGAATAAAGAATTGGTAGCGGAGTTTCTCAGCCTTTGTTTGCAATAAATAGTCAGGGTTCGAATCACGCACGGTGTGCGTTTATTGTCCAGATTCACTAACTGTTTATTTGCTCACTAAGTTATTGTACAATAAAGCACTTAGTAAGCTTTTACAGACGTTGCTATAAAACACTTAATATAAAATAAAAGAGTAACAAAAATTGTACACAATATTATTATAATACGGTTTATATTGCATACAAATAATTGTACCGGGTCTGGATGTTTTCCATATTTTATTTATTACAACCTATCGAGAGTCCACTGCTGAACATAGGCTTCCACAATTTTATAATTTGGTTGGCAGCCACAATTTTATAATTTGGAATTATACCAGGAAAGTGCCTGGTCGAAGCCGATTAACCGGCTATAGCCACAACCTTCGGTCGAAGCCTAATAAAAAGCTGAAGGCTAAAACACTTAAAAAATTTAGTTCGGGATTGACTAAAAATAAAAAATATACTATAGGTACTATATATTCCGCCGGCACCAATGAAATTGTTAATTGCAATTTTAAGTGCTGATTTACCACGTGCTCGGCGGTGAAGGAAAACATCGTGAGGAAACCTGCATGTCTAAGGAATATGAAAATAAAATATTTCGAAGACATGTGAAGTTCGTCAACACGCATTTGGGCAGCGCGGCGGACACTTCCTTGCCCTAAACTCTCTCAGAAATGAGGGGAGGCCTGAGCCCAGCAGTGGGACGTATATAGGCTGTAACTTTACTTTACTTTACTATATATTATTTAGTCGGCCGACGTAATTCTGCAAAGCAGTGTGACTCCATGTACGTCGCCACGTACATCGTGTGCGCGCTCATTCTTAACAGTTCGTTCAAATTCGGGGCTTGTTAGAAACCTTTAGGTATACGCTAGAGGAGCCGAGCACGAGCTGAGCACAAGCTGAGCCGCTCTACTCTCGGTGTCAAGTGTGGACGTACAACGAGACTACAACATGCAAATCGACGCATGCGATGCAAATCACTTTGTGTTCCTCAAGAAACCGACAATAGACGGAGCACAGTCGAGCATGAACCAAACGCACGAAGCGTGCTCGTCCGAGGCTCGTAAGTCGGTCCACACTACACGAATTTGTGCTCGGCTAATGCTCCGCTCGTGTTCGGCTCGTCTAGCGTAGACCCACCTATCGGCTTCGGTCAAAACTTCGGCCCATTTTGGCTGAAGCCGAGGGCGTTTGGACCAGAGGTGTCCGAAGCGGAAAGAGAAGCTTCGGTTGGACACTAAAAGGAAGATGTTGCTGCTCATCTCTTGTTTCAGTTTCCCCTGTCGCTGCACAGCACCACAGGACGATATGCGCTAGTGCACATTCTTACACAATCACTCCACGGTGCTTGTACTCAAGCCTTATTTTTAGGCATCTGTAGTGAAATGTTGGTGGACTTACTTGTGCCGAGTGTCGGGCTCCACCAACTGGCCTTGGTGCTTGAAGGTGACGCTGGGCTTGGGGAAGCCCTTGCACTGCAGCTCGAGCACGGCCGAGCCACCCGCCGCCACCACGGCCTCGCGGTGCTCCACCACCAGCGTAGGCTTCTCCGGCTCCCGGTGCAGCTCGTACACTGCGCCTGCACAGAAATTGACGCGTGTTACTTTTTTATGAAGTGAATAAATGTGTCTTTAAATCTGGTTCCATTGGTTGTATATATATATATATATATATATATATATATATATATATATATATATATATATATATATATATATATATATATATATATATATATATATATATATATATATATATATATATATAACATAATGAATTATGCTTTGTACTCTGAAGTACAAAAAATTCAAACTTAGTAAATTAAACAACACAGTAGAGAGCTTACGTTTTATTATTATATTAACATTAAACGCTATAGAACTTACAAAAAATATGCAATAACTTTACATTTAGGAAATAATTATGTACCTACAAACAAATATACATACTAGAATAATCAAAAAATTTGTACCAATCAAACTAAGAAGCACCAATTTAAGAGCGTTATTAAGAAGCAATAACGCTTTTTGAGGAAAATTATGATTTTTCAACCATTTTCAGAATCAAATTTTTCAACCGGAATCAAAACAATACCTACCTACGCGTCAAGCACACCCTACCACAGTAGTAGTGGTGCGTTTAAGTTATAACTTGTTCAATCATGCATTGGCGAGTATTGTCAAAAAACTATTAAATAATAGACCATGTCGGATTGCAGGGGGTGCCGGATTAGACAGCGGCCGGATTACCGGGGGTCAACTGTATAACTGAAGCACAGCTCTACTACGTGTAAAATCCGAAACACATGAAATATAGACGCTGCATACATTACGAGTGACGCAAGCATATATCTATCTTCTTTCTTTTTCTACCAGTTCCTTAAAAATAACTGTTGAACTCACACGTACCCACCTCAAGCCATGTTATTGGTCACAAATAATTATAATGCATATGTGTAGGTACGTGCCTTAGTTAATGTGTGGTATTATTTTTATAGCAGAGTGGACAATCGATCACACAGTCCACCTGTTGGTAAGTGGATTCTGTGGCCCATAGACATCTACATTTATCTTCAATTAAGAATCAACATGCAGATGCGTTGCCAGCCCTGAGGACTGAGATGGAACGCCTCGTTTCCAGTAAAAAGGGTCTCCGGTTTTCTACACTCACCACTCGAAAGACAGCAGCATTAAGCTGCTATTTTACTGCTGGTATTCTGTTAGAGCGTGGCCCTGCCCCGGTCGAGCCGACCCATTCGTGTTACAACCACAATATAGCTGCAGCATGGCTCTACTACGTCACGTACGTTTTTCTACGCTTTTGCATCATTTGAAAAGTTAGCAGCGTTCCATTTTCGTTGGTGTGTTGCATAAGTATATACATTACAGTGTGGACCCATGCATTGTACGTATGCAATAAATCACGCTCCTAAACTCTGATTGCTTCATATCATGATTTGCCTTAACTGTTACATTTGGCAAGCAGGTTGGCAAAAGCTGTTTTAGTGAGCTGTTTCAGCTGTATCAGGAAAATACTTCCGAAATCTTCTATTTCAGTTTCTCTGTGTTGCCTCCTCCGACACCCGCGGGATGATATATCTTTGATAGACTTTACTGTAATGTATTACGTATTTTAAACATTACGTATAAAATAATATTTGTTTACCTATATACTTAAAATAAAGAAAAGAATTGATAACTATGAAGTTAAATAAATCTAATTTTTGCAGTTAGCGTAATGTTGCGGATAATCCTTACAGTGAAAAAAAATACATTAATAATCATCATGGAAACTTATGTTTCCATCCAAAGAATGATTATCATTGATCCGAAGCATGAGAAATTATGTTTTGTTTATTTTATAGAGTAAAAGTAACAAACGAGCACACAGTCCACCTGATAGTAAATGGATTCTCTGGCCCATAGATATCTACATTTATCCTCAACTATGAAACATGCGTTGTCACCCGTGAGCATTAAGATGGAATGCTTTATCTACATGTAAAGAAACTTAGCCAAAGTCGTGATTGCATCCCCCGCCAACGGCTTTACTATATTATAATAACATACCTTGTACGGTGAGTTCAGCGGAACACGAGATGTTGCCGGTGCTGGTTTTAGCGACACATGTATAGAGACCGGCATCTTCTGGCTTTACGTGTTGGAACACCAGTGCCAGTGAGTCCTCGTCGTCTCCAAGAAGAACCTGGAGAAGTGTTGTAACGAAATTAGTAGGTAAATAAAAGATACAGAATCCTCTTAGAAACAGCACCGATCAAATTAAGACTTAAGGAAAGATCTAGAGATGGAAGAAGCCGATTGCAAAGCTATTGCTGATTTTTTTTAATAGGAGAAATATCACAAACGAGCACACAGTTTATCTGATGGTAAGCGGTTGTTGTCGCCCACAGACATCTATATCTATCCTCGATTACGAATCAAAATGCAAATGCGATATCACCCGTGAGGACTAAGAATGAATGCCTCGTATCCAGTAGAAATGTTCTCCAGTTCTCTACACTCATCATATGAAACACAGCAGCGTTAAGCTGCTATTTTACGCTGATATTTTGTGATAGCGCGGTTCTTCCCCGGTCGAGCCGACCCATTCGTGCTACAATCATAAAATGGCTGCAACATGGCTCTATCACGTATAAAATTATATACAATTACTATATTTTTCCTAGGCCTAATGACGATGATGGCTTTTTTTATAAAGTTGATGGCCTCATTGTTCTTGTGGTAGCAGTGGGGCGGTACCGCCTACGTGTCGGTTGAGGCAGTCAGTCTCACAGGGTTAGTACCCCGGGTCGCGTCAATATCAGTTATTGGGTTTTTCTGTCCAGAAATTCTTTGTAGCAGTCTGTAGTCAGTAAGATGACGAGGTTTCACCCCCGTGCCTCGGAGAGCACGCAAAGTCATTGTTTCTGCGTCTGATCTCTCTTCGATCGTGTCGGTTTACCGTCCCATCGGACTTTGAAGGAATAGAGTAGTAGTAGTTGTAGTAGTTTTTTTTTCTTTTTTAAATAACGTTACCCCTACACTAGGATTTTCTCCTGTATCGCGGGGGCAGTTTACAAACATAAATTGCACAAGGACAAACATCCAGACCCGGAACAATTATTTGTAGGCTATACAAATACTTGTTCCGTGCGGGATTCGAACCCGCAACTCCCAGAGCAGCCACTCAATGCTAAGCCACTACGCCACGGAGTCGTCAGTTTTCAAATCATTACATTGTTAGTAATAACATTTTGCGACGAAATTATTATAAAATCAGTTATATCTATATGTACATCGCTTTTCTTCTTTTTTGTTCAAAATAATATGTTTATGTGCGGTAGCTGCAATAGTTGTAGCGATATTTACTGTTGTACTTGCTGTTGCATATTCGTCCGTACGCTACTCACTAGAGGGCGCTCTGAAAACCAGCTTCGTGGATAACACCACGAAATTATACTGAATGTCCTTTTATGCCGAACCCGCACCATAATTAATAATTGTTGTAATAAAAAAAAAACCTTTTTTTCTTTCTTACGTGTGCTTGTGCACACACCCGTGCACTATAATCCTGTTTTGATTAGATGACTAGCCTCCATTGAGATCTTATGCATCTTTAATTGTTTGTTTTTGTACCTTGAATCTTTCTTCGGGGTCGAAAGGCTGTCCATCCCTCTTCCAAGTGAATGCCGGTTTTTCACCTTTCGCCAGTAAGCCCTCCCCACCAGGCAGCAGTTCGCCGAAAATGTTCTTATCATCTGCAATCAAATATCCTTATCTTAAAAACCTGTTAATTTATTTTATCCAATAGATACTTTCCTAAAACACTTTTCAATGAATATTATTACTTAATTGTGTAAGTTGACACTGTCGTTAATATATACATTACATTATAATTATTTGAATTTGCTTGTTTTAGTAGCGTTTTAAAACAGTATTGGTTTTCAGTTTTGGGGCAATTTGAAAGAAAAAAGGGGGTATTTATTTGGCCATTTGTTTACAAATTTTACTGGGTACTGGCTACTAAATACAACGTCGACTGAAGATTTCTTATTGAATAAAACTATTATTTACGGATTTTATCGCGTTTAATTACTTTAATTTATTTTTATTATCCCGACGTTTCGGGTGCTTTACAGCACCCATGGTCACGGGGGCGACTGAGATGTTTGACGTCCCAATGTCATAGTTGGTCCGGCTACGGTTTTTTAAAAGACATCCAAATTTCAATAGAGAAGATGGATGCGTGCTGCCAGCTGCTTGGGATCCTATAATTAACAAAATTAAACCCAAACCCAAGCATACCACTGCAAGACTTCATGATACTATGAGCTCGTTTTGCGTAAATCGGACCAAAAATTAATATTCAAAAACTGAAGGTAGCCGGACTAACTATGACATTGGGACGTCAAACATCTCAGCCCCCCCCCCGTGTTTACTTAAATTTAAGAAATCATTATGAAGATTTCTCTTTGGAAAGTTAACAGATGCCAGAGACAGCTTATATTAGGGGTAGTGGATATTCATACTCCACTACTACACTACACTGCGCATAGGTACATAAACTTAATATGGATCCGTCTTTCCATCGGATTACAGAGTGGGTGTTTTCAAGCAAAGAGTGAATAGGTTTTTGTTAAGTCAGTGCGCTTCACCATCTTAGGCTACATCACCACTTACCATCAGGTGGGATTGTAGCTAAGCGCTGGCTTAGAATATTAAAAAAATGGATAACAATTATTATTTTGTAGGTCATACAAACAAAATGTACCATGCGGGCATCAAACTTTTGCAGCTTAGCCACTGTTATACCGAGTATGCATATCCCGAATGATTATCATTCATCATCATTACAGCCCTTTACAAGTCCACGGCTGAACATATGCCTCCCCCAAGGTATGCCACAAAGCACGGTCCTGAGCCACCTGCATCCATCGACTTCCTGCATGTCTTACCAGGTCGTCACTCCATCTAGTGGGGGGTCGCCCTAAACTTCGTCTACCGGTACGAGGCTGCCACTCGAGAACCTTTTTTCCCCAACGGTTGTCGGTTCTTCGAGCTATATGGCCATCCTATTGCTACTTCAGCTTACTAATCCGTTGGGCTATGTCGGTCACTCTGGTTTTACTGCGGATATCCTCATTTCTAAGTTTATCACGCAGAGAAACTCCGAGCATAGCCCTCTCCATAGCTCGCTAAGCGACTTTGAGCGTCCTCATACGGCTAGCAGTGAAGGACCACGTCTCAGTTCCATACGTCATCACTGGCAACACGCACTGGTTGTACAACTTACTTTTCAGGTTTTGAGGTATACCTGACGAGAAGATGCGTTGTAATTTCCCGAACGCTGCCCAGCCGAGTTGAATCCGTCGATTGACCTCTCGGTCGAAGTTGGACTTACCTAGCCGGACTATTTGTCCCAGGTAAACGTACTCGTCAACAACTTCGAGCTTAGTGCTCCCAACAACTACTGGCATAGGTGTGACATGGACATTAAACATGATCTTTGTTTTGTCCATGTTCATCTTAAGACCTATCCGTTGGGAGGCACTATTGAGGTCATTGAGCATAGTGCTTAAGTCCTCCAGCGATTCTGCCATAAGGACTATATCGTCGGCAAATCGAAGGTGAGTGATGTATTCGCCATTGATGTTAATACCGTATCCTTTCCATCCCGAATGATTAATGATGACATTATTCAGTCGGGTGATGACATTATGTGATGACATTATGCACTCGGAGAAAAATTTTTCATATCTTGCATCATGTTATAATTCATACAAATTGACAAAAATAGTTTAAATATGATCGTAACTGATCCAGGTATAATTGAGTAATACAATGAAATAGTTTTCTTAGTCGGAATCGGATTGCCTTCTGTGTGAATGAGATCAGGTTTAATGTCACTGGGTCTTTTTCGTTCCGTAAATAGAGTGGCCAAGTTTCACGTTTTTGCCTTTGTTGTGTAACCGCAGAGGCGATTCTAAATCTTTAACTGCGACTATATTTAGCGAACGAACGAACTAATAAACAAACATTGGAACACTTCCAAACGGCGCGTCATTAACCGACGCGTGGAGAGTAACAAGACAGTACATTATGTAGTATCTAGTGAAATTATGCAAGTACCAGAGGAAAAGTTATGATATATTTTTCCGAACCAGTGGTATATTAAAAGGAAAGTGACTTTCAATAGGTATTTTTAGAATCTATATTGAATAAAAAAGTTTCTGTTTCTGTTTCTTAGCAAATTTTGGACAATTTATTTCAACGAAAATAATTTCTTATTTCCATTAGATATCGTTGTCTTAGCCGATTACGATTATTTGATTTGCTGGTAATTGTAATAACGTAATGATGTTTATCAAACAAAGTATTGAAAATCAATTATCACACAAAAGCATTTGTTGTTATTAAGTTGTAAAAGAAAAAAGGAAAGAGTTGTTTTAAGGGAGAGGAAATAACTATGTCAAAAATGAAAAAAAAAATTGCAATAAATCTATTTTGAAACTCATAAAATTAACTTAGCCTTGTTAGTTTAAAAGTATAATTCACCGATGAAAATGAATTTAAAAATAATGATACGAGTAATGTAAATGCCCACGTGTAATTTATAATTATCTTATTATACAAAACAATTTCAATAACAAAATAACATATTATAATAATTTCAGAATCATAGATATACTGAAAAAATGAACGCAATAGAAACAAAATATTACTGACTAGCTGGCCCGGTAGACGTTGTTCTGCCCTTTTTGGTTGGTGGCATGATGGGTTTCATTTCCACACTTTTCTATAGATTTATTATACGTACAGTTAAATCTTCTTTAGGACAAATAGAACTATCAACAGCCATAATGACAATGTAATTTAATGAATAGGAAAAATATAGCCCTTTTATTTACCTACTTTTCCGTAAGCAGATAAAAAGTTGCCTATATGTTATACACGGTCATTTACCCTTCAGAAGTCCACTTCTGAATATAGTCCTCCCTCAAGGATCGCCACAAAGCACGGTCATGAACCACCGGAATCCATCGATTACCTGCATGTTTTACCAGGTCACTTCATCTAGTGGGGGGCCGCCCTACACTTCATCTACTGGAAAGCAACTACCACTCGGGAACCTTTCTTCTCCTCGTTTGTCAGTTCTGCGAGCTATATGGCCGGGCCATTGCCACTTCAGCTTACTAATCCGTTTGGCTTCGATTACTCTGGTTCTACTGCGTATATCCTCGTTTTAAAGCTTTTCATACAGGGAAACCTCGAGCATAGCCATCTGCAGAGCTCGCCGATAGACACGCGTATCAATAATGTAACTCTCTTGAGCGTGAGCGAATCTACCGGTTAATGAACGCCAGCTTGCGCCTAAATGGAAAGACATATCTAGCAGAGGACACAAAAATGCAATAGTGGGTACATACGAGTAGGTACTATATTTTTATAGAAGTATGGGTGATAAAAGATCAGACAGAGCAGTCTAACTATTAAGTGATAAAAGTACGGATGCGTTGAATAGAATGCCTAGTCACCAGTAAAAAGTACAAATGCGTTGAATAGAATGCCTAGTCACCAGTAAAAAGTACGAATGCGTTGAATAGAATGCCTAGTCACCAGTAAAAAGTACGGATGCGTTGAATAGAATGCCTAGTCACCAGTAAAAAGTACGGATGCGTTGAATAGAATGCCTAGTCACCAGTAAAAAGGCGTTTCCGGTCCTCAGCCCTTACCATACGAAACACAGCACCATTATTCTGCTAGTTTACGGTGGTATATTGTGAGAGAATCCTTTCCAGGTCAGCCAAGCTATGCTGCAGCAATGATACAACAGCAGCGTGGCTTTACCACTTGGTAAGTATACACACAAAATTAATTATGACGTAACATACATACAAAAACACTCACGCCTGTGATTTCCATTTAGTACGATCCTGACATACCTCTCTCGCCTCTTCCACATTCATACGTATACCTACGCATACATGCTCGTCGATGAAGGGTACTCTTAATTTGGCCTATTTTCAATATATCGCCAATTTGTTCGACAAACTTTCGCCTAGGACGTCCCTTTCCGACTCTTCCATTCACTTCTGCAACATATATTTGCTTTGTCACTCTTTCCTCATTCATTCTTTCTTCATGACCAAACCACCGAAGTATTCCTTTCTTAATCCTGGTTACAGCATCATCTTGCAAACCATACTCTTCTTTTATCACACAGTTTCTCACCCTGTCACTCATATTGAGCCCTAACATACTCCTTAGCAACCGCATTTCTACTGCATTTATTTCTACTCTCGTGCTTCTTCGGCCACACCCAACTTTCACTACACACAGCACTGTAAATTGCCATAATTATGATTGAAATAATATATATCTGAGACTATTTACATTTTCATTGCGACATTCTTACGTGGTAGAGCCATGCTGCAGTTATATTAGTAGTATAGTTGTAGCACGAATGGGTCGGCTCGACCGGGGAAGGACCACGCTCTCACAGAATACCAGCGTGAAATAGTAGCTTAATGCTGCTGTATTTCGTATGGTGAGTGTAGAGAACCGGAGACCCTTTTTACTGGAAATGAGGCATTCCATCTCAGTCCTCACGGGTGACAATGCATCTGCATTTTGATTTGTAATGGAAGATAGATGTAGATGTCTATGGGCCGCAGCAACCACTTACCATCAGGTGGACTGTGTGCTCGTTTGTCAGCCTATTCTATAAAAAAAAAAAAAAAAAGACATAATATATGAATTTCTCGGTTATTATCAAAACATTAGATATTTGTAAAACATTCTTACCAACGACAGTGACCTTAGCTTCGGACTCAACATCGCCGTAGATGTTCATAGCGCGGCAGGAGTATGTGCCGGCGTCGTTTGTGTTCACGTCAGATATCACCAGTTCGTAATAGCCCTTGTCAGCGTGAGTGCGGACAATGGATACGCGGTCGCTCTCCGACGAGGCGACGATCTCTTTGCCGTCCCGATAGCTAGAAAAATGAGGATCATTGTTGAGATCTTTGAGGTTAAATAACAGATACCGTTACAGCCTACTAAAGTCTTCTGCTAAATATACGACTCCTCCGTAGGTGTCAAAGGGGGGATATTTGCCATAGATGCCACGCTTGACAAACGCAGATTTTTTAGTCCTTATTAGTAGGGTGCTACTGCCCATCTCCTGATTTGTTTCCCTCTGTCGCCTCCCACGGTCAAACCCACACACCCACGGTATGATGTGGGATAGTAGCAGTGAATCTTACACCACTAGTACACGTTAGTACAGATGTGTGTGTGTTCTTTTACCGACTTCAAAAAGGAGATATTCAATTCGACTGTTTTTTTTAATGTGTGTTACCTCATAACCTTTCTCTGGGTGAACCGATGTTGATGATTCTTTTTTTATCTAAAAGCTGGTGCTTTTCGTGTAGTCCTATATAAATTTAATCAAGATCTGACCAGTAGCTTTTGAGTTTTATTTAATAATGCGTATTTAATTGAATCGAATACATTGATGACGTTCTCATTTTAATTATAATAAAGTCAGTTGTACAAAAAATTTTATTTTACCACTTGTTTATTTCTACAATAAAACTTACGTCAATTGATTTAAGTAAACATTAACACATAAATTCCAACGCTCAATGTAGTTCCATGAGAGTCGTAAGTGGCAACCATGGAAAATGGATATAGATGACGGTGTAGCTAGACCAGTGACGGGACGTCGTCAAAGATGCGACATGCTACTGCTTTAATCAATTCGCATTCCATGCGATTAAGACAAGACCTAATTACAAAGGGAGAGGCCCCCATCACAGTGGATTTTTACCGGTTATAAAGATTAAAGTAGAACTAATTCGACCTAACCTATCTGTGTCCGGTGTAATGCCTATGCCAGATAATTTGTGACCAGGATCCCCAATGCTACAGCCAGGTAACCTGAACTCTAGGTCACTTAGACTTAAATAAACATTGGCCCTACCTCAAGACGACGTTTATAAAATCATCATTTTATTTTACTCTTAGATGTTGTTGAATTAGATCATTGGAAATGTCATTAAACGAAACGCGTTTAATTTAACTTTTTAATTCCCGACGTTTCGGGTGCTTTACAGTTCCCATAGTCAATGGGGGGCATAGATTACTGTATATATACTAGAGACTGATGGTGGTGGGGGGGGGGGAAGAGGTGTTTGACATCCGATGCTATAGTTAGCCTGACTACCTTCAGTTTTTGAATATTAATTTTTTATCCGATTTACGCAGAATGAGCTTACAGTATCTTGAAGTTTTGCAGTTGTATGCTTGGGTTTGGATTTATTTTTATTAATTATAAGATCCCAAGCAGATGGTAGTATCCATCCATCTTCTCTATTGAAATAAGGTAGTAAAACAACCATCTGTGAAATTGCAAGACGTAAAATATTCAGACCAGTGACTGATGTGACGGAAAACTTCGTGTAGTGTGATGTTTCTGATGTGTATGGGCTGACTGACGAGACCGATATGAACTGTTGGTAAAATGATCCTAATATACGAGGCATTGAAAAAAAGACAAAGCAAGATGTTTTTTTTTAATTTTAACACTCAAATAAGTGTGTTGTAATATATATATATATATATATATATATATATATATATATATATATATATATATATATATATATATATATATATATATAATACTAAGACCACTTTGTCTGATATGAATCTGATAAAGAAAAAACAATTGATATAAAACCAAACAAGTTGGTTTTCTTTGAAAGTATTACACGGCTATAAGCATGTTGCGCGCTCGGAGAATTGTGGGATTTCGCGGAGTTAAAGTTTATATGGAGAAAAAGTGCAGAAAGCAAAAAATGTTTATTTAGTAAGAGAAGTTGCCAATATATCATCTCTGCGCCTCGGAAAGCATGTAAAACCGTAGGTGTTGCACCTGACCTCTCTCCGGTCGAGTCGGATTGCCGTTTCATCAGACTATGACAGTGAAGGAGTAAAGAGTACAGAGTGAGGAGTGTGCCTTTGTTTACGCACACACTTGTGCACTATAATCGTGTTCAGCGCAGGATAGCCTTCGTTGATACCGACCGCCGTGATAGAAATTCGTCTAGAAGACATTAATCTGGCTACTAAGCCGCGCAGTTGACATTATGTTTATCTTCATCTTAACACAAATAATTACTTTAAACAAATATCCCTGTTAGCCTGTAAACGGATCACAACTGGAAAAATATCTTGTCTAACATGTTGCCCTTTGTAAAACATGTTTGGATATTTATCAACATTGTTTTTACAGTAATTTGTTCTGATTTTCTTAAATAACGTTAATAAAACTTTTAGTGCACATAAAGTTAACAAAAGTTAAATATTATTGCTTAAATGGGATAAACACATGTTTAATTTAATTTATTACTAATACATCCTATCTAAGGCAGTTCTTATTAGTATTTATAATTTAAAAAAAAAAAACCTAATTTACAGTACCATTAACAGACGATCGTGTAAACGTTGCGTGTGACCAAAGCGAAAGATTTGTGCTAGGATCGTGGCAAATTGAAGACCGTAATATCTGCCTACCCCTCTGGGTGACAGGTCTAAGAGTTTATATATGGATTATGTAATTTTATAAAAACAATTATGGAAAAAAATGGAAACGAATAGTTCCAAATGAAATCACGAAACTTTTATACGTTTTCACATATTAAACACTACGCAAGCGATTTGATAAGCGGTAATATAATATTAATAAGAGCTTTCAAATTATATTAACACATCTTTGAATAATTATATTGTTATTTTAAACGATGCAACTTCGGTTGGCTTAAAGCCCAGTATCTGAAAGGTTACGAACAAGCGAAAAAAATACTCACGCACGGCGTTGTGTAACAGACAGAACACAAAATAATTATATAAAGCACTAGTAAAATTATATATTTTCACTACCACATTTTACACAACATTTGTCACAGCTTTATTAGAATTGTTATGTAGGCAACCTGAACTACCAGCTATTATGCAAGGTAGCCTACTACTGAAGCAGTATAATTTAGTCAAACTGAATTTTTTTGGCACTACGCCTCACTAGATTTTCCTTTCATTTTAACAATCAGTAACAATAACGATTTAATATACTTGTACATAAAACATTGTCTGTCTGCCTCGTACTACATTCAAATGCCTCATATCTGTTCAATATTCAGTCCTGTCTGGTTGTACTAGCATGCCCCGAGAGGTGAGTGCCCCAAGGTGCGTGCCAAAATAACGACGGAGTTTTGCGTTTAACCATTTGGCTCTTGTACTATGGCTTGATAAACGATTTTTTACAACGACAACGTTTTCACACTCAAATAGTTTCGTGTATTAAATAAGTGAAGTAAGATGTAACATTTTAAAACGCTGATTTTGAGTTCAATATCCTGATGTCAATTTCACTATCTGTAGCACTGTAGTGTGTATATTTAAACAGAGATAATGAAAACTTTACTGAAGAAACTAGAGAATATGAAAAAGACGGAAAAATCAAAACAATAAAACCAGGCAATTAACAAGAATACAGCAAAAATACTTACAATTTAACAGTTGGGTTGGGATCACCCTTGACCCGGACCATAAAGCGTAGGTAAGTGTTTTGCAAAATTTCAGTATCTTTCAGCGCCACCAAAAAGTAGGGTGCATTAAGTGCGTTCCTTTCTTTTCTTTCTTCAGGTGTTACTGTAAATTTTCAGTGTATAATATATGATGAACAAAGTCAGACGAAATAAACGAAAGTTATAGGATAGATTAGTAAGAGATTGAATATGGAAAATTTAAAATCACAAAAGTAAATGAGATAATTTGATTTAAAATTATAAAAATAAGGTCCCATAAATTATAAATTTAAATTTTAACAATCTTCATAGTCAAAAATAATAAGGTTAAGAAGAAAAATGAAAATAAAGTATAACTGAAACAGAATCGATAATTGAAAACTTACAATTTGCAAAAATTTAGCGTAGTTTGATTTAGCAGCTTAGGAAGCTAAGAGAAAAAGACAGAGAAATAAAGCAAGAGGGCTGCATTGAACGAAATGCTACAGGACATGCAACTGTGTACAGCTAAATACGTGAGATCAGTGTCAAATACAAGAATATTATGGGACAGTACAAGTGACAACGAGCTACGAGTTATACGCTTTTACGATGTCTTAATTGGTGAAGTCGCTTTGCATCATGCAGACTTAGAAAAGGTAAACTAAAAATGAAATAAGAATATTTCTCTGAAATAAAAAAAAAATATTAAAATTTTCTGGACTTGATCGAACTGTGTTTGCCCTTAGATCTGTTAACTTTAAGATAAAATATAATTTAAATAACATCAAACAATTGTTTCTTAATATAACTACGCTAAATGCACAAAAATATATTTTAAAAACTAAATTAACTTGTATTAAGCAATTCGACCAATTCCTATGTAAGTAAAAGAATATATAACATAACACTTACGCTCTTGAACGACTAACTGAGCTGTGCAATGGGCGTTGCCTTTTACGTTCTCTGCAATAGCCGTGTACGTGCCTGCGTCATCTTCCCTGCAGTGCATCAGAAGCAACTTGTAGCTGCCTTCGATCGATGTTATGGAGCAGCGGTCCATCAGCCGGTCGGTTAAAGGTTTATTGTCCTTGAGCCAAGTCACTTTCACATCATCAGATTCGAGAAGAGCGCATTCAAACGCCGCGTTCTCACCCGCTGGGGATTCAGATCATTGTTATAGAAATGAATTTGTACGGTTCTGTAACTTTAATCGTTCAAGTTTTATAATGGGATATGAATGTAAAATAAAAGTCTTAGTATCTATAATGTGAACCGTACAAATACTTTTTGAACATAGAAGCGTTGTTAGAACAATGTTTTGTGTAAGTTAGATAACTAAAAGCATATGTACAAGCACTAAGGTGTTTCTACTGCTACGGTTGTGGCAGGTGTTGTGTACTTACGCTCGATGTTCTGTCCTTCGAGGGTCTTGGAGAAAATAGGTTTCCCATCTAAATTTTCAGATTTTGTGACAGACTTTGTTGATTCATATTCTCCAGTCACTGAACCGTTAGATAAAGCAGTTTTGGAATATTTTCTTTCGTAAATAGACTCTCCTCTTTTTGATTTCTGGTAATCTGATTCGATTCTAGTACCGCTTTCAATATTTTCGCCATCATAACTCGCATCAATGCTAAGCCTCGTTGAACGGCCTTCAGCCCTTCCATTGATATCTCGTCCATATTTTAAAGCGATACTATCTATTTTACTAGTTGCCTCCATGGATGATTCAAGTTTGTCTCCGCTTTCAATCTTCTCTCCTTCATAGCTGCTCTGCATGCTGTACTTTGAGGAGCGACCTTCAATTTTCCCATTAGTGTCTATAGCATATTTTGACGCAATGCTATCGATTTTATTTGAAGATTCATAATTAGATTCAAGAGCATATTTTGATCCTCCTTCTGCTTTACTTTCATAGCTAGATTCGACGCCATAGGTATTACCTCCTTCTATCCGGGTGCCTGCGCTCGAATACTTAGACTCGTATTTGGAAGAACTAATTCCTTCAAGGTTGCCGCTTGTCTCATATTTACTACTCTCTATTCTAGCACCACTCTCACGTCTGGAGTAAGATGATAGGCTCGTCCCAGTAGATGATTCATACCGACCACTACTAGACTTTCGGGTGCTGCTGGAATATTCTAAATTAAACAAAATTTGCACATTTTATACACGTCTGTTGCGGTAAATAATACGTACACAACTGTAAATAATAGAATATAATGGAAATATTATAGTGTTGCGATTTTTCAGAATTCTATAAGAAGGCTGAAATAAATTAATACCATTGATCTAGTGATTACTACTAATTTAAATTATACATAGTATGTTTTAATAATAAATACTACGAAAACTCCCTAAACAAGCGCCCTGTATAATATATATGATCCATGCGCGGTGCATTATGCAATAGAAGATCACGCAATTAAGTAATAAATACTAAGTGTATTTCTTTTTTCTTACTACACCCTCATATTTGTTGTTGTCGATGATATCGGTACACGGTAAAGTTTCTATAAACTTATAATTGTACCGTAACGTAACGTGTAATTAATGAATGTAATAATATATTAAAAATAAGTAAATAATAAATAGTTAAAACGATATCGTTTACGTACAACTTATTTCTTTAATTGGTGCTTACCATTACAGTTACTGTTACTATATATTTATCATAGTTTTCACGCTTGACAAGCGGGTTGAGAACTGCAGCCATTTTTATTTTTAGACGTTGTTAAGAAGAAGCTGTAGCCAATCTCCTGACTTGTTTCCCTTTGTCGCATGTTACGACAACCACGGGATGATATGAGGTAGTGGAATATTCTTACACCTTCACTATACTGTAAGTTGTACGTTGTGCGTACGTAAAATAAATAAAAAGATTATTCAAAATAAAGACATAAAAATTTACCTCCAGACAACCTCGAACTACGACTATTGTACCTCGACGACATCTCGTCTTCAACGTTTTCTTTTGCGGTTACAGTTTGACTATTCAATACAACTTCTTCTCGTGATTCTGCGCCCGATTCGCTTAATTCTTCTACTTTGACGTCCTTACTGTATTTACTTTGTGATTCTGTTACTGCAGCTTGATCATTTGTGTTTTCCACAATTTCATTAGCAGTGTGGTCCTTTAACACACTTTTTTCTTTACTAAATAATGAATTATTTGTCTGTTTTTTATCTTCTTCAGATAATTCTACAGTGGTTGTAGTTAACGCTGGTTGCTCAATACGTTCATCTACAGATTTATATTCTTTTTGATCATATAATTCTTCAGAAGAAAGTACTTGTTGTTGGGAATTCGAAACTTCAGTACTAACTGCCTCGACAGTTTTTTGTTGCAAAGATGTTTGTAAAGTAGATTGAGCGTGGTTTTCAAAAGTCGATTTGTCTTTTGTAATTAGAGGCTGCTCCGCTGCTGTTAATTTAGTTTTTTCAATCGAAGAAACTTCTGATGTTTTGTTCGATATTGATTCCTCTGTGTCTTGTTTTAATTTAGTTGTGAAGTCACTTTTTTCCACATATGACGAAATAGTAGACTGAACT